>CM060695.1:9055370-10321870 GCA_030686995.1 Artemisia argyi | reverse complement strand
AGATCACACAAACACATCCTAATAAAACCCCAATCAAATAAATTAATTCAAAAATTAGATCAACAATAAAGAGATTAATGGCATCTTCTTACATGAGATGAGTACATTGAAGTTAGCTGGATGAGCACACAACATTAAGATTAGTTAAAGTACATGTTATTTTTTGCAGGTAATGAAAGTCATCCCACATCTAACCTTCAGAGGGTAGTTTCACCGCATGTGTACATAACTGATTCACATTTTCTGATAGAATAAGCCAAGAACTGACCCGAGAATTTGACTTAATGGGTAAATAAAATGTTCATATCAGTTATGTGTCGTGAGGAATTACCAATGGGCATTCATTATTATGCTAAATAGTGCGGATAAACCCCTAATCCTGTATATGGAGGTTGATAAGGCCCATGGTTTTTCTTCATTCCAGTGTACTAAGGGTATGTAATATGGGGTTGCACCGGATATGGAGGAGTTAAAACTGGTGCAAGGGGTGGGTGGTTTGGGTAGGCAATCGCACCAGGATACCTTGCAACTGGTTTGCCACGTACAACAACAACCCCCTAACTTTATATCCTTCTTCTTCATTGATTGATATGTTTAAACAATTAAATTTAATCTAATTAAGATTAAAAAGTGTTTTGAATAGGGAAAATTGTTCAAATATACATTCAACTTGCCACCTTTTACTATTGTATGCACTGAACTTTTTTTTTCCTATTATATACACAAACTTTACTAATCACCCTTATTGTATCAATAAACGCCTTTTTGATAACGTGGCAAGTTGATACAATAGGGATGATTAGTCATCAAAAAGGTGTTTTATTGATACAATAAGGGTGATTAGTAAAGTTTGTGTATATAATAGGAAAAAAAAAGTTCAGTGCATACAATAGTAAAATGTGGCAAGTTGAATGTATATTTGGACAATTTTCACTTTTGAATAAGCTAGAGATATATAAAATTTTACCTCTTCTGGTGGTTGTTGTTTTCAATATAGCTCGATGATCATGAGCATCAAAAACCTATAAAAATAAAAATAAAAACCATCACTATAAAAAAATGAATAAAGCACGTTAGGGTTTTTTCTGAGAACAGGGAAGAAGAATGGCGGGGTGTTATCGTGTAGGTGTTATTATTGTATGATCGTTGTATGTATTTTATGGGCTTAGAGTTTTTTTTAGTCAAATTCCAGTTGCACACTTTATAGATTAGAAGTTGCAAAGTATATTCCAAATAATGTGGTGGCTCATTGGTTAAGATATATGTTAATCTCTCAAGCAGGTCAAGTTCGAACCCCATGTAGCTTTCATTTTTAATAAAATTATCAATCCGAATTTAATAAATACTTGCTTACATTTCCAAAATTAATTATAAAAATACAAAAATAAATACTTGCTTACATTTCCAAAATTAATTATAAAAATACAAAATAAATTATCAATATAAAATAAATTTAAAAAACTGCTTACACAATGTGATGATGACATAGCTGATAATGAATGACTGGGCAATAGGGTAGCATATTTTTCAAACGCCTCCTATTATATATATATATATATATATATATATATATATATATATATATATATATATATATATAGTAGGGATCCAGTAAGAAGTAAATTAAAATAAGAAGTGGTAAGAAGTGACCAAAACCACGCATTTGAGATGTAACGATTTGCATTAGATGCATTTCTATTCATATAGATGCAACATCTTGAGTTTCGAAAGTTAATTTGATGTATAGATGGTGCAAATTGATTTTCATGATTTTGGCACGTGCATAGGAACAAAAAACAAGAGAAATCATGAAATGCATCTAATGGCGTATATGCATCTGATTAAAAGCTAGAAAACACACTATGGTGCGTTATAATGCATCCAAGATTATAGGGATGCATCTAATTTAGGTCGGTGCATCTCGGATTTGTGGTTATAGTTCTTCTTATTCCTTCTTATTTTAAGTAATCTTCTTATTTGATCCTGACTATATATATATATATATATATATATATATATATATATATATATATATATATATAGCTTGATCCGGCTAAAAAGTGCGAGACCCGACTCTTATACAGCTAGAACCGACCATTATATGGCTATCAGTGGCCATTATATGGCTAGACCCGACCTAATAAGGCTAGACCCGACATATACTGCTAGTCCCGGCCATATACGGCTAAACCAGGCCACATATGGTTAGACATAGCCATATGTGACTTGACCTGGCTATTATATGGCTAAATAAGGCCATTATATGGCAAGACCAGCCAAATACGGTTTGACCCAGCCGTATATGGCTAGACGCGGCCATTATATGGCTAGACCCAACCATTAGTCATTTACTACCAAAGAATAAATGGTATATATTCTAAAGCCTATAGTGACACCATGATATTTCACTAAAAATAATAAAATTGAAGATACTCGCTAAAAGGTATAATATTTCACTAAAAATATTTTTAGTGAGATAATATACCTATTAGAGAGTATTTTCAATTTTTCAAACGTTATAAAAACCCAAGTAAAATAATGCAAAAACACAACCAATGGAGTTTATCTAAGGAACCCGCCCAATATAATAGCTAGACCCGACCAATATACGGCTAGACTCATCCATTATATGGCTATACCCGGCCATATATGGCTAGACCCGATGATTATAAGGCTAAACCCAGCCATATATAACTTTACCCGGCCATTATACGGCTGGACTAGACCATTATACAGCTAGATGTGGCCATATATGGCTAGAATCGATTATTATACGGCTAGAACCAGCCATATATGGGCTTGACCCGGCCAAAAAATGTGAGACCCGGCTATTATACGGCTAGAACCGACCATTATATGGCTATCAGCGGCCATTATGCGGCTAGACCCGACCTAATATGGCTAAACCCGACATGTACGGCTAGACACCGCCATACACGGCTAGACCAGGCCATATATGGTTAGACATAGCCATATGTGACTTGACCCGGCTATTATATGGCTAGACAAGGTCGTTATATGGCAAGACCCAGCCAAATACGGTTTGACCCAGCCGTGTATGGCTAGACGCGGCCATTATATGGCTAGACCCGGCCATTAGTCATTTACTACCAAAAAAGAAATGGTACATATTCTAAAGCCTATAATGACGCCATGATATTTCACTAAAAATAATAAAATTGAAGATACTCGCTAAAAGGTATAATATTTCACTAAAAATATTTTAGTGAGATAATATACCTTTTAGAGAGTATTTTCAATTTTTCAAAGGTTATAAAAACCCAAGTAAATTAATGCAAAAACACAACCAACGGAGATCATCTAAGGAACTCGCCCAATATAATGGCTAGACCCGACTAATATACGGCTAGACTCATCCATTATACGGCTATGCACGACCATTTATGGCTAGACCCGACGATTATAAGGCTAAACCCAACCATATATAACTTTACCCGGCCATTATACGACTAGACCAGACCATCATACAGCTAGACCCAACCATATATGGCTAGAATCGGTTCTTATACGGCTAGACCCAGCCATATATGGCTTGACCCGGCCAAAAAGTGCGAGACCCGGCTATTATACAGCTAGAACCGGCCATTATATGGCTATCAGCGGCCATTATACGGCTAGACCCGACCTAATACGGCTAGACCCGACATATACGGCTAGACCCGGCCATATACGACTAGACCAGGCCATATATGGTTAGACATAGCCATACAAAATAGTGAATCTACTATCGTCGAGCTAAAACTATGCTTGTTGATCAATCTCAGTATGTGTGTTTAGTTAATATTGGTTTTCTTTATCATTGATTTGTAGGTAAAAAGTGAAAACAAACGAACACATGTATAAGCGGTTGACTTCAAAATGACCTCAAATGAGCAAAATCATGGTTTTTATGTAGAGGGCGTGTTTGAGACCATCTGGCTCAAGCGAGGGAAAGCCCAAGAACCATGTTTATCACTTTGATAAAAAAAAAATCAGATATTTCGAGAGATAGATGAAGATGTCATGGACGGTGTGTTTGTTTATTTGTCATATGCGTCTTAGGTAAAAGCGTACGCGCAAAAGTTGCAGACGTACGAGACATGTTCAAAAGATGCATATGTGAGTTGTATACAACATGAAGTGAAGAGGTTGCGTTATGCATTATAAACATCCTTTAAGTGTGGTATCAAAAATCCCATATGTTTGAACATCCTGAGATCAGTATCGTCAATATATTTAATCCATTGAGGATTTCTTGGCTTTTCAACATCAGTTTCCTCAATCCCAAGCAGTGCATTATGCATTCTAAACATCGTATTAATGGAGTGATAACATACACGATTGTTAATGCCATTACTTCTCAGCAAACAGATCCATATATGGTAATTTTTGTAGGAAATGTGTGGGGTTTACCAAGTTATATTGAACATAAATATAAAGTAAATATTAATCTTAAATTCAAATGCATAAATTCACACACAAATACAAATAGGTCTAAAGCTAATCAAACTTCAAATATTCATTAAACTACATTCGTAGTAATCAACATGGCTCCATTAAGTCTCTTTCTTCTCACCTCATCCCTGCGTCAATGAAGACTCCCTTTCGTTCTCACTCGTCATTGCTGCCGCCACGAACCCTGAGTGTCAAAAGGGAAGGATGAGCAAAGGAAAGAATATAATTACAGTAATGTGTGCAATAATAGTAACTAATGTGTTTTATCATATATAAGTAAATATTGAACAAAAAAGATATATCGTGCATTGCTATTGAGAATATAACAAGCTTATTAATCCGGTGGTGAAGAGATGATTATATCACAACAAATGACGGGCTGTTTAAAAAAAATAAACATAAAAAACAAGACTAGTTGGTCATGGAAAAAAAAAAGATAAATTACGTTTATTGCATTGCTCACTTAAAATTCCCCATTTAAATTGGTACTTTATTTTCATAAACACCGGTTATTTCATTTAAGTACCGGGTCACCAAAAAAACAAACACAGAAGGGAAGACATACCTTCTTCGACTGATCGTTCAATGTGTTGTACTTGGGGTTTCATGGCCGGGAACAGTATAACTTCCTGTTTGAGCAAAGATAATGAACTTTATTGATCCCAAAATAGCTCAAAAGCATTGAATAAATGAAAAGAAAAATATACAAACCTTGATGTTCTGTGAGTCGGTGAGCAACATTGCAAGCCTATCAATACCCAAACCCCAGCCAGCAGTTGGTGGCAAACCGTATTCAAGAGCCGTACAAAATGCCTCATCCAAAGCCATCGCTTCATCATCCCCAGATTGGCGATCCTGGAATATTTTACAGTCAATACGTGTAATAATTAGCGTGTAAGATTTGATATCAAAATATGTATTTATAGTTGAGCAACACATTTCAAATACTGGCCGAAAATCTTCTTTACGGAGTTATTTAAAATACCAATTTATATGAACGTGATGTGTACCTTGAGTTGATTGGCGAATCGTTGTCGTTGTACCACAGGATCATTAAGTTCGGTGTATGCATTAGCGAGCTGAGAAGATAAGATAGAACACGAATAAGAACAACACTATTAAAAAGAAAGATGTGTTAGATGTCAATGTATTGTCCTGATATCAATTTATAAAAAGTAGCAACAAATCATCAATCAAACTAAGCAAAGAAGAAAAAAGTAACCTTTCTGGACAAGAAACTATTCCTAATTAAGCTTTGCTTCCTAAACTTAATCTGACCTAATAAATAATAAAACTTATCTAATCTAATTTAATCTAATAAACTTTTCCAATATTACTCATATTAATAATTATAGATCTAGTGCTTATCAATACCTCATGCTTGTTAATAAACAATTCAAATCGCTCAGTAAGTCCCGGTTTGGATCGATGTGATTTTGCAAGAGGGCTCATTATCTCAGGATGGTTGATTATAAAAGTAGGATTGATACATGTCTCCTCCAGAAAGTGTCCCACAAGCTGCAAACAAAAAATACATATTAAAATACAGTAATAAAAATTCTACTAGCTGCATATATATCAAAGAACAATCATTATGGAAATAATTTTTTAATCAATGTAAATTAATGTAACCGTAGTAAAATCAAAATCTAAATGTCGCTACCACATCTATAATGAACTACCCAGAAAGGGTTCAGTTGACCCGCAAACTCTGTCTTGGTGGACAAATATATATTATTCAAAGAGATTGAGAATCATTACTTTGTCCAACAATCGTGTTGTTGTGAGAGGTGGAGGACAGTTGATATCAAATTTTATGCATGCATCAACAAGGAACTGTTTGGCTTCATCACTCGCAAGGTCTTTTGGTATGCTAAGATTTGCTACCTTCTCTAACTCTTCAATCATATCAATCCTTCTGAAAACATTTAGAGCAAGTTACTAAAACAATTGCAAATGATAGTAAAAACATAGCAAATAAAATCAGATTTAAGCAAAAAACCTGAACGGAGGAGTAAAGTCTATCATAACTGGTTCGCTGTCATACCCATTGGCATGATATTTAACTTTGTAACCACCTGTCAGCTCCTCCACCATGCCTGGTTCAGTTTTGTGTCAGTAAAAATAGCTAATAACACAAGTACGAACGAATTCGAATTAGAACTTGGTCAACTCCGGTTATGTGAAAAACTAAAAAAACAGACTGCAGGTTCAAAAGCTTTTCATCAGTTACCCGACCCACCCATTGAAAGCTCTTAGATTTTTCCAGCCAAAATTAAATACAACACTAATCGCTTAACATTTTCTCTGTTAGCTCCATCAAGTCATTGTAATCTGCATAAGCCATATAAAATTCACACGTTGTGAATTCGGGATTATGCGTCATGTCAATCCCCTCATTTCTAAATTGTTTTCTTATCTCGTATACACGATTCATTCCTCCAACAACAAGCTGCTTCAGAGGAAGTTCAGGAGCAATACGCATAAACATATCCAAATTGAGTTCGTTGTGATGAGTCAAGAATGGACGAGCAGCAGCTCCACCAGCAACTGTGGTCAACGTGGGAGTTTCAACCTACAATAAAATATAATTAGCCAAAGTAAGAATGTAACAATAATAACTAGATGAGAAGAACTAAAAAAGTTGGTTAAGTTTACCTCTGTAAATTCACGTTTGTCGAGAAAATGTCTAATGTAAGATACAACACGTGCCCGAGTATTGAAAATGTTTATGACTTCCGGGTTTAAAATTAAATCCATATAACGTTGACGATAGCGAGTTTCCTACCACAAAGAATTGCATTTTATATTAATATTTTGGTCAAATACGATTACATAAATTATATGGAAAAAGGAAAGATAATGCAATGTATTATTCAGTTTCTACAGATATATGCATCATATCTGCCATTTCTTGACAACATATACAACTCGATACATTAAATTGTTAAAAAATAGTATATGCATTGCATTAAATTTAAAAAAAAATGTAAAGTATCAACATTAAGGGGTTAGTGAAATGAAAATATTGCATATATTGTTAAAAAGTGAATATATTGCATAGCATGTTCTCACAGTATGGGAGATTAGGGTAGGCGAAAATGATTACAAAAATCAAAGGTAAACGGTTAAAATGTAATGTGTTATTAACTTTTAACTGATAGATGCAGCATATTTCTAGCTTATGAAACTTTATTGCAGTAATTGGTTAAAAAAACAGAACATGTGTTGCATTAAGCGATTACTATAAATCGTTCATAAGCGTGTTTTTGTAGCTTATTTTGTGGCTCATGGGCTTATTATGACTTAAAAAGGGATAATAAGCTCAAAAGCCAAAAAAATAAAATAAAATAAGCTTATGGACGATAGGCGAAACAAATAAAGCAGCTAAATAAAAAATGTAAAAGTAAGGTATGTTTTAGGGGTTAAAAAAAATGGTGCATACATTGACAACAAGTTAAATAGTGCATTGCATTTTCTTGTGGATAAAATTTTTTGAAGAAATATGTTTATGAAGTTTTAACTTCAACCTGTTTGACATGTTTCTAAATACTGACCATTTCGAACAATCCATAGAAAAAGGGTTGAAACTGTTAACTATAGGTGAAAGACAGATAATATTTAATACCGGATCTTTAAAATTATATGCCTCGGGATTTCTACTGCTTCCTGGAGTCCAACCACCAACAATCTGTAGATTAAAAATGCATTTCCAAGTCACTAAAGAACCCAGAAAACATTAAATAGGTAATTCAAAATGTCTCACATTCATAATAGGATTATTTGCAATACCTGTCTTGGATGCAGCGGTGGCATCAAATGCAAACAGTAAGATAAACTTGTGAATGACTTTGCAAAAATACTCAGCTCTCCTGTTCTAGTTTTTCCTGACATAGGGAAGAAAAGATGATCAGAAAAAATAATCTATCACACGAGCAAAAATAAAAAGAACAAAAAGCTTCAACAATGAAAAAAGAGAAGATGGAATTGCAGACCTGGAAACCCAGTAATACCAACAATATCAAAACATTTCACACTAGAATGATGATTAGAAAATCCAGCTTCATCCAAATCAGAGTTCCTGCAAAAACATGTGTATGTACTTGAGCTGAGAAGCGTTTTTCTTCTTCAATTTCTATTACTTTTACAAAATATCGCATCAAAAGACTTTATAGATAATATAAGAAATGGAAATATAAGGTAGCTAGTTTACTCTACGGCAGCCATAACTTGAACTTTTCCACCATCACCAAGCAAGTCATAAAATATCAGCCCTTTTGAAGAAGACCGGCCGTCGTTCATCAGTCTCCCTGGCAAGAAAGAAATCATCAACATCATAATAATAAATAGTTAAATTTATTATTAGTTTATGTCTGCTCACCAGTTAAAGATACTTGAACATCCTTTAGCCGGTCCTCAGCATTTAAGGATTTATACTTGTCTATGAATTCGGGAATGGACATTGAGGCTTGAAATTTGTGAGGATATGGATTCATTCCTGCTGCCTTTTGAGCATCAAGTAGTTCCAGCCGATTTTCACGAAATTTCTGCATGAAAAGAAAAGAAGGACTTGTATGATAATCAAAAATAGTTTGTTAAACAAGTTTATAAATAAAACGTATACAAAACATATCTACGATACCTCAGATACAAATAATCGACTTACCGTTGGATCCTTTTCTTGAACGGATAATGTTGATTTTGGCATTACAGAGAACTGAAATATTATCAAGAATGTATAAGGTGAAATCACAGATTTTTAGAGAGAAAACCATTGTATGAAAATAAAATTACAAAACATAAGTGCAGCAATTGCCTTTATAGTTGTTGGAGTATAATCTTCGATATCAAACACAAGTATAGCATATTATCATAGTATATGTACAGATGTGACAATATGTATAGTTAAATTAAGTCACATAAAGTGTTTGTATTGTAAAGTTTGTAAAGCCTGTAAACGTAGGCTGGGCCAAAGTGGGTCGTTTTAGGTTGATAGGGTATAACGGTTAAATTAGGTTATGTCGTTTAGGAATTGGTATAACTGCCACAAATGGCACCGATTCTATATGTATAAATAGGGCTAATATTCTGTAAACAGCAAGAAGTTGTAATTCAATAAATCAAATTTACCTTCGACATACCAGAACAGACTTTTATTGTTTTGTTACTGTCAAAAATTAACAATAGTTAATCCATAATAAGGTAATGATTATCCAACAAAATAAGCAATATCTAGCCTTGATTAACCCTAGCCCTAAGATCCAAATATTGAACTGAGCAAGCTTAATTTGCCTTCAGTCTGATAAAAAGCTTTAGGAGACTATTTTATTTATGGTAATTAACATATGTAGGGGAGGTCTTGCAGTGTTACACTTTTTGATTATGTTGATGGTAATCCATAATTTCAAACCCACGACTCATGAAACAAAACAAAATAAATAAAAAAAACACACCTTTCTCTCCTTCTCCTCTTTCTTACGACGCCTTTCTTCCTCCTTGAGTAACTTCTTCCGGGCACTTGACAAAAAAAAGGAAAAAACATTAAAACAAAGAATTTCATAATCATATGCAAATTTGCAAAACTTACTTTTTGCTTAAATTTTCGGGGTCATTTGTGGCAGCAGGATCCATATCCAAGCTATAGAAAAAACAAACATTAAAACTTTTTAATAATAAAGTAACTGTATATGCATGCATGCTTGGTGGAAGAAATAACATACGATTGAGATTGATTTTGTGAAGCGTCTTCAGGAGGACAGAATTTAGGGTCCTTAACAGTCGATGATCTAATAGTAACTAATAACCGGCCATTAACCTCAACAGACTGATCATGATGAATATTCTTCAACAAGTCAGTTTCCTTATCAACAAAGTCGAAAACTTTTTCAAGAAACTTGAGTGGCTCAGCTGTGTCAAGAACTCCATTGAATGATACTTTGTTGATCGACATTTTGAATTTTTGTTGGAAAATTTAGTGCTCTTGAGGGATCTATTCACACCTGGTAATGGGTTTGGAGGTATGGAGTATACACCCATTTGGTCACTGAATCCCCTGACTCAATAGTGGTTATGTTGTGAATCTGCTGCTAGTTGATTCAGCTGCTAGTGTGTTTCCACTGATGTGTTATCGTTACCACTGCAAGGGTTATTGTTTCCACTGCAAGGGATGTTGTTACCACTGCAAGGGTTGTTGTTACCACTGCTAGTGTTAACATTACCACTGCTAGTGATAATGTTTCCACTGATAACCACTGATCCTATAATTATGGAAATTATTATGATATAATTAATGGGCCGTTAATTATACATAATACCATGGGCTAGGGTTTGAGTATTCTCTATTATAAATAGAGATCACATCATTATGCATGGATATAAGTTATCATACGATATACTAAACACAAAACCCTAAACACTTCAATACGCATCTGGTTCTTGGTTTGTGCCTAAAACAAGAACATCACTTGGTCTTATCCCATAGAGATATTCGTGTAACCCAGGCATAGGGTCGAATAGTTTCTATTGGAAAGTGATACCACGATTTCAAGTGAATATCCGGTACCTTTATTGATTATCTTAACCCTAATCTGGGAACCCGTTTACAAATAACAACCAACAATCAATAGAAACTATTAGTGATAATCAATGGCTGCTGCTATGAGACAAATAGCTGCTAACTTTTCCAAGTTGGAAAAGTTTGAAGGTGTGGATTTCAGAAGATGGCAGAAGAAGATGCAATTCTTGCTGACCAGTATGAACGTGGTGTCTGTTCTTACTACTGAGATTCCAGAAGATTTTGGAGAAGCTGCTACTATGGAGCAGATGAGAGCAAGAAGCAAATAGGAGAATGATGATTATGTTTGCAGAGGTTTAATTCTCAATGGTATGTCTGATACTTTATTTGATATTTATCAGAATGTTGAAACTTCACAAGAACTATGGGATTCCTTGGAAGCCAAGTATATGGCTGAGGATGCATCAAGTAAGAAGTTCCTTGTAAGTAATTTTAACAATTACAAAATGGTTGATTCTAGACCTGTCATGGAACAATACAATGAACTTCTTGGTTTACTTGGTCGATTCACACAACACAAGATGAACATGGATGAGGCTATTTCAGTCTCTTGTATCATCGATAAACTTCCTCCTTCTTGGAAAGAATTCAAGCATATGCTTAAGCATAAGAAGGAGGAGTTAACTCTTGTTGAGTTGGGCAGTCACTTGCGCATTGAGGATTCACTCAAAGCTCAAGACATTGACAAGCCAAAGAGTAGCACTGCTACTGGTCCATCAGTTGTCAATATGGTGGAGCATAACAACTCCACCAAGTACAATGACAACAAGGGCAAGCGTAAGCATCAAGATAACACCAAATCTGATCTTAACAAGAAACCTAAGGTGACTTGTTGGAAGTGTGGGAAACCTGGACACTTCAGGAAAGATTGCAAGGGTGGTAAATTTGGAAAAAAATCCAATGGATCAGGCACAAGTGGAGGGAATGGTAACACCAATTCTCTGAAAGGTCAGAATGTGTTTAATAAGTCTTTTAAGATTTATTATGTTACATATATATCTGATATTTACTTTGTGCAGGATGATGATGTTGCTTGGTGGGTTGACTCTGGAGCTACAATTCATGTGTGTAAAGATAGAAGCTGGTTCAAGACCTACAAGTCAATGAATGATGGTTCTATTCTTCACATGGGAAATGAGTCAACTGCCCTGGTGCATGGAAAAGGATGTGTTGAGTTGAAGTTTAGTTCTGGAAAGATTGTTTCTTTATTTAATGTTTTACATGTTCCTGATATTAGAAAGAATTTGGTTTCTAGTAGTGTTTTAAATAATTGTGGTTATAAACAGGTTATTGAATCTGATAAGTTTGTTTTATCTAAAAATGGTGTGTTTATTGGTTTTGGTTATTTATGTAATCAAATGTTCAGACTTAATATTGTTCATGATAATATTGATTCTGCTTTTATATCTACATCTAAACTTTATGATTCAAACCTTTGGCATGCAAGACTTGGCCATGTACATTTTAAAAGAATGCAAGATATGTCTAAGGATGGGTTAATTCCGGCCTTTGATGTGAACACTGAAAAGTGTAAAACTTGTATGTTGAACAAGATAACTAAGAAACCTTTTCAAGGAGTAAAACGTGAAACTAAAGTTTTGGAGTTAATTCACAGTGATCTTTGTGATTTACATGCTACTCCCTCTTTGGGGAATAAGAAATACTTTGTGACTTTTATTGATGATGCTTCTAGGTTTTGTCATGTTTATTTATTACATTCTAAAGATGAAGCATTAGATAAATTTAAAGTATTTAAAACTGAAGTTGAATTGCAACAAGGGTCTCTAATCAAAAGATTAAGGACTGATAGGGGAGGTGAGTACATGGATACTCTGTATTTTCAGTCTGTTGGTATAATCCATGAAACGACTGCCCCTTATACTCCTCAGCAAAATGGTATTTCTGAAAGGAAAAACAGGGTGCTGAAGGAGATGGTTAATTCCATGTTGTCCTATTCAGGGCTAAGTCAAGGATTCTGGGGTAAAGCTATGTTAACAGCTTGCTATTTATTAAATAGGGTTCCCAACAAAAGGAACAAAGTTACCCCTTATGAACTGTGGACTAAAAAGAAACCTAACCTTAATTATCTTAGGATATGGGGTTGTAGGGCTGTTGTAAGACTCCCTGATCCAAAGCAGAAAACTTTGGGTGAAAGAGGCATTGAATGCATCTTTGTTGGATATGCTGAGCATTCCAAGGCATATAGGTTTTATGTTATAGAACCTAATGAGTCTGTTTCAATTAACTCAATAATTGAATCAAGGGATGCAATCTTTGATGAGAACAGATTCTCATCTATCCCTAGACCAAGTCAAAGGATTCCAAATGGAACCAATGACAATGGTGTTTCAGAGGTTCCTGCTGATGAGGTTCCTGCTGGTGAGGTTCCTGCTGATGAGGTTCCTGCTGAGGTTGTGGAACAACAACCTGAACCTGAGCTCAGAAGGAGCAATAGGGTGAGGACTCCAAAGTCATTTGGACCTGAGTTTCAATTATACTTAATTGAAGGTACAAGGAGTGAGGTCTCTGACCAATACTCCTATTGCTTCATTGTGGAGGATGATCCCAAAACATTTGAAGAAGCAATGAAGTCCCAGGATGTTGCTTTCTGGAAAGAAGCAATTAATGATGAGATGGACTCTATCATGGGCAATAACACTTATGTGTTGACTGATCTACCACCTGGTTGCAAACCTTTAGGTAGCAAATGGATTTTCAAAAAGAAAATGAAGGTAGATGGAACTGTTGAAAAGTTCAAGGCAAGATTAGTTATTCAAGGCTTTAAACAAAAGTCAGGAATAGAATACTTTGATACTTATGCTCCAGTGGCACGTATCAGTACCATAAGATTGCTAATTGCTTTGGCATCAATTCACAATCTGATTATTCATCAGATGGATGTGAAGACAGCTTTCTTGAATGGTGATTTAGATGAGGAGGTTTACATGAACCAACCTCAGGGATTCATCATGCCTGGCAATGAAAACAAGGTGTGTAAACTGATTAAGTCTCTTTATGGACTAAAACAGGCACCTAAGCAATGGCATCAAAAGTTTGATGAAGTGGTTTTGTCTAGTGGTTATTTACTTAATCAAGCTGACAAATGTGTATATAGCAAATTTGATGAATCTGGTAAAGGAGTCATCATTTGTCTATATGTTGATGACATGTTGATCTTTGGCACTGACCAAAATCAAGTTGATCTTACAAAAGAATTTTTGTCATCAAAGTTCTCCATGAAGGATATGGGGGAGGCAGATGTTATCCTTGGCATAAGGATTAAACATGAAAGTAACAAAATTTCTATATCTCAGTCTCATTACATTGAGAAGGTGTTAAAGAAATTTAATTACTTTGATTGTACTCCAGTGAGTACTCCTATGGATACAAGTGAGAAGCTAATGCCTAATACTGGCAAAGCTGTATCTCAACTTGAGTATTCTAGGGTGATTGGCTGCTTGATGTATGCCATGACTTGTACAAGACCTGATATTGCTTTTGCTGTGGGTAAACTGAGCAGGTATACTAGTAATCCTAGTGCTCATCATTGGCAAGCAATTCAGAGGGTCTTTAAGTATTTGAAGAGAACTATGGATTATAGTCTCTCATATACTGGTTATCCTTCAGTATTAGAAGGATACACTGATGCAAGTTGGATCAGTAACACTGAAGACAATTCGTCTACAAGTGGCTGGGTATTCCTACTTGGTGGAGGTGCAATTTCTTGGGCATCCAAGAAACAAACTTGCATTACCAGTTCAACCATGGAATCTGAATTTGTGGCTTTAGCTGCTGCTGGCAAAGAAGCTGAATGGTTGAAAAACATGCTTCTTGAGATTCCATTGTGGTCTAAACCTATAGCACCTATTTCTATCCGTTGTGATAGTGCTTCTACATTGGCAAAGGCTTATTTCCAGATGTACAATGGGAAGTCTAGACACTTAGGTGTTAGGCATAGCATGATTCGTGAGCTTATCATGAATGGGGTGGTATCTATAGTGTTTGTTAAATCTCAACAAAACTTAGCTGATCACTTGACGAAGGGTTTGGCTAGAGACTTGGTTTTGAAGTCTGCTACAGGGATGGGTTTAAATCCAACTTAGTCACTGAATACAAGGATACCCAACTCCCTTCTAAGGAAACTTGGAAGCTGAGTTCAATGTGGAAAGCTGATCATTTAGTGGACTGAAGCACATGTATTACAAACATCCCAAGGTTGTGCTTGTTACCTGCTGAAAAGGAGGATGAAGTCTTCACTTCTTAATGGTTAATTTTCTTTGGAAAAGTGCTAAGCAGGAGCATGAATTAAAGATGAACCACCTATGTAAATGTTGAAGTTTTGCCGCTTCAGGAAGCTTTGGACTTTTAGCTTTTACAACATTTATGAATTGGATATGGACACATGGCTTGTATAGTGTCAGGAGTATTTTAGTGTTTGAAAACTTGTGTGTATTTATCATCAGGTATTCAAATGGGTTGAAGGGTTCAATTCTTAGAACACCCTGATTCTCGAATATTTGAAAGTATATGTACTAATGTGGAAATTCAATCCTCAGGATATTTTCATTTATGCACTTGTTTTGGTTTGTGTTTGATTTTTCATGCAAAAGAAGAGAACTAAATTTGGGGAGGATTGTTGGAAAATTTAGTGCTCTTGAGGGATCTATTCACACCTGGTAATGGGTTTGGAGGTATGGAGTATACACCCATTTGGTCACTGAATCCCCTGACTCAATAGTGGTTATGTTGTGAATCTGCTGCTAGTTGATTCAGCTGCTAGTGTGTTTCCACTGATGTGTTATCGTTACCACTGCAAGGGTTATTGTTTCCACTGCAAGGGTTGTTGTTACCACTGCAAGGGTTGTTGTTACCACTGCTAGTGTTAACATTACCACTGCTAGTGATAATGTTTCCACTGATAACCACTGATCCTATAATTATGGAAATTATTATGATATAATTAATGGGCCGTTAATTATACATAATACCATGGGCTAGGGTTTGAGTATTCTCTATTATAAATAGAGATCACATCATTATGCATGGATATAAGTTATCATACGATATACTAAACACAAAACCCTAAACACTTCAATACGCATCTGGTTCTTGGTTTGTGCCTAAAACAAGAACATCACTTGGTCTTATCCCATAGAGATATTCGTGTAACCCAGGCATAGGGTCGAATAGTTTCTATTGGAAAGTGATACCACGATTTCAAGTGAATATCCGGTACCTTTATTGATTATCTTAACCCTAATCTGGGAACCCGTTTACAAATAACAACCAACAATTTTAGTGTTAGGGTTTTTGGAACAACAACCCAAAAGAAGAAGCGAGATCTCAAAGGGATGTAACTAACGTAGTGAAATTTAATTATATACTCGTGGTACTTAAGTTTTTTTTATAGAGTATAAACTTGGCGTCCAAGTTTAGTACTTGTTTGTTTATTCTGTCCACCAGCCGTTCCAAAAAGTCCAATAAGGCCCGTGTGCCTCCTTTTCACATTAATTAATAATTAGGCCCATTTATGTATTACTTAAAATAAGTGTCCAGTTTGACTTTTCAGAGTCACACTGGTTAAACTTTGACCTAATTTTTTTTTATGTGTGTGTTATATAATACTTTATGAAAAATTATACCAATGAAAAATACACTAAAAACTCAATCCATTCATATATTTTTCATCAAGTATTATATAACACCCACAAAAATAGGGGGGCTGGTTATTTTTTACTTATTGGGTTGGTTGCTAATAGATTTGGCCTCACTTAGAAAAAATTAGTATTTCTTTTTTCTTCCACATGGTATAAGGCTCTAAGAGTTAAAGGCCTCAAAAACTTCCATCTCTCAAATTGTTAGGGTTTTGAGGCTAGCCCCTTGTTCCCTTAGTGCTTAGACCTTAGCCTACTAGCTAATCGATTAACCTTTTTTTGATATAGTTCCATCATTACCTTTGGCCATTGCATTTTTTTTAATACAGTTCCATCATTAACCTTTGGCCATTGCATCCATGTCGTATGTGGTCGTGCCTCTTTGATGTCAGTCAAAATTCCTCACTTACGTTACTTGTTCCCCACTAGATCTAGTTTTGGGCAGTGTATTTGGATATTCTAAGAGATCTTTTGTTTAAGTAATACCACTTGCATTTGTTAAATGTGTTGTGTTGCCCATTCACTGCATAACTTTTGTTCTAAATAAGTGGTTGCATTACCTTTGAAAAATTGGCTTTTGGTTACTGCATTGCTATTGCATTGCCTTTTAGCCTTTGGTTGAAACACAAACCATGAAGTTCTGGATTGCATTGCCTTTCGGCTTTTGGTTACTACATATGCCATCTAAAGTTCTACATTGACTGATATACCATTTAAACAACCAATTCATCAACAAAAGCAATTTGCATTATGAAACTGACAGTGAATTTCAAAAGGAAATGATATGTTTTTCATTAAACAACAAAATACAACACTATTGATACATACATTAACCTAGTACAGTGTTAAAACACTTCAACGCCAAGATCAATGAGATAAAAATTTAACTTTCGTACCATTTGAGTGAACATGAATTAGGTTAATTGTTTGTTTTCGAATCTGGACTCCAACTTGGTCAGCCATTGTTGCCTAGGTAATTTACTGGGATATGCCTTCCTTGTTGGGTGGGAGGCTCGGTACCAAAAAGGTACACGGACTTGAGATGGTTCCGCCAAATACCATTTTTTATTATTTATTATTATTATTATTATTTTTTTGTTTGTTCATATTGTTTTGTTGAATTCATGAGTTAGATATGATGATGTTACTGAATTTAGTGGAATAATAATTGGTAATGATTTTTCGTGTTTGTCTTTGTTGTTACATTTGGTTTTTAAGTTTTTTTTTTTTTTTTTTTTGGACTTGTTTTAGAAATGGTACTGATCGAAAGAGGAAAAGATTGCAAATTAAAAACTTTTGAAACACATAATTAAGCTCGATATAAGCTTCTTTAACTAATAGTAGTGATGTTAATTTAAGCAATAAGCAGTAGCAAGTTTTCGTGTTTGTGTTCGTTTGTACATCTGAGTTTTCTATTTAGAGTTTATTATTTTAGGAGGATGATTTAAGAATTGGCAATGATTGAAAGAGGGAAAGATTCAGGATATTAATGTTTGTAGAGATGGTCGGAGGAGGTGGTGGCGGTGTGGTGGTAGGTATAGTGGTGATGAGGGTTGGAGGTTGAATAAGAGTGGTGCGGTAGAAGAATGGGGTGTTTGGGTTAATGTTGTAGAGTTTTAAAAAAGATGTTAATTGGGGTGTTTGGACAAGAAAGGCTGAAAAGGCGAAAAGGCCCTTGCAGCTAACGAGAAAAGTGACTAGCCTTATCAAAATAGGACCACAAGCATAGTTAATGAAAAAGTTTGAGACTAAACTTGAGAACTTTAAAAGTTTAGGACCAAATGAGTTAATTTGGTCTAGTTTGAAGACCAAGGAAAAATGAGTTAACCCAAACACACAGTAAAGTTATCTAAGAAAACACAGAGACACATACAACACTTGATATTGGAAGGGCAAGAGGGGTTTGGTTTTGAGGACAACTTACAAACAAACCCATCAATCAATCAATTGATTCTTTTTTATTATTATCATTCAAGTAAGAATCAAAATATACACTCACACAGTTTATAGATAGATAGGTAGGTAGGTAGGTAGGTAGGTAAGGTAGGTAGATAGATAGATAGATAGATAGATAGATAGATAGATAGATAGATAGATAGATAGATATTCTTCTTGAGATGGGTAAGAATCAAGCGTACAAGGAGATGCAGAGATCCAGGGTGGGCTCCACTTCCGGCGGCCCTGATGACGTAGAGTACGGCATGGTTTGTACCCTTCTTTCCTTTACATTCATCTTATTATTAGGGTTTACCCACATTTTATCAAAGGTCAAATCCAAAATTTTCCCATCGTATGGAGTCATTTCCACTAATATCTGGGTGCGTATCGTTCTCATTCTTATTTTTTTTAAGTATAACTTCCAATGAGTCTACTTTATGCCATGACTTGCCATAATAGTAATGACATATATCTACCTCATTTGGAGTATGTCTTTTCAACAAACTATCCTTAACACTAATCATCTTAGGTAGATGATTATGTCGTTCAAAAGGTTTGTTAGAACTCGCCTTCCCAATGATAACCTGGAAGAAGTCATTTTATGCGTCAGTCAATGAACAAATCTCGTTCTTGTTAGTGTGATTGATTGAACAATTACACCTTAGGTTTTCGGTCAAGTTGTGAATCTCTAGTGTCATTGAATTGCATTACGCATTCACATCTTTGTGTCTCTCAACTTTCTTGGGCTTTCTTATTTGTTTTTATCCTTTTGGCACACTTTCATCACGTGTCTAACTTCTTGCATACTTTGATATGCTCATCAAACTCATTTTTTTGCAGCTACGTTTTAACAAAGTTTAACCCTTTCATGTCTTACTATGAGTATTATATCCCTATAATGTTGCTCCTATTCTTTTATACATTATGTTGCACGAAGCTAACCCTTTATGTAGTAAAAGCCTTTGTAAGAATTTGATCCATGGATCCGCTAGATACTAAGGTAAATAAACAAGGGGATTCAATCACCATAGGGAAGCATTGTGCTGGGGGGGAGCTCGGGAGTGTTTAAACACATAACACGAGTCTTTCTAATAGTGGTGATAGAAGACTTCACTGGGATGATGCAAGCTCGCCCTTCTGGGAAGAAAGAATAGTAGTGTAATAAGGGGGAGTAGCGAGTGAATTCAAGGGAGAGCTCAAAGCAACTACCTTTTTGCTTCGAAAAAAGGGGGGAAGGGAGTGTAAAAAGGAAACTTCTACATTTTAATGTGTGTTACGGTTTACATATTTATCATCATCAAAAGGGGGGAGATTGTTAGTGCAAATATTACGATATTTAAACTAAACGGTTTTTTCGGTTTTAATGATGACAAACATGTAACTTGTAATGCATAACGTAAAATGCACAAGTTACTTGTAAACACTAATCATCAATGCGTACTTTGATTCGTGGGAATTGCACCAGGCTTTACCTCTCGAGGGATCTCGAGAAGCTTACAACCCCCACCAGGCTGTGTACCTGATCGTTGTAGTATAGTATAGTAACAAGTACCGGGGGATTGATCGTTCAACTCAGGAATAGTGTCGCTAGGATTAGAAAGCCTAAAAACTAGGTCTAGAGGTGAGGGATGATTCTTTTTGTATTTTTATATTTTTATAAAAGCAAGTAAAATCTCGGTTTTGGAAGGATGGGCGGAATTAGTTGCTAGTCAACTAACCCAATAACTAAGATGCAATCAAAATAAAATAACAAAAATGAAAATAAACTAATTTAAACTAGTGGTGTGAGCAATATGTGGGAGAATTGTGTTTACTTAGATTTCACTACTCCTTAGATATCTTTTACAGGTTAATTACTTGTTATAGTTGCGTGGATGACGGGTTATATTCCTTAATATCATTCATGGGGTGGCGTACTTACTTCCCCAATTCTATAAGCTCCTACTTCACTCCTATGTCGAGCCGGCTAAGAAGCTCCTAACATGGGATCACTAGAATTCGCTCATGCATTAAATACAACCATAAAAACCTAGTACACATCGGTTCATGTTTCTTCAGACGTTCAAGCAAGTTACACAATGGAGATCTGCCAGTTTTCTTAAGCCTGACATTGAAATCATTCATCCATTACAACTATAAACAAAAGATCAACCTATAATCAACATCTAGGTTTCATTACATCTAAGCAAACACACAAAAGATCTAGCCTAGCATGTTAAAATCAAGACAAACATAAGATATATTCAAACAACACATAGACATATTGAATGAATTGAAAGAAAACTTATCTCAATTGAACATGAAGGGTTTCAAGCGGTGAAAACCCTTGAAAATACTGTTACAAACGACCTAGGGTTTATTAGGTTCGGCCCTAGAATTCTCCACACAAGTTCCTCCTTTAATGAATGAAAAATAGAAAAGTATATATAGATTTTGTGAGGTGACGGCGTCAAGCGGAAATTTCTGACGCCGTCATCTCGCCGCCAATAAAGTTCTCGGACTGCCTAGATCTGGGTCTGACGCCGTCATGTGTAATTCTGCTCCAGGCCGTCACCAAAATTACTCTTGACGCCCTACTTCTAACGCCATCACATTTTCTCTGGGTCGTCATGCATTTTGCTCCTGACGCCGTCATATTTTCCTTCTTGACGCCGTCAGGTACTGTTCCTAGCATGGAAAATTAAGTCTTTGCCGTTTTCTTCCCTTTTATGCTCCAAAAAAGTCCAAAAAGCTTCCTTTTCCAGAATTCACTCCCAAAGTACCTAAAATCACAAAAGGAACGATTTAGGGCAATATTTGATCAAATAAATTCCAATTCCGGCTTAAATGACCCTCTAAAAACGGTTCATTTTTTGCCTCATCATATACCCTTACACTTGAGATTTGCTTGTCCTCAAGCAAATGCGCTTTTATTCTAGTCAAAATACAAGTTAGGGGTCATTTAACACTAATATAAAAGTAATTACAACAAATAAGCGTTCCACTAAAGACCAAAGACAAGCACGGAGGTCAGACACTAGCACCTCACAAATAGTGTTTAGATACTCACATCTCTCGGGTGTAATAAAGTAATATCACAATATGGAAATGGAAAACATGTCTCACTACCTGTCATAGCAAAATAGATTACCATAGGCTTGGGAAAGGATCAAACCTCCACCACATGGCGTAAGCACCTAGGATAAACTATCAAAGAGGTCTTTTAAAGGGTTATAACGTTAGGTGTAGGGATACGGAATACACGATTTTGTTGGATATAGGCAGTCTTTACTAGTGGCGAGTTAATCATCTTGGTTAATTACATGTACAATATAGCGTTGCTAAGCCAAGACTAGACTCGACTTAAGCTAATAAATCAAAAATAACAAAAACATAAGATAAACATAGAATGAAACGGGATGGTAGTCCGTATGTTTTTTCTATTTTTTTTTTTTTTTTTTTTTTTTTTTTTTGCATACACTCTTACCCTATCATCCAAAATAATACATCATAGGGAATGAACATTCCCCTTACACTTGAATTTTTACATACTTTACAAAAAACTAATCTAATGACTCGAATTAAGAAAATCAAAACACTTGGAGTACTTTTTAGATTAACGCACATATGGGGGTAATATATGATGTTCTTCCCTATTACTCCATAAGATTAGTACTTTACCCATGAGTCCCAATCGTCCCGAAACAATATGTACAAGGATATGACTCGACTTAGCAACCATGTAATCAATTAGATAATTAACTAAGGGTTTAACAAATAACAATAATGCACTAAAGATGAGTGTATACACGGAAGGCTAAGGCGATTTGGGTGTACATTTAAGTGGGGTGTAACAGATTCTTCCTTTAAGTAAGATGCTTAAAGTTAGAAACGAAAAGATAGGCTCGGAGAGGTGTACTAGGGGTTTCGTGTAGTAAAAATGAGTACAACGCTAAGGGTGTCGGAAAAATTAGTTGACTTAACTAGCCAAGTAATATGACTTAAATGGTCAAGTAATTATGATACGGGTTTAAACACAAGGGTGATCCTAATGCCTCTTATCATGTAGTAAATCCTACCACACGAATGTAGTCTCACTAGCGGTCACGGGATGCATCACTAACGCAAGTTCTAGAATCTAAATGCTACCGGTACACTCATAAGCACTAATAGTAAATGCTTTTCCTATCAAATCTAAAGGCGAACCTCACATATTTGGGTGGAAAATTTTTCTGAATAGTACGGTTTTGTGCTAGTCATACGACTCCTATCCATGAGACGCTTGCTATGGCTAAAGTTTCACTCCTAAATGTTCTAAAAGATTTTAAATTTGGCGCTAAAATTACACTAACAAGTATTTCTCATAGTTTTATTACACACCTACCATCAAACAAACAAACTCAAGCGAAAGTGTTTCCTATGAGGTATCATCATTTTACCCTTCTCTTACACTTAGGATGAACATTGTCCCCAATGTTCAATTAAAGAATGTAAAAGTAAAACAGGTAAAAGAATGTAATCAAATACTCCCTTGATTCGCTCGGTATGGATAATATGGTAGCAAGGTTAGATCTTCCTCCAAGAAAATGAACAATCAAAGCTTTCCTTCCAGAATATAAATCATCTTCTTGTCAAACATAACCTGTGTCGAAAACTAGAAGGGGGGTTGAATAGTTTTACGTCTTTTTAATTTTTGTAAAAATTGGTTTCAAAATATTAATACGAGTTTATTCAATTGTTTGTTTGAAAAAGCCTTTAATTATAGTTAAGTTCAAAAACAACTATATGATCTATTATATGTGAATCTTTTAGGTTTGTTATAAAGACTTTGTTTTTGAAAACTTAGTATAGTTTTAAAAACCTTGTTTACTTTTAAAATTTTGATTCGATCTTATGTGAACTCAAATCTTGAACAATATGAACAACAATATCTAAGTATAAGAAATAGTAAAGATATAAGCTAAGTATGTAAGATCAACACATGCACAATATAAACAATTATAGCTATGTACGAGATGTAAATAAGTAAGCTAAGTAAAGGAAAGATCTAACCGCGAGACAAAGGATTTATAGTGGTTCGGCTACAAGGACACCTTCCTTGTTCCTACTCCACTCCCCGAGTCACCTACTCGAGAGTTTTCTTCACTATGTCAACAAGCTCCCTTATGGCGTAGAAAACCTTACACACCAATATGCACACCACAACTTCGTCACAACAAATTCACAACTTCTTCACACCTAGTCACTACTTAATCACAACTCTACTTCTTCACAACTATCTATCTTCACAACTATCTACTTCACAACAATCTTCTTCACAACTATCTACCTCCCAACAATCTTCTTCACACCACTACTTATATCTCACTACTTCTATTCACAACTTCTACTCCTAGATCTATCTAGTTACACTACTATCACACCTTTACAATGAATGTACACAACAACTAGACTATATACACAAATTTACAATACTTCACAACTTGATGTTGAAGAAGTATTCTTCTCTTGCACTTTGAGAGATGAGAGGTGAGGGAATGAATCACTTGAAACAAGGATTAACAATTATATGATCAAAGGGTTTTTAGGAGGATGTTTAGAGAGATTTGAATCTGAAAATTTTCGTGCAAGAGGTGAGAAAAATTCCAGGTTTGAGGTGGTATTTATAGGGAAAAATTTCTGACAGAATCTGACAGGGGAGCGTGGCCGGTCCCCTTAATTGTGTGCCGGCCCCCTTAAAATTAAGGGGGCCGCCCTTATAATTAAGGGGGCCGCCCAGACGAAAACTGCAGTTTTCTTGTCTTTTTCTGGGGAAAGTTTATTTGGTGAAAAACTAACTGATTTTGGTTAAAATTTTGAATTCATATATTTATTATGAATAAAACATTTTCCTTTATTACCAAAAGTGTTTTTCAAAAATATATAATAAGTTTATTTAATTTTATAAAATTTGTAATATTTAAATAAACATCCCTTTGATCATAAAATGTATTAGTCACTTGTTTATTCATACCTTAAGTGATTATGTTGGATGAGATGATATAAACTTGCTTAAAACTTGTTTACGTATTAACTTTGCGTTTAATGTTCTTATATTTTGTGATCGTCAAAACTTAAGGATATCGAAAGATATTAATAACGTTTTTATACATTATATATATCAACAATCTCCCCCTTTTTGATGATTACAAAATCTAAACTCATTAAAATAAAGATTAATATACATGCAAGTTTTTAGTGTGAGTTTATATCACTTCTCCCCCTTTTTGTTAACATCAAAAAGGTTATCCCGACGAGTGTATAGCTCCCCCTTGAAGTATACTCCCCCTCGTTTTGAGGTCATAAGAAATCGAGATATGGAATTCTTGCAAAAATATTTAGAGCAC
Organism: Artemisia argyi; assembly: GCA_030686995.1. Classification (NCBI taxonomy): domain Eukaryota; kingdom Viridiplantae; phylum Streptophyta; class Magnoliopsida; order Asterales; family Asteraceae; genus Artemisia; species Artemisia argyi. The sequence continues at coordinate 10,296,884 of CM060695.1, read as the reverse complement.
AAGCAATATATATATATGATGCATGTAATACATATAGTACAAGAGAATTAACAAGAATGCATGATAATAAAACACAAGAAACATTCATTAATAGTTTAAATAGATTATGTTGAAAACATAATACGTAAGCATATATAAATGCTTTTCTAGCAAATTACACTAGATAATACTAAGTTGCCAACTTGAGATCTCTTGGACTTGCTTGGAACAGAAAAGGTTTGTGGAGATTTTATTTGAAGATAGGAATCATGGTAGTTGGATTTAGTGGAGATAGATTTTTGTTGGAATGGTGTTTGGAGAGTTTGGTGGTTGTTGATGGGAAGCATGGTAGTTCTTCCAAGAGAATGGTTTGTTTTTAGAGGTAAATGCAAGAAGGATAATATTGGGTTAGGGTAAGGTTGTTGGATTAATAGAGGTATATGTTTGGGTCATGAATGTTGGAGAGTTTGGTGGTGGAGAGTTTGTAGCGGAAGAGATTGATTAAGGGTTTTGGATGTTTGTTCAAGTGAGGGTATTGGATGTGATCTAGTGAAAAGATATTCAATCCAAGTGATGTGTTCATTGAATGCAATGGTTTTTAGGAGAAAGATGCAACAAGGTCAATTGTTGACATGTTTTTCAACTTGATTCAAGTTATGGGGTAATGAAAGGAGAGCTAGAGGAAAGTTGTTCCAAATTGCATTGAGCAAGGTGTAAGGCAAGAAGAGCACAAAGCTCATGGGCTTCCTTGAGTTCTTCAATGAACTTCAAGTGTTCGGAGGAAGGTGATAGGACATGCAACATAGGGATAACATGTGTGTTGGTAGAAGGTGGTGGTGATACTCTTGGTGGTGGAGATATTTGTGAGTTTGGGTAATCATGAATGGATGAGAATGAAGTTGTGGAGGATGTATCATGAGTGGAGGATGTTTTGGATGGTGGATTGGTATGTTGAACAAAATGTGAGGTGTTAGGAATGAGATTGGGATTGTTGTTTTGAGATTGAACATGCTCATCATTTGGCTTATGTTGGTAAGATGAAGGTGTAATTTTTTTTGAACAAGGATGGATGTTTGGTTATTATGATGAGGTTTGTGAAAGGGTTCATTTGAGTGAACATGATGGTTTGTGTATCATGAAATATGGTTTGACCTTCATGGGTTAAGTTGTAGTGTTGATGACACACTTCGTAGAGTGTAGGAAATGGGTATATGGTTGAATCTTTTGTGAGGATGACTAGGTTGAGTTATTGGTGAAGATGGTAAATGAGTATCAAGTGATGTGATAGGTTAGAGTGAAAGAGCGATGTTCATGGAAGGGGTTTCTTGGTAGGAGGGTGTTATAGATGGTGCATTAGGTGCACTAGGAGATGAAATTTGAGGTTGGGTGAGTAAAGGTTATGAGGTTTGAGTGTGTAAAGGTTATGAGGTTTGAGTGTAATGTAGAAGGATATGGATGAGTAAAGGTTGTTGATATGTAATGTTGAAGACATAGGAGGATTTTGGTGTTGGATGTTTGACAACATCATTTGGTTTGATGGGCTTTTAATGGAAGTTAGGTTTTCTTCTCCAAACGGGGTTTCATGGTGGTTTTGGTTTGATGGGAGAGGACATGAAGATATGAATGAAGATTATGAATAATGGGAGTGTTTATAGTGTAGGATAGGTGGGATTAAGGATGGATAAACTTTGATAGAAGGTTTACGATAAAATAGGTTTGTGAATTTTGAGAAGTGTAGGATGAAATGGGCTAAAAAGTAGAAAAAGGAAACAACACCTTCGACCATCAGATGGCTGGTCCCCTTAATTGGAGGCCGGTCCCCTTAATAATTAAGGGGGTCGCCTTATGATTTAAGGGGGCCGCCCATCTGGTGATTCCCAGATTGCCAGAAAAGGGTTTTTGGTAGTGAATTGCAGAAAGGTTGTGTTTTTGGTTTCAAACAAGTCCAACTCTTTGAGGCAATTAAGCATATACTAATTATGTAGGCAATTATGTAGCTAAACCATGTTAATCAAAGAGATTAAGTAAACAAGCAATTTCATCTAGCATGCAAACATACTCATCAAGCAAGTAAAATACAAGTGCTAGGAAACAATAAGCAATATCAAGTATTTCATAACTACATAACTAGGAGGATTAATCCTAATGTGTATCAATGTGCAATAAGTGGGTAGTTATGATTGCATGGATTTCTAGACTTGTTACAAACAAAGTCTTAATGAACAAACCATGGTCCTCTTGATTTGATTTAGTTCACTTATAAGTGTCATTTATATAAATATAGATGACAAATATGAGATCACCATGCATGATTTTAAAAGAGACGTTTTTAGCATTATTCAACAATGTTTGAAAGTAAGTTTTCACTTATATGTGAGAGTTATTTGAATAAGATAGATTGGGTTTTTACTTCAAAATATGTGAATGAACAGTAAAGAATATTTTCCCAATCTTTAGTTTTGATCAAAACAAAATTGTGGATATTGATAGAGAAAACATGTTATTTAAAAGTGGGATAGTTATTTGAAAAACTATTTTCCAAAATGTGAGGTTTTTGCATATTTTTAGAGATATTAGATTTTTGACAATAAATATCATAAATCAAATATTTTAAAAGAAAATGTTTATAAAAGATCTCATGCTCAAGAGGATTGGTTAAGCCTATTATTATCTCATGCTATCGTTTCTACATATCCTATGATCCTAAAGGAAATGAAGACGATAATTAATATGTTAGATGCGAGAGTGTTGAATGGGGTATAACCTAACATCTATAGTTCCTTTGTTTTCGCACGCTTATCTAATCTTAATGCCATAGTCTACGAGAGCTTGTTTCATCCATAGTTTTTCTTACGCGAGGGATCTAATCCTACTTCTATATTAACGATCGATCCACTTAACTCATTTCACTTCATCACCATGAGTTTCCTAATAGTGGATATAGAAGATTTCCATTTTCTATTTTGTTCGGCAATGAACAATTTTATCTTATTCCTAGGAGAGTCAACCAATGATGTTTCTAGGTTATAAAAATATAAGCTATTATGTACACATATATGTATAGCTAAGCATTAATCTAACTAATCATATATCTAAGCATGCAAATTATAGCGATGAACTTAAAAGAAACGCGTACCTTTTAGTCTTCAATGGAATATCTTCAAGCACTTCAAGTGACCATGTTGACTTATAGAAGTCATTTGTAGATGATATTCCAACTTCTTCCAAGATTGACAGCTTAGCCACTTGGTCCCCATTGTCTCATTGGTCCAAAGTTGTTTGGTCCAAACATATTCAACATTTGGCTAGGATGCATGTATGGTGGTAGTATTCCCCAAGGATTGTAACTAGGTTGATAATTCCACATTTGATGACTAGTATTATTGTAGTTTTGTCTATTTTGGTTTCTTCTAGGTTGAGGTGTTTTAGATCGAGTATGAAGATTATTTGGTTTTCTCGGTGGTGGAGTTTTAGATCTTAATTTAGATTTAGAGGATCCTACTTCGGTCTTTAAGGATGGTTTATAAAAAGTTTTTACTTTTTCATCATTCGCAATGGGTATTTTTCTATCTTTTGTAAGTATATACTTAGGTTTTGATTCTAATGATTTTTGTTTACTAGATTCACATTCAAACTTTATACTTTTATTTTCACTAGTTGACACATTAGTTGAGGTTAATCCTAGACCGGTTTTATCTCCCGAAGTTTCTTGAACACTTATTATTTTCTTAAGTGGGTTACTACTATTTTTAAACTTGTCAAGTTTGAAAATTTCATCTTTAAGTTCTTCGTTTTCATTTTTGACCTCTAAACATGTTTTACATTCTATAAAAACTTCTTTTTCTTTTTCCAAATGTTGTAGTTTAATTTTTAATTCAAGTACTTCATTTTCTAATTGATTATTATTATGTTTTAGTGACTTATTTTTAGCTATTACCTTTTGACCTAATTTACACAATCTACTATATTCGCTATCTAGGTCTTTTTCATCCAAAAATAAATTTTCATCACTATAGTATTCGGTTTTAGAACTTACCTTATCGGATGTCTTTGCCATGAGACACCTTTCATCTTTTGTTGTCTCTTTTTCATCATTGTCACTATCGCTCCATGCTCCTCCTACAAAGGCCTTGTGGTTTTGACTTCTTGACAATTTCGGACATTCTCCAATAAGATGATTTGGATCTCCACACTTAAAGCACTTTCTTTCATTATATGGTTGCCTAACGTATCTTCCTCGTCTTTTGAAGAATTTCTTGAAATCTCGTACGGCCATAGCATACTCTTCATCGTTGCTTTCGGAGGTTGAGCATTCTTCGTCACTAGAGTCCTTTTTAGCTTTCAACGCAACCGATTTGCTTTGCTCCCTTTTTCCTTTGACCATCTCAGAATCTTTCTTTATTATTGCTTTGTAGACTATCAAGTTGCCAATTAACTCGTCAAATTGAAGAGTTGACAAGTTCTTCGATTCTTCAATCGGCCGTAACTTTAGCTCACCATTTTGGATGAAGTGCCCTAAGAAATTTCCTAACAAAATTCTTACTAGAAAAATTCTCATCAAGTGCTTTTAAACTTGTGATGATAGTGTTAAACCTAGCAAATGCATTATCTATTGATTCCTCTTCAGGAATCATAAATTGTTCATATTGTTGAACAAGAAGATCTATTTTATTATCTTTGACTTGACTATTACCTTGGTAAGTAATTAATAAAGAATCCCAAATTTCTTTTGCGGTTTTACACATAAAAATTCTTTCATATTCTTTGCGTGGTAACGCATTATAAATAACCATTTTAGCCTCATTATTTTTTGCTAGTTTCTTTTTCAAATCATCATTTTGTTTTATAAAAGATACAATTTCATCCTTTTTAGTTTCAAAATTATATTGAATAGGGGGAAAGTCACCAAAGGTAATAACATGCCAAAGATCAAGATCTTTTGATTTTACATAAGTTTCGAATCTATTTTTCCAATAAAGAAAACCATCACTTTCAAATAACGGTGGTCTTTGCATAGATTGCCCTTCTAAATATTTTTCCGTATCCATAGATCGATTCAAGTTTTAAAATAAAATATATTTTAAAAATCTTGTTTGACGTGGCTCTGATACCAATTGTGGAAAACTAGAAGGGGGGGTTGAATAGTTTTACGTCTTTTTAATTTTTGTAAAACTTGGTTTCAAAATATTAATACGAGTTTATTCAATTGTTTGTTTGAAAAAGCCTTTAATTATAGTTAAGTTCAAAAACAACTATATGATCTATTATATGTGAATCTTTTAGGTTTGTTATAAAGACTTTGTTTTTGAAAACTTAGTATAGTTTTAAAAACCTTGTTTACTTTTAAAAATTTGATTCGATCTTATGTGAACTCAAATCTTGAACAATATGAACAACAATATCTAAGTATAAGAAATAGTAAAGATATAAGCTAAGTATGTAAGATCAACACATGCACAATATAAACAATTATAGCTATGTACGAGATGTAAATAAGTAAGCTAAGTAAAGGAAAGATCTAACCGCGAGACAAAGGATTTATAGTGGTTCGGCTACAAGGACACCTTCCTTGTTCCTACTCCACTCCCCGAGTCACCTACTCGAGAGTTTTCTTCACTATGTCAACAAGCTCCCTTATGGCGGAGAAAACCTTACACACCAATATACACACCACAACTTCGTCACAACAAATTCACACCTTCTACACAACTTCTTCACACCTAGTCACTACTTAATCACAACTCTACTTCTTCACAACTATCTATCTTCACAACTATCTACTTCACAACAATCTTCTTCACAACTATCTACTGATGAGGCGAAAAATGATCCGTTTTTAGGGGGTCATTTAAGCCCGAATCCGACTTTATTTGATCAAATATTGCCCTAAATCGTTCCTTTTGTGATTTTAGGTGTTTGGAGAGTGAATTCTGGAAAAGAAGCTATTTTGGACGTTTTTGGAGCATAAAAGTGAAGAAAACGGCAAAGTACCAAAAATCCATGCTGAAGATACAAGGTGACGGCGTCAAGACTTCCTTCTTGACGGCGTCAGACATAAAGAATTAAACACCGTAGCTGGTGACGGCGTCAGATGGCTAGGTGACGGCGTCAAAGTGGCAAAGAATAAAATACCGTAGGTGGTGACGGCGTCACATAGGCCGTCACAAGTGGATCTAGGGCGTTCGAGGAAGTATATGGCGGCGAGTTGACGGCGTCAGAATTAATTCTTGACGCCGTCAGAGTGTTTTTCCTATATATAGTTTTCTAGTTTTTTTTCATTAAGAGAGAGAAGTTTTGGTGAAACCCTAAAGACGATTTTGGTGCCTCTTTTACAGGTTTTTCAAGGGTTCCAAACCCTTGAGACCTTGCATTGTAATTGAGATAAGTATACTCTTAATTCAATCAATATGTCTATGTGTTGGTTGTTTATCTTTTGTTCTTATCTTAATTCTACTATGCTAGGCTAGATTTCCTTTGTGTTTGCTTAGATCTAATGAAACCTAGATGTTGATTATGTGTTGATTACTTGTCTATTCTTGTTTTGGATGAATGATATTATATGTTAGGCTTAAGAAAACTGGCAGATCTCCTAATGGTAACATGCTTGAACGTCTTAAGAAACATGAACCGAGGCGTACTAGGTCTTTATTAGTTGTATTTAATGCATGAGCCACTGTTTACAATCCCTATAGTTGTGTTGGGTCATGGTGTAGGAGGAGATAAGAGCTCATAGAGTTGGGGAGTTATGTATGCCACCCCATGAATGGTATTAAGGAATACAATCCGTCATCCATACAAGTGTAACAAGTAATTGACATGTAAAAGATATCTAGGGAGTAATGAAGTCTAAGTAAACACAATTTCTCCAAATACTGCTCACAACCTTAGTTTAATATTAGTTTAATTTCATTTTCATTAGTTTAAATTAATTATATAATAGTTTTGGGTTAGTTGAATAGCAACTAATTCCGCCCTATCTTCCAAAACCCGAGATTTAAATTGCTTTCAAAAAAATATAAAAATACAAAAATAATCATCTTTCATCTCTAGAACTATTAATTAGGCTTTCTAATCCTAGCGACACTATTCCTAAGCTGAACGATCAATCCCCCGGTACTTGTCACTATACTATACTACAACGATCAGGTACACTGCCTGGTGGGGGTTGTAAGCCTCGCGAGATCCCTCGAGAGGTAAAGCAAGGTGCGATTTCCACGCATCATCTACCTCCCAACAATCTTCTTCACACCACTACTTATATCTCACTACTTCTATTCACAACTTCTACTCCTAGATCTATCTAGTTACACTACTATCACACATTTACAATGAATGTACACAACAACTAGACTATATACACAAATTTACAATACTTCACAACTTGATGTTGAAGAAGTATTCTTCTCTTGCACTTTGAGAGATGAGAGGTGAAGGAATGAATCACTTGAAACAAGGATTAACAATTATATGATCAAAGGGTTTTTAGGAGAATGTTTAGAGAGATTTGAATATGAAAATTTTCGTGCAAGAGGTGAGAAAAATTCCAGGTTTGAGGTGGTATTTATAGGGAAAATTTTCTGACAGAATCTGACAGGGGAGCGTGGCCGGTCCCCTTAATTGTGTGCCGGCCCCCTTAAAATTTAGGGGGCCGCCCAGACGAAAACTGCAGTTTTCTTGTCTTTTTCTGGAGAAAGTTTATTTGGTGAAAAACTAACTGATTTTGGTTAAAATTTTGAATTCATATATTTATTATGAATAAAACATTTTCCTTTATTACCAAAAGTGTTTTTCAAAAATATATAATAAGTTTATTTAATTTTATAAACTTTGTATTATTTAAATAAACATCCCTTTGATCATAAAATGTATTAGTCACTTGTTTATTCATACCTTAAGTGATTATGTTGGATGAGATGATATAAACTTGCTTAAAACTTGTTTACGTATTAACTTTGCGTTTAATGTTCTTATATTTTGTGATCGTCAAAACTTAAGGATATCGAAAGATATTAATAACGTTTTTATACATTATATATATCAACAACCTGTTAAACCTGAGAAAACAAACAAGGCAACCTCGCGTAAAATCGGCGGCAATCTATATATGCTAACAAATCCTAAAAAACAAAGTAAGATATAATGCTTGTGGAATGATGTTTGCAGATTTACTGGAGATTATAAAACTAAAGAATTAGCAAAAACTTTAAGACTCCGTTAGAAAAACAAAACTGGCAAAATTTCCAGAATTTTACACGTGACGCCGTCAAGAGTCTCTTCCTGACGCCGTCAGAAGTGACATGCAGAAATCCTTATGTTAAGTTTCCGGAAAATTTCTGGAAAAACTTTGTCCCACTTCCTGGAAAATCCTGCAAAACATCATTATGACTCGATACAAGCATTTGACTCTAACAAATACGAATATACATGTTCATTTAATATTGTAGAGAATCATGATCGGTTTTGTTTCTTTAGAAACATATTTGGGGTTTCCCCTTACACTTATCTTTTGCGAAATACCTTTGGATGAAGTTAAGACTAAGCCAAACAACAAAATAAAGTATTTTCACCATTTTAGTTTGAAACATGATCTACCAACAACAAAAATAAAGCATGCATATGGAAGCAAATAACAATCAAACAATTAAAAATCACACACAAAACATGGGTTGCCTCCCAAGAAGCGCTTTTCTTTATTTACGAGTCTTGTAGCTAGACTCAAGCTCATAGGTTACCGTGTGTCACTTATGCTCACATAACCGAGGGTGAGCCATCTAATAGTCGCCTCATCTTTCTTATAATCATCACTTAACTCTAAACATCTACGATAATACCTTTTATTTTTCTCATGAGTATATTTAAGCCCTTTTCTTTTATCATTCTCACTTAGCATTTCTAGGGGCGGATACCTACTACACTTCTCCATGGAGAAATCCTTGAACCTAGGGTGTGTACGGGGCATTTGGTAAACAAAATCTTCATCCCCATTCGAGAATGTAATTAACCCTTCCATAAGTTTTTCATCAAGGTTGATCAACCTTTTGAAGGGTTTCCCAAACACAACTTGGGTTAACTTACTATCAATAAATTTTCCTAAATTCTCCATAACCATGAACTCAACAAGATAAACAAAGCTCCCTACAAACACATGCAATGTCATCGCCCTAGCAATAATATTATCTCCTTTGTATTCTAACTCATCTACCATGATTTTATTATATTTACTACGCGAGATTATGTTCAGTGGGAGAGATGAGTTAAGGTAGGCATCAAAGCTCCTAAATCCAACCTTACAAGGAAATTGCATATTGAATGAACTATCACTCTCAATCCTTGTTCTAGGGTCGACATACCTAAGAGGGTTCACTTCCTCTTCCATCATATCCTCATTAATCACATCACCATCATCTAGATCCTCATCGGAGTCTGAATAGTAAAAAGGACTAGCCCTATGGTCATCCTCATGGTCAGACTCCTCCATTTCAGAATTATTGTCAAAGTGGTGGTTAGGCGAAAGGTTAGGTGGGTTCTCATTTTCCACTAAAGGGATTGGGGCGGGCATTTGGAAAATCCTACGACGAAAAACACGAATAACAGGAATCATACGATCAATGTTATTGTTATCCATCGAGATAGTTTACGAACAAAGGAAACAAAGAAATTAGATAGACTAAAGAAAACCTAAAAATAAAAATAAAAATCTTACTAGAAAGGAATCTAGCAAGTAGACCTAATAAAAAGAAATCCTAACCTAGACAATAACTATTCCCCGGGCTGCGGCGCCAAAAACTTGATGCGTGGGAATTGCACCAGGCTTTACCTCTCGAGGGATCTCGAGAAGCTTACAACTCCCACCAGGCAGTGTACCTGATCGTTGTAGTATAGTATAGTGACAAGTACCGGGGGATTGATCGTTCAACTTAGGAATAGTGTCGCTAGGATTAGAAAGCCTAAAAACTAGGTCTAGAGGTGAGGGATGATTCTTTTTGTATTTTTATATTTTTATAAAAGCAATTAAAAATCTCGGTTTTGGAAGGATGGGCGGAATTAGTTGCTAGTCAACTAACCCAATAACTAAGATGCAATCAAAATAAAATAACAAAAATGAAAAAAACTAATTTAAACTAGTGGTGTGAGCAATATGTGGGAGAATTGTGTTTACTTAGATTTCACTACTCCCTAGATATCTTTTACAGGTTAATTACTTATTATAGTTGCGTGGATGACGGGTTATATTCCTTAATACCATTCATGGGGTGGCGTACATACTTCCCCAATTCTATAAGCTCCTACTTCACTCCTATGTCGACCCGGCTAAGAAGCTCCTAACATGGGATCACTAGAATTCGCTCATGCATTAAATACAACCATAAAAATCTAGTACACATCGGTTCATGTTTCTTAAAACGTTCAAGCAAGTTACACAATGGAGATCTGCCAGTTTTCTTAAGCCTAACATTGAAATCATTCATCCATTACAACTATAAACAAGAGATCAACCTATAATCAACATCTAGATTTCATTACATCTAAGCAAACACACAAAAGATCTAGCCTGGCATGTTAAAATCAAGACAAGCATAAGATATATTCAAACAACACATGGACATATTGAATTAATTGAAAGAAAACTTATCTCAATTGAACATGAAGGGTTTCAAGGGGTGAAAACCCTTGAAAATACTGTTACAAACAACCTAGGGTTTATTAGGTTCGGCCCTAAAATTCTCCACACAAGTTCCTCCTTTAATGAATGAAAAATAAAAAAGTATATATAGATTTTGTGAGGTGACGGCGTCAAGAGGAAATTTCTGATGCCGTCATCTCGCTGCCAATAAAGTTCTCGGACTGCCTAGATCTGGGTCTGACGCCATCATGTGTAATTCTGCTCCCGGCCGTCACCAAAATTACTTTTGGCGCCCTACTTCTGACGTCGTCACGTTTTCTCTAGGTCGTCATGCATTTTGCTCCTGACGCCGTCATATTTTCCTTCTTGATGCCGTTAGGTACTGTTCCCAGTGATATAGTCTTTTCGTAGTATAAAATTATTCCGAAGAAATACCGGTGAAAGTATTTCCCGGGTCGTTTTCCCAACGAAAATAGAATGGAGTTGTGAATTTTTGAATCGCGAAATCGAGTCGTGAAAAGTGGTAAAGTGAAAAATATGATTTTGGAATTCAAATAATAAAAAGTAATAGTGAAATAACCATAATGTACAAGCTATATATGCACCGATGTTAAAAACGCGAAAACGGAAACGCAACCGTAAAATTTAAAACGTAACGTATATCGAAAAATTATCCTACGAACTTGAAAATATTTTCTAAAAATCTTAAACTATTAAAAAGAATTTTAAGAAAAAGAAAAATATTTTTTTGAGTTTTTATTTATTTTCTAGAATTAATTCTCTATTTTTGGAATTAAAAATGAATTAAAAATAGGAAAAAATAGAAAAATAACTTGGAAAAATGAAAATTAAATTCTAAAAATTCTAAAATATTATAAAAGAAATTATAAAAATATTTTTGTATTTTTCAAGACTTTTTCTGTATTTTTATGGATTTTTGTTATTTAAAATTGATTTAAAAATGATTTTAAACTAAAAGAAATTAAGAAAAATAGTAAATGAACTCAGAAAATTATGAAAATTTTACAGAAATTCTAAAATATTATAGAAAGCTAGCAGAAAAATTTTGAGATCTAAAAGTTGAGCAAAAGTGCTTAAAGAGACCAAAACAGCTTATGGCAAGTGCTTATAAATAAGCACTTGCCACAAAACTTTACCAAAATGTTACTACAACTATATTATACTATTATGAACTAAAATAAGCTAAGAAATGAACATGAGAAACACAGATTCAAAGGATGCAAGCAATAAGCTATCAATACTAGTACCAATGAATAAGCAGATGTGAAAATGAATAAGCCAGAACAAGCAGACCATAAACAACTCTCATACAACTATAAATGAACTCAGAGAAACCAATAAAACACAATAAAAAGCACAAATAAGAACAAGCAGCCCTAAGGTAGAGACAGAAAATGCTATTCTACACTACTCACAAGCAGGCCTGAATAAGCAGTTCTAATAAGCTCTAGACCAGAACATTAAGGGGGCAAATAAAAGACTACTGTACTGAGAAGCTAAAAACCAAATAACTCATACAGATACCATCTCATACTACCTAAATCTACCCAAGAAAGTGAGCTAAAACCAGTGATGCAGGGGAGACTTAAACTCAATCAGCCAACTTCCATTTACTATTCTAATAAGCAAATAAGTTCTAAACCTAAATTTTCTAGCTGAATATGATACTCTAACTGCTAAGGAACATAAATCAACAAGCTATCTCTATTTCTAATTAGCTATAAAGCCTACAAATGCTCTAAAAATCTGAGTAAAAACTGAGTGAGCAATAGTTTTGACTTTTTAATATGTAACTACAACTTTGACTAAATCAGATTTCAACTATCAACAACTAATCTTAAATGTAGTAATAAGCTATTTTTAAACTAAAATAAGCTATTAAAATCAGTTATGCAACTACTCCTATAAGATCACTTACTGAATTCTACTTACTCTAACAGATAAGCTAATTTTGGAAAGTAATTTTGACTTAAAGTGAAACAACCTACTGTATTTTAGCTTTAAAACTCATTAACAAACCTATGTGAACTAATGTGAACCAGAAATCAATGAGATAACAACAACAACACTTAGTTACTGTTACATCCAAACACCCCCTAAGCTACTGAAATCAACTATGAAACAATGATTCAAACCACAACACTCTAAAACTATGATCCTATAAGCTACAATAATACTAACAGAAGTAATTAGAACAATTAAACACAACAAATATCATAGAAACTCAGGAACATCAGGTATGCACTAAGCATTATGAAAATGAAAATAGCGACTTACAAAAGCTATTCATCTTAGCTTGAACAAAGATGATTCACTATGCTTGCCTGTCTCTTGACAGGCTGAGTGCTTCCATTGCTCACTCAAACAAGTCCAAATCACCACAATTCATCTCTAATCTTCAACAGTTGACCAGAATTTGACCAAATGAAAAATGAACAAATGTAATAAACAAACTCTCTTAGAAACTTTTAAAAGCTGAAATAGAACTAATGAAACTTAAAATCAAGCTTTGATGTAATCTAATTTCTATGAAACTTATATATGATTTTTAAAACTGAATTGGAATTTAAACCTAGAGTGAACAATTTAACTAACCACAACAAGCTGAATTGTAAAAGAGATTTTTTAAAACTAATAAGCAAATATAATAAGCAGTAGATAAAAATAAGCTACAATAGATTTCAAAAACTGAATTCCATTAACAAATAACAAGAGTTACAAAATGAATTTAAAGCAGATTACAAGTCTAAAGTAATTTTGGCAGAGTTTGGCTACTCCAAACTCCACACCAAATACAATGAACCTAGCCATCTATTTATATTACAAGAGTGAGAGTTCTAATGAGGAGGTGCTCACGGATTGCCAGCTTGGCAATCCGTGTGGTGTGTTTCTTCACACCTAATCTGAGCCTTTGATCTCACCCAATGATTGCCAAATCATTTCAAGCCCTTGGATCTTCTTTGGTGACGCGTTCCATCAAATCATAGGCTGCCACGTATCCCAAATGTGTGCTTGTTTGAGTCTGACACAATCTGACATCCCCTTGAGCTTCTAGAACCAAGTGATTAGACATATGTACCCTTAATTGTGGTTAATTGGGACGGGTAATTTTCTAGGGTTCTTAGTTACTGTAGTCTTCTGGGTTAATTGGGGAAAAAGGGTGGAGGGAAAAGAGGGTACGGGGTATTTTTATTATTTACTTTGACTTGTTGACTTGTTGACCGTAGTTGAGATGGGCTCAGATTTTTACTTGTGAATTGGGCTTGGTTATTGGACTTTGGGATTAATATGAAAGAGTATGGACTTGGAGGTGTTATTTGGGCTAGACTTAATATTGCTTGTATTTTTCAGATTTGGAAGAATAATTACCAAGGACCAAAAATGCAACTTTCTGAAACTATAAGGATCAAAATTGCCTTTATTCCATATTATAATCCAAGGGCTTCTTATGTAATTCACTGATTCTCAAAGGACTTGACTTGACTTTTAAGCATAATAGTGATCCAAACTTGTAAATTCCTTCCCCGGCTTCAGCTCTTAAACACTCTTTCCAATCCCGTGCTCGTGTTTGCTTTGATTTGTCCATTTTTTGTAATATCCGAACCTGCACATCACAAACACAAAAACACTACAAATTTGGCATAATTCGATTAGTTTTTGGTCTTTTGAGTCCGGTTTTGGTCTTATAAAAGTGAGTGAATAAGCACTCACCACCCAGCATGAAAAAATAAGTCTTTGCCATTTTCTTCACTTTTATGTTCCAAAAACGTCCAAAAAGCTTCCTTTTCCAGAATTCACTCCCAAAGTACCTAAAATCACAAAAGGAACGATTTAGGGCAATATTTGATCAAATAAATTCCAATTCCGGCTTAAATGACCCCCTAAAAACGGTTCATTTTTCGCCTCATCATACTTACATCAATATCTCTCGACGTCTCAAGTATGGTTCAACATAGTCGAAGATTTCCATTCCGACATAAATCACTCAAGGTATGAACAAACAAATTTAAACTTGACGGATGATAAAAAAAAATAAACTTTTTGTTTTAAACTAAACATTTTTATGAAAATGACAAAACATTTATAAAAAATACATTTTACAAATTATTTTTGAATTAGAAAGAAATGTTTTATTTGGAAAAATTATTTCAAAAATAGTAAGAACTATCCCCCCCCCCCCCCCCCCCCCGAAAAAAACAGCTCCAAACTTCCCCAAGTAAACCTTCACCACTAAAAACAAAAATTGGAGCGTCCCTGGTACGGACGATACTACTGAATACCCGACGGTACCGTTAAATTTAGTGGTACCGTCTGATAATTAGTGGTACCGTCTGTCTGTAACGGCTAGTTCTTTCTTTGCCTATAAATAGTGGATCATTTTACACTTCTAACTTGATTTTTCCAGACAGTTTTCTTTGGTCTAATCCCTTCTTAGTTAGATCACTTTCTTTGATCGTTCAGAGAGTTTTTCTTTTGCTTAAGAGTGATTCTTTCATCCAACCAAAGATCACCTTCATTCCTCTATTAGTCCAAGAGAAGAACACAAAGTATCAAGAAGATACAAGGTGTTAGAGTCATTGTGTAGTGCACTTGCATTACTTGTTATTTACTTGTTGTATCTAGACATACATTAAGTTTTCACTGTCTTGTTTAGTCATCTTGTGTGGATCATTGTGATCTTGTAGAGATCGGGGAGATCTAGTGTAGCTTGTGTTGATAGTGAGTAGATTGGGTAGATCGTGTGAAGAAAGGGTTGATTGTTAGATCGCGAGGATCGGGTAGATCGTGAGTAGATCGGGTAGATCGAGTGTAGATCATGTGGATCTTGTAGCTTGTGTGATTTGTGAGGATCGGGTAGATCCTGAGTGAGATTGGTACTAGCTAGATCAGTACTCGACATCTAGCTTAGTGTCAGCGACGCGGTTTATGTGTTTAGGCCTTAAAAGACAAGGTTTGTTATGTTAGGCCATAAAACATAACGGGTTTGGTTGTACCCGAAGAAGAACTCGATATCTAGCTTAGTGTCGAGCGACATTGTATAGTTTTCTCCGCCAAGAAGGGAGCTTGTTGATTAGTGAAGTAACTCTCGAGTTGGGTACTCGGAATTCAGTAAGTCGAAGAGGAGCTTCGTGACAAACCACTATAAATCATCGTGTCCAGTTTGTGCTTTCTTTACTTATCTCTTTACATTTATCTTTGCATTTACTGCTTTATATTTATATTTGCATTGCCTTTATGTTTGTGTGGTTTGTTGCTTATATGGTGTTGACTATGTTTATGTCATGGCTTAATAGTGTTTGTGTTGTAGTTTACTTCATACTATCTCTAGTTGGTGTATGACCATTGTTGACACTTTTCATATTGTATCACACTTTATCGGTTATTTGATACAAAAGCTTTTAAGTTTTTAAATGGAAATGTATTCACCCCCTCTACGGTTTCCACACATGAGTTAGATATGATGATGATACTGAATTTAGTGGAATAATAATTGGTAGCTACTTTTCATGTTTTCATTTGTTGTTACATTTAGTTTTAAGTTTTTTTGTGTAGGGTGTTTGGTTATTTTTTGAATTGTTTTAGAAATGGTATTGATGGAAAGAGGAAAATATTGCAAATTAAAAACTTTTGAAACACATAATTAAGCTCGATATAAGCTTCTTTAACTAATAGTAGTGATGTCAATTGAGGTAATAAGCAGTAGCAAGTTTTTGTGTTTGTGTTCGTTTGTACATCTGAGTTTTTTGTTTAGAGTTTCAGGATACTTTTCGACTTGTTTTCTTTAGGAGGATGATTTAAGAACTGGCAATGATTGAAAGAGGAAAATATTTAGGATGTTAATGTTTGTAGAGATGATCGGAGGAGGTGGTGGCGGTGGTGGTGATGAGGGTTGGAGGTTGAATAAGAGTGGTGTGGTAGAAGAATAAGGTATTTTGGTTAATGTTGTAGAGTGTTAAAAAAGATGTTAATTGAGGTGTTTGGACAAAAATGACCGAAAAGACGAAAAGGCCCTTGCAGCTAACGAAAAAAGTAACGAGCGTTATCATAACAGGACCAAAAGCATAGTTAATGAAAAAGTTTGAGACTAAACTTGCAAACTTTAAAAGTTTGAAGACCAATGGTGTAAAGGAAAAATGAGTTAACCCAAACACACAGTAAAGTTATCTAAGAAAACACAAAGAGACACATACAACAACACTTGATATTGGAAGGGTTTGGTTTTGAATCAATAGATTCTTTTTCATTATTATCATTCAAGTAAGACACATACAACAACAGTTGAGTTGATAGGGAGGGAGGGAGAGATGGGTAAGAATCAAGCTTACAAGGCGATGCAGAGATCCAGGGTGGGCTCCACTTCCGGCGGCCCTGATGACGTGGAGGACGGCATGGTTTGTACCCTTCCTTCCTTTTACCATCTGGGTTATCTTTTTTTTTTTTTTTTTTTTTTTTTTTTTTTTTTTTTTTATATATTAAATCTTGGTTTGCTTTTATGTTTTTTAAATGCATCTAGCTTAGGGGGTGTTTGTTTCAGCTTATATAGCCGCCTTATGGGTTATTTGGTTTTCGCCTTATGATGTTTCATAAGCTCATTTTTTGTGGCTTCTTTTGCAACTTTTTGGCTTATATAAGATTATTATGACATAATCATAATAATAATAATAAATACTCCTGGAAAGTTTCAAAATAAGCCACAAAAGTTGAGCTTATGAAACTTCATAAGCCGAAAACCAAATAAGCCATAAGGCGGCTATATAAGCCGAAACAAACACCCCCTTAATAAAAGGCTGCAACTTTATAAATGTTTGTGTTTTTGTTGTTGGTATTATTATGGTATGGTTTCTGATTGGGGGCGTGGCAGGTGGATGGTTCATTTCATTCTCCAGAATGGCATGCTGCTCGTTTGGCCAGCCTCAAAACTTCTCATACCGTTACTTGGGAAGAGTACAAAAAGAAGCAAAAAGAAGACGCGCTTAAGAACGGCGAGTTAGAAGCTGACAAAGATAGACTGATGCGTGAATACCGTGCTCAACTTGATGCTGAACGTGCTACCAAGCTTGCCCATGGCAGGAACCACTCCAAAACCAAATCCAAATCTTCTTCTTCTTCATCTACACGCAGGAAGGATAATGATAAAGATCTCAAGAAGCAGCGCTCCAACAAAAAGAGGAAGGTTTGCTTCTTCTTTTCCCCGCTATATATGTTTCATTCTCAAACTGCTCCCGCCCTTTTTAGGATTGAGTTAAATTCCACTATTAACTTCCATACTTTGAAATGCAATTAAGAAAATGATCCTATATGCTTGTCTTAAGTGCACACCAACGCCTTTTTAGATTCGTTGCTTAAATCAGCAACACGTTTGGAAGACAGATTCAAAAAAGTGAATGTTTCTAGTACTTTACAAATGGATTGTCTGAACCGCCACCCGCGTTGAGTTTAATAAAATATTAAAAATGACCCCCTTAAGTTTGGTTTAATTAGTGTGTGAAAGATAACGAGAGAGTATATTAATTATTACTTTTATAATCGGATCATTTTCTTTTACTCCTTACATTTTGACTTTCTTTGACTAAAGAAACCTCTAATTTAATGACTAGTACTCTAATTAAGAGTAAAGAAACATAAACAAGATAACAACATTGTTTTCCTTGGAAGCTAAAACAAGACAAGGAAAAGAAATGATAGTAGTAGCACATATGAATATGCGAGTACGAGGATGAACATGTAAATAAACCAAACTTAAGGGGGCCATTTGTAATATTTTATTAAACTCAACGTGCGTGGCGGTACAGACAATTCATTTGTAAAGTACTACAAAGTACAAACGTTCACTTTTTTGAATCTGTCTTCCAAAAAGACTTGTACTTTTTAGTATGAGTCTCGGTCAAATAGCCATTTTCTAACGAGAAACATATTTGCCACAAGTTGGAACACGCTCGCCACTTTTTAAAACTTTCTACTCGCTACTTGGAAACAGCCTCTTTTTTAATAGTTAAAGCACTGCGCAGGACCGAGAGGCATTGTTAATGAGCAGAGCATTTACTTTTTATTATAGGAAATGCCTCTTGTATGCGTAACGACTTTGCTTTCTACTCTAACATTATAAAATAAACTCCCAATCTTTTGGTGCTGCGTTTTGCTTTTGGAGCAGACCAACACCGCCGTGATTAGTTAATACCTTGTTATTGAAGCTGTACTTTTCACATATAACTAATCTGACTTACAATATCTGTTGTAATATTTGACCAACAACAAAACTAACGTCAATAATCTTTTGGTTTTCTCATATATATAGTATTCGAGGAAATCTTCGGAGTCTAGTTCTTCAAGTTCATCATCTGAATCATCTTCAAGTAGTGATGATGATTCTAGAGAATCAAAAAGGTCAAAATCAAGATCTAGAAAGAGGAAAGACAAAAGGCACAGGTCAAAATCCAAGCATTTGAGAGGTGATGAAGAGGCAGATGGACCTTTGCCACTTTCCAGATTCTTTGGGAGCACAAAAAGCTGACGTTTATCCTAAAGTCTCACAGCAATGATGTAGTACCCGTTTCTGACCCTTTAATACAGGATATGTTTATGTTTTACGGTGGTGTAGCATCCATCCTGTAATTGTGAATTGTCCCAAGTGTGATACTTTTGTGGTTTGTAGACTTATATTCCAAATTGTTTTATTGAGGTCGGGCATAATTGCGTTCCCTCAGTACAGGATAGAACAGGACACAGGGCACTTGAATGTTATGAGAGGGTATTTCTGTTCCTAATTCAGTATTCCCCTATATATACATATGTAGTATATACCAAGTAGAAAATGTTCTGCGCATATGCACATGGGGTCGAGAACAGTGTTATGAAGGAGGTGAATTCTTTGATGAAGTAATTGCTTATGCAGTTTTGGTATCACATTAATAGTTATCATGAACGCTCTGGCCTCATACAAGAAACATAATAAAGGAGCATCTGTAATGAGATGCTGTCATGATAGATTCGCTAATTGAAATCAAGCATTATTCAGATGGTACAGCTCTGGAGCTACCTAGTCATGGACAATGTGTTCCTCTCTCAAGACATTTTTGCTGTATGTTGATAAATGCATCTGCTGCTAATATAAAAATGACAATTAGAGTAGCAAACTATTGTTGTCTTACGCATACACAAAAGGTGGTTCATCTGGCATGGTTACAAGGCGGATGTAACGTGTCTAGATCATGCCATCACAAATTCGTAAGAAACAATGATTTAAGTTAAAGCAATGAAAGAGGCGGATGTTTGTATCTATTTTTAACGACATGATGAATGTAGCAACTGAGATTTACGTGTGGCAAGAAGCAAATGAGCTTTGAATTAAAACCTATCAAAAATTATGCGTGATTTAATAGAAAAGGACAAAACAACTTATTAACTATAATTAGCAGAAAAGATAAACAAATGTAAATGGAAAGCACTGAATATGAATCTTATTATAATCTTGATAAAGATGGACACATTTTCTGTCAAGCGATTCAGTTTGCTGCTGGTACATTGATGGGTTTCCCTTTCTCTCTTAGTTTAGCTATTTCCTCTTTCATTGCTTCCTTCCTCTTCTTGCTTGCTAGGACTTTAGCCAAAACACCGCTTACATTTGGGTCTTTTTTCTCTGTCGGGGGAGGCGGTGGAGGCCGTCTTGCTGCTGCATCTGCTGCACTCCTATCATTAATAATGCTCAGCCCAAGTACTGCACCACCCAACAGGACATCCCTGCATGCACAAATTCAACGTAAAATATGTTTATTAAATCTTTATCAGAGAGCAGAAATTATACAGCACCTGCGAGCTAGGACATGCCGCTGAGAAGCCGAAATCTTTTCATTTGGAGGAGTAGTGATGGGTGCAACAGCAACAGCAGGAGTGTGGGTTATTAGTGAATGGGTCATGATTGCTATGGTTTCAAATGAATTGACCTTCTTTTTCAAGTCCACATTTGTCATGTGTTGATTATGGATAAGATATGTATTTACAAGTGGATGGACCTCATTTTCTCTATTATCCATAATGCTAAGTATATTCCACAAACACCTTCACAAAAGTAACAAAAAACAAAACTCGACAACCACTCTCAGGTCTTCAACATCTCTTAATTGGCATCCACCAATTACGCAAAGTAACGACACACAAGGGTATTGATTCACCCGTCATTGTGGAGTTTACAAATTTATGCCTTCCGGCTTTAGTTGCAAGACTGCATCTGAAACAAACTTCACAACACTCGTAATAAAGATCACATAGCAAACAAAACAAAACTTATAGGGCGAGTGTGTCATCTCTAATAAACACACCTTCCACTTGTTTAGACAAGTAGATGAAACTAATACTCGATCATCATAAGTTGCACCTTTGATATTTCCATAACCATGGCTACTTTTTTTCTGCAACAAGTATACCAAATCAGAACATAGATATACATGGCTACACATACAACTGATATATCCAAACAAATGATAATTACTATTAAAATGGTAAATTTCAAATAACTGAAAAGTAATTACAGATTTGTTCATTTGCACTTCATCTTTATTACATAACTTGCATGTATAGTAGCAACTTAAGTAATGCACAAACTTTCCTCGTATACTGTGCAAACGCCGCAAGAATTCAACCTATTCACTCAACTCGCCACAAGGTCCCGGGGTAGTAGAAACATAGATAGGGAGAAAAAAATAAAAATAACTTTCATATAAAAATTTTACACATGATTGATTACAACAATGAATGAATCTACAAAATCCTCTTGCAAAGTATCTAAACAGCAGAAAGACTGGCCCATTTCCCAAGCTCATATGGATCAGCGTAATAATATAATTTAATCCTGTTTGATAAAGAGAGTCCGGTGGCCAGCCTGCCTCGCAAGTCCGAGTCATCCTGATCTGCCGGTTCATCTGCAAATGATGCCACATCTCCAAGTAGTCTAAAAGATACTCTGCGAGTGGTTACTGGTCTTGGAAAATCGAAGTACATAGGTGTCCCAGCCTTCACCTCCGGTAACCGGTATTCTTCAACCACCACCATGTTGCGATTATCCTGTAAGTAGGTCGGTATTTATTATATAATAGCAAGTTGATAAAAACACAAAAAAGTCCTCGTTAAGATGTTTCCGCATGATTTTTTACCTGTAAAACAGATACTTGAATGTACAGTACAGCCGCAGATATGAATCTATCCTCCCAAACCACTGATTTATTTATATGAGAAGGTGAAGGTGAATGGGTAACACGAGGTTTTATTGCACTAAACCCGTCAAGCCGGAATCCTGCCAGCATTGGTGAAGCTTGAGATAGATATTGCTCCAACATAAGGTCATGGTCAATCAATCTCTCAGCCTCAACTGGTACCTGAGGGAGAAAAAATAAAGTATATAATCATGTATTGATAAATAAAGTAAAAGAGAATTAGGCATAGCAGAATTACCTTGAATCTGTTGAGGGTTGGAGCTTTCTCCAGCCAGTTTTTTATGCTACTATGGTCAGAGTTTTGTGCTGCTGGTGTATCAATCTTCACAGGATTTCCAACTACAATTATTCTCTTTGCATGCAAACATGGATCAGTTTGCACTGGTAAAGACAAACTCCTAGAGAAAGGGTTTTCATCCAACGATAGAAGATCAAAATCGTTGCTAAAATTTGCAGAAGAGCCAACTTTCTGGATGCTCATTTTAATCCAGATAATGCGACAACAAACAGGTTTTCGGAAAGAAAAGTTGATGTGCCTCGGATTTCCAGGCTTTTCAGGCCCACGAAGCTCGGGGGAAGATGTGATGATTGATCCAACATCCCATTTACCCATGATTGTTCTTTCTGCCTTGTCTACTTTATTGCTTGCCCATACTTGCACCTTCATAATAAGTAGACCAAAATCTTATCCTCATGTGATACAAGAGCATTGAAGCTTATACAAGTTGACCAACAAATTAAACATAAAATTGTTTTAGACAAGTTTTTCCCTGTTCAGGTTTCATATGTTGCGAAGTTAAAGCAGGTTTACTCACAATAAAATGGAAGTTCCCTTTTAATTTTGCACATTAAGCTTAAAGTATTATGATAACAAGTGTAATGCAACTGGACCTTAGCAACAAGACACTTACAGTAGGGGAATCAGACATGGAATAGCCACAGGGACTAAGAACAAGGACAACACCCGAGACATTGGAAATATTGCCAAGAACAATAACAAACTCAGCAGAAGACGTAGTAGGAGGAGCTTTCCAGTATGACTCTTGTGATAAAGAATCCAAAGGTGCAAGCAACGACAAGACCGGTGCTGAACCTGGAGCTGATTCAATCTAGCAATATTCAAAATGCAAATTGTTTTAGAACAATGTTATTCATAACATAAAAACTTAATGCTTCATAACACAGATATTGCGGTCAATACCCGATACACATAGAGAAACAAATACAATTTCTAAACTCCCCTTAAAAACTAAACATTTAATACCGTATCATATGTTCTGAGCTACTACTGTGTCGGACTAACACTGCCACAAGAAAAAAGCAAACGAATAACCAAAGGAAAGATATTACCGAGTGCAAAATGCTGCCAAATGGAAACTCGGCTAATGATTTCTGTCCTTTGAGTAATTGCTGGAAGAGCTTAGCTCCATGTGTGTCAGAATAGTTGATCATTCTTCCCTGAAGATGATGCTTTGGTACCACTTGCTCCAAGGCTTTGTAAGCAGCAAGGTCAGATCGAGTACTTCTTCGCTGGCTGACTAAAACCCTGATATAGTCCAGGATGAGTGCATCAAGAACACTATCTTGACAGCACAACTTACAAATTACCCCATCCGTTGTCACAGAACGACTTAAAGAGTCGCTATAACTTCCAAGAAGAAGAATAGCTCCTTTACCGGCACAACAAACTCTGCAAACTTTGCGTCGACACTCGGAGCAAGAGAACATGGATACCGAACTAGACGTTGATGCTAAACTTTCGGCACGAACCTGACATGAACCCCCACAACAACCCTCACCAATTTTATTAATATTCCAGAAATCAATGTCGATATTATCATCAATAGAACCAAGACCGATAGCACCAGCTGTTGTATCTTCTAAGGATGTGTGAGCAACAAGTGCTAGGGCATTTGCAGCCTTGCATAATGAGGATATGTAAGATTCGTCAAGCAGTGTGTTGGGATTTATAGTAGCTGGATCAATGCCAATAGACAGCAAAGCTCTATCACGTTCAGCAGCAGATAGGTTTAGGTGAAGCCGTTCTATTTCTAGTTTCATGGCTTCTACAAAGCCTAACTTTTTAGCCTGAAATAGTATATTCAAACCCCCAAAAGAAATCTTTTATTAAAAAAAAAAAAAAAAAAAAAAAAAAAAAAACCGTATTTTGTCTATGAAAAGCATATCAAGAAAATTACATACCACATGTGAGGCAGTCAACATCTTAAAAGCACTTATATACTGCTCAGGACCACTTTCAGTTGGCAATTGATCCTGTAAAGAACCCTTAGGAAGATCATTTACTTCATCATGATCATGAAACGGGTTAAGAAATGGATCATGAAAAGCAGTTTCTGGCACTGGTTGTGAAATAGATCCTGACGTAACGTCGTCACCTGATAAAAGGTCTACCCACGTGCTGGTGGAATTTTCAGATTTTGCAAGTGGACTGCTAAAAGCAGCCGCAAAAGGATTGCTATCTATTACATCAGATGGCAAAGAGTTGGTATCTCCATGTGCTGGTGGAATTTTACTGATATGTTCCCAGAAACTCATGCCAGGGCCATCAGATGTAAAAAGGTCTCTCCATGGAAGAGAGATACCGAGTATCTCTACCTGTGGCATAATCCAGTGAAGAGTAATCAGATAGAATTACATCAACTACCCCTATCGTATTAACTTATATCCCTATAAGATCGAGAAAGACGCAAACAAGCACAAAAATATGAAGTAAATCAAATCAGAATCTAAATCGATCTAGTCATTTTAAAAAAATCATGAAGATAACTACTGGGACGCAAATAAGTACAAAGTTGGTTTTAGAAAAGAAAAAAAATGAAGTAGGTATACATACCAGTTTTGTAAAGAGATGATACTTGAATACAATTTAAGAAAATAAACACCAACTCAATGAAAATCAATAAGCTAACATTAGCATTGAAGCTCTACTTTTAGATTCAACGTACCTCACCAAGTGTGATCGGGGTTCTGGCC
This sequence comes from Artemisia argyi, assembly GCA_030686995.1. Taxonomy (NCBI): domain Eukaryota; kingdom Viridiplantae; phylum Streptophyta; class Magnoliopsida; order Asterales; family Asteraceae; genus Artemisia; species Artemisia argyi. Next base: position 10,272,059 of record CM060695.1, on the reverse strand, counting down.
GACATAGAAGGATAGAAGGTGAGTACAACCACACGAGTAAGAAAGTCCAATTCACCTTCCAATTCTTCAAAATCATACAAAAATGGGAGGTTGGTTGTATCTTGGACGTGCAGGCGTGCACCAGCTCCTGTCACAGCCATATCCTCAGCACTAGTTGGTCCAGGTATAGGTATCGCGATGCTTGTCCCATTAGCACACTGGGGAATAGATGCTCCCTGTAAGCAAACACAACTTGATTAAATTACTCCAATCAGCCTAAAACCGATTGAGAGAAATGCATGATGAACTTTTTAAGCTCATATTATCCAATACGCTTTACCTAACACCTGCACCCCCACTAGTATCTGGATATATACACAAAATGGAATACAAGGAGACTGGGGAGTTGCTAGTAAATAAGCAAGACGACGACATTAACCAAAATTAAGTTCATGGAGTGAAAAACAAAACACTAGTGTTGTGATGAAAGTTCGACCATGTATAATTTCTATGTAAAAACTTTGAACTTACAAGTTTAGAAGCCCAAATAGAAATAAGTTCAAAAAAAATCATGTGCCTTCATATAAGCTTTATCCTACCAAGTACCACCAACTAAATAAGTATGAATCAGACCTCCACAACAAGTTTGAGCCCATCTAGATCACGTCCTGTTCTCACGTCAACTCTCGATGGAAATGTTGAACTATCTGCACCATGTGAAATTGTGAGAAGAAGCTGACAAACATGACAAGGCTCCCCAAGATAGATAAAAAGTTCCATGACATCTGCATCCTGTGGGCAAACCTGTATAAACAAAAATTTATATTTTGTGCTTAGCAAGTACAGGCATGTGCATATTTATTCCAGTTAAGCCTTATAAAAAAATAGATTATTTACCCAGATGAGGTCTTTCTGCTTAAAGCTAAGAAGACTGCTTCCATCATCAGAACTCGGCAATATGCTGGCAACTGACTTAAGAAGGCAACCAAATGGTCTACTAGGCACCTATCATAATTCAGAAAAAAAATATTAATAATAATAAGATAGTACAAGGTAATGCTCTATTGCAGATTTTAACATAACATGAAGATGACTCATCATTGCAGTTAATGAGGTGGTATACTGAAGGCACAGAACATGTAATTATCAGGCATCTAAAACAGTAATTTTATATAATAGATGCACCAAAACCATGTATTCTGGCATTCTAATATTTTTGTTAGCAGTAATAGACTGAACTCGTAGATTTAATTGTGACTGAACCCAAAATAGTAGCGAAATGTATATTTTTGTTAGAGTGTTTGGCAAAAAGAGAACTGATTCACGCAAGCAATTACATACATGTAAGGGTTGAACCGGCAGGGATGGAAGATGCTTGAAAAGTCGTAGACCAAGAAACATTTCAAACTGTTTCTGACGGGAGCTATCAACAACTGCGTTTTTATATCTTCTCTGCAAAGTTATTTTCATATTCTGTGCCACAGAAAACTGCTTGAACTTGCCTGCTTCGTCACTGAATATGCTAAGAATCTGGCTATGCATTGCTTTAGATCCGGTGTATAGTGTTGCATGAATATCACCAGCTAACAAAAAGAGATCAGCGAGTTGGCATATAGGTGACAAAAGTGTAGACCTCTTAAACTCCTCAAAAGTCATGTCAAAACGCTTCCAGGGTTTATCTGGACATGGATGATTCCAGGTTGTGGTCCTCGTATTGTGATCAATATAGTATGATTTTCCAGTAACAGCATCAGATCTTTTCTCCCATCCTGGCGGCAAAGGGGCGGTATATCCACCGTAATTATCAGCTGATTGATAACCGATAGCCAAGTCACTATCAAGAGATATTCCAAGCCTCCTGCACTGCTCTGTAAAGACTTGAAGGGCGCCAAAATAACTAGCAGCATTTGTCCGATCCAAAGAATCCGCACAGTTGAAACGTATGACTCCATTTTGATGTGCCCGTAAGCAGAACGCACCAACGACATCATCAGTATATATTACTTCACCTTGACAGTCCTTCATTCTCTGACGATTGGGCAGGTAATCTCCTTCAGAAATGCCTATGGATATTGTTGGCGCTTTTAGGAGCTTCCACAGTCCTTCGATGGTTCGCTGTTCACCATTTAATTTGGTACTGGCATGCCAATCGTAATTTATTAGATGGACCCTAGTATCACGAAGTTTACCGGTTGATCTTATGTGATTTATAGATTTATCAAAATGATGGACTAGAAGGGTTTCTGATTTTCCTTCTGCGTTACGTAGCAAGTTAATGCACACTATTGGAACCAACGTACTTCTCTTTTGATTTGTACCAACTACATCTACATTTCGTTTATCATATCTCTTACTTAATCTCTGATAATACTGTGCGCTTCCCTTATATGGATCACGTTCTGCAACATAAATTTCTGCTTCCGCGGCAGTCATCTTTAATTCTGCCCCCCACCAAATAGGAATAGTGCCCCGTCTCCATATATACGTGTTGAAAGGCACACTTTGACCCGCCCTTTTTGGAACCCATACAAGTTGCTCACACTCAACCTCATTTCCTGCCCAAAAATAAAATTTAAATCACATGGATGAGAATATATCAAGTATCAACAGTAAACCTTGTAAATAAACATGAACCGTTGTAACAATTTGGGTATCAACACCTATGTCCTAGAAGTTGTTGAGTGATGAATGATGTTTTAATGTCAAGCTACCTGTACTGTAACACGAATTTATTCCCCTTGCTAGGTATCGAGTGCCGGGATGAAGCCTGCTTCGACGAGCTATAAGGGCAACGATTCCTTCTTGCTTGCCAAAACTTCGACATTCTACAAAACCCTGAACATTGAAGTGCCAGTATTAGTTAGTTTCTATTAGTACTTGTTTCTACCGCAAATAAGCAGATAATAATAAGTATACCTACCTGCAGCAAAACGACACAGTGGTGACCAAGACCAATAGTTCTAAAAGGACTCGAAAACCATCCATTCCAAACAAACTCATGGTCCGGGTTCGTCACAGACTCACAACTCGGAAACGGCCGAGTGACGTCCCTCGTTTCGCAAAAAAAGTACTTCCCGTCAATATCAAGCTCCGCAAGCTCCTGAACATTCTTCAGCTCCGCTTTCCCTTGCGGCTGAGGATTCTGAAGCGGGACTTTCACCCACTGGCTTTCACTAACCGTGTAAACACACCCGTCTCCGCCAGGCAGACCGGGGATGGTAGGAGTTACCTTCGTGGCGACAAGCAGCAATGCGGAGCTCCCAAGCACGGCGTAACCTAAGATGGCTCTGGCGTAAAGAATGGACTTGCGTGGAGAGGCGTTGGTGAGGTAGTTTAGGGCGTGGTCTTGGGAAGGGAAGACGTCGTGGGCGGGGTTGTTGTGGTGTCCAAGAGAGCCGGTGGTGGGGTCGATGTAAATGACCTGGGTGTCGTCCCTAGAGGAGAGGGATGAGACGATGTAAAACTCGTTGGAATCGAGGGTAACAACCACAACGGAAGTAGGCCTTCTCGATGGTGGTGGTGATTCCATTGACGATAACTGTTGATAATATTCTTCTAAGTGTGGTGGGAATAAAAATTGTAACAATTCTATTTGATTGAATAAATAAATAAATTAATTGTAAGTAAGAAGAATTATGGAAGTAAAATTAGTTGTAAATTAGTAATTAAATAAAAACAGATGAATGATGATAATGAAGTAAAGTAATAGAGGAGAGAAAGGTAACCAGTTAATAATAAAAAAGAAGTGTGAATCAATCAACCCCCAAATCAAATCAAATCAAATCCATCGTCTTCTTCGCTTCGTCCGTCTGATCTGCTAAACAAAACAAACAAAGAGGAGAGGAGAGGAGATCTAATTCCCAGATCAGTCGCCTTTTTTATTTTTTTCTTTTTATTTTTCTCCCCCCTTGACTTTCCCTCCTTTTACTTCTTCTTCTTCACTTCTTCTTTTTTCATAACCTCAATCAAATATGTAGGCTTACTTTATCACGGGCCTACTAGAACCGAATTCCATGTGTTTAGTTACCGGGCTAATATTTCAATAACAAAGCCCAATTCAACAAACTAACTATCATCATTTTATTTTTTCATTCATTCCCTTGTATTCTCATTTTATATACTACTGTAGTAATTTTTTCACATTCTTATAATTAATTATGAAATGTATGTTCATATCCTAAGAGATATAACGACATCTTTTCTTTCTGAATACTTCACCTTGTAACATTTTTGCCTTTCTCTATTTTGTTCTTGAGGTTATTCTCAAGGTTATAAAAGGCGTGAGGCGTGGCGTGGCGGCATAGCCGCACCTCAAGCCTTACACGCTATGGCGGAGCCTTTGCGTTTCTTAAGGCGTCACTAAAGCGGAAAAAAAATATTTATAAATTTATGTATTTATAAGTTTAGATCATATTACTCGTACTATGTTAAACATTTAGACTACTACTTATTATATAATTACCAGGCCCATATACCAAATAGCCCAAATTTCAAATACTAGTTCAAAATAGTTTCAAAAAAATAAAAATAAATAAACTGGTTCAAAAAGTAGTGCCACACCTTACTAAAAGGCGCTTCTTTTCTCGCCTTATTTCACGCCTTTTTGCACAACGCCTAGATCAACCGCCAAGGTCCATTTCATGGCGGCGAGGCCACACCTCACGCCTTTGCGGCGCCTAGGCGCGCCTTTTAGAACGCTGCACTTATTCTTACTATTACTATTTATGTATTTACAATACGTACGTTATCATCACACTTTAGTAATGATTTTCGAAATCAATGATGTAATTGATGCAATTGTTTCACTGATGTATCATCACACATTCTTGGTGAAGCCTTCTACAAGAGCCTTTAATTGCTGTTAGTATGGGCTATTGGGGCAATTAGGCAGGGTGTTTGTAAGAAGGAAATGTAGTCAAGATGTGTGGTTTTTCCATGGTTGCCTAGGGCTGGTTCATCTAGCACACTGCTAGAAGTTCCAGACTAGATGAATGGTGAACAGTATTCAGCTTATCTCTATGTTTCTTTAGCTGAATGGTAGTTCTCTGAATAAAGACTTAAATGGGACATGTCCATTTTGAGGTCTATTGAATTGGTTGTAACAGTTATATGTTTGTGTTATAATAATATTCATCATTTATGGAAAAAAAAAAAAAATCCCTAGTTGTACATGCATTACTTGTTAGTATTAATAATATCATCATTCGCCCAAATCTTCAAAACTAAATAGGAGTATACAATTAATCTATATGACTAATAACGTTGTAATGCTATTGTAACAACTCACAAAACTCACTTACGTTATCTATACTTATCCTATCTATATAGATTTTTTTAAAGTAAAAATTTTGCCTTAATTATCACCACTATGCCTTAACTACCCCCACTATGCCTTAGTACAATGCCTTAGAGCATTAGGTATCGTTGGTGCCGTGGGCTGGTGCCGTGGAATTTTTTTGCTGCCACGTCAGCAAAAAGCTCAATGGCACCAGAAATCACACGGCATCACATTTCAGGGGTATCCGTTGACAACAGAATTTCTGGTGCCGTCGGCCATTTTTTTTTTTACATAAAATAAAACACACACAATATTAACTAAAATAAAATTTATTAATTAAAAAAAACACACATTATATAAAAAAAAATGCATAAAAATAATAATCTAATACATGAACATAGAAATAAAAGCCCATATTAACCAATCTTAAACACACCTTTATATTTTTTACAAACAACAAAAATTTAAAGCCAAAAACACAAACCAGATTTTAAAGAAAAAAGTTTAAAGCCCAGCCCAAACACCAAAAAATAAAAACCTACCTTTTTCTTCCTACCTTCTTCTTCCCTTCTTCCCTGCGCCTGCAAACACCAAAAAAAATTAAAAAAAAAAACAAAAACACAAACACAAAAACAACAAACACAAACATAAACACAGCATATAAACACAACATACAAACACGAACACAAACAAACCCAAACACATCACGAAAAATAAATAAATAAATATAGGCGACGGCGCTGAGCCGTGGCTGCGGCGCGAGCACCGACGGCGCCACCACCGGTACGGTGCGCCGTCGGTTTTTTTGAGCTGGTGGTGACGGCGCCACCACCGGTACGGCTCACCCGTACCCCATGCTCTTAGAACATTTCCCCACTATGCCTTAGCACATATTCCCACTATGCCTTATTACAATTCCCCTAAGTATCATTTGTAACACCCCCAAAATCGGGTCCAGCGGAAGCATACATGTCACTGGGGCGCTACTAAATTGATATCACAACACAAGGTACAAAGAACGGTTTTACCTCAACCGTTTAAAAGATAATTCATATTCAAAAGTATTTTGTTTACAGCATTCCAAAAACAGTGCGGAAATATAAGCCCATAAAAGAAATAAAGCGGTCCCAAATACATCAGAGTCATCTATGACCATGCCATGTCATGCCAAAAGCCTTCAACAGTTAGCTATCGCCTTAAACCTGAAAATACATGCTAAAAAGTGTCAACACGAGGTTGGTGAGTTCATAAGTTTGTATAAATAACAATGTAGAGTAAAAGTAATGTGAGTTCAATAGAAAGTTTTGCTGCCATTGTGTCACTCACTGTAACCACCCGTAATTTTCCGGACTATTATTTTAATAGTGGAATAATTTATTTTTTTTATCAGAAAATGGGAATTATTTATTTTCTGATGTTTGTTAATGATTAAAAATTTAAAAACGAGAGGATATCTCGTTTTTCCTGAAAAACGGCACCACACGCCTACCGACACTACTTTAGTAACGGCAAAATTCAATAATTCATAATCGGAGTCGATAAATGTGTTTCAATAATACTTTTATACAAGCTCTCAGAAAAATTTATTCTTGCGTTTGCGCCAAACTAAGAATACCGCGTGTTACACCAAAGCTCAACGGGACACGGGGTACACACGACACCCTCTTTATTAGCAAATACAAACCTTATAATACAAAACCTATTATTTACCTAACACATTTATGTTTAATACATAATAAACGAAAAAAAAATAATAATAATGTTGTAAAAATTTTGCACGCCTCATAAATCTCACATATCTCAAAAACATATACAAGTTCCAAGAAAACACAGATCACGCTACCTCTTGCTTCTCTCTTCCAAAAATCAGATCTACAAACCTAAGCAATCTATGAAATCTCAAAAAAATCTCAACAAGAAAAGAGGGAACCGATGCTTTTGCCCTCTCGATTAACGCCCCAATGAAAACCCTTGCACGCCAAGGGGATACTTTCCACTGTCAACCTCTTTTTCCAGCCAAGATGAGTCACGAGTGACTAGAGGAAGACTCAAGGATTTTGTTTTTAGCCCATTTATAGTTAAAAACGAGTTTTAAAATCAAAGGTAAGTATTAGGGTTTCCCCTTGTGTTCTTTTTATTCCAATTCGATCCACAGGGGCACCACATCTCTCCCTTGGTGTGGTTGCTGCTTGGGCTCGAGTTTGGATTCGTCATTTGTCATCTTTCTTCAAAAATTGTAAGAAACCTTGAAACCCTTGATTTCATTTATTCATTTTCGAAGTGTATATGTTTATGGGTCTTATAAATGATATTGTTAATTGAGTTGAATCTGGAAGTTGATTAATATGGTAAATTCGGTTTGGTGTTTATTTACTTTATGCGGTTTTGTGATTAATAAGAAAATAATTGTTATCTGTTATAAATTTGGTTTCGAATTAGAAGTCTTTCTTTTCCTTCAATCGAATAGTTAATCTTTTTCTTTTGTTGTTGTTATTGTTTTGTGTGGCAAACAATTAATGGGAAAACTAAAAGATAGAATCATACTTTAAGTTGGCTTGGATTTGGAAGTGCTTAAATTAGTTTGCTTATTTTGCCGGCTTATTCATTATGTATAAACTTGGGATATGATGGTCTTGAGATAAAGACTTATTGGTGTTTGGTTCATGGGTCGAAACCCACTGTGGAACCATAGTGGTATATAATTATTGGTTGGTTTTGATTTTTGCTCCTTCCTCCCAAAGTGCATTTTTGCTCTTGTTTCTCCCTGCCAAAACTTGCAGATACAAGGGTTTTAGTAATAGGCTTTAATGTGTTTTGTTTAGTAAAATGGGTTAAATTGGAGTTGTCTTTGTACTTGGATTTGTTGTCTTGTGTTGTGTTGCTTAATCGGGTCGACCTGGGCGCGTTTTGGTTTGCTTGTTTACTGTGTCGAAACCAACCACAAACCATAAGTAAACTAAAATGGTCAAAACTATTTGTAGCTAAAATGAACTAAACAATGTATTTTTGAGTTGAGTCAATATAATTGTGCTCACTATTAAACAATGCAATGGCAGAAATCTCCTTTTTCATATATTTTACATGCAAGTCATAAGGCATTATTTAAGGTATAAATACAAAACATATATTCTTTTTCAAGGCGTGCGTGTGTCGCACCCTGCTAACTGAGTCAAAATAACTTTTAAGGTTGGGTAACAATTGATTGGGCCTGTGTGTGTGTCAAGCCCAACGGGCACGATGTGACAAATGGCAAAATAGGGAGCCATTTATAAAACCCGCATTACATTAAAATGATAATTTTGGAATTTTTGAAAGTTTGTTGTGACGAGATATTTTACGAACGTTGGTACGTGATTTTTAATCGTACGATATTTATGAGATTTGGTTATTTAATTATGGTTTGACTTGATTCGGTCGTGATGATTTATTGTGAGATCGTTATTTTGGCACTACATTGACTCCGGCACTAGGTTAACCTAACAATTTTAATTTCATTTTATTTTTGGATCGGATATTATTATTTTTGGAACGGATTCGGTTTGAAGGACATTTGGTTATTTAAGTTTCGGGTTTGGTCCGTGTATTGACACCGGGCTACTAAATCCCTACACCCACTATTATTATTATTATTATTAAAAAGTTTATCTTTTTTTTTTTTTTTAATAAGAGTATCTACACATGAATCGTCCCTGTGAATACCACACAACCAACCAACACCTTCACCACTTAAATTCTCTCTCTCTCTCTCTTCTTTCTTTAAACACCACCGCCGCCCCTTAAATCCACCATAGCTCCGCCACCGCCGCCCTCACCATAAAAACAACACCACCATCTTCACCATCTTTTCGAGATCTATCTATTGGTACTAACCACGCGCTCTAACTTCCACTCTAACACCGATTTCGATTTTAATCCCCACGAGTTCATCACCACTTTTTATCATTTCTTGAAGATCTATTCGTTTGGCTTTGGTTTTTGAAGGTAGGCCGAGTTTTTGACTCGTGTTTATGTCCGAATCATGACTATGGGTCACGGTTTTCATTATCTTTTCGAGTTTTCATGGATTTTGAGACATGAATCAAGTGGGTTTTTGATAAAATGTGATCTAAAACGAGTTTGGTGTCCGGGTTGATGTTTTCTTGATGGGTCGGTGTGTACCCGAGAGCTTGCACTCTCGGTTTGTACATTTTTTGGATTGGTTATTGATATTTGATGATTCTTGATCTTGGTGCTCGATTTGGGATGTTTGGTTATTGATTTTGATGTATGGTTTATTCTTGGTTACATTTGGTCGACCCGTGTGGTCATTGGTATTTCTTGGCCGAACACCCTCAAGGGGCTGTTTTGGATTCGATTGAGCTCAAGGAGCTAGCCGAGACTCATTAGTCTTGGGTGTGGCTCCATTTCATGTTTTGAGCTTATGTTTGACCCGGGTTGACTTGGTAACTCAACCCGTTGCTACTTGGTTTTCGGACAATATATGTTACTTGTCATTAATATTTATTTTTGTTGTGATTGTGTTATGGGCATTTTGTATAATATTCGGACGCGATACGGTATTTCTTGATTATGAGTATATTTGGAGTTGTGTTGACGAGTATGGAATTGGGGATCGATTGTGAGACGGTCAATTAGATGACGGAGATAGGTTAGTTGGGTGCCGTAGTCGGACCCTCATGTTGTAGCACGTGGTTATGGGATTGTTTGGACGGAGTTGATTTATTATTGTGACTTGGTTATTATTATTATTTGTGGACTTGGACTATGAGCCGAGAGTGATGACTCGGACATGTGACCAAATTCTTATGACTCGATAAATATTTAAAATCAAACGTTAAAAATAATACTCGTAATAATATTATTAGTAATATAATCGTTTATATAAGTATATAGACGTGATAAACGTATATATATTATTATAAATGCACATATTAATAATAAAACGATCACGAGTGAACGTTATAATAATAAAATGATAATTATTATACTATGCGAATAGTGCAATAAATGTCGGAATATTATTATAAGTAAATAACTAGAAATAATGTCGAGAACTAATACGTCGGGTAAGTAATAAATAAAAACATGATGACTTTTATAAATTTGGAAAACGTATCGAGTTATACGAGTTGTGGTTACTTAAGTCCAAGTGGGCTTTATTATGTGACTTTTGTGTTGTCACGGATATATGACGATTGATATAAACATTTTCTATAACTAAGTAACTTATTTAATCGACGGGTTAAATCGAGTTATTGGCTATATAAAATGAGTATATTAATGGGCATCGTATCCCACGACGCCTATAGGTTGTGGTACGTGTATTAGGATAATAAATTACTATATATCTCGTGGAATTGGCTAAATTGACGAATTTGGCAAATTGGACGATATATATAGGGAATTTATTGGACTACGATATATACCATATAGTATTCTTTGTGCAATGTGATTCAGGTTGGGTATAATCTTGGAGCGATGTATTACGTAAATAAATATGGGAGGTTACCAAATCGACGGATTTGATAAACTTCGATGATTTATTTAAATAATATATCGGGCTAATATTAGACCTATAGATTTGTTTATTATTTCGTTCGTTGTGGCTTCTTGGTTTGTTTTGTGTCGACCCTCCACCCATATGGATACCAAACGTCGAATTTCAAATTGATATGAAGTTAATTCGAGAAATGGATATTTTTGGAAAGTAAAATGGAATACGTTCGGGAATGGGAATATTTGATTTTGAGGAAATGATTTCTGAACGAGTTTGATATTGTTAGGAGTGCCGAGTCTGTAGTCGCCGTTACGTGAGTTGCTTGAGATTACTTACGTCTTTCTTCTATCGTTTCTTTTGAGGATTTCTGGACTTGAGGTGAGTCATAGCCCCACTTTTACTCTTGAACTTTGTTTTCAATACTTGGGGTGAGAAACGTGCAAATGCTTTATGTGGACTATTATCGCTTTTTGATTTCAAAACTTGTTATGCTTATAGAACTAGGTAGAGCGAGGCCTAGACTTGAACTAGGTAAGCTATTGTTTTGGTTATAGAGCGAGGCCTAGACTAGATCTAGGTAAGCTAGTGATTTGGTTGTTGAGCGAGGCCTAGTCCCCGAACTAGGTAAGCTATTGGATTGATTATAGAGCGAGGCCTAGACTTGAGCTAGGTAAGCTATTGATTGGATTGTTTTGAGCTATAGCGTGCACCTATAGGGATGGTTTGATTTGGTTGGATTATTTTGGTTGGATTGTTTTGGCTGGATGATTGAGCCCTAGTCTATCTAGCAAGCGTTTTGCGTATATGTCCACTATATTGAATTAAGAATCTAAACCTATGATCTCACCAGCGAAAGCTGACTTTTAGCACGTTTTCTCAGGTAATTAAGTGATGCTCTGCGGATGCTTGGGATTGGAGGCTTGGCATTTGGCACCGGTTATGGATCTATATTTTCTAAAACTCTGATAACTATTGTGGACCTATATTTATTTCTTTTGGGCCTGACTTTGGATGATTTTGGGATAATGTAAACTTTAAAACCCCGCGTGGTTGCATTTTATTTTGTTTACTTTATCTCGTTCTTTTATGTCTTGTGTTTGGATACCAATCCCCGTAGCACCCCGAAAGCTTGTTGAGTCTTCCACTGTATCAAATTTTGGGGGTGTTACACACAAGTAGAGTACGTTGAGTCTGAGTTAAAAATGAAGCAAATGATACTTTTATATAAAAAGGGTGCGTTGGCCGTTGAAAATACAAGTTATATAGAATCAAACCACTTGCCTACCTTGCGCCTCATTCACGACTCGCTTGTCTACTCATTCTCAACTCGTTTATTTATGACATACCTTAAACTTATTAACATACTTTATAAACAAATTTTATGAATGGATAATAAACCATAATCAAATCTTAATATTTGAATCATTAGTTAATATTTCATATAATGATACTAAACGGAGTTTATTTTAATATCACAACGACGAATTATTAATTATTGTTACATTTAGTCGACACGTACAAACTAAAACAATACACTGGTCATGCCCAAATTTTTTTAATAAACCCTTATAACTTATAAGTGTATTTTGATATACTCTTTTAATAAAGCCACTACTTAAATTATGACTTTTACACACTTCTATTATATTTAGTTACATTTTTATATATAAATTCAAACGACATTTTTAACTTGAATGCATCTATTATATATATGCGATTACTTTCAGCCAATCGCCTTTCGGTTACTGACGAACCAAAGGCTTATTCGTTTTGATGCTTTCTATTAATTGTACATGTATACTTAAGCACTTCTGAAACCAATGCTAGCCAATACTTACCAAACTATTGAAACTTAAATGTTGCCACACAAGCAACAACACAAACATTTTTAAAACTTTTGAACTTAACTAAACCTCGTTGAGTCTTAAACTAGAATTGTAAACTAAACTTGCCGAACTAATCTAGGTCGCGTGTAACACCCCAACCCGACAAGGGCTAAGATATCACATTCATGGTGTCAAACAGAACATACACAAGCATAAGACTTCAATAATACAATCAGATACAAATGTTACAAAGGAATTCTAAGGCCAAAATTTACAAAACAAAACTAAGGTACAAAATATCTAATACAAAACGTCTTCAATTCAATTCTAATCCATGGTAGCTATTAATGGTATAGTCTTCTCTAAAAGCTCCTACTTGCACTCTTCACCCAAAACCCAGCTTCCTTCTAAAAGCTGCCGCGGTAAAAGAAATGCGGCTGAGCTTAAAAAGCTCAGTGAACAGATATAACAACAAAGTAATATGAAATAGAAATGAGAAACAGAATATATGTTGCATTGGGGAACTCAAAGGTATGCTATGAGTATAAGGTAAGGTAACAGTAAAGATAAAGGTAACAGTAAAGGTAAAGGTTAAGATTGTATCAGTATTCTACCACGAGCCAAACAAATCAAATCAAATCAAAGTCTTCAGCATAGTAACCATGTACTCAAAGGGGTGACCTCAGAATACCAAATGTAGTAGGAGGGGAGTCCTCAAGTAACCAGATTGGAGTAGCTAGCTCCCAAATATTGTGAAAGGCATGTATTGCACACAGTGCCAGACACCAAACCAAATGTAGTAGCAAATCAAATCAAAGCAAATCTAGGATGCATCCATACGCCCCTACCCAAACCAAATGCAGATCAAACAAAGGGACGGTGTGGAACATCACTCGACCACACTGGAGTCATGACATTGGTGCATCAATGCCATGGCCATGTTACCTTCATGGCTAGGAAAATGCTCGGGTATATTACTGAAGGGTCAAAGGCAAATCAAATAGCAAAGTCTAAGTCAAATCAAAGTACCATAATCAAATGTGCATAGCAAAGGTTCAGGTCAAAGGTTTATAATTGACAGGGTTCATAATCAGAGTTCAAATCAAAGGTTCATAGCATAAGGTTCATAGCAAAAGTTCAATTCAAATGGATCATATCAAAGGTTCAAAATATCAAAGGTCATAATATCATAAGTCATATCAATGGTTCAGATTATCAAAGGTTCATTCTCAAAGGTTAATTTCAAAAGATTCATTATCTAATTTCATAAGTTCATAATAAAACGTGAAAGAGTTAAGAGGAAACAGATTTAAAAACTTTACAAATCATTTATCTATTTCTATCACTAAGATATCCTTTTTAGAAACATTCTTCATAAAGCCAATTAATCTTTCATTTAAAACTGGTTTCGTATCAAAATCATAGTGTCATTTCAAAACAGTTTTCCTCCATAACATCAAGTTATATTTTTAAAAGGTTTTCATACCAAATTATCATATAAAATGAACCAAAGATATCAGATATACAAAGGTCAGAGGTCATAGTAGTGTCAAAGGAACCGGATCACGAGTCATGAGAAACCTTACTGAAAGGTTAGAATATCTGTACCTTAGACCGCAAGTGCAAACACAATAGAAAACATAAAGATCGGAAGCAAACTCCTTCTTCAGCGAATCTACACGAATTAATGATCGGCCTATTATTAATAACTTGTTTTAATTAGATTACTCGTTTTTGTCGGCTTTCCATTTTTATTAACTAGCCATATTTAGTAGCTTTTCCGTATTAGCAACTTTTATAGATTAGGGTCACGAATGACCATTATAATAGTTTAGGGTTAAACACGTCAATTTAGTAAAGTTTAGAGTCATAAACGAAAATTATCAAAATTAAATCTTAAAATGTCAAAATAAAGTTATTCTAAGGTTTATACTATAATTTATATCAAATGATAATTTTAGGCCCCATTATTTACGATTTATATACCGTACCCTTTGCATTAAAATTTAGACCGCAACGACCAAAAATATTTATCATATGCATGACTCGTATTTATACTCGACACACAACAGTACTCACACCTCATGCCCTTTCATCTCACTTGTATATGTATATTTACTCACTTTACAAGTATCAACAATTGTATAAAAATATTTATGTGTAATGTAATCTCATGCACCCTCACCAATTCGAATATTTAATATGACCATTTCGCATGCACGTACAACTCTTATGACAATCTTAAATATATATAATCACACATCATCTTGTTCACATGACTAGTTAGGGGTTCCCATTTTCTGTTATCTCTCGTGTATAATACTGATCAAATGAAGGTTTTAAGGCAATTTATTATTATTATTATTATTTTAGGGTGCGCTTCATAAGTGAAAAAAAAAATCGACATAGCTTATCAATCAGGCGACACAACAGGTCAAAACACGCATGTTTCCAAACAGGTTTACTCGATTACTTAGGGTGCGTTTTGTACGTGATAACGGCCGACAAAAGTTTAGTAAAACACCACACAAAAATAGTCACACAACGCGACTCAAAGGAGCCACATATAGCGACACAAAAACGGCCTTAAACCTTGCGACATATGTTCAAATCCGATTCAATATACGGTTCGTTTAATATCACTTATTCAAGTAAAACAGATTTACGAGTCATGTTAACATATGTCTGTCGTATAACCTTTATTTACGAACCCTAGTTATGTTTTCATATTATACGAACAAGAACAGATACTCAGGAAACGTTTATGACAAGTGAGGTGATACCTTAGACCAGGTTTAGAGTGGCAAAAACAAAACCAATGAGGTGTTACGAACGATCAATCCATAAACGACTACAACCAATCAAAGCTCCTTCGAACGGGATCGCAACGAACCACTCTTCCTCAACACCCTTCGAACTAAACCTCCCATGAAAGAAAATTTCCTTCAACTACTGGTCGTTTCTTGGGAAATAACAAGGGTCAGTTTGCTTTTGTTGTTGTATGTATGTTTGTCTTCCAACTTTCACGTAAAGGGAGAAAATGGATGAGATTGTTATTTTGTTTTCAAGAAAACTTATGAAGTAAAATGAGAGAGGTATGATCATTCTCAAAGTGTACGCATGGGACAATAGGGTATATGCAAGTTTTCTTCTTCTTTTTAATGGAGATATGGAGATCGATGATATAGAAACATGTAAGGGTGACTAAGTAAGGCAAGTTGTATATTACACTTTGATAGCAGAGATTGAGGTCGAGATTATAGGGTCGAGATTCATGATGTGATTGTCAACGTGATTAATTGTGATGATACTTTCCAATTTGGCTCATGTGTACAAAATATATATTATCTAATGCAACATTTGATCGTGTAATACTTTGTGTTTAGAATTTAAATTAGTCTTTTCTTGTTAAATAACCTAGGGTTGTCACATTCCAATTTATTTAATTCTTAACGTAGATTAAAAGTTAAGTAATTTTGTATTAACGTAAAAGACGTCTTGGGTTATAAATTAGAGGGGTATTTTGGGTATTTTACATGTTCAAAATTTCTGGGTTTTACAATTCTTCCCCTCTAAAAGAAAATTTTCGTCCGCGAAAATTGAAGTCGCAAAGATAGATGGTGACGTAGCAAATCACAAAAGAACGTCACAATTAACCTCACGCTCAGGGAGGTTCTTCCCAAAAAATCTTCACAATGGAATAGTTTGTTCCTCATGACTCGATCCAAACAAAATATAGCTTCGGTTTTCTCAAAGAGACAAATCGGGTTGAATCTGGTCAAAAGGGTAAATGCAACATATAACAGATGGTAGGTGAATTTTCTTAGAACAACATACGAAAACATAGACAGAAATCAGATTGAATTACGATATCAACCAGTAGGAAGCTCTACAAAGAAACTGAAGGTTCTTAACAGATGCACAAAAGTCGTCAAAACGCACGTCGAAGATTTAACTCATCCAGATATCTAACAAATGAAGGTAAAGCAGACGCATTGGTAGAATGAACCTAAAGTCTCACTAATCGCGGATAATGTTCAACAGAGGTTAGATTCTAAGCTTCTTAGGAACTCCTCAAGATATCCTATGCCCACAATAAGTGCACGTTATATGATGTAAGTATTATTACGTTGATCAGGCGTAATAATACCAGCATCACATAAATATGCCCTCATTATGGTCATCCTTTATCTCGAGTCGTGAACAAACAACCTATCAGAACTAAAGTCAAGTCTTCCTAATTATCATACGATACCTCAAACATCATTATCAAAATAACCTAGGGAAAAACAGATCCTATCGTAAGGTAACGGAGATCTAAATAGGTCAAACAGAAATGAATTACGTCAGCAAATGCATAATCCCAAATCTTCCATAGAATCTAACTCAAAGACATAAATGTTTGCTTCAGTAGTCATCCATTCAAAATACATGATTTCAAATCTTCTCAAGTCTGAGTAGCCTGTCATTGTCTGATCATTAATCTTAGAGTGAAACAAAAAATCATGAACTTGAATCTGGTTCCTCAAGCCTTCTGCAGTTCTTCTTGAAATTGTGGTGGAGTCATGTGAACTTCTGGCACGATCATTAAGTCCTCTTATGTTAGCAAGTCTGCTTCCGTTCTCAATTCATCTTAGTACAACCAAGATGAATAGGGAAGTGAAATTGCATGTCTTTGTCAGGTCTTCTAGCTCAGCTCCAGGTTCGCTCTCTTGACTATATTCTTCTTCTCTGTTCACCACTACTTCTACCTTGCAAGAAGATGTCTTTCAAAATCATCAAGGTAACACTGCTGCTGTCAACTCTAGGTCATGTGTAGAATAGCCCTCTTCATATTGTTCTAATCGCCTTGATGGATAAGCAAAATCTTCGTGTGTTGTAAGAGGTCATAACAAACTCTTCTTGAAATGTCCCGAATTTGTACCCCCCGAAAGTGTGGAAGCAAATCTCTATTTCAGCTTTTCAAAAAAAACTCTATTCTTCTTCAGACTAAGTAGTTTCTTCCTTCTTACAAAATCCTTCAGCAATAACGCAAGTCGTAACCATCTTCCACCATCCTTCTGCAAAGATCAAGGGATTCCAGCTCCTATAACTATTATCGGTCTTGGTCGCTTGGTGATGGTTTCAAATCTCGTAGAATCCATAGAAAGGTTCTCAACACTTATCAAACTTCCAGAGTATGCAGAGGTTCCTCGGATTCCTAACAAAGTATGAAAATGGTTCTCATGTTCTTCCTCCTTCTCTGAATGTTATTCAATGACAATGTCTAAGTACTCACGAAAGGTGTAACTTATCAAATTCATACGACAGTCAAAGCATTAGCTAATACTATTAGCATCATTAACCGTCATAGTGGTCGTTACAAATACGAAAGGCAAAATCCAGGAATAACTTCAAATCATCAAACTTGGCGTCCTAAAGCGAAACAGATACATAGTCGATTCGAAGCAGGGAAAACAATGGTCTTCAAACAGAAATACGGTTCAACCTCCAGAAGTCAATGCGTAATCTCCTGTTACCATCCTTCTTCATCGCGAAATAAAACTGACACACGCCAAGGAGATATACTCAAACAAGCAACTCACTTCCTAGTCTTCAGTTGTTGCTCCTCCCGTTCTCTCAATTCAACTGGTGAGATCTCAGACACTTCTCAAAGACATCATCGCGTGGTGACTAGACAATCTCTCAGCATTATGTCAGTCCAACTTCACACTTCGGTGGAAATCTTGGGTTTCATTCAGGGACCATGTCGAGAAAATTCAGATTGCTCAATAACCCTCTAGGTGAGATTCATTCTTTGGCATACAATTTAGATGCAAACAAAACTTCATATCTGCGAAAGTAACGTACGAGTCTCCAGAGCAGTGACGATAACAGAAGTTTAACAATTGGAACACAAGGTAAGGAGTTTAAAATGATTCGAAATATCAAGGTGAGACAAAAATAGATAGTCGTCAGCATCTTGAATGCTCAAATCAACCAAATCCTTACGGGAATGAAATCAATTTAACTTTCCAAAGAAAACAAATCAACATAGCGAATCTTATCGGTCAAAAGAGAGGGAAAATCTTCTTACACTAGTGGTTAACACCACAAGACTTCTCTTCAGAATAGAGATGGTAAGGCAAAATCAAATAACGTCAGAAGGCTTATATATCCTTATCAAAAGCAAGAGACACATCACAGAATGTATCAAATACATCATCATCAAAGAGATTTTCAGAATGGCCGAAGAGGCATCAGAATAGTTAATAGATGAATCAGAGAACAAAGTCGGAATCTAAAGATAAGGATCAAATAGTGTTAGAAATTTGCAATTCTCAATGCATTCAAAACTCACTTGGTCACAAATCAGAGGTTGAGCAAATCATAAGTTCCAAATCTCCAAAAGAGTGATCCTAACAGGCATAACTAACAGAAAGGAACGAATCAGAGTGATGCGGAAGCAATTATACTTAAACAAATGCCTTATAGTCTACCCAATCCTCACCGGTCAAAACTTAAGTTCATACTTGGAAATCCTAAAGCAAGTTCTCAAAGGTGTCCTCTTATGTTCCTACAGTGGAAGCCTAATGGTCCAAAACTCACAGGTCAAGGTTATATGTATCATAAGTCGTAGCCTGGTCTCTGATACCATAATTGTAACACCCCAACCCGACAAGGGCTAAGATATCACATTCATGGTGTCAAACAGAACATACACAAGCATAAGACTTCAATAATACAATCAGATACAAATGTTACAAAGGAATTCTAAGGCCAAAATTTACAAAACAAAACTAAGGTACAAAATATCTAATACAAAACGTCTTCAATTCAATTCTAATCCATGGTAGCTATCAATGGTATAGTCTTCTCTAAAAGCTCCTACTTGCACTCTTCACCCAAAACCCAGCTTCCTTCTAAAAGCTGCCGCGGTAAAAGAAATGCGGCTGAGCTTAAAAAGCTCAGTGAACAGATATAACAACAAAGTAATATGAAATAGAAATGAGAAACAGAATATATGTTGCATTGGGGAACTCAAAGGTATGCTATGAGTATAAGGTAAGGTAACAGTAAAGATAAAGGTAACAGTAAAGGTAAAGGTTAAGATTGTATCAGTATTCTACCACGAGCCAAACAAATCAAATCAAATCAAAGTCTTCAGCATAGTAACCATGTACTCAAAGGGGTGACCTCAGAATACCAAATGTAGTAGGAGGGGAGTCCTCAAGTAACCAGATTGGAGTAGCTAGCTCCCAAATATTGTGAAAGGCATGTATTGCACACAGTGCCAGACACCAAACCAAATGTAGTAGCAAATCAAATCAAAGCAAATCTAGGATGCATCCATACGCCCCTACCCAAACCAAATGCAGATCAAACAAAGGGACGGTGTGGAACATCACTCGACCACACTGGAGTCATGACATTGGTGCATCAATGCCACGGCCATGTTACCTTCATGGCTAGGAAAATGCTCGGGTATATTACTGAAGGGTCAAAGGCAAATCAAATAGCAAAGTCTAAGTCAAATCAAAGTACCATAATCAAATGTGCATAGCAAAGGTTCAGGTCAAAGGTTTATAATTGACAGGGTTCATAATCAGAGTTCAAATCAAAGGTTCATAGCATAAGGTTCATAGCAAAAGTTCAATTCAAATGGATCATATCAAAGGTTCAAAATATCAAAGGTCATAATATCATAAGTCATATCAATGGTTCAGATTATCAAAGGTTCATTCTCAAAGGTTAATTTCAAAAGATTCATTATCTAATTTCATAAGTTCATAATAAAACGTGAAAGAGTTAAGAGGAAACAGATTTAAAAACTTTACAAATCATTTATCTATTTCTATCACTAAGATATCCTTTTTAGAAACATTCTTCATAAAGCCAATTAATCTTTCATTTAAAACTGGTTTCGTATCAAAATCATAGTGTCATTTCAAAACAGTTTTCCTCCATAACATCAAGTTATATTTTTAAAAGGTTTTCATACCAAATTATCATATAAAATGAACCAAAGATATCAGATATACAAAGGTCAGAGGTCATAGTAGTGTCAAAGGAACCGGATCACGAGTCATGAGAAACCTTACTGAAAGGTTAGAATATCTGTACCTTAGACCGCAAGTGCAAACACAATAGAAAACATAAAGATCGGAAGCAAACTCCTTCTTCAGCGAATCTACACGAATTAATGATCGGCCTATTATTAATAACTTGTTTTAATTAGATTACTCGTTTTTGTCGGCTTTCCATTTTTATTAACTAGCCATATTTAGTAGCTTTTCCGTATTAGCAACTTTTATAGATTAGGGTCACGAATGACCATTATAATAGTTTAGGGTTAAACACGTCAATTTAGTAAAGTTTAGAGTCATAAACGAAAATTATCAAAATTAAATCTTAAAATGTCAAAATAAAGTTATTCTAAGGTTTATACTATAATTTATATCAAATGATAATTTTAGGCCCCATTATTTACGATTTATATACCGTACCCTTTGCATTAAAATTTAGACCGCAACGACCAAAAATATTTATCATATGCATGACTCGTATTTATACTCGACATACAACAGTACTCACACCTCATGCCCTTTCATCTCACTTGTATATGTATATTTACTCACTTTACAAGTATCAACAATTGTATAAAAATATTTATGTGTAATGTAATCTCATGCACCCTCACCAATTCGAATATTTAATATGACCATTTCGCATGCACGTACAACTCATATGACAATCTTAAATATATATAATCACACATCATCTTGTTCACATGACTAGTTAGGGGTTCCCATTTTCTGTTATCTCTCGTGTATAATACTGATCAAATGAAGGTTTTAAGGCAATTTATTATTATTATTATTTTTTTAGGGTGCGCTTCATAAGTGAAAAAAAAATCGACATAGCTTATCAATCAGGCGACACAACAGGTCAAAACACGCATGTTTCCAAACAGGTTTACTCGATTACTTAGGGTGCGTTTTGTACGTGATAACGGCCGACAAAAGTTTAGTAAAACACCACACAAA
This sequence comes from Artemisia argyi, assembly GCA_030686995.1. Taxonomy (NCBI): domain Eukaryota; kingdom Viridiplantae; phylum Streptophyta; class Magnoliopsida; order Asterales; family Asteraceae; genus Artemisia; species Artemisia argyi. The sequence continues at coordinate 10,250,453 of CM060695.1, read as the reverse complement.
AATAGTCACACAACGCGACTCAAAGGAGCCACATATAGCGACACAAAAACAGCCTTAAACCTTGCGACATATGTTCAAATCCGATTCAATATACGGTTCGTTTAATATCACTTATTCAAGTAAAACAGATTTACGAGTCATGTTAACATATGTCTGTCGTATAACCTTTATTTACGAACCCTAGTTATGTTTTCATATTATACGAACAAGAACAGATACTCAGGAAACGTTTATGACAAGTGAGGTGATACCTTAGACCAGGTTTAGAGTAGCAAAAACAAAACCAATGAGGTGTTACGAACGATCAATCCATAAACGACTACAACCAATCAAAGCTCCTTCGAACGGGATCGCAACGAACCACTCTTCCTCAACACCCTTCGAACTAAACCTCCCATGAAAGAAAATTTCCTTCAACTACTGGTCGTTTCTTGGGAAATAACAAGGGTCAGTTTGCTTTTGTTGTTGTATGTATGTTTGTCTTCCAACTTTCACGTAAAGGGAGAAAATGGATGAGATTGTTATTTTGTTTTCAAGAAAACTTATGAAGTAAAATGAGAGAGGTATGATCATTCTCAAAGTGTACGCATGGGACAATAGGGTATATGCAAGTTTTCTTCTTCTTTTTAATGGAGATATGGAGATCGATGAAATAGAAACATGTAAGGGTGACTAAGTAAGGCAAGTTGTATATTACACTTTGATAGCAGAGATTGAGGTCGAGATTATAGGGCTGAGATTCATGATGTGATTGTCAACGTGATTAATTGTGATGATACTTTCCAATTTGGCTCATGTGTACAAAATATATATTATCTAATGCAACATTTGATCGTGTAATACTTTGTGTTTAGAATTTAAATTAGTCTTTTCTTGTTAAATAACCTAGGGTTGTCACATTCCAATTTATTTAATTCTTAACGTAGATTAAAAGTTAAGTAATTTTGCATTAACGTAAAAGACGTCTTGGGTTATAAATTAGAGGGGTATTTTGGGTATTTTACATGTTCAAAATTTCTGGGTTTTACATCGCGTGTCGGTGCCGCTCACTATCACTTGACTTTTCACTATCAAACTGCTAATTGCTAAGGTGAGTTCATACCCCCTACTTTTACTTGTTTTTATAACTGTTTTGGGGGAGAATACATGCTCGTTTTTAACTAAACTCAATGCTTGTTTATACTTAAACTCCTTACTTGGTCTTACTTGATACATGACCTATTTACTTATTGCATTATGGATTACACAAGTGCTTGAAACATATATGTGAGTTTATAGCCCCACTTTCTTCTACTTGTTTTACCAACTTTGGGGTGAGAAACATGCCAAACACTTTTATGGACCAACACTATTCTCAAAAACTATTATGTGGAATTAGCCTAAGACACTGAATCCCACATGCCCAAACTCATGAACCGTTAATTCCTGCGGGGAAGCGCGAATGCTATAAATAGATCTATTGGGGATGACACCCCCGTTCGGTTTGACCGGATAGGCAAACGCGAGCGTATAACATGTCGAAACACGAGTGTCACGGGATATACACTTGCAAGGGCTTTACTTAACGTGCTTCTAGAGCATGCACACTGTCAAGCTTCGGTTGCATGAACTTAGTGCTGACGTAATAGACATCACTTTTGTGTGGCATTGTATTCGTTGTAATGCTCACATACTCTGCTCATGGTCCACACTTCAAACTTTGCTATAAGATAAACTTTATCTTCATGACATTGTGAGCGACACAATGGTCACAAAACTTTATGGAACTCACATTGCTTTTACTCTACATTATTATTTATACAAACCTATGAACTCACCAACCTCGTGTTGACACTTTTTAGCATGTATTTTCAGGTTTTGGCATGGCATGGCATGGTCATAGATGACTCTGATATAATTGGGACCGTATAAATCATCTTATGGGCCTGTATTTCCGCACTTGAATTATGTTCTAAACTTATTTAAATCTTTTAAATGAAAATTTTGTTTAAAACAGATAAGGTAATCCGTTCTCTTTACTATGTGTTGTGATCCAATTTAGTAGCACCCCAGTGACATGTACGCTTCCGCTAAACCAGATTTTGGGGGTGTTACACTCACAATGTCATAAAGTTTATCTTATAGCAAAGTTTGAATTGTGGACCATGAGCAGAGTATGTGACCATTACAACGAATATAATGTCACACAAAATTGATGTATATTACGTCAGCACTAAGTTCATGCAACCGAAGCTTGACAGTGTGCATGCTCTAGAAGCACGTTTAATAAAGCCCTTGCAACTGTCTATCCCGTGACACTCGTGTTTCGACATGTTATACGCTCGCGTTTGCCTATCTGGTCAAACCGAACGGGGGTGTCATCCCCAAAAGATCTATTTATAGCATTCGCGCTTCCCCGCAGGAATTAACGGTTCATGAGTTTGGGCATGTGGGATTCAGTGTCTTAGGCTAATTCCACGTAATAGTTTTGAGAAACTAAAAACATTATAGTGGTCCAGAAAATATTTTGCATGATTCTCACCCCATAGTTGTGAAACAAGTATAAGTAAAGTGGGGCTACAAACTCACATATATGATTTAAACACTTGCGTCTATAATAAGGTAATCCAGTATGCAATAAGTAAATAAGTCATATTTCAAGTAAGAGCAAGTAACGAGTTTAAGTATAAACAAGCATTGAGTTTAGTTAAAAACAAGCATGTATTCTCCCCCAAAACAGTTGTAAAAACAAGTAAAAGTAGGGGGTATGAACTCACCTCAGCAAATAGCAGTATAATAGTAAAAAGTCAAGTAGTGATAGTGTGCGGCACCGACACGCGACCTAGAATAGTATGGCAAGTTTAGTTCACAATTCCAGTTTGAGACTCGAAGAATTTAAAAGTTTCAAAGTGTTTGTGTTATTGTTGCTTGTGTGGCATCATTTAAGTTGAAATAGTTTGGTAAATATTGGCTAGCATTAGCTTTTGGAAATGCTTAAGTATACATGTACAAATAATAGAAAGTATTAAAAACTGAATAAGTCTTTGGTTCGTCGGTAACCGAAAGACGACGTACGGAAAGTAAGCGTATATTAGACGAGTTTGGGTTATAAAATATCGTTTGAAATTACATATAAAAATATAAGTAAATATAATAGAGGTGTGTATAAGTTATATTTTAAGTAATTGTTTTATTAAAAGAGTTTATATTAAAATACACTTATAAGTTATAAAGGTTTATAGAAGATTTGACATGAACCATGTATATGTTTTAATTACCCATGGTGACCAAGTGTCATAATGAGCCACCGTTATGAAAATGAGTATTGTTTAGTATTACATGTACGTATTAACTAATAATTCGAAAACTAAGTTTCATCTATAGTTTACAATCCATTTTATAAAAATATGTTTAGTAAAATAGTTTCGGGGGTAATGAGTTGAGTGAGTAAATGAGCAAGTCGTGAAATGAGTTGAAGAAAATAAGTAGTTGTGACTCGATTAAAATGATGACCCGAGTATACGCTACGCTACCTATCATGTTGTTTTATATCACAAAGTTTTATATGTTTGACACAAAGGTTTATTTATGGTTTAGCTTGTTCAAATACAACTCAATGCACTCTTTTGTATTTACATCACTAAAATTTTGTTACATGAAAGTTTACAAATTCTGGTTTGTTTAAGTTTGTACCCAACACACCCTTTTGTTGAATCAAGTGGGCTTCGGCCAGCATACACCCTCGACACACTAACTCAAACATGAATTTAACCAATACCCAAAATGTATTTAATCCACCCCACTTGCACAAGAATTTAACCCATTTCTGTAACTTGGTTTAGACAATTTGTGAGCAAGGAAAAAAAAAAGCCAGACGCACACCATTCCGACTCATTTGCTAAACACATAATTTTCTTTCCTTTGACCCAACACAACAACACAAATATATGTTACACTTAATGTTTATTACTTTTTGAGTATTGTGTATTGATGACAAAAAAAATCCCAAATAACAGTTAAATGAAACGCAACACAAGCTGGTGTCAAAACCATTATTTTAGCTAGTTGCAAAAGGTGACATTTGTAAAATGAGGAAATCCTAAACACCTTAATCCATTTTAATATTAGTAGTTTTTGAAATGAGTTTCACAATGTGGTAACAGACCAAACTCACATGTCCAACTCACATTCTAAAGTTTTTATAACAGTTGTGATATTTTGATACAAGAGGAGTAAAAACCAAGCGTTCACATTTCGAGCTCGAGTAGTCAATCTCGACCTCGTAAAATGACTCGAACATTGGACTCGCATTAGGTTGTTAGTTGGGTTTGATTTAGAAGTCATACGACACACTCAACTATTAGCCAAGTTTTCAATCCAAGACACACTCAATGTTCAAATTCATCTTCTTAAAACCAAGACTCGACAAAATTTCACCATTGTGGTCCGACCACAGTGGGTTTCGATCCACATCTAAACCCCTTTTTTTATTAAAAAAAATGTGTTTATCCCAAGGTTCAACATGATAAATAAGCCAATAAAATAAGCCAAAAACAATGATAAGCACTTCCATTTAAGCCAATATCCAGGTTCTAGTTGTGAGATTATTCATCTTTGCCACACAAGAATCAACAAAAGTATATACTTCAAAAATATATAAATCAAATAAAGGTTTCAAGGTTTCTTACAATACTTTGAAGATGGATTAATCAAAAGATGGAGTCAATCTTGAGTCCAAGCAGCACCACACCAAGGAATAGATGTGTGCCACTATGGGTCAGATTTGAATAAAAAGAAAATTTCAAGAAACCCTAACACCCACTTTTTTTTATTCGAAAATCGACCATAACCAAAAATGGACTAAAAACCAATCTTTTGAGTCTTCATAATCCTTCTTGTGACTCGGCTTGGGATGGAGAGAAAGGTAAATAGTGTCAAGTCAATTTCTTGGAGACACAATCGATGCACAGTTACGATTTCATGTGGGCTTGGTGAAGTATCTTCTTTTTATCATAGCCTATACTTTTCTTTTGATATGTGGATCTAGATTCATAGATTGGAGATGTACTGGTATTAAGAGAGAGAAGTAGAATAAGGCATGTATGAGTTTTCTTGGAAACGTGTGAATATGTGAGAGTTTTGAGGGCATTGGGTTTGTCATTTAACGTTTTGTTTTTCTTTTTAATTTTCTTATTTCGTTTATTATTTATTTAAACGTGAGGGAGAGTAATAAAATGTAGTAATATGTTTTGTTAAAGAAAAAAAGAAATTGTATTTACTAGAAAATAGTGTATTGTGTGTACTTAGTGTCCCGTTGAGCTCTGGTGCAAACGTGGTATTCCGGTTTGGCGCGAATGCGGGAAAATATACTTTTTGAGAACGTCTTTATAAAAGTAATATAAAAACATATTTATTGACTCCGTTTATTAATTATTACATTGTTGCCGTTACTAAAGTAGTGTCGGTACGCGTGCGGTGTCGTTTTTCAGGAAAAATGAGATATCCTCTCATTTTTAAATTTTTAATCATTAGTAAACATCAGAAAATAATTAATTCACATTTTCTAATAAATATTAATTGTTCCACTATTAAAAGAATAGTCCGAAAAATTACGGGTGGTTACATCATTACACTCACCAACTATGTAAAGTAACTTACATAGCCCACTAGACGACTTACATAACCACTACTGCCAAATATCACCAAGGTTATACCTTGTAAACCTCCTAGTATCTCAAGTCTACGTTCTAAACATCATTTTAATAAGTATTATATCACTCTAGTATAGTATAGCTATCACAAACACTAAACAAGCCCTATGTGTTTACGGTTATCTTTAAAACCCTAATTTCTCATCCAAACTAGTTTGAAAGTGTTCAACGCTTATGTATAGGTTATATTAGCTACATTACCTCACTAAAACCCTAGTACCACTAGTCATAGCTCATAGTACAAGTCCCTTAAGCACATAACCCTAAATAGGTCTTATAGGTCCCGAAACTAGGCCAAAACCTTCCTGATTCTTTAGAATAAGCTACGACCACCTAGGAAATGATTCTTAAACCTTAATCTTAGACTTTAATCCCTAAATAAACCTTAATCTAGGCACTAAACCCTAATCCAACCCTAAGCAACATTAAGCCCTAAACCTGTATTAAGCTAGTTATAACCTAAACCTAAGCACCACCATGACTCACCACCTTCCTAAGCTGCTTATCCACATCTTTGTCACCACCTAGCACCACCAAGTAGCTTACAAGTAGGTGATGCACCTACTTGTGTGCACCTTGGAACCGCGACACCCTTAGTGTCACCACCACCACCACAAGGCCCCTAGCTAGCCACTATAGCCTTCATTAGTCACTAGTAGCTGACCTTAGTCACCTCCTCCCTTGCCACCTCACCTCCCTTTTCTTGCAAAACAAACCTAACGAGCCCTATAAATAGCTCGACACCCTTCATTCTTTCAAACCATCCCGTGTCTTCTTTCCACCTTCAAATTTCTGTACCAACTAGTATTATACAAGCCATAGAATGCCTAGGAATCGAAGGAACTAAGCCACGAACCCCTGTCGAAGTGAAAACTCCATCGAGAAACCCTAAACCCTCGTTAACCCTAGTCTCGCCCAAGTAAGCTTTCAATCTGGTCCTATTAGCTTTAGTACTGACCTAGCATGGTCTATAGGAGTATTAGATCACCTAGGAACCCAAGCTAGAGCCTTGACCATTTTTATTCTATCGATTTCATTTTGAAACCCTAAATAGAGTCAAATTCATGTTTTCATGCTATAAACTCTTTTCATAAGCCATGAGCTAGTCTAGGATACTTTAATAAGCTTATATTTGCTAGTCATAAGCTAGGAAAACTTTTTGTTTCATAAAAATATAGTTTGCATGAAAAAAGGACTAGTTTTGCAAATGTTTTCATGCGTAAGGGTATATATCATAACTTCCTGAAAATATTAAGTCTAGGGATTGTTTTTGCCATTTATTAGAAGTATTAGGTGTAAGGACCTATTTTGCAAAGCTATATAGTCTAAGGATATAGTTATATATAGTTATTATCGTTAAGGACTAAATTCGTAAAAGTTATTAAATTAAGGGTATATATTGTCAATTAGTAAACTTAAGGGTATAAATGAAGTATTTTTTATAAAGATAAAAAGATATCTTTTTACATAACAACATAACACAATACTAGGGAGCTTCATGTGAGGGGTTTCATTTGGGTATTCGTTTTGACGAGTTTGCAGAGTTTACGAGTTAAAGTACCCTGGCTGCTCAAACATTTATGGATTATGATGGCCCGAATGGTGTTATGTTCTATCTATAATCTAAGCATATAACAACATAACACAATACTAGGGAGTTTCATGTGAGGGGTTTTAATGCCTCTGGATTATGATGGCCCGAACGGTGTTATGTTATATCTAAATCTAGAAAACACTAAGAATATTTAATTAGGAGAACTTAGACACACCCACTCATGCTTGACATATACACTACACCAGGTTACGTGAGTAGGCCGTCTAGTATCACCCACACACATCTCTAATCCTAGATGAGTTTATAGCCTCACTTTTTAAATGCTTTACAAATCCTGTGAGGGGGATATATGCTTTAAACCGAATACAAGTCTTTTTATTTGGTTATTGCACGAGTACCTTTATGCCCTATTACACCCAAATATCATGAACCATAATCACTTGTGAGTGAACGCGAGTAAAGTGAATAGATCTATTTGGAGTTTGACAACTCCCGTTGGTTTGCCCCTGCCTGGTACCAATAAGCACTGTATTTGAACACACCCTGTAGGTTTAGCCTTGGCAAGCTAACCTTATCACCGTCCGTCATGTAAGGGTCTGCAGTGCCCCATGACCTAGACATGTTAATGTGAGGTGTCATGAGTTTAGTGCAATAATTCTAAACCTTACTCTTTCCTTGAGGGGTATAACACCTGAACCTCGAGGAACTTGTATTCAAACACTTATCACCTAAACTTATGAATTCACTCAACCATAGTGTTGACTTTAAGCATAATATCCCAGGTAACTAGGCCCTTAGAACTTAAGGCATATAGTGACACTTGATTTGAGGATGTCCAGACTTGTTATCATTCATAGTCTTTTGCTTTACACCGGAGTCTTTAGGACATCTATTTTATAAAAGTTTATCTTTTGCTGTAAAAACTCTGATGAATAAATGAACGGTAACTTTTTCTATAAAAACGTCTTTTTTGAGTCGTTTTCTAAACTATGTTTCCATGAGTAATACCCCAAGATCTAGCTTTCGCTGCTATCCATGAAAATGAGGGATTTACAGCTATACTTGCTATTGGTGGTAGATAATATTTTATTTATTTTAAATTGATTAACATAAAGTATGTCATCTAGCCATACCCGAGAATGAAATCAAATTACATTTTCTGAAAAGCTTTAAACTACTTATATTTAAATTTCAAGGTAGGTTCATTTTTGAGTAGTTTATATAGGACATTACAAAACTTTTTATTTTTAAATTTCAAGGTAGGTTCATTTTTACTTGGAATTATTAAAAGGTTAGATGCCACTAATAATAATATAAATACAAAAAAGAAAAAGAAAAAGAATATTAAATGATGAATTTTGATGTAGCCGTTGCACCATTTGATCATTCTCCGAATAAAAAAAATAGCCGTTGCAGATGGTAACGGTCACAAACCAGGGCTGCTTGTTACTACTAATATATAAATACATGCATACAAAACTCATATCAATTCACATCTCTTTTGTCTTTCATTCTCTCTTAATAAAAAAAAAAAAAAAAATATAGTACTGATAATCAAAAATGGGTTTCTCATCCTCGGAGGATACTAGCAAGACACATAAAGTGTTCATGTTTTGCAACTACGTGCTACTCGGTGCAGCGTCTAGTTGCATCTTCCTCACTCTCTCCCTCCGTCTCTTCCCTTCGTTAGCCGGCGCTTTTCTCATCCTCCTTCACATCATTACAATCGCTGGAGCAATCGCTGGCTGCAACGCCGCTGTGGCTGGTTCTACCAAATGGTACGCTGCCCACATGGTAGCAACGGTCCTAACCGCTATATTTCAGGGGTCTGTATCTGTTTTGATCTTCACAACCACGTCAAACTTTCTCGGGGCGTTGAAATCATATGTGAGGGAGGATGATGCGAGTATCATATTGAAAATGGCGGGTGGGCTCTGCGTGCTAATGTTTTGTCTCGAGTGGTTGGTTTTGACACTTGCGTTCTTCTTGAGGTATTATGCGGCATTTGATGAAGGGGGACAGCGTGGTAGCATTGCTTCGATGAACAGAAAGTGCGCAAAGGTTCAAGATGAAGAGGAAATGAAGAACTGGCCATGGCCCTTCCAAGTCTAGTCTAGTTTAGTACAATTGCATATCTACCTATTGCTTATTAAGATTACCATATATTGATATATGTAAATCTCATCTATTCAATTAATTTGTTTTCTTATTAATTAAGATTGTTTTTGTTATGATGTTTTTGTGTACACTTGCAACCCATTACATTATTAATTAGTAATTCTTTAATGTAAAGGAAATGAGACCCAAGCAGCTACTAGTTTGTTCAGACTCTCAATCCCCTTATAACTACTGTTAATTTGTTGTTAATCGTTTGGTTTAGTCACCTGGCTAATTGAGTGAAATTATATATGATGGTTTTAATACATGTTCCATATTGTTGAAAATTGAAATACATGATTGTTGAGTAATGATTTTCCTTGCATTATCAATAAACAGGCATTACAATATATAGTTTCACAAGATCTATTATAAACAAATACATTTTACAGTTTTTGCTCAACATATATAGCCGCGATATCTTCACTTGCAATCAGCTACACGTAACTATACAAAAATACGTAGTTTACTAATCCAATAAGGAAGAAACTGACAAATTACTTTTGGCCTAATAAAAAACATGTCAAAGTATCGCTACTTTGGTTTATGTGGAATCGTATGACTTGATTTTCGATTGGGTTTAAAATTTTGATTCCACAGGTAACAAAAATTAACTATTTTACTGAAATGAACAGGATCGAAGCTTTTACATATTTGTTAGAAGCTCTAGCTGAGCTGTTTTAGGAATGAAACTTAGGTTTTATAAGACCGGACGTAATGGTTGTCCACGCGTGAAAGGGTGCAACCACGAGTGGTCTTGCTACACACTTTTGGGGAGAAAGAAAAATGGAACATGTCCTAAGGACATGGTAATCACTATGGAGGCAAATGTGGTCGGAAGTTGATGGGGAAAAACGTTGATGTGACGCTCACATGTAGTTAGTCATACTAACACCACTAGGTTAGTCTCGTTTTGTAACAATTTAGACGGCTCCACGGCTTCTTACATATCGGTGTTTATGTTCCAAGACTCGGGTTTTATAAGTTGTTGTACAAAGTTTCAGTCCCTTTTTCACTCGGGTCCAAATGGGCTTTTAAGTGTTAACGTGTCCTATATTGTTACTAATCTCATATGTTTAATTAATTAAGTTTGAGGTTTCTTCGGATGCTGTTAATTACTACATCCGTCTCAATTTATTTGTCCATTTTTGATTTTTAAAGTTTTTTTTTGTCAACTTTGACCTTAAATATGTTTGTTTGTATTATTTAATATTTGATGTAAAATATATGAATAGATTGAGTTTTAAGTGTATTTTTAATTTGTATAATTTTTATAAAGTATTATATAACACAAATAAAAATATTTACTGTCAAAGTTGACAACGAAAGACTCAAAAAGTCAAAATTGGACAAATAAATTGGGACGGAGGGAGTATTTGTATGTTGTAAGCTATATCTAGAAATGAGTGTCGACTAGACGACTACCCGTGCATAGCAACGAGATTTTATAGCGACAGATAGTTTATTGATAAAAAAAAAAAAAAATTATAGGTTATAAATGAAAAATAATAAAAGTTTAAAGATTTGGAAATTAAACATAATGTTTTGAAACCCGGTTCGACCCGGGTGGTTTAACCGGTTGAACCGTTCCGGTCGAAAAATTGGTCGATTTAAACCGGGTCAACTTGCTAGGTTGGGTCGAAAACGGGTCAAATTAAACCGGTTCAACCCGTCGGGTTTGAAGCGTCCCGGGTCAACCCGGTTTGTGATTTGTATTAATTGTTTTAATTTGTTGTATTTAATTTGGTATATATGTTTTTAATTGGTTTTACAATGTGAATAAATCATTCTACTTTTAAGTAATGAGGTGTTTTAATAAGGGCAAATGGCACAAAAAGGCATCAAAGTTAGGGTCCATTTCCAATCAAGGTATCCAACTTTTTTTCTTGCATAAAAAGGTTCTCAACTATTTTTTTCGGCGGATTTGGGTTTTTTCCTAACTTCCGTTAACTCACTTCGTTAGTAAATTACATGTTTGGTCCTTGAGTTTGTATAGTAATTTCATGCACCATCCACCATCACCCACCACCACCTCCTGCGTCCACCACCACCACTACAGCCACCACCCACCCCCACCACCACTGTCCGCCACCACCACCACAAAGTATAAACAAAAAGTTACCTCTTTCTCATTGCACATGTTTAATCTTCTTAAAATTAAGCTTTCATCACCAGATTCAAGATCAGTTACTACAAACTGTTTGGGAACATGTTTAATCTTCTTAAAATTGATCCAAAAACAACCGAAACACAGACTAACCTATCCAAACTTTGTATCAAAAACAGATAGATACAAGCATTTGTCTAAAACTTTTTCTAAAGCTACCACATGGATAAATAAGCTAAAACAGACTTATAGGATCTTGAAATAAGTTAATGCTACTTGCAGCCCTATCAAATAAGCTATAAAGCAAGAAATAAGCTTTGGTCCTTGTAGAAAGGCTTATTGGCTTTCCAAAAAGCCCAAGCTCACACTGTGGGACCCACAGGTGAGCTTTGGAGGAGCTTATGAAAACAGCTTAAAACCAAACTCCCCTGGTGCAGGGGAGCTGTTTGCCACACAGGCCATATTGAACCATGAAATAAGCCATGAGAAAAAATCTAAAAAAATAAGCTGATTATGGGTTTCTTGAGTTAAGCTGGGGGACTAATACTTGTGAAAAGCTCAGGTCCTAAGTCTAAGTACAAAATTCAAGAAAATTCATGGAACTTTTGGATTTTCTGCATAAGAGTCAAATTTGACTTTTTGAAATTGATCCTAGTTTGACTTATGTGAGATTCTAACCTATCCTAGATTACTTAAAGTGATGTAATAGGCTAAAATGAAATCAACATAAGCTATCCTAACTACTAATGAGCAGATTTGCAAGTTTATGAGACCTAAACCATTAACAGTGAGCTAAGAAAGAGAGATATTGACTTTTTAATGAAGAACCTGAGTATTTGAAGGTTTACCTAAGCTATATTTACCTAAAGTGACATGTACCAAGCAAAAACAACCCAAGAAACTCACAGTGGCTCAGTGAGATTCACTGAACCAAACACCCCTTTAAGAAAGTGATAATTTGATTTTCAAAGCTAAGGACAAATTAAGACCATGTTTTTGATTTATTATGACTTAATATGCTATGATAAGCTGATATGAACACTTAGACATCAACAATAACAACACAACACAGAGAATCACAAATATGCTATATTGACTGTGAAAATGAAATATCAAGCAACTGTGAATACAAATGAACAAGCACTATATTTTAAGCTATATTATGAATAACAAACACCAATTAAGCACAAGAAACACAGAAAAGCACTATTTTAAGCTAAGTAGATTTGAGTTAATTTACAGCTTGCAAATTTGATTTTCTATTTTCTGTATGTAAAATGTAAAAAAAGATTATTACATATGAAGATGAAAAAGATTGTATGGTACTAGCTCAACACGTTTTTTTGAGTTAGTGGTGGCAGCAGTTAGTGTTGGTGGTGGAGGTAGGTGGTTGTGGCGGCTGACGGTGGTTGTTGTGGTGGTGGTGGAGGTGGGTGGTGTGGTGGAGGTAGGTGGTAGTGGTGGATGGTGGTAAAGGTGGCAGGAGGTGGTGATGGGTGATGGTGGATGGTGCATGAAATTACTATACAAACTCAAGGACCAAACATGTAATTTACTAACGAAGTGAGTTAACGGAAGTTAGGAAAAAACCCAAATCCGCCGAAAAAAAAAGTTGAGAACCTTTTTATGCAAGAAAAAAAGTTTGATACCTTGATTGGAAATGGACCCTAACTTTGATGCCTTTTTGTGCCATTTGCCCTTTTAATAAGAGTATTAATTACATTTCATAATTTCCTTTATGATTTTTTAATATTTTACATTATTTGACTTTTCACTTTTTTACTTTGATCATTTTTTCTTTATATGTAATATAGATAATCATATCAGTTGTGTAGTATAAAAATTCAAAGAAGTTGACAATGTCTCATCTGTATACAGTTTATTTTTATGTCTATATTCATATGACATATATAAGCTCACAAATACTAAAAGAGTCAATACTTAAATATCAAAACTGGTCCTAGCTAATGATTGAGACCTGAGAGGACCATGTTTTATTAAAATAAAAGCACGTCTTTATCACTTGTGGCCTTGGCCTTTCCAACCTCCAAAGGTCTCATTTCATTTCAAATGTCATGACTCATGAGGGTTGATCAAGATATTTCACATAATCATAATCATAAAACACAAAAGAAGTAGGGTTGGATAAGTTGGAAAATCCCTTGCCTCTTAACCTAGAGGTCAAGGGTTCGATCCTCACTTCTTACAAAAAGTCGGAGGTCTTTTTCTACCTTTGGTACAACCGGAAGCAGCCTCTACCTTAGGTAGGGGTAAGGCTGTCTATGTCTCAATCTCCCCATACACCGTGAAAGACGGTATTGGGAATTACTTTACTTTTTCTATAATCATGAAACACAAAGTGGTTATGGAAATAAAGCTTTTCATTAATTTTAGCCTTTTTTTTTTTTTTTTTTTTTTTTTTTTTTTTTTTTTTTTTTTTTCGAAATTGGTTTGTACACTCTTATTTTTTATTATGGAAATAAAGCTTTTCATTAATTTTAAAGCCTTTTTTTTTCCTTTTACGAAATTGGTTTGTACACTCTTATTTTTTATTGACATATTTTACATATTATGCATCATGTAGTGGTATCAACAAGTAAACTACTTGAGCTTAAAACAACATTCAAGTCAGCGAGATCCGACAAAGTTTCAATGACTGAATATATTCTCTCTGATTTAGATATGAATTATTAGGATAAAACTTTATTCAAGCAAAATAATAATAATAATAATAATAATAATAATAATAATAGGAAATGATGCTTACATTACAATGTCGGTAATTGCTTATATTTTCTTTGTAAAAATTTACAGTTCAGTCCCTATAGTAAGTTTTTGATATATGTTTTCCCCCTCTTCTTCCCTTTTATTTAAAAAAAAAAAAAAAAATGTAACTAATAGACTACATTGTAATGTAGGCATAATCCTCCCAAAAAATGAATAACACTTTTACAAGAAAGTCCACTGAGTGCTAAAGTTGCTGATTAAAGGTGGATGGTATTGAAAGTTAAAGTCATACTTAAAAGCATTAAATAGAGAATATATACTATTAACTGGTTGTCACTTTATCACCATGTAAATGAATGTGAGTCAAGAGAGAAAGTTAGAAATTCTTTAAACAAAAATAATACAAAATGTGAAAGAATCACAAAGTAAGCTAATAAGGTTTATTCATTTATAGGAGATTTGTCATTAAATTAAATTGAGGTAGTGTTTCGTAACTTTCTTTATATTTGTTTGATTCATTTATAACAATAAGAATTATATATACATTGGTTGTGTTTGGCATGGGGTTTCTCGGGGCTTATAGGTGCTTGAACTCTTAAAATAAGCTATAGCGTATAAAATAAGTCTCATTTGTCATACAAACTTATAAAATAAGCCATAAGCCTCTACAAGCTAAAGCCCGTAGAAAGGTGTTTATAGGAGCTTATAACTAGTTAAATTACTTAAATACCCTTAAAATTATAATGAATTATCACGTGAAAGCTAAAAATATATGTGAATTTAATTTGATCTTTTTTTACGTGATTTTACATTAATAAATTTCAGCTCAAACTAATTCATCTAATATCTTTATAAAAATATAAGCTTTAGATTTTGCATTATAGTAGGACTGAGCAATCCCGACCGACACCCGACAACCGTCACGATCCCGACCAGTCCCGGTCGTCCCGAAACTGAACCGAGCACACTCAGTTCGGGACTCGGTTTGCGTTTTCTGGCGAATCGGTTTCGGGATGGGCCTGTTTCGGGCCGATTCGGGATGGAAACCGAAAAACAACAAATAAAACCGAGAAATCTGACCGATCCCGACCTGTTGGGATTGTCTCGATACCGAACCGACTGTTTTCGGGTTGGGAGTCGGGTTGGTTTTCTGACGAAATCGGTTTCGAGAGTTGTCGGTATCGGGTCAGGATGGGACGAGGCCGGCCTGATGCTCACCCTAGATTATAGTATAAGTCTCCGCCCTAGCCCTAGCTATAGCCTGTTTTGCACCTAACATTCCCATATGAAAAGTAGGAAAGGTAAAAAAAAAAAAAGTAGGAAGGATGTTAGTATTGTGTAATTAGAAAGGTGGAAGGGTAAAAAAGAAGTAGTATTAAAAAAGAAGGGAGATTTTTGTTGTTATAAAATGAAAGTTGGAGGGAGGAGTCAACTCAGTTGATCAAAGGGGAGGGCAGGGCAGGCTCATCTCATATCTGATATCTTCTTTCTTCTTCATCAATTAATTAATACAAGAGAAGAAATGATGATGTCATCTTCAGGCTGTTTGATCCAGAAGCACCTGCTTCCACTCTGCAAATCCACCCCCAGTTTTCACCAATTAACATCAGTTAACAAGAAGCCCTCTTTATCATTATTTAACAACAACAACCAGCAAAAGAAGACAATGGTGAAGATGATGGTGTGTAAAGCTGTTTCAACAAAACAATCCCAACAGCAAGTCAACGCTGACGAAGAAGGAGAAGACGGTCTCAACATCGCAGACGATGTTACTCAGGTCCATTTTCATTTTTCATTTTTCATTAATTATTATTCATTCAATGAAAATTAATAATTGTTTTTAATTAAAATAAAAATAAAAATGGTGCAGCTGATAGGGAAGACACCAATGGTGTACTTGAACAAGATTGCCAAAGGATCGGTTGCGAATATCGCAGCTAAGCTTGAAATAATGGAGCCTTGCTGCAGTGTCAAAGACCGCATCGGTAACAGTATGATTGCCGATGCCGAAGAGAAAGGTCTCATCACACCCGGCAAGGTACTTTTTTGACATATCATCCCAAACACCCTTCCTTCAAAGAAAACATTATTCAACTCTATACAACATAACTAGCATACTACCCCCAACTCAAGACTAAGTTTTATTATTATTATTATTCACCAAAGGATATAGTATACTAGTAAACTTTTTCCAAAAGTAATACCACCTCACTCAAGTTAGGCAACAATCATCAAAAGTGTAGTAGTATCACTTAGAGCTACTTCATTGGCTACATTTCCAATTCACATGCTGATAAACTACTAATTAAGACGACTGCCGTTAGTTTAACATCCTCAAGTCAACCAATGCTTGCTTTGAGCTTTTTCACAATCACCAATCAATATATATATGAATGATTAATTATACCTCCTCACACCAACCAATAACAATATATATATGTCTGCATCGAATCCATTCATTATGAATGATTAATTATACCTCCTCCAAAAACCACCAACCCAAACCCTTCACTTCTTATTTTCCTAAATTCAACATTCCAATTTCTAGCTATTTGCTTCACTTTAATAGACTCTAATGTCCTGCACTTTCTTTCATTCCATAACAAGTACACAGCCGCAGCAGCCAAGCCTTCGTACACTTCCAATATTAAGACAATTACATACTTCCTGCATTGCATAAACCCTTCCTGACTTTTATTTTTAATCTTTTCACTCTCAATATTATTTACAATTCAACATAAACCACATACCATACTTCTGTTTGTCCTGAGTAACCTATTTTTCCTTAATTTCCATTCACAATACAAAGCAATGCAATTTCAAAACCAAACAACCTTACTCCATAAGGCTTTACATCCCTCCAACATTCATTCCTACATTCTATTCCAGTTATTATTTTCAATCACAATGCTAAGTTTATCATCATTCTTAAACTACTTTGCACTCTCTCCTGCGTATAATACTACAAATAGCTGTTTTTTGGTTATTCCAACAATCATGCCTCCCACTTTGTATTCAATATATGTTTTCTGACCATCTCTCCAAGCTTGACAATTGTTTTCCATCCCCAACTATCATTCTGCACATCCCACACACTTATTCCTTTTAACTTCACTATATTACCCCATAATCACTAGTTCCTCAAATATTTTATCTTACTTTATTCTTCTTGTTTCAGAGTATATTGGTTGAGCCTACAAGTGGGAACACTGGTATTGGGCTTGCATTCATAGCTGCTTCTAAAGGGTACAAGCTCATCTTGACTATGCCAGCTTCCATGAGTCTCGAGAGAAGGGTTCTTCTCAAAGCATTCGGAGCTGACCTTGTTCTGACTGATTCTTCAAAGGGCATGAAAGGAGCGGTTCAGAAAGCTGAAGAAATCGTCAACAGCACTCCCAACTCTTACATGCTTCAACAGTTTGATAATCCCGCCAACCCAAAGGTACTTACTTACTTGCTAACTGCTGAATTATATTATTAATTCCTATCATACAAGCTTACATCCATCTTCTCTACAGGTACATTATGAAACAACGGGCCCTGAGATCTGGGAAGACACCAATGGAAAAGTCGATATATTTGTTGCGGGAATTGGAACCGGTGGAACTATTTCTGGGGTTGGTCGCTTCCTCAAGAATCAAAATCCAGATGTCAAGGTACTTCCACCATCCAATTCGTATCTTAAAGTTCAGATTCTTTCTGGGGTTGCCTGGTTTATATTTGAACATGGTTGATATCAGGTCATTGGTGTAGAACCTACAGAGAGCAACATACTTTCTGGTGGAAAGCCTGGTAAGGTTCCTTAAAGACAAATTACGCAATAGGTTGTGATTTGAGATTGTGTATTTTTTGTTTCTAGCTTCTATTATGTGATAAGTGCAGGCCCTCACAAAATTCAAGGGATTGGGGCAGGTTTTGTACCAGGGAATTTGCATCAAGATGTGATGGATGAAGTAATTGAGGTATGCTCCCTTTCCCCTCTTCTAACCACCCTCATTCATGTTACATTGGAATAGAGAGCCTTAACTGGCACTTTCTTTTCGGTTTTGATAACTTAATTCTTAACAAAATGAAATTAACGAAGAGAATAAGACAACATATATCTTGAGAATAACATGCGGCGGTTGTAAATAACAAGTATGCTAAAACAAAGACACAACTGGTATTATTATGTGATGAGTTTCTATAATTTACTTGATGAATTAGTAGACTCAAGTTATAAATAATGTGATTTGCACTACAAAGCTTTGCCATAGAATGCTGGTATTCAGTATTTATGATTGCTCAATCAATTTAATCGGAATTGGCATGTACGTATGTGGCTGGTAGCTGCACTTGTGTTCCTCAAATTGGAATACAGTATCATTTTGGCATATAAAATAGCAATTATGTCCTAATTGAACTTTTAACTTCCAGATTTCCAGTGATGAAGCTGTTGAGACTGCAAAGCAGTTGGCACTCCAAGAAGGCTTGTTGGTAAGTGTCTTTTGCTGTTTTAAAACAACGTTTATATTTATATGTTTCAGTATCATATAGCCATTTAGCTGTATCTCTAGAATAACTGATTATGAACTATGAAAAACTTGTCTGCTTCTTTCATACGCTGCTATATCCTATTGCGCTAAAAAGGCAGTGGATTAATTTGTTGTAGCATATGGGAAGGTGTAGCTCATAATCATTCTTTAAGTTATGTTGATAGTATCATACAGTATGTTGTGTTATGTTCCTACTGCATGTGTTGACATGCTTATATTGATTTTTGAAAAGGTGGGCATATCCTCTGGAGCGGCAGCTGCTGCTGCTATCAAGGTTGGAAAGAGACCTGAGAATGCAGGAAAACTTATTGCGGTATGTTTCACTGTCTAAGCGCACACGCATACATAAGATGCGCGCACACATATAACCACATAATATGCATATTGATGTTGAAAAAACCAACTAGAGTAGATAATGATGCTGGATGGTTAATTTGCATATTGATTGTCAAAATGGTTGCAGGTTGTGTTTCCTAGCTTTGGTGAGCGATACTTGTCGACTATTCTTTTCCAGTCAATCCGGGAAGAGTGCGAGACAATGCAAGCTGCGTCGTGAAAAAGTTGAAATTATTGGTTTTGCTTATTAATATTTTAGTGGCCATAGAAGCAAATAGTCGTCTACTCATCAATGATGTTGTGTTTTACTGTTCTTGGTAGGATCTGCAATAAAGCGTAGCCCTTAAGAGGGGCTATGCACCAAACTTTTTTGTTCCTATTTCTTTGGCTGTATTGTTGGTGCAATTCATAATGGTGATTAGTATGCCCTGTGCATGTTTTAAGCACAAGATGAAGGAGTTTTGGTTGGTAATTGAATATGTATTCTATTCATATTAATATATCTGAGGTAATTTTTCATTCAGATTGGTTGTTTAAGTAGAATGTGTGGGTTCAAGCAAATACAAACTTGTCACAAAGGGCGTCTAGCCTTAGGTTAAGCCCTCACATGAGTAGGGGTGTGATTGAGCTGAGTCTGTGTCTAGTATTGACGAGCTCAAGCTCGATTCAACTACTAAAACTTGACCTCAAACTTGATTCGAGCTTGGTTGGGCCTTAAACTTGAAGCTCTAGCAATACTTGACTTTTGTAACTCGAGCTCTAGCTTACGGCTATGTTTGGCACAAAGCTTTTTGGAGCTTTTTTGGGCAATGAGCGGTGAACAATGAGCTTTTTAATTCTTAGTGTTCGTTTGACATGAGAGCTGTGGGCTTTGCTATTTTTTAGGAAAGCTCATTTTCCTATTGCTTCTTTATAAAGCTGTGAGCTTTTTTGGCTACTGCTCACAGCTCACTGCTACTGCTCACAGCTAGTTTTGCCAAACATAATATATTTTATAGTTATTTTTTTTACAAAAAAAAAAAAAAGAAAAAGAAAAAGAAAAAAAACTATGACATTCACGGACCATTTGTGAAAATTTCAAAAATTCGTGACGAAAGTAGTCCTTGCAAATTTTTTTTGCGAAGTCCTTTCGTATTTTTTGCGAAAATTGTCAAAATGTATTATTTGAAAAATTTTAATCCTTGCGCATGATCTGTTCCCTAATTTATATGTGCACAACAAGAAGTTAATTCGCCAAAAGAAACAAAATTGCTTATTTTGCTAGTCCTTGAAAAATAACTAACAAAGTATTCGCGTGATGCGGCGGCGGGTACCCTGTGACTAAATTTTATAGCAGTGTTATGTTATTTTGGCATACTTTTCTTTTAGTAATAGTGAAGAAGAATGTTGGTGGTAGTTATTTGGCCATACTTGTCGCTGGCTCTTGGTGGTGCTCGGCTCATGGTGGCGGTCGGATGGTGGCTAGATGGTGGTTGAATAGTGTGTTGTAGGGGTTATGTGAGATGGGATGGGACAAAAATATATTCCCTCCGTCTCAAAATAATTGTCATGAGACAAGAATTACAAAATTTAATAAAAGTGGGGCCACTTTAGTTTTCAACCACACAAAGAGAATATTCCCTAGTTTTTACTTAAAAGGGAAAGTGAACAATCATTTTGAGACAACCAAAAATAGAAATATGAACAATATTTTTGAGACGGAGGTAGCAAGTGTTTGAGTTGTTTTTTTTTTTTTTTTTTTTTTTTTTTTTTTTTTTTTTTGGTTTAGATGACTGATTAAATGGTTGTTACAAGTTTATAGATGGTTTAAATGTGTTGTATTAATTTAGAGGGTTGCCACAAGTTTACGAATTTAATACATTTAGGGCTTGTTTGTTAAAAATTTTCTATTAAGTCATTCTTCATTAAAAGACGACTTAATGCAAACACTCTCAGTTCTATTACTTAATATATTCAGTCATTTTTTTATATTAAGTTACTAACAAACAGTTTTCATATGACTTAATAAATTCAGTTTTTTTCATATTAAGTCAATTAAGTTGAATTCAAACATCACCTTAATTTTCTAGATGTAACATTTGTTTGTGTGTATGCAACAAGCTATTGAAATTTTTGTAATTAACAATTGCGTAAGCTGAATTTTTAAACATTTTTATTTAGGTAATAGCCTAAATGTTTTACATAGGTATAAATAATTGGGAAAATTATCTAAAAAAGTATCAAAGTTGACACTTTTTACCATTGTATGTATCTATTTTTTTCTTATTGTGTGACTAAACTTTCAAATTTGATACATTGTGTGTACTTTGCGACTATTCAACGCTGTAAAATGACCATTTTACCCTTCGAAATTTGGAAAGGGTAAGGGTAAAATGGTCATAAAATACACACAATGTACTAAATTCGAAAGATTAGTCACACAATAGGGAAAAAAAAAAAAAAAAAAAAAAAAAAAAAAAAAAAACTTCATTACACACAATGGTAAAAAGTGTTAACTTTGATGCTTTTTTAGATAATTTTTCCTAAATAATTACATAATAAATAATTTTCATTTTACACTTATATTTTCACTTAAAAAGTGAAAAAAATAAAAATGAATTAGATATAGTTTAGGATAAAACTTGTGATGCTATAAGTGTTTTTGTGTAAATAAACCTTTTATTGTGTACATACATATCCAGAAAAATACCGGAGAAAAAAATAAAATATATATATATATATATATATATATATATATATATATATATATATATATATATATATATATATATATATATATATATATATATATATATAAAGATCACTTTTGCAAAAAATAAGCAAAGGACCAAATTTGCAAAAACAAAATTGGCAAGGAACAAGCCCCCTTTTGTTTGTATTCAGTTGTAACCAGTAATAAGGAGAAGAAGAAGAATGGATTCATCAAAGTGGTGCTCTTCAGTTTTATGTTCATTCGTAGACACTTTCGTTGACTTTTGCGTCTCAGACGGAATCTTCCTCCCTCCCCCAAATCCTGTTAACGAAGATGTTTTTGAAACTGAATACCCTCATTCTCCCGACCGTTTAATCGCCCTGGGCGACCTCCACGGAGACCTTCCCAAGACAAAAGAATCCCTCCGTCTCGCGGGCCTCATCGACTCCCAAAGCAACTGGTGCGGCGGCTCCTCCACTCTCGTCCAAGTTGGCGACGTTCTAGACCGCGGGGGGCACGAGCTCAAGATACTTTACTTATTGGAGAAACTCAAGAGACAAGCTACAAGAAATGGTGGAAGGGTTATTACCATGAATGGCAACCATGAGATTATGAATGTTGATGCTGACTTTCGATATGTGACCCCTGCGGGCCTTGACGAGTTTTCCAACTGGGCGTTTTGGTATAACGTTGGTGAGAACATTAAGAAAGGTTATCAAGAAGATTTGTTTCGTGGTATTCCTGATTATTTGCAAAATGTGAAGATAGAGTATGTTCAAGGCTTTAGGTCCCGGATTGCTGCGTTGAGGCCTAACGGTCCCATTGCTAAAAGGTTTTTATCTAAGAATGAGACCGTGCTTGTTATTGGTGACTCCGTCTTTGTTCATGGGGGTATGTTGCCTTCTCACGTTGCTTACGGCTTGCAAAACATTAACCAAGAGGTTAAGGATTGGATTTCCGGAGCTAAAGGCAAGGTCACGTCTAGTTTGGTTAGGGGTAGGAATTCCCTTGTTTGGTTGAGGATTTTCTCTAACGAGTTGGCGAAAGATTGCGACTGTAGTATGCTTCAGCACGTCCTTGAAACAATCCCTGGTGCTAGGAGGATGATCATGGGTCATACTATCCAAGAGAGTGGTATCAACGGAGTCTGCGACAACAAAGCTATAAGGATTGATGTTGGCATGTCAGAAGGTTGCAGTAATGGCTTGCCTGAGGTTCTAGAGATTACCAAAAACTCAGGCCTGCGAATCCTCACATCAAACCCGGTGTATCAGCAGAAGCAACAGCTGGATTCAATTGCTGATGGTATGTTGATGCCTCTGCCTCAACCAAAACAAGTGCAAGTTGAGGCGTAGATGGTAACTAATTAATTCAACAATGTTTGTTTATACCTGAAATCAAGGGACTGTGCAAGCATTTGTTTTTTAAAAGATTGTAATAGAATTAAAGACCCAATAGGGGTTGCTATCTCTGCTTAGTTACTACTGAATCCTTCTTTAGTTGGGAATACAAGTATTGGTTTTCATTACTGAATCCTTCTTAGTCATGAATAAGGTATGAATCTTTGTTTGCTTGGTGTTTCTTTGTTTGCGTTTAGTTCTTCCTTCAATTGATTGAACCATGTTAATGCAATTGATTGAACCATGTTAAGTCAATGAGAGTATAAATATGCTGAAATAGGTGGAATTTGTTTGGTTTGAAGAAGCCGAAATTACACATTTGCCAAACAAATGAATAACAATCAGTTATCTCATTAGTAGGGTTTCGGTTTTACCCTTGCGATTAGCTCATATTTTAGACCGCATAACTTAAAATGATTTGAAATCATATTCGTCTACCAAACGAAAGTGAAGTATGAAGATTTCTATCTATTGCAGGAGCAACTTTCCCCAAAATCTTGATAAAGGAAAGGCTGTCAATTTGGACCTACCCTGTCATCACACAACATTTTCATCATCTTTTTATTACCACACACTAAAACTCTTACATCAATACATCATATATAGTATGTAATTAGTAGCACCATACACCCCTGTTAAAATAACAACTAATAAATAAAAAGAACACAAAAAACCGAGAGAAAAAAAATCACACAAATCTGTTAAATGGTTTCCTACCCACCACGGAGGAAGACACAGATATGGAAGAATTCATGCTCATACCCCCTATAGACGCTGGAGACTTCTTCCACTTGTTACTGTTTGGTGAAAAAGGGAATGAAAACCTTCTTTTAGACGTCTCGCTACCTGGAGTGCTCGGGGTGACCCTATCCTTGGAGTTACTACTAGTTGTTGGTCTTGCTTTAGCTTTTGCTGATACTGTAGGACTCATGTAGTTTGGAACTGAAGAAAATTGTGGGCAGCTCATCAAGCTGTCATCATCCTTCATTGAAAAAGGAGAACCTCCTCCTCTTCTTGCTCTAGAATACTTCATCAGCCGGTTTGGGGGAGTTCTGCTTATTGAAGGAGGAGCCATGGACCTTGATGACATTGGCGTGCTCGGTGAATCAAGATGGTCAAGCTGCTTGTGGGTTCGTTTGTCATCAGGAGTTCTGCTTCTTGAAGAAGTGGTTGTCGACTGCTGCAGATTCTTTAGAGGTTGAGGAGTATTAGAGTTAGGCAGTTGACGATCTAACCAGTTCCACCACCAAGGGTATCCACCTGTTCGAATGTCCATTAGAGAATTTTGAGCTGATGTTGGCGTGCCTTTCCGTACCTGAAGGATGCAAGAATACAAGATTATAGTCATACTTATAATTATACGAGTATAATTCGAAGAGGGGAGGGATATTCGTAACGTTATAAAGAAGTTGTAGTATGTATATACCTTGTGTGAATATGCATATGCCAAGGTTCTTTCTCTCCTAATGACCGCCTCCACTTTCTTTTGCGACCTTGCATCTCTTTCCTCTTTCGTAATCGAGCTGTCATCCCAGTATTCATCTCCCATTTCCGACTACATCCAATCAATAAGTCACACATGGAAATGTTACACAAGTGTCTAACCTCTATAACAAACAAGCACTATAAACATATATAGGGATTCTTTGTCTAATGATCATTCTCACGCAGTGTCAAAATTATCATTACAAACTATACTGTGACTTTGAAAGTTTCCATGAATAGCTAAAAATGGGATTGTAAAAATTCTTTTGGGTTTCATACTCCTATAGACTTCCATCAGGAACACATAGTTTGTTTCCTCCATCAAGAAACCTTTAACCAAAACACTTCAAATCAAGCTCAAAGTTTCTTTGTGTATGCTTAATGGAGTATCCAATGCGAAAACAGGGGTGGCTAAATATAAGCATGCATTTTTAGAATGAAAAGCTTAATAAGTTGATGCAGAAAATACGAAAAGTCTTACTCGCTTGTTGCCAAGTGAAGTCTCCGATCTTTTATCATTGTTGTTGTTGGCTTGTCGTTTGAGTGCTTGGTTCTCTAACGTTTGGATTCTTCGTGACTGAATTTGTGTTTGGACTCTGACCACAAGCTGCATCTGCTTCATGGCATTGACTGTTTGTCGCTTTACATTTTGACCTCTTACAACTCCTTGAAGCCTCACAAGACCTGGCAAACCTTTAATGTTCCTCCTTACCTGCATCATCACATCATGTACCAAAATTATTCAAATGCTGGAATCGGGAATATTTAGCTTCCAAAGTCAAGTTTTAGAAAAGTGGTGATTCCTAATTTGAATCACAGCTTAAATTCCCTGTCTCCTGATAATTGTATCGGTGATATAAATGAAACTATAAATATGCTTACCATATGACCTCTATAGGCAGCTTGGATCCTGATAGCTGAAAGGTGTTGTTGTTGAAGAGTCGGTTTTGGTCTGCGGCTAACTTGTGTTTGTGAATGAACAAATCTAGGAGGAGGAGGAGCATGGGAGGCAATAGGAGGAGGAGTGGTGATTCCTGATTTTGGAGATGAAATAACCTGAGGAGGAGGAGTTACAGGCCTTGCAGAAGAAGACGACGGTTGTGCTTGTGATTGATGAGGAGGAGATAGAGGCCTTCCAGAATATGAAGATGAAGGTTGTGCTTGTGGTTGCTGAGGAGGAGATACAGGCCTTGCAGAAGAAGACGAAGATGGTTGTGCTTGTGATTGATGAGGAGGAGATAAAGGCCTTCCAGAATATGAAGACGAAGGTTGTGCTTGTGGTTGCTGAGGAGGAGATACAGGCCTTGCAGAAGTAGAAGATGATTGTGCTTGTGGTTGCTGAGGAGGAGATACAGGCCTTGCAGAAGTAGAAGATGGTTGTGTTTGTGATTGCTGAGGAGGAGGCGTAGGAGATACAGGCCGTCCAGAATACGAAGACGAAGGTTGTGCTTGCGGTTGCTGAGGAGGAGGAGGGGGAGGGGGATGTGCTATATATAAATTTTGTTGGTCAATTTCCCCCAAGATTTTCTCAATACTGCTTGGCGCTCTGAAAAGAGGAGGAATGAATGATCCATGTTTCAGCCTTCCTAGCCCGCCACCCTTCTTTTCCTTTGAACTCACTTTGCCACCTTCCTGTAACCATCATTTGACTTTACTAATCCATCCATCACAGTATAATTCAAACTAAATACTCATCAGACTAAGAAACTTTTCAAACCATTAGCAGCTTACATTGTTATTATTAGTAGTAGTCAGTGGCTTCTTATCCTTGGAGCTGGGTGTAAAAACCTTCTTGATAGCGGAAAACCAATGGTGGCCTTTCTTTCCCATGTTCCTAGCATTAGTTTTTTACATACATACCCTGTAAGTAATAACCCACAATAAGATATTTTGTTAACACACACTGCACATAACTAACATGCTAATAGACAGTGTGACTAGTGAGTGTAGGAGGAGGAGGGTATGCTGCTATTAAATTGAATCTGTGAACAGGGGAGATGGACTAGTAATGTATCTTAGGAAGGAGGCGCATTTGGGGAGACACATGTAACGCTCTGCAAACCATATCTTAGAATTTCAAAAAACATGATACATGAGTTGATATCAAGTAAATAAATATAGGTAGAGGTAATTAATTTCTCGACTTGAGCTAGTTGGGACAGACATACATGATCAAGGTAAGTTCTGGGCTTGCCGTTTTTGAGCCTATCTAGATATAACTAGAGTCTAGAGATGGAAAAATAGGCGTACACCCTAGAACTTGATACACAGAAATAGTAGCAAATCTTGTTTATTCAGCAAAGTGTTATTATATCTAATACTCCAACAAGGAAAATATGTGATGAAAAGCAAGTAGATAGCAATTAAAGTGATGATGATGTTACCTGGATGAATTAGTAATTAAGAAAAAAATAAAAGAATTCTGAAACAATTAACAAGATGATGATGATAAAAAAAAAAAAGAAAAAAAAAAAAGAGAGATTTGTTTGGCAGAAAGAAAAGTTTGTCAAAGAAAGTTGAGTGTTGGGCAGCACCACCTGCACCTTTCTACCTGTTTTTACATATATTTTAATGGATGACTAATTCCCTTTATTATTATTAATTATGAGCAAATACTAGTAGTTGTACAATAATAAGAATATAATTATTATTTAATTCTGTGTGTGGGATGGATGATGATGATGATGATGGGGGTTGTTGAAAAAGTACAACAAGAACAACAACAAGGGAAGTTGAACACTCAAACCAAATAAGTACTACAAAGTACTCCTAAATAAAAAAGGAATTAATCTGACTGATGTTGGTGCCAACATACTAACCTTACCTGAATTAATTGCTTGCTGGTTGGCTGGATCTCTCTATCTTTTTAACTTATTTCATTTCCTACTACCTTACTAACTTACTAGCAATAATCAACAAGCTAGATGGTGGTGGTGGTGGTGGTGTGCGTGTCAAACCAACTAACCAACAACCTTTTTTTGGAAGCTAGGTAGGTCCCACCAACACCAACTGACCCAACTGACCAACGTCTCTCTTTGTTTTGTTTTGTTTGTGTTGGTGGATCCAACAATAATACTATGTTTCACCTTTGAAATCTCTTCCCTCTTCTTCTTCTTCTTCTTCTTTGCCTTTCTGATTTTAATACTAATTATTAAAAAAAAAAAAATCACAAATAATTTTTTCTGTAAAGTAAAAAGAGTTTTCTTTTCTTTTGTTTTTTACTTTTATTATTTTGTTTTTGCAAAACTCAATAATTACTAGTGTTTTTGTGGTCCCACATTTTTACACACTACCTTACCTGGCCCCCACTGTATGTATGTATTTCTATTCTAGGATGAGGTTGGTGAACCAGCCAGCCAGCCATGTGTCGACTTCTTATTATTATTCGATCTTCTTCATTTCTCTTTATTTTTCAAAAGTATTACTGTATTTACTTTTTCAATAAGTCCATCTAAATTCTATACATGGTCATATTTGGCAACAAGCGTTCCTAAACAGTAAGTATTTACTTATTTGGCAACATCTCAATAAACATTTGAAATATTACTAATTGCTCCAATCTTAAATACTTCCTGAAAAATCGACAAGCAGTAAACATTACCAACCACGTTTTTTAAACAAACAGCTAATGCTTACTGTTACTGCTATGTGTCGCCAAACATAACCATATATATAAAGTCGGGAGCAATGACATAACTAAAAATGATCATAAACAAGTAACTAAATAAAACATCGTACCTTTTACATGTTAACCAAGTAACTAAATAAGGTGGATCTGACGATCCATGTGGTGGTCATCAAGTGGGAGCACACGGTGTTTGTCTTTAACGGTCCTGACGAGTTTGCCATGCGTACCGTCTGCCTGGACAGGTTTGTCAAGCATTGTATTGGGCCTAAGCCTTGTCAGGCTAAGGTTTGAATCGAGTCTAAAGTGTATGGGCTTTAGTTAAGTGGGCTGAAGGCCATATATGCTATCAACGGGCTTTGCCGAATGTACAAACTATGATATACATACAATACGAGTCCACTAACACTACGTACCAAAAAGAGTTATACTGATGCCATGCCGCAATATATTTCATGTTTCAAGGATAAATTGAAGCAAGCAACCTTCATTGCTAATTAATTCATTAGAGTTTACTAGAGGTATCATGATATTTTTAATAACAAATAAATACAAACCACATGGTTGAATTAGGATTGCATAGCTTGTGTTGATGTAGTATCATTTAGTATATGTTTGTTTGTACCTCCCGGCCCCAACAGATGATATCATTTTCTTAATAGTGACAAAGTAGAAATATACCAAAACTAACAAGAGCTAAATGACAAGAGCTGTACATAAGACAACAAGGTGAGACAATTCTGTAACATTGTTTTTCTGGAAATTAAAAGGAAAGATGATTTTATCTATGATACTTGCTAAGTTTTGTATATATGTTTTCTTTTAAATGTTTAATTATGGTCAAAACCATTAGCAACTAACTACTATAGTAGTATCACTGATTTTGAACAATATAAGATTCTTGTCACCCAGATATTCATTAGGAAACAGTTTAACACAAAAAGCTCTAATATCAATTACAAAGAGTTAGTTGTTATGTCTAACAATGCTTCTTCATTCACATGGATCTATAATATATCCTGCATTCTTTATGTTGGCCTTGCATATATGTATGTCGATGTTATCAAAGCGGTGAAACAACCCGCTAGCTAGCTATATATATACCCACCCATATATGTATCCTTAAGCTTTTATCATACAAATTGATTAACCACTACTTGCTCACTTGATGAGTGAAAGATATATCCAGTTAATCAATAAAGATAGATGGATGCCGTTGTGTAGTCAATGGGAGTGATTGGCGTGATAATGATGTTCCTCGTTGCAACAAGTGTCGGGGAACTGCATCTTAATTATATTCCTTGCTGTTACGGGATATTGCTAATGTCACTACTTTTGCAAATGTGTTTTTTGATATTGCTAATGTGACTACTTTTGCAAATTTGTGGCTACTCTGATCCCTTCAAGGCAGGGGGTATTGCTAATGTGACTGCTTTCCAGATGATACTACTAATTAGTAATTAAATAGTTCTGTCCTCCAATCCCTAGCTTGTTGCTGGAACACTACACACACACCCGTACAGACTTATTGTAGTATGTCATTTGTTTTATGGGGTTGTTTACTTAATTATTCATATTCCAAGTTTAAAATCCTTGTACGTTGTCCAATACTAGTCGATAAGAGTAGAATTTTGTGCCATGCTTATTATCTAGAAAACCTGCATTTACTTTTTATCATGAATATATGACAGATTGATACAAATATGTTGGAAACTCAACTGACTATTTAGCATCTCTCGTGTCATGAATATATAGCAGAGATTGAATTAAACCTTCCAGGTTAGATTGCACAATTCAGAGACAAATAAAAAATTAAGACTCAAACAAAGAAGTGGCCGGCATTTTGAATAGTTTACAAAAAATTGGATAATCCAGAGACAAACGCAGATAGAGGGCCAAGTAAACATGGCTTGCTATTGGCCAAAACTATTCCCAATTGTAATTGTAAATATACTTAAGCTGGGCTATGCTCTTGCAGCTCATTATGTGCTTCGTTGGTACCGTACCATATTAGTCAACCAAAGTGAAATATGTGCGCCATAATGATTTAATAGTTAATCAAGATATGGAGGTTTAACGTACACCCCAATTTGAGGAATTCAGTTCGATGCAGTCACATGCTAAAACGTATTTATGGAGAATTAAGGGAGGATTGTATGTATGCAGGCAAGGCCTGCATCTATAAGTGAAGTCTACTTGTGATTCTACAAGCAAAGCCATGATTGTCACATATATATCGTCTATCCATGTCTGTGTGTTAAGTGAGGGAATCCAACATGATATACTCTATATAGGTAATCTGGTTATAGCCGGCCAAAGACCTGCAAGACGGGTCCGTTTAGAGCCAATAGTTGTAACACGAAACTCCCTTTCCTTTATGGCTATTTTTTGATGTTCAAATCGAAAGAAAACTTGGCGGTATTTTCATAATGTAATATATGTTACTTGTTAAGTTTCACATTGCTCAAACAAGTAGAAGGATGTGGAAACAAAAGTAACGATTAAACCAATGTGACCAAAATAATAAAGATAATACAGCTAGCATGTTGTTATTAACGGAGGCATATAAAAACAGTAGCGCACCAACAAAATATTTCAATTTATACTTGTAAGAAGAGAGGACGAAAATGGAAATGAGGAGAACAAGTATTTGCAGCATAATGATTGTTTTCCTTGCCATTTCAATGGTGGCAGATGCACAATTCATCCCCTGCTGCAAGGAAGGCATCAGCCTCGAGTGCTGCCCTACCACAACCACCGTCGTCAATGGAGCTCAAGTCATCACCACCCAAGACAACAACTATCCATCCAACATGGTTTTCTTTCAGGCGCAACAACAACCGTGATTCACCACTTCACACCCACCCTCCTAATAAATTCTTAAACACAAATAAATGAAAGAATTCCACTTTTATAGCCTCTTGATAATGTAAACTGTCTTCATGTTAAATTGTTGTATTATATATATATATATCATATAATATGACTCTTTGTTCCTGTGTTTACATATAATCACCATTTCTTGACATCAATGATGAATTCTCTCATCAACAAAACCACTCATTTATCGCAATTTGATACATCATATATGCATATGTGAAACTTTGCATGTTTTAAAAAGAAATATAAGTATAACAAAATTGAATTTGTGCTAGCAGTAGAATTCATGGGACGGCCTTGTCAATGTAAACTATGATCGATAAATATAAGGAGAATTGCATATATATCCCTCAAAAAGTGAATACTTGTACATATATCTTTGGTACAAGTTTTTAATGTACAGTTTACAATAATTCTTAAGCATGCTTTGAATATATATGCAATTTTGTATCTTTAGAGGGATATATATGCAAATGTGCAGTAATTTGTAGATATGTAAAACTTTGCATGTTTTAAAAAGAAATATAAGTATAACAAAATTGAATTTGGGCCTGCATTAGAATTCATGGGCCGATATTAGCCTGACCCAATTCCTTTATTGACTAATTAACTTATTGTGGTCAAAGCCCATGTTCGAATTACACCAGCCGCTAAATTTATATCATCCCTTTTGTAACAATCGCGATTCTAAAATCCTAAATTCCCATAGATTTGAGGTACGTCTTTTTTAATTTTCTTACATAAAAATATTTGTACCTCTATGAGTTTAGTCCTAGCTATGCACGTTAGCTTGCTTGTTGAGATGAAATTATCGCATGCATGTCGGGTATTATATTTTTATTTGTTCATGAATCATGCCTTTATAAGTTTAGTCCTATACACAATACTTAATCGACCATATTGCCGGCCCATATTCTTATATTCACTAATACTAATCATATTGCCCATACTATCAGTCAAGGTGTGACTGTTTATGTTCTATCTTCTTATACCTTGATATTATAGAATTAGGTATTGTTATTGTTGTTGTTATCATGTAAAAAAAATTATTTATTAGCACTTAGCAGCCTTGTTATATGCGTTAATTATTCAATGGCATTTGATATCTTTTGCAGGTATTGTGTGATTTAAAAATAGTTACTACTATAAGTTATAATGGAATGGTCAGAGATGTTGCCTGAAATACTTGATATAATAGCACAAAAATATATCACTTGCTACGAAGATTATCCGAGTTTTGCAGGCGTGTGTAGGTCTTGGCGTCTAGCGGCCGCAAGAACATACCACAACTCGAATGGGCCTCCTTCGCGATTGCCATCTTTAATGCTTGCAAGTAAAAGTGATGATCATGAGTCTCGTGAATTGTTCCTCCTCTCAAACAAGAGAATCCGCAAGATAAGACTGCCTGAAGCTTATGGGAAGATATGCATTTCTTCATGTGGGTGGCTCCTAACCGTTGGAGAAGATTGCGCTGCACAACTCATCAATCCTTTATCTCGTGAAATCATCAACCTTCCAAAGGTAGACACCTTTCCAAAGGCCAAGTATCCTTTAGCATGGGATGACATCTTTCAGGTAGTCCTCTTGATGGAATCAAAATTGGTGCTTGTAATATACGATTTGGAAGGGGGAAATAAGCTAGGGTATTGCCATATTGGAGATAACAAGTGGACATCTGTTAAACAGACTAACAACTCAATATTTGATATTGCTTTCTACAACGGACAAGTTTATGCTGTTCAAATTAACAAGCTCCAAGCATGCAATGTTAATGGGAAACATCTAACAGCGTTGGTTGATGTAGCAATGCTACCAGAAGATATTTATGATCTAGATGGTCATGTGGGTGCACGAGC
Organism: Artemisia argyi; assembly: GCA_030686995.1. Classification (NCBI taxonomy): domain Eukaryota; kingdom Viridiplantae; phylum Streptophyta; class Magnoliopsida; order Asterales; family Asteraceae; genus Artemisia; species Artemisia argyi. The sequence goes on along the minus strand of CM060695.1, from coordinate 10,217,408 downwards.
AGCTTATATAGCTGGACTAGATGATGGTGAGAGGAAGCAGATTTTAGTAATTATGAGATTTTTCAACCGTAACAAGACAAAGGGTTTTAAAGTTTCGGCTTATGATTTGGAAAGTGGCAAATGGTCAAAAGTGAATGATTTTGGTAGGAAAACTTTCTTTGTGGGTTTTTGTTCGACGTTTTGGACTGAGGACACTACGGGGGCGATAAAGGGTAACTGCATATATTACACAGAAGGATCAGGGAGAGGAGGAGGGAGAGATACGGGGATTTATCATATGTCAGACGGAACTATCGAACCTCACTTCACAGGAAAATCGCGCAGCCGTAATACACCACCAATATGTGAATTTATCATATGGCTCCAATCCATGTGAATTTTATTTACGATGTAATCTGTTATGTTTGTTACGAAGCTCTTTCAAACGGTGTTAATCATATCGAATGTTACTTAGATTTTCGAGATTAGTTTGAGTTTTGTGGTAGAAGGCATTGTTTAAAGTTTTGCATTAGAGTACTCCTGAAGATGAATGGCTTCTTGTCTCAATTCTACAAAATCTTATCTTGCATGCTGTCAATGTAGTATGATAACTCAGTCGATGTGAAAACAACATATAAAAACTCAATTAAAACAATGCTACTTAACAATCACAAAATACAGCCAAATACAGCCAAACAGTGCTACCACCTCTCCAGGCATATACTATGTTCATTGGTTTATTTTGGGGTACTGGGCTCAAATGTGTTCAAAAGAACATCTTTTGACCATGAATGCAGCAAATGTGTTGACTGATGTGCAGCTTATGGTAATGGAATATGCAGCGCATTGTGGAATGCTATGAAGCCATATGTACTATCCATGCCATAGATTTACTATATTAAGTTTGGCAAAAGAACTTCCAAACATCGACTGTTGCTAGCATCAGAGTAGTCACATAAAACTGCAGCTAAAACTTGCAGTGAATCATACCTGTATGCACAATTGCTCTACAACGTAAAATGACAGCTGCCAGTAATGAGGCATACAAACCCCAATACCTGACATTGCTAATGGCTTATATTACTAGAGTTAAGGTTTTTCTACGACCTTCAAACTTTTCAAAGGAACAATAAGCATCAGCAAGATATTAAAGAACATACATGCAGGTGGGGTGCTAGAAGTTGTTTCAACATATCAGATCTAAAATAGATTCAGGCACTTAACAAAACCATGTGTTACAGAATTCCAAGTTTTAGCAATCCATCAATTTGTCAACTACAAACGGTTCAACGGACGTTTACTCTAGGAAAAAAAAAGGATAATATAAATGGCAACTACAACGAAAGCATTCACAAACGCAGTTCATATGGTACCATTCAGGTTACAACCAACACAAAAGAGACTAACAAACTAAACCCTTCATCGCCCTTAATTCTTTTCCTCAAATCTCCCCAAGATATATCTGTTTATCGCTGCTGCAAGATCCTATGATAGGTTCAGTAGGGTGAAAGACGCACTCATTGACTGAACCAGTGTGACCAGGAAGCTTATAGAGTATGTTTCTATGAGTGGTGTCCCAAATATAAACCATGCGATCAGAACTACCAGCAGTAACCTTGCTCCCATCAGGAGACCAGCTACACTTGAGCAGGTTCTGTTCCACATTGTGCTGGTGTCCCTCCATTATCTTGATGCAACGATTCTGTGATGCATATGGACGCAAATCCCATATACGAAGAGTACAATCCATCCCATTGGTAAGGAGGTAAGAGCCATCAGGGCTTAGTTGCATACCCGTTATCATATTCTGATGACCTTCAAGCGTCATGGTGACCTCGTTTCTCCTAAGATCCCACACCTTAACAACATTGTCGATTCCACCACTGTAGATCTTGTCTGAAGTATCAGAGAAGGCGACAGCGGTGACCTGGTATTTATCCGGAAATGTCTGAATAGCACCCCTTTGACGCAGATCCCAGAGCTTAGCAGTACCATCATCCGATCCACTGACAACAAGAGGTGGACCCCTTCGAGAAGGGCAGCACGAGTTGACAAAAGACGAGTGTTCTGCCATCTTCTTAATCTGTTTCCCGGTCTCTACATCCCATGCCCTGAGCGTCTTGTCTGGACTGGCTGAGATAATCTGTGAGCCGTCGCTAGTCCACTGAAGATCCAACACAGCATTCTTGTGGCCCTTGAGAACCATAAAGTTCTTGCATTCACCGCTGACGTGCCAGAGGAAGATCTCTCTGTCATGAGAGCCGGAAGCAATGACTGTTCCAGATGGGTTAAACTTCATGGTATAGATGGCACTCTGATGACCTGTGAGCAACATGATAGGCGACAAGAGACTTGATGTCCGTTGTTTACCATTTGGGCCACTGCTAGGCATGTTCTGGTGAGCAGTGTAAGACGATGAAATGTCCATTGGGCGTGCACCCATAACAGAAAGAGCACCTTCACCTGCTTGCATCATTTTGACTTGTAACCCCTGGAGAAAAAGAAGTTAAGCATCATTTACAATTGCAATGAAGAAAGGTATAAAAAATTTGTGACAGCGTCACGTAAGAATCACAAAAAGTAAACATATGTTAGTTTAAGAAGCTGGAAGGGTCCATGTAGTTAGTACATAATACAGTTGTGGTGGTGGAATAATTTTAATCTGTCTATACATGTAAGTCATCCTGAAATTAAACTTGATGCCCAAGTCCTTTCAGTTGCTTTCTAACGTCTTTTGGCATGCATAAAAAAGTTATATCAATACATTTAAATGAAGTATAGTAACAGTAACCGGTCATATATGTTTTCAGTTGCTACAAGACATCATCATCTTTCGCAACTTTAAATAACACACTTAGATGTCTTCAGTACCAATCATCATATGTTGCAAATGATTAATTTAAAACCTTTGCAGAACAGATAAAAGAAGGCCTTACATTTTTGTTGATTAATTGTAGAACATAGTCACATAATATATAGACAGAAAGCGGGATGTAACAAATATTAATGGGATAGGCACAAAGTTTATAGTATTAGAAGGCATGGTACAAGTGTGATGTAAAATTCGTTTAACTGTTTTGTAAAGAAATGTTTGATAATGAGAGATGTATAACCATAAAGTGTTTGCTAGTAAAGTAAAATTAATTTATTCGGCGGCAAGAGGCTACCTGCTTTACAACAACCACCTCTACCTTAAGCTAATAATTGGTTTAAGCGGAAGGTGAAGCAGTGTGTTTGTATATATTATTCTTATTAACTAATAATAATAATGAGAATTGTGGGGGGGGGGGGGGGGGGGGGGGGGGGGGGGGGGATTTTGAATCAGACAGACGGCAAAAGTAAACCCTAAACCCCTAAAATATTACTACTATTATTATTATCAAGAAGCTATTTCTTAATCCTAAATTATACTAGTATGTGATGTAATAATTGTAGTATAAACTATTATTATTATTATTAGGTTAGATGGAATCAATCAATCAAAATAATAATAATAATGATCAGTAGCAATAATAATAATAATAAGCAGAAGAAGAAAGAAACGAAGACGAAGAAGAAAATTATACATACCAACCGAGCTGCTTCTTCTTCAAAGTTATTATTTACTGATCAAAACCCCCAACAACCCTTCTTCTTTCTTCTTTCTTCTTTCTAAATTTTTATGTGTGTGATATTTGATAGAGAAACATGATGCGAAGCCTGCCTGCCTGCCTTATTTTTTATTTATTTCAGCCCAACCCAACAACACCCACCCGGCCCATTATCATCTCTTTCTTACTTTCTTACTTTCTTTTCTTACAACCAACACTACCTTTTTAACTTGCTACTCGTAATGTAAAAAAAAAATACTCTTTTCCATTTTCATTTCTACCTACACATCTCAATCTTTCTTTTCAAATCCGAATAAAGGCATTCATTACTTCAAAAAATTGTCATAAACTTATAACCACTTCAAAATTATATAAACCTAACAGGGACAAATAACTTTTTTACTAATTATACATTCCAATCTTATAAATATCATTATTAATCTTCAATTTTCAACTTTATATTACATAATAATAATCTTTATCTTCACTACTTAAGTATTTATAAACCAGATTTGTTTATTTTTTAAAACTTCTTATTTTTTTTTTTCTTTTTTAAATGAGTAAAGTTGATTCCCCAAAATACCAACTAAATTTCAAAAAATAATTGACACATTTTATTAATAGAAATTTTCAAGACCTTTTTAATAACCTTTAAAATAAATAACTTAAATAAATCTTAAATGTGGCTCGTAGATGAATAAATTCTACACTTTTTAAACTATAATGGAGACCTTTTACTAATGGAAACTTCAAATACCTTTTGATAAAATACACGGTTTAAACAATATAAATTAACCACGGTGTATTACTAATAATGTCCAATGAAACATCAAATACCTTAATAATACCCCTTAATGCTTCTTCTTAAACTTTAATATTAAATGGCAACTTGTAATGGAAATGGAATTTTTTTCTTAGCACAACTTTTTTTGTCATCTCGGATGCATTAATGTTATAAACCATGTCTTAGAAAATCAACATAAATGCTATAAACCGTGTTGTAGGAAATCAACATAGTGTCTTAAGAAATAAGCATATGAGGCCCGAATACTATAAAACTGTTTTTAATGCCAAATGAAAGCTTTTTTTAATGGTTTATAATTTTTGAAACACATTTTTTTTAATGTTTAACGAGACATCATGGTCCGTGCGATGCACGGGCTTTGTTCACCATAAAAAATAATCGGTTTTGCAAGGGTCATGCGTATTTTGTTATTATGCTTAGTTTCGATCGGGGGTACTCGATTGTATAAACGAAGTTTGCTTTAGTAAATTTTTGTAAATAGAATTGTTTCATAATCGTAATGCAAAACATGTTATTTCAAGTACATAGTTTATACTACATATATGAATAATGTAAGGAAAGAGCAAAGCCTCCTTTAAAAGCATCCAACTCCACGTCCCATTACTTGAGCTTCAGTCCGTTACATAACTTGGGGAAGAAATAATACTCACACATTCGTGTGACACCTGCTTAATAAATTCTATATACTTAATGAACTCATTAACTATTTATAAAAGATAGTAAATATCAACATTTCATGAAATTTTAAAAGCTCTTAAAAGCTTTAAAATGAGGCTTTAGAGGTTTGACATGTTTTAGTTTGTTGGGATGAATTGAGCTTATGCCATTAATACTCACATTTATGCATGGAACTCAATTGACCCGTGTGATGCACGGGCTTTATTCGTCCAAACACATGGGTACTTTATTTTTGATAATATCGCATATCATATTTGTTATAAGAATTGGAATTAGGAATTTATTTACATGGTTCATGCATATTAAGAAACCATCTATAATGACATATCATTGTTTATTTCGAACTATAACGTTTCATTTAGCACACATTTAAAGAAACACAAACCTTATAGGAGTTTTTTGGTTAAGCATCGTGTTTTAAAAACAAAATTAACTAAATGAGCATCTTCAAAAAAAATTAATTTATAATACTATTTTTTTTCATTCACGGCTACAATGATCCACACTTTTTTCCTGTGACGAACCTTGATTTTTTTTCTCGTGATCACCTTTTTCAGATAATAACTCCCTATTTTTAATCACAAAATGTCATACCTATTATGTAAATTAATTTGATTTTTTTAACGAAATCTTTACTTGTAGTTGGTGTTGATGTTTTCATGGGATTCTACAACTGATGTATTTAAAGTTTTAAAATTTCATTAATAATTACGGAGTACAATAAGTGAAGGGATAATTAAGAAAGAATTGCAACCGAAATATTATCTTACTTACTTACAAATGTTGCATTAATTAACTTGACATGAATGAGAGAACTAAGTAATACATGATGCCCAACTACTTCCATGCCACCTAATGTCTTTTGACATGCAAAAACTATAAGCTCATTGTCATCATCAATGAATGCAATTCACGGTAACAATTTTTTCTTCAAATGCAAGCTCAGACTTTCGTGTGATCCATTAGCCCAATTCATTTAATATATCTTAGCTATTCAACCCGGTATTCATAAGCCCAGAAAATAAATAAACCTGATCCAATCCATCTCACACAAACATATAACCGGTTATAACCTAAACACACTTTGTCTTTACTTCACTTTAAACTAACCCTACAACAAATACATCATAAACTCTGCCTACCATCTAATCTCTCACCACCTAAACACTTAAATCCAATCTAAACTCATCTCCTTGATGTTCATAATCGTCTCATCGCATCATCTTCATCACAATCAATTGCTACGAATCAAAACCCAGAAGCTATGAACCGTATACCCTTCTTATGTCTTGATTCTCATTCCGAAGAACAAATCAAGAAACGACAGAGTGTTGGCTTTAAGATCATCTCAATAGTCTCGGGTAGGTGATAGGTTGCAATTTGTTGTTTTTCTTTAAATCGAACCAAAGAAGGATTATAACACATTTATTAAAGATCATTTCCTTTTGTTTTCGGATATAAACGAAGCAACACTTCGACAATGATCTGTAATGATTAATGTTTAACAAAAAATTCAAAAGATTGAAACAAAGTTGAACTTTCTGGGGGCTCGTTTTTTGTAACCCACAAAAAACTCAAAATATTTGTGTTTGATTTAATTTTATTTGTGTTTTTCAAATCGAAAGAAAGAGGATGAAACACTCTTGTTTTTGTTCTTTCTTTATGATTTCGAAATTTATAGAAGCTTTGCTTTACATTGATCTATGATGGTTTCTTGTTCATCCACAGAAATATGTAAAAATTGATTCATAAATGAACAAACTGAGATCTTTCTTTATTTTCTTTTTATGATTTTCGAATTTGTTATTGGGGTTGGAGATGAAATGTTTGCTGATGGTTGTGCGGGTTGTGCTATTTATAAGGGAGTATAAGGAGTTGAAAGGGTTAAGCAATAAATATGGGCATATGGCATAGAGATGGTTGATTTGCCTGCAATTGATTCGGCATTTTGTTGTAACTGCACAATTATGTGCATACGAATGGAAATGATTGATTTGCTTGGAAATTATTGTTACATTATTCAATCTAAATTCTTAAAAGCTTCGAAATAAGCTCAACATTTGCTTAATTCATTAGCTTAAACTACATATTTAAGTTTCTTAGCTTGTGGCATTAATGCTCACATTCAATATGGGAACTCAATCTTTATATATATATAGATATAGATAGTTTCCATAAAATGCTTCTAATTTCTCCTATATAAAACTATAAACTTCTTCTTACTCTTGTGGTAATTCATAGTTAAGTTGATGGAAATAAATTTTAAAATACTCTTGATAAAAAATGATAACACATCCACCACAAAATTAATAGTTTTTAAACATTGTTTAATCTTTAAATTTTTATCATTCTTCATTTATAACTCATATATTTTTTTTCCTTGCAAAAAATGACTACAAATTAAACTCGTAAGTATTGAATAAAGGTTACATCAAAATATAAGTTCGCAATTATAATTATTTTTCGTCATAAATCATCGTTTTGCGCGGGTATACATGTGAGTTGTTTTAACTTGTGTGATAGTAGGAAAAAAAAATTGAGTTTACTTGTGTGATTCTTTTGTTTGGTAAGCTCAAAAAATGGACTCATGATAATTCTTACCATTTAGTGCATTTGTGTCATCAAATTATCTTTCGTGAATACGTGTCGATAACCACAATCCTATTCTGAAAAATGCACCATTAGTTAGAGTAGCAACTTTAAATTCGTAACCTTAAGCCATACAAAAAATGTAGAAATATATTAGTCGCAAATTCAGATACAAGACAACATCAAAACTAGTCAAAGAAGGCACGAAATGAGAACTCGAACGGTAGATAACGAACCTTATGTCAGCAACTTCATACTTGAACACACAGATTTGACACCGAAAATAGCATCAAGTGATGACATTCATACTATCAGCAAAGCGAACACACTAGTACAAACGAGGCTTTCCCCGGCGACTTTTTTAAGCCCTTTCCGTCGACATGTCGACGGAATAATACCTTCCCGTCGACATGTCGACGGGAACATATAGACGGCTGTGCTTCGTCGGGAACAGTGTTCCCGTCGACAATCACCGTCGACACTGTGGGTCCCACATCGTTTTCCAGCGGGTAAATTTCGCGCCCAACTTTGGTGAATTATTGAGGCTAAAAAAATATGTTAAAATGTTCCCGTCAACATGTCGACGGGAAAATACGATTATGAAAAATTCAACGCAGTGGGGCTCGGTCAAGCGTTTTTTTTTTTTGTCGTTTTCTGCCTTATGCCGTCGACATATTGTCGACGGGAAACGGCTCGTCGCCTGTTCTCCTTATCCTTGTAGTGACAACAAGTGAGACTCAAAACATCAGCAACTGATAATCCAAACATGAGTGGACTAATAACAACGAACGACGACCTATAAAAATGATGTAATGTCTAAATCTGCACTGTTTTTGTTGGTATAGCATGTCGTTTGGTGTATTATTTTGTTGATTTGTCATAATATTCACGTTTCAAATATGCATCACTTCAAGTAGAAAAAAGAAGTATCCAAATCTACAATAACCTTTAATCTGATGGCCGGATTCATAATTTAAAATGTGGTTTTTCAGTTTATGTGGGAAACTAACTATATATAATGATGTATGGTAAATTATACTACATACTCCGTATGTGTTAGCAACAAATGATAATGCATGTGCCACGTACGCACATGTCATGTCTTTGTTTCCTGCACCCGTGAATGAATGATCCAACTAACTCAAAATGAAATGAAGGGTGATCATCAAACCTAAACATGCATGCACCTACCTAGTACTTCTTCTCGTCCTTTAAAACTAGCACAAACACACACACACTCACTCACTCACTCACTCACTCAATCATACTCAAACACAATCTTACCGTACTAGATCATGCCTGCCTCTTAGTTATATGTTTTTGGATTGTCTTTCAATCGGCCATCAAAGACGTGTGTGGCATGTGGCTTGGGGGGGGGGGGGGGGGGGGGGTGGGTTGAGGAAGATGCGGGTTCCTGCAAATGCGGTGCAACCCTCTGAAGTTATGTTTATAGGTTCGAACTTACAATCTTACATGTCCTATCTATTTATATATGTCTTGTTAGAAATTTATATGAACTTACATGTCCTCGTATTTATTACACACATATCGTATATCTCTAGCTTGTGTCTACTTATGATCATTGTTAATTTATGGTATTGAACATGTAGATTTCATCGCGCCATTGAGTCATTAGAGCAGAGTTTGCCTTACGCCAGGATGGTCCTCATCTTGAATCTAACACATTTGGGAAGCATCACAAGCACGGTGTGACTTGATATCTCGGGCCATTTCTATCTGGATCACCCACCAAACCTAGGTTTGGTTTTGGTGGGTGATCCAGACAGAAATGGCAAGAGATATCAAGTCACACCGTGCTTGTGATATGCCTTTGATTATATCCTTGAGGGCTTGCTTGAAAGACCAATATCCAATTTTTACGTTAACCATGGTGTCGACAACCACTGTATCCGGGATATGATACGGTGGGCTAACCTAAAAATTAGATATTGGTCTTTCATGCAAGCCCTCATGGATATAATCAAAGGCACAGGTTTGGTGGGGGATCCTAAACAGAAATGGCTCAACAGGCCACACGGTGCTTGTAATGCTTCCCGAATGTGTTAGATTCAAGTGACTGATGGGTAAGGCTTAATCAAGGGGATCATCCTAGATGGAAGTTTGTATCAAGCATTGGCTAGGCGCTTCTATTGTTGCTTTCCCAACCCTAGAAATCCGCCTCAACGTTAGTTTGAGCTCGATAGTATTGTACAAGTATTAACGTTAGTTTGAGCTCGATCGATTGTGATATGTTTCTCCAAAACATTAATTTGAATCTCAAGCACAAGTACTTGATTTGTCCATCTTTTAAAAAAGAATATAGCTTTATCCCACTATTTATTGTGCTTTGAAAAGTTCTCACTCACAAGTTAAGATACAAGTATCGTATAGCATATGAAGAGAAAAAAATTGGATTAGCGAGACTTTGTCGAATCTCACTTATACCTCCTCAACGAGCCAAGATGCATTTTCAAGATTGTCTTTGATTTTCATGAAGTGGTTCCATACGTAGTTGATTTTAATACGATTCTTGCTCATGAGGGTTATTAAACAACTCTTCCATGCCTAAGTTATCACTAGTTGTTCACATTAATTAAACCCATGAGGCTAACTCATTAGCCAACATAACACGTACATGAAATGAGATATTGTAATTACCCCTCCAAAATTTATGTACAACTTCTCCTTAGTCTTTAATTGATTCAACTTACACCTACATCTAGTGTTACTCCGTATTTCAATGTTAACTAGCATTATTGTTGACTGCAAATCTCTCATCTTGTCACATGTTGTAACATTTAAAGCAACACATATGGACAGTTGGAGTTTTGCATTATGGAAGTTAATATCATTTACACAAACACAACAACCACCACCAAACACTACTAATTTCACTAGATTTAAAGCAACACATAGCTAGGACCTTTTTGTATATATAAATGGATGTCATCCTACAATCTGTGCTAACAATACATAGCTAGTTAACGATCAATTTGAAGCATATTTATTAGAGATTTAATGTTTAATATAGAAAATTCTCGAAATAATTCAGTTTTGAAACGATGATCCACTTTCTAGCCCAGAAAAAGTCATTTCTCAAAGTATACCAGTGTGACTAACCGACTGCGCAACTCCATTAATATTTTGATAAGTGTCTCTATTTTACTTTGAGAAGTACTAGTATTGGTGGGATGCTTTTTTGTGCCACTAACGATTATTGTACTTTTGTACGAATAAATTTTGTTTTAAAAAAAAAATCAAAATTTTAATTTTTTTGGGAAAAAGACAAAATTTAGTCGTACAAAAAGTGTAAAATCAAATCAATTTAGAGGTAGCTTACACAACCCATCAATCACTTGTACTTTAATAATAAAAGATGAAACATGTGCTAAACGTTAGTGGAGTCACACAATCGGTTAGTCACACTAGTTTATTTTGATAAAGATTGTTTTAGCTAAAAAGTGGATCATAGTTTTAAAACATAATTGCTTTGGAGGGAAAACTTAAACCTAAAAGACTTTTATTCCAAAAAGTCCATACTAGCCACCACATAGTATATAAAACGCCTTCAAAGATAGCTCTACGATCGACACATTATTGTTTATTTAAGATATTAGAAACGGTGCACACTATTTTTGAATCGTTAATGACAATCACCATAAATGATCAAGGAGATGCTTATGATTCATAAGTAGGAACGTGGACTAAAGCTAAAATTTATTTAAGCTAAAATTGTTTATTCAAATAAATACACTAACGGGCTTATATTCTTAAGAAGTCAATGTTTTTTCCTTAAGGTTGATCATTTGTATATGTTGCTTATGAAATAATTGGTATTGATTCACACTGCTCTTTATCGTCCAAAACCAAGCTTTTTACTTATTTTTCTTTTTTTAACTTATCTATATACTATGAAACTGGAGAAATTAGCCTCAAACTAGCTTAGTGGTTCTTTGCTCCTTCCAGTTGAATGTTGCTTTGACTTAAGAGAGCCATGTCATCGATCCACCCACTCACCATACAAACCTCAAACCATTAATCACATGGATCACAATCTCTACCGTTCATTGTATCCATAATCATCCCTTCAACTTCCAACTACCTGCATTTAATTTCTCACCATTAAATACAACCAAGTTAGATAAGTTTACCCACACTAAAATACAATAATTCGTCCTTTGGTGAAGTCTCAAATACACAAAATCTTACCGCACCAGAACATGCTTCATAGTTATATGTATTTGGATTGTCTTTCTATCGGCCATGAAAGACGTGTGTGGCATGTGGCTTGGGGATCACATTCGCTTAATTCATTGTTGGAACAGACGTTCTCGGAAGTAAAATAAGCCCACGTAATCTCTTGGGCGTAATAGTTGCACGCCACTACTGACATAAGCTCTAGGGTCCAACACAACATCAGATACATAAGCGGCAGCAGAGTTTTCGGGGTTAACCCTAGTGTTCACCCAGTGTACCACATCTTCTTCTTGACGAACATGTTGGACCCCTTCAATAGCCGCAAGCCTTGGTGTGACTTGCATCAAATTTTCTGGGCCTATCCTCACCCCAAGAACCACCGTACGCAACCCAACATTTTCTTGTCTTTGGACTGAACAACAGTTGTTACCCATTTGTAGTAGTTACTTACCGAAGAAAGATTGATGAGTGATGAAACTGTGGGGAGTTGGTTTATATACATGATGTTTAATTAGTTGTGCCATGTTACGGCCGATTCACAACTCATTAAGTATTATTAAGTATTACCTTGAAACAAGGCTTCTGAATGATGAGAAAGAAGATTATAAAGATGAAAATTTGTTGTTCAGGTTTATGTTTACCGAATTGGATATGTTTATGTTTACGGAATGTTTATGCTTTCGAACTTTGTTTAGCTTTCGGGTTTGAACTTTGAAATGTAACAACTTAATAGACCTTAATGTCTTAGGTGGTCAGGCTTTTCTTGTTCAACTTATTTCTTTCAACCCAGATTGTCATTGATATTATCCAATTACACTCTATAAACGAGTTTCCAATATGACTAGTCTTGGATAATATATACATGAGTTTATAAGTGACTACTAATTAGCATCTATACGGGATCAAATGTCTACCGAGTCATGTAATCTTGCAAAGTAGACCCCAAAGAGCATAATAGTGATGACGATTTCCATGGCGACATAGATGGTGCATACAACTGACAAACAAAGACTAGAACCAACCATGAGTAGGAAACTTACCTTATGGAGTGATTACCCAAACTACATGAATTAGGATCTCGACAAAAGTACTAATTGCCGTATTAAGTAAGCTCGACAAAACAGCAACAGTTACTTTTTTTTTTAAACTTACATCTGTACGCTAAATTGCTCTACACACCAGTAAAATAACAACAGACATCAGCAACTTTCTTAAACAACATAATACAGAATCCTATGACCATAAAACATAAATCATATACTTGGCGCAGTTGCATTGTAATTCCTACAACAGATTGTTATAACAAGCATCACATACTCGTAATCCCAGGAAATCATTACGAAAGATTGAAATTCAGCATCTCGTAGCTAGCTACCAAATATGATATATGATTCACCAAAACAGTGAGCACATAGACTTATATACTCGCTACAAAGTTTTCACACAACACAGAAAGATGTTTACTCAAACTAGACAATGAGGACACATTCAGAAAAGAGGTGATCCAATGACAGAATCAGCAGAAACTGGAACCATGTTTTCTATTGAAGAGAACGGGAGCTTCTTTTCTAGTGAAGCAAAAGGAAGTTTGTTTTCCAATGAAGAGTACGGGAGCTTGTTTTCCAGTGGGATATGAGTTGAATTGAGTTTCTTTGATGGACGTAGACAAGCAAGGTGTTGCCTTCTAGTTTGGCTATTGTTGCATGTTGGAAGTTTGGTGGCAACCACGGATGCCTCGTCCTCCTTTGCCACTGGTGCGCCTGTTGGGTCCTGCATAATTACATAGAGTAAAACTTAATAACAAAACTGATGAAGAACGTAAGCGCTATCTATAGTTAATAAGTGTATAGAAACATACCCCTCCGAGTGCAAGAAAGGTGAAAGCTTGATTGTCAGCAGCAAGATAGATTTCAATGAGCTTCCTCAAGTCAGCAAGCGTTGAATCTTTTACCAGCCTTAGAGTTGTAATCACTCCCCCACCGTTTTCAACTGAAGCAGCCTCCCACTTGACAACCACTTCCACCACATCACTCTTGTTATCGTTTGAGCTGTTACTCAAGATGGGGCTGCAATTTTCCTTTGAATCACACACAACTTGCCTCATATTATCAGTCAGACTCTGCTTAATTTCAAGCTTATCTTCGCCAGTTGGCCTCACCGGACTTTCATCAGTCATATTGTTGTTGGTGGTAGGTAAGGGAGTAGGTGTGTGATGTGAAAGTTCTCTGTAGTTTCCACAAAGAGTAAATATATTCTGGATACGTAAATGCCGAGACGAGGCTGTATCTTGGCCCATACACTCAGAGTCATCCGAGGTTGCTGCTGCTGCTGCTATAGAATCAATATCAAAATTGAAAGCAGAACTTGGATTCTTGACTGGATACACAGTCTTTTCCTCAATAACTTCTTTCTGCACTTCATCGTCTTCTTCTTCATCCTCTTCAAAGACGGTGCTCAAAACTGCTTTAGTTGGGACGTAAGCATCCCCTTCGTATCCATCATTCTGTAAATTGTCCATGAAGGGATAGCCCAGAATAGCTTGTATGCTGCTGGAACTAGTATTCGTTTTATGTTTACCACCCACGTCCATATCCAATGATTTATCCAAATCCATGGACTTTTCCATCCCGGGATCCTCATCAGCATATATATCCATCAGCTTTTTAGCGAAACTATTTCCTTCCATAGATGATGAAACAGTTATATTTCGGTTTTCGTTTTCCTTTCCATCTCTGGAACGAGTCAATTCAGACTCGATCTCCTCCAAACGACGCCTCAACATTTCAACTTCCGCCTGCTGTTGGAGTATCTTCTCTTCCATCTTCCTCCTCTCCATTTCCACAACCTGATCAGCCATTTTCTGACATTCTTCTATTTTCTTCTCCAATTCCCTCTTCAACATATTTGTTCGCTCATTCACTTTCATGTTAATCTCCTCCTCACTCTTCTTCTCTTCCGCTTCTGCAAGTTTAGCCCTCAGGCCTGCAATCTCTTCTTCCTTTTTCATAAGCTGTTTGTGAGCTTCGTTCTTCTCCTTCTCTCTTATCTTATTCTCCATTTGCAGCTTGCAGATGAACTGATCCATAGCTGCAATCCTTGATCCCAAAACCACATCTGATGAAGAATCATCTGCCTTGATTGGTGTATGAGGTCCACGCACAATGCATTTGGCCTTCGCACCATATTCCAGTGTTGATATGGTCTTGTGCATTTCCTTGGGGTCTGGGCTCGCACACAAAATCATAAGAATCTTCGACTTGTCATCCTCGAACGAATCCTGTTCACAGCAGAAAGACAGACACAGAATTTAGACACCAAATCTAGCAATATGTATCGTCATAGAATGTTATATTAATAGTTAACATCGAGATATATTTTACCAACCTGCAAAAGCATTGTTAACTTGCTGTCTCGGAATGGCACATGAGAATCACCATTGGCAATGGACTCCACCACTCTCTTCAAAGCTATATTACCCTGATTGATCTTTGCAGTCTGCAAGTTCAATCCAAAAGAGGGACGACTTTATTTCAGTAACATAAACACATCTTTCATGATCTGTGAAAATGATAAGGGAATTTACCTGCATTTTCGCCTCAAATCCAGTTTGACCAGCTTGTTCTATATTTTCAGACCCCGCCATGTCGACAAGCATCAGGCGTCCACCCACAGTTGGGACATCAAGGATGATCTGCAGAAAAGTATTTAATTAGTTTAACTCGTATCCATAATCAAGGTTTCGCAGACAAGAAAAGTTGCGAAGAGGTTTATTTATTCAAACCATGCAGTGACTCCTGGAGCTTCTTTCATTGCAGAAAGTGCTTTTGACAATTCTACGCTTCTCAACTTTTTGGATCTCTTTCGATATCTTCCCTGCTTCGGTTCCAGATATGAAAGTTGCATTCTTTGCTTTCTTCCCCATTACTTCTAATTTTACCTAAAGTGTACAAGATAAAGTAATTAGGAGTAGTTTAAACTGAGTTGCAAATCCTAATTCTCAGAATAAATTTAAGAAGTCAATTGTTTATGGCACGTTTTCAGTTGTATAGAAGCAGACTTTTTAACAAATATATTTGGGAAAATGCTTTTCCATATTCAACCTCAAACTTGATTTCATAACAACCACTAATCCACGTAAGGTCGGTTTTTTATAAAGAAAAGTTTCTTGTTAAACAATATGATAAAATTCAAATTAAAAGTCAGAACATGAGTAAGCGTAAAAGAAGAATGAAAAAGTAAAGTGAATTGTGTATGGAAAATGATAAATTGAAGTGGTTAACTTTTGTAAGCTACTTGCTACAAGTAAAGTATCAGAACATGAATCGAATCAAGTTCTCCAAAACAACATATACAATTAACTGTCAGAACATCAATCATCTTAAAAGACAATATAATCAAATGAGAATTTCAAATTGGCCTAAAGTCGAATGATTTAAAACTAGGGAAACTTGCATATTCAAAAAGTAGCAAAATTTCAAATTTAAATCACGACATGAGGTAAAAAGTAAAAAGTAAAATAAGTATGCCTGAAAGTTAAAAAGAATAAAAAAGTAAAATCAATTGTGTATGGCATCTTTTGAGTTTACTAAGTTAACTATACGAAAACTCTATTGTTAAACTTGACGCGTTGATCATCATGTCAAGTATAGCTAACGCCTAACGCAACTAGCAACTACTTCATGTCGTGTAATAAACATATTTACAGGACTACAACTAACATCACCAACTGCTACAATCAACTATCAATCTTTATTATTTTATCTTTTTCGCCAAAACATCATACACATCTAAATTTTGACGAGAAAAAAAGGGGCTACCTTTGACGCATTGCCTCTGGACGAACCAACACCGAATCCGCCATTAGCACTATTAGTCGACAACAAATCATAAATCTCCTCATTATAAATCTCAAGAACCGTAACCTGAACAAACCCGACCCCCTTCTTGTCCTCATCCCCCAAAATATCCCTCAAACTCTTATACACAATCCCTTGCTCCTTATTACACCCAAACATGGTATGGCTCTTGCCGGACCCCGTAGGCCCGTACATCATAACCGTACACTTCTCCCCCATCTTAACCCCATGAATCCTCGACTGCACAAAAGCCGAATAAAACCCATCAAGATCTTGGTCTTGGGAGACGGAGACCCCGTCTAATGTAAAGTCACGGTATCCGATGTCCGTACGAAGGCGAATGGAATGGGAATCAACGGCGTGGAGAATGGAGGAGATGGGTTTGTCTTTTCGGTCCGGGTAGTCGCGGATACGGCCGATGACTTCGACGGGGTGGTCGAGAGAAGAGTGGTGGGTGGAGTTAGGGTTTGGAGAGGGTTTGGTGAAGATGAGACGGTGTTTGGAAACAGGGGTTTTCGGGTTATTCGATTTACATGAGGATGGTGTTGTTTGGTTGTTGTGATTTGATTTTGGGGTTGTGAATGGAGGAGCCATTAATTGTTGTTGTTTCTTTAACTGTGTGTGTGAAAATAGTGTGTGAAGAAGGAGAAGAGAGGATTGAGAATGAAAGGGGGAAGGAATGGAATTGAATTTTGATTAGAAATTGAAAATTGAATTTGTAGCCGTTACGAAATCTAACGGATATTATTTATGACCATATTTGACTTGTGAACTTTTTTGTTTTAAAGGCTCTTGACTGGGCCCAAAATCATTACTTCCATTCATTATAGCCCAACTTCATTTAACCATCTCTATTCTTTATCTTTCAACTTTATGTTGTGCTAAACACAACCGGGGCTCACCATTATACACCGCGAATCAGACTGAATCGAGAAACCAGACCAAACATAATTCGGTGTTTTGAGCCAAATCGACTTTCAATCCAGTCCAATTTTCGACAGTCCGGTTCAGTTTTCGAACCATGATAAGCCCTAAACATAACCTAATGCAATTATGAAAACAAATATCAATCAAAGATGGTAGTTAAGTTGATTATTATCAAAATAATAGACAATTCAACAATTCATGTTTCAATTATTTTAAACATAACTTTTATGGTTGTCTATAACAACTTCATTTTAAATAAGGTAAGTTAAACACACTAAAAAGCACATAAAGTACTCAGAGGCCCATATAAAAGAAAAGAAAAATGTATTTTTGTATGTATTCTTAGACTATCTTTATCAACAACCTATCCCAACTCAATCTTTTAATGAAATATTATTTTCTCTTTCCTCCACCTACACAACCAATCTATATTTTTTTTACCATTCATCAACAAACCAACCTAACCTACTTTATTTAAAATAATATGTAAGTGGGAGAAATGTATTTCTAATATAGTATTCTTTTTTTTTTTTATACTTTTTGTACTTCAATAGGTTGCAATCTATACCAATAAACATAGCCTTATGTCCTTTTTCGTGGTTCCGACTTTACTTTTAATGTGTTTAGCTTACAAAAACCCTTTTAAATAAACCAATAGTACTATATATAGAAGAAGAAAAACTAATAGTACTAATGAGAAAGATAGATTTTGTCAAGTGACAAAATAAGTAAAAGTTAAAGCTCACTTTAAATGCCTAATGGTAGTGTCATTTCTAGGTTAGATGAATATGTGAATGTAGTATTTGCAGCTGTTTTTATGTGTCACACCCCCAAAATACCTGAATGGCAGCGGAATGGAATACCTGAGGGTGTAACGGATCATAGCACACGAGCAAGGAAATATTGAACGACCTAAAGTGTCGTTTATAAAATAAATCGTTTGATTCATTCAAAATATTCAAAGTTATAAAACATAGGTCCCAAAAGTTGGAAAAGGTTTAAGGAAATAGTTTAGTACAATCAAACGATAGTTCATAAGTGCATGAAATCCAAAAGAGACGCGTCATCCTTGATACACAAAGTGACTCCATGCAATGCCATGAGATTATGCCATTAGTTACCTGAGAAATACATTGCGAAAAACGGTCAACATAAAGTTGGTGAATAATCATAGGTTTATAAGTAAAATCTAGTGTACAAATTGCCATAAGTAAAGCCAAGAAATAGGATGTCCGGAAAGTATATACATTGGCTCTTAAGCTCATGACCCCGAAGCTAGACGTTACTTGGCCCCAATGAGTGTTTACCAGGCACTCTAATAATAAAGATATGAAATGCATCTGTAATACTGTTGGAGCAACCCAAACACAGATGGAGGAGTCACCCTCAATAGATCTATTCACTCACACTCGCTTGGAACTTAATTAACGGTTCATGATATAATAAGGGGACTTGTCAAGACGTGGTAAATAGGCAACTTAAGCAATGTATGAATTTTATACTTAGGCATGTACACAAAAATAAGTAATGCGATGTATTCTCCCCCGTGGGATTTAAAATCAAATAAGTAATTAAAACGGGGCTATGAGAACTCACCTCGAAGTGATGGTACAAAGATGGTGCAATGAGGTAAAAGTAGTCGGGACAATGAGGCGCGAGTACTAGCCGCAACCTAAATGAATAATCATGATCTAACTTAGATCAAGCCGAAATGAAATGAATGCACATGCACATGATACTCATACCACTCGTAATTTGAAAATACTAGTTATCGTCTTAGTAAAATAGATTCCATACTTAGGAAAATAAGTCCTTATATAGGAGTATATAACTTGTCGTACTATCTCGTTAGAAAGTGTTAGCGTTAAATTCCTTGTATTGAAAACCTTGAAATACGTCGTTAAGTCGTATAAGTATTCTCTCGGGTCGTACGTATTCATTTGATAAGAAAATAGTCCTTAGTAATATTTTCTAGAAAATATACCGTTTAGCGCGTACGTTATTATTTTTATTTGTGTCCATATATATATATATATATATATATATATATATATATATATATATATATATATATATAGTTTGACGATGTTAGAATGGGTATAACTTGGTCGTTTTAAGCTCGTTTTCCTTGTTCTTTATGTCCACGGATTCGTCTTTGTATATACTAGTATATTTTTGATAACTCGGCTCTTTTAGGTTACGTTTAATGCTTCAAAATACCCGTCGTATTCTGCCAATCAGCAAGCAGTTTTCTAAGAAATAGTTTTCGTCGTTAATTTTGCAAAAATCATATCTCCTTCGTTATAAACTCGTTTTAATCCGTTCTTTCGCCCAAAGTTTCGTTTTTGAATGTATTTTCTAAATCTTTGGTCAAAACTTAGTCACCATCTACTGATTTTCCCACGAAATTAAAATAGGGACAGTAGGTATATCAAAAGTTTCAAAAACCATTTTCAAGTCTCCAAACTAGTTCCATCATCCATCAATCCACTTTCAAACACCACAAAGCTAATCTAATCCTACCATACACCTTCTTAGGGTGTCATGGGTCCTTAAACATCATCAATCCACTAGGTCTAACAAGGGTTTCTTATGTGTCCATTTCTAGGGCTTCAAAGTTAATATATACAAAAATGGAGTGGTACAAGTTGATGCATGTTTGAGATCTTGTAAGAAAAATGTATAAATATAATAATAACTTGTAAAAATCATAAAAATGAGTTTGTTTACTTACTTGATGGTTTAGAGAGCTTAGATGATAAAAAGCCTACTAATCCTTGAGTTTTTATTTCAAAACTCTAACAAGGATGATTATATCAACTAGTTTATGACAAGATCTTGTAAAATTTGTTGTTTCTTGCTCCTTGACCACCTAGGTCGATCCAACCTTAAGAGAGAAAGAGTGAAAGAGTTTTGCTAGTGCAAGTAAAAAGTGATTTGTGATAAATAAGTGAAAAAAAAGTTTAATTTATACTAGGAGACATATGTTTGGTGAGTAATTAAGAGTGTTGGTGAGGTTTGAATGCATGAAGACCTTAGGGGGGGGGGGTGTGGCCGGTCCTAAAGGAGGGAAATGGGGGGGGGGGGGTTGTCTTGGGATTAATTAGGAAAATTAGTATTAGTAGTAAAGTGTAGTTAGGTTAGGTTTAGGTTTAAGGTTTAATCGGGTACCGGGTTTGTTAGAAATAAGTTTTGTTGAAGTTATTCGGGTCATAATAAAGTTATAAAAATTGTAAAAATATGTCGGGTACAAGTACGGAGAGTTAGGGTGATTATCGTTTAATTTTGGTGAAAACCGTCGTTATTAAGTTAAACGTACGATACGTAATAGTTAAATTTCCAAAATACCGGGTAAATTAATATTATAGTTTTTATATTATAGAAATGAGTATAAAAATGTATTAGGATCATAGTCGGGAGTGTCGGACATGTTAGACACATTTATAGTTCGCGTATTAGTGTTTATTTAAAAATAAACGTACGTAAATCGTTAATTGTACCAAAAGTATAAATTTAATTATCCTACGAGTGGAATAGTATGCATGTGCCCTAATGATGATATGCAGACTATTTCTAGTCCGTATGAAGTGTCCCTGATAAAAATGCATGAATTCGCTCCTGAACCAATACGGTTACGCGAATTTGAACACTCGTAAACTAAATTTACGATGACATGAGTAATGCACGTGAATAGTGGTTTTCTCTCGGAAATGAATAGTGTCAAGTGAATAGTAAAATTTCTGAATATGTCTCGGAATGTCAAATTGACCTCAAAAATGATGAATAGTAAAACGATGAATAGTGATCGATGAATAGTAATTTGTGAATAGTAGAATGTCGAAGTTTGGAAAAATGACCTGAAATTGTGGGTTGTGACAGTCGCCCGTCCAAAAAGGAATTCAGTCCCTGAATTCAGTTAGTGTTGGTCTCGGTACTAGGCTCGGTGAAAAGTTGTGGATACTTGCGTCGCATTTGGTCTTCTCGTTCTCAAGTAAACTCGGGTCCTCTTCGAGAATTCCAACGAACCTTCACGATCGGAATTCGACTTTGTTTCAACTGTTTGATCTCGCGATCCATTATTTCAAATGGTTCTTCCACAAAGTTAAGCTTGTCATCGAGTTGTATTTCTTCTAATGGTATAATGGCAGACTCGTCCGAAAGACATTTCTTGAGGTTCGAAACATGAAACGTGTTGTGTACGTTGCTAAGTTCTGATGGAAGTTCAAGCTTGTAAGCAACCGGACCAATCCTTTCCAGGATCTTGAATGGTCCAATGTATCTCGGGTTCAATTTCCCGCGTTTTCCAAAGCGTATTACGCCTTTCCAAGGCGAGACTTTCAACATAACTTTGTCCCCGACCTGAAATTCCAATGGTTTGCGTCGAACATCTGCGTAGCTTTTCTGTCGACTTCTTGCAGTTTCGAGTCTCTCTCGAATCTGAATTATCTTTTCTGTCGTTTCTTGTACCATTTCTGGGCCAGTACATTGTACTTCTCCGACTTCGGCCCAACAAACTGGAGATCGATACTTACGACCATAAAGTGCCTCGAATGGTGCAGCCTTAATGCTCGAATGGTAACTGTTGTTATAGGAAAACTCGATCAACGGCAAATGGTTAGCCCAACCATTTCCAAAGTCAATCACACATGCTCTAAGCATGTCTTCAAGTGTCTGAATAGTCCTCTCGCTCTGACCATCGGTCTGAGGATGGTAAGCAGTGCTCATGTCTAACTTGGATCCAAAAGAATCTTGTAATGACCGCCAAAAGTTTGAAGTAAAACGACTATCTCTGTCGGAAATAATGGAAACTGGTGCACCGTGTCTTGAGACTATTTCCTTGACATAAAGTCTAGCAAGTTGTTCCATTGAATAAGTCTCTCTAATGGGTATGAAATGAGCTGATTTGGTAAGTCGATCAACGATTACCCAAATAGCATCGAAACCTCCTGACGTCTTAGGAAGTTTAGTGACAAAGTCCATAGCAATACGTTCCCACTTCCATTGTGGAATCTCTGGCTGTTGAAGTAACCCTGACGGTTTCTGGTACTCGGCTTTCACTTTAGCACAAGTAAGACATTTGCTGACGTACGTAGCAATTTCTGCTTTCATGTTCGGCCACCAATAAAGCTTCTTGAGATCCTGATACATCTTATCAGAACCTGGATGAATAGAGTACTTCGACTTGTGTGATTCATGCATAATCAATTCTCGCACTCCACCATAGAGTGGTATCCAACTTCGGTTCTTGAAACATAACACTCCGTCTGATCTCTTTACAAAGCCATTTTCGCTTTCTGGCATACCATAAAGTTTCTCATGTGGTCGGTTTTCTTCTTTGAGAGCCTCAATCTGAGCTTCTAGAATTTTTGATGGTAGTGGCGAAATGATAGTCATTCCCAATGACCTAACTCTCAAAGGTTTGAGTCGTTCTTTTCGGCTAAGTGCATCTGCTACAACATTCGCTTTTCCTGGGTGATATCGGATTTCACAATCGTAATCACTCAACAATTCTAGCCAACGACGTTGTCTCATATTAAGTTCCTTCTGATCGAGTATATGCTGTAAGCTCTTGTGGTCGGTAAAAATTACACACTTAGTACCATAAAGGTAGTGTCTCCAAATCTTGAGTGCAAAAACTACCGCACCCAATTCCAAGTCGTGAGTAGTGTAATTCTTCTCGTGTATCTTAAGCTGTCTAGATGCATAAGCTATCACCTTCTCGTTTTGCATTAGCACAGCTCCAAGTCCTTGATGCGAAGCATCGCAATATACCACAAAGTTCTCAATACCTTCAGGTAGTGACAAAATCGGTGCGCTACAAAGCTTTTGTTTCAATAGTTGAAATGCGGACTCTTGTTTTTCTCCCCACTCGTACTTTTCATTCTTTTGTGTCAGCTTTGTCAACGACTTCGCTATCTTAGAAAACCCTTCGATAAATCTTCTGTAATATCCGGCAAGTCCTAGGAATTGACGAATTTCCGTAGGAGACTTGGGCGTAGCCCAATCCTTAACTGCCTCGATCTTTGCCGGGTCGACTTGTAAACCTTGGCTATCAATGACGTGGCCAAGAAATTGAACTCTTCGTATCCAAAAATCACACTTAGAAAATTTGGCATACAATTGCTCATTCTTGAGTAGTTCCAGGATTGTTCTGAGGTGTTCTTCGTGATCTTCCTTACTCTTGGAATAAATCAAGATATCGTCAATGAATACGATCACAAACTTATTGAGATACGGTTTGCACACCCTATTCATGAGATCCATAAATACCGCAGGTGCGTTAGTTAATCCAAAAGGCATTACTTGAAACTCATAATGACCATAGCGTGTTCTAAATGCCGTCTTCGGGATATCCTCTTCCCGAACTTTAAGTTGATGGTAACCGGATCTTAAGTCAATCTTGGAATAAAAACTAGAACCTTGTAACTGGTCGAACAAGTCGTCAATTCTGGGGAGTGGATAACGGTTCTTCACCGTTAATTTGTTCAGCTCACGATAGTCAATGCACATTCTGAAAGTTCCGTCCTTCTTCTTCACAAACAAAACCGGCGCTCCCCAAGGCGAGGAACTCGGTCTAATGAATCCTTTGTCCAAAAGTTCTTGCAATTGATTCGACAATTCTTGCATTTCCGAAGGTGCAAGTCTATACGGTGCTCGTGCAATTGGTGCAGCTCCTGGCACTAATTCAATTTGAAACTCAACTTGTCGTGTAGGCGGAAGTCCTGGCAATTCTTCCGGAAAAACCTCTTGAAATTCCTTAACAATTGGCACATCTTCAAGTCGTTTCTCATCCGACTTCTTCTCCGTGATGTGAGCCAAGAATGCATAACAACCTTTCTTTATGTACTTCTCGGTCTTAATGCACGATATAATACTGAGTCTAGTTCCACTTCGCTCTCCACGAACAACCAAAGTTTCACCGTTATAAGGAAGGTGAACAACTTTCTCATCACAAATAATTCTCGCTCGATGCCGAGATAACCAATCCATACCGATAACAACGTCGAAACTTCCAAGTTCTACGGGCATAAGGTCTATATTGAATGGATGGTTTAGGAAATTTATAGTGCAACCACGGATAATGGTGTTGGTGTTAACTAGAGACCCATCGGCTAATTCAACGATATAGGAAATGTCTAATGGGATTGGTTCTATGTTAAGCAAAGGTGCAAATGCAATAGAAACAAAACTTCTATCCGCTCCTGAATCAAATAAAATGGATGCATAACGATTATTAACGAGGAACGTACCCGCAACAACATTCGGGTCTTCTTTGATATCGTCTCCTCCCATGACATAAGCTCTTCCTCGAGCCATTCCATTTTGATTTCCAGTTCCTTGATTCTTCCCCTTCTTTGGGCAATCACTCTTAAAGTGTCCAATTTCTCCGCAACCATAGCATGTTACTGGTGGTTTCTGATTGTCACCCACGATTGGAAGTCTACAATCTTTGATGTGGTGACCAACCTTCTTGCAATTGCCACAAATATCTGGACAACGACCTGGGTTATGATGCTTCTGACACCTTTCACATTTAGGTAGGTTACCAGTGTAACCTTTCCTGTCATTTGGTCCTGCAGCATAAACCTTTGCTACTTCCTGCCTCTTAGGTGGCGGCTGAACAGCGTTTCCACCTTGGTTGTAATCAAACCTTCTCTTGTTGTTGTTGTTGTTGTTATTTGGGTTGTTGTTTCGGTTATTGAGATAGTTGCGGTTTCGATTGTTGTTATAGTTGTTGTTGTTTCGAGTGTTGTTATAGTTGGTGTTGTTTGAACGGTTATTGTTGTTGACAGCAGCTTTCCCTTTGACCACTTGGACCATAAGTTTCTGAGTTATACGAATAGCCTCTTCCATTGATTGAGGATCAAAAGAAATCACATCTCCTCGAATACTTTCAGGCAATCCACCAATGAAGTTTTCCATCTTTTTCTCATCATCGGGAACCATAGTTGGACACAGTACAGCCAACTCTTGAAACTTCCTGATGTAGGTCCCAATATCATCGCCTTTAGTTACCAGCTCATAAAATTCCGTTTCCAACTTTTGCACCTCAGTACGAGGGCAAAACTTCTTTGTCATCAATTTCTTGAATTGATCCCAAGTGAGCTTGTGAGCATTTTCCATACCAATGGGCTGAGCATAAGAATTCCACCAAGACATAGCTTCATCAAGAAGCATACCTGTAGCAAATTTTACCTTGCTAACGTCCGGGCATTCACACATGAGAAATACATTCTCAGTCTTTTCAAACCAGCGGATTAAAGCAACCGCTCCTTCAGTGCCCTTAAATTTGATAGGATCACTAATCTTGAAATCTTTCCATGTACATTCACGCCTAGCAGTAGGTGGTTCAACGACCTCTGTATTAGAAGCAGCCTCAGCAGCCCTTGCAGCAACCTCAGCTCTCTCGATCTCTAGAGCTTCTGCAATACTATCCCGACCAACTTGCGGATAGCGGCTTGAGTCATAGCGGATGTTTCTGGTGCAGTCTTACTCTTCCTTGGTGCCATACTTCTGATAAATCACAATGGAAATAACCATGAGAAAAATCATAATAGAAATAGTCATCGAACCAAAGATATACACCCACAACACGTATATAAATATACAACCACAACAAATATAAATACAACCACGACATGTACGAGTACAACCACAATCTGTCTTGACATCACCACGACAAGTATATATATACAACCACAACAACCACGTCACGTATATATACATCCACAACCTGTGTCGATACAACCACAACATGTACGAATACAACCACAATCCGTATAAATGCGACAATAATAAAGAGCAACCACGAAACATCATAAATATAATCACAACACATGAATATAATACATGAAAATTTCGGCCTACATGGACCGATATAATATATATAGCACAACATTTCCAACATAGTAGAGTCGCACTTGATATATTTGTTTGTACAACAACCAAAAGACTACAAGTTCTTGAACTATGTCCCACATCCCGGGACTAGGAAAATAATACAAGCTAATATAATACCAGTCTACGTCTAGGCTCCTCCCGGTGCTCTAGATGGTCCAGGCTCTCCCCTCAAGCGGCGAATCTCACGATCCATCGCAACCACGATCTCCTCAAGATGCTCAAGTCGTAACCGAGAAGAAGCATCCCTACGCTCCAATACAACTACCCTCTCTCGAAGCAATGTCAACTGGTCTACCTGCTCCCACTGGGTCTCCTGTGTCGCCTGAGCTCTATCTCGAATCTCAGGTAACTCATCCCTAAGTAGCTCAATCTCCTCCTGGTGCCTCAACTGTCGTGCCTCGAGTCCATGGTAAGACACATCAATACTAACCCTGCCCTGAATCAAATCCTCAACCTGCTCCTCAACAGTCTCAAGTCGAGTGGTAATGATCTCATCAACTCTATACCCCAACCTATCTACTTGCTCCTGCTGAGCACCCATCTGATCCTCTAATGTGACGGCTGTAGGGCTCCTAGCCGCAGCCGCTCTAGAACTCTCACCTATGTGGTATACTGGTGGTGGTGAAAAGTCATCAGTCTCAGTGGTAGGTGAATCTGGAGTGGTAAGCCTTGCACGTTTCCTGAGCGGCAAGAGTGAGGTAGGCATAGGAGTAGTAGTGGGTAAGGCTGGTGGTGGTGGTGTAGGCACAGTAGGACTAGGGAGACTCCCATAAGTAGATGTAGCAATACGAACTCTCTTCCTAGCAGTCTGGATAGTCTTATCCCTAGGAAACATAAGTCTCGGCTCTGAATGGATAGTAGTAGTAGGAGATGATGGTATGTCAGTAGGTATAGTAGGATGGACATGGGGAGTAGGAGCCGTCTCCTCCTCCTCGAAAGGTTCGGTATCATCATCTGACGCCAAAAGTGGCAACTCAGGTGTAGGAGAAACAAATGGTGAAACAGCAGTGGAGGACACAGAGCCCTCATCATCAGAATCTGATATAGTGTAAAGTATAACAGTGTTGGGATTCGAAGACATGTCTCTGTGATAATCAAGGTGAAATAAATAAATAACTCGTAACAATAGAATCACCCGAAATAAGTAGATATGCACTTATGATGAAATGATGATATGCTATGATGGTGTGGTTATAGTCTAGGGTCTATGATGCAACCTAGTTCGCTATAACCTTAGCTCTGGTACCTATCTGTCACACCCCCAAAATACCTGAATGGCAGCGGAATGGAATACCTGAGGGTGTAACGGATCATAGCACACGAGCAAGGAAATATTGAACGACCTAAAGTGTCGTTTATAAAATACATCGTTTGATTCATTCAAAATATTCAAAGTTATAAAACATAGGTCCCAAAAGTTGGAAAAGGTTTAAGGAAATAGTTTAGTACAATCAAACGATAGTTCATAAGTGCATGAAATCCAAAAGAGACGCGTCATCCTTGATACACAAAGTGACTCCATGCAATGCCATGAGATTATGCCATTAGTTACCTGAGAAATACATTGCGAAAAACGGTCAACATAAAGTTGGTGAATAATCATAGGTTTATAAGTAAAATCTAGTGTACAAATTGCCATAAGTAAAGCCAAGAAATAGGATGTCCGGAAAGTATATACATTGGCTCTTAAGCTCATGACCCCGAAGCTAGACGTTACTTGGCCCCAATGAGTGTTTACCAGGCACTCTAATAATAAAGATATGAAATGCATCTGTAATACTGTTGGAGCAACCCAAACACAGATGGAGGAGTCACCCTCAATAGATCTATTCACTCACACTCGCTTGGAACTTAATTAACGGTTCATGATATAATAAGGGGACTTGTCAAGACGTGGTAAATAGGCAACTTAAGCAATGTATGAATTTTATACTTAGGCATGTACACAAAAATAAGTAATGCGATGTATTCTCCCCCGTGGGATTTAAAATCAAATAAGTAATTAAAACGGGGCTATGAGAACTCACCTCGAAGTGATGGTACAAAGATGGTGCAATGAGGTAAAAGTAGTCGGGACAATGAGGCGCGAGTACTAGCCGCAACCTAAATGAATAATCATGATCTAACTTAGATCAAGCCGAAATGAAATGAATGCACATGCACATGATACTCATACCACTCGTAATTTGAAAATACTAGTTATCGTCTTAGTAAAATAGATTCCATACTTAGGAAAATAAGTCCTTATATAGGAGTATATAACTTGTCGTACTATCTCGTTAGAAAGTGTTAGCGTTAAATTCCTTGTATTGAAAACCTTGAAATACGTCGTTAAGTCGTATAAGTATTCTCTCGGGTCGTACGTATTCATTTGATAAGAAAATAGTCCTTAGTAATATTTTCTAGAAAATATACCGTTTAGCGCGTACGTTATTATTTTTATTTGTGTCCATATATATATATATATATATATATAGTTTGACGATGTTAGAATGGGTATAACTTGGTCGTTTTAAGCTCGTTTTCCTTGTTCTTTATGTCCACGGATTCGTCTTTGTATATACTAGTATATTTTTGATAACTCGGCTCTTTTAGGTTACGTTTAATGCTTCAAAATACCCGTCGTATTCTGCCAATCAGCAAGCAGTTTTCTAAGAAATAGTTTTCGTCGTTAATTTTGCAAAAATCATATCTCCTTCGTTATAAACTCGTTTTAATCCGTTCTTTCGCCCAAAGTTTCGTTTTTGAATGTATTTTCTAAATCTTTGGTCAAAACTTAGTCACCATCTACTGATTTTCCCACGAAATTAAAATAGGGACAGTAGGTATATCAAAAGTTTCAAAAACCATTTTCAAGTCTCCAAACTAGTTCCATCATCCATCAATCCACTTTCAAACACCACAAAGCTAATCTAATCATACCATACACCTTCTTAGGGTGTCATGGGTCCTTAAACATCATCAATCCACTAGGTCTAACAAGGGTTTCTTATGTGTCCATTTCTAGGGCTTCAAAGTTAATATATACAAAAATGGAGTGGTACAAGTTGATGCATGTTTGAGATCTTGTAAGAAAAATGTATAAACATAATAATAACTTGTAAAAATCATAAAAATGAGTTTGTTTACTTACTTGATGGTTTAGAGAGCTTAGATGATAAAAAGCCTACTAATCCTTGAGTTTTTATTTCAAAACTCTAACAAGGATGATTATATCAACTAGTTTATGACAAGATCTTGTAAAATTTGTTGTTTCTTGCTCCTTGACCACCTAGGTCGATCCAACCTTAAGAGAGAAAGAGTGAAAGAGTTTTGCTAGTGCAAGTAAAAAGTGATTTGTGATAAATAAGTGAAAAAAAAGTTTAATTTATACTAGGAGACATATGTTTGGTGAGTAATTAAGAGTGTTGGTGAGGTTTGAATGCATGAAGACCTTAGGGGGGGGGGGGGGGTGGCCGGTCCTAAAGGAGGGAAATGGGGAGGGGGGTTGTCTTGGGATTAATTAGGAAAATTAGTATTAGTAGTAAAGTGTAGTTAGGTTAGGTTTAGGTTTAAGGTTTAATCGGGTACCGGGTTTGTTAGAAATAAGTTTTGTTGAAGTTATTCGGGTCATAATAAAGTTATAAAAATTGTAAAAATATGTCGGGTACAAGTACGGAGAGTTAGGGTGATTATCGTTTAATTTTGGTGAAAACCGTCGTTATTAAGTTAAACGTACGATACGTAATAGTTAAATTTTCAAAATACCGGGTAAATTAATATTATAGTTTTTATATTATAGAAATGAGTATAAAAATGTATTAGGATCATAGTCGGGAGTGTCGGACATGTTAGACACATTTATAGTTCGCGTATTAGTGTTTATTTAAAAATAAACGTACGTAAATCGTTAATTGTACCAAAAGTATAAATTTAATTATCCTACGAGTGGAATAGTATGCATGTGCCCTAATGATGATATGCAGACTATTTCTAGTCCGTATGAAGTGTCCCTGATAAAAATGCATGAATTCGCTCCTGAACCAATACGGTTACGCGAATTTGAACACTCGTAAACTAAATTTACGATGACATGAGTAATGCACGTGAATAGTGGTTTTCTCTCGGAAATGAATAGTGTCAAGTGAATAGTAAAATTTCTGAATATGTCTCGGAATGTCAAATTGACCTCAAAAATGATGAATAGTAAAACGATGAATAGTGATCGATGAATAGTAATTTGTGAATAGTAGAATGTCGAAGTTTGGAAAAATGACCTGAAATTGTGGGTTGTGACATTATGACCTTATGATTAGCTACTTTAAAGCTGTTTGGGCATGTCCATGCAGCTTATAGTATGTTGTATATGGTACTATGTATGATTTGTGGTTTTAATATATATTTTCATCTGGTTTTTTACTTAAAAAAAAAAAAAAAAAAAAAAAAAAACCTCTCTTTCAATTTGATTAAAATTAATTTCATACAAAACATATAAAGAAAAAACAAAAATTATTATTATTATTATTATTATTATTATTATTATTATTATTTTACTTAAGTCTAAAAATAGCTTATAATATAAGGGCAAATTGCATAAAAAGGTACTCATTTTAGGTCCAATTTCAATTAAAGTTACCTATCTTATTTTTTCTCAATTTAAGGTACCCATCTTTTATTTTCTTACAATTGCGGGATAATTTTACCTAGACAATAAGTTGCCGGTCATATTTAGATTGTATAGCATGCCAGTGACGTGGCTTGTTTATTTGTCAAAATGATAGCACCAAAAAGTCAGCACCATGAAGAAAACATTCATCATTTTTCTTCTTAACATAAGCAACCACCATTACCTGCACAAACTTGAACTACCATTACTAGAACTAACCATCCTCCCAACAAAACTCACCCACCACAACCATTTTTCCAGCAACTTAAAAAACAAATACAAACACATAGATGATTTAATAAACAACCCGAAAATCAGATTCTAGAGGGTTGGTACTGCTGAAAACAAGGTGGGTATCGCAGGAAACGAGAAGGGTCTCGCCAGAAACGGGTGGGTATCACCGGCGAAGAGGTAAGTGTGAACGTGAAAGGTGGGTTTCGTTGAATAATCAAGTTTATTTGGAGAAGAAAGCGTGTTTCGCCGGATATGATGTGGATCTCTGAAAATGGGGTCACCGGAGTCGAGGTTCACGTTTGTTCGTTGGATTTGGAATGAAGTGGTAAATGAGGAGTTTGTTTAAATGTTTATTAGTTTGTAGTTTTGTACATGTCAAAAGCCAAATCACAGAATTTATTCATGTGACAAAGAAAAATGTATTACCTGCTAATATTGTTTTATTTGACCGGGAACCTGCTAATCGACTAGGATTGCAAGACAAAATAAGTTTGATACCTTAAATTGAGAAAAAATAAGATAAGTACCTTTAATTAAAATTGGACCTAAGATGGGTACCTTTTTATGCGATTTGCCCATAATATAATTGATCAATATAATTTATAATTAACTAATCATGTAAATTGATGAGGTTTTATCTATTCAAGTTAAGTTATCCGGGAAAGGAAATATGTACACGGTGTAACTAAGATATTAGTGTGATCGATCATCTCTCACTTTTCTTTAATCACCTTCAAATGTGTATATAATGTGTATCTAGTGAGGTTTGTGAATATATTACGTGTCTTAACACTAAGCTAATTGGCCAAATATATAGTATTTCATTTCAGTGTCAAATTCTATCTTATAAAGACATTAGATGCATTTCAATAAAGTTCACGACGTTACTTATACAGTAAAACCTTTATAAACTAATAGTGTTGGGACCAGGATATTTTATTAATTTAGCGAGATATTATTATATCAATAAATTAATAATTTATTAATTTAAAGAGGTTTTATATATGATCTTTAAATTTTCAAGTGTAATATACTAGTTACAATGTATACTCAATGTATACTCCTTAGAGATGAAAAATAAATTTGAAAAACAAGTTCCAATTAAAATTTTATGAATTCGTTTCACACTTTATGAAAATAAAATTAGCACTGTTTCTATGTAATCTCTTTTTCTAGCTTTTGATAGTTTTTATAAAATTCCGCCGTTAAAAAAAAGAAAAAAGATAATCGGTCAGCAAGTAAAAGTTAAAGCTGACTTTCAATTTGATTAAAATTAATTTCATACAAAACATATAGAGAAACAAAATATATATGTATTAAAAAAAAAAAAAAAAAAAGTCTAAACATACGTTATTGTATAATTGACCAATATAATTTACAATTAACTAATTAGGTAAATGGATGAAGTTTTATCTATTCAGATTATCTGGGAAATGTTGATTTTTGTACTCATATGTACACGTCGTAACTAAAATATTCGTGTGATTAACTCTCACTTTTCTTTAATCACCCTCAAATGTGTATGTAACGAGGTTTGTGAATATATTACCTGTCTTAACACTAAGGCCTAAGCTAATTGGTCAAATATATAGTATTTCATTTCAGTGTCAAATTCTATCTTATTTAGATGCATTTCAATAAAGGTCACGACTTATACATGTATCTTGACAATAACATTTCTAGAACTAGCTTTCTAGTAGACTTTTGATTGTTAACGTACATTATTGTTGTTTGATTCCCATTCTTATTTTACTTTTCTCGATCTGAGTTTCTTAAACATGCCAAATTATATTAGAACTCGATATATATATATATGCATGTGGATTTCACAATTGTTGGATATAAACAAACTTATCTATACTCAATTTGAAGGAAGGTTTTATTTATTTAGAAATGAGATCGAAAGTTCGAAAAATGAAGCTGAAAATACATCGACTGATACATTAATTAACATTAGAGCAGTTAAAAAAAATACGTGGTCTTTCTTCGTATCCATAATAATTAGCCTTACGGCTCGCCTCCTCTATTAACTGGACGCGGGATACTTGATGACCCGAATTTACATAGTCCCAACCCAACCATGGCGCGCACCACTTCCCCTTTTACGAACACTTGTACAATATAAAGTATAAACCATTCTTTGAATCGATCACCTATCTGAATCCTCCTCACAGAATGGTAACGGAACCGTTTTCACCGCTCTATACTTTCCCACATTGTTCAAGTGCTCATTTTCCAGCCTGCATCAATAAGCATACATGTTAATTAGTACCTTTTAGCTTAAGCATTAAGGGAAAAAAAAATTACAAACTGTCTGCTTATATTACCTGTAGTAATTCCAATGCCCACGTCGAATCACTTCTAGTGAAGCAAGTGAAAAATCAAGTAGCCGTGATTCAATTAATCCAACTTTGAATTGTAAAACGGTTTCAAGCCAAGCCACCCTCAAAACAAAATTCAAGGCCTGCATATCATGATGTTGAGTTAATTAACTGAAATGAAGCTAAAAAAAGAAGATGATACATATAGGTTAGCCGTAAAGGGTAATTAACGAACTCACTATAGCTAGGTAATAGAAGCCTTTTTTCTTTAAGACAAGTTCATCTCTAAGCCATAAGTTTTTGGACTTGGAATCAAGAAGTCCCCAGTCTTTGACGAAGTCCCAATATAGCTGGTATACTGTCGCAACCAATGAAGTCACCAAAACAGTGACCAACCAGAATTGTGTTTCTTGTCGTGCATACGTTAACCTAGCACCGGCTGCAACCATGGCTGACACATACTTCCCCAAGTTAGCCAAGTGGTTCACATCACCCTCGTCAAACCATCTCCTTGCACACTATATATCATCAAAACGTTGAGTTACTAATTACCCTAGCTTAATAGGTTGTCACAGGCATTATATATAAAAGCATGATTTGGAAGATTTTAGTATCTAATTACCTGCATAGCACGCCAATAGTATGGTGCGAAGGAGATCACATAAACAAGTTCTCGATATAACTTCCCTGACTTACAAGTATGATATTCATGTGTTTTGAAACTTCCGGCAAGGAAGTAACATGCTGTAGATTCCATGTGCCTCAACAATGGGATCTAAAAATAAAGAAAACAATGTTAATGCCAAAAGAGCAATATTCTTCATGATACTAGATTATATCTATCGACCATATACCTGGCTAGTAAGTTGATCAGCCATGAAAAAATCTACCATCAGGACCTGTGTTGGTGAAAAAGGATCATATTTGATCATAAGAATATGATAACTTTAGTTGTCGTATCAGATATATGTAACAAGGTGGATAAATTAATAGTACCTTGTACAAAGGAGAACATATTATGTTGCGGATGACTCTAAGGAAACAATAACGAGTTGAGCGATAGAAGATGTTTAGCGGACATACAAGCAGCCCAATGAAAATCTGTAAATCAAATAGGAGATTGATCAATATAACTCTTTGAAAATCTGTAAATCAAGTAGAAGATGTAGAGCATTACCAGAAGGAGAATGCCAGGAATTGTGTCAACTTGGGATGGAGAAAATCCGTTAGAAGCCAAGATGAGATGTAGTACCATGGCAGAAACAACGGCAGTCATCATGCACGTGCAGACAAGAAAAGCGTCTCTGTACTTGAGTGCCGTGTTAGCTTGGAACTCGAATATGAAGTTGTAGTTAATCCTTGTAGCTTTCCACAAGAAGAGGTTGCATCCGTACATGAATAAGTGCAAACTCAAAAGCGCAAACATGCTGCAGTTCCATGACAATTTGATTTAGCATAAGTACTAAAAATCGTCATTTCTTAATATTAGTAAAACCCGATTTCAGCTATATACCTGAAGACGGGGTAGACTGTTTCAACATAACCAGCTTCTGTACCAGGAGAGAACATGCCACTGATATGTGCCAATATTGCATACACCGCAAACAAAGTTACAAAACTACCCGTAAACAATCCTGTAATTGCGACAACACAATTGTCGATTATTATTTATATTAACTTCGATGGAAAAATATGTGTCGGGTACTAGTAATTGATCTATACCAACAAAAAATGTGACCATGTGAGACTCTTTGTGTTGTCGGGGTCTCAAGAACTTCATAGCCTTTTTTCGGTCATCTTTCGCAAACTGCTTCGTGAAAGATAGTTCCACTTCATCCATTAATTTTACCACCTATATATATACACATAATTACATTCGTAAGTCTTAGTTAGTTATCAACAAGACTAACTACTATATGTCTATCATGTCATTTCTTTTCTTGAAGTATAATAAGAAGAACATGCAAGGCATGATCAGTAGCTAGTGGTATACAGTATTAATCTGAAAAGCAAAATTAATGGTACAAAAAGCACTAAATAAGGATATGCGTACTTAGTAGACCCACTAAACTTAGTGCTTTCTTACTTTCAAGTATCAAACTCTTCAACAAACTCTTCAAATTTAGCTTTTTTATTTTTTATGTTATTTTAATAATGTAAAGTTGATGAAATCAGGCAATAAAAGCCTCAGCAAGTTTTCTAATACCAGCCATTATATATGTTTCACAGCTGTAGAGAGGAATAAGATTTGCTCATTAATAATCTTAAAGGGTAATTTTTTAGCTAGTTCAAATGAATATAGAGTATATACCTTATCAGAGCTAATGAAATGCGATCTTTTAACTGCTTTAAGGTAAGTTGCCGATGACTGTCGGTTGGATACCTGTCAAAAAGCCATGCATGCATGCATTAATTTCAACTAAGTCAATATCTAAATAAACTTGTTTTCCATATGTTTTCAAGAAAAAAATAATGTAATATTACCTTGTCGAATTTCTTCAATATCTTTACGAATGCCACCATATTTAGCGAGCTGTAAAATTAAAATATGTACTTCTTTATTATAAACATTAATGGAATCTATCAACAATGATGAATACGTAGTAAATTAATTTGACAAAATGAACGTGAAACCATAACATTGTTGCCATTTATTTAAAATAAATAAAGGTCCTTAACACTCCCAATCCCATCGAAGAAATATACCTCGACATGAAAATTATATAAAAAGTGGTAACGCACTTATGTACAATTTGTTTATACGTTAATAATTCCTTTTCATTAAAAGGTAAACACGTTTTCAATAACTTTAATTTCCATGACATGCTAACAAAATTTCACAACCTTTAAAAAAGATATGAATTATGATCTTGACAAAGGCAAAACACTTATATGACTAATTAACTAACTAAATTATACATGCATACGTAAAATGAAACTGAAAACATGTAATTAAATTATTGGTACCTATACTTCTTTAGAAGACCAAGGCCTCTATAAAGTTCGACAAAAGCCCCTCTAATCATTTTTTCGGCACACTGGAGCTTCTTGCGATTGATGTATTCGCCTTGTTTCTTGGGGTTGTTAACTAGATCTTCCCATAGCATTGATGTAACTGCCGTTATTGTTCGTGTTGGAGTTGTTGCTGGAATCTCGATCCTCATGGATGTTTTAGGCTTTCCCTTTTTGGTCTTTCCCCTCGTGGCTGCGCCAACAAGGTTGATACCGTTCTTTTCTAGAGCCGATATCACATCATCTGTCGCTTGTGTCTCTCCATCGCCTTCACCAAACTCAGACGCAGTTTCTGCTTATATATGTGCCCCATGTTAATTTATCTTAAGTTAAAAATTTATATATGACTGCATGTATTGTAAACTAAAGCATATATGTTTTGCTTGTTGATTACGAATATATATATTAATATTAATTAATTATATAGCATAGTTGCGACCACATGTTGATTACAAAGTAGTGACGAGGTACATGTTTGAGTATGGCCTTTAATATAATTAGTTCTTAATTTGAAGGAAAAGTTACCAGAGTCAGAGGTGTTGCGGCCAGATGAGTAAGAGCGTAGGAACCCTGGTGAGGCCGGGAATGAGTTGAACCTGCCGCTGGTGCTACGGCTGTTTGATCGTTCCCTTCTACGGCATTCAAGAATCTCTTGGAGGTCTAATAAAATTTGTAGCTGTTTTTTCAACATTTCTCCTCTCTCAAGGAACTCGGTTTCTTTGTCCGTGTAAAACTGATTCACCTTGTTTAGCTCCTCGTCCAATTTCTCAAAGAACGCCTTCACCTGATATCCGAGACAAGTCATTTAATTAGTTTTATGCAACAAAAACAAGTATAACATCGAGTAAATAATTTGCTTTGATAAATTACCTCTTCTTCCTCCGAGTATAAATGATTAACAAGCTCGGTTTCATCATCTTCATCTTGAGCTTCAGCATCAACATCACCATCACCATCATGTTGTTCCGAACTAGCACTTTTAACCTACAACATGACACGTGGAATATGTAATTACGTTATAGCAATGGTACGTACGTAAACTAGATTTGCTTATAGATCTTGAATTGATAGCATTGCATATTATGTGTGATGGCGTATATGCCATGTGTTATCTTTTTGGTCACGATAAAGAGCAGTGTCACAACCGTTTTTATTGGCTTTTAGTCCCTAAAAATAGATAGTAATATATTTCTATCATCGATATATTATGATCACAACAACAACAACAACATATATGCCTTTAATAATTTGCAAACGCCATCCATCTCCTACTATTCCACCGTCTATTAATTACTAATGGGTGTGAAAGTATTAGTAGTAACTAGTAAGCAAGTATATTAATTTGTGGAAAGAAAAATTACAACATAATTAATGGAAGTTAATTGAGTAAACTCATGAAAGATTTCATGCGTAACGTAACAAAAAAACATCTGGTACTATACATAGATTTCATGGGAATATAGCTGGAGGAAATTTAATTGATCAGTAAATGTATGATGACACGAAAACCATGATCAAGACATGCACCCGGCCCAGCTACCCATTTCTTTTCAAACTTTAGGAATTAAGTGCACATTACATGTACATGTACATGTTACACGTTCATTTTTGGCCATTCAATTCATTCGTAATAAGTTACATAGCTAGCTAGTAAAAGGTGGTGAAATATGGTACCTGGAGAATCTGGTCATGATTATGATCAGGTGGGTGATGATTATTACAAGTGTGACGACGGAGCAAAGAGCGAACAGGGTCGAATATGGAGAAGCCATAATCATGGTTACTAGAATTAGTGGTGTGAGATGATGCCCTTGAGAGCTTAACCTTCTTAACATGTTTCTTGAGCTGCCAGTAGTTCACAAATGCATCTTTCCATTCAGGTATTAGTTGAGCTTCGAGCTCCTTTGAGAACTTCACCATTAGCTTAGCCCGTCGATATATCAATCTAGCTCCCGGCCTCGATCTCTCTTAGCTAGCTTCCGAAGGTCGAGAGATATAGAGAGAGAGGGGTTGTTGGATGATAAAAGGGGGGAGGGTGTCTAAAGATATATAGAGAGAGGTAAGAGACAATTAAGTAAAGTA
Organism: Artemisia argyi; assembly: GCA_030686995.1. Taxonomy (NCBI): domain Eukaryota; kingdom Viridiplantae; phylum Streptophyta; class Magnoliopsida; order Asterales; family Asteraceae; genus Artemisia; species Artemisia argyi. The sequence goes on along the minus strand of CM060695.1, from coordinate 10,178,592 downwards.
AGAAAGATGGTTTAACAAGTAAACATTTCAAAAGCTTGTTTTCACATCTACTAATAATTAAACCCAAAAGAAAAGCAGAGGCTTTTTCCAGTGCACTTAGCTTTGTTTTCTTTCGTGCTTGCAAATTTATTCATATGGAGAGAACTCACACCACCTTAATTACGTACGCTACTTATGTGTTCCCATTTAAATCACTATTATTATTCTTAATAAAACATGTTTAACTAGGAAATATCGTTTGCACTTAGCTCGTAGCAGCTGTCAAAACATTTAACATGCACTAATAATGTAATTATACTAGACGATTACCCGTACATACCTGCAACAATGTATGATAACGTTAATTTGTATGTGCAATTTTTATTATATGTATGCATGAGTGAAGTAAGTAAAAGTTAAGAAAGTTAATGGTTTAAATTTTAATTATTATTTAAATATTTAATAAATTGCAAATGTATTTTCTTTTTATATGTTATGTAGTATAGATTATCAAACACATTTCAAACAATTTTGTGGGAAAGAAATAATCATTTCTAAACATACTCAACTATTCATTATATTTTATTTGTTAATCAAACTTTCTTTTTCTTATTTTACATACAATTATTTTGATAATTCGTGCTATTATTAGGTGTATTAATAGGTGACACAAAGTAATCACAATTAATATGTTGTTAATAATCATAATATATCTCTAATGATAGACACAATAGACATTTATTAACAATTTGTATGTATAATAGGAGGGAAAAAATGTTTAATAGACAAAAAAAAAAAAATTAATAACAAGTTAGATATATTTTAAAATGACTATATCTTTGAAAAATTAAAAAATAATTATCCACGCCTCCAATAGAGGGTTTAAAAAATTAAAAAATAATTATCCACGCCTCCAATAGAGGGTTTAACAAGCCGTTTAGAACTTCATATTGTTTATGGGCAAAAGATTAACTAATATATTATCACCAACATAGATCCACAAGTTATACTTCTAGAAAATTTTAGTCTTAGTGTCCTAACTATTTAGTGATGTAGAAGTATTATCTAAATTAAAATTTATGCAAATGAAATAAAATATTTGTTTCAACAAAGAGTCAGATGCCACAAGCCAGATACCATGGACCATGGAATTTGCATATATATTCCTAAAAATAATTGTACCATCTACATATATGTTATTATTCATCTTTCGAGGAATATATACGCAATTCTCTCATGTTTTTAATATAGCGATATGCTATTTGTAAAATAATGCTAAATTTATCAAATAGTTTAGCAAGTGGCTTATATAAGAGTACTTATTTACGAAAGGTGTGTAAAATGTGATTAAGATTGGGTTAAGATGGTTGTGTTGTTCGGTTTTTCGTGTTGAACAATAAGGACTCAAAGATTATGATTAAGAATCAAGAGTTTAGGTAACACTCAAACAAACCTTGTTAGTGTGTGTTTTTACTATATGAAACAGTATGAGAGATTGTAGAGGAGTTGGATCCTCTTTGATGTGTGAGGTGTCTTCTATTTATAGAGAGGCATTTAGGATTTAAGTATAAAAACCTCATGTGGATGATCAATAGTTGTAGACAAGCCAAATGTTGATCATCCAACGAGTAAACAAGCAAGACATGTAGCATCTCCTTTTTGGACGGTACCAGGTCGTGCACGTATCCTATACTCTTGCCTGCGTATCTTCAATTGTCATATTTCAGATGATACATCTTTGTCGTTATTGACAGTTAGATGACAGTTATCTTATGCGTATTCCCAGGCTATGCGTCGCCTGGGAGTGTAGTTGGGTTTATCAAATGTTGATAATTGGCCTTATTGATAGTTTGGTAATGGGTTTTGTGACAACCGGCAATTTAGGGAGTTATTTTGAAAACCCGCATTACGTTAAAGTTCGTTTATAATTTGTATTTGGAATTTTTATTCACAAAGAACTTGTAAGACCTATTTTATGGATAATTATATTTAACGACGTTATGGAATTCGTGAATTATTTTAATAATTCATTTTGATATTATGCTCGGTGATGTATTCTTAAATTCTCACTTAGTACTACGTTGACTCCGGCACTAGGAAACTTAAAAGTTTAATAACTTACGAGTTTTAATACGTGGGACGTTTAATAACGTACATATTATAAATTTCGGTGGAATATATATATATATATATATATATATATATATATATATATATATATATATATATATATATATATATATATATATATATATATATAGCCCGTCAAATGGTGAAAATAACGAGTTTCGGGGACGTACAATATTTTTATCGTAAGTTTTCACTTACGTGAGGGGACGTTTTTATTAATTAAACTTGGAGGTAAAAGGTTTGGTGTACAAATAATAAGGAAACTTAGTTGAGGGACCTAAAGTGAAAATACTCTATTAAAAACCCTAACCCTAACTCATATTTATCATTTTCACTAAAAATCTCACCCACCCTCTCCTCTCTTCTCCCTCACCGCCAGCCACACCCAAAATCCGGCCACCACCACCGTTACCCACTGTACACCGCCACTCCAAAATACTTCCCACCTTCTCCTTGTTACGTTGTGGTGATTCACGCGCTCAAAAACCCTCCCCCTCGCCTCGTTCTACCACCACCGACGCCACCCACATCACCTTCACCATCTTTCTTGGTTTACTATTGTAGATCCACGGGTAAGTGTGCACAAGGTGCCTCGTTTTTGTTGAAAAACTTACCCAAACCCACGAATTTTTATTATTATGGATCGGATTCGGAGAAAATGGATAAAAGTGATAATGGGTTTTGCTAAAAACGTGTTAAATCTTGGTTTGGTATCCGGGTTTTGATGTTTGGTTGGGTTTTGATGCGTGGTCGACCCCCTAGCCGAGGCCCCCTCCTCGATTTTTATTAATTTCGGGTCATGGTGGTCATTTTGACCCGTTTTCTTGATGGTTGACCATTGTTGGTCATTGTGATTATTTGGCTTAATTGATTTGGCCCATGGTTTGGTTATTTTCGTATTGGTCGACTCTTGTGGGAGCCGAAGACCCAAAATGGGTCGAATGGGGTCATTTGGGTCGAGCTCGTGTGAGCTAGCCGCGACCGTAGTGGTCTCGGGTGGGAGCCACTTGGCTCTTGGTATATGATTTGACTTTAGTTGACTTGGTCTTTGACCCGAGTACGGTTAATTTTTGAGAACCGTGGTTGATGTCGAAATATATATGTTTCGACTAATTTTTATTTGTTATGGTTATTTGTGTATATATTGTTTGGTTATCGTCATTATTGCGACTTATTGGATTTTAAGCGGATGACGAGTTATTTTGAACTCGTGGTATATATTGAAGAAGTGTTGACGAAAAATGGTTTTGGGGACCGATTGTGAGACGGTCACTTAGATTGACGGAGATAGGTTAGTCGGGTGCCGTAGTCGGACCCTATTGTTGTAGATTTGGATTGGGATTGTTTTGGACGGAGATACTTTTGTATTTATGACTTTTACATATTACTTTGGACTTGGACAATGAGCCGAGAGTCATGACTCGGACATGTGACCATTTCGTATGACTCGATAACTATTACAATTAAAACGTAAATAATAAAACTCGTAATAATAATTATTGGTAATATAAACGTTTATATGAATATATAGACGTGAATAACGGATATATAATTATATAGGCGCGTATATTAATAATAATAATAATAATCACGAGTCATATTATAAATAATACGACTAGATATATATTATGCTACGAAAGTGGCGTAATATTATTGAACGTATTATTATTATAAAAATTTGTTATAAAAACGAGAAATTCTTGACAATTACTAAATATTAAACAAAATGCCATTTTAGATATATAACGAGTAAACTTATCGGGTTATGCGGAGTCGTTGTCACTCGAGTTCAGGTAAGTTTTTATTTGTGACTTTCGTGTTGTCACGGATATATGACGATTAATATAAACGTTTTCTATAACTAAATAACCACTTAACCGTAGGGTTGAACCGGATTATTTGGCTATATGAAATGAATATATTAATGGGCATCGTATCCTACGACGCCCATAGGTTGTGGTATATGTAAAGTGTAATAAATTGCGAATATATATATCGGGAAATCTGGCCAATTTGACGATGTATATAAGGAATTTATTAAACTATGATATATACCATATAGTATTTATGTGCTATGTGCTTTAGGATTGGGTGTAATCTTGGAACGGTATGTTACGTAAATAAATATGAGGATTATCAAATCGACGGATTTAATAAACTTCGGCGATTTATTTAAATGATATATTGGGCTAATATTAGATCCATAGTTTATTTTATTATTCTTTGTGTGACCTTTTGGTTTGTTTTGTGTCGACCCACCACCCGTATGGATATCAAACGTAAATACACCAAACTAATACGAAATGGATTTTCGGAAATAAAACGGATTCTCGTCCGGGTTTGGGAATATTTTGAATTTGAGGAAATGATTTCTGAACGAGTTGATATTGTTAGGTCGTGCCGAGTCCGTAGTTGCTGTTTCGTGAGTTACTATACATCTTATATCTACCGACTTCTTTTTGCTATTTTCTGGACTTGAGGTGAGTCATAGCCCCACTTTTACTCTTGAACTATGTTTTCAATACTTGGGGTGAGAAACGTGCAAATTATTTTATGTGGACTATTATCGCTTTTATATTTTTTTCTAAAACTTGTTATGCGTATGGACTAGGATGTATTGTCAGCTTTAGTCACATTTTATGTGTACTATTCAAGGTTGGCTTTATTGTATTGTCAGCTTTAGTCACACGGTTCGTGTGTACTATTCAAGGTTGGCTTATTTAGATACTGTAGTGTGCACCTATAGGTTATTGATACTTTGGAGGTTATCCGAGTATTTATTGGTATTGCGGGGGTTACCCGAATATCTATGTTGGAACGGAGGGTATCCGTGTGTTAGGATTGGAGCGGAGGGTATCCGCAGGCTTTTAGTGAATCCTTAGTCTAGCTAGCAAGCGTTTTGCGTATATGTCCACTATATTGTTAGTTGAATTTAAACCTATGATCTCACCAGCGAAAGCTGACTTTTAGCACGTTTTCTCAGGTAATTAAGTGATGATATGGATGCTTGGAATGGATGGCTTGGCTAAGGCTCATGGTTCATGGATCTATTTTTCTAAACTCTGATAATTTATTTTGGACCTACTGTTATGTTATTTTGGGCATGACTCTGAATGATGTTGGGATAAATGTAAACGTTAAAACCCCGTTTTGGTTGCGTTTTTATTATGTTTACTTTATCCCGTTCTATATTGTCTTGTGTTGGATACCAATCCCCGTAGCACCCCGAAAGCTTGTTGAGTCTTCCGCTGTATCAAATTTTGGGGGTGTTACAGATTGGTATCAGAGCCAAGGTTATAGAGAACTAGGTAAATAAACGCCTAAACTATAACCGAATGTTTATAGAAAATGATCCTTGACCACCGCCCGCCAGCCCGCCAAGCCGAAGCATCTTCTATTATTTTGAGGTATTATGAGATATTTGAGATGATTGTTAGATTTGGGATTTCTTGAGATGATTTGAGGCTTATGGATTTTAGTAATAAGATGGCGTTTCGAGGAATTATATGGTCTAAATGTTTTATAAACGTTTTAGTAATGCGATGTTTGAAACTCTTTTATTGAGATTATATGTTTGAATTATTTGATGAGGATTTTTAGTATGGTATTTTGAGTTGTGATTTAGTTGTTTTGAAACACTTACACCTACCCTACGCCGTTGTCACAGACCATGACCTCCCATATGCCCGATGTTGTCGAGGATATTCTTACTGCACCGGTTTTACCTGCACAGTTCACTATGGCATCTGATGATCCTTACCAGATGGCCATGCTTTCGGCTACTGTGCCGCAGACAGCTTCTACTTCAGCACTACCTGCTGCATCTACGCAGGGACCCTCATCTTCTTTAGGGCTCCCTGGTACATCGAGGCAGCTTACTCTTCATCAGGCTCTGGCTCGTGTGGCCCCACGCTTTGCCCACCGAGCTACGGCACACATGTCGGTACGCCCTACTCCATCACCTTTACAGATTGATGCTCACTCTCTTTTGTCTGAGGCGCCACCCACATCATTGCGTCGTCGTCCTAGATCACCTACCACATCTCCACATGGTTCACCTAGTAGGAGACGACGATTGATGAGGTACTCTTCCGATGAGGAGGAGGAGGAGTACGAGGGTGAGGATGAGGCTGATGACCCTGAGCAGGAGGATGACCCTCAGGAGGCTGAGCAGGGTGATGATGATGACCCTGAGGAGGAGGATGACCCTCAGGAGGATGAGATGCCTGATGATGATGATGTGTTAGTACCACCAGCTCAGGCTGAGAAGCCTGATTCACCTGTACATCCGATTGAGCCTGATTCACCTGATCATTCGTTTTTGGTTGAGTTGCCACCTGGTAGTCCCGATGGGTCGGATGCATCTTCTGAGGTTTCTGCTGAGCATGCAGAGTTAGGTAAGATTGGCAGGTTATGGGCTCGGATTACTGAGCTTGGTGAGAGAGTTGCACGTGTATCTGATCGACTGGAGAGGGTTATTGGAGAGTTCTTAGCGGATCTGAGAGTTGATATGACTGTGGTTGTGGGCAGGACTACTGAGATGAGGAGAGTTTTGATGGAGGTCCACGAGCATATTGATAGTTGCAGCGAGGTTTTGTTACTGCTCGAGAGGCCGACCGCAAGCTATGGCAAAGGAATGCCGAGCTAGAGAAGGAGGTGGCTGACCTCAAGAGAGACCGAGACACCCATAGCGTGGAGCTAGGATCGTTATGGAGGGATCTTGATGGCTTGAGGCAGGAGTTGAGGAGCCTCCGCCAGCAGCGTGGCTAGTTGCTTGGGTTATGTTGTCTTGTTGCTTTCTTAACTGAGGAGTGTTCGGTTAGAAAAGCTAGTTATCATATTTTGATGTATTTTGTTCAGTATTCGTCTCTTTTGGAACGATTAGTACGTTTTGTGTTATCCGGTAGTTGGAACGATGTTAGATCGCTATTGTATGGTTGATGGTTATTAGTATATGATATTATGTGATTTTGGGTGCTATGGAAATTGAGTCCCTATCCGTTTTATTGATGTTTCATGGTGTATTGTTGCTATTCCTTCCATGACTTGGCTTTGTTGAATTTCTTTTGTTGAGCATATTGATAAGTTCTATTGGAGATTCATGAACTTGTGTGATGTTTCAGATCAATGGCCACACGACGAAACCCTGTTAGAGCTACCAGAACTGGTCCTACTGTGACTACTCCTGGTCGCCGAGGACGCCGACCTACTCGAAATGTTGAAACCCCTACTCCTGACAACTTGGACACTACTAAGCGCAACAACCGGAATCAAAATGTTGATGTTCAGGGAGACAATGATCATGTTCCACTTAATGCACCTACTGTGGATCAAGCAATGATCAACCAACTTGTGGAGCAAAGAGTTGCTGAACTACTAGCTGAGTCAAATCATTCCAACAATTCTGTTGGAACTTTTCCACCTGTTCGTGCTAATGGATGTCAATACAAGGAGTTCAAGATTTGTGGACCCATTGAGTTTGGTGGAACTGAAGGAGTGGTTTACTTAGTCAGATGGATTGAGAAGACTGAGTCAATGTTCAATGTCAGTGGTTGTGCGGAGAATGCGAAGGTAAAGTTTGCTTCTTTTACTTTCAAGGATGAAGCTTTAACTTGGTGGAACAATTACCGAAATTCAGTTGGGAGTGATGTAGCTTATGCCATGACTTGGGAGCAATTTAAGTCTCTACTGATTCAGACTTATTGCCCAAGGAATGAGGTTAAGAAGCTAGAGATTGAGTTTTGGAACCACAAGGTGAAAGGTAATGATATGACGACTTACAATCGTCGTTACCAGGAATTAGCCTTGCTTTGCCCAGATATGGTGAAAACCGAGACTCAAAAGATCGAGAGGTATACTGATGGGTTGCCTGTAGCTACAAGAAATGATGTGATTTCTGCTTGGCCTGCAAACATCCATGAGGCAATCACAATTGCTCAACAACTTATGGATTCATTGGAATTAGAAGGAGCTGATAAGGAGAAGAATGGAAAGAGAAAGAGAGACCGTCACTCAAAGGGTAATGATCACCGAAGCAAGAGACAAGCTAAGGCTTATGCTATTGGGAATGGAGATAAGAAGAATCAGAACGGTGATGCACCCAAGTGTGGTCGTTGCCACCAGCATCATACTGGATGGTGTAGTGTGAAATGCCAGAACTGCTCAAGGAAAGGACACACAGCTAGGGACTGTAGAGCTCGACCTCTTGCTATGGTTCAGGCTGCTCCTGAGATGAGAAACAAGGCAGATGTTACTTGTTATGGGTGTGGGAAGAAGGGACACTATAGGAATGAGTGTAGAGAATCGTGAAACCGTGGAGCTGGAGGAAACCGTGGACGACAAGATATTGGGGACTAACGTGTGGAAGCTGGAGCTGCTCAGGGAAGAGTGTATGCACTCGGGAACGAGAGAGGAGAAGATCCGAACGTCGTTACTGGTACGTTCCTTCTCAATAATCGTTATGCTTCCATACTATTTGATACTGGTGTCGATAGGAGTTTTGTGTCCACTACGTTTGCACCCTTACTAGAGAAACCCCCAATGGCCTTAGGAATTGGATATGATATTGAGTTAGCTAATGGGAATATAGAAAGGATTAATACCATCATTCGCGGTTGCACGTTAAATTTCTTGAATCACCCTTTCAACATAGATCTTCTACCCGTCACGTTAGGAAGTTTTGATGTCATCATTGGTATGGATTGGTTGTCGAAGTATCGTGCTCACATACTTTGCGACGAGAAGATCGTGCGTGTACCTTACGGAAAGGAGATCCAAAATATATTAGGAGATCGAAAGGATTCTAGGAGCCCATCCCGATTAGCAGTTATTTCTTGCACTAAGTTACCAAAGCTAATGGAGAAGGGATGTTACCTTTTCTTAGCTCAAATTTCTGATAAAGGAGGGACGAAGAAAAATGAAAGGTGCATTGGAGATGTGCCCATAGTTCGTGAGTTTCCTGATGTGTTTCCTGATGATTTGCCGAGAATCCCGCCGACTAGACAAGTAGAGTTTCAGATTGAGTTGATACCTGGTGCTGCACCTGTAGCACGAGCGCCTTATCGTCTTGCACCTACCGAGCTAGAAGAATTGTCTAAACAATTGGCGGAGTTAGCCGAAAAAGGATTCATAAGACCAAGTTCTTCACCTTGGGGAGCCCCAGTCTTATTTGTGAAGAAGAAGGATGGATTGTTCCGTATGTGCATTGATTACCGTGAGTTGAACAAGTTAACGGTGAAGAATAGATACCCGTTACTTAGGATCGACGACTTGTTCGATCAACTCCAAGGATCGAGTGTGTACTCGAAGATCAATTTGAGATCGGGATATCATCAACTTCGAGTTCGCGAGGAAGATATTCCGAAAACGGCTTTCAGAACCCGTTACGGGCATTACGAGTTTCAGGTGATGCCGTTTGGGTTGACTAACGCACCGGCAATATTCATGGATCTCATGAATCGGGTGTGTAAGCCTTACTTAGATAAGTTCGTGATTGTATTCATCGATGACATTCTGATTTATTCAAAGAGTGAGAAGGAGCATGAGGAGCATCTAAGACTCATCTTAGAATTGCTCAGGAAGGAGAAACTCTATGCCAAGTTTTCGAAATGCGAATTCTGGATTCCGACGGTACAATTTTTGGGTCATGTGATTGATAGACAAGGAGTCCATGTGGATCCTGCTAAGATTGAGGCGATAAAAGATTGGGCTGCACCTACAACCCCAACCGAAGTTCGTTAATTTTTGGGTTTAGCTGGTTATTACCGAAGATTCATTGAGGGATTTTCGAAGATAGCTAAACCATTAACCAAATTGACTCAAAAGAGTGTTACGTATGAATGGGGAGATAAAGAAGAGGAAGCATTTCAATTGCTTAAGAAGATGTTGTGTAGTGCTCCTATCTTAGCGTTACCGGAAGGTAACGAGGATTTCGTCGTCTATTGTGACGCCTCACATAAGGGATTGGGAGCCGTGTTAATGCAACGAGAGAAGGTGATAGCTTATGCTTCCCGACAGCTCAAAAAGCATGAGAAAAACTACACCACCCATGATTTGGAGTTAGGTGCTATGGTTTTCGCCTTAAGGATATGGAGACATTACTTGTACGGAACAAAGTGTGTTGTGTTCACTGACCATAAAAGTCTACAACACATCTTGAATCAAAAAGAGCTCAATATGAGACAACGACGTTGGATTGAGTTGCTAAGCGATTATGATTGCGAAATTCGCTACCATCCTGGTAAAGCAAACGTTGTTGCTGATGCTCTTAGTCGAAAGGAAAGAATACCACCGTTACGAGTTAGGTCATTGGGAATGACTATCGTATCGCCATTACCTTCTCAAATATTTGAAGCTCAAACGGAAGCGTTGAAAGCAGAAAACAGATCTGCCGAGAATATATTTGGGATGGCTGAGAATGAGAAAGGATTTGTTAAGCGTTCTGATGGATTGTTATGTTTTGGAGATCGGATTTGGGTACCTTTGTATGGAGGAATTCGGGAGTTGATTATGCATGAGTCGCATAAGTCAAGGTACTCTATTCATCCTGGGTCCGACAAGATGTACCAGGATCTTAAGAAGTTCTATTGGTAGCCAAACATGAAGGCAGATATAGCATCGTATGTTAGTAAGTGCTTGACATGTTCTAAGGTTAAAGCCGAGCATCAGAGACCGTCAGGATTACTAACGCAACCAGAACTTCCAGTCTGGAAATGGGAGCGGATTACTATGGACTTCATTACCAAATTACCGAAGACAACTAGCGGTTGTGACGCTATCTAGGTAATTGTGGATCGTCTGACAAAGTCTGCTCATTTCCTAGCAATAAGTGAAGATGATAGCGTGGATAAACTTGCGAGGTTGTATGTGAAGGAAATTATTTCTCGTCATGGAGTCCCGATATCTATTATTTCGGATCGCGATAGCCGTTTTACGTCAGCTTTGTGGCGATCACTTCAAACGGCTTTGGGGACGAGACTTGATATGAGTACTGCGTATCATCCCCAAACCGATGGTCAAAGTGAGAGGACCATTCAGACGTTAGAGGATATGCTTCGTGCATGCATCATAGACTTTGGTAAAGGCTGGGAGAAGTACTTGCCCCTTGCGGAATTCTCCTATAATAATAGCTACCACACAAGTCTTAAAGCTGCACCATTCGAAGCTTTGTATGGTAGAAAGTGTCGTTCGCCTATTGGTTGGGCAGAAGTTGGAGATAGCCAACTCACAGGCCCTGAACTTATCTTGGAAACTACAGAGAAAGTAGCTCGGATTCGTGATCTGTTGCAAGCAGCCAGAGATAGGCAGAAAAGTTACGCCGATCAGAGACATAAACCCTTAGAGTTCCAGGTTGGAGACAAAGTGATGCTGAAAGTCTCGCCTTGGAAGGGTGTGATACGTTTCGGGAAACGTGGTAAACTCAACCCACGCTACATTGGACCATTTCTTATCTTAGAAAGGATTGGGCCCGTGGCTTATAGGTTGGAATTACCACATGAACTGAGTAAAGTTCACGACGTGTTTCACGTTAGTTATTTGAAGAAATGTCTTTCTGATGAGATGTCTATCATTCCAATGAAGGATATTCGTGTTGATGAGAAATTGAACTTCGTGGAAGAGCCAATTGAGAGTTTAGATCGCGAAGTTAAACGACTCAAGCGAAGTCGCATTCCGCTCGTCAAGGTTCGTTGGAATTCCCGACATGGACCAGAATTTATGTGGGAACGTGAGGACGAGTTCCGGAAGAGATATCCGAAGCTTTTCACTTCGTAGATGAATTTTTCCGAGTGAAACTCGGGACGGGTTTCTTCTGAGACTGGGAGGATGTGAAAACCGGCAATTTAGGGAGTTATTTTGAAAACCCGCATTACGTTAAAGTTCGTTTATAATTTGTATTTGGAATTTTTATTCACAACGAACTTGTAAGACCTATTTTATGGATAATTATATTTAACGACGTTATGGAATTCGTGAATTATTTTAATAATTCATTTTGATATTATGCTCGGTGATGTATTCTTAAATTCTCACTTAGTACTACGTTGACTCCGGCACTAGGAAGCTTAAAAGTTTAATAACTTACGAGTTTTAATACGTGGGATGTTTAATAACGTACATATTATAAATTTCGGTGGAATATATATATATATATATATATATTTATATATATATATATATATATATATATATATATATATATATATATATATATATATATATATATATATATATATATATATATATAGCCCGTCAAATGGTGAAAATAACGAGTTTCGGGGACGTACAATATTTTTATCGTAAGTTTTCACTTACGTGAGGGGACGTTTTTATTAATTAAACTTGGAGGTAAAAGGTTTGGTGTACAAATAATAAGGAAACTTAGTTGAGGGACCTAAAGTGAAAATACCCTATTAAAAAACCTAACCCTAACTCATATTTATCATTTTCACTAAAAATCTCACCCACCCTCTCCTCTCTTCTCCCTCACCGCCGACCACACCCAAAATCCGGCCACCACCGCCGTTACCCACTGTACACCACCATTCCAAAATACTTCCCACCTTCTCCTTGTTACGTTGTGGTGATTCACGCGCTCAAAAACCCTCCCCCTCGCCCCGTTCTACCACCACCGACGCCACCCACATCACCTTCACCATCTTTCTTGGTTTACTATTGTAGATCCACGGGTAAGTGTGCACAAGGTGCCTCGTTTTTGTTGAAAAACTTACCCAAACCTACGAATTTTTATTATTATGGATCGAATTCGGAGAAAATGGATAAAAGTGATAATGGGTTTTGCTAAAAACGTGTTAAATCTTGGTTTGGTATCCGGGTTTTGATGTTTGGTTGGGTTTTGATGCGTGGTCGACCCCCTAGCCGAGGCCCCCTCCTCGATTTTTATTAATTTCGGGTCATGGTGGTCATTTTGACCCGTTTTCTTGATGGTTGACCATTGTTGGTCATTGTGATTATTTGGCTTAATTGATTTGGCCCATGGTTTGGTTATTTTCGTATTGGTCGACTCTTGTGGGAGCCGAAGACCCAAAATGGGTCGAATGGGGTCATTTGGGTCGAGCTAGTGTGAGCTAGCCGCGACCGTAGTGGTCTCGGGTGGGACCCACTTGGCTCTTGGTATATGATTTGACTTTAGTTGACTTGGTCTTTGACCCGAGTACGGTTAATTTTTGAGAACCGTGGTTGATGTCGAAATATATATGTTTCGACTAATTTTTATTTGTTATGGTTATTTGTGTATATATTGTTTGGTTATCGTCATTATTGCGACTTATTGGATTTTAAGCGGATGACGAGTTATTTTGAACTCGTGGTATATATTGAAGAAGTGTTGACGAAAAATGGTTTTGGGGACCGATTGTGAGACGGTCACTTAGATTGACGGAGATAGGTTAGTCGGGTGCCGTAGTCGGACCCTATTGTTGTAGCACGTGGATTGGGATTGTGTTGGACGGAGATCCTTTTGTATTTATGACTTTTACATATTACTTTGGACTTGGACAATGAGCCGAGAGTCATGACTCGGACATGTGACCATTTCGTATGACTCGATAACTATTACAATTAAAACGTAAATAATAAAACTCGTAATAATAATTATTGGTAATATAAACGTTTATATGAATATATAGACGTGAATAACGAATATATAATTATATAGGCGCGTATATTAATAATAATAATAATCACGAGTCATATTATAAATAATACGACTAGATATATATTATGCTACGAAAGTGGCGTAATATTATTGAACGTATTATTATTATAAAAATTTGTTATAAAAACGAGAAACTCTTGACAATTACTAAATATTAAACAAAATGCCATTTTAGATATATAACGAGTAAACTTATCAGGTTATGCGGAGTCGTTGTCACTCGAGTTCAAGTAAGTTTTTATTTGTGACTTTCGTGTTGTCACGGATATATGACGATTAATATAAACGTTTTATATAACTAAATAACCACTTAACCGTAGGGTTGAACCGGGTTATTTGGCTATATGAAATGAATATATTAATGGGCATCGTATCCTACGACGCCCATAGGTTGTGGTATATGTAAAGTGTAATAAATTGCGAATATATATATCGGGAAATCTGGCCAATTTGACGATGTATATGAGGAATTTATTAAACTATGATATATACCATATAGTATTTATGTGCTATGTGCTTTAGGATTGGGTGTAATCTTGGAACGGTATGTTACGTAAATAAATATGAGGATTATCAAATCGACGGATTTGATAAACTTCGGCGATTTATTTAAATGATATATTGGGCTAATATTAGATCCATAGTTTATTTTATTATTCTTTGTGTGACCTTTTGGTTTGTTTTGTGTCGACCCACCACCCGTATGGATACCAAACGTAAATACACCAAACTAATACGAAATGGATTTTCGGAAATAAAACGGATTCTCGTCTGGGTTTGGGAATATTTTGAATTTGAGGAAATGATTTCTGAACGAGTTGGTATTGTTAGGTCGTGCCGAGTCCGTAGTTGCTGTTTCGTGAGTTACTATACATCTTATTTCTACCGACTTCTTTTTGCTATTTTCTGGACTTGAGGTGAGTCATAGCCCCACTTTTACTCTTGAACTATGTTTTCAATACTTGGGGTGAGAAACGTGCAAATTATTTTATGTGGACTATTATCGCTTTTATATTTTTTTCTAAAACTTGCTATGCGTATGGACTAGGATGTATTGTCAGCTTTAGTCACATTTTATGTGTACTATTCAAGGTTGGCTTTATTGTATTGTCAGCTTTAGTCACACGGTTCGTGTGTACTATTTAAGGTTGACTTATTTAGATATTGTAGTGTGCACCTATAGGTTATTGATACTTTGGAGGTTATCCGAGTATTTATTGGTATTGCGGGGGTTACCCGAATATCTATGTTGGAACAGAGGGTATCCGTGTGTTAGGATTGGAGCGGAGGGTATCCGCAGGCTTTTAGTGAATCCTTAGTCTAGCTAGCAAGCGTTTTGCGTATATGTCCACTATATTGTTAGTTGAATTTAAACCTATGATCTCACCAGCGAAAGCTGACTTTTAGCACGTTTTCTCAGGTAATTAAGTGATGATATGGATGCTTGGAATGGAAGGCTTGGCTAAGGCTCATGGTTCATGGATCTATTTTTCTAAACTCTGATAATTTATTTTGGACCTACTGTTATGTTATTTTGGGCCTGACTCTGAATGATGTTGGGATAAATGTAAACGTTAAAACCCCGTTTTGGTTGCGTTTTTATTATGTTTACTTTATCTCGTTCTATATTGTCTTGTGTTGGATACCAATCCCCGTAGCACCCTGAAAGCTTGTTGAGTCTTCCGCTGTATCAAATTTTGAGGGTGTTACAGGTTTGTCATTAACGTATGATTACTGAAATTGAGTTATTAATATTGATATGCTATCGATAAAATACGTACGTGGTGTTTCTATACTCTGTGCTTAATGAATGTTAAGTAAATTTCGATTTGCTGGGGGCTTTTCATTTCAATATAATATTGTTTTATTTGTTGATTAATGCGCGCGTTTATTGAAGTTAAATCCAAACTGAATCATCTTTGATATTTTGAAATTTAAATATGTACCCAATAGCTACAGAAAGAATGTTTTTTCACTCATTGCAACGCGCGGGAAAAAATCTCGTTCTAATACAAATTACATATTTTAAGTTATCATTAAGTAAAAGGGTTAAAACAAAAATAATAATAATAATAATAATAATAATAATAAGTAAATAAATAAATAATGTTAAAATGAATATTCAAGCTTCTAAACTACAAGGACTAATAGTGACAAGTCTTAAAGTTCTTATTGCTTGTCAAGAAGTATTGGAGCTATTTTGATAGAAGGTTGATGCATGAGGACTGAAGTGTAACATGCAGCTATATAAGCTAAAGATGGATCTAGGGTTTCATAACTTCACACAGTCTTCTTATTATTCTCTCATTGTTCTCTTATTGTTGATCTAGTTTCTTTCTGTCTTTGTTAGTTTGATATCATTCTTGATATCTGCTAGTGTTGGTTAGTATTTGATATCAATCACTTTGATTGATTGTTAGTTTGAGTGTTGAGTGTTATTGTAGTGAGGTTAGATTGGTGTCCTTCTGAAGGAGATCAATCATTGTCTTTGTATTTGTTTGGTAAGCACCCGTTTGGGGACTTATCTTTTTTATACCTTTGATAATAAAATACACCAACGGGTGGTTGGCTGGGTGTAATCACTTTGTGTTCTTAGTCTGATTCTCATTTTTTACATGGTATCAAAGCCACAGTTGATTGATCTGGTGGTTCTTGATATTTTTATGGTTTTTGATTTTTTGGGGTTTTTGAAATTGGTGGTTTAATTGTTCGATTGAGGTCGTTTTATTTATGGCCGTGGTTGGTTTAGTCTGCTCAGGCTAGATCTGGTGATTTTGTGGGTGATTAAAGGTTTCTTTATTAGGGTTTTCAAAACCCTAATTGGGGAATTTGGGGTTTTTATACCTGGTGGTTTCTTATGATTGTTGGGCCCATTCTTGGTCACAATAACACTAGACTAAGTGAATCTAGTGTTGTTGTGGTTCTTCCACAAAGTTTGCACTATAAGTTGATTGTTTCTTCCTTTAAGATAACACTTATCTAGTCAAGAAGGTGCAAACGGGTAGTTAACTCCTTGACCTGCCAACTTGATTGGTACGGAAACCTGCTCTAGCTACCCTCAGTCTTTTGGGCTGATATTTCGTTATTCTTGGGTATGTATTTAGTTACATTTACTTTTCTGTTATTGTTCATAGTTATGTTAAGTTGATTGTGGATATTGGTGGTTGGTTGTTATTTCTGTTAGT
This sequence comes from Artemisia argyi, assembly GCA_030686995.1. NCBI lineage: Eukaryota > Viridiplantae > Streptophyta > Magnoliopsida > Asterales > Asteraceae > Artemisia > Artemisia argyi. The sequence continues at coordinate 10,161,624 of CM060695.1, read as the reverse complement.
TGTTCTTTGCTGTTTTTCCTTCTGCTTGTTATTCTTTGTTTATTCTTGTTTATTTGTCTTCTGGTTTATCTGTTATATGGCTCCTGGTGAACCTAGTGGTACTTAGGTTTTGATTAATAATCTTGATGTTGGTAATCCTCTTCATATACAAACTAATGATAATAGTGGTACTGCTCTTATTCAATTTAAACTGTTAGGAACAGAAAACTATAGAATATGGTCAGATGCAATGAAATTAGCATTACAAGCTAGAAATAAGTTTAGTTTTGTTGATGGTTCTTGTGTGAAAGAGACTTATTCTACTAGTGATGTTCTTTCTGCTCAATGGGATAGGTGTAATGCCATTGTTTTAACTTGGTTGATGAATTCTATTTCTCAAGATGTTTATATGGGTCTTGTATATTCTGATAATGCTGCTTGTGTATGGAAAGAATTACAAGAAACATATGATAAAGTTGATGGATCTGTTGTGTATAATTTGTTACAGAAAATTAATTGTGTTAAACGAGGGAATCTCACAGAGGGATTCTTGAGTCTTCTAGTGTTACTGAATCTAAAATGAATGCTACTTCTTTTGCTGCTAAGTCTTTTAATAACAATAGAAGAGTTTATAACAACAATAATAATAACACTAGAAGTACTAATTCTAATAACAACAATATTAATACAGGTCCTAATCCTAATCTAAATTGTAAAAACTGTGGTAAGATTGGACATACCATTGAAAGATGTTATAAGATCATTGGTTTTCCACCTGGTTTTGTTAAAACTAATAATACTGGTAAACAAAATGGTTTTAAACAAAACTACAATGCTAATGTTGAAGTTAAAAAAATTGAAAATAAATCTCCTGCTCCATTTGCTGGCAATTCTTCTGGTTTTACTTCTGAGCAGATGAAGAAATTGTTGTCTTTGATCAATGATACTCCTACTAGTAGCATACATGCTAACATGGCAGGTAGAGCTTCATTTTTTAATGGAAATGTTTGGTTCAATATTAATTTCTCTAAGTATTTTTATGCCAACTCTAGTATTGCTGTTAGTAATGTGTCTCTTAGGTGGATTATAGATTCAGGTGCTAATCAGCATCTGACTATTTCCACTGTTGGTATGGTTAATGTTGTTGACACTACTAGTCTTAAGATCACTGATGGTCATCCTAATGGTACTCTTGCTACTATAAGTCATGTTGGAAATTTAAAGTTAACTGATAATGTTACTTTGTATGATGTCTTAGTTGTTCCTGGTTATTGTGTGAGCCTTTTATCTGTTAACAAGCTTATTAGAGATAGTAAGATGTTTATTGGTTTTGATGAAGATAATTGTTACATTCAGGACTTGAAAAGAGAGAATGTTCTGGGGACTAATAGTCAGTATGATGGTCTTTACCTATTTGACTTGCATTCTAGTAGTAGTTTGGGTAAGTGTAATTTGTCTATGTCTTAAAATGTTTCTAAACTTGTGTGGCACAATAGATTGGGTCACCCTACTGATCTAATCTTGTCTGTTCTTCAAACTGATCTTGGTATTTCCAAGAACTCTTCCATACCTGTTTGTGAAGTCTACCATAGGGCTAAACAGACAAGGGAACATTTCCCTTTGTCAGACCATAAGTCTGAGAAGCTTGGTGAACTTGTTCATCTTGACTTATGGGGTCCTTACAGATTTGCAAGCAGAGAAGGATACAAGTATTTTCTTACTATTGTTGATGATTATTCTAAAGCAGTATGGGTATACTTAGTTAAAACTAAGGATGAGGTGTTTGATATATTTTGTTCTTTTATACACTTAATTGTTAATCAATTTAAAGTGAAAATTAAAGTGATTAGATCTGATAATGGAACTAAATTTGTTAATAAGAAAATGAGTAAAATGTTTTCTGAACTTGGAATAATACATCAAACATCTTGTGCTCATACTCCACAGCAAAATGGCATTGCTGAAAGGAAATATAGACACCTGTTCAATGTAGCTAGGAGTCTTATATTTAAAGGGGGATTCCTTTAAGGTTTTGGTCTGATTGCATTCTAACTGCTGTTTATCTTATAAACAAGCTGCCATCTTCTGTGTTAAAAGGTAAATGTCCTTATGAGTTGATACATAAAACTAAACCTATTCTTTCCCATTTGAGGTCATTTGGCTGTCTGTGTTTTGCAACTGTCTTAAACAATCATGATAAAATGTCTTACAGATCTGAAAAGTGTGTTTTAATTGGTTATTCTACTAGTAAAAAGGCTTATAAACTTTTAAGTTTGGATTCTAGAAATGTGTTCTTTGCTAGAGATGTAAAGTTTTATGAAAATATTTTTCCATTTAAAATGAAAACCTGTGAGACTGCTGATGTAGAGAGTACAAGTGAAGCAGATCACTTGAAGTTTTTTGATATTCTTTGGTCTCAAAGTCCCAATGATGAAGGGAAAGATTCACCAGTTGAGGATGGTAGTATGCCACCTTCAATAGATGCAACAGACATTGAGACATATATTACTTATATGCATCATGAAGGTGGGCAATCTGCAACCCACTTTGGTGACCAAAACTGGTCTGAGGGCAGTTCCTATGTTGAAAATCATGGTTCAGTGTCAACTCGGTCTGAAAACTTTAATGAAGATGTGTAGACACCTGTATTAAGAAGGTCCAATAGAGAGTCAAAAACTCCTATTAGATTTAATGATTATGTGATGCATTCTAAGATTAGATATGGTATTGCGAAGTATGTTTGTTATGCTGGTCTTGATAGGGTTAACATGTGTTTTGCTTCTACTTTAAATAAGTCGGTTGAACCTAAAAGTTATGAAGAAGCAGTAAAAGATCCTAACTGGTCTGAAGCTATGAATAATGAAATTGAGGCTTTAAATAGAAACAATACTTGGACTGAATGTGAGTTACCTGTTGGTAGACATGCTATTGGTTATAAATAGATTTGGAAAATTAAATATAAATCTACTGGTGAAATTGATAGATATAAAGCTAGATTGGTTGCTAAGGGTTTCAATCAAAGAGAAGGCTTTGATTATGATGAAACCTTTAGTCTAGTTGTCAAAATGGTCACTGTAAGATGCTTAATCAGTATTGTTGTTAATATGAACTGGCCTTTATATCAGTTAGATGTTAATAATGCATTTCTGTATGGTGATCTTGATGAGGATGTTTATATGGTTTTGCCTAAAGGTTTTAATGGTGGAGACAATTCTAAAGTGTGTAAGCTTAACAAGTCCCTATATGGACTTAAGCAAGCACCTAGGCAGTGGAATGCTAAACTTACTAATGCTTTGGTTGAACATGGCTTTGAACAAAATAAATTTGATTATTCTTTATATGTTAAGCAAAAAGGTTCAGTGTTTGTGTTCTTACTTGTTTATGTGGATGATATTGTTATCATTGGAAATGATGAATCTGAAATCAATAACTTTAAAAAGTTTTTGAGTTCTAAGTTTATGATTAAAGATTTAGGAGAATTGAAGTATTTTCTTGGCATAGAAGTGTTAAAAAATGAAAAGGGGATATGTATGTCTCAGAGAAAGTATTGTTTGGAATTGTTGCATGAGTATGGTTTGTTGGCTTCTAAACCTGTTGATACTCCTTTACCTGAGAACACTATTTTTAGTTGTGTTGAATCTGATAGTGATAAATATCTGAAAAATATAACTAACTATCAAAAACTGGTAGGTAAACTGATTTACTTGACTAATACCAGGCCTGATATTAGTTATGTTGTTCACTGTTTAAGGCAACACATGCATAGTCCCTTGCAATATCATCTTAAAGCTGCACTTAGGGTTTTGAAATACTTGAAAGGTTCACCTAGGCTTGGTTTGCAGTTTGATAAGGAGTCTAATCTTAAACTTAAGGCTTATGCAGATTCAGATTGGGCAAAGTGTCCTAAAACAAGAAAATCTGTAACAGGGTTTTGTGTTTTTTTGGGTAATTCTTTTATTTCATGGAAAAGTAAAAAACAAGCTACTCTTTCTAAAAGTTCTGCTGAAGTAGAGTACAGAAGTCTTTTCTCTGCTACTTGTGAAGTTTTATGATTGAGTAATTTGTTACATAGTCTTGGTCTTAAGAATCTGTTACCTGTGGATTTTTTTTGTGACAATAATGCTGCAATCCAGATTGCAGCCAATCCAGTCTTTCATGAAAGGACTAAGCATTTTGAGTTGGATGTGCACTTGGTAAGAGAAAAGGTGGCTGCAGGTGTTATTAGAACTATTAAAATTCACACAAATTTGGAGGTTGCTGACATTTTTACTAAATGTCTTGGTCAGATTCAACATGGTTTGTTTTGCAAAAAACTTAGGTTGTTTGATATGTTTGCAGGTGTTAACAATAGCAAGCTGGGTAAAAGTGAAGGTGATTCCAAAGTTGAAGGTTTGTCAGCTTAAGGAGGGGTGTTAAAATGAATATTCAAGCTTCTAAACTACAAGGACTAATAGTGACAAGTCTTAAGGTTCTTATTGCTTGTCAAAAAGTATTGGAGCTATTTTGATAGAAGGTTGATGTTTGAGGACTGAAGTGTAACATGCAACTATATAAGCTAAAGACGGATCTAGGGTTTCATAACTTCACACGGTCTTCTTATTATTCTCTCATTGTTCTCTTATTGTTGATCTGGTTTCTCTTTGTCTTTGCTAGCTTGATATCATTCTTGTTATCTGCAAGTGTTGGTTAGTATTTGATATCAATCACTTTGATTGATTGTTAGTTTGAGTGTTGAGTGTTATTGTAGTGATGTTAGATTGGTGTCCTTCTGAAGGAGATCAATCATTGTCTTTGTATTTGTTTGGTAAGCACCCGTTTGGGGAGTTATCTTCTTTAAACCTTTGATAATAAAATACACCAAGGGGTGGTTGGTTGGGTGTAATCACTTTGTGTTCTTGGTGTTTTTTTACAAAAAGGATCAGAAATCAACATAAAAGTATAATTGACGGTTATACAAAGGTATTAACTATCACGTTAAAAGATTAGTTATACTAAAAAGTATAGGGGAAAAAAATTCTTAATTTTTGAAAAATTGCAAGGTTGACTAGCAAGGTCAAACTTTGCGAATTTTAAAAGTATACGATATTTCTCATTTTTCTTTAGTTTTCATACGTAGCTCAAAACACGAAAGTTATAGATTTCTCTTTTCTCGTTTCACCAAAAAAGAGTTGTATAGAGTTTGTATAGAGTTCGTATGAGGAAGTTATGACCAAAATACCACATAAACTTTACCATACGTCAAATTAACATGAATTCTTCATTCATGCTTCGCTGCTTTGTTTGATTCTTTTATGAGCCATCTTTTATCAACTTATAACTCTTAATTCACCATTTCGTAAGTATTCCTTCATCTAGAACCTACAATGGACTTGATTTCCTTAATCTATTTCACCTTGATCATCATTTGATAATAGATATCTTTTACTTCGTTTCGCATCATTTCCTCAACTTTTCTTCTATAATTTTCTCGAATGCATCCACATAACCTGAAATCACAAATATAATCTAAGTACCAAAAATTTCATATCAACAACCAATAAATAAGCATAAAAATGCAATAACGACGTGTGTAATTATATGTATGAAATGTTCGTAAAATTGGTTATATATTTTTGTTATTTTCCCAATAATAGTTTGCATACCTTTGCCCATTAATTACCTACAAGTATATTAGTGAATGAGACTTGAGGCTTACAACAGCCACTTGATATTGTCACTACACCTATATATATCCTCGGCTAGTGAGTTCGATCTTTTCACTTGGAACCGAAGCATACATCAGATACATAAAATGCAGTATATGTCCTTGCCACATATATACTAAACAAGAGACTAGCTAGAGAAATCAATTGTAAATTAAGCTCAGGTGTGCAAGGTTCCCAGTTCTAGAAGAATTATTTTCTGCAGACTCTGTATAAATTAAAAGCTAGCATGCATGACATGAATCATGCCAGTTAAAATCTAGCTGATCAGCCTGAAGTGCTGCTTTAAAATAGGATTTTTTTTGTTCTTCGGAAAGAAACATGCCAATTAATTAGAGAAAGGTATAGAAAAACAGTCACATGCATGAAGTATCAAATAGCAACTTGAAACCATCGAGCGTCCTCACTAGCACGCTGCATACCGCGGATACCATGATATAAATTATGTTTATGCTCATGTTAATGTTTTTTTTTGTGAAAATGTGAAGTATGTATTAACACATAACTTGAACATAGTTTACAAGTTCAGCCATAAAGGATCAAATGGACTAGCCCAAGATCCAAACAATAACACTGAAATACAATTGAGACTACAACAGGAATACAAAGAAGTGAAAGAACTGATCAAATATGGCTTCTTAATACTTCACATTTCCATACTAGCAAAGGCTACATTTCCTGTAACAATACTATCACTATAAGCCGCTCCAGTGTTAATGTTAACTATCAGTAATAAGTGGTGAAGGTTCTGTGCTGGTATCATGATATGATATATATATGTACCCTTTCAGTGCCTTGATAGACATTTTCCAGAAAAGGAGCCTTACATGCATGCCATATATAGTGCAGATGCATGACGTCTCAAAGATGATCAAATTAACCTTTTAATCAAACCAGCACTATATATACACTTCTTTTAGATTTCCGTAGTTTAATTTGAAGGATCGGATTTTATCCTATTTTTATTTGCACAATAAATTAATTAATAGTGGACCAGCCAGCTAGCTAGGTGATCGATCGATTCATGTAGCAAGCAATAAGCAGCCTTTGCAACTTTAAGTTGCATCCTAATCATCCATTAATCTCCTCTTGACCATATTTTTTACTTCAAAGTTAAATTTCTTTGATGACCATATTTTTTTTATTAATTTCATTTGTGTAATCCACGTCACCTTTGCAATATGTATTGAAAATGTTTTTTATTGCATTTTCTACAAATCACGTACGAATTAAATGCCATTTTCATGTACTTGTTTATGTATGTGCGCGAGAGAAATAACTATATTTAAATAAAATATTACAAATCACAAAACAGTTTCTTGTTTAAGCACAACTACCTACAAGTTAATGGTATTTCATAATTAAGCACAACTAATAATCTAATACCACTTTTAAAATAAACACAATTAGGTCTACATTCACATTATATTGATATTTAAACGTTTTTACTTTTCTTAGAAAACAACTATTAATCACATTATATAACACAAATGATTCGCTCACGTGTTTTAGACGGGGCTTGACCCCGCAACAACTAGATTGAAAAGCATCTCACAGATACCGCAACAACTAGTTCTAATCAAGAACTACGTACAAACTCAGCATTGTCATTATCATTATCAACAATTAACACCGTATGAATACTAACAAATTAAATGATAGAAATACAAGATAAACCATATATACTTAACCAAGTCTTATCATTTATGTACGTGGTTGATCGATCAGTGGGGCACATTCCATATTGTCTTTAAGAGGTTAAAGATCTTAAGCTATCACGCAAGCGCATGTGTTTTATAAAGAAAAGGAAGAAAGGAAGCTTAGTAATGATTACTCATCTTTAATCTTTAGCTTAAAAAACAAAAGACAAAGATACGTCTCAAAATGAAATTTGGTACAATCTAGGTGTACGTATATATACGTTAAAGCCAATTCTAAAGATGAAGGAGATAACTTTGCATTTGTGATGAGCACGTAAATCAAATTAGTTGGAAGATATCAAGAGATCGGTTTCACCTAAACATTGACCCTCAAGAACATACTAAATATTTAATCTTCCAATCAGGATGGCTAAAACCACGTACGTCATCTTTACAAGTAAAGATGGAAGGTTAAATCAGGGATTTCCACTAATGTGATTAGTTTATACTTTATGCTAGAATTATTTCTGGTGAAGGTGGTAGCACCATTACCTAGCTAGCTTTAAAAGATGTCCACTTAATTCCTTCAGAACCAACCAAATAGAATTGGCAGAAAATAATGAAAGAGTTGAGTTTGAGTGGGGTGGTGGTCTATGCTAGTGGGAACATCTTTGGCCACAATTAACTCGATCATTGTTAGATTGGATTCATCAAATTAATATACTAGCTAATCAAACATATATATTGGATAAATATTATTGGTATATTTGGTAGTGAAAAGAACATTATTAATATATAATGCAGTATGCTTTTTATGGCTTCCCTTAATTGGTGCACTTAAGAAAATCCCCTTTAAGGGTTGTCTTTTTCCTATCAAGTTACAAAGAGCCAGTTTTTGGGACTTGATCTAACCCTTTGCTCATATCGACATAGCCTTTTTCCGGTTATCCCAACTCCCAGGCTCAATCATGCATATGTCAGTCATAGTCAATTTAGAAGCCAGACAGAACCATGTGTGTACGTGATCATATATAATCCGTGTATGCATGCATGGAAACACAAGTCTCCTAGCCTCTTTACTGTTAACTTGGTACATTTTACTGCCTGAACTATGTTTCATTGCTATCATAAGTGCCCAAAATGTGACTGATCGGGAACATATATGCATGTTGTTTCCTATCAACTTGGTTTACGAACAAATTAAGAGGACAATTATTAGAATGGACCCTATTTATAAAGTTAATCGGATCCTCAACAGACTAAAGCGTTCAAGTAAAAATAATATTATCCCATTACTTGGATATCCAGATCCCAAATAGCATATTCTTCTAGTTATACCTTGATGCCTCTTTTCCAAACTAAAAATTTATAGCATATAATTGGCAAACTGTTAGCTTTTTCTCATAATTAAGTTACATTAATCATGGTTTTAACTTAGGTTTGGATTGATAGTATTTTTCGAAAGAAGCTTGTGACAAATACCTACAAGCTCGGCCACATGACGCGGCCCATCATTAGCTTGCTAGCTAGCTTCAACCCAAATATGCACTGTGACATTGTCTCCATGAGATCAACACGCACTCTTCTTCCTGTCAATAAAAAGAAAGAAATCAACTTGCTATAAGACTGATCAGCATAACTCTCTTAACTGGATAAGAAACAACACTAGAAAAAGTAAATTATATTCTCTTACCAGTACGTATTATTATAGAAAGTCAGTCTACAATGTACACTTGATCGCCAAGGGGCTGCTACACATTGCATATGTTAGAATATTGTCACTATTCATTGTCACTGCATATGGATATGCAAACATTGCTTTTACTATGTGTCCACAGTCCACATGTACAGGCTTGAGGACGATAGATATGTTCTTCATAAAAGGATAATGACTTGTACAATCAAATGCATTGAATATTATGATGATGCATGGAACTAGTTGATCATGGTAAGTTTCTTCTCCAAGCACTACGGAGATAGTTATTGACCTTACTATATGGCTAATCAAGTTCTTGACCAAAGCATGGGATCTTACACCATACTTCAAGAGTTCAAGTCTTTATCATCCCATTATTCACTGCTCTACATAGTCTGCATTTTGCATATTCATGGTGCACTTAACATGCTGAAATCTGGATGGAGATAGTATTAGAACATAAGTTAATTGCCATGCTAAACCTCGCATTAATGAATTGACCCTAAAATGTTGCCATACTCTATTCAGTACAATATCCATCCTTTTTCCACTTTGCAGCAATCACAGTTTTGATCATAAACTGTAGTGCAATGGAGTGAAATTCCATATTCTGGGTTATAGATTACATATATTAAAAATTGTCAATATTCATCATCTTAGACGATATAAGCATAATAACTTGTGTGTATAATCGAACTAATTAAAATGAGAGGAGGAGCTAGAGTAAGCTAAACGAATGTTCCCTTAAAGTGTGGGGAACACACATTAGTGAGGTAAGACAAATAAGGAAAGTTAAAAGCCACTCTGGACAGTGCTTTCTAGTGGACGGTTTCCTAAAAACGTAGAGGGATGGACAACCATAGAATCAACGATAAAAAGAAAACAAGTGGGTTCAAGAAAGAACAAAAAGCCGACACAAGCTCCTAGTGAAGATCTTTTACATTTAGCTAGTTGGTTAACTCTGATTGCAACAGAGAGGAAAAGAGAACATATCAAGTTGAATGTTTGATTTCTTAACGCGCAGTAGCAAGTTAGTGCGTGTGGTTGACTTAATACATAAAGATAGTGCAGGATAGAAATCCAAGATTGAATGATCAATCTTTTCGTACATAATTCATGAAATAGTATATTAGCATTGCTAATCGATAGTAAAGGGTACTATTGTATCATCATCATTGTGCCATTACGAAAACTGTACAGTATGTAACACAATAATCTATCACATTATTACAAATCTTACGTCAACACCACTAACAAACTAACTAGAATATAATTGAATGGAATACTAACTAAGATAAATAGATGCTTTGTAGAAGAACAGGAAAACTGTTTATGTGGAACGTAAAGGTGTATAATGTATGTATGTATTATTGTGCAACCTAATTTGCAGATGAAATTTAGGTTTATTGGATTCCAGCAAATAAATCACATATATATGGAATCATATATTGAACCTTTTATACTATGAAAACTTAAAGAGTCTTATACTTTATCCACTTATTGATTTGGGTTCATGGGCCATTTTGATGTATCAGAAAAGGCCTAATCGCACATTCTAAAACTAGCAAAATTTTCTTCACTTTCATCGCAAGCTGACAGTCCAAACGCAATAATAACAATAGCAAGAAATGAATCAAGAATTAATCACACAACGTCGAACACAAGGATTTAACTTGATAAAGTCTATATGGGATTATCAACATACATCCACGGGCATGAAGGAGATCTTTTATCTACGAATATGAAAGATACTACGAGTTATATAACCGCTAAAACACTACTGATCATATCGAACATTTGATCGGCCCCTACACAAGATAAATTCCAACAATTGCATCCTAACACAATATTTAGTTATGCATAAAAAATGAAAGGATTGAATGGTCATGCATAATTTATGTATAAGCCTCGATCAATGATGATCGATCGATGCTAAGTTTACCCTTTTTTTGTTTGGTTTTGCATCAACAACTTTGCATACGAAAATGGAAATATAAATCGCTTCTTATTCTTCTCTTTCTTTCTCGATCTTCACTTTTTACAACAAAAAATCAATGCTAATAAAACGTAATTTTGAATTTTTGGGCTTAATACATACATAAATCTTATAAAATAAATTCATTTATTTTGCAAAGGCGGATTATTAAGCCCAGCATCACTTTTAGGTCCTTAGATTCAAAGCCCATCAAGATTACTTTAGCCTTTTGGGTTGATAGTTTTGTTTTTGCTTTTTAAACACTTGTTTTTTATTGCCATTTAAAAAACCAACCAGACATTCATTTATCATGCTATGGTTTGTGTTTACAACGAAAAATCCTTAATATACATTTGAATTTAGAAAAAAATTGATATCACAAGTAAAAATGATAATATGGCCGTGTGTAATATGTTGCTTATTGTTAGCAGAGCCGTCTCATAGATTTCGGTGACCCCGTGCCATCATCAAAAAGAGGCCCTCAAAGTCTCAAACACACAAACAAAATACACATTTATAGTGCATGAACTAATTAAAGTCAAGCCTAATATATATATATATATATATATATATATATATATATATATATATATATATATATATATATATATATATATATATATATAACACACACTTGAAGTGCATAAAATTTTGTGGTACTTGTCAAGCGATGATCCTGACTAATGGCACCACTTGCATTTTCCTAAAAACGGCTTGATTCTTTGCATATGCATATCTTTTGTAGGGTCAATTATGACAATGAGATAGACGCTTTACGTTAACTAAACCACTTATATAACAATAAGTAAAGCTAAATATATTAGTGAGATCTCTGTCATAGTAAAAACTCATTGATTTAAGAAACCGATGTGGATCAAGCTAGCTTTGGCTGGACATGAATCAACTGGTTTCTAAAGACATGCTTGAAACTTCTTAATATACTAAAACCTAGTAACATTGTTTAATTAAATTTGAGGATCATGATAACTTTAAACTTTAAGACATTGTCGTAACAAGTATGTACTAGAACGTTAATGTACTATATCTACTCTTCATGTTTATTATGACACTAGTGACGTACTTATTTTACGTTGAGGCCATGTGAATGTATCATCTACATCTACCTCTACGGCTCTACCTCGACGTATACATCCATACATAAACGTTTCCTTGATCCTTGTCTATTTACTCAACGATTTTAAAAAGATTTAATTGCATTTTTGGTCCCTGTGGTTTGGCCAAATTGTAGATTTGGTCCCTAAAAGTGCACCAGAGGTCCCCATTTTCAAGTTTTCGTTGCATTTTTGGTCCCTGGACCCACACACCGTTAACGCTGCTCCGTTACTCACCCCATGTGTGTTGCACAAGAGGGTTTTTTGGTCATTTCACTAACTAAAACACGGACCACTTTTGTACCCAACCCGACCCCACAAAATCTAATAAAACTACCCACCCACTCATTAAAAAACAATTCCCTCTTTTCTGAAACCCTAATTTACTAATCAAAACATAATCCTAAATGATCTAAAGGCTTGCAAAAATCGTCCCTTAAGATTCACAGTGTAAAATGGTTAGGGGAGTTCAAGTTTGGCGTTTTCGACCTAATCATGCACTTAACACATATGATCCGTATATAGTTTATGGTAAGGCATTGGCAATTTGGCAGAGTTTGTAAACATTTTTTTTGTTGATTATTGATTAGCTTAAATTATGACATTGTTGTTTTGTTTCTTAAACAACCAATTATCCTAACATCTTTTCAATGATGGTGCACCATGGTGGAATTTTCACAAGCAGACCTAATAGGACTTATGTAAATGGCAAGGTACAATTTGTGGATTTTGTAGATAGTGAACACTTAACGGTTGAGGTGGTTAATAACATTGTAAAAACGTTAAAATATGATCCACAACAACTTATGTTCTATCACTTCAGACAACCTAAGAAAAATTTGGATTGAGGACTTAGAGCATTGGCTTGTGATGATGATATTGTGAGCCTGATTAGTTATGTTTCAAGCATAAGGGTATAGAAGTTTTCATTGAACACAATGAGACCAGGGTTGAGTCATTTTATAAGCCTTTATTTAGAAAAACAATGGAGATCAAGGAGATAAATGACACTAATGAAATAGTTGATTTGGATGAAGATGATGTTGTGAAGAAACCAGTACCTAGGTCTAGTAGGCAGTTGGCCATTGAGTAGTTAAATGAACATGTTAATACATATGTGGCTATGGTAGAGCAGGTGATGAGTGTGTAAATACTCATCATTTTATACCAATCTGAGCTGCCAAAACATACAAAAACACCCAAATATGTATCAAAATACTTAAAATATCTTAGAGGTGTGTTTTATATGTTTCAAACACAAAATATGCAAAAACAAATGAAAAACGTACAAAGTTTGCATAATTGGCAGTCTCAGTCCCTCAAGTTTCATAAATTTGCAAAACTAGTCCCTGGTCACTCAAAACTTGTTCAAATATCATAAAGGTCCTTGGGGATTCACAAGTTGTCATAAATAGTCCTTTAAAGTTTAAAATTGTGAAATTACAACTTTGGTCCCCCAAGTTTCAAAAATGTCAAAGTTAGTCCTCAGGTTTTAAAAATGGAAAAATATTAAAAACAAACCTTGTACTATTCATTACTGACATAATTGGTCCTTGTGGTATTTATTGAGAATTTACAGGTTTAACCCTTCAAGTTTCAGAAAATTACAAGAATGGTCCCTGAAGTTTCACAGTTTGGCAGAATAGGTCCCCGGTATTGAAATATTGGGAAATTACATTTTGGGTCCTTGGGGTATTCAGTATTGGCAAAAATGGTCCTTATTAATAAATTTGGAAAGTTACAAAGCCAACCCTCAAAATTCTGCACATTACACTTTTAGTCCTTGTGTGAAATTAAACCATACGGACCTTATTATTTTTACTAAACCAAAATAAACCCAACCCTTACCAATCCTAGCCCACACATTACCCAGCCCATCACCCACTTAGCCCACTTCCACCCCTGGTGTTGACCCGGTCAAACCACCAAAACAAAACCACCCCGCCTTTTTCCTCTTCCTCAGCCAAACCACCACTCCACCAAAACCACCATACCAGGTGGTATTTTCCCCCCCTCCACTTGCACCACTCTACCACACCCTTATCCATCACACTTCCCAAGGGCAATTAATGCCACCCCCTCCTAGTCTATACCTGACAGTCCCAATTGGATAAAAAAGGTCCTTCCCGCCAAAAAAGGAAAGGGGAGCAAAAGTGATCCAATAGCTGATATGGCAAGTGGGATTTGACCAATGGGACCCACTGAGCTCAGGGGATGCATAAAAGGAAAGCAAGGAGCAGGGGAGAAAGTATTAGTGTAGTTTTAGCTTAATTTAGTCGTAGGAAATGTAATTTACTCATTAAGTTGTGTTTTCAATTAAAACAAGTTTGTATCAGTTACTCTTATGTATTTCAATCTTTAGTAAAAGTTAATTTCAAGTTTCATCTCAGTTCTAAGATTATGCCATTTTCAATTTAATTTAAGAATCACAAAAATTTAAATGTTGTTGTTTATTGTTATTGTTGGATTCTATTAGCTCACATAAGCTTTGACAAAGCTTGTTAAGCTGTTTAGAAATTCTAATAAGCAGTTTGGTTCATAAATTCACAAATTCAAGAAAAATCAAGAAAAATATAAAATAAATCACAAGAAGAAGGAAGCTGAGATGAGGATGGTTTAGAGCTTATTGGAAGCAATAGGTCAGTTGGAAAGTGATGTGATAAGCCTACAACTTGCCCTTGTTTGTAAGCTCCATTTTATCATTTTAGTTCAATTCTTACATTTACTGTGTATGTGCTTATCCCAGTGTCTAAGTTGCTTCATTTCTGCTTTTATATGTTTATTATTGGTATTGAGTGTCTTTTATTGCATCCTTTCAGTTTAAGAATCATTAGCTTCTAGTTTTCATTTAAATCATCTATAAACATAAAAATATATATAGTATAATCTATTTTGGTATTCCAGTGCTTAAAATTCTTATCATTTATGTTTATTATAGTTTAATAGAATTAGTTGAGCTTAAGTACCTCAAATCTCAGCTTAACTTGGTCATTTTCTTTTCAAAAAGTGTAACAGTCAACTGTTATGGGGGTGTTTGGCAAAAGCTGTCTCAATATGGTCTGAGGTGTTTTAGTTGTTATTTTCAGCTGAGAAGTGTCACATTAGGTTTACTTAGGCTAGTTAAATCTTGAAGTTCAGTGTTCATATGAGCAAAAAGTCAAAAGTATGTTGTAGCCAAGAATCTGTGTTCAAATGTGAAATGTAGAAGCTGAAATCTTGCATCTTAGTAGATAGTGGTGTAATCTAGGATAATTAAGCTTTAAACTTGTTTCTTGTTACCTTTAGATTAAGCTTTGATCAGCACAAATCCAATTTAGTCAACTTTGCATGTTTACTTTAAAAGTCAAATGTTCTAGTTTTCTGAAAAGTCAAAAGTTACAAGAATTTTAGGGAATTTTGTGGGATGTTTTAGGATTTGAAATTTTTAGGACTTGTAGTATATCAGCTAAACTTTATTTTCCCAACATTGTTATATTTTTGTGAATTTTCTAACTGGGTCCCACCATTGCCCAAAGTGGGCTGCAGGGAGGAACACTCCCCTGCTGCACCATCAGACACCACCACCACCACCACTTGGTGGTGGTTTTCTGACCACCCAGTGGGTCCCACAGCCCCCCACTTTGTTCCATTGCACCCTCCTCCTACCAGGCTTTCAATTTTGACCCATGGTTTGACCTTAGACACACTGGGACCCACCTGAATTACCCCACCTTTTCTGTCCCATTTCTGTGCAGCCTTGTGATTTCCATGTGCTTATTTGATAACTTATTGCTTATTTTGTGGGAACTTTTGGTTTCTTTTTGCTTAAACATGCTCACCTAAGTCAGTTGGATCACTTTTACCATAGTGGGTCCCACACAAGTCAGTTTTGGCTTAATTGCTTGTTTGGTCAAACTTGGTCAACTGCTTAAGTTAGTAGCTTATATCTAGCTTATTAATAAGTTCTAAAATTATTGTTTTTACAAAAGTTAGTTATTTTTAAGTATAAAATAGATTTGTAAAAGAAAATTCAAGAAAAAACAATATAAAATTAAGTGATAGTTTCTATTTAATTTAATTTAATTTTAATTTTCATTTTTAGATTTCAATTAAGTAATTTGTAATTTTATATTTTTGTTAATTTCCTTGTAGGTTAAAGTATTTTTAAGAATTTTCTTAGATTTTTATATTGTCATTTGATATTTATTAGAATTAACTTTAGTTTTATTAATTATTAATTAATATTAAGTTTAAAATAGCATAATTAGTTTTTATTAAGTAAAACCTTGTTTTTATATTTTTTATAGCTTTTATATGTTATAAAGTAATTTTAGAAATTTTATTAGAATTTTTACTGTTCATTTAGTATTTTTCTTAATTTAAAATAATTAATTAGTTAATTAATAATTAATTAGTAATTAATTAATATAAAAACCACAAAAAGAAAAAAACACTTATTTTTATTTTTAAAACTTATTTTTAGTTATTTTATAATTTTAGAAATTTTATTTTCATTTTTCTAGTATTTAATTAGTATTAAATTATATTTAAGTGTTTTAGATATTAATAATTAGTATTTAATTAATATTAAATAATTAATTAGGGTTAAAATTTATTTTAATTTTCTAAAAATTTTCTTTTACCCTTAGGTTTGTAAAAAAAGTCATTTTCACCCCCTGGGTGTTTTCAGATTTCAGTTTTTACTTTTTATTTCGTACGCTTACGTTTTATTTAAACGTGAACGTACGCGTTTTAAGTTTTAAACGTTTCTGGTTTTCCTGACTTTCCAGTATTGTTAATATAGTATATTTAAGCTGTTTTCTTTCATATTCCAGTAGTGTAATCATCACCACTCACTTATATCCATTTTCATCCAAATTCACCCGATCACGAAACCGTTTTAATACCATCCACACCTCGTCGGGACATAACGACCCGGGGAAACCCTATACTTCCACGGAGCATTGATTCTAGGTTGTCTTTGACTTATTGACCTTGGTCAATAATAATTAGACGGTTTAGGCTCAATCAAAATTTGGCGCCGCTGCCGGGGAAGTTGTGCGCGTATTCTACACGGTTTTACAGATTAGTGAATCTGGATATACACTCATTGTATATTTACCATCCCTTGTTCATATTTTCTTATTTTAAAAACAAAACTGTTTCTGAAAACTTTGTAAAATTAGTTTTCAACAAACACAAAAAACACAAAAAGATTTTCTTTCTTATAAAATGTTTTCCAAAAACACCAAAAATATCCATCTTTACCCTCTCACCTTTTTGATTCTCCATTTCTTACCCTCTAAAACCTTTTGATTCTTTCTATGTCTTATCCACACTTTCTGATTTGTCAGTGGTGTGGTAATCCTTATAATGGTGGCAATTGCCCCAGTTGTGGCATGGTAGAGTCAGGAAACGGGTCTGTCTATAACCAGAATCCCTATTCCTACCATGACACAACTGATTCATTCCATCAGTTACCACACCATGAGACTCAGCAGTTCTACTGTTGTGAGTACTGTGGTGGTTCACACTACAGTTCTGATTGTCAATCGGGAAACACGCTTGTCTATGAGCAGTTTCCCGATAACAATTATGACTCTAGCACATACGACTCACAGCCTCAACAGTTTTACTGTTGTGACTACTGTGGAGGTCCACACTTTAGCTCTGATTGTCAAACGAGGAATCCAATTCCTTGTAACAATTATGACTCTTCGTATCAAGACCAACCTCCACAGTGTCAGACTATCCTAGCAACTCCTCAAATCCAGCAAGACTTTTTAGAAGTTCTTGATAAATTTAAAGAACTTAAGGAGGAGTTAGCTAATATTTCACTCCGCCAAAATCCAAGTGCTTCTTGTGCATATTGTGGGGGTCCTCATAGTGATTTTCAATGTCAACCTTACGGTTTTGACACATCCACATCCCCACAATTTCCTTTCATTCCAAATTCTCGTGGGAAAACTATAGCAGAATTACTTGCTGAAGAACGAGAATCTGGAAAAAGCATGGAAGAATTATTGGCTGAGCAACGAGCAGCTAAATTACGTGCTAATATTCGAAATACTGCTCTATTTGATGACTATGATGACAATGATGATGAAGATAACATTGTTATTATTCAAAAAGATTCATCAAGTTCATCAGTTGATATCCCAGCAGTTGAGATTCCATCTCAAACAACTGCTATCACACCCGAAGTTCACACTCACTCTCCAAATATGGGGGATGAGCATCTTGACACTGTTCCTCAAAAGGAATCGGACGAATTCATAAAGTTTAGTGTTGAGATCCTTGTCCCAATCCCAGGAGAGTCACAGGGAACTTTGGATCATGTGTGTGATCTACCTTCTCACCCTGAAAATCCAAAAGATCATTTTGAGACCTTCTCCGATTTTAATGATGATTACACATCTTATGGAGAAGTTGAGTATGAGGAGGCACCATTTCCTCATTCGGATGTTGACCCTCTTATTGAGGAAGTCACAAACGAACTTACTCACATCAATCCACTTCCTTTGGGAAATGATGATGGTCTCCTTGATTCTGAAGCCGATGTGGGAGAAACTGAAAATCTTTTAAACTCTAATCCCAACATCGAGCTTAGTACTTCCCATGCTGATGAAAATTCTTTATCTTCTGGAGACATCAGTCATGTGGAAGGTTTGCCTTTTGAGCTAGTTAGCTTAGAAGAAGAGAATGATGGGATTGACACTGAAATCAAGGATGAAGCACTTCGTGCAACATTATTGAAAGTCAATCTCCTCATTTCTAAAATCGAGGCTTTCAAAGAGAAACCTATTTCATCTCCTATCCCCATAAAGGATAGTGACATTCTCTCCGATGACCCTATACCGGAATTGGAAGCCTTTACTTTTGATCCTATGGGAGAGAAGATTAGTGGCAGTACCACTTCTCATTCTCATAATTCTCTCCCCGATTATGAATCATTTACCTTCGATGAGTTCTCCTGTGAACTCACGCACATCAATCCAGAATATGATTCATTCACATTTGATGAGTTCTCCTGTGAACTTACTCATGTCATGACTCCTCCGGAGTTTGATATCCCGGGGGGAGATGCTCTCAATCATGAGAGTTTGCAAATTCCCACCCACCCTCCGGGGATGTTTACGAGCTTAACCTTTGAAATCCAAAATCAGGCTAATGAGCCTGCCTTCGAGGAAGAAGATCTTATCATGATTTTCATCATGGTTTTCTTCCTTTTCTTCACCTACAGGGTGACATCTCCTGTTCTTCACTCCTTCGGGAATGAAGACATTATATTTGATCCCGGCATTTTCATGTATCATTATTTTGAGCCGGGATTATATCTCATCGGTGTGGAACTTTCACGTGCTTCAAATGTTTATCCAAACATCTTGAATGAAAGTCCGATGGAGATTGTTTCTTCCACATCATACTTCCCCAAGGACAAATGAATTCGGGGTCGAGTCAAGCTCGCGACTCGGTAAATAAAAACTGAGCATGCTTATAGGGTTTTCACCCTAAGTGTGGGGGAGTCCCCTATGCTATGATTACAGAAGTGAAAATACAAAATGATGTTTTCCACGCTTAGCTTGTAATGTTGCCCTTTTACGTTCAAAGAGTCGGCATAATAGCCGGGACTTTGAATATTGAGGACAATATTCATAATTAGTGTGGGGGGGTATTCGCTATTCTAGCGAATTTTATCACATTTTACTATCTTATACCCCCGTTTTTGACCAAAATTTTTTTCAAAAATTTTTTCACTGGAGCTCAAAATTTTTTGTGGTAATCAATCCGCCTTGTCTAAACGACAAAAGGGATTGGCTAGTCCAGGAGCAAACGGCTCTTGGTAAAGACATCTCAAATCCGTTTACGGCTTGCAATTTGCCCAAAATTGCATGGTTCCTCAACTCCCCGAAAACAAATGAGTTGGCTAGCCCACAAGATTATGGCTTGTGGTAAAGGCCGTGGAAAAACCATAATTGGTAATCAGCTCACCAAGATGTTGACTATTCCATCAAGAGTTGGCTAGTCCAGAAGCAAACGGCTTTTGGTAAAGACTAATCAAATCCGTTGACAGCTGGTGGTTTGCTCAAAATCACACGGTTATCAGGTGTGCCACAGTTCTTACACCTGGCTACTCCAGAAGTGATGGCTTTTGGTAAAGAGTTTCAAATCCATTAAATTTTCTCATAAGATTGCTAGGGACTAGCAATAGTTTAGTGTGGGGATTGATGAGTGTGTAAATACTCATCATTTTATACCAATCTGAGCTGCCAAAACATACAAAAACACCCAAATATGTATCAAAATACTTAAAATATCTTAGAGGTGTGTTTTATATGTTTCAAACACAAAATATGCAAAAACAAATGAAAAACGTACAAAGTTTGCATAATTGGCAGTCTCAGTCCCTCAAGTTTCATAAATTTGCAAAACTAGTCCCTGGTCACTCAAAACTTGTTCAAATATCATAAAGGTCCTTGGGGATTCACAAGTTGTCATAAATAGTCCTTTAAAGTTTAAAATTGTGAAATTACAACTTTGGTCCCCCAAGTTTCAAAAATGTCAAAGTTAGTCCTCAGGTTTTAAAAATGGAAAAATATTAAAAACAAACCTTGTACTATTCATTACTGACATAATTGGTCCTTGTGGTATTTATTGAGAATTTACAGGTTTAACCCTTCAAGTTTCAGAAAATTACAAGAATGGTCCCTGAAGTTTCACAGTTTGGCAGAATAGGTCCCCGGTATTGAAATATTGGGAAATTACATTTTGGGTCCTTGGGGTATTCAGTATTGGCAAAAATGGTCCTTATTAATAAATTTGGAAAGTTACAAAGCCAACCCTCAAAATTCTGCACATTACACTTTTAGTCCTTGTGTGAAATTAAACCATACGGACCTTATTATTTTTACTAAACCAAAATAAACCCAACCCTTACCAATCCTAGCCCACACATTACCCAGCCCATCACCCACTTAGCCCACTTCCACCCCTGGTGTTGACCCGGTCAAACCACCAAAACAAAACCACCCCGCCTTTTTCCTCTTCCTCAGCCAAACCACCACTCCACCAAAACCACCATACCAGGTGGTATTTTCCCCCCCTCCACTTGCACCACTCTACCACACCCTTATCCATCACACTTCCCAAGGGCAATTAATGCCACCCCCTCCTAGTCTATACCTGACAGTCCCAATTGGATAAAAAAGGTCCTTCCCGCCAAAAAAGGAAAGGGGAGCAAAAGTGATCCAATAGCTGATATGGCAAGTGGGATTTGACCAATGGGACCCACTGAGCTCAGGGGATGCATAAAAGGAAAGCAAGGAGCAGGGGAGAAAGTATTAGTGTAGTTTTAGCTTAATTTAGTCGTAGGAAATGTAATTTACTCATTAAGTTGTGTTTTCAATTAAAACAAGTTTGTATCAGTTACTCTTATGTATTTCAATCTTTAGTAAAAGTTAATTTCAAGTTTCATCTCAGTTCTAAGATTATGCCATTTTCAATTTAATTTAAGAATCACAAAAATTTAAATGTTGTTGTTTATTGTTATTGTTGGATTCTATTAGCTCACATAAGCTTTGACAAAGCTTGTTAAGCTGTTTAGAAATTCTAATAAGCAGTTTGGTTCATAAATTCACAAATTCAAGAAAAATCAAGAAAAATATAAAATAAATCACAAGAAGAAGGAAGCTGAGATGAGGATGGTTTAGAGCTTATTGGAAGCAATAGGTCAGTTGGAAAGTGATGTGATAAGCCTACAACTTGCCCTTGTTTGTAAGCTCCATTTTATCATTTTAGTTCAATTCTTACATTTACTGTGTATGTGCTTATCCCAGTGTCTAAGTTGCTTCATTTCTGCTTTTATATGTTTATTATTGGTATTGAGTGTCTTTTATTGCATCCTTTCAGTTTAAGAATCATTAGCTTCTAGTTTTCATTTAAATCATCTATAAACATAAAAATATATATAGTATAATCTATTTTGGTATTCCAGTGCTTAAAATTCTTATCATTTATGTTTATTATAGTTTAATAGAATTAGTTGAGCTTAAGTACCTCAAATCTCAGCTTAACTTGGTCATTTTCTTTTCAAAAAGTGTAACAGTCAACTGTTATGGGGGTGTTTGGCAAAAGCTGTCTCAATATGGTCTGAGGTGTTTTAGTTGTTATTTTCAGCTGAGAAGTGTCACATTAGGTTTACTTAGGCTAGTTAAATCTTGAAGTTCAGTGTTCATATGAGCAAAAAGTCAAAAGTATGTTGTAGCCAAGAATCTGTGTTCAAATGTGAAATGTAGAAGCTGAAATCTTGCATCTTAGTAGATAGTGGTGTAATCTAGGATAATTAAGCTTTAAACTTGTTTCTTGTTACCTTTAGATTAAGCTTTGATCAGCACAAATCCAATTTAGTCAACTTTGCATGTTTACTTTAAAAGTCAAATGTTCTAGTTTTCTGAAAAGTCAAAAGTTACAAGAATTTTAGGGAATTTTGTGGGATGTTTTAGGATTTGAAATTTTTAGGACTTGTAGTATATCAGCTAAACTTTATTTTCCCAACATTGTTATATTTTTGTGAATTTTCTAACTGGGTCCCACCATTGCCCAAAGTGGGCTGCAGGGAGGAACACTCCCCTGCTGCACCATCAGACACCACCACCACCACCACTTGGTGGTGGTTTTCTGACCACCCAGTGGGTCCCACAGCCCCCCACTTTGTTCCATTGCACCCTCCTCCTACCAGGCTTTCAATTTTGACCCATGGTTTGACCTTAGACACACTGGGACCCACCTGAATTACCCCACCTTTTCTGTCCCATTTCTGTGCAGCCTTGTGATTTCCATGTGCTTATTTGATAACTTATTGCTTATTTTGTGGGAACTTTTGGTTTCTTTTTGCTTAAACATGCTCACCTAAGTCAGTTGGATCACTTTTACCATAGTGGGTCCCACACAAGTCAGTTTTGGCTTAATTGCTTGTTTGGTCAAACTTGGTCAACTGCTTAAGTTAGTAGCTTATATCTAGCTTATTAATAAGTTCTAAAATTATTGTTTTTACAAAAGTTAGTTATTTTTAAGTATAAAATAGATTTGTAAAAGAAAATTCAAGAAAAAACAATATAAAATTAAGTGATAGTTTCTATTTAATTTAATTTAATTTTAATTTTCATTTTTAGATTTCAATTAAGTAATTTGTAATTTTATATTTTTGTTAATTTCCTTGTAGGTTAAAGTATTTTTAAGAATTTTCTTAGATTTTTATATTGTCATTTGATATTTATTAGAATTAACTTTAGTTTTATTAATTATTAATTAATATTAAGTTTAAAATAGCATAATTAGTTTTTATTAAGTAAAACCTTGTTTTTATATTTTTTTATAGCTTTTATATGTTATAAAGTAATTTTAGAAATTTTATTAGAATTTTTACTGTTCATTTAGTATTTTTCTTAATTTAAAATAGTTAATTAGTTAATTAATAATTAATTAGTAATTAATTAATATAAAAACCACAAAAAGACAAAAACACTTATTTTTATTTTTAAAACTTATTTTTAGTTATTTTATAATTTTAGAAATTTTATTTTCATTTTTCTAGTATTTAATTAGTATTAAATTATATTTAAGTGTTTTAGATATTAATAATTAGTAATAATTAGTATTTAATTAATATTAAATAATTAATTAGGGTTAAAATTTATTTTAATTTTCTAAAAATTTTCTTTTACCCTTAGGTTTGTAAAAAAGTCATTTTCACCCCCTGGGTGTTTTCAGATTTCAGTTTTTACTTTTTATTTCGTACGCTTACGTTTTATTTAAACGTGAACGTACGCGTTTTAAGTTTTAAACGTTTCTGGTTTTCCTGACTTTCCAGTATTGTTAATATAGTATATTTAAGCTGTTTTCTTTCATATTCCAGTAGTGTAATCATCACCACTCACTTATATCCATTTTCATCCAAATTCACCCGATCACGAAACCGTTTTAATACCATCCACACCTCGTCGGGACATAACGACCCGGGGAAACCCTATACTTCCACGGAGAATTGATTCTAGGTTGTCTTTGACTTATTGACCTTGGTCAATAATAATTAGACGGTTTAGGCTCAATCAGCAGGTTAACACAGTTGTGAGTATGGATAACTTCATTGATAGTGGTAATGAGCAGGGTTTGGATAACTTCATTGATAGTGGTAATGAGCAGGGTAATGAGCTAGGTAGTGATAATGAGTAGGGTAATGAGCTAGGTAGTGATCGTGAGCAGGGTAGTGACCATGAGGAAACTGACCAAGTTATAGAAGATGAGGAACACATTGTAGAGCAAGTAGATGTCCCTATGGATGGATTTAGGTTTAATATTGATGATGATGGTGATGGTGATGGTGTAAATGAGGCTTTGACTACTGAAGTTAATTAAACAGAGGATGATATTAAGGAAATTGACTTTGATTCTTATGAAAGTGATCTTCGGGATGATAATGATAATGCTAGGAAATCTGCACTTAGGAAATTAAAGAAACAAGGGAAACAAGCAGCTGCACAGCAAAGGATTGTTAACTACTTCTTTGTTGGGCAGGAGTTTTCAACTAAGGAAGATGCTAAAAAGAAAATTCATGCACATTTTGTTGAAACTAGGAGAAACATTAAGTTAAAAAAGAATAATAAGGTTAGGATGAGGGCTGTTTGTTATGGGACAGTTCCAGGTTTGGGAAATAATGGTCCTGGTGGACAACAAGAATCTATTCAAAGCACAAAAGGACAAATGGTCAATAGTCAAAAGGGAAATAATCTTGTAAAGGGGAAAAACAAGGGCATAAATGTATTGCACAAGAGGATGAGCTTAATAAATGTCCTTGGAGTGTGTACATTCACTATGTACCAGAGATCCAAAAATGGGTGGTTAGGAAATTTACTGATTTACATAAATGTCTTCATTTTAGAAAAATCAAAGCTTGCACATCAACTTTTCTTCACATGTTCAAGATCTGATACAATTGAATCCAGAGATGCCAACCAAGGATATACAAGATCAAATGCAGAAGCAGTTTCATGTTGGGGTTTCTATTCATAAGGCTTTTAGAGCAAAAGCAAAGGCACAATCTGCTTTAAAAGGTGATGCTGAAGTGCAATATGCTTTACTTAGAGACTATGTGTTACAATTACAAAAAGCTAATCCAAACACAACAGTTAAGTTAGATGTTTATACATGTAATGGGTCCCTTTATTAGATGCATCATCTATCCAGAAGCAACCTTACCAGGAACAATTCTGATTCTAATTCCCATGTCACAATAATCATTTTATAAAACATAGATCCAAACACCCCTGAATCATCATTTTTTTGAGAACCAACATTAAGAATTAGCTGAAATCTGCAAGTGCAGTATTCACATTCTTGTTTGGGCAACTGTAGCTAACGACGTGATTAGATTAAACGTAGCCTAAGACTATAGATAGCAAAATGAGTTTGGTAATAGGTCAACTTCTTAGAAAGGTGAAAACAGCCTGGGTCGACCCAGCAGCACTTGTTAGTTCATATTTTCGATGTCATAAATAACCAATACTTCACAATAAATGTAGCCCAAATTAAACTGTTTTTTCACATAGTTGGGTTGATATCGCCCTTTCTAGAATAATATACCATCTTCGTACTTACATATACTACAATACAGTAATATATTGTTCTGGCGTCTTTTTTTCCCCACAAATAATAGGTTTAAATATTATAAATATCATTGGCTGTTTGAAGCACCTATTGGAATACCAATTTCTAAATTAGCAATGTCAATTAATTGATGCAAGTGTAAACTTATATAATAGTAATCACAAATGTAGTAACCTTTGAATGTAGTCTTTGTTCTCCGGTCAATGGACCTAAGTCCTTCATTGTGATCCCAAAGTTGCCGCTGTTGATTACTGGTAGAACCTGTAACAGAAGTTGCACATATATATATATATATATATATATATATATATATATATATATATATATATATATATATATATATATATATATATATATATATATATATAAATTATCCTTCAAGATGTTAATGAGCTTCACCAACTCGCTTGAATCCATTTTGTCGCTGACCTTTTACATGAAAATATGACTTGTAAGATACTAATCTTTATCGTGCAAAAATTAAATGAAGCTGCTTATTCTATAGCGAAGGCATGCATAACCCAAGTAGGATATGTTTTCAACACAAATGTAAATGTTTTATTAGCAAGCACAAGAAATATCATCATTATCTCTTAATCACTCCATCGTTAATAATAATAATAATAATAATAATAATAATAATAATAATAATAATAATAATAATAATAATAATAATAATAATAATAATAATAATAATAATAATGTCACCAAACCTCATGCCCCTTCTCATGTTGCTCCTGTTGAGGATTTGGTTTCTGATGAGTTTGGTGGTTTTGATTTACATCTCCTTGATACTCTACTTTCTAAGGGGTTGCGTACTGTCAAATCTATTCCTCCTAAATGTCGTTTGGGGTTTTCTCGGGTTTTGAAAGGAGCCCTTGATAAGGTGGTTTGTTCGCCTGATGACATTTCTTGTTGGGTTGGTTTGTTAGTCTTGCCTCTTTGTATGCTTAAAACCTTTTGCCCGAGGAGTAATCAAGAGTGTAGGTCTGTTACTAAACGTCAGCGACAGGAAGAGTATATTGTTAATGCCATTTCTTCTTGGAGCACATCTGGTGGTAGTTTACAAGTTGTGCGTGAGGTTTTAGCCGAACCCCCCCCCCTTTGTGGTCTAATATTGATGAGGAAAACCTGGACTTGGGTAACCGTAATATCAAACAGTGTAAGAGGAAGATTTGTGATGGCCATTATACTGCTGCTGTTAGAGTTCTTTCTTTTTCAGGTATTGCGACATATGATGATACTACTCTCGCGGATCTAAAAGCTAAGCACCCTTTTCAATTTGCTCCCCTTTTACCAGATATACCTATTGATCATCATCACCTTTTGGCATCTCCTGCTATGGTTCTTGATATGATTAAGAGTTTCCCTCGTGGTACTTCTTGTGGAAGGGATGGTTTGCGTGCTCAACACCTTTTGGATTGCTTAAACGGTGCTGCTGTTGTCGTCTCTGATGAGTTAGTCGCTTCTATCACCCAGGTGGTGAACCTTTTTCTTGAGGGTAAATGCCCAAGGGAGTTGGGAGAGTATGTTGCTAGTGCTCCTCTCACGCCCTTGGTTAAACTAGGAGGGGGGATCCGTCCTATCGCTGTTGGGACTGTTTGGAGGCGATTAGTCTCCAAGGTTTGTGCTTCTATGATTGGCCATTCTTTGGATGGTTATTTTGACGGTTTGCAATTTGGTGTGGGTGTTTCGGGGGGTGGGGAGGCAATCCTTCATACTGTGAATCGGTTGATTGAAGACCGTGGGGGTGATGTGGGTCTATCTATGTTGTTGGTGGACTTTAGGAATGCTTTCAATATGGTGGATCGTGCTGCTATGTTACGAGAAGTTCGCCTTCGTGTTCCGGCTATTTCACGTTGGGTGGAATTCTGCTATTCCAGTCCTGCCAGATTATATTATGGGGAGCATACTTTATGGTCGCACCAAGGGGTGCAACAGGGCGATCCGCTTGGGCCTCTTCTTTTTGCTTTAGTGTTACATCCCTTGGCATGTAAGATTCGAGACTCTTTTACTCTTTCTCTTCAAGCTTGGTATCTTGATGATGGTACTATTATTGGGGATACTTTGGTTGTGGGGAAGGTTTTGGAGTTGATTATGATGGATGGACCTAGTTGTGGTTTACACCTCAATGTTGATAAAACTGAGGTCTTTTGGCCGAAGGAAGACCCAAGGAGCAGGTATGTTGGTGTTTTCCCCTCTAATATTTCTCGACCTTCGCATGGTGTTAAATTATTAGGGGGTCCCGCTAGTGTGGATTTTGAGTTTAGTAGCAAGCTTGTTATGAAAAGGGTTGCTAAAACTATTGAGCTTATGGATGCTGTTGCTAAGCTTAATGATCCTCAGTGTGAGTTGTTGCTACTGCGTGCATGTGCCGGTATTTCCAAGTTGTATTTTGCTATGCGCACATGTCCTCCTCGGGTCTTTGAGAGTGCTCAGGTTTCTTTTGATGCCGCACTTCGCTCTTCCTTGGAACGTATTGTCACTGCTTCTGGACCTGGGTTTGGTGATTGGCAATGGAGACTCGCCACCCTGCCTTTTGCTCTCGGGGGACTTGGTGTGTATTCTGCAGGTGATGTCTTGAACTATGCCTTCCTTGCTTCTAGGCTTCAATCTGCTAGCCTACAGACTAAGCTTCTCCGTAGTTCTGGTATTGTATCGACTGGTCCCTCTTTTGATGATGCATTGTGTACTTTTAATGTGAATATGGATATTGACCTTATGAGTAACCCTAGTGAGATCGCTGCCCCCAAACTTATGAAGAAATTGGCAGATATACATTTCGCACGTGTTGCCCAAACGGTTGAATCCACTTTCCATTTATCTTCTAGACAGATAGCTTTATGGAATTCATTAAAAGAGGATTATACGTCAGATTGGCTTAGGGTGGCACCGATATCCGGATTGGGACAGACTATGAATGCCAGGACTTACCGATGTGTTTTGTGTTACCGGTTGGGCGTTCCTCTTTTTACTGTCCAGATGCCATGTTCAGCTTGTTCTAAGGTTTTTCCTGGAGATATTTTTGGAGATCATGCTGTTTCGTGCGCAGGCTTAGTTGGTATTAAACATCGGCACAATATTGTGCGCGATGTTCTTGTTGATATTTGTTCTCGGTCGGGAGTTTCAGTTCGTAAGGAGGTGGATATTGGGCTTCGTGGAGAGAGGGACAAAACCTTACGTCCGGCTGATATGTTACTTTACTCTTGGGATAGTGGCCGTGATGTTTGTGTTGATCTTACAGGATCGTCACCTTTGACACGTTCGTGTATGGTTGATTTTGTGCCTGGTCGGGTGGTTATTGAAGCCGCACAACGTAAACGTGCCAAGTATGCAGCTAAATGCGCTGATATCGGTTATGGGTTCCTCCCCTTTTCATTCTCTTCTTTTGGAGAACTTGAAAAGGATGCAGTGACCTTATTAAAGCGCATTATACGATTCTCTATGACCCAAGACATTGGAGCACGTGCGGCTCCACATATTTTTAGTAGGATTGGTTTTGCTGTAGCTAGAGGTGTGGGGGCCCAGTTAGTATCTCGGCTCCACACTAATTTCTTGTAAAATCCTATTTGTTTTTCAATAAAGTGATGTTATAATAAAAAAATATATAATAATAATAATAATAATAATAATAATAATAATAATAATAATAATAATAATAATAATAATAATAATAATAATAATAATAATAATAATAATAATACACTGCATGAGTTTGTTTCATGGTAGAATTTAGCCAAAATATAAACCTTCTTACTTCAGATTATGTGATTTTCAATTCTTTTTTTTAATTAGGATGTACCAATCAGCGTTTCATTTAAACCCAAACAAATAATCAAGAACAACCCCATTGATAAAGAATCCTTGCTTCAAAGTTGGGGTACACTTATCACTAAATTACGGAGATGGAGCTCCAGTATGTTGTAACATGCTACGATCTTCAATGGTCCAACAAAGTAAGTTTTGCTCAATTCCTTTTGTGTATCCTCCATCAATGCACCTGCAAATAAAACAATCTAATATGACCCAAACCATAGAGGTAGAGACGACGGAAAGGGGGAGGGCAATATCAAAAGACTCATGAACGAACGTGTAGTGACATAATATAAATGGCTGATTATTAAAGAAATCTAATCAAACTATTACTACATTCGTCCCATAATTATAGTCCACTGTTGACTTTTAAAGTCTTTAGTTTTCAACTTTGACCTTAAATATTTTTATTTGTGTTATATATTACTTGATGCAAAATATATGAATGGATTGAGTTTTAAATGTATTTTCCATTGGTATAATTTTTATCAAGTATTATATAATACAAATAAAAATAAATAAGGTCAAAGTTGCAATACGAAGACTTAAAAAGTCAACACTGGACTATAATTATGAGACGGATGGAGTACCTACCATGGTTAGAATCTGCACCCTTAACTAATTATTATATTTAAACTATACTTGTTCGGTGTGAACTTATTAATTCTATTATTCATAGATATTCAAAACCGCCATAATAATTATTAATAAAAGATATACGTGAGGATGCAAAGAAACAAAGTTAGTTTAATAGATGTGACTAATAATAGATTTGAGCTATAATTTATAATCTACATAAGAAACAAAGTTAGTTTATGTTAGAAGGGTGTTTGGTTGCTGCTGTCAAACGTGTTTCAACGCCCAAAGGTTGCCCCTAAGGTCCCATGTCTACATCTCCAGGTTAATGAGAATCTAATCGTCTACTATCAAAATAGGGTGACCTTTGGTTTTGGTACGTATCCGGTTCCATTGGACCAGGATGACGTGGGACACCTTGGCCATCTGACGGCCCATGTGGTGGAGGTGTAAAATTGAGTAGTGGTCCCAATGGCTCACCTTGAGAGCCAGGTTGATTTGGACCAGGTGGCTGCAAAAACTCGCCTGAATGAGGGACATGATATCCAATTTGTATTGACGGTACATGATCCATTTATTTAATATCCATCTATCACATTTATTGGCAATGACCTCACCAGTTTGCCCATATAAAACTGCTTAGGTACCAGTGACTAATTGTGTACATATCGGTGTATGCCTGTAAAGAGTGGCTAAAGATCAGAGGTAGAAAAATGAATGTCCTAGGTTATGTAACGGGTCAACTGCAGTGAGTCAAAAAAGCGGGTACAGATCAGAGTTACAAAATAGTAGCATGAAAAGAATTAAACTCATTCAATGAGGATGTTTTTTGGGTTTAAATTCAGATACTATTTTACTATACTATTTTTCAAAACTGAACAACTCCTCTTTTGTAATGTCATTTTAATTTTTCATACATAAACATTTATCTATAATAACCACTTTGAATTATGTTTTCGTATCACCAGTTGATAAGCGGACATTTCTGGTTGTGGGCCGCTGGGTAGCAGCTACAACCAATCTAACGGTCTAAAGTAAAGTGTAACATATAGTGAACCTTTGTCTTGTGGTGTCTCAGCAGTACGGGTCGAAGCTGGAGCACGCACCAGTGTAATTGTCGAGGCCGCAACGCACACAGACCCTGTAAAGAAACAACTGTCATGATTTTATTCTCTTGGTGTTGCTTTGCCAAAATACGGGGAGCGTTCAAACGTTTTCAGCAAGTGTAAGTAATATGAAAGACTCACAACTGACAATATATATAATCATTCAGATGAGGTTGCATATGTTTAACTATTTACTACACATATTTTACTATAGCAAAAAAGGTGAAAGAAACAAAGAATAGGCAATATTTATAAACAAACCTCGACGATGCATAACACTTGGTGGATCAACTGGGACATCCGGGTGAGAATCTGTTGCGCGTCTTTGGTCTGAACCGAGAAAAAACGTAACATATAATCAGTTAGGTAGAATAATTTCATGGCTGCACTTATGTATTTCAAATTCAATAAATTAGCGGTCATATTACGTTGGCACGTGTGGTGACGACGACTACTCGTGGAATGTGAGTGGGCTGGCTCGTTGAGGCTGTAGCTGCTGCATAGAGAATGAAAAAGGAGCGAATGTGAAATACTATATTTTTCAACAAAACACACAAAGAGTTTGCTGAGCATCCTACAATCCTGTCGCAAACGTTACATGAACTGTTTTTCCCTTTGAATGCCTTTTAAACTATCGTGGACCCTTTTGTTATGCCCCGTGCCCGATTTGACCAATAATTAAAACTTTTGCATGGAAACGACATATCAAAACTGACATGCTATTACTCTTTTGACTATTGGCAAAAATCTATAAAGCTTCACACATTGAGATTATTTTTAAATGAAACTAGACTCAATTACCTTCGAAACTCCGGGTGGCACGACCCATGGCTCCTTACGAATTAAAAGATATGATTTTTCAAAGACCGACAAAATCTGTCCACAGTTTCACTCCCAAACCGAAATTTCACCCATTTTCACAACAAACAATCCATACTACCTTATTTCCACACCAAACTCACTCAAAGCCATTAACATCTCATAATAAATCGTTTACATAAACAATCAACCCGTTTGCTACCCAAAATGGGTAAAAACACACTTAACCCAAACACCCCTTTAACTGCATAACCCTTTTATGCATCTTATTGACCCATTTTCCGGAAAGACAACTTCTATGACCCGACAATTAATGAAACTTTCTAGATTTACTTCTTATTTCATTGGGCTCATATTCATATAAAAACATTTACCGTTTGACCCTCGAAATAGTGGTTTACAAATGGCGGGTTTTGTGCCAAAACCCATTTTGACCCATTTACATAACAAATCATCTATAACACTTCATTTGTCCACCAAACTTAACTAACATCATTAATTTAACCTACTAAACTTGTTTCATAGACACATGACCCGTTTACATCCCAAAATGGGTAGAAACACGCTTATGCCAAACACCCTTTTAAACTTAGACCGTAAACACTTTGAACATACTTTGACACAACGTTTGACCACCAAATCGTTAGGACAACCTTAACATACAATTTGCCACACGGTTACACTTTACCAATCAACAAAAGACCAACGGGGGGGGGGGGGGGGGGTGTACAAACTTTACACTTGAGCTCGGTATTCTACCTAAGCTCCTAACGAAAATTAGTTTTATTTCTGAATTGAATTTACATAGTGGTGGAAGGCAAGCGAGCAACAAGCTACGCCGCTAGCCCTTTTTGAATTGCAAAACTAATTCTCTTAAAAACGACATTTGTGGATCTAGGTGTTACAACATTACTATACATAGCACGTTGAACTCTGTTGAGTAGCTCCACTGCCTCAGGTGCCAGAAAACCAAAAGTATCAAATGCGAAAGGAATAAAAACATGCTGATTTTCAATGCACGCTTTCTCGTGTTTTGCCACTTTGTACAAGGCGGATTTCAAAGCAGCCTGTCCTACTGTAAAACCCCGGCTACTCAACCCCACAAGAGAAGAAACCCCGGTTAGATCCACACACGCATGTTTCCCTCCAACCCACCCAAAAACCAAAACGTCTGCCGATCTGAGTGTGGATCTTCCATCCATTGGGTCAGTCAAAAAGTTCACAGGCGCTTTTTTCTTGACAGAGATCCCGGCACGCCTAAATATATCAAAAAGGACGTCCCTAACCATATCATGCCTGTACTTGAAGCCCGAGCGCTCCTTGCAATGAACCGCATATTCCCCAAAGGAATCCAAACATGCCTTGTGACAAACTGGGCATATCTCATCAACCGGAAATAAAGGAATCATAAGTCGATACTTAAGGATAGTACGATATTCCACCGGTGACATATGGTGACCTAGCCCGTCTATGGGGATAGCTAGAAGAAAATCCTGAGCATGTGGTGCTTGTAGACACTCAAAAACGGCTTTCTGTCTCATAGTCATGTCGAAGTGAGCTTCTATATCCTTGACCATTTCACTAAAAAGAGCAATCGCCAATGTTTGTTGGGGTTTAGAGGGGGCGGTGTCCTTATTAGTGAAACCACTAAAATCAAAGCTTGAAATCGTATCACGAAGACAATCTATAGCACAAACATAATCATCATCCATACCACATATGCCACTGTCCCGTAAGATGTGGTCTTGTAGCACCCAAGATTGGGCCCTCGAAGCCACAAAATCATAAGAGGAAACCACCTTTGCCGAGTACAAACCCAGACCACCAAATCGAATGGGTAAAGAAGCGAGTCGCCACTGTAAATCTCCAAAAAAAGGCCCTCCACAAACCACTATGTTCTCGATCGACTCACGTAACCCTTTGTCAAAGAACAAGGCCGCATCCTCCATGTGTACAGGTTGACAAGTCCTTAATCCAAAAAAAAGTTTGGCAATACCCATACATGATTGAAGTAAAAGGAGCTCACTCTGCGGGTCGTGTAACTGTGGAAGAAGACTCATCAAATCAAAAGCATTCGCAGCTCTCCTCATAGCCAACCCACTAATAAAATCCGTGTCTCTACTAACCGCTCCCCCAAGAAGCTTCACACCCAATGATGGCCTTCGAATATCAATAGGGAATAAACCCTCACGAAGCTTCATACCATCACACGAGGGCCAAAATATCTCTGTTTTCTTGATATTAAGTTCAAGACCCAAACCTGGTCCATTTGCCCTTAAACGTATACTACCTTTATTCTTGCATATCCAAATCCTTAATCCATATATCCAAGCCATCCGTAAAAACATGCCAACCTACAAAACGATTAGACAAATAAACAATAAGCTTTCGCTTAGTAAGTAACTAGATTAACATATGGTCAATACGTTAATATACATATATGCAATACAAATACCCCGATCACTAACACACATGGTTATAATCACATCAAGCACATAAACATCACAACATACCTTAGCCATCCAAACACTCATAATCTATCACTTGAGTTGGCTAACTAGGCAAACCACCTATCAAGGCCACACTCACTAATTCCATGCTATCAATCAAACATCCATACTCATATTCACGTAATATGCAAATAACCATATCAAACACATATCAATCAAGTTACTTACCTTGATCATCCAAGCTAAGCTACAAAGTAGTACCACCATCATCATCAACATCATCTCTATTCTTCATCATCATCATCATCCTTCATTAATTACCAAACCTAGTAACATAACAATCAAATACATAAACAAGGGTTATAATAACCCACCATAACTTAACCAATCATTCTTCTATATCATCATATGATCATAATTTGATCATATGATGAAAACCCACTTAACCTATTAATCTAAACCACTTAATTATCAAGATAATGAATACTTACTTGTAGAGAGGATCATAGCTACGTACATATCATTAGTGTTGGAGCTTCAATCCTTCACCAATTTACCTCCAAGATCATCCTACTCTTTCCCTCTCTTTCTTTCTTGCCGACACCACATACACACACATACTTCTTATCCAAAATGAACCTTATAGAAGTCCAGAGAATTCTCTAGACATTTGATAGTTGGAAGTTTGTCTAAATGGCAACTTTAGTCCCTTAGGTCCTGTAACCATTCATCCTTAGTACTAGAACAAGTTGGTTCTAGTGCTAGTTTGAGGTTTTGGCAAGAATAGTCCCTGCAGTGGTTCTAGTACTAGAACAAGTTGGTTCTAGTACTAGAACAAGTTGGTTCTAGTACCAGTTTGGGATTCTGTCAACTTTGGTCCCTCAAGTTCTTATCCCTCTTACTTATGACACATAATACTTCGAAAACCACATTACGAAATACTATTACTATCGGGTTTGACCACATCCCGACATTTATTGACTAACTAACCATGTAAGGCTCTTAGTCCATTACATCTAGGGTGGGGTCCAAGTACCCGGGAATGGGTCTAACACCTTTTCTGTGAAACCAATCAAGGATAGGACTTTTTAGTATTTTACATCTAGTCATATGTTTGAGTTAAACGTGGAGATCAAAAGTAAAAATACCTCTTTTTGGAAATGACATTTTGATCCTGCTGATGTACAAAATATTGGTCAAACACGAATTCTTCACTTTGAAGGCAGCTACCTGTGGATGTTGTTGACTCGGGAAGGCTGGGTGCTCGCAAGGCAGCTGCCATAGGCTGGCCAGTAGATTCACCCAACTCAATAATTCATTTTCATATAAAGAAAAAATCTTTTGAATCGAGAATTCTCTTATTGCAGGTGAATTCAGATTAAACCTTAGCTCTTTAGCCATTTGTATCCCTTAAGTTAGTTCATCTATAACTGTATTCTGTTCATAAACACAAGCACGCTCCATTTCTTTTTACTAATATTCAAGATGCAAAAGGTACAGGCTAAACCTTAAGGGAAATGGGCCAAATGAGTCGAACTAAGTTAAGCATGTTGACAGTCGCCCAAACTCTATTTTAGTGCATACAAACCCGTAAATCCAGTTAATGATGACATGTACATAATGGTATAAATGGAACACAGACATTATCTATTCCACCCCGCAACCTCTTCGGACTATCACAGTCCCAACATAGATCAATGCCTCAAGATCCTGATATAAATTAGTCATGAAACAACATAAGCAATGGCTGCATATGACACATAAATTAACGATTGTGAATGTGACAACATGTCCTACAACTGTTTCGTTGTTTGTTATCACTAATAGCTGTTTAAAAAATGCAATAGCAACATGTGAACACTAATCAGTATAGTTTGAACAGCCAATATACGAATTGTTGAATTAACATACCTTTACATGATACCAACGTCACGTTTATCTTATATCTTATAGAAAAACAAGAAAAGAAAAGATTAGGACCTACCTCTATTTTGATGTTGAAAATTCATTAGCCATACAAAAATAACGCCACATTGCCAATTAGACGCACCTAGATATCATAAATACAGTTTTAAACTTTTTTATATAGTAACCTCAATCAGAATGTCTTCGAGATGTAGTCTTGTCCCAGCGGAAAACCCTTACCCTTGAAATGCAAAATCCACATTGACATATGCCACTGCCTTGGACCCTATATTTATAAGTTTTAGCTCAACCCATAAAAACTAATCAGTGTGTTACGAAAGTGTATGGCAACAAAAACATGTGGTACTTTTAACTAATTAGACTGGGTTGGCTGATTCAGCATTCCTACAATTTAGTTATTGGTGGAAATTGATTGTTACGACTTCAGTTTGCAACACTAACATATACCACATATCCAAACACCCTTAAAATCAAAAAACGTAAACCTTAATCACCACAATGGCTAATATGACATTAGGTTCACTTTTTACCACTCAAGTAACCGTTTGTCCAAAAGAATACCACTATCCAAAAGGAAAAAAATTAACTTTAGTTTCTACTACTTTTTTGGCAGGACTGATAAGTGTGGTCTCAATTTTTAGTCGCTTTCCAACAGACCGATTATTGCTACCATTGGATGGAGAAGGTTCATCATCATCATCATCATCATATGATGAGATATCCAAGGGTAATGGATTTGCCCTCTTCATAGTAAATCACATGCATCCTGAGAAAAAAATGATATTACATAAGATAGGCAGTGAGTTGGTATATAAGTGAAACAGTGAACCGCAAAATGAAGAACAATAGCAGTGAATCAAAGCATACATAACTAATCACAAACACATATGTTGCTTAAGAACTGTTTGATTATCAAGCACATCATTTATATAATTCGATTATGCGTTGCCTTTTTTGGTCTTTGGCGCTACCAAAAAGGTAGTCGAGTGAACTCTGTCCCCCACCACTGCTGAAACCACGACCGTGATTTCTGCTTTTACAAACCTTACCCTACTTGCCATGATAATGAAACAAATCACAATAAGATTGAAAATAAATAAATACATCAAATGAGATTCAGTTGACACTTCAAACTACAGAGCATAACAATGTTATTCTAACAATATCTAAGCACATCTAATGCAAATAAAGAGTGTATCAACAGAATTCCATTCTAAGTTAAGTAGAATCAAAGAAAAAATTAAAAATATATGCTTGTTTTTTTGTATTTTTGGTCCATTTTGGTATTTATACAATGTCTTGATGGGATCGATTGGCCACTTATAATATGAATCCACAGATTATACTCTTTGGTAGTAATATATATAACCGATTAATGGACCAGTAGGAGACCCAATTAGCGTAAAATTCATGTTTAAACCCAAAGCATTCTTGTGAAAATTTGTTTGTGAGTCTGCTGATCTAACTGCAAGGATTGTATCTAACATCGAATCAGCAGTAAAGATTATAACAGGTAATAAGCCGAACATACATAGAAAAATTAACGAACAAATCCTATGGAAAAGCCCTAGCTTTTCTGTGGCGCGTGCTTGTCGATGGTAATGTCGAGCAGATTCTGTCATGGATCCATGCAGTCTTAATTTAAAAGAATCAGATGAATTTTTTTTGCTACACGTCATATGCAAACCTCACATCATCATATAATATTAAATATATATATATATATATATATATATAGGGAGACT
This sequence comes from Artemisia argyi, assembly GCA_030686995.1. Lineage (NCBI taxonomy): Eukaryota > Viridiplantae > Streptophyta > Magnoliopsida > Asterales > Asteraceae > Artemisia > Artemisia argyi. The sequence continues at coordinate 10,123,444 of CM060695.1, read as the reverse complement.
TTTTTACGAGAACCATCTTATCTGCGAGAACTGAGAGAACCACCAAAAACATGCATGCACGTCTTTTAAAATACATGCAAATCATCAATAATCGTAAGTATCCACCTATGTTCTTCAATATCATCATGAACTCATCATCTTTTTTCAGAAAAACCTTACACATGGCCGCAATATTGTCGTTGCATGTCTTATAAGAACATACATGCACACTTTCGAAGAAAAATTTTGTATTTCCAATTTCTTATCAAATTCTTTAGAACAACTATGTTTTTTTTTTAAAACATATGTGTTGTTTTTAGAACATATGTGCAAAAATATAATTATTGAAGGCGTGCATGTATGTTTTTAGTGGTTCTCTCAGTTCTCGCTGATAAGATGGTTCTCGTAAGAAAGTCTCACTATATATATATATATATATATATATATATATATATATATATATATATATATATATATATATATATATATATATATATATATATATATATATATATATATATATATAAAGACACACTAAAAAACCTAATAACAAAGAATTTCATGGATTACATAAATACTCGAAAGGAAAAAGATCACATCTGGGTTGACTCTTTACAGAATGATCTTCAAATTTAAAACCCTAAAATCATGATAGAGTTTTCTTCATGGAGAGAGTTCAGAGTTTTGGGATTATGGTTTTTCTTGGAAAAATATACGTATATTTTTTTAAAGGAATATATATGATTTACAGAATTTGTGTCATATTTTGTAAACGTTGGGATATATGTTTTGAATTGCAAATTCTATCACAACCATTGGAATGCTCCAATGGTTGAGGTGTTGTGTAGTTGTGCCTACCATCCCATGTTCGAACCATGGCAGTATCATTTTTTTAAAAATTTAATCCGGATTTAAAGGTCAAATATTCGAATTTTATTTGGTCAACATTGCTTAGGTGGACTGAATGTGATGGCATGGCCTGTTAAACAAACTAACTAGCCAAACCACCAAATATTAAGTACACCAAGACTCAGATTAATAGAACTAGAGATTAGCTCATTAAAAATCAAAGGCATAAGCAGAATAGGGAAAGTAACTAACTGATGCAATTATTCAAAAGGGGTGAGAATTTGATTTTTGACTACCAATACCAAAATAACATATACGACTCAACTCTAATAACCTATTTTGAGCTTGTTTATTCACCTAAATTGCACCTACACTAATTTGTTCCATAAAATCAAACCTAAGCTGATATAAACCTCCAAATTGAAATTATTTAAACAAATCCTATTTTACTACTAGAAAATGATTATAATTACCTTAAAACTTCTACTAATGACATATTAAAGTAATTTGAATTTAAGATTATGACCAAAACAACTAATCTCTTGAAAATTCTCCCTATGCCAAACACCCCTAATATACTAACTGCTTTGAAAATATAATGCAAAAACTGAATTTAAGCTAATTTCCTGAATTAATTAAAAAGCACACTTAAGCTACACAAACTATGAATAAGCAAAACCTAACACAATTAAGCAATAGATTAAGCTGAATTAAGAAATAGCATAATAAGGAAAAAAGGTTGAACTTACAAATTAAACAGCTTAGGAATTAAGAAGAAGGAAAGGAGAAGATTAAATAATCATGAAAGGAAGACTAATAGGAACCTATGGTCATCATCAGAATAAGCATTTATCATCCAATAAGCTAAGTTGACGTATGGATTTGACTTTTTATGACTTTTTGAAATTGAAACAGTTTATAAAACAGCATGCTCATAATAAGCTATAAGAGCTTACATGAGCTTAATGGAGCAGTAAAAGAAAGCTTAAAACAGATTTAGAGATCAAAAGAGCACAATTTAGAGTAAATTTTAAACAAGGAATTTTAAAATAAGAACTTGAAATTGCATTAATACTAGAAATTCATATTACAATACTATAGAAATTGAAAAGCTGATAATAAGGGTTTAGGGTTTAGCAACCATTAGATCATTTATTGAGGTGGTCTGACCAATGGAATGGCTCCATTCTGACACTCTGGCAATCATTGGCTACTCTATGTCCTTCTCAGATCTTCTAGAACTATTAAATGGAGGTAAAATTGTACGGGTAGAAGGAGATGAACAGTAAAAAGGGTTGGTTTGGCGCGTTTGGTTCAACTGAGCTTGTTTATTTTATTTTGACTTTTGAATGGGAGTTTTGACCGGGTTATAATAAAGAAAATGAGTCGGGTTTGGGTAAATGTATCCGGTTAAGGAAGGGACAATGGACTGGATTTGTTATTTGATAAAAAGTGGAGTGGGAGTGGGCATGGGTTGTAAGGGTTATTGGACTTTTGTTTTGGGTTTTATTTAAAATAAGGTTATAAGGTTAATTATTTTTAGGATTTAGGTGTAAATAATGTTTAGGTTAAATGATAATTCTTGCCAACTTTGCAAAGTGCTTTCAAGGACCATTTGAGACAACTTATGATTCTTCATAAATCCTTCCCCGGCCTCGGCTTTTTACTCTCTTTTCATTCTCGTGCCCGTTTTTGTCGTTTTCTAATTGATTTTTGTCTTTTTTCCATATTTTTCACCTGCACAATCAAAAACACAAAAACAACATATATTTGGTATTTTAGGTCGGTTTTTGGTATTTTTGATACGTTTTATAAGGTAAAAGGTATTATGTGTGATGGCGTATATGGCATGTGTTATCTTTTTGGTCACGATAAAGAGCAGTGTCACAACCGTTTTTATTGGCTTTTAGTCCCTAAAAATAGATAGTAATATATTTCTATCATCGATATATTATGATCACAACAACAACATATATGCCTTTAATAATTTGCAAACGCCATCCATCTCCTACTATACCACCGGGCACCGTCTATTAATTACTAATGTATGATGACACGAAAACCATGATCAAGACATGCACCCGGCCCAGCTACCTATTTTCTTTTCAAACTTTACACATTACATATATGTACATGCATGTAACATGTTTATTTTTGGCCATTCATTTCATTCGTAATAAGTTACATAGGTGGTGAAATATGATACCTGGAGAATCTGATCTGCTGGTGGGTATGGTTTATTACAAGTGAGACGGCTAACCAAAGAGCGAACAGGGTCGAATATGGAGAAGCCATAATCATGGTTACTAGAATTAGTGGTCTGAGATGATACTCTTGAGAGCTTAACCTTCTTAACCTGTTTCTTGAGCTGCCAGTAGTTCACAAATGCATCTTTCCATTCAGGTATTAGTTGAGCTTCGAGCTCCTTTGAGAACTTCACCATTAGCTTAGCCCGTCAATATATCAATCTAGTTCCCGGCCTCGAGCGATCTCTCTAGCTAGCTTCGAGAGATATATAAAGAGAGGGAGCTGGTTGTTGGATGATAAAAGGGGGGAGGGTGTCTAAAGATATATATACAGAGAGGTAAGACACAATTAAGTAAAGTAAGAAAGATGGTTTAACAAGTAAACACTTCAAAAGCTTGTTATCGTAACACATCTACTAATTAAACCCAAAAGAAAAGCAGACGTTTTTTCCACTGCACTTAGCTTTGTTTTGTTTCGTGCTTGCAAATTTATTCATATAAATACACAATGAGTTCCCATTTAAATCACTATTATTATTCTTAATAAAACATGTTTAACTAGGAAATATCGTTTGCACTTAGCTCATAGCAGGTGTCAAAACATTTATCATACAATAATATAATTATACTAGACGATTACCCGTACTTAACCGCGACAATGTATGGTAACGGCAATTTGTGTGCAATTTTTATTATGTATACATGAGCGGAATAAGTGAAAGTGAGTGGTTTAAATTGTAATTAATTATATAAATATTTAATAAATTACATTGTTTTTTATAATTATAAGTATTTTAGTCTAACAACATTACTTATTTTATAAGCTTTAAGCAAATATGTTTTATGTTTATATATGTTATATATGTGGATTTGAAACTCGTTTGTAGGAAAGGAATAATCATTTCTAAACATATTCGACTATCCTTTTCCTATTTTACATACAATAATTTTAATAATGTATATTGTGCATATAGTTAGGTATATATATTAATATGTTATTAATAATCATATATATCTCTACTAATATATAAAACATTTGGGACTATTAAATAATTAGCAAAGCTTAAAAATTCATACTCCTAAACTTGCTTCTTATGGAAAGATTTCAAAACTTGATCAATACTTGTAATTAACTTGAAAACTTATAACCATCATATTAATGATCAAATAATTGATTTAATTGGGAAAAAATGTGTAACTATCATATCAATACTTACAACATATAAAACTGAAAGAATTTATTGATATACATTAAAATGTCAGTTATGAAATCTTAATATGAAAAGAACCCATAGTTTATGAAAGAATAAAAAAAACTACAACACAAACTAATTATACTTCACACACAATAGATTCAGCCATCCGAAGTTCTTTAGGCCTTTGAACCTCGCCTAGCCCCTTCTTTTGGCCCTTGTTAGAAAAACATGTAACCAAATAACATTACTCGCCGCAAAATATAGTTACAGGGTACCCGCCGCCGCATTGCGTGGGTACCGTGCTAGTCTCTAATGAAAGAGACAATGGACATTATTAACAATTCATCATACATATATAAAGATTGGGTTTTGCTAAACAATGCCCAGTGGGCAATGTTTAATATGAATATAAAAGGAAATTTAAACTTTATTAAATAAAAAATCACATATATTTAAGTTAATTTTCATATTCATTTATTATGCATTAAATGCATAATTACTTTAAATATGAAAAGAACAGATTATTTAATGTAGCTTAAACATTGCCCAGTGGGCAGTGTTTAGCAAAACCCAAAGATTCACTACAAAAATTAAATGTGGGAGTCTTAATGACTTCAAAAGTTAAGTTTGGAGTGAGTAAAGGCTTGACATTTCCGTCTCATTGCCTCGCCATCTATCCTCCCCCCCCCCCCCCCCCCCCCCCCCCATGACTTACAACTTACATACAAATGTTAAAGCTTAAACCAACTATAAAAATTTATTTCAGTAAACCAACAATCTCCAGCAATTAGAACAAAAAAGAATATAAAGAGTTTGGCAGTTACAACACAAAAGGAAAAGGAGCTGAGCTGAAAGGTATGGATTCTTTAAGCTTCCCACACCTCCTACTTGAGCTTCCCTCACAATCTCTCCCCAACTCACAAACAAACAAAACACGAGAATAAACAAGATCTCAGAATCGGTTCAACTTTGCTTCCAATCTTTTAAAGATTTTTTTAGTTTCAACCCTTCATCACCGATCTAAAACAAAACAAAACATGCAACATAAATCTACCCGAGATCATTTAAATGATCTTGAAGCCGTATTCTTTGAAGTTGTGACGCGTAAGAATCGTGCAAGAAAGATATAGGTTGTAGGTGTGTTATTTGAGATAGGATGATTATTGCAGTTTTGTTGCAACGGATGACGGAGATGGAGATTAGTGTGTTCGGTTTTGATGATGATGAGATGCGACGCTGTTGTTGAGAAAAGTTAGATGGTGACTGTTAATATTAGATGAGAGACGTCTCATTTGTGTGTATCACTTCTTTATGGACTAGGTTGGTGTTGGCTTGGATTACTACTATCCACACTATTGGACTGGCCTGCAATCCGAAAATGGTAGGCTTGCAATTTTTAAGGTTGGCTGCTGGGTCACAAAAGAAAAAAATTTCGGATGCATATTGAACAAAAATTTTGGTTAAGTGTTTAGAATTTAGCCGATTTTTGTTTTAACAAGAAGGTATTTTGGACCTACAATTTTTCACAGGGTTAATTATTTCACGGCTAGAATTGGTGCTATTTTAACAAAATGACTATGGGGTTTTGAAAGGTATTTCTTATTTGGGATTAAAGTGACATTTCTCAGGTGTACTTATTTATCACTTGAACATGGTTGCATACCGATTATGAAGAGAAACCATTCATAAACTAAGCTACAAGATTATGACAACTTTGTTATGTAGATGTTTCATCGTCTATATTGTATCATTGAAGTTTATGATAATTCTATTAGGGCAGTGGCAATCATGCCTCCATACCTCTCCCATACATCTCAACTTATCAATAATATCATTCCACCTTATCTCATACCTCAATCATACCTCACCATATTTTTTTAGTGGCAACCATGATTCTCTCATACCTCACATAATTTTTTTTTATTTTTTATATTCATAAATTCTAATAAACAATTTAATAAAAACATAATATTTCATTAATAATTAAAAGAAAATTACATAATTCTTAAAAAAAACATAATTATATCTAAAAGTATAAGGACCAAAACTCATTTTGTTTTGATTGTTTGTCACAATGTTCTTAGGGTTCAAAACTCATTTTGTAAATAAAACTAAAAGCATATGATCAATGTGTAAAATTATTAAACTTTATGGGACAAAATGTAGATGACACAAAGTCATCATCTTCTTTACCTCCCATAGTTTCATTCCTCTGCAAACACCTTTTTTTTTTTTTTTTTTTTTTTTTTTTTTTTTTTTTTTTAAACCCGCTCCACCCAAACGGCTAGTTCCCACTTCCCATTTAATGCCCAACGGCTATTTTCCTCGTTCGAAGCTCCATACTGTTTCGGCAAATATTGCCGCTCCCCTCCAAACCGCAGCCATGCCGCAGCAGTGGCGGCGGTGTTGCCGCTCGGCATGGATGCAAACCGAAAGCCAAACCGCACTATTGTCGGTACCCTTATGTCATTTGCTTAGTACTTGTATGAGTCACATATAAAGAGTTTTAGATGTGTATCGGTATTGGGTTGTTATACTTATGTTTTGTTATTTTAGCATGACTATCAGTAATTTTAATGAAAGTATTGTTAATAGTGTGGATAAATATTAATACGATAAATGTCTAGTATCGAACCCGAGACCTCGGGATTGCACACATTACAAATGAGTATTAAGAAATAATTATATATTAATAGTTATATATGTAATTATTTACAAATAGAAGGATTTAATGATCGTTAGTATTAACTGTATGGACTAACTATCGTTAAATGTAATCGAGAAGGACTAATATGAAATTAGATGTCAAGAAGGATCCAGAAGATCCTTATGGATCCCTATGGCCGGTCGAATGGGGGGAGGGGAAACCCAACCCACATCAAACTTGTCCTCTAAGTTTCTATTAGTATATATACAAACACAAGAGTTATTTGTTTCTCACCTTTTGTGCACACACATAACCCTAAAATTGTTTTCTTCTCTTCCTTGTTTTCATAACCGATCGAACACCCCTAATCCCTTAGGGTTTCAATTTTTTGTGAATCAAATTAACTTCTATTTGATTTTACTTGCATAAACTTAATACGGTTTAATTTGTGTGTACAATACGAGGTAACAACTCACTATAGTTGTTATCAAGAGATCGATAAACAAAACGGTAAGGGGTTTATCATTGATATAATTTTACACAAGTTCAAGATTTGTTGAAGTACTAAAAGGTACGTTCCTATTTATGTTTTAGTTAATTATTACGTGTTATACTTGATCCTAGCTTCCGCAATATGTGTACTTTGATTATTAAATTCTAACAAGTATTACTGTATGTGGTTTGTCACAAAGCTTATTTAGGATACTAAAGATTAGATAATTTGAGATATTGTTCAATCTCTTAATATATCTCAATTATAAAGTTAACCATCATATTTACAACTAAACAATTTAGACAAATATTAAGCAATGAACAATTAGATACAACATGTGTGTATTGCACGGGTCCGAATGACTCGTAGGTGTAATAAGAAGGAAAAGAAATAGAATTTAATGACTAATTAGATACGGAGTACATATTAAAATGACTAAATCTTTAAAAAAATACTTTAGTTTGCCGGAAAGAAATTAATTATATGCCCCTATGGAGGGTTTAACAAGCCTTTTAGAATTTTATTTATTTATTTATTTTTTTGTCGCAAAAGATTAACTAATATCACCAACATAGATCGACAAGTTAGACTTTTAAAAGATTTTAGTCTTAGTGACTTAACTATTTAGTGATGTAGAAGTACTATCTAAATTTAACTTTATGTAAAAGAAACAAAATATTTGTTTCAATCAGATGCCACAAGACAGATAGCATGAAGCCGTAAACTATGGAATTTGCATATACATTCCCAAAAGGATGCAATATTGCATATATATATCTAAAATATGTATAAAAAAGTTTCTACGAGGAAGTTGTAGATCTTTTTTTTCTCATTAATTGGCCTTTTGAATAACCCAAAAAAAGTTTGTACGAGGAATTTATGACCAAAATACTAAAGCAACTTTATCATACGTCACATTAACATAAATTCTTCATTCGTGCTTCGTTTCTTCGTTTGATTCTTTCACGAGCCATCCTTTATCAACTTACAACTCTTAATTCACCATTTCATAAGTATTCCTTTATCTAAAACCTACAATGGACTTGATTTCCTTCATCTATTTCGCCTTGATCATCATTTGGTATCTCTTATTGCGTTTCACATCATTTCTGATCAACTTTTCTTCCATAATTTTCTCGAATGCATTCATAGAATCTAAAGTCACAAATATATATGTTCTATTAAGTACCAAAATTTCATATAAACAACCAATAAATAAGTATAAAAGTAACGATAACGCGTGTAAATATATGTAAGAAATGTTTGTAAAATTGGTTATTTTTGTTATTTTCCCAATAATATTTGGATACCTTTAATTTGTCCATTAATTGCCTACAAGTATATTAGTGCATTAGACTTGAGGTATACAACAGCCATTTGATAATCAATTTTTGCAAGATGAAAAGAAAAAATGAGGTTAATTATGGGACTAGATATTGTAGCTACATATGTATATCCTCGGCTAGTGAGTTCGATCTTTTCACTTCGAACCGAAGCATACATCAGATACATAAAATGCATGCGGTATATATGTCATTGCCACATACTAAACAAGAGACTAGCTAGAGAATCAATTGCAAAGCTCGGGTATACAAGGTTAAATTACTCGGTTCTGGAAAAATTAATTTCTAATCATGTATGTATAAACTAAAAGCTAGCATGCATGACATGAAACATGCCAGTTAAAATCTAGCTGATCAGGCTGAAGTGCAGCTGCTTTAAAATAGGAATTATTTTTTTCTTCAGAAAAAAACATGCCAATTAATTAGAGAAAGCCAGAAAGGTATAGAAAAACAGTCACATATATATATGCCTGAAGTATCCAATAGCTAGCAACTTGACACCATCGAACATCCTTACTAGCACGCTGCATACCGCGGATACCACGATATAAATTATGTTATGCTCATGTTAATGTTAACTAACAGTAATAAGTGGTGGGGGTTAGTATCATGATATATATATGTACCCTTTCAGTGCCTTGATAGACATTTAATTTCCAGAAAAGAAGCCATATATACACACTATAACACCCTTTAGTTTATCACAGTAATAGTGCAGATGCATGACGTCTCAATGTTGATCAAATTAACCTTTTAATACAACCAGCACTATACACTTCTTATGAATATAAATATAATCAGGGCCGTCTCATGGATTTCGGTGGCCCCGTGTCATCACCATAAAGAGGCCCTTAAACACACATACAAAATACACATGTATCACTAATGTGTGAACTAATTAAACTCAAGCCTCATGTTGTGTATATACATATTATAAAGTGCATGGAATTTTGTGGCCCTCGTTAAGCGGTAGCCCTGTGCAATGGTACCTCTTGCACTCCCTTAAAAACAGCCCTGAATATAATGTATGCATGGTTACGTTAGGGTGTATATCCCTATTTTTATTTGCACAATAAATTGTAATAGTGGACCGGGCAGCTAGCTAGGTGATCGATTCATGTAGCAAGCAATAAGCAGCCTTTGCAACTAATTAAGTTGCATCCTAATCATCCATGCATTAATCTCATCTTATAAGTTACTTCAAACTTAAATTTCTTTGACGACCACATTTTTTATTATTTTCATTTGTGTAATCCACGTCACCTTTGCAATATGTATTGAAAAAAATATTTATTATTGCATTTTCTACTAATCACGTACGAATTAAATGCCATCTTCATGTACTTTTTTATGGCACCTTATCTGGGCGAGAGAAATAACTATATCTAAAGTCTGTTTGTATTGTTCTTTTGATTATGTTCTAATATATTATTGCCTTAAAAAATATATATATACAAATCACAAAACAGTTTCTTCTTCACAAATATAAATTAATGGTACTAGTAATTCATAAGCCCATGCCAATTAATTAATACCAGTTTAAAATAAACTCAATTAAGTCTACATTTACATTATATATATATATATATATATATATATATATATATATATATATATATAACAATCAGCTGGCTCTTGGTCGTGTTGCAAAAAAAACCACTGTAGCCCAACAGTAGCAAAAAACATTGTAGCACAACAGTAACTAACGGTCGTTAGTTATTTAACGACTGTTAACTAACGACCGTTATCTTTAACATTTTTTAAAAAAATCCTTACGAAATTAGTCCTTCATCTTAGAGGTTCGTTACAAATTTATTCCTCTCATAATTTACATAATTGGTCCTTTATGTTATACATCCATTGCAAAATCAATCCTTGGTCACTAACTTGATGTTAAGTAGCTAACGACCGTTATCTTTAACAATTTTAAAAACAATCCATACGAACTTGGTCCTTCATCTCAGAGGTTCGTTGCAGATTTAGTCCTCACATAATTTACATAATTAGTCCTTCATGTTATACATCCATTGCAAAGTCCGTCGTTGGTCCTTTATGTTATATTCCTGTTGCAAAGTCAGTCCTTGATCACTAACTTCGCAATTAAACGCTAACGTTAGGAGACTTTCCACAAAAAAATTAAAAAAATCTTTACAATAATATTGTATTTAAAATGCCTGCGGCAACGCGCGGCTTTAATACTAGTTGATATTAATTAGTGAGCACGATACATTGGTCATACAACATGCCATTGGGGTTTTTTTTTATCCCAATGGTGCCGCCATTACACGCCATCCTGGACCGGTCTCTGGCGCCATTTGTTCCTTCGCCATTTCACCAACGAGCGTTGTTCGCATTTTTCATTTTTGTTTTGTTTTGCAAGTGAGTGGGGTATTTAGGGTAGTGTTTTGGTGGGACCACATGCACCAGTAACAATTATTGGGTGTTATTAATAAGGAGATTGTTTTTATTATTGGGGTGTTATTGGTAGGATGATGAGGTGACACCCAGGTGGCACACCAATAACGGTTATTGGGTGTTTCCTGCACCTATCTCTCTTAAACGTTTTCCCTTTTCTTAGAAAACAGCTAGTAATCACATTATATACCATACAAATGATTCACTCGCGTGTTTTAGATGGGGCTTGAACCCACAAACCACTAAATTAAAGAGCATCTCACAGATACCGCAAGTTACAATCTTTTTGAATAAGTTGCATGTAGTTCTAATCAAGAACTACAAACTCTACGTTGTCATTGTCATTATCAACAATTAACACCGTATGAATATTAACAAGTTAAATGATAGAAATACAAGATAAACCGTATATACTTAACCAAGTCTTATCATTTGCTAGAGCTTTGATTGAATTAAGCTCAGAACATGAACTCAATGATAGGTTGGTTGTTGTAATTCCTTTGCTAGAGGACACGGGTCACACCAGGATGACTGTTGGTGTGGAATATAAGCGGAAGCCCCATCTTTGTGGTATGTGTAAAACTTTCTCATGAATGTTGTCCAAATCTTCCTAAAAAGGTGATGCATGATGGTCCAAATGAGGGTTTTGTTGAGGTAAATGCACAGGTCCCAACGGTAATAAAATGGGTAATCAAAATTCTAGGCCATTTGTGGTGCCAAAATCAAAGTTTGAATATCGTCCTAAAAGTGGCATCTACGTCTAATGGGGGTTTCAAAACCAAAACGAATAAGGTGTCTACATGTAATGTGGCATCAACATCAAAGGGAGGCAACATGGTAAGAGCGACTAATTCATTTGGTGTATTGAGTAAGGTGTTGTTTGTTTATTAAGAGGCTTTGAATCTGATTCGCACATCTGAATCTGAGGCATAAATGTCAGAATCTGAATGAAATAGTATTGTTTGTTTTTTTGTAAAAAAATATCTGAATGATATGAATATGATGCAATTTTATTCTTACGACACATACACATTAAGAGACAACAAGACATCCCCTACACATCTTGTTGGTTAAGAGGTTTGAGCATTTAATTACCTCTGAACGAGAAGAAAAAAAACAAACGCACTTAATGACACAAATATCTGACCGCCTCTGAACGAGTCAGATTAAGAGGCTTTTAAGATGCACTTTTTAAAAAACAAACATCACCTTGTTGGACGCGGAGTCTAATGATATGGCACATGAGGTTTCCATTCCAAAGGTGAATACTCAAATGGCTGATGCCTGATATTGGGAAATCTAGATTCTCTCTCCTTGGGGAATTCCGGCCGCCCCTCTTGGTTATCTTCCGGCCATAAATAATCACAATAACGTCCTCTCTACCTTCGGATTCTCGTCCCTGGGTATGCAATACGTTTCCTGTGTTTGTTTTCTTTTAAAAGAGGTGGCGGCTGGGGATATTCGAAACCCTAAATATAATTAATTCAATCGGATTATCAAATCTGTCTTTTATGGCCGTTTTAATGATCTTGATTTTCTTTTAGGGTTTGATTATCTTTTTGTGTTCTCTCGTGTTTGGTGTTCTACCCTAATCGATCTGATTGCTTAACCTCTTTTGGGTATCGTTTTTAGGGTATAACCGACTTTGGGTTTCTAGCAATCGACTTTCGCATCTAAAAGTCGTTATGACTTTTATATAAAGTCGATTTGCTATTTGGATTTGCGCTTAACTGAAAAACCTTTTAGGTTTTATTATGTATGGTGATGTAAACCCTCGCTAGGGTTTTGTATTGGATGCAAGTCAAACTGGCTATTGTTTGTTTAAGGATCTATGGTGGCTTTTATGTTTCTGGTTGAATTTACGTGGTGAGAGAGTGGTGTTTGTTATGGATCGATCTGGTGATGGGTTTCGTCTATTGTTGCTACGCTTATGATCTTATTTTGTCTAAAGCATTTGTGTTCGAGGCTGCTGCTATTGTAACGATTCATGCAATTGTGTTAATATGTGTTACTTCGATGTGAAGTTAGGGTTTCTAAAACCTTGTGGTTACGACCTGGTGATGGATAGTTAAGAGGGCTCTTCTGGTCACTCTTATTTGTATAAAGGTTGTATTTTCTGCATGAGTATGGAAGTTTTCATGTCTGCTACGTTTTTTGTAGTGAGGGTTCCGTTCCATATTATTCATGGCTCTACCCTTGTTTATTAGTGTGATTGGATGTTAGGGTTTGTTTTACCCTATGTATTGGTTCCTGATTGGGTCCGTACTACATTCTTCTTTTTTGATCGTGACCTTATGGAATTAGTGGCTTGTGTCTTGTTGAATATGGATAGAAGCTGCTACTGTGGAAGTGTGTTATAATCGTTGTAGTCTTTTTGGAGTCTGGTTTAGCATCTCAACATACACTCTTGGAGCAAGTTTGTGCTTGCTGCTCTATCCGTGGTTTTAGAGTCTCTCACCAACCGTTGTGTGAAACTTGTGAACTATACTTCAAGTTGATGACCATGATTTGTCTTATTGGTCGATGTAAGTGTCCTATGGGACTGAGGTGAGGGATTTCACCCTCATCCTATGTACTTCAACGTTTCGTGCGGTTTCGTGCTGCTGGGTGGATGTGGGATGTTCGCATCTCATGTTTTATCTTGTTATTATACCTAGTTTGATTCTTTGTAATTAGCTAGGTTTGGTTTGTGTTTATGGCCTGTCATAAATACTTGTTTATCAAGCGCCTGTGCTTGAGGTTAATGTGGTATTTCAGCCACATTCCATTGTACTTAAACGTTTTTTGGATAATATATTTACCGGGTCGTTGACCTTTTACCAAAAAAAAAAAAAAAAAAAAAAAAAAAAAAAAAAAAAAAAAAAGATATTGGGAAATCTATTAAGCGGGTGGATGAGGATAGTGAGAGTGACGTGGAGGAAGTTTATGATGAAACAACGAGCATCATGGCATCAAAACGTCCTAAAGTTACTAATGTGGAACCGAATGAGGGTGGAAGCTAGTGGAGTTGGGAATCCGAGTTTGTACGAACTTCGGAAGAGTACCTTTGGCGAAGATCCTTATAATGATGATGAGTGTGAAGCATTTGACCTTACCGAAGAACAAATGGCATTTTGTAACGCATGAGATATCAATCTTCGTTGTCAAATTAGATAGTAGGTTATGTTTAGTGTTATTGTTGAGTCAAATATAATCTATTGGTTAGTTGTTTCCTTCTAATATAGAAGTAGCGGTGTCTTGTTATGTTAGTTTTACCGCCTATGTAACGAGCTGATATGTGAGATTAACTTATACTTAAACGTTTTTGAAGTAATTTATTCACCGGGTGTATCAACCTTTAAAAAAATTAATAATAAATAAAAAATAGTCTTATCTTTTATGTGGTTGATCGATCAGTGGGGCACATTCCGTATTGTCTCTACTAGATTGTGAATATATATGTTCCCGTACATGTATAATAGGTTAAAGATATTAAGCAATCACGCATGCGTGTGTTTTATAAAGAAAAGGAAGAAACGAAGCTTAGTATTTAGTAATGATTACTTATCTTTAATCTTTAGCTTAAACACGTATAGTAGTTAGAAACAAAAGACAACGATACGTCTCAAAATGAAATTTGGTACAAAATCTAGGTGTACGCAAAGCCAATTCTAAAGATGAAGGAGATAACATTGCATTTGATGGCTAAAACCACGTACGTCATCTTTATTAAAGTTCGCTGCGCTCTAGAGAAAAAAAAAATGAATGAAAGTGAAAGAAAGATGAAGTAAAGTAAGAGAGAGGAAGTAAAGTGCCTTTCACCCCAAAAATGGAGTGAAAATTTTATAACTAAAATATAACCACTTTACCTCACTTTACTTCCTAAAAAAATATGGAGAACACAAATTTTCTGACTTTCACTTTACTTCCTCCCTTTTAATCAACTCGAGAACACAAATCAGGGATTTCCACTAATGTGATTAGTTTATACTATAATTATTTCTGGTGAAGGTGGTAGCACCATTACGTAGCTAGCTTTAAAAGATGTCCACTTAATTAATTCTTTGAGAACCAACCAAATAGAATTGGCAGAAAATAATGCATGGGGGTTGAGTTTGAGTGGGGTTGTGGTCTATGCTAGTGGGAACATCTTTGGCCACAATTAACTCATTGTTAGATTGGATACATCAAATTAATACACTAGCTAATTAATCATACATATTGGATAAAAATTATATTGCTATTTGGTAGTGAAAAGAACATTATTAGTAACTAGGCGAGTACCCGTGCATAGCAACGGAAATCCTAGCGACAGATAATTAACGATTTGTGATATTGTAGTGAGTGTTTTGTGTAGCGTTCAAAATAGAACGTGAACCGATCAGAATGTTTATAAGTTAGATCTATAACAGAAACGTGACAGATATGAAAATGCTCTCTTAAATTTGATTAAATTAGTTAACATTGCAATAAACGTTTACTTTGTACCATATCTGTCACGTGTAGATCTCCTACGTGTACATCTAATAGTATGTTTGCTGCACTAATCATAACGATTAAGTTCCATTACAACCTATGATTCGTATCCACCAGTCTCTACTTATAAACAAAATCATGCCTCTTAATTGCAAATATATATTTTCTTAATATACTAAAGCAATAATGAATAAATTAATTAATTCAATGTGCCTTCTTACCTCCAAACCAAACTTATTGGCTTAAGAGTTCACTCTTGCTTTTAGCATCGCAATCACTGCAGATGAAGTATGCAGGTGAGAGTTAATCATCCTCTATGCCACTCCATTTTGTATATCTCCACACTTTGCACTCATCGCAGGCCACCATCCTCTCTCCATCATCATCACGAGCCCCACATAAACACTCGACCTTTGATTCCATTGCATACCCATCACCACCCTCATACCTCAGCACTGTGAAACCACCAACACAACGTTTAGTAGGTAATACACCATACCATTAATAACTATTAAACATAACCATGCGATTGCTGGTATATTAGAAAGTAGGAACTATTGGGTTAGATAAGTTTTGTATTTTTGTGTATATATTAAAATTACTTGTAATTTGGAACTGGTTGTTCACAAAATTCCTGGCAATGCTAGTGTGGAAATCCCTCTGCCCATTCGTTCCACAGACTCGACATCTATTGAAAAACCATATCCTCTTTTCATCTATCTTTAGTATCAATGCATCCGTGGTGAATCTTACGCGCTGATGTGTGATTATAATACTTAGAAGGAAATATATGGTAACCGCATACCAAGGCTTCATCCAAAGTCAGCCCTCCCAATTCTTACCCACATACCCAAACACACCAAGTATACAGGAACTCGTCCTGTACTACCAAGAAAGGGATACCTCATTCAGAAAGTACTTTAGCATCTGTAAGATTTCTAATTGATCTAAGTACAATTACCTGTACGCGTGATATATCAGCTTCCCTTCTCATCTGCAACATAACTTTTCTGGTCCACATACCCGATTTCCAACTTCCTATACATGCACTCCATCAGAAAGTGTAGTTGGTAAATGCTACTATTAAAGAGCATGGATCAAATAATTTTTGTCATAGAAACCCTGAAAGAGTAGTAACGTTTTTATAATAATCAAATAAGCGGTGTAGATGATAAAGTTACTTCACTTTTTCTTAAATGAGTTCGGCTTTGGTGTGTTAATTTTACTTAGTGTGGCTCTTGCCTTGTGGTATAAAAAATTGCGTATACTATTCGATAACACACTTGATGATAGTCTCCTAAATCCAAGTATGCCAAAGAAAGACTAAACCAATAAAAAGGTTATTGTGTATACGCACAAAAGATATTTTGATGAAGATCCCATGTACAACACCCAAACCCACCGATTCAGCCCCCAAACTTAGCCATTACAGCCCCCGACCTCACACCCATTTCAAACCCCTAGCCCACCAATTTGAGTTCACAAACCCACCCAGTTCAACACCTATTTCAGCCCCTATTTTGCCACATAAATCCAACCATTTCAACCACCAATTAACCCACCCATTTAAGCTCCCAAACACACCCCTTGAAACAAACCACTTAACTAACCCACTCAACAAACCCATTCAAAGCAACCGAAACAATACTAAACCGATAAAAAAAAACACCTGATTGTGTGGTATTGGACTTTTGAAACCATGCTGCCGACATTTTGTTGACCTCATCCAGATCCAATTCATCACTCTGTAAGTATGACCCAAAAGCGAGCAGTTAATAGACAGTTCATGCATCGGAAAAATATAACAAATATATGTGCAACTTACTTGACCGTTTACCAGACGTGTTTTGATCCGTTTACCTAATGTCCTAAAGTACCAGACCTACCCATTTTGTGGTTTTAAGTTCAAGTTAAACAAACTATGGTAGAATTTCAGTAACCTAAAACAGAAGTTGCATGCAAGGGAAAAACAAGAGAAACTTTACAAAATCACATTACATGAGCTATGTGTATATACCAACGTTTCACAAAAATTCATGACTGAACGAAGTAGTGAACATGTATCAATATTACTTCAGCCAGGTAGCTGTAGTAATCACCCTTCCTGTGAGACGCAAAAGGGTGTTATCACAAGTCAAAATTGTTATGGTAATAAAAATGACTTGGAATCTAAGAAACTGACATCCTATAATAGAAGACACCATCTTCTCCAGTATTTGATACTGGGAGTAAGTAGTCGTTAACAGTTAAGAGTATCTTGTTGTATATTAGAGTTATTTTATCTTCAAGCCTTTTCAGATATTCTTTTGCCAAAGTGGCAAACTGAATATCACCTTCAAACTGGATCTTGGAGACCATCAACCATTTTTGTAACTTTGCACGAACCCGCTTCTGATATCCAGAAGCCAACACCCTTCTCACTTTTGATACCAGTCCATATCCCAACTTTGCGCAAGAATTTATTACTTCTAACAAATCTGAGTAAAAAAAAAAGAACATTAAGCCTTTAAATAAGAAAAAACACACAGATGCCTAAAATTTGTTCAAACGAAGAAGCACAAGCAATCAAACAGACACATTAATAAACAGCGGATAGTCACATATAATAAAGGCAAACACTGCAATTAACATTTACATAATTTCAGATGATGTGAAGTTCAAACAACACATAGCTATAATTAAAATAGAAGATAATAACCGTCAAATTTAGCAAAAATGTAACCTAATAATAATCATGTTGAAGCTTAAAAGTTGATAATCACCGCTAAAATCACAAACGTAAATTAACCTAAGTTGATACTTACAGATCAATTATGATAACATAAAAATCATATCAAAGCTTCAAAATGAAGTGAAAATCACAAACGTAAACCTATATATTACTCATATCGATGCGCATCATCCACGATCAGTTATGAGCATCAAGAAGGTGTCAAGCCCCATATCTCTCACTTTTAAAATATACGTTTAACTCCGGTGTTGAGCTTAATCGATACTAATATACTATAGAACGATACTATGATAGATCACATTTCGACATTTCGTATTCACAAATATACACCATGTGAAAAGCAGAAACCCATACTTGTTTGTAGCATCAAGAATATTTCTCTAAAATAAAACATACAGATTCCGTCAAAATAAGCAGTTTAACTGCGACAACAGCTTTTACCGGCGAAACAACGGCAGCGGTGACAACTTTTTTCCGGCAAGAAGAGGCTGCGGCGGCGCTATGTGACGGCTGTAACAAAAAAAACGCTCGAAAATTTATAAAACTCAGATCTACAAATAAAACCATAAAAAAAAACACATTATATAGATCTATAAATAACTCATCAATAAATACCTCAAATGACTTCGGTACTGGGTTTCGGTGGTGGGTTTTAGAGGTTGTGGGCACACAAGTGTGGTGGTTGGTTTAGGTAAGGCGCTGGTGATGGGTCGACAATGATGGTGGCTGTTGATGTTTTGTGTTTGGGGAGAGAAGCACAGGAGAATAAAATGGTTGAATGAGAGGATATGTGTGTTTGGTGAAACCGTGATACACCAAAAATTATTGTCATATACTTTCCCTAGTTTGACAAGGGTATTATAGGCATTGACCAAAAATTCAGTTTTTCACATTTTCACTTTGACCATTTCTCTATTATAAGTAGTTAAGATATATAATGTAGTCCATTAAGGGTTGTCTTTTTTCTTGCAAGTTACAAAGAGCCAGTTTTTGTAACTTGATCTAACAAGTGATCGACAACATTCTGCTCATATCGACATAGCCTTTTTCGGGCTCAATCATGCATATGTTAGTCACAGTCAATTTAGAAGCTAGACAGAACCATGTGTGTACGAGATCATATATAATCCGTGCATGTGTGAAAATTGCAACAAGAATATGCATGCATGGAAACACGTACAAGTCTATTCCAATAAATCTTAGGTGCCCAAAATGTGACAATTATTAGAATGGTCCCTATTTTTAAAGTTAATTGGATCCTCAATATATAGACTAACTAAAGTGTTCAAGTAAAAGTAATATTATCCCATTAATCATATAGAAATGATAGCCAGATCCCAAATAGCATATTCCTCTAGTTATACCTTGATACCTCTTTTTCAAACTCTATATATAGGCAAGCTGTTAGCTTTTTCTTATCTATACTATTTATAAACACAAAACGGTCAAAGTGAAAAAGTAAAAAACTTAATCTTTGTTAAACTTAAAAATTCAGTCATCTATCTAAGGAAACTTACATTATTTTTGGAAAAACTTAAAAATTCAGTCATCTATCTAAGGAAACTAACATTATTTTCGGAAAGCATATGAAAAGCTGGAAACTATTAACACACTATTAATACACATCGAAAACCGGGTTGACCCGGGTCGCTTCAAACCGGGTGCGTTGACCGATTTAATTTTTCCATTTTTTTACCTAACCCAGCGGGTTGACCGGTTTAATTTGACCCATTTTTTCGACCGAAACGGTTTCAACCGGTGGAACTGTCCGGATCGAAACGGGTTTTAAAACATTATGTTTAATCCACAAATCCTCAAACTTTTATTATTTTGAGTTCATAACCCACAAACTTTTTTTATCAATGAAACTAGACAAAAATACATCGTTGGTCCCTGAACTTTTCACAAAATATCGCATGGCACCCTAACTTTCTAAAAACGTCATGTGGCGTCCAAAACATGGGAAAATAAGGCCTAATGCATCCCTTGACCACTTTTGTCTCAGTCAACGCTCATATTTTGGTACATTTCCAAGAGTATAACAGGCAAAATATATTTATCACCACACTATGGTTAAATCAACCATGACATATGACTTTAGGTACCAAGTGTGTAGTACACTCTAGTTAATCAACCAAGAGTGATATTTTAGTGACCAACTATGAACTTTACCTGGCACCCCATTTCCCTTTTGTGTTATTTGCTTTGGTTATGCATTAGATAAATAGTTTTGACTTAGGGAAGTCAAACCGATTGAGGTTACAATTTGTGACATTAGACAAATAGGTTTGACTCATAGAAGTCATTACGGGCCATAAACAACGAAAATTTGTCAATAAAGGGGGTGTTTGATTTTGCTGTTACGAAATTAATATCAACTGTGTTTGGTTTTTATCATATTAAGGGGTGTTTGGTTTTTTCCGTTACAAACAGTACATAAAAGGGGTGTTTGGTTTGTTATAGTCGCTTTGCATTTTGGCCCCAAACCACTCTCTTTGGATTTGCTGACATAAAGGGGTGTTTGTTTTTGGTCATAAGAACAGTAAACAAAATATGATACCACAAGAAGATTAAACGAGAAAACATAGAATTAATTATATATGCATAATAGTGACAATTAGCCTACAAGAACATTAAAATCCTAAAACAAGAACCCAAAAGACCCCATTAACCTACCCCTGGAAATACCCTAAATTAAGACCCCATTACACTAATTATTTTCAGCCATTTTCTGAACAAAACCTTCCTGCATACGAATATTAGCATCAACTTCACCATACATCTTGATCAAACGTGCAAGTAGGTCGATTTCAATGGCCTGGGTTTTTTTCAAAGCCTCCAAACGGTTAAGCGCCACACCACGAGGTCCCAAAGCTTCATTCTCCTGAATCAGCTCCCTACGCTTTGGTATCATCCTCTTGAGATGATCAATAGCGGCACAAATAAGGTTTTTTAAAAACCCTGCTTCAACAGCCTCTTGACCAAACCAGAGGCTCATACGATCATGTAAGCGTGGTGAATCGGTCACTTGCATGAGTTCATTCAACATTGGGAAATATTCTTCCGTGGGGAAATGTGTGAGGAAAAGCTTGTTAATACAGTCTCAGTGAAGAGACGGTGAAGGGGTTTAATAACAAATTTTATTTCATACTTGGTCCCTAAGGTTGTCAACATTTTCGTCAACGTAGGTACAATTCCCGCCCAAAATGTAGTGACGTGTTCACAACATGCTACATTGAGTTTACAAGCTTAGGGACCTACAGTGTAATTTGAGTAAAATTAATGGCACCCTATTAAATCCTTACCGACCCATATAACAAATAAAGTATGGTTTAGTTTCGTGCCTTTGCATATCCAATCACAAGACATACGTATTGTGTAACAAAATTTGTGACCACGTTTGGCTTGTTTAATAACCTGTACCATTAGCACGTTTGACTTCCTAAATTCAAACTTTCCATTTGCACGTTTGACTTCCTAAAGTCAAACTTGCCATTGCATTTGGTTAGCAACATACTTAAACAAAAATAGTTGTCTTAGGGTATTCAACCCATACATAAACTAGAATCAGTAAAAGAAATCTACCCTGGCTGTAGGGGAAGCTCGATGGAGTTTCAACAGCCTCCTTGCCAAATCCCAGTTCAACTTGATGTTTTGATTCTCATCAGTAGTTAAATTGCAGTCATGGATACAAATTTTCTTTAGTAAGGGGGAACATGCAAGTATGAACCTTATTATGGCTATTTCATTCTCTGTTTTAGGGAAAGAACGAAACACCACAGTTTGAAGCTGCCCCGTGGTAATTTTGTTGATGGTTACATCAAATGAATCAATCTCCAAAGGTACATAAGTAAGCGTATATATGGCCTGCAAAATGAGGGACTATTCATATGCACAACAATTGGAATTTTATATGATGTCTTTCATACATATGCATTCCACTTACCCTGGTTTCTAGCCTTTGCATAATTGGAGACCCACGAATCATTTGAACGATCAATGAAACCATTGCATTATTCCCAAAATCGACCCCGTATATCTCAAGAGACTTGAGGGATAGAAAGGCCACACGGACATTCATCCAGGAGGTACCTTCTTCCAACAACTACAAAAGGACGAATTTCCTTTAGTTTCAAAGCTAACATTGCATGAATATTAGAAATTACTTTTTTTGGGTAAAGGGGAGTAATAACATTATGTAAGTTGAAGTGAAAAAATGAAATAGGTCTTACATTGCAGTCTTGAAAATCCATAGTAATAGTCTTGATACGTGGGAATCGCACCAGGCTTTACCTCTCAAGGGATCTTGAGAAGCTTACAACCCCCACCAGGCAGTGTACCTGATCGTTGTAGTATAGTATAGTGACAAGTACCGGGGGATTGATCGTTCAACTAGGAATAGTGTCGCTAGGATTAGAAAACCTAAATACTAGTTCTAAAGGTGAGGGATGATTATTTTTGTATTTTTATATTTTTTAGAAAGCAAGTAAAAATCTCGGGTTTGAAGGATTTGGGCGGAATTAGTTGCTAGTCAACTAACCCAATACTAAAGATGCAATCAAAATAAAATACAAGAAATGGAAATAAACTAAATTAACTAAGGTTGTGAGCAATAAGTGGAGAAAATGTGTTTACTTAGATTTCACTACTCCCTAGACATCTTTTACACGTTAATTACTTGTTATAGTTGCATGGATGACGGATTGTATTCTTTAATAACATTCATGGGGTGGCGCACTTAACTCCCCAATCCTATGAGCTCTTATCTCCTCCTATGCCATGCCCAGCACAACCATAGGGATTATAAACAGTGGCTCATGCATTAAATACAACCAATAAAGACCTAGTGCACATCGGTTCATGTTTCCTAAGACGTTCAAGCATTTTACCATTTGGAGATCTGCCAGTTTTCTTAAGCCTAACATTAAATTCATTCATCCAGAACAATTATAAACAAGTAATCAACACATAATTAACATCTAGGTTTCATTAGATCCAAGCAAACACAAGATAGATCTAGCCTATTGATGCGTGGGAATCGCACCTTGCTTTACCTCTCGAGGGATCTCGAGAAGCTTACAACCCCCACCAGGCAGTGTACCTGATCGTTGTAGTATAGTATAGTGACAAGTACCGGGGGATTGATCGTTCAGCTTAGGAATAGTGTCGCTAGGATTAGAAAACCTAATTACTAGTTCTAAAGATGAGGGATGATTATTTTTGTATTTTTATATTTTTTAGAAAGCAAGTAAAATCTCGGGTTTTAGAGGAAATGGCGGAATTAGTTGCTATTCAACTAACCCAAAACTAAGATGCAATCAAAATAAAATAATAAAAATGAAAATAAACTAATTATTACAAGGTTGTGAGCAGTAATGGAGAAAATTGTGTTTACTTAGACTTCACTACTCCCTAGATATCTTTTACACGTTAATTACTTGTTATACTTGTATGGATGACGGATTGTATTCCTTAATACCATTCGTGGGGTGGCATACATAACTCCCCAACTCTATGAGCTCTTATCTCCTCCTACACCATGACCCAGCACAACTATAGGGATTGTAAACAGTGGCTCATGCATTAAATACAACCAATAAAGACCTAGTACGCCTCGGTTCATGTTTCTTAAGACGTTCAAGCATGTTACCATTTGGAGATCTGCCAGTTTTCTTAAGCCTAACATATAAAATAATTCATCCAAGACAAGAATAGACAAGTAATCAACACATAATCAACATCTAGGTTTCATTAGATCTAAGCAAACACAAAAGAGATCTAGCCTAGCATAATAGAATTGAGACAAGAACAAGATATAAACAACCAACACATAGACATATTGATTGAATTAGAAGCACATTTATCTCAATTACAATGCAAGGTATCAAGGGTTTGGAACCCTTGAAAAACCTGTAAAAGATACACCAAATTCGTATTTAGGGTTTCACCAAAACTTCTCCTTTTTTTTAATGAAAAAACTAGAAAACTATATATAGGAAAACTGGGCTGACGGCGTCAAGACAAACATGTGACGCCGTCACCTCGCCGCCAAATTCTTCCTCGGACGGCCTTGATCTCCTTATGACGGCCTATGTGACGCCGTCACCAACCACGGTATTTTATTCTTGGCACTTTGACGCCGTCAGGGTGACTTTTGATGCCGTCACCACCTACGGTATTTTATTCTTGCTGTCTGACGCCGTCAGGGTGAAACTCTTGACGCCGTCACCAAGTGCTTCCAGCATGGAAAATTGATACTTTGCCGTTTTCTTCACTTTTATGCTCCAAAAACGTCCAAAATGGCTTCTTTTCCAGAATTCACTCTCCAAACACCTAAAATCACAAAAGGAACGATTTAGGGCAATATTTGATCAAATAAAGTCGGATTCGGGCTTAAATGACCCCCTAAAGACGGATCATTTTTCGCCTCATCATATACCCTTACACTTGAGATTTGCTTGTCCTCAAGCAAATGAGCTTTTATTCTACTCAAAAGACAAGTTAGGGGTCATTTAACGCTAATATAAAAGTAATTACAACAAATAATCGTTCCACTAAAGACCAATAGACAAGCACGGAGGTCATACACAAGCACCTCACAAATAGTGTTTAGATACTCACATCTCTCGGGTGTAATAAAGTAATATAACATTATGGAAATGGAAGATATCTCTCACTACCTGTCATAGCAAAATAGATTACCATAGGCTTGGGAAAGGATCAAACCTCCACCACATGGCGTAAGCACCTAGGATAAACTATCAAAGAGGTCTTTTAAAGGGTTGAAACGTTAGGTATAGGGATATGAATTACACGGTTTTGTTGGATAAAGGAAGTTTTACTGGTGGCGAGTTAACAATCTCGGTTAATTACATGTACAAGATGGCGTTGCTAAGCCAAGACTAGACTCGACTTAAGCTAATAAATGAAAAATAACAAAAACATAAAATGAACATAGAATAAAAACGGGATGGTAGTCCGTATGTTTTTTTTCTTTCTTTCTTTTTTTTTTTTTTTTTTTTTTTTTTTGCATACACTCTTACCCTACCATCCAAAATAATACATCATAGGGGTATAAGCATTCCCCTTACACTTGAATCTTTACATACTTTACATTAGACTAAACTAATGACTCGAATTAAGAAAATCAAAACACTTGGAGCACTTTTAAGATTAACGTACATATGGGGGTAATAATATTATGTTCTTCCCCATTACTCCATAAAATAAGTACTTACCCATGAGTCCCAATCGTCCCAAAACAATATGTACAAGGATATGACTCGACTTAGCAACCATGTAATCAATTAGAAAGTTAACTTAGGGTTTAACAAATAACAATAATGCACTAAAAATGAGCGCATACACGGAAGGCTAAGGCGATTTGGGTGTACATTTAAGTGGGGTGTAACAAATTCTTCCTTTAAGTAAAATGCTTAAAGTTAGAAACGAAAAGATAGGCTCGGAGGGGTGTACTAGGGGTTTCGTGTACTAAAAATGAGTACAACGCAAAGGGTGTGAGAAAAATTAGTTGACTTAACTAGCCAAGTAATATGACTTAAATGGTCAAGTAATTATAATACGGGTTTAACACAAGGGTGATCCTAATGCCTCTTATCATGTAGTAAATCCTACTACACGAATGTAGTCTCACTAGCGGTCTCGGGATGCATCACTAACGCAAGTTCTAGAATCTAAATGCTACCGGTACACTCATAAGCACTAATAGTAAATGCTTTTCCTATCAAATCTAAAGGCGAACCTCACATATTTGGGTGGAAAATTTTTCTGAATATACGGTTATGTGCTAGTCATACAACCTCCTATCCATGAGACGCTTGTTATGGCTAAAGTTTCACTCCTAAATGTTGTAAAAAATTTTAAATTTGGCGCTAAAATTGCACTAACAAGTATTTCTCATAGTTTTATTACACATCTACTATCAAACAAAACAAACTCAAGCGAAAGTGCATATGTAAGGTATCATCTTTTTACCCTCCTCTTACACAAACCTTCTTACTGGTATCAAATAGCATTTTGGGCTCTACGGAGAACACAAACCTTTTTACTGGCCCATTAAGCTGAAGTAAAAGCCTAGTAATATGCCTCCTATTAAAGGTATCTGTTAAATAGTAAAACAAATCCTCATCAACTATGACATCCGTCAGCAAAGTCCACTTAAACCTCCAGCTTCTGGCTAAACTACCGGTCCTGACAGCATCTTTTAGCGGCAATCGGTTCATAATATTAGTGGTCACGTTATCTCGCATGTTGCTGATATAATCTGCCATATCAATGATCACATTGTCTCCAAAAGACATTGTAATGTTGGAATTTTAGTTGGGTCTTTGACTTCTGTAAATGGGTGACTGGTTTTGGTTTTTGATTTACTGGTGATGGTCTGGATAAGGGTTTGTGTAATTATGGTGTGTAAATGTGTTTGGTTTATGGGTTAATTGGTTGTCGCGCGAATAATAACTAGCGTATCAGAAAAGATAGGCTCAAGTTGCGAAGCATACTTCTTAGTTGGTCCCTAAACTATCGTATGTCATGGTTAATTTAACCATAGTGTGGTGATAAATGTATTTTGCCTATTATACCCTTGGAAATGTATCAAATTATGAGCGTTGACCGAGACAAAAGTGGTCAAGGGACGCATTCGGCCTCATTTTCCCATGTTTTGGACGCCACACGACGTTTTTAGAAAGTTAGGGTGCCATGCGATGTTTTATGGAAAGTTCAGGGACCAACGATGTATTTTTGTCATGAAACTATCTGCCGCTATAAAATCTCGTTGCTATGCATGGATACTCGTCTAGCATAATTAAGTTACATTAATCATAGTTTAGCTGATAAAATGATTGCATATAACATTATGGTTGGATTGAAGCGTGTGACAAATACCTACAAGCCCGGCTTCAACCCATTTATGCACTGTTACACTGTCTCCATGAGATCAACTCGCACTATTTGATCATCCTATCAATAAAAAGAAAGAAAGCAACTTGTTATAACTCTCTTATCTCGATAAGAAACAACACTAAAAAAAGTAAATTATATTCTCTTATAATTATAGAAAGTCAGTCCAGAATGTACACTTGATCGCCAAGGGGCTGCTACTCATTGCATGTGTTAGAATGTCACTATTCATTGTCACTGCATAAGTGGATGTTGATGCAAACGTTGCTTTTACTATATGTTCTTCATAAAAGGATAATGACTTGTACAATCAAATAGTTGATCGTGGTAAAGTTTCTTCTCCAAGCACTACGGAGATAGTTAGTGACCTTACTGTATGGCTAATCAAGTTATTGACCAAAGCTTGGGATATATCTTAGACCATATTTTTAGTAAATTAACGCACCGTTATTCTTCTGCTATATATGTTGAAATCCGGATGGAGATAGTATTAGAAAATAAGTTAATATCCATGCTAAACCTCACATTAATGTATTGACCCTAAAAGGTTAGTACAATCTCCATCCTTTTTCCCGGCCCCTTTGCAGCAATCGCAGTTTTGATCATAAAACCTAGTGTAAAAAAAAATTCCATATTTTGGGTGATAAGATCACATATATATATTAAAAATTGTCAATATTCATCATCTTAGACGATATAACCACCATAACAACTTGTGTGTATAATCGAACTAATTAAAAAGAGAGGAGGAGCTAGAGCAAGTTAAACGAGTGTTCCCTTAAAGTGCGGGGAACACATTAGTGAGGTAAGACAAATAAGGAAAGTTAGAAGCCACTCTGGACAGTGCTTTCTAGTGGACGGTTTCCTAAAAACGTAGAGGGATGGACAACCATAGAATCAACGATAAAAAAGAAAACAAGTGGGTTCAAGCTGAAAGAACAAAAAGCCAACACAAGCTCCTAGTGAAGATCTTTCACATGTAGTTGGTTAACTCTGATTGCAACAGAGGGGAAAAGAGAACATATCAAGTTGAATGTTTGATTTCTTAACGCGCAGTACCAAGTTAGTGCGTGTGGTTGACTTAATACATAAAGATAGTGCAGGATAGAAATCCAAGATTGAATGATCAATCAATCTTTCGGTACATAAATCATGACATAGCATATTAGCATTGCTAATCGATAGTAAAGCGTACTATTGTATCATCATCATTGTGCCATTACGAAAACTGTACAGTGTGTAACACAATATTCTATCACATTATTACAAATCTTACGTCAACACCACTAACAAACTAACTAGAACATAATTGAATGGAACACTAACTAAGATAAACAGATGCTTTGTAGAAGAACAGGAAAACTGTTTATGTGGAACATAAAGGTGTATAATGTATGTATGTATCATTGTGCAACCTAATTTGCAGATGAAATTTAGGTTTATTGAATGCCAGCAAACAAATCACATATATATGGAATCATATATTGAACCTTTTATACTACGAAAACTTAAAGAGTCGATACTTTTTCACTTATTGATTTGGGTTCATGGGTCATTTTGATGTATTGGAAAGGCCTAATAGCACATTCTAAAACTAGCAAAATTTTCTTCACTTTCATCGCAAGCTGACAGTCCAAACGCAATAATAACAATAGCAAGAAATGAATCAATAATCACACAACTACGTACACAAGGATTTAACTTGACAAAGTCTATACGGGATTATCAACATACGTCCACGGGCATGAAGGAGATCTTTTATCTACTACGAGTAATACAATGAAGATACTACGAGTTATAACGCCTAAAACACTACTGATCATATCAAACATTTGATCGGCCCCGGCCTACACAAGATAAATTCCAACAATTGCATCCTAACACAATATTTAGTTATGCATAATTTATGTATAAGCGTCGATCAATGATGATCGATCGACGACAAGTTTACCCTTTTTGGTTTGGTTTTGCATCAACAGCTTTGCATTTGTAAATGGAAATATAAATCGCTTCTTCTTCTTCTTCTTCTTCTTCTTCTTCTTCTTCTTCTTCTTCTTCTTCTTCTTCTTCTTCTTCTTTGTCCATTGTTCACATTTTACAACAAAAAAAAGTGCTACAAACACGTAATTTTGGATTTTTGGGCTTAATACAAACATAAATCTTAATTATAAAATTATTTTGCAAAGACGGATTATAAAGCCCAGGGTCACTTGTAAAGCCCATCAGGATTACTTTTGGCCTTTTGGGTTCATAGGTTTGTTTTTGCTTTTCAAAAAAGGAACACATCGATCTTATTCCAGGTGCAAAATAGTACGCAATTAATGCATGATGAACATGCATGATTGATACGTATTGAATAGAAAAAATAAATATGTAATTGTAAAGTAAGGCATTAAGTATTGAACCTAACTTTCACATGGTATACGTAGTGTACTATATCCACTCTTCATGTTTATTATGACACGTACTACGTACGTTGAGGCCATGCATGTGAATGTATCATCTACCTCTACGTATACATCCATACATAAACGTTTCCTTGATCCTTGTCTATTTACTTAACGATTTATCCAAATAACATAAGTATATTTCATATTGCAAACATATACATAGTCTTGGTTTAATTAGTACGACATTAATCATCTTCTTAATTTGTCCGCGTACGTAAGCGATTGCATCCATCCTCTGGATCATGCTTTTATATTGGTTTGACCTATATATACCGCCTGGTTTGAGCAATTATTATTATCATTACGCTTATTTTTTACACTACAAAACCTGATTGAGGAATTTAAAAAAAAAAAAAAAAAAAAAAAAAAAAAAATTAAATAATAAATAAATAAATTAAACAAATCATATGTGTAAAGGAATTTGCTAACAGATACACATCATGACTAAGAGGTGTTTGGGATTGCTTATTGGAAATAGATTGTGCATTTTAAAAAACGGATAATCAGATAATCAGCTGTTAGATAGCATAATTCTAAAATTTAGTTTTTGGATTTAATTATGATGTATGAATCTTTTATATAATAAAAGAATTACATCATTTTGGAGAGTTTTTGCAAATCCCTTCTCATTGGAAAAAAAATTGGACCAATAGGAGAGCTCGATTTTGACACGTAGGCGAAATCGAGCGACATGATTGGGTAATAGAAAGTCAAAATTGAATTGATTTTGGTCAAACTTTAATAAATTTGGTGGAGAAATTTGGTTAAGAAAAAAAATGCATAAAAATATATGTGTCAAATTTTTAAAAACAAAAACTTAAAAAAAGAGGAAGTAATTAATAAAACTTTTGTGATTGAATTTTAAATAATTTATATAGAGTAAAGTGTAAAATTATAAGTTTCCATATTTTTTAATAACTTTAAGAAAAATATAAATAACCCCTTACACTTTATACCCCCTATACTTTATATTATTAAATTTGTTTAAAATTACATGAGTATTAGTATTAGTTTTTAGACTTTCATCCATTAAAATTACAAAATTTGGTAAATATGCGAATTAGTTTTAATATACGTTAAATATTTTTTTTAAACTAATGTTAGTTTTAAAATTTCATCTATTAGACTATTTTTTTAAATAAGGACTTATGAAACTATTTAAAAGTTTAATTTATACGTACACGGGTTTGAAATACGGCTAAATTATTAGTAACCTGTGAATATAAATATCAAATAGTAAGCACAATACTGCGATATGAAAATAAATATACACGATTCTACTTATAACAACGACTCATGAAATTGTTATTTAAAATTTGTATATAGATATCCATAAAAACATTTTAAAACTTTACGGAGCATATTTTAACTTCATCAACGCTCATTATGTGCTACTAAATTCACACATTTTGTACAACATGATATCAATAGTTAAAGTTAAACAACAAAATCAACCTTAACCTCAACATGTCTGCCAATTAAAACTACTCCATCATCATGTATTATATTCTTTATTTAATAACAATCATCTCCTTGAAAAAAAAAAAAAAAAAAAAAGCGTAGGTGATAACCTAACTTTATTCATTGAAAAAAAGCCCGTAATAGCTGGCCGTTGTAAACGAATTAAAAATATGTACATGAGAATTATTCAGCAAGAATATATAAGTAAAAGATATACCACAATTAAAAAACACATCGTAAATTGATAGCACGGGTTTGCAAAATTAAAAACATATATCATTAACATCTCATGCAAGTCAAGTATAATCATGTGATTTTTCTTGAATAATAAAATATAATTTTTGATTCAAAAGCACTCTCCTAAAATAATAGGTAAGTTATAACATATACATATGATTTTTTATTTTTAGTCCACCAAGTAAAACCATTTGAAACATGTTAAGTGGTTTATTTCTTAACCGATAATAATACATAATTAAAACGAACTTTTAAAAACCATGTGCGTGCACAGGTATTATAACTAGTTTTTCTTTTTAAATAAACTTCCTTTTTCATAGAACTATAGAAGATATATTCGTTTATTGGGCCTTTCAGTGAATGCATATATACTATTCTATGTTGGGCTTAGAAAAAAGAAAAACTACAGTACGAAGTCAGGTTTATAAACTAATTTTCTGAAGAAAAAAAATCCATCCATTTTCTAACTCTGCCACTACGCAAGTGGCGGAGCTAGAAAAAATTTTGTGGAGGGCCGAAACAAATTTTTTTCATAAAAAAGTTAGATGGGAGGGCCGAGATGAAAAAAAGAATAATAATAACACATGAAATGGTGAAAAAAATACACTAACGGGCTTAGGCCTAAGGGGTCGGGACCCTTCCTGTCCTCATTAAGCTCCGCCCTTGCACTACACCTACGTTTCCTACTGCCTTTCTAGTGATTTTTATTATCTGTATATACCATATTATCATACGAGAGTCAGAACTTGAACTTGAACTTGGAGGTTGCTGCTCCAAAACTGCGTTTGGAACACTGAAAACGCAAAAAAGAAAATAAATAAATAAATAATTGATTGTCAAATCACTCTTTCTAAACACCTAAAGTAGCTTATCTGTGTTTCTAAAACGTGTTAATAGGATAACCCGGTTGCAATCCCAAACACCCCATGAACAACACAAGTTGTCGTAAGATGTTAGAAACTCTATGTACTGCAAAATATCTTATCATAAACTAAATATAATTGGCTTTGCAATTCAAAAAGAGTTAGCAGCGCAACTTATTGCTCGTTTAGCTTGCATCTTTATGTAAATAGAAAGAATTAATCGTATTTAATAAGATAATCAATGTTTATAAAAAATATATATATAATTACTTTAACCTTGCTAGTATCCGGCGCATAAAACTCTTCTGAATTTTATACAGTGTCACATCATCATCTATCATTTTTACAAAAACCACAACATAATTTTTTTTGAACGGCATTTTATTGATAAACTAGCAAGGAGCTAGAAAATTACAAAGAAATAAGATGAGGATTTTTTAGCCAATCATCCCATCTAAACGTCCCTTTACATCTAGAACGACACCAATTAAAAGTATGAGACACAACACTATCAAATATATCGGCTTTTAAAGGAGGATCAATGCCAAAAATCAATTTATTCCGGAACGCCCATAAGTGCCACCATAAGCCGAAGCATATCCCTTCAAACAACTTCTTAAGCTTGAAGTTCATCCTAATGCTGTGAAACCAAATTTCCCAATCTTCAAAAGAATTCAATGCCACGAAGTCCACATTCCACCATTTACAAATTTTCCGGAGAACATCACGAGACACATCACAACCAAAGAAAATATGAGAAGTCGATTCAACCGCCACTCCACACATCGGACAAAGAATCGACGGAATTGGTAAGCCTCTACGCGAAAGATTCAAACGAGAAGGCAAGCTATTCGTACAAACCTTCCAGGCGAGAACATTTACCTTGATAGGGATCTCCTTTATCCATCGAGTTTGGGACGAAACACAAGGAAGCCGAATGTCGTCAATCACCTTCTTCACCGAAGCGACCGAGAACTTCCCCAGGCCATCTAAATCCCAGTACCATCTATCATTCATATCCCCAAGGAGAACGTTATCAGTCAACGAAATGAGCTCTATCATTTGAGCTTCTTTAGCACCCCCTCTCGGACAACGTCTAAATGATGCGGAAAGGCTCACATGAGCCATTTTTGAAGCCACATCAACCTGTTTATTAACCTCCAAGTTATAGATTCGAGGGAATCTATACTTCAGCGGGATATCTGACATTCCCCACACTAAACTATTGCTAGTCCCTAGCAATCTTTTGAGAAAAACTTAATAGATTTGAAAAACTCTTTACCAAAAGCCATCACTTCTGGAGTAGCCAGATGTAAGAACTGTGGCACACCTGATAACCGTGTGATTTTGAGCAAATCACCAGCTGTCAACGGATTTGATTTATCTTTACCAAAAGCCGTTTGCTTCTGGACTAGCCAACTCTTGATGGAATAGTCAATATCTTGGTGAGTTGATTACCAATTATGGTTTTTCCACTGCCTTTAACACAAGCCATAATCTTGCGGGCTAGCCAACTCATTATCTTTTGAGGATGATGGGGAGTTGAGGTACCATACAATTTTGGGCAAATTGCAAGCCATAAACGGGTTTGAGTTATCTTTACCAAGAACCGTTTGCTCCTGGATTAGCCAATCCTTATGTGGGTTAGACATGGCGGATTGATAACCATTTGTTGTGTTTAGTGTAAAATACTAACACCAAATGAAAAAAAAAATTAAATTTTGGCCATTTTTGGGAAAAAAGGGCATAAGTGATCAAATTCGCCAGAATTCCCCCCCCCCCCCCCCCCCCCCCCCACACGTAGAAATGAATATTGTCCTCAATATTCAAAGTACCGGGTGTTAAACCGAACTTAGAACGTAAGAAGAAAATATTCCATAGCCTTTATTTAAGATGTATATACATACAATTATTTTTTTAGATAAAACTTCTTAAATAGAAGCTATCACTATATGTACATTTTATTTATTTTTTTTTTATTTTTTTATTTTTATTTTTATTTTAGAGGATATATATATATATATATATATATATATATATATATATATATATATATATATATATATATATATATATATATATATATATATATATATATATATATATATATATATATATATATATATATATATATATAACATGTGGGGCATCTCCCCCACACTATGGTGAAACATGGGTGAAAACCTATGTACATGCTACTGTTTTTGATTACCGAGTCACTAGCTTGACTCGACCCCGAATTTATTTGTCCATGGGGAAGCAAGTGGAAGAGACAATCTCAATCGGACTTTCATTCAAGACGTTTGGATAAACATTTGAAGCACGTGAAAGTTCCACACCGATGAGATAAGTACCTGGCTCATAATTTATAAATGAGAATGCCGGGGTCAAAGATAATGTCTTCATTCCCGAAAGCGTGAAGAACAGGATAAGCCACAGGATATATGAAGAAAAGAAAGAAGGTCATGATGAAAATCATGATTAACCCGTCATCTTCAATAGGAGAATTCATTGTTTCATGAATCTCCTCATTTAAGCTCGTTTGATCAAGACATATTATGGGTACGTCTAGATCAAAATAGAAACTATCATACTCCGATGGAGATATGATATAAGTGAGTTCATCGAAGAACTCCTCAAAGGTGAATGATTCGTATTCGGAATTGAGTTGAGTAAGTTCATTGGGGAACTCCTCAATAGTAAATGATTCATAAACGGAAAGAGAATTATAAGAATGAGAAGTGGTGATACCACTTATCTTCTCTCCCGTTTGATCAAAATGGAACGTTTGCAATTCCGGAATAGAATCATTGATCAAAATCTCACTATCCTTGACGGGGATAGGAGATGAAATAAGCTCTTCATTAAAAGCCTCGATTCTAGAAATGAGAAGATTAGCATTTAGTAAGGTAAGACGAAGAGCTTCGTCTTGGATTATTTCTTCCTCATTCTCTTCTTCTGAGTTGACAAGCTCAGAAGGTAATTCCCCCACATAACTAATGTCTCCACAAGATAAAGAATAGTTCTCATCAGAATCAGAGAACATCTCAATATGATCATTTGGAAAGACAAGAGGGGGAGGGATATCACACATATGATCAAGAATTCCCTGTGACTCACTCGGGATTGGAACAAGGTTCTCAACACTAGACTTTATGAATTCGTCAGATTCCTTCGCAGGAATTGTGTCAAGATGCTCGTCCCCCATGCTTAGAGAGTGAGTGGGAACCTCGTGTGTGATAACAGCATACAGAGGGAGCTAAGAAGGACTAGCAGTAATGGAGTCTACAAGTTCCGTTATTTCTACTGCTGGTGATTCAGTTATATTCTTTTCTCCCTGTATATGCATGGAAGGAGTCTCAACTGATGAACATGATGAGGTATTATCACTTTCATCATCCTCATCGAGAAAAACAGCATTTTGAAATTTGGTACGTGTTATAGCTGCTTGTTCTAAGACTAGTAATTCTTCCATGCTTCTTTCGTCTCTAGCAGCATGTTTTTCAGCAAGTAATTCCGTGATAGATTTATCACGAGAATATTGAGTGAGTGGAGACTGTGGGGGTGTGGAGACTGTTTGGAAATTAGTTTTATAATATTTTAGATTTTTCAAAATTAAAATTTCATTTTTCTAGGTTAATTTCCTATTTTCTTGTAATTTAGTGTATTATTAAATAGTTAAAATTGGTAATTAATTAAATAGTGTAAAAATTAATTTTCTTTTTCTAAAAATGTTCTTTTATCATTAGGATTGTAAATATTTAATTTTCATATTCGTAGGATTTTTATTTCACAAAACTCGCGTTTTATTTCGTATGTTCACTTTAATTTGAATGTACGCGTTTTAGGTTTTAAACGTTTCTGAGTTTTTTAATTTTACGTACACGTTAATATAGCTTATTTAAGCTATTTTCTTGTATATTCCAGTAGTGTAATCATCCACAACTCACTTATACAAACCCCTTTCCTGTTCAGAATCACCCGATCACAAACCCGTTTTTAATACCATCACGCCTCGCTGGGACATAACGACCCGGGGAAACCTTATACTTCCACGGAGATTGATTCTAGGCTGTTTGACTTTGTTGACCATTGACTTGGTCAATTTAGGTTGACCGTTTAGCATCGATCCAAATTTTGGCGCCGCTGCCGGGGAGGTCGTGCGCGTATTCTAAACGATTTTGCGTATCAGTGAATCTGAATATCCATCCATTGTATATTTACCCACCCTTGTTCATATTTTCTTATTATTATTATTATATAAAAACAAAAACGGTTCCCGAAAACATTTTAAATCAGTTTTCAACGAACACAAAAACACAAAAAGATTTTCTTTCTTATAAAATGTTTATCAAAAACCACAAAAATATCCATCCTTACCCTCCTACCTTTTGATTCTTTCCTTTACCCTCTATCAGTTTGATTCTAACTTCGTTACCCTCCAAGATGTTTAATTCTTCTCTTATCACCCTCTCATTGTTTGATTCTCCACAATTATCGATTCCTCACCATATAATCCTCATGATCCTCGGACCATGGAGGATTTCTATCGTCCAACACTTGATGGTAGAGGAGGACCGATCATTCCACCATCAGTCCCTGGAACCAATTTCATGTTGAAAAATCACATGGTTCGACTTGTAACAACTCGCATTTTCGGATTACTATTCCTTTTTACTATTCACTATTACTAAGGGGTATCTCGTGTGCTTATTGCTAAACTTTAGTCGTGTTCCTTTGTAGTTTTCGGTCCTAGCTAGCTTGTTCGATCTTCAATAGGGTGGCGTTGAGGTTGCAGCTTGCTAGACGATTAACGATCTAGTACTTCGTGTTCGATCTTCAGGTTTGTTGCGGTTTTATCTTATATCAAAACATATAGTACTATTGGGCTTCTATAAAACAATGTGACAATGTAATTAAACAAAAAAAAAAAAAAACATGAGCTTATATTTTCCAGCGTTCTATCATCAATAATTTCATACAACTAGGTTAGCTTCACACGCTTAATTAAATCATCTCAGATAAGTACTGTTTGGTAACCATACCATATCCTTAATTAACTTGTATTGTTAGGTGCAAAAGGTTAATAACAGGTAATGCAAACCGTCCCACAATCGGCTGCCTTTCCATAATGTACGGGACATATGCATGACTCAATCATAAAAATAAACATAAAAGACAGAAACCTAAAACTAGTAGTTGGTCAAATATATTCACGGGCCATGCATCCCTTGCAACTTGCAAATACATATTCTGCATGTTAATTAAATTCCTTGGTTAGAAAGTAATAAAAAAATTTTGTATCTTTCATTGTGTACAGTAAACAATCATCTCTTTTTGATAGTTCATACATTTTCGTTCTCTTTGCCATAGTTTTTGCCATTCGTCCTCTATCACAACCATTTATCTTTTTTTATCCATTTATAAATATTTGTGGTCGATTTCATGAGTAAGCTTGATAGTAAAAGGTGCACCTATCATTGCGAGTCTTATATCATATAAAGTGAAAGAAGACGATTAATGTTTTGTCAATACATATATACCCAAGCTTAAAATTTATATACTAAACCAATATAGACATCAAAGTTGACAACCAAAACCAATAATGTGATCATGTGAAGTGTGAACATATATTTAAATATTGAGTCAATTACATATATGTCCCTGCTAAGCTAGTTTATTACAGATATACCCAAGCTTAAAATTTAATTACATATATCTCCTTCCTAAACACACTTAATTACATATATACCCAATTCATTTAAAATAGCTTATTAAATGACTATTATACCCTTATTAACATTATTATATTTCCCCCTTCTAATATCATTTCTTACATAGTATCAACGACACTTCACGAATTTCGTCTTAATAACTCCTCTTTAAAATCATTCATTTTTTCGAATAAGTCTTTCCACTTCCCGTTGAGTTCACTGTAAGCTAGTTCTTTCCCTCAAAAGACTTTCATGTGAAACTATGTAAAAAATGATATTAGAATGGGGAAATATATTAATGTTAATAAGGGTGTAATAGTCATTTAATAAGCTATTTTAAATGAATTGGGTATATATGTAATTAAGAGTGTTTAGGAAGGAGATATATGTAATTAAATTTTAAGCTTGGGTATATCTGTAATAAACTAGCTTAGCAGGGACATATATGTAATTGACTCAATATTTAAATATATGTTCACACTTCACATGATCACATTATTGGTTTTGGTTGTCAACTTTGATGTCTATATTGGTTTAGTATATAACTATATATTGTAATCAAATTAAACCTTGATTAAGATGTTGTTGGTTCCAATATATCATTTTATCTGATCGCGATTGCACGGTCTTTAACTTATGTATTCATTTTTATTTTTGCTTCTTATTCCAAAAGTCATAGTCTAAAAGGTATTATTCGGTGATTCATGCAAGGCGGAGCTAGTAGGGGGCTGGTGGGTGCTCGGCCATCCTAACCGGCTCAACAACCCCAACTTTTAGCTAGTTTTTTGGCAAACGTTTTATCTAAAGTCTTGAAGCTGCTTTATTTTAGTAGTCGTATGTTAGTTTAAGCCATTGATCGTTTTCTTTAATTTCTCAACTTGTTAATTGTTAGTTTATGAACATTATTTTAGTAGTCGTATGTTAGGATCAAACTCGAAATCACGGGATTGCACATTTTACGTATGAAGAATTAATGTTTAATAATTAAATATAAAATGTTATATATGATTATTAATTACACAAAACAACTAACGAACGTTAAGTAATTAACAGTAATTGACTAACGGTCTTTAAATATTAAATGGAAGGACTATAGATGAAAAGAGAGAATAAGAAGCTTTTGGGATCCCTAAGGATATGGTGGTCGATCGTTTGGAGTATAGGGAAGTACAATCCAAACATAACTTGTCCTCTAAGTTTTGCATGCTGTAAATACAAAGGCAAGGGTTCATTGTATGTTGACTTTTGTATACACATAATTCCCTAAACTCTTTTGTTTTCTCCTCTTGTTGAATTTGGTCAATCACATAAACCCTAAAAGGGTGATCGATTTTTTTGATTGTTGATGCGTTTCATAATAGAGGATTTTATTTTATTTATTATCTCCAATTTTCACTTCAAATTTTAAATGTTTTTTTTATTCTTATTACCATTATCTTTTTAAAGAAACACACACGAGCAAGTATACTCGTT
This sequence comes from Artemisia argyi, assembly GCA_030686995.1. Classification (NCBI taxonomy): domain Eukaryota; kingdom Viridiplantae; phylum Streptophyta; class Magnoliopsida; order Asterales; family Asteraceae; genus Artemisia; species Artemisia argyi. The sequence goes on along the minus strand of CM060695.1, from coordinate 10,083,973 downwards.
CAATTGTAGTATTGTTTATGGTAAATAAGGTTCGTCCCAAGGAACTGCTTAGTTGTGATTTTAGTAACATTAATGGTATAGCACTTAAGATTGTCACGATCAAAAGTACTAGAAACGATTTAAACAAACAATGGTTTCAATGTAACTCAAGCAAACAAACAATTAAATAAAAGCATACTTGTTTAGGAATCATGACTAATCGTGATATGATGTAGAACATGTTTGGGTGAAACTTAGAAGGCACACATCAAAATTCACAAGGACTTCTAGTCAACGAGTCATATCAAGAAAATCCATGTTTCTACTAGTTTCACGGGTGAGTCCTTTCGGCCGAATCTCATCCCACTACGCTAGCTCTTTTGTGATAAAATGTATGAAAAAGTTGATTAGTTAAATTGGTTCTTACGAGTCTTTTCAACCCAATCTCGTGATTAAATATTTTCGAATCCGTTTAAAAACTTGTATATTTGATATTCGTCACTTATCAAATACCAATTTGTTTGTCACCAACTCTTGGAATTAAATAACTATTAGAAATCTTTTCATCCTTTAAATCTAACAATATTCAACCAACAAGTTTTAGGACACAAATTTATTTAAACAAACCCATATAATTAATCACTTTTTCCAACCTACTAAACGTCCTACATTCATACAATTAGTCACATCATTCCCAAACAAGTATCACGAATCAATCCATAACAAGTATCATAATAAAACATAAAATTGCATTCAACTTAAACCAATTCATGATGACGTATAGTCTATATTCGGGTAATAAACCGATTAGTAAACAATACTAATACCCAAACCCACCACGAGTGGGCTACCGTGACAATAATTGGGCTAACATATGGTTTGGGCTCACGAAAGCCCAAACCCAAAGCCATACACGGTTTGATATCTAAGGGATATACACTAAATAATAAATCGGATATACCGAAGAGTGAGAGACACGAAATCTACAAAGATTTCGTGCCTATATAAAGAATATCAATTCTCATTGAAAGGTACGATTCACAAACCCTAACTTATACACAAACCCAAAACCGATTACTTACTCTCACGCCGGAGGATAATCGTGAGAGACAATCCTACGATAAGCCTAACGGTGTTTGTTTCTTTCTTAGTGCGCAGGTTTCAAAGCATTAAGATCTGATTGGTACGAGAACAGGAGTCCAAACAAGGAACGCCCAACTTTTGTATCAACAAGTGGCGCCATCTGTGGGACCGTGCGCTAAGAACTAGAATGACGAATCACAAAAACTCAAGTCAGCGGACTCCGCAATTGGAAAAAACACATGGTGACTCCCAGAAGAAGAAGCACCAAGATCCTACTTCTAGGCTGGCCTCTGGAACAACCAGCGCGCCTAGTCACCAGGAATCACACCCAACCCAAGTTCTCTCAACGGTAGAATTACCCACAGGGATCACCTCAGCCACTACGGTGGCCCCGAGCGCTGAAGATCTCCAGCGCACTCTCTTCACTACACCCCATCAAACGGCAACCATAGTGGACAACACTGTGCCGCCACGAGCGCCTAACCGAGACAAGGGAGTGAACATGGAGACAGATGTCCTAGCAGTGGAAGAGGACACCCAGAGTTCGCACTAAGTAATTTTGTCTCTCAAAATTACGAAACATTAACCAGCCTCATGCGAGAGGAGGCAAAAAGAAGGTCAAATCAGAGCCTGCAAGCCCGGCTTAACTTTGACCCAGAGCACGGGGCATCTCCGCCGCGTTACCGACAAGAAAGTCGTGAAAGAGACAGCTGTAGACAACCAGTTTTCACTAGAATTGGAAGGAAGTCTGCGGAGGAGGAAGCATCTGATTCACAGTACTCAGAAGAATATGAGGATATCAGAAAGCGCACCAATGTCCACGCTAGACTTGGTAGTCGCAGAATGGAGGACAGACTAGGGCGACAACGCTCACCAAGCAAAAGTTCTTCGAAATCGGGGAGTAGAAGAATTCAAGATAGGCTTGGGGGACGAGACCCCCAAGTGAAAGCCCCCCAAGCTCGGACTCCGAGGAAAAACGGCGAAAGCGCCGCAGAAGGGACAACTCCTCCTCAACTGGCTCCTCGGACAACGAGGACAAGGAAACTGGACATTGGAAGTCCAGGGGAAAATACCGCTATGAAGAGGATGAAGACATATCTCTTCCTTGGCGCCGCCAAAAAATTGATGCATTCACGCGGCGCATCAGCGATTACGCGGATAATAAGAAAAGGCGTATGCCCACCAATGTCAAGACATATGATGGAACTGGTGACCCTGATGATCACCTAAAAATTTTCGAGTCAGCTGCCACAATCGAAAATTGGCCACAACCTGTGTGGTGCCACATGTTCAACTCCACATTGGTAGGGAATGCGCGAACTTGGTTTAGCAAGCTTCCACGAAGAAGCATAAACGGGTTTGAAGAATTACGAAAAGAATTCCGTTAGAACTTCACTCAAAGAAAGAAGTGCGCTAAAAACCCTGTTGAACTCGCTAGGGTGAAGCAGCGCCTAGGGGAATCTACGAGCGCTTATGTAGAACGCTTTAAGGATGAATGCATACATGTCAAAGCATGCCCTGAAGTGCTAAAGATTTCTAGATTCATGAATGGAATCAACAATCCAGAACTCATCAGGAGACTGAATGATAAGATTCCCCTAACCTTTGACGAACTAATGAAGCGCACCAGGTATTTTATCCAAGGAGAAGGAGCGGCTGCGGATAGCAAAAAAGGCTACCCAAATTACAGGTCACAGGAACAACCTAGGAGACAATCCAATGACCAGAGTAGCAACCGCGGCAGGAATTATCGCAATCAGGGAAGCGGAAGAGATAATGACAAATACACCCCACTCACAAAAACTCCAAGGGAGATATTTGTGACAGAAGGTGCAAACTTCCCAAAACCGCCTCGAATGCGCACCCCCGAGGATTGGCGCACAGGGAATGGATACTGCGAATACCATGGACAAAAAGGCCACACGACCAATGAGTGTGTCCAACTGCGCCAACTGATTGACAAATTGGTGAAGGAAGGAAGAATGGATCACCTCATTAAGAACATTAGAGAAGGAAAGGACAAACAAAAAATAGGGGCCAAGAAAGAGACGCCCAAGGAAAAGGCAGACATCATCTACATGATACAATCATGGCAGCGCAAGACGAGACAAAAGGTCAGCCAAAAATTCTCCTTTGGAAACGAAATCTCTTTCCCCCCTTTGGTTGCGGACAACGCAGTAGTGGATCCACTCACCATTGAAATACATACGGGGGGTCACGATATCCATCGCATGTATATAGATGGAGGAGCATCCGCAGATATCATGTACGAACACTGTTTCAAGAAGCTGCGACCTGAGATACAAAGTCAGTTGATCCCAGCCACGACATCACTGACTGGCTTCACAGGGGAAAAGATATGGCCCATGGGGCAACTACGCCTACTCGTAGTTATTGGCAATGAACAACATTCCACAGCCGCTTGGATGAACTTTATGATAATCAAATCTCCCTTGCCGTACAACGACATCATTGGGAGACCTGGAATATCATCCATGCGCGCTGTACCATCCACAGCGCATGGGATGCTTAAATTCCCAGTAGAAGGAGGGATTGTCACTCTTTACAATACCACTGTACCACCCAAAGAGTGCAACGCAGTGACCAGTGAAGTGGAAGATGTCCCAGAACAGCGCGCAACCAAAATGCCAAACCTAAAAGTCGCCATTCACCCTGATTACCCGGATCAACAAGTATCCATTGGAGGGTCGCTGTCTGACAAGGGCAAAGCAGCTGTGTGCGCACTCTTGCAAAACAACCTGGATGTTTTTGCATGGGAGCCGAAGCACATGACTGGAGTGCCACGGTCTATCACGGAACACAAGCTACAAATCCGACAAGGATATCCTCCAATACGACAGAAAAAGCGTGGCCAGGCTCCAGACCGCTCAAAGCCATCCTGGAAGAAGTACGCAAACTTGTAGACGCAGGCATCATGCGGGAAGTCTACTACCACGACTGGCTTTCCAATCCAGTAATGGTAAAGAAAAGTGGCGGCAGTTGGAGAATGTGCGTAGACTTCACAGACCTCAACAAAGCATGTTCACAGGACTGTTACCCGCTACCAGAGATAGATTGGAAAATAGAGTCTCTGTGTGGGTATCCCTTTAAGTGTTTTCTAGACGCATACAAAGGGTACCACCAAATTTAGATGACGGAGGAAGATGAAGAGAAAACAGCCTTCCACACAAGTCAAGGGGTCTATTGCTATACAAAGATGCCTTTTGGCCTAAAGAACGCAGGAGCAACATATCAGCGACTGGTGGACACTATGTTCGAGAAACAAGTAGGTCGCAACTTGGAATTTTATGTCGATGACCTTGTCATCAAAAGTCATACGGAGGAAGAACTACTGCGCGACATGGGGGAGACATTCAAAACACTGGGTAGAATCAACATGAATCTAAATCCCAAGAAGTGTACCTTTGGTGCTACAGAAGGTATGTTTCTTGGGTATTTAATAGAACCTGACGGGATCAAGCCCTGCCCAGAGAAGACACAAGCAGTCATTGAACTCCCATCACCGCGCACACTCAAAGAAGTTCAGTCGCTAAATGGAAAGTTGGCTGGATTAAACAGATTCTTGTCCAAATCAGCAGACAAATCACTCCCTCTTTTCAAGACACTCACGAAGTGCACAAAAAAGGGAGACTTTAGGTGGACTACGGAAGCAGAAGAAGCCTTCCAACAACTCAAACAACACATAGCAGCACTCCGCAAGCTTGTTGCACCCCGACCAGGGGAAGAGTTGATCATGTATTTATCCGCAACACATGGAGCAGTCAGCGCGGTGCTATTAACGGATAGGAACTCTATCCAAACACCAATTTATTTTGTGAGCAAGGCACTCAAGAAAACAGAGATTAACCACACTGCCATGGAAAAGTTGGTCCTAGCTTTAGTATTTGCAGCGAAAAGACTGCGCAAATATTTTCAGGCGCACCCAATAGCTGTCATTATAGACCAACCTATCAAGCAAGTCATCTCTAGACCCGACACATCGGGGCGGCTACAAAAATGGAGCGTGTTATTGAGCGAGCATAATATCTCGTATAGACCGCGCACTGCAATCAAGGAGCAGATATTAGCTGATTTTATTATTGAGAAGCCAGACACCGATCCCCAACCTTCAATAAAAAAGGTGGAACTACAAGAACCATGGACCCTATTCACGGATGGATCCTCATGCGTGGACGGATCAGGCGCTGGCCTCATTCTCACTAACCCAGAAGGAATGGAATTCACTTACGCACTGCGTTTTGAATTCAAAGCCACAAACAATGAGGCAGAATACGAGGCCCTACTGGCTGGGTTACGCATTGCTACTCAAATGGGTGTACGCAACCTAGAAGCAAATGTTGACTCCCGGTTAGTCGCTAACCACGTGTTAGGCGAATATGTGGCTAAGGAGGACAACATGATCCAATACCTTGAAAAAACCAAGTCTCTGATCCAGAATTTCGACAGGTTTACCATCAAACAAGTTCCTAGAGGAGACAACAGGAAAGCAGATGCGCTAAGTAAGATCGCATCCACAAGTATTGCGCACCTATCAAAACAGGTATTGGTGGAAACCCTGAAGAACAAATCAATATCGGAGAGGGAAATATCCACGGTGATAGAAGAACAAAATCCTACATGGATGACACCCATCATTGAATACATAAGCAAGGGTATATTACCCCAGGAGCAGAAGGACGCTCGAAGGATACGGCGCACAGCGCAGAGGTTTGAACTCCGAGATGGCGTCCTATACAGGCGCTCATTCCTACAACCATGGCTACGATGCATTGGACCTCTTCAAGCAGAATATGTACTCAGAGAGATCCACGCTGGTTCATGTAGTATGCCCTCAGGACCCCGGTCCGTTGTAGCACGAGCCTTGAGGTCAGGATATTACTGGCCCACCATGCACCGTGATGCGCGCGACATGATAAGGAAATGCAGCAACTGTCAAGTTCACAGACCCATCCCGCGCAGACCACAACAAGAATTAACGCCCATCACCTCGCCATGGCCATTCTACAAATGGGGCATCGACATGGCAGGCCCCTTCCCTGTTGCAGCAGGAGGACTCAAATTCCTCATAGTGGCCATAGATAATTTCACCGAGTGGATTGAGGAAAAAGCGGTAGCAAGTGTCACAGGCAACCAAGTCAAACGCTTCGTTTGGGACAACATTGTATGTCGCTTTGGCTTACCCGGGGAAATTTTCTCAGATAACGGGAAACAATTATGTGATAACCCGTTCAAAGATTGGTGCGCACAGCTGAATATCACGCAACACTTTGCGTCAGTGAAGCACCCACAAACTAATGGTCTGGTTGAGCACGCAAATCGTAGCTTAGGTGAAGGAATCAAAGCGCGCCTGGACAGACACAAAGGAAGATGGGTAGAAGAACTATCGCATGTTTTATGGGCGCACCGCACGTCAATCAAAGTTAGCACTGGTGACACACCATCTCCCTTGTCTATGGGACAGAAACTGTTATACCAGCCGAGATTGGAATGCCAACTATCCGCACGGCGGAAGTAAATGTTACAACAAATGACGATGAGCGGCGCATAGACTTGGACCTATTAGAAGAAAGGCGTGAACGCGCATTCATACGTGAAGCAAAGGCCAAGGCAAAGATGAAGAAGTATTATGATGCAAAGGTCAAGAACACCTCTTTCAGGCCAGGAGACTTCGTATGCCGTGCCAATGACGCGAGCCACGCAGAAGACACGGGCAAACTAGGACCCAAATGGGAATGACCCTACGAAGTCACAGAAGCATTAGGCAACGGTGCATACAAGCTGCGTAATACAGAAGGCCAAGAGCTTCCGCGCACTTGGATTGTATGATGATCTAAACAATTATTATGTCATCAGATTGTCCATATTCGATTATAAACAGGTGCTAAATCATTTGGGGCATTTATTCAAAGTTAACACTACTCGTACAAGTAACTTCATTATTCAAATATAATTCAATCATCAAATATAATATTTTCGTCCGAAGGTATTGATGTGATGTTCTTAGTTTTATATTTCCTGTTTCACAAGAACACATAAAAGGATTATATCACTGCATCTCAGATTTTGAAGTTGGTGTGAAGATAAGAGGTTGTGAGGTTGAGTGGTTTTGAGGATAAGAGTGTATATAATGTATTTGGGAAGAAAATCCCATCGACATGTCGCCGGTGTAAAACAGGCGGGAAAAAATCCTGCTCAATTATTCGCTATTATTCACATGTGGGGGAAGTCAAAAAATAGGTCTAAATAAATACCGACGACTTGTCGTCAGTACAATAACAGTAATGACACATAAATGTTAATCAAACGCTAATCAATCGTTAATTATAATTATTTTTTGGGTTTATATTTTGCCGATGACATGTCGTCGACAATATATTGCCAAGGCAAATTCCCGCCAAATTTTCCCCATGTTTAAATTCAACACATCCTTGGCTCGGTCAAATGAGTTTTTTGTCATTTAGTACAAAATGCTGACAACAATATGTCGTTGGCTTTTGCTTGTCGCCCGTTCTGTCTTTTCTTGTAGTGTAGTTGTATGTTTGGTAGGTGTAAAATGTAATCTAGTGAGTAGTGGTTTGTTTTATTGCCCATTTAAAAGTTAACTAGCTAGACACAAACGGACACATATTTTCTCTCAATTGTAGAACATTTCAGTTGTTTTTAAAGAAAAATCTTTGGATATAATATATATAATTTTTTAAATATAAATGAGGTGTTTCGTTTGAGGAATTTATTTCGTCGTTTTTGTTTATTTCTAAAGCGATTCGTATGATATGCAGCGCCCGTTTGACTCGTGCCCGTTTAGCCCGTGGCTGTCCGTCTCGCCCGTTTTTGCCGCCTCTACTTGTAATCGAAAATGAACTTATTTAAGACAACCTTCAATAGTAATTTGGGAGACAGAATTTTGGGAGAAAAGTCCAAAATACATCCCTGAGGTTTGGCATTTGCTCGCTTTACATTCTTTTTCTTTTTTCGACTCAAAAATCATCCCTAAGGTATTAAAGTTGGCACAAAACCATCACTCCGTTAGAAATATCAGTTAATGATGACTAACGATGCAAATTATTTTCCGTTATCTCCTAACAAGAGTTAAAATATTTGCATTGTTAGTCCTCATTGAGTTAAAATATTTGCATCGTTAGTTCTCATTGACTATAGAGTTAAAATATTTGCATCGTTAGTCCTCATTGAGTTAAAATATTTGCATCGTTACCATCGCCACCACCCACCAACACCCACCACCACTACCGCCACAACCGCCACCCACCGCCGCCACCACCACCACCACCACCCACCAACACCCACCACCACCACCGCCACCCACCTCCACCCACCACCACCCACCAACACCCACCGCCACCACCGCCACCCACCACCACCACCGCCACCCACCACTACCCACCACCACCACTGCCACCCACCCCCACCCACCAACACCCACCACCACCACCGCCACCCACCACTACCCACCACCGCCACCACCACCCAGCACCACCAACCAAATATTTTAACTCAATAAGGACTAACGATGCAAATATTTTAACTCTATAGTCAATGAGGACTAACGATGCAATATTTTAACTCAATGAGGACCAACGATGCAAATATTTTAACTCTTGTTAGGAGATAACGGAAGATAATTTGCATCGTTAGTCCTCATTAACTGATATTTCTAACGGAGGGATGATTTTGTGCCAACTTTAATACCTTAGGGATGATTTTTGAGTCGAAAAAAGAAAAAGGATGTAAAGCGAACAAATGCCAAACCTCAGGGATGTATTTTGGACTTTTCTCTCAGCCAAATTTTAATTTTAATAGAACTCAGAATATATAATAATAATACAAATCAACACATCTTGCCATATACAAACTAAATAGAGATGCTGACAATATATACTTGCCATATACAAACTAAACTTCCTCTTATTACAACTCATATTCCGTAATTGTTCAAGTGTTTGTATTTCGATCTTACGAGTTCAAGTCCATACTTGCCATGGAAGACATAATTGCCATGGAAGACATAATTGCCATGGAATACAATTACTTTGAGGCCAAGTATCAGCATCCACCACCCGGTACAATTGATTTTATACCTATTCTTAGTATTGATGGTGGAGGCATTAGAGGTATCATTCCGGGTGTCATTCTAGAGTACCTTGAGGAGTACCTTCAGGTATAATTGATACATGCGTGCATGGCCAAGCTATATATATGCAGTAACATTGATAGACGAGATCATATATATATATATATATATATATATATGCAGGAAATAGATAAGAACCCAAAGGCCAAGCTAGCAGATTACTTCGATGTCATAGCCGGAACAAGCACTGGTGGTCTAGTGGCAACGTTGTTAACGACTCCAAAGGAACACGGCAGCCAGGAACCTAAGTTTACTGCTAAAGAGATTGTCAAGTTTTATCACGAAAATGCCCCCAAGATTTTTGATCAAAGTCGGTAAGATGAAACAGGAGCAAGCAGGGGTGTGTGTGTGTGTGTGTGTGTATATATATATATATATATTGTGTGTGTGTACCTCAATACTTATCAATTTATTTATAAAAAAAAAGTACAGGTTTATTAGATGTGTGGAAAAACAGTGTCAAACTGAATGCCTGATCATTTTTTTCATGTTGTTGTTGCAGATTTTTTTGTTGTTGCAGATTTTTTGATTGTTGCAGATTTTTATGTTGTTGCAGATTTTCGTGGTGGCCGAAATTACTAAGGTTTGCGAGGCAAATGTTGGGGCCGTTATATGACGGGAAGGAACTTAGACGTATTGTGGAAGAATTTCTTGGAATGGAAACACGGTTGAGTGATACATTGACTAATGTTGTCATTCCTACTTTTGATATACGGAGCATGAAGCCTGTGATATTCAGCTCATTTAAGGTGACTATTGTTGACTACATGCATATTTTTAGGTCAAACATATATACTCAGAGACAAAATCAAAGTTAAATATATTTCCACGGGAAATATAATAAATATCATAAACTTATTCTTAAGGTACAATTAAATAATGTATGTATAAATTTTTTCAATATATATATATATATATATATATATATATATATATATATATATATATATATATATATATATATATATATATATATATAACAATGAAACAATATTTAAACTAGTGACTTAATATTTACATAATTTTTCTTTTGCTATCTGTAATTTAGATGATTTTAATCAAATAGAAGCCAATTTTGACTTTTATTAACCGATCAAAAGGCTCGATTTCAAGAGTTAGCTTTTAATTAATAGAAAAGTCAATTTTTATATTTTGTATCTTCTCTTGTTATATAAGAGATTTTAACCTACTAAGTAATTGCCTAACTAACCTAAAAGGTTGATCAAATTTTCATAGTGTTAATACACAAAGAGCTAATTGTATTTTTTTTTTTTTTTCACTTGAGTCATTATGTTATTTTTATGACATTTTAGGTCATCATAGTATCACACTATCACTACAAAAAACTAGCTGAATTCTCCACACTTTAAAGGCTAAATGACCACATTTGAAAATGTGTAAAATTATTGATTCCACACTTTCGTAATAATGGGTGTGACAAATTTTGCTACATATATAAGTGTGGAGATATTATCCAAAATGTCTATAGTTAAAAGTGTGGAAACATTATTTGAATGTCCACACCTAAAAGTGTGGCAAAATTGCAAAAAATGTTCAAAAATAAAAGTGTGGAGATATTTGCTACACCTATAAGTGTAACTTTATTGTAATTGTACACACTTATATTTGTGGATTATTTTTTAAATATTTGTCACACTTATAAATGTAGCAAAATTATTATTTATATAAAAAAAAAGTCCACGGTTGACCATACCGTGGCAAAATAAGTGTGGAGAATAGCACTATTTTTTGTAGTGTATGGAAAATGCCTATTACCTTCATTGTATTATCAAAATTGGCTAAAAAGAATGACTTGTAAAAGATTTACCTATGAAAAAACTGATTAAAAAATCGTTCAATGATTTACTTATAAAACAAAGTTGGAAGTGTGTTTTCAAAGGCATGACACATGATCTGGCCACTTTGAAAGGGATAACCAGTTGAGATTAGGTACTCAGTTATCGAATGATCTAAATAGTTTTTTATAAAACAATAAAAATAGCGCAGTTACTCAAGTAAACAAAATCGTAAAGTAGAGTGACTTAGCTAGCAAATTTCGATAGCACAATGACATTGTTAGCAAGTTTCAATAGTATAGTGACTCAAAAACCCAGAAAAATAATGCAAACAACTGAATTAAACAAAAACGTAAAGCATGATTACTTTTGTGTGTATTAAACATTTTTTTAATAGGTTCAGGTAACTTTTGTTAATATTTTTAACACAAGTATATTCAGAGGCGTCTCTGAGGATTTACGTGTCCTATCCGAGCCGTTAAAAAATATGCCCCATAGACCCCTTAGGCTTTAAGCGAATTAAACAATTTAAACTAAATTTTACTTACGATCAATGTTATAGGATTATAAATTTTTTATGGGTTATAAGTTTAGTTATAAGATTGGAATTTAATTGGGCCAAAGTTTAAATGTTTAATACCTATTTAAAAAAATACATACATATATATATATATATATATATATATATATATATATATATATATATATATATATATATATATATATATATATATATGATTTTTTTTAAATGTGCCCTCGTGTAAAACGGACCCTAGCCCGTTGGCCTCTCCGGCCCACCCAAGAGCCGCCCCGAGTATATTAATCATCAAAATATTGTATATTAAATAAGCTTCACACTTTTGTATTTTAATGAGTGTGGTATGTAGTTGGTTGCGACGGTGGTTATAATTATATATTTTTAAGCGAGATATATTTTGCATTTTGACAGGGTCTATAATTTTACTTCCAAGCGATTCCTATTTCTGTTTAAAACTATTTTTAAATGGAGCCAATACAAAAACACGATTATATGTAGATTTTGATATGAGTTTTATTAAAAGAAAATGCTAAATTAGTGATAAATGATATAAATAGTTTAACTAATTCATAGATAACAAACATTTTAAACTTTAGTGGTCATTCCTTAATAAATATAAAATTCAAGGGTCATTTTGTTATGTTGTAAAAAAAAAAAAAAAAAAAAAAAAAAAAAAAAGATTTCTCCCATGCCAAAGCAAACTCCGAACATAGTTCACCCAACAATCCTTAAGCCAGTGGACTAAGCTTTACCATTATACCTTTTCTTGCGAAAGTCGTCAATTATAGTGAAGCTAAAACTTTTTAAAAATTACCTACTACGAGCGCCTAATGTACGGGTAATTATTGGAGCGTGGAGGAGTGGTTTTTGCAAGAATCAAATAGAAGTATTTTAAAATATACCATTGTTTTGAAGATGTGAAAATAAGTAGCTGCAAATGGCCTAAGTTAAACGTGTTAATACCAATAGATTGTAGACTTTAATCTCGACATTGCTCAGCTCGAAATATAACATACGAAAGCATAAGGGCTAAACTCGTTAGATAGATAGTTTATAACCGAATGGCGGTTATTGGTAGTTATGTATTTACCAAACAGTTACAATGGTTCGTGTGAACCATATATAAAACGTATACACGTAACGTTAGAAATAGAAGATCTATAATACAATAGTAAGCTTTCCCAGAGCTTCCTTCACTCACTAACAATCCTAATCCACTTAGTCGATTAGCGTCGTTCACTTAGCTTAGTGTTAGGGTTTTGAGGCTAACCCCATAGATATTAATCAACTGATAATGATTATATTACACAGATTTTGTAAAACTGGTTTATTTATTTTTAGGACATTTTTATTAATAGCATAAGTTAACTATTACTTTGTGAAATCGAAATAAGGAAAATACATTCACTGATCAGGTTGAACTAAGAACAATGTTTTTTTTTTAAGGTGCCAGGACATCCTGACATCAATGCTAGGATGTATGATATCTGCATCGCTACTTCGGCTGCTCCCACGTACCTCCCAGGCCATAAATTTAGCATTGATAATCAAAATTTTTTCAACCTTGTCGATGGCGGGGTTGCGGCTAATAACCCAGTAAGTAACAAATACACTAAGTGGAATAATACTTTGCATGAACTACAAGGAGGTATCAACTTATTGTCAGTTTATGCATAATAAAGACATGTACAAACAATAACAACAACCGTTAATTTTATTTATTTATTTATTTTTATTTTTTTAATTGTAGACTGCTGTTGCAATAGAGGAAGCGCTGAGGCATGTTGGGATTGAAAACAAACCAGTAAGTAACAAATAATACACTAAGTAGAATAATACTTTGCATGAACTACAAGGAGGTAGCAACTTGTCAGTTTATGCATAATAAAGACATGTACAAACAATAACAACAACCGTTAATTTTATTTATTTATTTTTATTTTTTTAATTGTAGACTGCTGTTGCAATAGAGAAAAAGCTAGCTGGGACTGTATTCAGTCTTGCTGAAGCGCTGAGGCCTGTTGAGATTGAAAAGAAAAAGAAACATAATAACTCAGTAAGTAACAAATGCTAGAGTTTGTGGATATAAATTAATATTTGTATGTCCGGTTTCGAACACGAGACTTTGGGATTGCACACATTACGTATGAGTTTCAATGTATTAATAATTAATATATTTAGTTATGATTAATTATTAATTTCACAAATAAACACTTAACGGGATATGAAGAAAATTATGGCAAAACAATGGAATCCCACATCGGAAACCATTGTAAACTTGATCTCAACCCTAAGGCTATAAATACATCCCTATGTATTCATCCCTTAGGACACTTGATTTCAATGGAAGACCAAACTTTTTCTTTTCTCCTCTCTTGCTCATGGTCGACAAGCGAAACCCCTAGAAAGGGATTTGCGAGTAACCTTGAGCATTACAAAGTGTTTAGTTAATCTATTGTGAATCAAGAACCTAGCTTTTCACATTGAAACGCTAGTAATACGTGTGTACAAGAACAGGGTACAAGCTTACTTTAGCTTGTTGTTTTTTCCCCAATTCGACTATGGTGTAGTCGATCCCATTAAACCCTAATTAGGGTTTATACCTTGTTCTTGATGATCACGTGATCCCTTGTTCTTGCTAGGAATCAAAAGGTACGCATCTATTTAAATATTAGTTAATTAATTGCATGTTTATAGATCTTGTTTATTCTGCTGCGTGCTTGCTTCGATGTTTATGTGGTTATTAGTTTATAGATTTATGATTCTAATATTCCAACAGTGGCATCATGAGCCTGTTTTTAACATGTAATTAATTACTAAAAACCTTAAAATTGAATCTTGATTGAATAGATCTATGCAATTGGTTATCTAGGGTTTTTAATTTTATAAACCCTAATTCTTAAAAATTGGGTCGACACCCAAAAGTTTTTTTTAGGGTTTTAGTTTTTTATTAAAACTTGTAGAAACCCTAGGATTGCATACAATTTTAAGTGTTTAATTAATGAGTACCTAAGTGATGTCATTAATTAGATTGCGTACGATATTGGCTTGTAAATATGTGATACATGATTTAAAGTGCAATATGTGATCCATGACAAGATCTTGCATGTTTTGTCATGGAATGTTTTATGTATAATTGCTACATGGTTTTTTTAAGATAAATCTAAAATTAGGGAAGACTACATGGTTTTTTTAAGATAAATCTAAAATTAGGGAAGACCCTAATATATATTAATTAATTGGTCATGTGCATTGTGATATTTAATTAATTAAAACTTACGCGGCCAAGTTATTTGGCGTTTGTGGTCCATTGGGCACAATGAGCTCGAAAACCAATGGGAGTTTTATTAGTTACATACATTAAAATTCACATAGAATTATTAATAGGATTTATCAACAAGGTTTGCATGTGGCTATATGATATTGTTAATGATCATATATGTGTTATTGAGTGTTTATTTATTTTTTATTTTTTAATTACTTGTTTTTTGTGTTTAATTATGATGGATTGTAACATCAAAGAGAGTAATTTTTAAATAAAAAATAAATGAACCTAATAACTATGAAACCTTTGTAGTAAACTATTTAATTGCCAAGTTTTATGTGCCGACAGTGGTTCGCTTCGCACGGTAATTTGCTCCCAGGCGAGACTAGCAATTAATAATTTACTACATAAATGTTTTAAGCTTTAAATCTTAAAGTTTTAATTGATTGATGCGACTGTACAAAAGTGGTCGAAGCGGCAGACCTATTATTGACAAACTATAAAGTGGGTATAAGGAGGCTTGACATTAAATTGTCATCCGAAAGAGGCGCGTTTTTAACCAGCCTTAGGGTAGACGTTTGCCTCTCCGCTCGCTTGTGCGTCAATAATAGACTTACCAAGTACACCATGAAAAACTATGAAGCATCTTAAGGCAATGTTGTAAGTTTCTCAACGCCATCAATTAAATTTTGTTGATTTAAGCTGCGAATGAGTAAACAGTTTTTTGTAGAAAACATATGATACAAAGATGAATGCATGACATCTTTGTACATATTTTTTGATTAAACATCAAAAATTTGATACCCTTAAAATTTAAGTTATATGTCATCCAACTACAAAAAGAAACACCTGAGGTTTCATCCTACATCACTAGCAGCCAAAGCTGAATGTGATGTTCAAAGGGTGGTTGTCTAAGGGTAAATTGAGTACTTTCATCAGTAGCAGCCAAAGTTGAATGTGATGAAACGACGTCAATTTACAGTTTCTTAAGTTGGTCAACTTAATTGAGCACTTTCATCACTAGCAGCCAAAGCTGAATGTGATAGAACGGCGTCAA
The DNA here is from genome assembly GCA_030686995.1 of Artemisia argyi. Lineage (NCBI taxonomy): Eukaryota > Viridiplantae > Streptophyta > Magnoliopsida > Asterales > Asteraceae > Artemisia > Artemisia argyi. Next base: position 10,068,085 of record CM060695.1, on the reverse strand, counting down.
GGCATAAAGATTTAGGGATGAAACATGCTTACATTTGCAACTGAGGTTGGCATAATATGTAAGTCCCATGATTCTAGGAATTGCAATTGTATATTGGCAATTGAGTGTAGCTCTACCTTATTGAGTACTTTCATTGCTAGCAGCCAAAGCTGATGTGATGAAACGACGTCAATTTGGATCCTAATTTTCAATAAAAATTAAATGGTTAAATTTTATTTACCTTGGGTGTTTAATTTTCTTGAAAAGTTATTATCGAAAATACTAAAATTGAATTTTGAAAATTCTTTTAATGTATTTAATGCAACGTTAAAACCGTAAACGTGGGATTTTCTTTTAGTAGTAAATTGATTTGCACCCGTAGGGTTTTGGATAGAGTCAATTTTTACTGAAAAGAATAAACCAAGTCTAATTTCCGTAGACTTAATCCTATTCCTTTTCATGAATGAGAAAGGTATAATAGGAAAATTAGAATTGTCTAAATTCTAAGAAATAACTCATGGCGAATTTCTTAAGAAATTTCATGGTTAGGAGTTATTAAATTAGAAACTAGACTAATTATCGCAAAAGTGGTAAAAAGCAAACTAGAATGTTAATCTAGGTGTTATGCTTTAACCATTTAAAGGTGTACATACCATGATGGGGATGGTAGACCTAATTAAGGAATAAATTGCATACCTAATTCTTTCATGTTAATTGGATTGATGGATATTCCATCATTCACAAAGTAGAATACATTCTTTGAAGTACCTTAGCAACGTTACGTAAGGGATTCACCAAAGGTGTAGGAAAGTAAACAGCACGATATTTGCTTTTACTGGTTATGCAACACTTACAATGTTGTCAAACCCGGTGGGAGCATTGTGTTGTAATTACTGAATAATGAGTTCATGTAGTGATCTTAAATTCAGTGGGAGCTACAAGTCTTGGTAGTAACCCGGATTATCTCTAGAATCTCTTGAGATAAATACTTTCCAATTATAGACACCTGTGGTATTAAGGATAGTAGTGTACATTTCCTTACTAGACGAGGTGATTCTATATATACTTATATCTATGACACAATCATATTGATCAAATAAGCAAACTATTGACATGTTGTTTGTCTGATGCGTGATGTTGTTCCATGCACAAGTGGGAGAAATCTTATTGTGTGCAAGCAACAACATAAAGGAATATGATTTAAAGGGTTCTCTTAACTGTAAGGTAAGAGACTAATGTTCTAATGTGTTTTTAAACACATTCTAGTTTAATAGAACACTTGGAGTTAATATCTACTTTCATTACTAGATATTAATGACAAGGTAAATTACATACTTTTATTATTGCAGCCTCGGCTGATGTAATGAAAATATGTTAATTTACAAGTTCCTAATTTAGATAATATAATTAGAACAAGTATCAATATGATAATAAGAATACTTCAAATGTGAATATTTATGTATTGTTGCAATGACATAAATAAAGGAAGTAATCTTATACTACTTCATATTTAGATGTTTATGTATTCTTGGGATGACATAAATACATGAAGTAATAAATTAACTTGAAATATCATTGAAACCAAAATTGTGGTGTTCATGATAACTTTAGTTATACATGTTTATATTTAAGATATGAATATGAAGTCTTTTGATTGCTATAAGACTTATACTAAAGTAAGACGTTAACTTGTTATGTTTTAATTAAGACATATACAATAAGTCATTGAGTTGATCAATGATTTATAACGTAGATTGTGATTATAACAGTTTATGTCTTTTGGTAAGACATAGAAATGAATTGACTTGGGTAAAGGGCACTTTTGTTATAAAGCATGCAATTGGCTAAAAATCTATTATACCATTAAATTGACTTAGTTGGTAAATAGTGTAGAGACTGATAATCATGTATTTCGTGGTTCGGGTGGCCTAGGTTAGCTGTGGAAGATGAAGAACTTCATCTTAGAGAGAGAAAGGCAGTGAGAGGGTGGAGAGGATTTGTCAAATGTTATCTTGATTGAAAGAAACAAATGAAATAATACAATACTCCCACACACCCACATGGAGAGTCATGTGGGTATATATAGGCTCTTTTACAACACAACTTTGCCTATAGAACATAAGTAGTCCCTGTGTGAGCTACTTAATACAAACCTAGTCCAATTCACGTGAGTGACGACATCTTATTAAAAAAGCGAGTCTAACAATCTCCCTCCAAGATGTCGTCACAAGTGAATGGTTACAATGAGACCTATAAACAATACAAAGTAAATTAAAATAATAAACTTTTCCATAAGTGCAGAGTCTCTGTAGTCTAGATCCTGAGGCAGAGTTGAAGTTCTCCCTATTACGAAAGATCGCAGCTTCGATCTTTGGTGCTGACGGCACACATCCTTGTAGCTTTGAACTTCAACTGTAATGTACTAGTTAGGTTATTACTCCCTCCTAACTAGTGAGCCCTTTATTCTTTTCTGCTCCCTCCTGAATCGACAACTTTCTTTAACCTTTAAGCATGCAGCGGAGACTGTAGCGCAATGGTTGTCATTCGGGAGCATCAACATATCTCACAAAGTATTTGCATCCAAGAAGATAATAAGCCGTACTTCTCTTTCCATATCATTCTCCCTCTTAAGGGCGTACTTCTCTCTCCTGATGATTGCGAGTAATCAGAATCATCATACAATAGTGTACATGGCTTGAAGTACCTTGAACTTGAAGCAATATTAAATCCATAATAGCACGTCGACAACCCGTCGAAGCTTAATTATCGTGAGAATATGTTAAAAAATACTCTCAATACATCTCTCAATACCAACCTTAAAATTCACCGACTTCATGTAAATGACCACATGTGAAGACAACCCGATATGACCAACGTGAAAATGAAGTAAAGCATCCCCCCTCAAATGTGACTTAATCTTGTACGATAATGTGACTAAGAACTACAACGTGACTCCTTAAAGCATAGGTCGTTTCTTATACCCATCCATCCTTCCTTAACTGTATATGAACCTTTCTTGAATTATCCAAATGTTTGTGTGACACTGAGTACACCAGCTCAGTTTAATTGTTAATTAACTAGGTCTTCGTCCATCCACCCCTTGACCTAAGAAAACTAGATAAAGCAAGACTTAATCACTACACCCATGAGTGCCCAAACAAGTATCTCTAAAAGTCATGCATCCAACCAACCTCTAGACTTTGAGATAAATAAGTACACATGCACGAAAAATGTTAATTCAAAATCAAATCAATAAAACCATTCTTCTCCGTAGTCATTCTTCTTAACCATATTATCCGTGAACGATGTATCCCCGTGATTGTTGCGATGGTAACCCGATATGCCTCAATTTATTATTATTATTTATTTATTTATTTTTTTGCATAATTTGAAATACACTTGGAAATGCCATTACAAGAAGGCTAGAAAAATTTGAGTGTAACAGATTTTGACGTCAAATTTTCACCAAAAAATTCGAATTTGGGCCTAAAAATATGAATTTTCGGTTATACCAAAATTTGAATCTCGCGTAAAAATGGAACGTTTAATCACCTGAAAAAATTAAATTTTACTCCAATTTTCCCGCCAAAAAACTTTTTTTTTTTTTTGGCATATCTCGTTCGATCAGCCCAACTCGTTCGATCATGTCGTTCAACTAGGTCGTTCGACTATGTCGTTCGACTATGTCGTTCGACTAGGTCATTCGACTACGTCGTTCGACTACGTCGTTCGGCTAGGTCATTCGATCAATTTAGAAGAGTAAGTCTAACTCGACTACCCTTGTTCGATAAGCTCGTTTGATAAGCTCGTTCGATCAAGTTGCTCCTTCGGTAAAATGAAACTCGTTCGACAAAAGTCAACTCAACCATATTTTCATCAGATCGGACCGTATATCACCAGATCGGACCATAAATCACGGATTAATGACCAAAACAATCTCTACCAATGCTTAAATATAGGTCTGTTACCAGATCTAAGCTCGTATGAACATGGATTCGAGACTTTTTGAACCATATTAAGATACATAAGACCACTAATAAGCCCGTTTTTATCATATGAAATGGAAATAAATTCCGATGACCGGAAAAAGGATATTTCCGATGACAAATAAGAGGATAAAATGCAGCCTAAAACACAAAAATGAACCACACAAATCAATAAACTCACCAAGAATCACCCAAGTTTGCTCTGATACCAATTGTAGAGACTGAGAATCATGTATTTCGTGGTTCGGGTGGCCTAGGTTGGCTTTGGAAGATGAAGAACTTCATCTTAGAGAGAGAGAGAGGCAGTGAGAGGGTGGAGAGGATTTGTCAAATGTTATCTTGATTGAAAGAAACAAATGAAATGATACAATACTCCTACACACCCACATGGAGAGTCATGTGGGTATATATAGGCTCTTTTATAACACAACTTTGCCTATAGAACATAAGTAGTCCCTGTGTGAGCTACTTAATACAAACCTAGTCCAATTCACGTGAGTGACGACATCTTATTAAAAAAGCGAGTCTAACAAATAGGTAAGCCAAAACCGAAATATATTTATCTCACATATTGTAAGATTGACTTACAATATAATCCTAATGAAATACATTAGTATATGGCATGTTCAGTTAGGAAAATCAAACTCTTGTAATATTGTTTGATTTAAGATAACTATATCTTCAACTCTTCCTAAAGATATCAAGGTTAGAAAATTGAGTATGGTTTGGATATACTCAATTTGACTCCAACCTAGAAGATTTATAAGACACCATTTATCATGGAATGTGATGAATCACATTAAGTCTTAAAATTGAAGTTCAGAATTTGTTAAATTACTTGTTGGGTAGGTTATTAACAAATTAAAGTTAGGAACTGTCAATTTGTATCTGTAAAGTCCCAAAAGAGAACAAGTTTTGTGTTGCTCTATTTGCTAAGCATTTATAGGTAATCTATAAATTGCAAAAGGCTAGTGGGAGTTTTATCTTGATAAGATAAAATTACAAGATACATAATCTTCTAAATACGCTAGCAAAATCATAATGAGGATTTAACATGTTAGTGTTAAATCTCAAGATGATGGAATTCTTATTCATAGATCCGCAAGGATATCTCAAATATTTGTAGAATATGTTGAGGGTTATGAGTTACAGGAACGTGATATGCCTGCTAATAAATTGCAAATGTTTATTTGGCAAATTACTCATACTATGAATAATTAGATGCAGCCCGAGAAAAAGATAACTAGTTTGAAAACGTAGTTAATCTCAAACTCTATAGTAACCCTATAGAATGGAAATGAATTTCTACAAAGGAAATAAAAATCCTAGAGATTTAAATTCTTGTGTAGAAATCATAATGGACAAATTTGTATACATATTTAATATGTGAAAAGATTATCAATCACAATTAAGCAATTAAATGTGATTGAAATTCTTTCTAAGCACATTAAATATATAAAGATTATGATTGTCATTATTTGTTTTATTTATATGGAATTAATAATGGAATATCAAAACTTTTTCTTGGATAATTACTTGAGCGATGACAAAGTAATTAAAATGAGTGTTTGAATTCAAATAATCTTTAGTAGTATACAAAATGCAAATCATTTGTAAATGGATTAATGCATGCATCTAAAAGATATACTTACTTTTAGTTATTAAATCTAGTTTTGATTTATAATTAAAATAAGATATTTCTTAATATTCCTAAAAGCTAGTGGGAGTAAAATATTTATTTTCTCATTTCATATATGTTGTATAACATATAGGAAGTAACATTCCATTGACGTTAACATTAAATGTTAAGTCTTAGTTTGGAATAATACTTCATGTAGAGATTTAGAAAATAAAACCTTGGAATATATGTTTATTTTCATAAACATAAGCGGTAAATAATTAATTCTAAAAGAACATGATATTCTATTAGAAGGACTCAATAGAATCATATCTTTGGAAAGATATGACATGAACAAAATCTAAGTTTGACACAAGGATTTTTCATGTACATCATGTTGCTTATTGTATCATGCTTGAATAAAAGATGATTGACAACATTAATATCTAATTGTGATTATTAGATAGTTAAGTGTAATGGATATGGTTTAGAATTTACATCCTCAGCCTGGATTTGCTCTAAAATTCTAAATGTGAACCATATGGAAAATTATTGCTTAATTGATATAGTTGACAAATCTTGAAGGATTTGGAGATATCAAAACATTACACGATGAATGTTAAAAGTTGATTCGTGTCAATTATAGTATATTTATATTCCGAGGAAATACTTGTGAAAGTAATTCCCGGGTCGTTCTCCCAATGAAGGCTCGAATGGAAAATTCGAATTATCGGTTTGGGAATCGTGTAGTGTAAGTGAATGGTGAAAGAGTGATAGAGTGAAAATAGCAATCAAGTAATTCAATTATTCACAAACAATGATAAAGCATGCAAAGAGTATAAGCTAATTATGCACCGAAACGAAAAACGTAAAAACGGAAACGCAACCGTAAAATTTAAAACGTAACGTATGACGAAAAATGATCCTACGAACTTGGAAATATTTTCTAAAAATTTTAAACTATTAAAAAGAATTTTAAGAAAAAGAAAAATATTTTTTAGACTTTTTATTTATTTTCTAGAATTAATTTCCTATTTTTAGAATTAAAAATGAATTAAAAATAAGGAAAAATAGAAAAATAACTTGGAAAAATGAAAATTAAATTCTAAAAATTCTAAAATATTATAAAAGTAATTCTAAAAATATTTTTTTATTTTTCAGAACCTTTTTTGAATTTTTATGGATTTTTGGTATTTAAAAATGAATATAATCAAAAGAAATTAAGAAAAATAGTAAAAATGATTGGAAAAATCTGGAAAAATTCCAGAAATTCTAAAATAATAAAAAGAACTTAAAATAAAATTTTGAAGAAAATTTGAAAAGCTGAACTGCTTATTTAAAGAAAACTGCTTATCTCAAGTGCTTATTATTAAGCACTTGAGATAAAATCCTTATGAAACTAAAAACACTGATGCAAAAGTCTAAAATAATGCTTAAAGATACTCAGGTATGAACAGAATAAGCACAAAAGAAGTGAATGCAAGCAAAAAGCAGTTAAACGAAAGCTCAAATATAAGCAGACCAAGAAATTAATAAGCCAGCAACAAGAAGATTAGTTAAAAAATACTAAAACACAACCTAAATAACCCAGAACATTCAAATATACTAAAGTAACAAGCCAAAGAACACTAGTGCAGACCCAAATTTCAAACAGCAAATAGGCAACAAGCTCTTAACTAGCAGACCTCACTAAGCTATCCCAATAAGCTCAATTCAGTTACTAGACTCAAATATCCAAACTCACAGATGCATAAAGCTCACAGAACAATGTTCAAATCTGCCGGTTTATGGGGCAAAAACTTGAATGAACAGCAGAGAAGCAATATCAAACTACTATAAGACAAAAAACTAATGAATGCTAATCTAGAATAAGACAAGCTCAGCAGCTAATGAACTAGTAAAACAGAACAACAATTGACTGTATTTGATTACTTTTAAAAAAAACTTTGACTAACTCCAAATTTTAATGATCAAAACAGCTTTTGTTAGTGACAACAACTGATATCCCATTGAATTTTGATTAGCCTAAACTATATTATAACTACAATTTGAATTTTAACTAACTGTGTTCTAAATATGCTAACAAAACACCCCTGATTATTGAGACTGCTATTATCAGAGGTGACTAATAGATTCTCAATTCAATTCCAATTTCCAACCTGACTCAAAATACACATTACAACTAGCTAACTGAAATCTCAAATTACTTAAGATATAAACACACTGAGTTACTTTGATATCACAGATTCTTAATGAAGCAGAAATGCAGCCTATGAAATAGTGACAAAGATGTAAGATCATCAACAATCTCAGATTCACACTTGATAACAAATATACCACTAACAACTCAGATTATGTATTATGATACTCAGATTAATGCTGAATCAATGAAACAGTCACTCTATATAAGCCAAAACTAAACTCAGCTCCTCAATTACAATTAATCAATCCAAACAGATAACTATAATCAGATTACTATAGACTATTAGATTAACTCAACTGATGTAACAAACAAAACTACATCTAACAATTATCAAACTCAGCTACTGCAAACAATTAAACTACAAATCTATAAACTATAAACTCAGATCAGTAATTGAATGAGATTTACCAATCAATTTCCCCTCAGCTAGAACAGAGGGGATTCACAGTTGCCTATCTCTAAGATAGGCTGATTCCAATGCTTCTGTATCAGCTTATCCAAACACCTCAGCTTCATTGATCAAAACAGCTTCTGATCTTGTATATTTCAAACTCAGACTCAAATTACTTCACAAATAGCTAAGAAGCTAAAATGAAGTATATAATGAACTGTAAAATAAGCTCTATGACAAGCTCTAATAGTAATTATGATATTATTATTATTATTTTTTTTTCTTATTTTTTTTTCTTTATTTTTATGCAAACGTTTTATAAAGTAAAGTAAAAGTAAGAATGAAATCAAGCTGAATTAAACTAAAATAAACAGATTATGTAAGAAATGAAAACAGAATAAGCTATTATAAAATGTAAAATAAGCTGCAATTTAAAGGAAATAAGACTTTTATTAAAATTCAAAAGTAAAATTACAACTACTAAACTAGATTACAAAAGCTGAGTACATTTTGGCAGAGTAATATTACACTAAAAACTAATACCAAATAAGCTGAAAATACTACCCTATTTATAGATGAGGAGTGAGGGGTTTGGGGTTGATTCCACGCTGGCAATCCTGGTGCGTTTATGTTTCTTCTCAACATCTCATCACCCTTGGATCAATATTGTGCTTCTTTAATCTCATGCTAGCCCTTGGATCAAAATAAGTGAGGTGGCTCATCCAATAATATACTGCCATATGTCTCAATACTTATATTCTCTCTGACATGTGCTGACACCCTTCTAGAAGGCGAATCCAAAGCTGAAAGAATGATGTGTCTTGACCAATTAAGCACTGCCATGTGTCACTCGTGCAATCAAATACTTCTCTGACACGCCCCTGTCACGTGGGGTACCTTCTAGAAGAGCCAATGATTAGTAATCATAGTTAATTTGAGTGGTTCGAGCCAATTGAGCCTAGGGATGGATTAGGGTTCATGTGGTATAGTGGTTCTGGGTTTGAGATAAATTGGGGAAGAATATAAGAGCGGGGTTGGTTTTTTTGGTTTTTATTATTTTTTTTCCTTTGACCGGGTTAAGTATTGGAGTTGACCGAATAATAATAAGGAAATGTGGGCTTGGGCCTTTTGATTGTGTGGACTTTGATATTAAAAAGGCTTTTGGAAAAGTTGGACTTGTATTGGTTTTCAGATTTTGGTATTATGAAATCACAAGGACCATTCATGTTAACTTTCAAACTCCAAGGGCTAAATGTGTAATTTCCACAAAATAAATTTCAGGGACTAATCTCGCCAAGTCTAAATAGATGAAGGATGAAACTGACTTTTGGATCCCCGGCATTGACTCTTTGACCAACTTCAATTCTCGTGCTCGTTTTCCGGTTTTCTTGTGATTTTTAAGCTTTTTGTGATTTATCCGTACCTGCATATCACAAACACAAAAACACACGTTTTCTTTGCATTTGTTAGCTCAAATAGTCGTTTTGGGTTGGTATTTGGTCAAATAATAGTGAGTGAATAAGCACTCACCAAAAGTTTACGGAACTTGGAAAGAGCATATTTTTGTTTGGACACAATGATGCTAATAAGATTGAGATGACACTCAATACTAGTCATGGTGGGAGCTCATCCTTATTAGGAGACCTTGTATACTAGTTATGCTCAATGTGCGCATAGTTGCATTATACATAAAGAATTAGAATACTTTAACTACAAAGGTTTGGTAGTTTAATGTCATAAATTCGTGAATGATGATGTCACGCATTTTATGAAATATTATGTGGAAATATCTGGGTAAATGAATGCACACATACAAGAATTTCAATTTTGAAATAAGTATTCTTAAAATTCCGATAGATCAAAATTAATTGATTTATGCCTTGTCAATAAGTATGGTGGTCATGACTTGTGGCATATTCATTAATGGGAATTATCATGCTTGATCTGGTTAGTATTTGGATAAGGGACATGTAAACAATTATTATTTTAATGAAATAAATTGTGGATAACGTTTATTCTCATTGTTAATACTTATGTCCTATATTTGCATGTTTAAATCCGTGAATAACTTATATTATTCTAAATAGTCCGTTGTCGATCAATAATATGGGAGTATTATTGAACTAAGACAAATGTGAGGATTGGTAGAATGTACTGTAAGGTTGAGATACCAATATCACATGATATTCAATATTGGATAAATTGAATATATGACTTATCTCAACTACATGATTGTACTTTATGGATCGTCGTCATTAAGTGAATCATGAATATTTACCCTCAGACTTGAGATACAAGGTGACTGCCAAGGATGTAGCTCATTTTCTGTAAGGTAGTCTAACGCTATCCGTAAGTGGTTATAAGGGCTATTTTCGGAGGTGATGCAAAGTTCGAGGGTCACGCTCGTAGTCAATAAAGGATTTGTTCCTTCAAATTTGTTTTGAAGTATAATACTGCTGGGCCCCTCGTAGAATTGACAAGATGTTTGTACGGCCGTACCCAAAGTATATCTGGAAGACGTTCAGATGTTTTGGTAATCTTGATCAATCATTAATAACGAGAAACATAATTGTTAATCATGGAATGACCTAGATCCATATTCATATTAACGCGGTATTAGAAACAAAAGGATAAATATGATTATAATATCATCACGTGGTTTTTTCCAGGAAAACCATACTCGGTTCGATCTGGGGGCATTGGGATCTGTTAAGCTAGACTAGCCCATGTCATTACGATATTAATGAATATTCAAGTGGGAGCTGTTAGAGTTTGTGGATATAAATTAATATTTGTATGTCCGGTTTCGAACACGAGACTTTGGGATTGCACACATTGCGTATGAGTTTCAATGTATTAATAATTAATATATTTAGTTATGATTAATTATTAATTTCAAAAATAAACACTTAACGGGATATGAAGAAAATTATGGCAAAACAATGGAATCCCACATCGGAAACCATTGTAAACTAGATCTCAACCCTAAGGCTATAAATACATCCCTATGTATTCATCCCTTAGGACACTTGATTTCAATGGAAGGCCAAACTTCTTCTTTTCTCCTCTGTTTCTCATGGTCGACAAGCGAAACCCCTAGAAAGGGATTTGCGAGTAACATTGAGCATTACAAAGTGTTTGGTTAATCTATTGTGAATCAAGAACCTAGCTTTTCACATTGAAACGCTAGTAATACGTGTGTACAAGAACGGAGTACAAGCTTACTTTAGCTTGTTGTTTTTTCCCCAATTCGACTATGGTGTAGTCGATCCCATTAAACCCTAATTAGGGTTTATACCTTGTTCTTGATGATCACGTGATTCCTTGTTCTTGCTAGGAATCAAAAGGTACGCATATATTTAAATATTAGTTAATTAATTACATGTTTATAGATCTTGTTTATTCCGCTGCGTGCTTGCTTTGATGTTTATGTGGTTATTAGTTTATAGATTTATGATTCTAATATTCCAACAACAAATACACTAATTAAGTAGAATAATACTTTGCATGAACTACAAGGAGGTAGCGACTTGTCAGTTTATGCATAATAAAGACATGTACAAACAATAACAACAACCGTTAATTTTTATTTTTTTATTTTTATTTTTTATTTTTTATTTTTTATTTTTTTATTTTTTTTTTTCTTATTGTAGACTGCTGTTGCAATAGAGGAAGCGCAGAGGCATGTTGGGATTGTATTCAGTGCTGTTGAAGATAGTGCTGTTGCAGTAGAGAAACATAATAACCCAGTAAGTAACAAATAATACACTAAGTAGAATAAGACTTTGCATGAACTACAAGGAAGTAGCAACTTGTCAGTTTATGGATAATAAAGACATGTACAAACAATGACAACAACCGTTAATTTTATTTATTTATTTTTATTTTTTTAATTGTAGACTGTTGTTGCAATGGACAATAAGCTAGCGCTGTGGCATTTTAAGATTGAAATGAAAAAGAAATATGTTAACACTGCGCTGATCCATCCGTATAGTCAATTTCTCGTGCTTTCGTTAGGGACGGGTACTAGTAACAACAAATCTACGTATGATGCTGAAACATCTTCAAAATGGGGACTGTTTGAGTGGGTGGTTAGCAATGGTAACCCATTGATAAAAATTTTCATGCAAGCAAGTGAAGAACTGGTTGATTATCGTGTCAATAATGTCTTTAATATCATCCACTGCCCTGATCAGTTTCTCCGCATACAGGTAAGGGCCTAACAAACAGTGGTTGAAATAATACCATAACCCTTCAAACATGCATTAAAAAGTGTTTGTATATATATGAAACTAGGCCGACTCGCTGACTGGAGATTTGCCGTCAATTGACATAGCAACCGAGGAAAATCTTAAGGCTCTCGAACAAGTTGGCAAAAATTTGCTAGGTGAAACGATTCGTTGTTTAAATCCCAAGACGGGTAATTATGGCCCACATCCAAATGGTGATACAAACCGTAAAGCACTGCAAAAGTACACGTTCTTGATCTTTACTCTGATCTATATTGACTTGACTAGATGAAAAGGGGGATAGTTTAATGTATTTTTCTTGTTACATAAACTGCAGGTTTGCACAAAAACTATCAAAAATAAGGAGGAGTAGGGACGAAAAAGGTATGCGTGGTTCGGCTACAAAAAAAGATAACGTCATTAGTTTAGTCGAAAAAAATATTACGTTCATGAGTAGAGTGAATGTGAGGAAATAAAAGATGCTCGACGTGCCTCAGTTGTTAGCCATTTGTATAATTATTTTGTTTGAAGTCAAAATTGAGTCATGAGCCACTGTAAAATAATTAAGTCAATAATGACTCCCTAGAATATGCTAGATGCCGAGGCATATTCTCTAGTTTGTTAGCCTATAAAAGGCATTTGTATTTGCTTGTATTGATCATTCGATCACCTACCAAAAATCTCTTACCATCACCATTGTAAAATATTCAAGTTTCCGCAGTTTTAATAAAGAAAAAAGTTCATTTAAGGACTAAATTTTTTTAGCATACTGAGGGACAAATCTCCACCATTCATCTAGTTTGAACTAATGGTGGGTATTAACATAAGATTTAATATAGAAACTTAAGTACATGTCTTTCTTTCTTTTTTTCCTTTTTCTTTGTCTTTTTGTTTTTTTTTATTTATTCACTTCGATTTTAACTTTTTTTTTAATTCACGTTTTTTTTTAAATCATTTTTTTGCCATTGTTTTTAATTCACGTTTTTTTTAAATCTAGTTTTTTTTTTTCTTTTTTTAATTCCGTTTTCTTATGTTTTCGTCCATTTTCATATGTTTTCGTCCGTTTTTTGTCCGTTTTCATATGTTTATATACGTTTTAGACGTTTTTATCTGTATTCATACGTTTTCGTTTGTTTTGGTAAGTTTTCGTCCGTTTTCAAATGTTTTTGTCCGCTTTCATACGTTTTAGTCTGTTTTTATCTATTTTTGTCCGTTTTCAGACGTTTTCATCCATTTTCGGCAGTTTTTATATGTTTTCAGACGTTTTTGTCCGTTTTCATATGTTTTCGTCTATTTTTCTACGTTTTTGTCTGTTTTCAGACGTTTTTGTCTAGTTTTTATACGTTTTTCGTCCATTTTCATACATTTAATCCGTTTTTATATTTTTTTTTTCGCTTTCAAACGTTTTCGTCCGTTTTCAGCAGTTTTTATACGTTTTCATACTTTTTCGTCAACTTTCGTCCATTTTTCATACGTTTCATCCGTTTTCATACGTGTTTTTACGCTTTCATACGTATTCGTTTGTTTTCTTATGTTTTTGTCCGTTTTCATACATTTCTGAATATCACAATTAATATTCTTAATATCACAAGTGATTTTCTGTGATATTCAAAATATCACTTGTGATATTAAGAATATCAATTGTGATATTTAGAAACGTATGAAAACGGACGAAAACGTATAAAAACGAACGAAAACGGACGAAAACGTATGAATGCGGACAAAAATGTGAGAAAGTGAAAAAAAACGTGAATTAAAAAAATGTAAAAATCACTTGTGATATTCAGAATATCACTTGTGATATTCAGAGTATCACTTGTAATATTCTGAATATCACAAGTGATTTTCATGTTACAAAACATTAGTTGAAAATCACTTGTGATATTCAAGATATCACTTGTGATATTCAAAGTATCATCATTTGTGATATTCTGAGTATCTTCAATTGTAATATTCTGAGTATCATCACTTGTGATATTGTAAGTATCATAGAATATCACTTGTGATATTCAGAAACGCTAATTAAAAATATGTGAACATCACTTGTGATATTCAGAGTATCATCAATTGTGATATTCTGAGTATCATCACTTGAGATATTCTGAGTATCACATAATATCACTTGTGATATTCAGAAATGTATGAAAACGTCTAAAAATGGCTGAAACATTTAAAAATGTATGAAAATAAATGAAAATAGACGAAAACGTAAGAATCTATAGGAAAACGGATGAAAACGTGAATTAAAAAACATAAAAAAATGGACGAATATGTAGGAAAACGGATGAAAACGTAAAAAACGGACAAATATTCCGAAACGTGAATTAAAAAGGGTGAAAATCACTTGTGATATTCGGAATATCACTTGTGATATTTAGAATATCACTTGTGATAATACAGAATATCACTTGTGATATTCTGAGTATCATCAATTGTGATATTCTTAGTATCATCACTTGTGATATTCTGAGTATCATCACTTGTGATAACCTGAGTATCACAAAATATCACTTGTGATATTCAGAAACGTATGAAAACGTCTGAAAATGGTTGAAAACATTTAAAAACAAACGAAAACATATGAAAATGGACAAAAACGTAAGAAAACGGACGAATATGTAGAAAAATGAACGAAAACGTCTGAAAACGGACAAAAATGTATACAAATGGATGAAAACGTATGAAAACAGACAAAAACGTAAGAAAACGGACGAAAACATATGAAAAAGGACAAAAAAAGATGAAAACGTATGAAAACAGACGAAAACGTATAAAAACAGACAAAAACGTCTGAAAATGAATGAAAACGTAAGAAAACGGACGAAAACATATGAAAGCATATAAAAACGGACGAAAACGTTCGAAAATGGACGAACATGTAGGAAAACGGACGACAACGTCTGAAAACACACAAAGATGTATAAAAACGGGTGAAAACGTAAGAAAACGGACGAAAATGTATGAAAACAGACAAAAGCAGATGAAAACGTATGAAAACGGACGAAAACATATAAAAACAGACGGAAACGTATAAAAATGGAAAAACGTATAAAAACGGACGAAAACATATAAAAACTGACAAAAATGGACGAATATGTATGAAAACGGACGAAAACGTATGAAAACAGACGAATATGTATGAAAACGGACGAAAAAAAATAAAATAACATGGATTAAAAAAAAGACAATAAAAGAAAAAAAAAGGATTTAAAAAGAACGTGAATTAAAAAAAAAAGACAAAAAAAAGATTTAAAAAAACGTGAATTATAAAAAAAAAGACAAAATAAATAAATAAGAAAGACAAAAAGATAAAGTAAAAGGAAAAAAAGACATGGACTTAAGTTTTCATATTAAATCTTAGGTTAATCCCCATTAGATCAAAATAGATGAATGGTGGGGATTGATCCCTTGGTATGTAAACAAAGTTTGATCCTCAAATGATCTTAAATCTTTAATAAAAGGTATGTTTAAGTACTTGTACTTTGAGGTTTTAGTTTTTGAACTTTGGTACAAGATAAAAAATCTTGGAAACGTAATTTTTATCTTGGTATCGGAACTTTGAATCAAAACATACTCAGCTCTATAGAAGGCTAAACTACTAAGATATACTCATGAAAAGTATATCAAATGATTCTCAGCTCTATGAAAGCAGTAAAGGTATTATTTATGTTAGTACAAATATTACGATATTTAAACTAGACAGTCTCTTCGGTTTTAATAATGACAAATATGTAACCTGTAATACAAAACGTAAAATGCACAAGTCACTCATAACTACGAATCATCAAAGCATAGCCAAGCATACATTCATCAACTCATCTCGATATCTCAAAACTCTTACACATATGGCCTTAGATAATTGGGTCGGCCAATCATACATTCGTCAACTCATGTCAAAATCTCAAGACTCCTACAACATATGGACTTAGCTAATCGGATCGGGCCAATCAAATGAACAAGCCCATTCGGGGCCCAATAGTTACTGGCCCAGCAAGGCCCATCAAGACCTAACAATGCTTTTAGAATATGGAGGAAAAAAGGTAAGCTTCTAGAACATGGAGGGAAAAAGGCAAATTCAAAATTTGAATTTTGAATTTTGGTGCATGCTATTATCCATGCATGCTATTACCCATTGGTGGGTTCACCCTTTTATACAAGATGCTCAAGCCTATAAATACCCAAACACTTCACCACTTTTTGCTTGCCAATTAAAAAATTAAAAACATACATACATAAGAAATTTGGTTTTTGATCATGTATAAGATTAAGAAATTGTAAGTCTTGGATCTCAACTTGTAATATTCTTGTATAGATTATAGGTTAGTTGGTAATGTGTTTAGGACATAAAACACAATGTTTGTTATGTTGGGCCATAAAACATAACAAGTTTGGTTGTACCCGAAGAAAGACTCGGTATTTAGCTTTGTATCGAAAAAAATGTAAGCGACGTTAGGTTGGTCCTACCTCGAACTAAGACTCGGTATTTAGCTTTGTACCGAAAAAAGTGTAAGCGATGTTGTATGGTTTTCTCCGCCGGGAAGGGAGCTTGTTGATTAGTGAAGTAACTCCCGAGCTAGGGACTCTAGGAGTATAGTAAGGTGAAGAGGTGATTCACGAGCGAACCACTATAAATCATCGTGTCCGTTTTGCTCTTTCTTTTACTTAATGCTTTATGTTGATATTCACTTTTATTATTTCTTATTAAGTAGTGTTATTGTTGTAGCAACCCGTAATTTTCCACGTCGACATTTATTTTCAAACTCCAATTTACCACTTTGAAATTCTTACAAGAACACTTCTTATGTATAACTATTTGGTTAAATAAACATAAAACTAGGAACAACCCTCTTGAACACTATGAATTTAGACTATATCCAGTCCACAACATTCCCGCACTTTGCTCCTACTCCGGTTCGAAATTTTTAAATCCTTTAAACAATCTCATTTCTTTAATTACTTACGATTGTTAAATCAACAAACGCTATTTGTGATTTAAATAAATACCCAACGTAACCGACACACCTAACAATTATTTTTCAAGCCCTTTTCATACTCCTCAAATAATTTCAAATATGCCAAAAATCATTTTCAAACATTTCCCTAATTCCTGTACAAACACTATTTAAAGATACGTATGCATCGTCAACTACCAAACTAATACCCAATACCCATTTATAACACTCAATACCTACTTGAAATACACTCTTATACAAAAATTAATAATTCACTTCACCAATTATATATGTGCCCCCCACCCCCAATATGTACCACCAAATATTAATTACCTTGACCAATTATGGTCAACATTCAAAGACAAGGAGACATAAAGTTGCAACTAGAAAAACTTGACCAAGCCTTTGTCCCATTGACCATCACCAATCGCCCCCCCCCCCCCCCCCCCCCCCCCGACCAAATGATGATATCTGACTACACTATTGAGCATTTGACAAACCTTAGCTATAAATAGATGTAAACTATCCTCATTTTTGCTACTAGTTCAAGTTAAGAAGAAAAAAAAATCACCTCTCATATAATATATACACCATTCGATACACACACTAAAGGAGCAAGAAGGAAAGATTTGTTATTGCTAACATCAAGTACATTAGGGTGTAGTAACAAAGGTTTAGAGCATAAGTCTTGTGGTTAAACAAGTATTTTTCAACTTCCATCTCACTAATAACTCTTGTAAGTGATCTTACTAACACTTCATGTTTTTCATATTTTACATGCTTAGTATCTATACTTATTATCACTTGGTACATGTTGATGAAATTTACATTTATAATGATCCTTCAACAAAGTTTAAGTTTTAAACAAGTTTTTACTACCCTATATATGTTAGTAAATTTGTAGAGATAAATATTTTGATGATCATTCACATGGACTTTGAACATTGTCAAGCTTATGTTTAGATCACTATTATTGTGTTGAGGAGATCATGGGTGAACTAGGACAAGATTTGAAGTGGTTTGGAATGAGATAGAAACTAGAAAACACTCTCTTGAAACATATAAATAAGCTGCTGTTCTGTTTTGTAAAAACTGGAATAATCAGTAGGTTGTAAGTAATCTTTGGCTAGAAATATAGAAAATAGACTTTAAAACGAAAACATAGCCGCTTGAATGAGTTAAAACGGGCTTATAACGAAAAAGATATGCTATTTTCAATTTAGACGATGAAAACGACTATTTTCAGTATTAGTCGATGTATATGTATATCTTGTATTATTAGTTTGCTCTAGGCCCATTTGTCTGTTCCCAGGCTTAGCCCAGATTCTAGAATTATCCTTGTATTGATATATACGGTTGTATTTTGATGTATGAGGCAAGGAAATCAATTTCCAATCAATATGGTATCACAGCCACTAATTTTCTCCTAATTCTTCTCTAACAAACCGATTCTTTCTTCCCTCCTCTCCCAAAACTCACGTACACTTTCTAAAACCCTATCACGAATATCAGATACATGGCAGGTGATGACGCCAACACTCCTCCCCCACCACCAACTTCAGCAGACAAATTAATACCTTTCAGCATAACTAATAAGGTCCCCATTAAATTGGACCTTGAAAAACATAACTACAACTCTTGGAGCTCCTTTTTCCTGATCCATCTTGGTAGTCTCGGTCTCAAATCTCACGTGGAACTAGAAGCCTCATCTAGCACCATTAATCCTGAATGGTGCAAGCTTGACGATCTCATCAAGATGTGGATCCTTGGATCCTTATGTGACTCTCTTCAAGAGCAAGTCGTTTCAACTCCGGGTAATGCTAAAGCTTTATGGGATCATCTTAAAGACTTGTTTCATGATAACAAGGATGCTAGGGCCATAAATCTTGATAATGAACTTCGTTCAATTAAGATTGGGAACCTGTCTATTAATGAATATTTCACAAAAATAAAGTGCATGGCGGATAGACTCAAGAATCTTGGCACCGTGGTAAGTGAAAAAAACCTGGTAATCTATGCAGTTAATGGTCTTGACTCGCGTTTTGCTACTATTGTCAAAATAATCCGACATCGTGAACCCCTCCCATCTTTTGAAACGGCAAGGACCATGCTTCTTTTGGACGAGTCAACAACAAATGATCAGGCTAGTCAATCCACTGCCTTTGAAAGTAGCTCTTCATCTCCAACCATTCTCATGGCAACAAATAATTCGAACACTAAAGGTACCCCTAACACACCCTCTACCAAATCTTCAAGTTTACCGCAATTGTGTAATCATTTTAATAAAGGCACCTGTAAGTTTGGAGACCGTTGCAAGTTCATTCATGATCACAGGAATAGAGCGGGATTGACCTCTAAATCTAACAGTAGTGCCACAAACCCATTTGGTCGACCCTCTGTTTCCCAGAACACACAACAACACAATTGGGTACCCCCTGGGCTTTACCACTCTCGGCTAAGCCAACAGCCTACACAGGCCCAATATCCTTTTCGCCAGGCCCAACACAATACCCTTCCCCAAGCCTATGCTAGCCCAATCTACCACCCACTTCAACCTGTCCAGGCCCAACCAACTCCACAACAGGCGTACCATTCTGCCCAACCCCTTCACAACAGCCCCGGCATACTCGGTCCCGCACCCGCCGTATACCCGTCTCAACCAACCTCACTGCCTAGTGCGTTTAGTACTATGACGCTACAAGATCCAACATGGAATATGGACACAGGTGCATCCTCTCATTTAAATTCAAATGCAAATAATTTAAGTTCTGTTTTTAATTCACGTTTATACCCATCTGTGCATGTTGGTGACGGTAATTCTATTCCCGTCACCAACACCGGACATAGCATTATTCCTACTCTTCATCGCCCTTTACACCTTCATAATGTACTCGTAACTCCCAACATTATTAAAAACCTCATTTCTGTTCGTCAATTTACTAGAGATAATAACTGCACTATTGAATTTGACGCCTTTGGTTTTTCTGTGAAGGACTTCTTGACTCGCCATATCCTCCTTCGATGTGATAGCTCGGGCGATCTCTATCCTGTTACCAAGCCATCAACCATCCCCACTGCTTTTGTTTCTACCAGTTCTTCCACGTGGCATCAACGTCTCGGTCATCCCTGTGACGAAGTGCTTCGTTCTCTTGTTTCCCGTAATTTCATTTCATGTAATAAAGAAAGGTCTACACATGTTTGTCATGCTTGTCAACTTGGCAAACATGTGAAGCTTCCTTTCCACAGTTCGAATTCTATTGTTGAAAACTGCTTTGATATTATTCATTCTGATTTATGGACTTCTCCTATCGTTAGTTCCAGTGGTTTTAAATATTATGTTCTTTTTATTGATCATTTTTCTCACTATTTGTGGATATATCCCCTTCGCAATAAATCTGACATGCTCGCCAAATTTTTGCATTTTCGTAATTACATTAAGAACCAATTTAAATGTGAAATCAAGAGCTTCCAATGTGATCATGGTGGTGAGTTCGACAATAACAAACTACATACACTTTTTGCTAACCATGGCATCCAATTCCGTTTTTCTTGCCCAAAAACATCCCAACAAAATGGAAAAGCTGAACGAATGATACGCACCATCAATAATGTCATATGTACCCTTCTCTTTCAAGCACACCTACCCCCATCATTTTGGGTCGAGGCCCTTCATATGGCAACTTACCTCCTTAACCTTCTCCCATCAACCGCCATTAACAACGAAATCCCCTTCACAAGACTTTTTCAAAAAGAACCCGACTAGTCCCGTTTACGCATCTTTGGATGTCTTTGTTATCCTCACCTTCACGCACCTCACAAACTTGCACCACGTGCCACCCCGTGTATCTTCTTAGGTTTTCCCGCCTACCACCGTGGCTTCCGTTGTCTAGACCTTGAAACCAACAAAATCATTCTCTCCCGACATGTTACCTTCGATGAAAACCAATTCCCATACCGCTCCATGACACCATCCTCCCCACCATCCTATACGTTTTTGGACCCTCCTTCGTCTCCTCTACTTAACCATTCAATTATTGATCCCACAAACAACCCACCACCACATCACCACGAGACCCCTCAACAATCCGCTGCACCCCAACACTCAACAGACACACCAGTCCAATCAGACTCCTCTCCAAGCCCAATACAGACAACTCAACACCCCACTCCTACACAACAAACACAACATCTCACCAACGAACCTAATTTTCAGCCCCCCTCAGGCCAACCTTCCCAACCGGTTCCCGAACCCCCTCGGACTCACCGCATGGTCACTAGGTCTCAATCGGGCATTGTCAAACCAGTGGATCGTTTATCTCTACACACGTCTCCTATTTCTCCCATCCCTAAATCTCCCTTTCTTGCTCTCAAAAACCCACATTGGTATAATGCTATGTATGATGAGTATAATGCGTTAGTTAAAAATGATACTTGGATTCTTGTACCCCGACCCACAGATGTAAACCTGGTTCGCTCTATGTGGTTATTTAAGCATAAGTTTCATGCTGACGGATCTTTGAGCCGCTATAAGGCTCGTTTGGTGGCTAATGGCAGTAGTCAACAACCTGGTATTGATTTTGATGAGACTTTTAGTCCGGTTGTTAAACCGGCTACTATTCGCACGGTCCTTAGCCTTGCCGTGTCTCGTAAATGGCCAGTTCACCAACTTGACGTAAAGAATGCATTTCTTAACGGTGACTTATCAGAGACTGTTTACATGCATCAGCCTCCTGGATTTGTTGACTCTCGGTACCCTAATCATGTCTGTCTTCTGCAGAGATCTTTATACGGTTTGAAACAAGCACCTCGTGCTTGGTTTCAACGGTTTGCAGGTTATGCTACACGGGTCGGTTTCTATCACAGTCGTTGCGACTCTTCCTTGTTTATCTATAGACAGGGATCTCAGGTTGCTTATTTACTTATATATGTGGATGACATTATTCTCACCTCTTCTTCACCAGCTTTACTTCAGCAGATTATAGCATCTCTACATAGTGAGTTTGACATGACTGATCTCGGGGAGATTAATTACTTTCTTGGTATCTCTGCTGTTCGTCACCCCACAGGATTATTTTTGTCTCAACGGAAGTACGCTCTTCAGCTCCTTGAGCGTGCTGACATGGTTAATTGTAACCCCTCTCGGACACCAGCGGATACAGACTCTAAACTGGGTCCTGAGGGCGTTCCTGTTCAGGATCCTACTTTGTATCGCAGTCTTGCAGGTGGGCTACAGTATCTTACCTTTACTCGTCCTGATTTATCATATGCAGTTCAGCAGATTTGCCTTTACATGCACGATCCGAGGGAGCCACACCTTGCTGCTCTCAAGCGTATCCTTCGATACGTTCAGGGGACATTGGATTATGGTCTACATTTATATGCATCCTCCACTACTTCTCTGGTTGGTTATACTGATGCTGATTGGGCCGGTTGCCCGTCTACACGTCGATCTACTTCAGGTTATTGTGTATTTTTGGGTGATAATTTACTATCTTGGTCCTCTAAACGTCAACACACCATTTCCCGCTCTAGTGCCGAAGCTGAATATAGGGGTGTTGCTAACGTTGTGGCCGAGACTGCATGGCTTCGTAACCTGCTTCGTGAGTTACACTCTCCTCTTATCTCTGCCACCCTTGTTTACTGTGATAACGTGAGTGCTATTTATATGTCTGCAAATCCCGTTCAACATCAGCGGACCAAGCACATTGAGATTGATATTCATTTCGTCCGAGATATGGTCACAGCTGGTCAGGTTCGAGTCTTACATGTACCCTCTCGATATCAGTATGCCGATATTTTCACCAAGGGACTACCCTCCATATTATTTGAAGATTTTCGCTCTAGTTTGAGCGTCCGCCCTCCTCCCGCTCCAACTGCGGGGGCTTATTAGTCGATGTATATGTATATCTTGTATTATTAGTTTGCTCTAGGCCCATTTGTCTGTTCCCAGGCTTAGCCCAGATTCTAGAATTATCCTTGTATTGATATATACGGTTGTATTTTGATGTATGAGGCAAGGAAATCAATTTCCAATCAATATTCAGAAAAATGCATTCTGTCCAGATTCTAGAAGTGGAAAACTGTGGATTAAATGATGTTTGGGCTAGCTGAGACCTTGAAAAGCCTAAAGTATACTTAAATACCTCTGCGGGGATAGGTCACACTTAAGAAACGGAGTTACGATGCAAAACATATGGCCAAAAGAATGTTTGCGGCAACATATAAATTAGACAGCTTTTATTTTGAAAGCTGATAGGATTTTTAAAAGTGAATTTTGGACCTTTTAGTGTATATTTTGGTTAAAATGGTGTATATGGAAATGGCAGAACAATGTATACACTTATTAGATGCGTTAGGGAATTTTGAAATACTTATTAACACGACGATTAAAACTTGGTTATGAGATAAACAAGTTATGTCTTCTAAAAAGTGGTGACTTCTAATAAAGGGTCAAAATGACACAATTATATTTTGACAACAAATATACAACAACATGTACAAGTGATAAAGTAAAGTATGAACTTGTGTGCATAACCATGTTTTCGAACCTAAGACATGTGAATCATTTAGGTTGCGGGTAGTTTTCCGAGCCTCAATTCTGTACACTGTCTTTTCGTTATCGTATAAGTTGATCCAGGTGAGTTCATGGCCCCTACTTTTACTTGTTTTACAACTATTTTGGGGGAGAGTACATGCTCGTTTTCAATTAAACTCTATGCTTGTTTTAGTTGAAACGTGGTTCATCTTTCAAACATTATTGATTGGCTGAATTATTTGATTGATTACTTGAGAGTACTCTATGGTTACTTGTTACACACTTGATTATTTTCTTATGGTCACAAGTTCACTAAACTATTACATATTGCCTATGTTATGAACCGTTAAGCGCGAATGTTGTGAATAAATCTATTGGGATTGAACTCCCCGTCCGGGTGGTGTTCCCCACCTGACTGTTATGTCAAACGGACGCATAATCATTTGAGAAACCTTGGACGTCCTAGGTGGACATCTACCAGAAACTTTGGGTGTCCGGGTGGTTTCCTCACTTGACTGATATGTCAAACGGACTGTGGTTTCCCCACTTGAATGTTATGTCAAAGTATGCCCAAACTATGAATGTTAAGGCTTCGGTGTCATGAACTAAATTCGACAATAACTCTTTATATATTTGGATTATATTGGTCTTTAAATTCTTGTGGTCCATATTGTTAGAGTTGTGGAAAAATATTAAAATATATATGACTAGATTCGAACTCGGGACCGAGGGATTGCATACTTTACGTATGAATTATCAAGTAAATAATTAATATATATAATAGTTATGTATTTTAATTATTTGGACACGAAATGAGGACTAACGAACGTTAAGTAATTAACCAAATTGACTGACGACCTTTAGGGAATTAAAGGAAGGACTATTAGTGAAATTTCGAACAAAAGAAGGATCTAGAACCCATCTTAATGGGTTGGCCGGTTTTTAGAGGGTTGCCATAACCCTAGATTGTTTTCTTTTGCTCCAAGATATCCATTCACTATATATACAAATTGAAGGGTTATTGTTTTGGTTACCTTGTGCAATTACTATAACCCTAAATTTGTGTTTTTTCTCTTCTTGTTCCACAAACCGATCGTACACCTCATTAGAGGATCGATCCATAGTTTTTCCAAGTTAAAAAAAATTGTTTTGGTTTACGTGTTCATTCACTAGCATCAGTACTTGATTGGTTATAGTTCGTGTGTACAAGAGTTCGGTAATAACTTACTTTGGTTATTCATCTTGGATTGTGAAACAAAATGGTTAGGGATTTCACGGTAATCCTATTCTTGTTCAAGAGAAGAAAATAAGTTTAGATTCTTGTTTGTGCTAGGATCAAAAGGTACGTAACTATTTATTATTTGGTATTCTTTATATGTGTTAAATAAAGATCTATGCTTCCACTATACGTGCTTTGATGTGTTTATTTATTTATTTAATTGTTAAGTTATTTAAATTCCAACAGTGGCATCACGAGCCGTTTAATACTTAATTGAATTACTTAAACATAAATAAAAATCAAATCTTGATTTGGATTGTCATGTTGTAGTCGAATTTTTTAGGGTTTATTAGAACATTAAAATTAAAAAAAAAAAAATCGATCTTAATTTAGGGGGGGTGGGGGGTGGGGGGGGGGGGGGTTCGACCCTCTTTTAATTGTGTTACAACTGTAATGGAAAAGGTCACATTGCTACTGCATGTCCAAAACCGAGAACTCGAGGAAGTAAGTTTCACAAACAGGCATTACTCTTAGCTCTCAAGGACGAAGGAGGCGGAACTTTCACAGAACAGGAAAACAGCTTCATTGCCAATGCCTACAACGATGATGATATGGAAGATCTGGAAGCTAATGCCGCTGTGGTGCTTATGGCCCACATGCAGGAACTTCAAGTGAATGATTCAGGCCCAGTGTATGACACTGATGGTTTGTCTCAGGTACATGAACTACATACGTGCCTAATACATGAAATTGCATCACCCTCTGCTTCTGAATCAGATAAGGCGCAAGTTGTTCCATCTGACTCATCTTTATCTTCTCAAGAAGATGAACAAATGAACACAGTTGTTATATTTGATGATGACACAGTTGTTTCATTTGATGATCCTATTGAGAATGACAAACATGATCATGTTGAACAAAATGAACCTTTCTCTGATCCAGATCCCGACCAATTGCTGATGGCCAAACAACTAGAGGCTCAAATTTTACTAATTCAAAAAAAGAATGAGCAAAATACAACGTTAAAAGATGAAAATGCGTCTTTGAATAGGGATCTTGAGTGCTTAAAAACACAACTGTTAAATCTTGAAAACAAAGAAAAACGAGAAAAAGGTTTTGAAAAGGCGTATCACGAATATTATAATAAAGAACAAGATCTTCAACATAAAATGCGGGAATTAATTGAGTCTCATGGTAAAGTGGTTTCTCAATTGGAAAATGACAAAAGTGAGCTCAAACAACAAGTTGAACAACTCAAAAAAGAACTTTCAAAAACAGAAACAGAGTTGACAACTTGTAAAACTGAATTTTATGAACATAAAGTCCGGAAAAGGAAAAAAGAAGACTCTTTACTCAACGAAAATCTGAATCTTGAATGCCAACTAAATGAATTTAAAAACATAGTTTACAAAACCGGGGGCTCAGTCACAACTAATCAAACTAATTAAAAAGAGAAGTTAAATGAGTGTTCCCTTAAAGTGCGGGGAACACACATTAGTGAGGTAAGACAAATAAGGAAAGTTAAAAGCCACTCTGGACAGTGCTTTCTAGTGGACGGTTTCCTAAAAACGTAGAGGGATGGACAACCATAGAATCAACGATAAAAAGAAAACAAGTGGGTTCAAGAAAGAACAAAAAGCGAACACAAGCTCCTAGTGAAGATCTTTTACATTTAGCTAGTTGGTTAACTCTGATTGCAACAGAGAGGAAAAGAGGACATATCAAGTTGAATGTTTGATTTCTTAACGCGCAGTAGCAAGTTAGTGCATGTGGTTGACTTAATACATAAAGATAGTGCAGGATAGAAATCCAAGATTGAATGATCAATCTTTTGGTACATAATTCATGAAATAGTATATTAACATTGCTAATCGACAGTAAAGGGTACTTGATGACGTATAGTCTATATCCGGGTAACAAACCCGACTAGTAAACAATACGAATACGTAAGCCCACCACGAGTGGGCTATTGCGATTACAGTTAGGCTAACAAACGGTTTGGGCTCACGAAAGCCCAAGCCCAAAGCCATACACGGTTAATATCTAACAAGATATACACCGTATATTTGACAAGATATACACGGATTAGGGAACACGTTATCTACGAGATCTCGTACATATAAATACAAGGTCGATCCTCATGATCAGGTACGATTCACAAAACCCTAGCTTTTACATAAAGCCTTAAACCGATTACTTACTCTCACGCCGGAGGATAATCATTGGAGACAATCCCACGATAAGCCTAACGGTGTTTGCTCTTTTTCTTAGTGTGCAGGTCCCATCCAAACATTAAGATCGAATTGATACGAGAACAGGAGTCTAACAAGGAACGCCCAACTTTTGTATCAACAAGTGGCGCCATCTGTGGGACCCTACACTGAGAATTGGAATGACGAAACACAAGAGCTCAAGTTAGCGGACTCCGCAGTCGGAAAAAACTCCTGGTGACTCTCACAAGAAGAAACGCCTAGACATCACATCTAGGCAAACCGCTGGAACAACCAGTGCGACTAACCACCAGGAGCCATACCCATCCCTAATTCCCCCATCGGTAGAATTACCTACAGGGGTTGTCGCAGCCACTACGGTGGCTCCAAGCGCTGAAGATCTTCAGCGCAACCTCTTCACCACTCCCCACCAAACAACTGTGAACAACACAGAACCGCCACGCGCGCCTAATGGAGACAATCGAGATAAAGAAGTAGAGACAGAGACAAATGTCCTAGCAGTGGAAAAGGACACCCCTGAGCTCGCATTAAGTAATTTTGTCTCAAAAAATTACGAAACACTGAATAACCTTATGCGAGAAGAGGCAAAAAGGAGGGCAAATCAAAGCCTGCACGCCAGGCTTAACTTTGACCCAGAATACGAAGATCCTTTGCCACGTCCCCAACGGGAAAGTCGTGAAAGAGATGGCCGCAGACAGTCAGTTTTTACTAGAATCGGGCGGAAGTCTGCGGAAGAAGAGGGATCTTACTCACAGTACTCAGAAGAATATGGGAACGACCGAAGGCGCACCAACGTCCATGCCAGACTTGGTGGCCGCAAAATGGAAGACAGACTTGAGCGACAACACTCACCAAGCGAGAGCTCTTCAAGGTCGGGCAGCAGAAGAATCCAAGATAGACTTGGGGGACAAAAAACTCCAAGTGAAAGCCCACCAAACTCGGATTTCGAGGACAAACGGCGCAAGCGCCGCAGAAGGGACAACTCTTCCTCAACTGGCTCCTCGGACAACGAGGATAGAGAAACTGGACATTGGAAGTCCAGAGAAAAATACCGCGGTGAAGATGAGGAAGACATATCTCTTCCATGGCGCCGCCATAAAATTGATGCGTTCACACGACGCATCAGTGACTACGCGGACAACAAGAGAAGGCGCATGCCCGCCAATGTCAAGACATATGATGGAACAGGTGATCCTGATGATCATCTCAAAATTTTCGAGTCAGCCGCCACTATCGAAAATTGGCCACAACCTGTGTGGTGCCATATGTTCAATTCCACACTGGTGGGAAACGCGCGAACATGGTTTAGCAAACTTCCGCAACGAAACATAAACGGGTTCGAAGCATTACGGAAAGCATTCCGTCAGAACTTCACCCAAAGAAAGAAGTGCGCTAAAAACCCTGTCGAACTCGCCAGAGTGAAGCAGCGCCAAGGGGAATCCACTAGTGCTTATGTGGAACGCTTCAAAGACGAATGCATACATGTCAAAGCGTGCCCTGAAGTGCTGAAAATATCAGGGTTCATGAATGGAATCAATAACCCTGAGCTCATCAGAAGATTGAACGATAAAATTCCCCAATCTTTTGATGAACTAATGAAGCGAACTAGGTCTTTTATCCAAGGTGAAGCAGCGGCTGCGGATAGTAAGAAGGGCTACTCAAACCATAGGTCACAGGAACAACCTAGGAGACAATCCAATGACCAGAGTAACAGCCGCAGTAGAGGTTATCGCAACCAAGGAAGTGGAAGAGACAATGATAGATACACCCCTCTCACAAAAACCCCAAGGGAGATATTTGTGACAGAGGGTGCGAACTTCCCGAAACCACCACCAATGCGCACCCCAGAGGATCGGCGCACAGGGAATGGTTATTGTGACTACCATGGACAGAAAGGCCATACCACCAATGAGTGCGTCCAACTGCGCCGATTGATTGACAAATTGGTGAAGGAAGGAAGAATGGACCACCTCGTAAAGAACATTAGAGAAGGTAAAGATAAGCAGAAACCGGGGGCAAAGAAAGAGACACCCAAGGAGAAGGCGGACATTATCTACATGATACAGTCATGGCAGCGCACGACAAGACAGAAAGTTAGCCAAAAATTCTCCAAGGGAAGCGAAATCTATTTTCCCCCACTAACTGCGGACAACGCAGTGGTGGATCCGCTCACCATTGAAATACATACGGGGGGTCATGACATCCGCCGCATGTATATAGATGGAGGCGCATC
Source organism: Artemisia argyi (assembly GCA_030686995.1). NCBI lineage: Eukaryota > Viridiplantae > Streptophyta > Magnoliopsida > Asterales > Asteraceae > Artemisia > Artemisia argyi. Next base: position 10,038,509 of record CM060695.1, on the reverse strand, counting down.
CGCCGATATCATATACGAACACTGTTTCAAGAAGCTGCGACCTGAGATACAAGGTCAGTTGATCCCAGCCACAACGTCGCTGACTGGCTTCACAGGGGAAAAAATATGGCCTATGGGGCAATTACGTTTACTTGTAGAAGTGGGTGGCAAACCACACTCTACGGTCACCTGGATGAACTTCATGGTAATCAGATCCCCCTCGCCGTACAATGGCATCATCGGGAGACCTGGAATATCATCCATCCGCGCTGTACCATCCACAGCGCAGGGATGCTCAAATTCCCAGTAGAAGGGGGTATTGTTACTCTTTACAATACCACCATACCACCTAAGGAATGCAACGCAGTGACAAATGAAGTAGACGAAGTTCCAGAGCAGCGCGCAATCAAAGTTCCAAACCTAAATGTTGCCATTCACCCTGACTACCCGGATCAACCGGTCTCTATTGGAGGATCACTGTCTGACAAAGGCAAAGCAGCTGTGTGCGCACTCTTGCAAAATAACTTAGATATTTTTGCATGGGAGCCAAAGCATATGACAGGAGTGCCACGCTCCATCACGGAACACAAGCTACAAATCCGACAAGGATATCCCCCAATACGACAGAAAAAACGCGGACAAGCTCCAGACCGCGCAAAAGCTATCCTGGAAGAAGTGCACAAGCTAGTAGATGCGGGCATCATGCGCGAAGTCTACTACCATGACTGGCTCTCCAATCCAGTAATGGTAAAGAAAAGTGATGGCAGCTGGAGAATGTGCGTAGACTTCACAGATCTCAACAAGGCGTGTCCACAGGACTGTTACCCGCTACCAGAGATAGACTGGAAGATCGAATCTCTATGTGGATATCCCTTCAAATGCTTCCTAGATGCATACAAGGGATACCACCAAATTCAAATGGCGGTGGAAGATGAAGAAAAACAGCCTTCCACACAAGTCAAGGGGTCTACTGCTATACAAAGATGCCTTTTGGCCTAAAGAACAAAGGAGCAACATACCAACGATTGGTAGATACCGCGTTCGAGAAACAAGTAGGCCGCAACTTGGAAGTGTATGTCGATGATCTCGTCATCAAAAGCCATACAGAGGAAGAACTAGTGCGCGATATGGAGGAAACATTCAAAACACTTGGGCGAATCAACATGAAATTGAATCCCAAGAAGTGTACATTTGGCGCTACAGAGGGCATGTTCCTCGGGTACTTAATAGAACCCGATGGGATCAAGCCTTGCCCAGAGAAGACCCAAGCAGTTATCGATCTCCCCTCACCGCGCACACTGAAGGAGGTTCAGTCACTAAACGGCAAGCTAGCCGGACTGAACCGTTTCTTATCCAAATCTGCTGACAAGTCACTCCCCCTTTTCAAGACACTCACGAAGTGCGCAAAAAAGGGAGACTTCAGGTGGACCGCAGAAGCAGAAGAAGCTTTCCAACAGCTCAAACAACACATAGCAGCGCTCCCAAAACTTGTCGCACCAAGACCAGGGGAAGAATTGATCATGTACTTGTCTGCGACTTAGGGAGCAGTCAGCGCGGTGCTATTGACGGACAGGAACTCCGTTCAAACACCCATCTATTTTGTGAGTAAGGCGCTCAAGAAGACAGAGCTTAACTACACTGCCATGGAAAAGTTGGTGCTAGCCTTAGTATTTGCAGCAAAACGATTGCGCAGATACTTCCAAGCGCATCCAATAGCTGTTATCACAGACCAACCCATCAAGCAAGTTATCTCAAGACCCGACGCATCAGGGCGCCTGCAAAAATGGAGTGTGTTATTAGGCGAGCATAATATATCCTACAGACCGCGCACTGCAATTAAAGGGCAGATATTGGCAGACTTCATCATAGAGAAGCCAAACACTGACACCACACCTGCGACAAGCAAGGTGGAACCTCAAGAACCATGGATCCTATTCACTGATGGATCCTCATGCGTAGATGGATCAGGGGCTGGTCCCATCCTCACTAACCCAGAAGGAGTTGAATTCACCTACGCACTACATTTTGAATTCACAGCCACGAACAACGAGGCAGAATATGAAGCCCTATTGGCCGGATTACGTATTGCAACTCAAATGGGTGTACGCAACCTAGAGGCAAACATTGATTCCAGACTAGTCTCCAACCACGTGTTAGGCGAATACGTGGCCAAGGAGGAACATATGATCCAGTGCCTCGAAAAAACCAAATCCCTGATCCAGAATTTCAATAGGTTCACTATCAAACAGGTTCCTAGAGGCGAAAACATGAAAGCAGATGCGTTGAGCAAAATTGCATCTACAAGTTTTGCGCATCTATCAAAACAAGTACTGATTGAGACCTTGAAGAACAAGTCAATCGTAGAGATGGAAGTATCCACAGTGATAGAAGAAGAAGATCCTACATGGATGACACCCATCATCAACTACATCAGTAAGGGCATACTACCCCAGGAACAGAAAGACGCTCGAAGGATACGGCGTATGGCGCAGAGGTTTGAACTTCGAGATGGCGTCCTATGTAGGCGCTCATTCCTACAACCATGGCTGCGATGCGTTGGACCTCTTCAAGCGGATTACGTACTTAGAGAGATCCACGCAGGCTCATGCAGTATGCACTTAGGACCATGGTCCGTCGTAGCCAGAGCCCTGCGGTCAGGATATTATTGGCCCACCATGCACCGTGATGCACGTGACCTAATAAGGAAATGCAGCAATTGCCAAGTTCACATACCTATTCCGCGCCGACCACAATAGGAACTAACTCCCATCACCTCCCCATGGCCATTCTACAAATGGGGCATCGACATCGCAGGTCCCTTTCCTGTTGCAGCAGGAGGCATAAAGTTCCTTATAGTGGCCATCGATTACTTCACAAAGTGATCGAGGCGAAGGCAGTGGTCAGCATAACAGGCAACCAAGTGAAACGATTCGTTTGGGATAACATCGTGTGTGGCTTTAGATTACCCGGTGAAATCATCTCGGATAATGGAAAACAGTTCTGTGATAATCCATTCAGAGATTGGTGCGCACAGCTGAACATCGCGCAACACTTTGCGTCGGTAAAGCATCCACAAACCAATGGTTTGGTAGAACGCGCAAACCGTAGTCTGGGTGAAGGGATTAAAGCGCGCTTGGATAGACATAAAGGTAAATGGGTGGAAGAACTATCACACGTTCTATGGGCCCACCGCACATCAATCAAAGTCAGCACTGGCGACACGTCATTTTCTCTTGTCTACGGGACAGAGGCTGTCATACCAGCCGAGATTGGAATGCCAACTATCTGCACAGCGGAAGTGAATGTTACTACAAACGATGATGCGCGGCGCATAGACTTGGATCTACTAGAAGAGAGGCGCGAACGCGCATTCATACGCGAAGCAAAGGCCAAAGCAAAAATGAAGAAGTACTACGACGCAAAGGTCAGAAACACCTCATTCAGGCCTGGAGACTTCGTCTACCGTGCAAATGATGCGAGCCACGCAGAAGACACGGGCAAACTTGGACCCAAATGGGAAGGACCTAACGAGGTCACAGAAGCACTAGGCAACGGCGCCTACAAGCTGCGTAACACAGAGGGCCACGAGCTACCACGCACTTGGAATATCTGCATTCTCAAGAGATGCTATCTTTAGTATAGGCTACGGCCCACACACAGACAACCACGCACTCTAGTACGTGCACAATAATTGTCGTGTATCTTTAATTTTTCTTTTCATAGGAAATCGTCCTTTTAATTTTGAAAAACTTGCAAGTATTAATAAAACGTTATGGTTTCTAGCTAACTCCATAACAACTTTAACTTTATTGTTTGCATTCTTTTTATTATTATGTTTCAATATCGTTATCTTATATCCTGCCTACATGGCGTGCATGCACACACTAAGACCCATGATGGCAGAAAGGATGAGTAAACCTAATAAACAACTCGTTGAGTAAGAGAGTTGCAAACCCATCAACATTGGATCACGTATCCTCGTTAAACACCTTATTCACAAGACGTTGGACTAAGTTTATGTGTGCATCCCACGACGGTTGCGCATCAATACACACAGTGTTTGTTTAACGACAAGGAGTCAAGACAATTGATTCCTTAAAATGGCACCACGAAGTACGCTGCGAAGCTATTTATATACTTATGAATTATTATTCGTAAAAAACTAAGTCATGAACTATGTTTACAAGCGCATCCCATGACGGTTGCGCACCAAGCACACAGTGTTTATTTCATGTCAAGACAATTGATATAAGACTTTGCAGTACGCTGCACATCTGTCTACATACTTATGAATTCTTATTCATTTAGTTATGGACTTCCTACAAATCCGTCTAAGTATATCTCAACTTTAATTTTTTGCAGCACGCTGCAATAACAATATACATACTTATGAATTTTATTCATAAACTATCCTAAGTACAAAAGGCAACAAGCAATGCGTACAAAGGAAAAGTATTATTATAAAAAACCATGCGTTTTTTCTTTTACATAATACATACACAAATATCTACATACTACGCCTGCGTCTATGCCTAGAACTACTACCAATGGGCGCTACATCCCCAGCCTCATAGAGCCTTCGCAACAAGTCACTGTCCACCGGGACAACCGTGGACACACTGGTAGCGATCCCATCAGATCTAGGCAGATGCACTGCACCTACCCCACAGATAACAGCTTTGCCCTTGATCCCCTTCTTACGGGCAGCCCTGGTCAGATGCGCCTCCAGACATTCCTTCAAAGGAATCTCCTTCTCAAGGGCGAAAGGGTTCTCTGGGTCACGCGGACGAGGAAAAAGTGGCACTGTCAGCTGAGACTCGTCCGGCTTCAAGAAGTAATTCGGCTTATTCTCTGCATCTTCAGCTGTATGCTCAGCCAAAGTCAAGCCCGCCATGATCACGCTGATTGGCTGGTCTTGATCGCGCTCCAGCCGGGCAATATCAGGAAATTCAAGAACTTTCAGCTTCTCCATTGCCTCCAAGAGCCCATCATATGAAGCCGCATGATAGCCAGGAACCTCCACCAGCGGCACAGTCAACAAGCCACTCTTGTGAAGCTCATCAGTGACCTGCGCCTTGCCATATGCCATGGCACACTCAAGCACCTTCCCCAAAGCCCCTTCGACTTCTTGGGATTCCAAAACGCGCATCGCCGCCAGCCGCAAGCCATGACTGATCAGCCACCTGCATACAACAAGTAAATACGATTAGATTCAATTAGAAACATAAGGACTAGTACAGCAGACAAAGAAGGATTAAATACATCCGCTCTGCAATGCTGGACATAAGGTGCGGATACAGCTCCTCATCATACTCAATGCTCAGCTGACACAGCTTGCTCTCCTGGACAGCAACCTTCGCCTTTAGATCATCGGCGAACCTATCAAGACAGGCGAAGTGCTCCTTCTTCTTCTACTCTAAGACCCCCATCGCCCAGACAGCCCTAGCCTTGAGGCGCCCAACCTCCTCATGCTCGGCCTTCAGCGCAGCAATCAAGGTTATCTTCTCCTCAGCATGCCTCTTGGCAGAATCATAGGAGAAAGTAGCCTCTCTGCGCGCCTCAGCCAGCTGCGCCTTCAATGTAGTGATCTCCTCATCCTTCTGAGACACAGTGCTGCTCTCACCAGCATAGCGCGTCTTGAGCTGAGCCAGCAACTCAGCCTGACGCTCAGCAGCAGCGCTCAGCACCTCTATAATTTGCTGCGTAGTCGGCTCCAATCGCTCCTCCACCACAGGAGGTGTCACAGCCTCAGCAAACGCTGCATCACCCCCTGCAGCTACATCACTGCACAAAACAAAGAGAATATTAAAGTTATTATAGGGCAAAAAAGAGGAAAGTGAAGACAAAACAAGTAATGATACTTACATATGAGGAGCTCCCTCATCCGTGTTAGGCGCAGCAACAGATGTAGCAACATCCTCCTCCGCAGACTCCTCCACATCAACAAGATGACGTCTGCGCTTGGAGGTCCCCGCGCCAAGACCTTCATCAATCTTGCGCTTTCCACGCAGGTTCTCCTTTTTAGAGTCAGACTCCACATCAAGGATCCCAATAGAAAGTGGAGTATCAACACGCAAGAACTCTGCACCATCCTCTACCTGCGCAGCGACGTTTTGTACCGGCGTCGCATTCAGTGCTGCAGGCGCCACGTCAGAGGGCTCTGCCTCCTGCACAAGCTCCACCAGTCGCCCAGCAGTGGCCTCCAAAATAGGCCTTTCTCTATGCCTCAAAGGGCGTACACCAATGGCCACTTGGGTTGGCTTTGTTAGCTTCACAACCCTGAACAAATCCATCTCTGCGCAGAACACAGACAAACAAAGCAACAAGTTAGCTTACAAAAATAAATGCTACGCGAAAACTTACAAATGCAAACGAGAGGACATTAAGGGATAAGCACCCACCCAGTCCGCGTTCATCCAGGAAGGTTGGCACCTCATTCTCACTTTGGAAGAAGTTGCGACTCAGTCCCATGTGGACCAAAAACTCCTCAGGATAGGAGTTAATGGGGATGCGGTTGGAGTCAATGGTCTCCGCAACCTCCACGCTATACGCATCAGGACTGGGGTGCTCATCCCTTGGGAGCGTACGCTGAGTATAAAACTCAGAATACGTGGGAAATACCGTCTCATCCACCCAGAAAAACCTCTCCCTCCAACTCCTAAGGGCATCTACCTTATTGGTATAACATTGATAACCGCCAGGCCACTTTGAAAACGAGATCCACCCGTTTGACCACGTTGAGTGGTAAAAGGCGCGGAAGAGGTTGATGGTGGGGTTGATTGCAAGCAACCGGCAGTTTATTATCTTTGCCGCACCTATACAGTGCAACTGAGATAGATGGATGCGGTAAAAATTGAGCACATCGCTCAAGAATAAGGATATAGGCACGCGCTGGTTTGCCCATTCAAAGAAGCGCGTGTATACCCCTATCTTTCCCTCAGGGAAATCAGCGATGCATGCATCTGCATCCGGTACTTCCGGATGCACCGCCATTGGGATATAATAATCCGAGGAGAACCGACGTAGCTCATCCTCAGTTATCACCGAACGGAACTCTTCTAATTGAAGAACCATATTTTGCGAACGCGCTATTACCTTTCTAATCGCTAAGTTTTTTCTCTTAAAGAAAGCTTAAGAAGGAAGGAAAGACTTTGGAATTTTACTGTGTTTTACACACAGTGAAAATGAAACACACTTATATAGTGTTCTCCCTTGCCCTAGATGGATGACACGTGGACCCCACTATCTCTATCGTGTGGCTGGGAAATGAAACGGTTCGAAGCACTTTCCCAGATATCGAGGAAGACGTGTGCTATTCCTAAGGATGATTACGTTTTAACCACTACTTTAGGCGGCAAAACCAATGTCTTTCCCGCCGAAACGCTTCCCGCTAATAATAATAAGTCTAGCATCCGCGGTCACGCACCACGCATACTAGACTGGGGGGACATGATGACGTATAGTCTATATCCGGGTAACAAACCCGACTAGTAAACAATACGAATACGTAAGCCCACCACGAGTGGGCTATTGCGATTACAGTTAGGCTAACAAACGGTTTGGGCTCACGAAAGCCCAAGCCCAAAGCCATACACGGTTAATATCTAACAAGATATACACCGTATATTTGACAAGATATACACGGATTGGGGAACACGTTATCTACGAAATCTCGTGCATATAAATATAAGGTCGATCCTCATGATCAGGTACGATTCACAAAACCCTAGCTTTTACATAAAGCCTTAAACCGATTACTTACTCTCACGCCGGAGGATAATCGTGGGAGACAATCCCACGATAAGCCTAACGGTGTTTGCTCTTTTTCTTTGTGCGCAGGTCCCATCCAAGCATTAAGATCGAATTGATACGAGAACAGGAGTCTAACAAGGAACGCCCAACTTTTGTATCAACAGTACTATTGTATCATCATCATTGTGCCATTACGAAAACTGTACAGTGTGTAACACAATAATCTATCACATTATCACAAATCTTACGTCAACACCACTAACAAACTAACTAGAATAGAATTCAATGGAACACTAACTAAGATAAATAGATGCTTTGTAGAAGAACAGGAAAACTGTTTATGTGGAACATAAAGGTGCATAATGTATGTATGTATTATTGTGCAACCTAACTTGCAGATGAAATTTAGGTTTATTGGATGCCAGCAAACAAATCACATATATATGGAATCATATATTGAACCTTTTATACTATGAAAACTTGAAGAGTCTTATACTTTATCCACTTATTGATTTGGGTTCATAGGCCATTTTGATGTATTGGAAAAGGCCTAATTGAACATTCTAAAACTAGCAAATTCCTTCACTTTCATCGTAAGCTGACAGTCCAAACGCAATAATAACAATAGCAAGAAATGAATCGATAATCACACAACTTCGTACACAAGGATTTAACTTGATAAAGTCTATACGGGATTACCAACATACGTCCACGGGCATGAAGGAGATCTTTTATCTACTACGAGTAATACAATGAAGATACTACGAGTTATAGCCGCTAAAACGCTACTGAGTACTGATCATATCAAACATTTTATCGGCCTCTACACAAGATAAATTCCAACAATTGCATCCTAACACAATATTTAGTTATGCATAAAAAAGAAAAGGATTGATGGTCAGCCTCGATAAATGATGATCGATCGATGACAAGTTTACCCTATTTTGTTTGGTTTTGCATCAACAACTTTGCATACGAAAATGGAAATATAAATCGTGTTGATATAAAAGTTGGGCGTACCTGGTTATTGGGCTCTTGCTCTCGTATCAATTCGCTTCTTAGCACTTTGTTACCTGCGTACTAAGAAAATAAAACAACACCGTTAGGCTTATCGAGGGATTGTCTCCCCCGATTAGACTCCGGCGTGAGAGTAAGTAATCGATTTAGGGTTCTCTTAAAGAGTTAGGGTTTTGTATATCGTACCTTGAATGAGAATCGTATGATTCTATATATAGGGGCTAAGAAACCGTGTTTCTTGCTCCTTACTCTTCGCACGCGTGGTGCTTATCCGAGGTAAGGATATCTATTCCATGAATAGATAATCCTTATCGTGTACCCGGTGGGTTGGATTGGGCATTGGGCTTCGTGAGCCCAAAGTATTAATACTGCGGTCCGTACCATTGTCATGGTAGCCCATTCGTGGTGGGCTTAGGTGTGAGTAATGTCTATCATTTGGGCTTGTGGCCCAGATATAGGCTATACGTCATCATGTCCCCCCAGTCTAGTGTGCGCGGCTCGTAGCCGTGGGTACTAGACTTGATACCATCAGCGGTAAGCGTGGCGGGAGATCGAACAAATATTACCGCCTTTTTGTAGGTGCAATGCACCTAACTAATAATAATTTCAAAATGGATGCCTCGAAAATCGGGGGTGGTGTCCAGGTAGCCCTCGGAATTCGGGAAAAAGTGCATGTACCCGTTCAACTTCTTGCCATACGTTTGCTGTGAGTGGGTTCCACGTGGATAGAATTTAGGGTTTTAACCACTCCCTATATAAGAGTCACCGCTCCCTTTTTTACAATCACACAGTAAAACACACACTAATCACTATTCACCTTCTGTGAGAGCGTTTTTGCAAAGAAACTACTTCACCTTCGTAGGTAATTTGTGTGCGTCCCACTTAGTATTCAAATGAAAATGGTTGCTCAATTGGAGGATTTTCGCTCCGTGATGTCCATTGGGGATGTTACCCAATTTTCGTCCAACTATTTCGTGCCTTTGGATGTACGTCCAGAGGCTCCAGATGTCGACGCGTGTATAGCTGACTTCCCCGAAGGGAAAATAGGGCTATACACGAAATTCTTTGAGTACGCGAATTATCGCGTACCCATATCTATTTTTTTGAGCGATTTGCTCAATCACTATCGCCTTCACATCTCGCAGCTGCACTGTATAGGTGCGGCGAAGGTGTCGAATTTTGAAGTAAACTGCCGTTTACTGGCGATAGAACCGACCGTGGCCTTGTTCCGCTCCTTTTACCACACAACATGGTCAAATGGTTGGGTTTCTTTTGCGAAGCGCCAGGGGGCGCTTCAATGTTATACGGAAAAAGTTGACGCCCTAAAGAATTGGAGGGAGTACTTCTTTTGGGTTGATGACGTGGTCTTTCCCTTTCCCTATGAGTTTTATACTCAGGATTCCTTACCAAGGGATGGGCGCCCCGCACCCGGTTCCTACAGGCTTGCTGACGCGCAGACTCTAGATGCCAATCGACTGGCCATTAACCCCTATCCGGAGGAGTTTTTGGTACATGTGGGGTTGAGCTGCGCTTATTTTGGTGCTGTAGATGAGGTTCCCACTTTCTTAAGTGAGGATGGCCGGGGTGGGTGTTCATCCCTTATACTTCATGCTTTGTAAGTCTTTTTGTCTTTCTTGCTTTATTGATGCGCGCAGAGATGGATCTGTTCGCGGTGGTCAAGCTGGACAAGCCGAAGTTGGTAACCATAGGGGTGCGTCCTTTAAGGGAAGGAAAGCTGCCCCTACTGGAGGCGATGGAGGGGCACTTGACCGTCTTGCCTGAGGCCCGTCCAGAGTGTGGCACCAAATGCGGAGGTGGCGCCCACTGTGGAGGTGGTGCCAAATGTGGAAGTGGCGCATAAGGAGGCGCAATCGGGGTCGTCTGACAGCATCAAGATCCTGAAACCTGAAGAAGTGCTGAGGGAGGAGGTTGCGCAAAATATGAAGCGCAAGGGAGAGGCTGGAGGCAGTGGCACCAGTAAGAGGCGTCGACACATCATCAGGGACGCGGAGTCGAATGCGGAAGAGACATCTACTTCTGGCGCACGGTTGAAGGTTGATGATGTTTCTCCGTTTCTGTAAGTATGCATTTTTATCGTCCTTCTCCCCTTTTTTGTTTTATCATATTACTTGTTGTAATATTTATTAACTGTTTTTTGTTGTGTAGGGATGATGCTGCGAAGGATGATGGGGTCTTTGTTGATGAGGTTTCCTCTCCACAGAATGAAAACAGGGAGGGGAAGACCAAGGTTGCTGATGGTGGTGAGGCGCAGCAGCTAATGGATGAGCTGGCTGCGACCACTGCACGCCAAGCTGAGCTGGTGGCTCAGCTGAAAAGGAAGTATGTTGGGGAGAGCAGTGCTCTTGCCCAAAAGGAGGAGGAGTTGGTGACACTCCATGCGCAGTTGGCTAATGCGCAAGTGGAGTTAGAGGCCTCGAGGGCGTATGCTGAAAAGATTGCTGGGGATAAGGTGAGCATGCTAGCCGACCTTAAGTATGCGAGGGCCAAGCTAGATCAAATAAAGGCTAAAACTTCCTGGTCAGTGTCCTATCTTGAAGAGAAGAGGGCGGAGCATAATGCCAGCGTCCAGGAGTTCCAGGGGCGCATCGAGAAGGCGATTGTGTTGCAAGAGGAAAAGCTGCGCGCCCTCAGTATAGAGTATGACGAGGAGCTGTATCCCCACTTGATGTCTACTATAGCTGAGCGAAGGTATTTTTGTTTTACTTGTCTTTATAATTACTTTATCGCCGCGCTTTTTACTTACACAAATTGTCTTTGTGAATGCAGGTGGTTGATTAGCCATGGGCTGCGCCTGGCAGCCCTGAGCACACTAGAGTCCGCAGAGGTAGTGGACGCTTTTGGAAAGGTGGTGCATTGCGCGATTGCGCGTGGTCGATTGCAGGCCATGGAGGATCTTCATGAGGCCAAGCTGCTGGAGAAGGACTTGGCGGAAGTGCCTGGGTACAGCCCTTCAGCTTATGATGAGCTTCTGCAAGCAATGGCGGGGCTGAAGGTTCTTGAGTTGTCGCACATTGGGAGGCTGGAGCGCGATCAAGATGACCCTATAGACGTACTGATGGCGGGTTTGACATTGCAGCGCCATCTTGGGGATAATGCGGAGGAGGAATCAGATTATTATCTGAAACCTGATGTGTCGCAGCTTCAAGTTCCCGTGTTCGCGCGTCCTCGCTATATTCTCAAACCCTTTGCTATTGAGAGGGAGATTCCCTTGAGAGAGGTGCTAGAGCGACATGAGCAGAGGGTTGCTGTGAAGAAAGGTATCAAGGGCAAGGCCGTGATGTGTGGCCTCGGTGCTGCACACCTTCCCAGATCAGATGGCGTGCCTGTAAGCGTTCCAACTGTGTCTATGCAGGATGCCATAACTTTGAGTAAGCTTAAGGAAGCGGGGAGTTCCGCCACTCCAGAGGAGAGTCCTGAGCATCGCCATAGTATATAGGCTTTTTGTATATTTATGTATCTTTCCTTGTAATTTTTATTAATAAATGTGGAATAAGATACATTTTTGTTTTAAGTTCGTGACTTAAATATACTTGCATTGTTTGCTAAGTTTTATTATTTGACCAAGTGTCTTGGCTCGTTATATTGCTAAGCTCGTACTGTGTACTTGGTATATGCGCATCCGTCGTGGGGTGCTCACGCGAGACTTACCTCGACGTCTCGAGAGTAAGGCGCTTAGCAAGGATGCGTGATCCAATGTTGATGGGTTTGCAACCCTCTTATTCAACGAGTAAATTAGTAGGTTAACTCATCCTTTATGCCTTCGTGGGTCTTTAAGTGGTGCATGCACGCCATGTAGGCAGAAATATAAGATAAACAATATTGACATATATGCAATAAAGTAAAATGCGCTATGGAGTTAGCTAGAAACCATAACATTTTATTGATACTTGCAAGTTATTTGAAAAAGTACAATTCCTAGAAAAGAAAAGAAAGACAAACACTTATTGGGCACCTCGTAGGATGCAAGGGTGTTTGTGTAAGGGCCATAGCCTAAAAGTAACATTTTTTGAGATTGCAGATGTTCCAAGTGCGCGCCAGGTCGTGACCTTCCATATCGCGCAGTCTGTATGCGCCGTTGCCGAGCGCATCTGTGACTTCGTAAGGTCCTTCCCATTTAGGTCCGAGCTTGCCTGTGTCTTCTGCGTGGCTCGCGTCGTTGGCGCGGTAAACAAAGTCTCCTGGTCTGAATGAAGTGTGTCTGACTTTTGCATCATAATACTTCTTCATTTTTGCCTTAGCCTTTGCTTCGCGTATAGCTGCGCGTTCGCGTCTTTCTTCCAGTATGTCTAAGTCTATGCGCCGTTCCTCGTCATTTGTCGTGACGTTGACCTCTGCTGTGCGTATAGTTTGCATTCCTATCTCAGCTGGTATGACGGCTTCTGTTCCATAGACTAGGGAAAATGGCGTGTCGCCAGTACTGGTTTTGATTGTTGTGCGATGTGCCCACAAGACATGCGAGAGCTCATCTACCCACCTTCCTTTGTGTCTGTCAAGGCGTGCTTTTATTCCTTCGCCTAGACTGCGGTTTGCGCGTTCAACTAGGCCATTGGTTTGTGGGTGTTTGACTGAAGCAAAGTGTTGTGTGATGTTCAATTGTACGCACCAATCTTTGAATGGGTTATCACAGAATTGTTTTCCGTTGTCTGATATGATCGCGCCCGGTAGTCCGAAGCGACAGACAATGTTGTCCCAGACAAAGCGTTTGACTTGGTTGCCCGTGATGTTCACCACCGCTTTTGCTTCGATCCACTTCGTAAAGTAATCTATGGCTACGATGAGGAATTTTACTCCTCCAGCTGCGACAGGGAAAGGTCCTGCGATGTCAATACCCCATTTGTAAAATGGCCATGGTGAGGTAATTGGTGTTAGCTCTTGTTGTGGTCGGCGCGAAATTGGCCTATGTACTTGGCAATTGCTGCATTTTCTTATCAGGTCGCGTGCATCGCGATGCATTGTTGGCCAATAGTATCCTGACCGTAGAGCGCTTGCCACCACGGATCGTGGCCCTGAGTGCATACTACATGATCTAGCGTGAATTTCGCGGAGGACGTATTCTGCTTGAAGGGGTCCAACACATCTGAGCCATGGCTGTAAAAAAGACCGTCGATAGAGTACATTATCGCGTAGTTCAAATCGTTGCGCTGCGCGCCGTATTCTTCGGGCGTCTTTATGATCTTGGGGTAGGACTCCCTTGCTAATAAATTCGATGATGGGTGTCATCCATGTAGGGTCTTGTTCCTCTATCACCGTTGCTATCTCCCTTTCCAAGATTGACTTGCTTTTTAGGGTTTCCACCAATACCTGTTTTGAGAGGTGTGCGAAGCTTGTGGATGCGATCTTGCTGAGTGCGTCCGCCTTCTTGTTATCTCCTCTAGGCACCTGTGTTATTGTGAACCTATCAAAGTTTTTGATCAAAGATTTTGTCTTTTCCAGGTATTGGGTCATGTGTTCGTCCTTGGCCTCATATTCACCTAGCACATGGTTAGCGACCAGTCGCGAATCTACATTTGCTTCTAGGTTGCGAACACCCATTTGAATTGCAATACGTAGTCCAGCTAGTAGGGCTTCGTATTCTGCCTCATTGTTTGTGGCTGTGAATTCAAAGCGTAGCGCATAGGTGAATTCCATACCTTCTGGATTTGTAAGAATAAGGCCTGCGCCTGATCCTTCTACACATGAAGATCCATATGTGAACAGAATCCAGGGTTCCTGTAAATCTGTTTTAGCTGCAGATGTCGGGCTGTCGCTGTCTGGCTTCTCCACGATAAAATCGGCTAGGACTTGTCCTTTGATTGCAGTGCGCGGTCTGTATGAGATGTTATACTCACTTAACAGTACACTCCATTTTTGTAAGCGTCCTGATGCGTCAGGCTTAGAGATAACTTGTTTGATTGGCTGATCAGTGATTACAACTATTGGATGCGCTTGAAAGTATCTGCGCAACCTTTTGGCTGCGAACACTAGAGCCAAGACCAGCTTCTCCATAGCGCTGTAGTTAGTCTCTGTTTTCTTTAGGGCTTTACTTACGAAATATATGGGTGTCTGGACGGAGTTCCTGTCTGTCAATAGAACGGCGCTGACTGCTCCATGGGTTGCCGATAAGTACATGATTAGTTCTTCCCCTGGTCGCGGTGCGACAAGTTTGGGAAGAGATGCCAGATGGTTTTTGAGTTGTTGGAAAGCTTCTTCCGCTTCGGTAGTCCAGCGAAAGTCTCCCTTTTTTGTACACTTCGTGAGTGTTTTAAAGAGGGGAAGAGATTTGTCTGCTGACTTAGATAAGAAGCGGTTCAGCCCTGCTAATTTTCCATTTAGTGACTGGACTTCTTTGAGTGTGCGCGGGGATGGGAGATCAATAACGGACTTTGTCTTTTCTGGGCAAGGCTTGATTCCATCGGGTTCTATCAGGTATCCAAGGAACATCCCTTCGGTCGCGCCAAAGGTGCACTTTTTGGGATTTAACTTCATGTTGATCCGCCCCAACGTTCGGAATGTTTCCTCGATGTCGCGCACCAATTCGTCCTCTGTATGGCTTTTTATGACAAGGTCGTCAACATAGACTTCCAAGTTGCGGCCTACTTGTTTTTCGAAGGCTGTGTCCACCAGTCGTTGGTATGTCGCGCCTGCGTTCTTCAGGCCAAAAGGCATTTTTGTGTAGCAGTATACTCCTTGACTGGTGTGAAAAGCTGTTTTTTCTTCATCTTCCACTGCCATCTGTATCTGATGATACCCTTTATATGCATCTAGGAAGCATTTGAAGGGGTATCCGCACAAGGACTCGACCTTCCAGTCTATCTCTGGCAGTGGATAGCAGTCCTGCGGACATGCTTTGTTGAGGTCCGTGAAGTCCACGCACATCCTCCAACTGCCATCGCTCTTCTTTACCATAACTGGTTAGAAAGCCAGTCGTGATAGTATACTTCGCGCATGATGCCTGCGTCTACGAGCTTATGTACTTCTTCCAGAATAGCCTTTGCACGATCTAGGGCCTGGCCGCGCTTCTTTTGTCGTATTGGAGGGTATCCTTGTCGGATTTGTAGCTTATGTTCTGTGATAGAGCGCGGTACTCCCGTCATATGCTTTGGTTCCCATGCAAAGATGTCTAGGTTCTTTTGCAAGAGTGCGCATACAGCTGCTTTACCTTTGTCAGATAAAGATCCTCCAATCGAAACTTGTTGCTCTGGATAATCTGGGTGAATAGCGACTTTTAAATTTGGCGTTTTTTCCGTGCGTTGTTCTGGAATAGTCTCTGCTTCAGTTGTTACTGCGATGCATTCTCTTGGTGGTATTGTTGTGTTATAGAGAGTGACAACTCCTCCTTCCACTGGGAATTTAAGCATTCCGTGCGCTGTGGATGGTACCGCGCGCATGGATGATATTCCCGGTCTTCCAATGATACCATTGTATGGTGAAGGAGACTTTATTACCATAAAGTTTATCCATGTTGCGGTTGAGTGTTGTTCATCTCCTACGACCACCAGCAAGCGTAACTGCCCCATAGGCCAAATCTTTTCTCCTGTGAATCCTGTTAATGACGTGGTAGCTGGTATCAACTGGCTTTGGATTTCCGGTCACAGTCTTTTGAAACAGTGATCGTACAGGATGTCTGCGGATGCTCCTCCATCAATGTACATGCGGTGGATGTCATGTCCCCCTGTATGTATTTCAATGGTTAAGGGCTCCACGACTGCGTTGTCCGCAGCTATAGTAGGGAAGGATATCTCTTTTTCTGGAGAGAATTTTTGGCTGACTTTTTGTTTTATCCTGCGTTGCCATGATTGTATCATGTATATAGTGTCAGCTTTTTCCTTTGGGGGTTCTTTCTTACCCCCGTTTCTCTGTTTATCTTTTCCCTCCTTGATGTTCTTTACGAGGTAGTCCATCCTGCCTTCTCTAACTAGCTTTTCAATTAGCTGTTTTAGTTGGACGCACTCGTTAGTTGTATGGCCTTTTTGGCCGTGGTACTCGCAGTATCCACTACCTAGGCGCTTTTCTTCTGCAGTGCGCATTGGTGGTGGTTTTGGGAAGTTCGCACCTTCTGTTACAAATATTTCTCTCGGAGTCTTAGTGAGAGGAGTATATTTGTCGTTGTCTCTTCCACTGCGATAATTCCTGCTGCGGTTGTTATTCTGATCGTTGGATTGTCTCCGCGGCTGTTCTTGTTGCCTATAGTTTGAATAACCTTTTTTGCTATCCGCGGCAGCTGCTTCTCCTTGTATAAAGGATCTAGTGCGCTTTGTTAATTCGTCAAAGGTCTGTGGAACTTTGTCATTCAGCTTGCGGATGAGTTCTGGGTTATTGATTCCATTCATGAACCCTGAAATTTTTAGGATTTCAGGACATGCTTTTGACTTGTATGCACTCATCTTTAAAACGTTCCATAAAAGCGCTGGTTGATTCCCCTTGACGCTGTTTCACTCTTGCTAGTTCCACAGGGTTTTTAGCGCACTTCTTTCGCTAGGTGAAGTTGAGGCGGAATGCTTTCTGTAGTTCCTCAAATCCACCAATGCTCCTACGTGGGAGTTTGCTAAACCATGTGCGCGCGTTTCCTACTAACGTGGAATTAAACATGTGACACCACACAGGCTGTGGCCAATTTTCGATAGTTGCGGCTGATTCGAAAATTTTTAGGTGATCATCAGGATCACCTGTTCCATCATATGTTTTCACGTTAGCGGGCATACGCCTGCGTTTGCGGTCTGAGTAATCGCTGATGCGCCGTGTAAACGCATCAATTTTCTGGCGTCGCCATGGGAGAGACATATCTTCATTCTCTTCCTCGCAACGTCTTCCTCTTGACTTCCAGTGTCCTGTTTCTTTATCCTCGTTATCCGAGGAGTCGCTGGAAGAAGGGTAGTCTCTTTTTCGGCGCTTGCGCCAGCTTCTTTCAGAAGAAGAGCTTGAGGGATCTCTGCTTGGGGATCTTCTTCTCCCCAACCTGTCTTGAATCCTCCTACTCCCAGGTTTGGAAGATCCTTGGCTTGGCGAATGTTGAGGCCCTAATCGATCTTGTATTCCCCGACTGCCAATTCTGGAGTGGACATTGGTGCGCCTCTCGCTGTCTTCTGAGTATTGTGAATCAGATATCGTACCCAATCTATCATGGATAGTGGTACGTTCTGCGCGTCTTCCTCGTGGGTGACGCGATGGTGATGGTTCGTGTTGAGGACCAAAATTGAGTAGGGCTTGTAGACCCGCGCTTGCTCTTCTTGTTGCTTCTTCTTGCATGAGGGCGGTTAGGGTTTCATAATTTTGGGATACAAAGTTTCCCAAGGTTAGATCAGGTGCGTCCTCAGTTGTTGCAAGAATTTCTGCCTCAGTGTTTGGCGCCCTGTTTCGTTCAGGCGCGCCTGGCGGCGCAGTGTTGTTCACTGCGGGTGTAGCCTGATGAGGAGTGGTGAAGAGGGTGCGTTGGAGTTCCTCAACGCTTGGGACCACTGAAGAAATTATAGGTAGTTCCATCGCTGGAGGAGGTTGGGTTGTCCCTGCCTCTTGGTGATCAGGTGCGCTGGTTGTCCCAGCAACCTGTCTAGAGGTTGAATCTTGTCGATTCTTCCTCTGATGGTCACGTTTTTCTGACTGCCGAGTCCGCTGACTTGAATTCTTATGCTTTGTCATTCTAGTGCTTGGTTCTTAGTAGGGTCCCACGGATGGCGCCACTTGTTGATACAAAAGTTGGGCGTACCTGGTTATTGGTCTCTTGCTCTCGTATCAATTCGCTTCTTAGCACTTTGTTACCTGCGTACTAAGAAAATAAAACAACACCGTTAGGATTATCGAGGGATTGTCTCCCCCGATTAGACTCCGGTGTGAGAGTAAGTAATCGATTTAGGGTTCTCTTAAAGAGTTAGGGTTTTGTATATCGTACCTTGAATGAGAATCGTATGATTCTATATATAGGGGCTAAGAAACCATGTTTCTTGATCCTTACTCTTCGCACGCGTGGTGCTTATCCGAGGTAAAGATATCTATTCCATGAATAGATAATCCTTATCGTGTACCCGGTGGGTTGGATTAGGCATTGGGCTTCGTGAGCCCAAAGTATTAATACTGCGGTCCGTACCATTGTCATGGTAGCCCATTCGTGGTGGGCTTAGATGTGAGTAATGTCTATCATTTGGGCTTGTGGCCCAGATATAGGCTATACGTCATCAAATCGCTTCTTCTTCTTTTTCTTTCTCGTTCTTCACTTTTTACAACAAAAAAAATGCTAATAACACGTAATTTTGAATTTCTGGGCCTAATACAAACATAAATCTTATAAAATAAATTCATTTATTTTGCAAAGGCGGATTATAAGGCCCAACATCACTTGTAGGTCCTTAGATTCAAAGCCCATCAAGATTACTTTAGGCCTTTTGGGTTGATAGTTTCAACTTATTGTTGATAGTTTTGTTTTTGCTTTTTAAACATTTGTTTTTTATGCCATTTAAAAAACCAAGCAGACATTCATTTATCATGCTCTGGTTTGTGTTTACAATGAAAAAAATCCTAAATATACATTTGAATTTAGAAAAAAATAAAATGATATCACAAGTAAATATGAAACAATATGGCCGTTTGTAATATGTTGCTTATCGTTAGCAGAGCCGTCTCATGGATTTCTGTGACCCCGTGTCATTATCACAAAGAGACCCATAAGGCTCAAACAACGATCCTGTGCAATAGCACCGCTTGCACTTCCCTAAAAACGGCTCGATTCTTAGCATACGCATATCTTTTGTAGGGTCAATTATGACAATGAGATAGACGCTTTACGTTAACTAAACCACCTATATAACAATAAGTAAAGCTAAATATATTAGTGAGATCTCTGTCATAGTAAAAACTCATTGATTTAAGAAACCGATGTGGTTCAAGCTTTGGCTGGACATGAATCAACTGGTTTCTAAAGACATGCTTGAAACTTCTTAATATACTAAAAACTAGTAACATTGTTTAATTGAATTTGAGGATCATGATAACTTTAAACTTTAAGACATTGTCGTAACAAGTATGTATTAGAACGTTAATGTACTATATCTACTCTTCATGTTTATTATGACACTAGTGACGTACTTATTTTACGTTGAGGCCATGTGAATGTATCATCTACATCTACCTCTACCTCGACGTATACATCCATACATAAACGTTTCCTTGATCCTTGTCTATTTACTCAACGATTTTAAAAAGATTTAATTGCATTTTTGGTCCTTGTGGTTTGGCCAAATTGTAGATTTGGTCCCTAAAAGTTTGAAAGTGCACCAGAGGTCCCCATTTTCAAGTTTTTGTTGCATTTTTGGTCCCTGGGCCCACACGCCGTTAATGCTGCTCCGTTACTCACCCCATGTGTGTTGCACACGAGGGTTTTTTGGTCATTTCACTAACTAAAAAACACGGACCACTTTTGTACCCAACCGACCCCACACCACAAAATCTAATAAAACTACCCACCCACTCACTAAAAAACAATTTCCTCTTTTCTGAAACCCTAATTTACTAATCAAAACATAATCCTAAATGATCTAAAGGCTTGCAAAAATCGTCCCTTAAGATTCACAGTGTAAAATGGTTAGGGGAGTTCAAGTTTGGCGTTTTCGACCTGATCATGCACTTAACACATATGATCCGTATACAGCTTATGGTAAGGCATTGGCAATTTGGCAGAGTTTGTAAACATTTTTTTTTTGTTGTTGATTATTGATTAGCTTAAATTCTGACATTGTTGTTTTGTTTCTTAAACAGCCGATTATCCCAACATCTTTTCAATGATGGTGCACCATGGTGGAATTTTCACAAGCAGACCTAATAGGAATTATGTAAATGGCAAGGTACAATTTGTGGATTTTGTAGATAGTGAACACTTAACGGTTGAGGTGGTTAATAACATTGTAAAAATGTTAAAATATGATCCACAACAACTTATGTTCTATCACTTCAGACAACCTAAGAAAAATTTGGATTGGGGACTTAGAGCATTGGCTTGTGATGATGATATTGTGAGCCTGATTAGTTATGTTTCAAGCATAAGGTTATAGAAGTTTTCATTGAACACAATGAGACCAGGGTTGAGTCATTTTATAAGCCTTTATTTAGGAAAACAATGGAGATCAAGGAGATAGATGACACTAATGAAATAGTTGATTTGGATGAAGATGATGTTGTGAAGAAACTAGTGCCTAGGTCTAGTAGGCAGTTGGCCCTTGAGTGATTAAATGAACATGTTATACATATGTGGCTATGGTAGAGCAGGTTAACACAGTTGTGGGTATGGATAACTTCATTGATAGTGGTAATGAGCTGGGTAATGAGCTAGGTAGTGATAATGAGCAGGGTAATGAGCTAGGTAGTGATCATGAGCAGAGTAGTGACCATGAGCAAGGTAGTGACCGTGAGCAGGGTAGTGACCATGAGGAAACTGACCAAGTTATAGAAGAAGAGGAACACATTGTAGAGCAAGTAGATGTCCCTATGGATGGATTTAGGTTTAATATTGATGATGATGGTGATGGTGTAAATGAGGCTTTGACTACTGAAGTTAATTCAACAGAGGATGATATTAAGGAAATTGACTTTGATTCTTATGAAAGTAATCTTGGGGATGATAATGATAATGCTAGGAAATCTACACTTAGGAAATTAAAGAAACAAGGGAAACAAGTGGCTTCACAGCAAAGGATTGTTAACTACTTCTTTGTTGGGCAGGAGTTTTCAACTAAGAAAGATTTGCAGATTTTTGAATGTGAATACCCAATCCAGGTGCACCCTTTAAATACCTTAACAGTTTCAAGGCAATCTTTAAATGAGACTTTAATGGTTTGTGCATGAACTGCCTTAGGCAGTGAACAGAGTAAGCTATGTTAGGCCTAGTGTGAGTAAGATAGATTAATTTACCAATTAATTTTTTATACTCAGTTATGTTATTCAAATGGTGATGGTGATGGTGTAAATGAGGCTTTGATTACTGAAGTTAATTCAACAGAGGATGATATTAAGGAAATTGACTTTGATTCTT
The DNA here is from genome assembly GCA_030686995.1 of Artemisia argyi. Classification (NCBI taxonomy): domain Eukaryota; kingdom Viridiplantae; phylum Streptophyta; class Magnoliopsida; order Asterales; family Asteraceae; genus Artemisia; species Artemisia argyi. The sequence goes on along the minus strand of CM060695.1, from coordinate 10,016,746 downwards.
ATGAAAGTAATCTTGGGGATGATAAAGATAATGCTAGGAAATCTGCACTTAGGAAATTAAAGAAACAAGGGAAACAAGCAGCTGCACAGCAAAGGATTGTTAACTAGTTCTTTGTTGGGCAGGAGTTTTCAACTAAGAGATATGCTAAAAAGAAAATTCAGGCACATTTTGTTGAAACTAGGAGAAACATTAAGTTAAAAAAAATGATAAGGTTAGGATGAGAGCTGTTTGTTATGGGACAGTTCCAGGTTTGGGAAATAGTGGTCCTGGTGGACAACAAAAATCTATTCAAAGCACAAAAGGACAAATGGTCAATAGTCAAAAGGGAAATAATCTTGTAAAGGGGAAAAACAAGGGAATAAATGTAATTGCACAAGAGGATGAGCTTAATAAATGTCCTTGGAGTGTGTACATTCACTATGTACCAGAGATCCAAAAATGGGTGGTTAGGACATTTACTGATTTACATAAATGTCTTCATTCTAGAAAAATCAAAGCTTGCACATCAACTTTTCTTCACATGTTCAAGATCTGATACAATTGAATCCAGAGATGCCAACCAAGGATATACAAGATTAAATGCAGAAGCAGTTTCATGTTTGGGTTTCTATTCATAAGGCTTTTAGAGCAAAAGCAAAGGCACGGTCTGCTTTAAAAGGTGATGCTGAAGTGCAATATGCTTTACTTAGAGACTGTGTGTTAGAATTACAAAAGGCTAATCCAAACACAACAGTTAAGTTAGATGTTTATACATGCAATGGGTCCCTTCATTAGATGCATCATCTATCCAGAAGCAACCTTACCAGGAACAATTCTGATTCTAATTCCCATGTCACAGTAATAATTTTATAAAACATAGATCCAAACACCCATGAATCATCATTTTTTTGAGAACCAACATTAAGAATTAGCTGAAATCTGCAAATGCAGTATTCACATTCTTGTTTGGGCAACTGTAGCTAACGACGTGATTAGATTAAACGTAGCCTAAGACTATAGATAGAAAAATGAGTTTGGTAATAGGTCAACTTTTTAGAAAGGTGAAAACAGCCTGGGTCGACCCAGCAGCACTTGTTAGTTCATCTTTTCGATGTCATAAATAACCAATACTTCACAATAAATGTAGCCCAAATTAAACTATTTTTTCACATAGTTGGGTTGATATCGCCCTTTCTAGAATAATATACCATCTTCGTACTTACATATACTATAATACAGTAATATATTGTTCTGGTGTCTTTTTTTTCCCACAAATTATAGGTTTAAATATTATAAATATCATTGGTTGTTTGAAGCACCTATTGGAAAACCAATTTCTAAATTAGCAATGTCAATTAATTGATGCGAGTGTAAACTTATATAATAGTAATCACAAATGTAGTAACCATTGAATGTAGTTTTTGTTCTCCGGTCAATGGACTTAAGTCCTTCATTGTGATCCCAAAGTTGCCGCTGTTGTTTACTGGTAGAACCTATAACAGAAGTTGCACACATATATATATAAATTATCCTTCTTGGTTTATTCTCAGGATTCAAGATGTTAATGAGCTTCACCAACTCGCTTGAATCCATTTTGTCGCTCACCTTTTACATGAAAATATGACTTGTAAGCTACTAATCTTTATCGTGCAAAAATTAAATGAAGTTGCTTATTCTATAGCAAAGGCATGCAAAACCCAAGTAGGATATGTTTTCAACACAAATGTAAATGTTTTATTAGCAAGCACAAGAAACATCATCATTATCTCTTAATCACTCCATCGTTAAAAATTGAAAAAAAATAATAATAAAATAATAATAATAATAATAATAATAATAATAATAATAATAATAATAATAATAATAATAATAATAATAATACACCGCATGAGTTTGTTTCATGGTAGAATTTAGCAAAAATATAAACCTTCTTACTTCAGATTATGTGATTTTCAATTCTTTTTTTAATTAGGATGTACCAATCAGTGTTTCATTTAAGCCCAAACAAATAATCAAGAACGACCCCATTGATAAAGAATCCTTGCTTCAAAGTTGGGGTACACTTATCACTAAATTACGGAGATGGAGCTCCAGTATGTTGTAACATGCTACGATCTTCAATGGTCCAACAAAGTAAGTTTTGCTCAATTCCTTCTGTGTATCCTCCATCAATGCACCTGCAAATAAAACAATCTAATATGACCCAAACCATAGAGGTAGAGACGACGGAAAGGGGGAGGGCAATATCAAAAGACTCATGAGCGAATTTGTAGTGACAGAATATAAATGGCTGATTTTTAAAGAAATCTAATCAAACTATTACCTACCATGGTTAGAATCTGCACCCTCAACTAATTATTAAATTTAAACTATACTTGTTCGGTGTGAACTTATTAATTCTATTATTCATAGATATTCAAAACCGTCATAATAATTATAAATAAAAGATATACATGAGGATGCAAAGAAACAAAGTTAGTTTAATAGATGTGACTAATAATAGATTTGAGCTATAATTTTATAATCTACATAATATACATTTAGTCGTCAATGGTTGATGCCATCAATGGATAGCTAGGGGTGTTTGGGTGCTGCTGTCAAGGGGTGTTTGGCTGCTGTTGTCCGGTATGTTTGGTTTCTGTTAGAAGGGTGTTTGGTTGCTGCTGTCATCCACGTTGAACGTGTTTCAATGCCCAAAGGCTGCCCCTAAGGTCCCATGTCTACATTTCCAGGTTAATGAGAATCTACTCGTCTACTATCAAAATAGGGTGACCTTTGGTTTTGGTACGTATCCGGTTCCATTGGACCAGGATGTCGTGGGACACCTTGGCCATCTGACGGCCCATGTGGTGGAGGTGCATAATTGAGTAGTGGTCCCAATGGCTCACCTTGAGAGCCAGGTTGATTTGGACCAGGTGGCTGCAAAAACTCGCTTGAATGAGGGCCATGATATCCAATTTGTATTGACGGTACATGTTCCATTTATTTAATATCCATCTATCACATTTATTGGCAATGACCTCACCAGTTTGCCCATATAAAACTGCTTAGGTACCAGTGACTAATTGTGTACATATCGGTGTATGCCTGTAAAGAGTGGCTAAAGATCAGAGGTAGAAAAATGAATGTCCTAGGTTATGTAACGGGTCAACTGAGGTGAGTCAAAAAAGCGGGTACAGATCAGAGTTACAAAATAGTAGCATGAAAAGAATTAAACTCATTCAATGAGGATGTTTTTTGGGTTTAAATTCATATACTATTTTACTATACTATTTTTCAAAACTGACCAACTCCTCTTTTGTAATGTCATTGTAATTTTTCATACATAAACATTTATCTACAATAACCACTTTGAATTATGTTTTCGTATCACCAGTTGATAAGCGGACATTTCTGGTTGTGGGCTGCGGGGTAGCAGCTACAACCAATCTAACGGTGTAAAGTAAAGTGTAACATATAGTGAACCTTTGTCCTGTGGTGTCTCATCAGTACGGGTCAAAGCTGGAGCACGCACCAGTGTAATTTAGAAAAAAATTGATATCACAAGTAAAAATGATAATATGGCCGTGTATAATATGTTGCTTATCTTTAGCAGAGCCGTCTCGTGAATTTCGGTGACCCCGTGCTCTCAAACACACAAACAAAATACACATTTATTAATAGTGCATGAATTAATGAAACTCAAGCCTCATATTATGTATATATATACTTGAAGTGCATGAAACTTTGTGACCCTCATCAAGCAAAGATCCTGTGCAATAGCACCGCTTGCACTTCCCTAAAAACGGCTCGATTCTTAGCATTTGCATATCTTTTGTAGGGTCAATTATGACAATGAGATAGACACTTTACGTTAACTAAACTACTTATATAACAATAAGTAAAGCTAAATATATTAATGAGATCTCTGTCATAGTAAAAACTCCTTTAAGAAACTCGTTGTCCGATGTGGATCAAGCTTTGGTTGTACATGAATGATGAATCAACTGGTTTCTAAAGACATGCTTGAAACTTCTTAATATACTAAAAGTTAATAACATTGTTTAATTAAATTTGAGGATGATGATAACTTTAAACTTTAAGACATTGTCGTAACAAGTATTTATTGGTACAGGAACACATCGATCTTATTCCAGGTGCAAAATACAGTAATTTACGCATGATGAACATGCATGATTGATATTGAATAGAAAAAATAAATATATAATTGTAAGTACTGAACCTAACTTTCACATGGTATACGTAATATCTACTCTTCATGTTTATTATGACACTACTTACGTACTTATTTTACGTTGAGGCCATGTGAATGTATCATCTACGTCTACCTCTACCTCTACGTATACATCCATACATAAACGTTTCCTTGATCCTTGTCTATTTACTTAACGATTTTAAAAATGAATAATTAGATAATTAGCTGTTACATAACATGATTCTAAAATTTGTATTTGCATTTAATTATGACTAGACGAGTACCCGTGCATAGCAACGGGATTTTATAGCGATAGATCGTTTAGTGATAAAAAAAAATTATGGTTATAAACGAAAAATAATAAAAGTTTGAAGATTTAGAGATTAAACATAATGTTTTGAAACCCGGTTCGACCCGTTCTGGACGAAAAATGGGTCGATTTAAATCGAGTGAACCCGACGGGTTGGGTCGAAAACGGGTCAAATTAAACCGGGTCAACCCGCCGGGTTTGAAGTGTCCCAAGTCAACCCGGTTTTCGATGTGTATTAATAGTTTCATTTTGAAATATATGTTTTCGTATGGCTTTTATTAGTTAAACGAATGGTGGCGACACCGGTTCCCGGTTGAACCCGTTGGTCCGGTCCAGTTTTCAAAACTATATGTGCCATCAACTTGTTAGCTTGTATGAAGCTTTGTGTGTTTTATTAATTTGTATAATGTGTAAAATAACATTAGTTAGTGTGTTAATTATTTTATATTTAGATTATGTTGTAGCTTGTTTAAATTGTACATTGTGAAAATTTTAGTGTACTTTTTAGTAAGGGGTGTTTTAATTTGTTGTTTTTAATTTGATATATATACTTTTAATTGGTTGCACAATGTGAATAAATTATTGTACTTTAAAGTTATGGGTGTTTTAATAAGAGTATTACTTATACTATGCATTTCTCTCACCTTTAACTTTCAAGATTTCACTTTTCAAGATTTGGTCATACATTCTTTGTAGCGACAAATAATTTATTCGACAAATAGTTTATTCATCAAAAAAAGTTTATAGGTTATAAATGAAAAATAATAAAAGTTTGAATATTTAGGAATTAAACATAATGTCTTGAAACCCGGTTCGACCCGGGTGGTTCAACCGGGTGAACTGTTCCGGTCGAAAAATTGGTCGATTTAAACCGGGTCAATTTGCTAGGTTGGGTCGAAAACGGGTCAAATTAAACCGGTTCAACCGTCTGGTTTGAAGCGTCCCGGGTCAACCCAGTTTTTGATTTGTATTAATTGGTTGTATTTGATTTGGTAGATTTGTTTTTAATTGGTTGTATAATGTGAATAAATCATTGTACTTTTAAGTAATGAGGTGTTTTAATAAGAGTATTAATTATATTTCATAATTTCCTTTAATAAGATTTTTCAAGATTTTCACTTTTCAAGATTGACCATTTTTTCAAGATTGTCCATTTTTCCTTTATATGTAGTATAGATATACGAATTTTCTTTTTAATGAACTTTCTTTTTCATAGAAGATAATCAGATATATTCGTTTATTGGGCCTTTCAGTGAAGGCATATATACTATTCGATGTTGGGCTTAGGAAAAAGAAAAACTAAGATGTAAGGTTTATAAAACTAATTTTCTGAAAAAAAATTCTATCCATTTTCTATCTCTGCCTCAACGCCTACGTTTCCTACTGCCTTTCCAGTGACTTTTATTATCTGTATATATCATATATTATCATACGACAGTCGAACTTGAACTTGTGAAGATACAACAAGTAATGAATGATTTTAGATAACAACTGATAGGGCCTTTTCGTAACTCAATCATCAGACAAAAGTGCGTTTCCAGCAGTAGGTTGGAGGTTGCTGCTCCAAAACTGCATTTTGGAAGGCTTAAAACGCAAAAATAAGAAGAAGAAAAAAATGATTGTCAAGTCACTTTTGCCAAACATCTAAAGTAGCTTATTGATTTTGAGCTAATAGCTTGTAAATGTATGTAAGTTGATAATTTTTGTTGTTCTATGTTGCCAACTTTTTTTTCCCTCTTATTAAAACACAATCTTTTCATATTTCGTGTATTTTGTGACGATTTTACTCTTACTTTTTCAAAGTTCGAAAGGTAAAATGGTCATTTTACATAGCTGAATAGTTACAAAATACACACAAATGCACAATAGACGAAATTTGAAAAGATTGTGTTTTAATAAAGAAAAAAAAAAATTAGCTACATAAAACAAGAAAAAATGTCAACTTGAATACATTTACGAGTCACTAGCACTTTGATTTTTTAAAACTTGTTATAATCAGTTGCAATCCCAAACACCTCTTAAAACAACACAAGTTGTCAACTTGTCGTAAGATGTTAGAAACTTTATGTAGTGCAAAATATCTTATCATAAAGTAAATATGATTACTTTAGGGCTAGAACCACATAAGTTCTACAAAATAAAATCAACAAAATAATAATGACATGTTAATACGTAGTATTCTCTCTTTTTCTTTTAAAATCATTTCATATTTTTAGCCAATAGTACACTCTGTTCCCGAGTATAAAAAGGAAAGAAGAGAAAGGAAGAGAGAAAAAACGAGGGAAAAGAAGAGGAGAGGAAAAAAAAATGATTTTCAATTTTGTGTTCCCTAGTTGGAGAGAAAAGAAAAGTCATGTAAGAAAAAATGGCTTAAAAACAACTTTCTCTCCAAATCATCCCAATTTAGGAAGAAGATTAGGAGAGAAGTTTTGGCATAATTTTCTCTTCTCTTCTCTTCTCTCCAAAAAAAACTCTGGAATGTGACTTTTTTTCAGTTTTTTCTCTACTTCTCTTCTCTTCTCTTCAAATTAGAACTCGGGAACAGAGTAGAGTCTAAGACACATTCTTTTGCGGATTTGTTTTATAAAATTTACGTGGTTTTAACATATCTCGTTACTTAACCTTGCTAGCTAGTATCCAGCGCATAAAACTCTTTTGAATTTCATACACTGCCGCATCATAATATGTCATTTTTACAAGAGAAAAAAATAAATACAATGCATAAACCTCTCCATAATTAAATAAATTTCCACATCAGCCTATTTTTTAAACTATTCTTCATATATAGATTAATTTATTAATATTCGATATTACAAGAGTTGTAGCACGGGTATGAAATGTGGAGCAATGGATTAATTGAACCATGCATGCCACATGTGTTTTTGGTTTTCATGAAATTACCTTGTCAACATCGATCATCTTATTTTTTTAAACAGCTTCCTATTTTTTTAAACTGCTTATCTTGTAAAAAAATAGGGTGATCATGTTGGTCTATGGGAGATCTGACCGTGATCAAACTTCAGAATATCCCCACGGCCCATGCAACTTGCAAATACATGCATCCTTATTCGTTAAGCATTACTCGTTTAAAAAAAAAAAATAAAATAAAAAAAATAATAATAATAATAATAAAAAAAAAAAAGAAGTTAAGCATTACATACACTATTTATAATACTGTACGTGTAAATCTCTTCGTTGAAAAAATAATCAAAATAAGTTTTAAATTTCTTATTGTGTACGGCAAATGAATCATCTCTTTCTGATACACAGCTTAAACATTTTTCTTCTCTTTGTCACAATCATTTTTTTTTATCCATTTAAAAATATTAGTGGTTGATTTCATGAGTAATTAAGCTTGATAGTCAAAGGTCCAGTAACTATCATTGCGAGTTTTTTAAAGTGAAAGAAGACGATTGATTTGTCAATACATATGCATATGCTGATCAACACTTCAAATTAGTCTCCTCAAAATATTATTCTCATTGTTCAAACTTCAATTCACTTCATTTCCCTTCACATTATTGGTTTGGTTGTCAACTTTGATGTACTATCTTGGTTAGTATATATAATGTAATCAAACCTTGATATATTAAGACGATGTTGTTCTAATATATATCATTTTATCTGATTGTGATTAATATATTTACGTGTTATTTATGCGCGTATTCTGTTAGAGTTTATGGATAAATATTAACAAGTATATGTCTAGTATCGAACTCGAAACTGCGGGATTGCACACTTTACGTATGAGAATTAAAGTTTAATAATTTAATATAAAGAGTTATATTTAATTATTAATTACACAAAACAAATAAAGAATGTTAGTAATTAACGAAAATTGACTCATGTTCAAAGATAAGGACCAAGGATAAAAAATAGAGAACAAGAAGGATCTAGAACATAAGCTCTAACTTGTTCCCTAAGTTTTGTTATCCTATAAAAGAAAGGTCAAGGGTTTATTTTGATAGCTCTCTTGTACACGTTAATTTTATTTAACAAACTTTTGCTACTTGCTTTTGTCGACAAGAATCACTGTAACATATATACATCATGTATAGTATATTATATGATTCTCTTTTCTTTTATTTGACTTCTGTGATCGACATCAACAAGACAACAACAATATCATAAATGTTTTGATGATTTGTTTTAATTCGGTCGAATGGTTTTGTTTTTTAAAACAAAAATTGTTTTGTGTATTATTTAAACTAGTATTTACTTTAATTCGTTAATAGTACGTGTGTACAAGAACGTGGTACAATCACATTATTGATTGTATCTTTGATCGATTAACAAAACGGTAAGGGGTTAATCATTGATCCTTATAAACCCTAATTAGGGTTCATCCAATTGTTCAAGATTATTGAAGTTTGATTCTTGTTTTGCTAGAATCACAAAAGGTACGTTCCTATTTAATTTATGTTAATCTTTTATATGTTATAGATGTTTCTACGCTTCCGCATATGTGTTTACCTATTTATATGATTGTCATGATACTTATTGAGAGGATCACTTGATTTGATCACACACTATAGGTGTTGGACCTTTTAATATGTAAATATGATACTTTGAGTGATTATGATTAAGTATGCGGAATCTACTTAACCACACTTAAAATATTTATTGGAAATGAAACTGTGATGCTTGTGTTTATTTAACAAAGAACAATGAAAGTATTTCATCAAATGATTCGATATTATTCAAGATAATACGAGTGATCTTCACTATCACTAGGGTTACAAAGACCTTGAATCTTATGTTTTGTTCTATTGTTTTTCTCTATGTATATATTTATCACTATCACTCTTGTCACACTTTAAAGATATATCCAAGATCTTCCTTTTATAGTCCAAGGAAAAGATCTTTTACAATCTATATGACTCATCAAATTACTAGTTTATGACTTATCTTTATTCTAGCTAGATGATGACTTATCATGTTAGTCATTAAGATACAACATGTATCTAGGATTACAACTCACTTAGAGTGTTCAATTTGATGACTACAACAAAGATATTTTTCTTGTATATGAGTCAGTAGAATAAGTTGTACTTATCTACACAGCTGTTATATGAGTCATAGTAGCATCAGCAGAAACACTATCAGTAGAAAACATTCTTCAGCAGAATCCATCAGTGAAAACTTGCTTTGTGCTTTATCAGCAGAAACATACTTAATGTATTTCCTTAAACCTTTATGCTGATTCTTCTGATTATTTAATTCCCAACAATCCTCCCCTAAACATGTGAATTACATTCAAACATGTTTTCCTGAATTAAATGAGGACTTTGTGAAGATCTTTCAAACACTTCATTGTTAGACTGTGATCTGAACTTTCTTCTCTTTTGAGTGATTGAATGTCTTTCTCTGAAACTCATCTGCTTTCTTTTCTTTGCTCCAATCTTTGGACTAGAAGATGGTGCAATATACAACTTGAAGAATTATAGGAGGCAATGATGCTGTGTATCTTGGATGCTTGTTCCAAGAAATAGAAATCATCTTTCAGCATGTCTTTGGAAGTGATGAACAAACATAGTGAACTGAAATTTAAACCTTTCATCTTTTGATCTAGATAGAACTTTCTCCTATCAGCTCTGTTCTTGTTCTTTATCAGTAGAAACCATGTCATCATCTTGTATGCTCTTATCTTTTCCTTCTTTTTCTTTGGTTAATCTTCCTTTTAAAGGGCTTTTGTAACCTCCCCTGAGATTTATTTCTCTCTTGAGCAATTTCCTCCCCTGTTTGGAAGATCTCCCACAATCATATCATATAACCATCATCTGATCTAGCAATTTCCATGTTTTCAGACAATTTGTACATGAAGCCATCAATTCCTTAAGAGTTTAAATGATGCCCTCATCACTTCTAGGTGTGTAACCTCCTATGAGAGGTGAATCACTGAGCATGGACTCATAATCCATCATTAGATGATTTTCTGAGCCTCTTTGAAAATCCTTTTTAAGAAATATTTGACTTAGCAGTATGAACATGATTTTATGATTAAAACTCATACTGCTTCTAAACATTTTGAAGGGATTAAGTGTGGTAACTAACACTTAATCAAAATTTCGGTTTAAAGCAACATCTGGTTGTGTGAGAACCAATGTTTTCACTTATAAATAACTGCCTGTGTACAGATAAACCTATTCAAAAGGCTTTCTTTACAGGGTTTCCAGCTCGTGGCATTTGTTACCTCTAACACAAGTGTTAGATTCACTTTTGCTCGCTGTTCTTTCTATCAGATATCCGTAGATTAGTCACATTATACTTGAGAGTATAAAATGATAGAAAGTGTGTTGTATCAGTTATTAACTGATCAACTAATTTATCAATTCAAAGTGAAACATCATAATCAGGTTCCAAGAAAGAAGTTTTAAGGAGTTTTGAAATCCCAAACTCTTTCTATCATGAACCTATTATATCAGCAGCAATGATCAGCATTCAGCAGCAATGATCATAGATTTCACTTGAAATAGCCTTTGAGCTCAAACATTCATACCTGAAATTGTTAGTCTAAAACCAAAAGAACAAAGTACAAAGTACTTGTCTTGAATTAGAATTATGCATAGGACTAACTGTATGAATAACTTTAAATTGGTAATAGTAGTTTTAGATGACAAAGTTAGATGCATTAACAAAATCTATATACAAGAACACATTATTTTGAAAATTTTAAAGATTAAGCATTCCAATACCTGCTACCAAGTACTGAAATCTTCCAACATCAAAAGCTTTTGTAAGAAGATCTGCAAAGTTTTGTTCTGAAGCAATTTTCATTACTTGAATTAACCTCTTTTCATTGCAATCTCTAATAAAATGATGTCTTATTTCAATGTGTTTTGTTTTAGAATGTTGCACTGGATTTTTAATAATGCAAATTGTACTACTATTATCAATATGAATAATGGTATGTAAGAAATTGTACCCATAGTCAAGAAGTTGGTTTTGAAGCCATAGGACTTGACCACAACAATTTGCAGCAGCTACATATTCAGCTTCAGTTGTTGAAGTAGCCACCATTGTCTGCTTCTTACACTGCCATGAGATAAGTCTACACCCAAGGAATTGACATCCTCCTGTTGTTGATTTTCTGTCCAAGCTAGCACCAGCATAATCACTATCTGAGTATGCTACCAAGTCAAAAGATGACTCCTTAGAATACCACAGACCCAACCTAGGTTGACCCTTGAGATATCTAAAAATTCTCTTGACTGCTGTTAAATGAGAAACCTTAGGAGTTACTTGATATCTTGCACAAGCACAGACAGAGAACATGATATCAGGTCTTGATGATGTGAGATACATCAAAGAACCTATCATAGATCTGTATGTGTGTACATCCACATTAGTTCCTTCTACATCTTTAAGAAGTGGCTTCTCAGGATCAATTGGTGTGCTTGCTGTTTTGGAATCAGCAAATTGAAACTTTCTAAGAATCTCTGCAACATATTTGTCTTGACTAATAAAGATTCCTTCTCTTGATTGTTTAACCTGCAGACCCAAAAAGAATGTAAGTTCCCCTATGGAACTCATCTGAAACTTATTGTGCATAAGCTTCTCAAACTCCAAACAAATCTCCTTCCTTGTAGATCCAAAGATGATATCATCCACATACACTTGAACTAGCAAAAGATCCTTCTTATGCTTCTTGGTGAAAAGTGTCTAATCTATCTTGCCTCTTTGAAATCCATTTGAAATTAAGTAGGAAGCCAGTGTTTCATACCAAGCTCTTGGTGCCTGATGTAGGCCATATAGAGCTTTAACAACCTTGTACACTTTGTCTGGATGGTCAGGATCAACAAAACCAGGAGGTTGTGAGACATACACCTCCTCTTCAATAGTACCATATAAGAAAGCACTCTTGACATCCATTTGATAAACTGTGAATCCCATAAATGAAGCATAAGCCAAAAAGAGTCTAATGGCTTCAATCCTTGATACTGGAGCAAAAACTTCTTCATAGTCTATCCCTTCTTCTTGTGTGTACCCTTGAGCTACTAATCTAGCTTTATTTCTTATCACTATGCCCCTTTCATCCCTTTTATTCCTAAAACCCCATCTAGTGCCAATTACCCTTACACCACTAGGTAAATCAACTAGCACCCATACCTTTTGAATCTTAAACTGAAGAAGCTCTTCTTGCATAGCCTCCAACCAGCTTGAATTCTCTAGGGCTTTATGAATATTCTTTGGTTCATCTTGTGAGAGAAAACATACAAATAAGCAAGAGTTTGAAAACTCGTGTTGTTTTGAAGCATAAAGGGCATCAAGAAGCCCTTGTTGATCTGAAGACATCAATTGTTGTCTTGTCTTTACTCCTGATTGTACATCTCCTATCACATTTTCTAAGGAGTGAACTTTGTGAATCCTTGAGTGTGGAGTAGAAAGAACTTGATAATCAGGTGGAAGGTTGTTGAAATCCACCTCATTTTCTGAGAGATTTGCTTGTGTTTCTTCTGATGGACCATCAGCAGAAACATTTTGCTTATCAGTGGGAACGATTTGCTTATCAGCAGAAACAACAGTGTTACTTCTTATTTGAAACTCTTGTTCCTTAGCTCCTTCTTCCTTATATTCATCTTCAACATCTTCTTTAGAATTTCCAGAAGAAGATTCACCATTTATTGAATTTGAATCCACACTTGAATTTGTCCATATTGGCATCATCACATAATCTTGATCTGTCTCCTTCTCTAATCCATCTCCATTTGTTGCATCAGCAGTTTGTGAACCTGAAAATTCATTAGATTCTGCAACAAAAGGCACATAATTCATTGATTTGGATAGAGATTCAAGATCAAATAGCCATTTGGGACGTTGACCTTCTACATTGGTTTTATTTTCCAAAAACTTCACATGTAGATTTTTCTCTACTCTTCTAGTTCTCATGTTGTATACTCTGAATGCTTTGCTATTGATAGAGTATCCAACTAAAAATCCTTCATCTGCTTTACCATCAAACTTTCCAAGATGGTCTAAGGTATTCAGAATTTTCACATGACATCCAAAAGGTCTAAGAAATCCTATTTCAGGAGTTCTACCTCTAAAAAGTTCATATGATGTCTTATTGTGAGGTTTTACAACTAAAACTCTATTTTGAACATAGCAAGCAGTGTTGACTGCTTCTGCCCAAAAAGTTATAGGTAACTTAGAGTCAGCTAACATAGTTCTAGCAGCTTCTATTAGTGTTCTATTTTTCCTTTCAGCAACTCCATTCTGTTGTGGAGTTCTTGCAACACTAAATTCTCTTTTAATACCTTTTTCTTTGCAGAAATCATCCATAACTCTATTTTTAAATTATGTCTCATTATCACATCTAATGACTTTTACTCTTTTGCTTACTAGGTTTTCTATCTCTGTAATGAAGGTCTTAAGGATGCTAGAAGTTTCATCCTTAGTTCCTAAAAAGAATACCCATGTAAATCTACTAAAGTCATCAGTAATAACTAGACAATATCTCTTATGCAACAAACTTCTAACATTTGTAGGACCAAATAAGTCCATATGCAGCATAAACAATGATTGATTGATAGAGTTAAAAATTTTGGGCTTACAAGTGGCTTTATGTTGTTTGCCTTTAAGACAAGCAATGCATGTTTGATCATTTTCAAATCGTTTTTGAGGTAAACCTCTTACCAAACCATCTTTGACAATCTTAGTTATGGTTTTGAAGTTAATATGACCAAGCCTCCTATGCCATTTCATAGATTCATCCAATGTGGCCTTAGCAAAAAGACAAGAGAATCTTTTGGAACAATTTTCTTCATATCAACACTGTACATGTTGCCTTTTCTTGGAATTCTAAGAAGTGCTTGACTTTCATCAGGCATCTTAAAATCAGAAGAAAATACAAGACATTCAGTGTCAGTAAAGAGAACTTTGTTCTTTTTGTCACACATTTGTGAGACACTAAAAAGATTATACTTAAGCTCTTGCACATAGTACACATCTTCAAAATCTAGTTTACCGGTTTTAATAGTACCTTTACCAGTAAGTTTTCCTCCAATTCCTCCTCCAAAGGTAACATAGCCTCCATCTACTGATTGAAAATTTGAGAGATAAGACTTGTTGCCTGTCATGTGCCTTGAACATCCACTATCTGAGAATCCTTGATCTTCAGTATCTGCTGATGAATGTCCCTGCACATAAATAAAGGAATTAGGTTTGTTTTGGGATCGAAACCATTTCTGACTTGGATCCGCCTCTTGCATCAATGGGATGTAATCTTTTGAGAATTGTTGATGCAACATTGGATTTAAGAATCCAACATGCTGAGGCCTTAACAACATTTACCCTATTTCCCTTAGCAGCAGTATGCTTAGCAGAAACTGTTAGCTTTGTAGTTGTACCCTTTGGTCTCTAAACTTGTTTTTGGACCACTGCTTTTGTTTGAATGGGCCTTTGAACAATATTAGATGCATGTTTGAAAGTTGTTTTTGCACCCTTAATTGTTGATTTTGGGTAAACAGTCATATATGGTTTTTCAGCAGAAACCATTTTCCTTTCAGCAGGAACAGTTTTTGCTCTATCAGCAGGAACTGCTTTTGTGACTGTTTTGGGTTTTGATCTTTTGTAGTTCACTCTATTACTTTCATACCCAGATACCCATTGGTTGCAGAAAGTTGCAAGATGGTCAAAACTACCACATGTGTAACGAAGTTTGTTATCTCTTTGTTGGAGAGACTTGAGGCTATACCAATTCCTTTGGTTACCTCTAGGCTTGTTTATGGTTCTATATTGTTCACAATATCTTACTGGTTGCCTAACATGTTTTTCATTGGTCTTAGGCCTATCAGTATTGTGTTTGACTATCTTAGGAACTCTTGTTCTTGCTTTCTTAACCACTTCAGGTTTAGACATAACCTGTATAAACTTTTTATCATCAGATGTTGATTCCTCAATGATTGAACCATCTGACTTTCTACAAGAACACACCTTGTCTTTAGGAAGTGAAGTTTTACTTAAACTTTCACTTTCTTTCAAAGGTTCATTAACAACTACATTAGATTTTGGTTGAACACCATAATTTAATTCAGGTAGTTGAAATTCAGGTAATCCTGTGTGTTCTAGGTCAATTCCTGAGGGTGAAGGAATACCTCTATATGGTGGAGGAACAGATTTGTATCCAACACCAGACTTAGCTTTATTAATAACTTGACATTCAATTAAGTTAGTCACACCCTTAGATGCATAATCTAGTGTTTCTACACTCATTTGAATATTCTCTTTATCCTTTCTAAGCCTATCTACTTCAGCTTTCAAGTTATTAATGTCATTATCTTTAAACATTATTTCTCTTTCAAGAAGAATTTTGACATCAGTAAAGGTAGATTCATTTGTTCGAAAATGTATGACTTGTTCCTCTAGAGTAGCTATACCTCTTTTATGATTAGTTAAGCTATGAGCTGTATCAATTAACTCTGTCCTTTGATTCTCATAACGTTTGGTTAAGGTTTCTAAACTTTTAAGAGCAGAACAATTATTTGAACAAACTTTATCAGGTTGTACCTCTGTGGTGAAAGCCATAAGAGCTGTCTGAGGAGAAGCTTCTTCTTCTTTAGCAGTAAAGCTCCAATCAAATCCTAATCCATCAATAGCTACCATAGCCTTTGGATTGGTTGATTCCCCTGTCTTGGACTTGCTTCCAAAACTTCTATTCTTGCTATCTTGCTGCCTTGGCCTTCTACATTCTCTTGAGAAGTGACCCAACATATGACAGTTATAGCATTCTATCTTTGACTTGTCAAAACCAGCAGTATCATTGCTGCTGATAGTGAGTTTCTTCCCCGTCCTCTGATAGAATTTCTTAGCCCTCATGCTAAGAAGAGAAATTTTCCATTTTAGGTCCATCTCTTCTAAATCATCATCATTGATTTCTAAGAGATCTTCATGAGTAAGCATGGACCCATTATTCTGGCTTGTGAAAAAGGCACAACAAGCCTTTTCATTCAATATACCAAAGGTACTGCTTGATGAACTAGCAGCACCAGCTCCACTATCAACCTTTTCATCTTTAACTGGGTTTAAGATACTAGGAGATGACATAAAAGCCATGTTCCCAGTATATGAACTAGAGACTCCAGTTTTCTTTACTTCTTGTTCCACAATTTTAAAGTTGCTATACAAATCCATAAGTTCCATAGTGTCTATGTCTGGTTTATTCTTCCAAACAACAACATGCATAGCCCACTCTTCTGGTAAGCTTCTCAGAACTTTTGAGTTTAAATCTTCTTGAGGTATATCCACCCCAAGAACAGCAAGTTGACTCACAATTTTCTGTAGCCTTGTAAACATGTGGTCAAGAGATTCATTCATGGTTGATGAGAAATTTTCAAACTGCTGCTTGAGAAGGGTTTTCTGGGTCTTCTTGGTGGCTTCATTCCCTCCATACCTTGCAACAATTGCCTCAAATAATGACTTGGCATCTTTGAATTTGCTGAAGTTTATAAGTTGATCATTTGGAATGGTCATCATCAGCATGCTTCTGGCCTTGAGGTCATTCTTCTTCTTTATTCTTTCATCAGCAGTTGTAGGGATAGTTTGAACAACTAAAATTTCCCTACCTTCAACTGTTGATAAAGTGGTTGTAGGTTTGAAAGAGTTTCCATCTTCAATGATTTCCCAAAGAGTGTAATCCTGCACCTGGAAAAACTGTTCTATTCTTAACCTCCACAATTCAAACTCATTCTGTTTTAGAACTGGCAACTTTGCAGCAACATTTGTTTGAACAGATTCTGTGTCCATTTCTTTTTCTTCTTCTTCTAAATCAAAGATATCAACCTGGAATCTCTGATACCAACTGAGAGGATCACTTGATTTGATCACACACTATAGGTGTTGGACCTTTTAATGTGTAAATATGATACTTTGAGTGAATATGATTAAGTATGCGGAATCTACTTAACCACACTTAGAATATTTATTGGAAATGGAACTGTGATGCTTGTGTTTATTTAACAAAGAACAATGAAAGTATTTCACCAAATGATTCAATATTATTCAAGATAATACGAGTGATCTTCACTATCACTAGGGTTACAAAGACCTTGAATCTTATGTTTTGTTCTATTGTTTTTCTCTATGTATATATTTATCACTATCACTCTTGTCATACTTTAAAGATATATCTAAGATCTTCCTTTTATAGTCCAAGGAAAAGATCTTTTACAATCTATATGACTCATCAAATTACTAGTTTATGACTAATCTTTATTCTAGCTAGATGATGACTTATCATGTTAGTCATTAAGATACAACATGTATCTAGGATTACAACTCACTTGGAGTGTTCAATTTGATGACTACAACAAAGATATTTTTCTTGTATATGAGTCAGTAGAATAAGTTGTACTTATCTACACAGCTGTTATATGAGTCATAGTAGCATCAGCAGAATCCATCAGCAGAAACACTATCAGTAGAAAACGTTCTTCAGCAGAATCCATCAGTGGAAACTTGCTTTGTGCTTTATCAGCAGAAACATACTTGATGTATTTCCTTAAACCTTTATGCTGATTCTTCTGATTATTTAATTCCCAACACTTATATTCTAACAGTGGTATCACGAGCTTGCTATAACATGTAATTGATTACATAAAACACATAAAAAAATGAATTTTGATTGTTTTAGATACATGTTAGGTTGTTTTTTTATAGATCTAGGGTTCTTTATATTTCCTAAACCCTAAAAAAAAAATTTTTTTTGGGGGGGGGGGGGGGGGGGGGTCGATTACCTCTTTATCCAAATTAGGGTTTGTGGTTTTTAATATTAATTGGATTAGAAACCCTAGGTTGCCTACATGTTTATGTGTTAATTGGGCGTATCCTTGACCTAATTGGTAATTGTTATGCTTTGATCCATGACGAAACATGCATGTTAGTCATGGGTTATTAATTGTTTTAATTGTTAAGTCTTGTCACATGTTTAGATAGATCTATATTGGGGAAGACCCCATAATTATTAAAATCAATTTCTGTGCTATGTGGTATGTGATTGATTTTGGCCTACGCAATTGACTTGTGAATGTATGTGGCTCACTTCCATTAAGAGGTGAAGGCCCTAGTTAATTATATGCATATTGAAACCTAGAATTGATTTTATTAGGATCTTTTCTAATCAAGATTGCATGTGGCTATGTGTTTCACCTTTATAATTCTTATGATTATTAGTTGTTTTGATTTGTCTTTATTACTTGTTTTATTGTTTATTTGTTTGACATGATTGTAAGCAATAAAAGGGTAATTTTTATAAAGAAAATAATACGGACTAATAATGGTGAAACTTTAAGTGATAAAGATTGAATCTTGCGGAGTCTTATGTGCCAACAACTGTTCGCTTCGCACGGTAATTCACTCCAAGGCGAGACTAGCAAGATTCATACTTTGTTACATGTTTTAAGATTTAATCCAAAAACTTTGAATTGATTGATGTTTTGTACAACATGGTTTTAAAAGTAACTCCTTTAAGACAAATTCATAGTCGTGATAAGAAGGCTTGAAAAGAGCCTTACAATCTGCCTTGGTTATCACACTTACGAATACGTCTTAAACAACTTACTTTTAACTTCATTCTTGTACAATATCATCTTAAGGTAATTTTACCTCAAGTAAAACTTTTTGTATTAATCTTAAGAATTGGTAATAAAAGGTTTTGAAAACTTATATTATAAAGATGAGTGCATGCATCTTTATACATGTTTTGATTTTCACATCAAAATTTATACCCTAAAATTTAAGTTACATGTCATCTAACTATAAGAAACACTTGAAGTTATTATTTAGTAAACGTGAGACGCAGGCTAAATTCTAATGACAAGGTAAATTTCCGAGTGTGCGTGAGACCACACATTGAGAATTTGCAGTTTCTAAGTTAGACGACTTAATTAAGTTGATGCGTGAGACCTAGAACTTAAGGCATGAGATGGGATGAAACATGCTTACATGACAAATTGATGAATCAATTTGATGTAAATCCCATAATGATCTAGGAATTGGAAAAGTGTTTGCCAATTATTGTTAGACAGATTACCATCTTTTATACTTTCACCACTAGCATTAAACTGTGAGAGAGAAAAACTGTGTGGGAGAGAAAAATTGGGTTCCCAACCCAAATTTGAGATTGAACTGTGAGGAAAAATGACAAGAGACAGTGAGAATGAGATATTCAGGCACGTTGGATCTAGGAGACAAGACAATGGCAAGCGACTAGGATCTAACTATATCGGTGGGAAACAAAACTCGAGAATATCGTTCATGTTTTTCAACTTTCTGGACGAGTGGGAAATGGGTAGGCTGTGGATGATCTTTAAGAAGTACGGGACAGTTTTCGACATGTTTATGGCACAAAAACGACTTCGAAATGGGCAGAGATATGGGTTTGTTCGATTCAAATTCGTTCGGGATGTGGAGGGGTTGTTGCGATACTACAGAAAATCAAGATAGGGGAGGAATGGTTGAGGGTTTATGTGGCATACGATCGAAGGTGTACGGGCAGGGAGGGTACTGAAAGGCAGGGCACTAAGAACATATATGCGGAAAATGGGGCTAGTAGGTACAGTAATGTAAGAAATATAGATAAGCGTAGGTTTGTGGATGTGGTAAATGGCGGGGTTAACAGAAGTGGGGTAAACAACAGAGAAAATATGGCGAATGAAAAGGGAGTACAGACGCCTTGCAAGGAGGCACCCACTTTTAATATGGGTGGGTTGGGGTCGGAGAGAACCATAGTGGTGAATGATATGGACGTCAACAGTGACCTGTTAGGGCGGAGTATAGTGGGTGAAGTGAAAGCCATGTACTTTCTTTCGAAACTCCTGGTTCTTTGCGAAGAGCAAGGACTAGTAGGGATCGAAGTAAAGTTATTAGGAGGGTTAGAGGTCTTGGTGGTGATGGAGAACGAACACATGGCGGCCAACGTGTTAAATGATAAGGAGCATGGTTTAAAGAGGTGGCTCCATAAACTGAGAAGGGGTGACCGTGTCGATCGAACGTCGGGTAGGATCACATGGATTAACATAGTCGGAATACCTTTCTCGTGTTGGGGTGAAGGCACGTTCAAAACGATCGCGGCTTTACATGGGACGATCCTCGGTATGCACAACTGTCGGATGGCAGGTAATCAAAATTTGGTTTGCGGCAGGGTTCAGATTCACACTATAAACAAAAGCTTGATCAATGAAGTTCTCAACATGAATGTGAAGGGGAAAAATCACAAAGTGTGTGTAGTAGAGGAAATAAGAGATATTGTAAACGTGAAAATGCATGAGACAAACAATGAAATGAGGAACGAAGAAAGTAAGGGATATTTTGGTGAAAATAATGGAATGGAGGTAGACGATGTGGAAGGTGATGAGGGGGGGAATCAAATAGCGAGGAGGGTGAATCTAGTGACGATGAAGAAGTTATTCGAAACACGTTAAGTCGCGGAAGTGTTGGTGGGTTAGCAGCGGGTTCCGACGATCGGAACGACGTGGTAGATGAAGGATCTAGGTTCTCGGGGGAAACAAAAGTTGTGGACAGCTTCGACGGCGAGCATGGGAAAGGGTTGCATCGGGAAGATAAAGGGTTGCATGGGGAATACAATATGCAGAAAAAAGTAGACGAAAATATTTATTTTGATAATAAGGAAGGGGACAGGAGTGGTGAGTTCATTAATGAGAAAGGAGACAAGAATACAACACACGTGAATGAGGTTGGGAGGAATTTAAGTACTAGTAACACACATGGGAAATGTAATATTGGATGCAACACAGGTGAGATTGGGCCTCAAATGGACTCAAATGGGATAGATATACGTGGGCTCCCAAGTAAAGAGGATGGTGAAATAAATAATTGCAATACACTTTATCCAAATAATAACTATACTAACAATACTCGATGAGGCAAGTGGATGAGGAAAAAGATTATATTAAACAATAACAGTCAACAAAAAAGAGATGAAAGTAACAGACAAGATGTGGAGTTAGATGAGAAAGTTCGTGATAGCCCGTTGATCAGAAATGAGAAACGAATACTTTCGCCTTATTGTTCATCTGGCAGCGGAGGGGTTAGGATGAGGAAAAAGAGAAAGGCCAGCGGCGAGGGGTTGTTTGATAACCTCGAAGATGAGATGACTTTTAACCAAGGGAAATCGCTCGGAGAGAAGTGTGAGAATAAAAAGAAAATTGGCAAGAGGAGTATCACGAAGGCAAAGGAAATAGCAAGGAAGACCGGGGTACAAGGGCTAGGTGAAAATATAAAAGGGGTATCTAATGCATTTAAGGAGTATCATGATGAAGAAGTAAAAGGGAATGATGGAATTTTTCAGTTCAGGTGTGGCATTGATGACGAAGTGGATAGTGATAGATGTATTGTGAACATGGAACAAGTCAAGGAAATTGGGGAAATGGTTGGTGTATCATGGGTTCGAGCCGAAGAAGAGGATAAGGTAAAGGAGAGTTGTCGTGAGGGGAATAAGACGGATGGTGCGGCTGATCAACAGCTCCATTAGGCCTAAGGTACATATCGTGTTGTTCTTATTTAGTTTCTATGAAGATGATTTCGATAAATGTTAGGGGTATGGGGGAATGTGGGAAAAAAGGGTTGATTAGATTGATAATTAGAGAGGAACAGCCAGATGTTATTGGTCTTCAAGAGATGAAGTGTGGTGTTGTGGATGATTCATGGGTAGAGGACATATGGGAGGTCAAGGGTACGAGTATTCTCAATTGCCAGCTAACGGAAATTCTGGGGGTATAGTAATGATTTGGGATACGAGAGTGTTCGTGTGTAAAGAGGCGGTTGGGGACGAGAGATTTATTGCGGTAAAAGGGGAATGGAAGGGTAAGAATGATGATGTTTTTTTGGTATGTATTTATGGGCCACACGTGAGTAGACAAAAAGCTTCGCTTTGGGATAGATTAATGGGGATGATGAATAGATGGCAAGGAGCGTGGTGTTTATTCGGGGACTTAAATGTGGTTAGGAGTAACGAAGATAGACTTAATTCCCAGGTGAATATGAAGGAAATGACAGAGTTTAATGACTTCATTAATAATATGAGTTTAGTTGAGATACCGGTGGGTGGGAGGAAGTTTACAAGGGTAAGCGATGATGGAATGAAGTTTAGCAAATTAGATCGTTTTTTGTTGAATGAGAAATTTAATGAATTATGGGGTAATTTATCGGTAGTTGCCTTGGATAGAAAATTATCGGATCATTGCCCGATAGTGATAAAGGATATGGAGTTGGACTTCGGACCAAAGCCTTTTAGGATTTTTAATATTTGGTTGGAAGAACCGGACTTCTATAGTGTTATGGAGCAAGCGTGGGGGAAAGAGGTCAAGAGCAGGAGACCGGACTGTAAATTTAGGGATAGATTAAAAAACGTCAAGGCAAGTCTTAAGATGTGGAGCAAGGATAGATTTGACGGGCATAAAGAGAAAATGGAAAAACTAAGAGATGAAGCAATGAGATGGGAATTAGAGGCGGAAAATAGAACGTTAACTGATGGTGAGAGATCCACTTGGTTGGAGGTTAGAAAACAATGGGAGGAGAAGGAAAGGAAGTACGGTAACATGCTTCATCAAAAGTCTAGAATTAGGTGGGATATAGAGGGTGATGAAAATTCTAAATTCTTCCACTCATATGTTAGGAGGAGGAATAATAAGTGCAATGTAAGAGGTCTAATGGTTAACGGAGTATGGTGCGAGGATCCTTTAATAATCAAAGAGGAGATGGCTAGACACTACAAGAATGCGTTTTCAGATAGGGGGGGGTGATGAGACCAGTTTTCTGTAGTGGGAAGGTTGAGAGAATTTCGGTGGAGGAGGCGCGATTGTTGGAGAGGGGGTTCTGTGAAAAGGAAGTATGGGAAGCTATTAGTAGTTGTGGGGGGGGGGGGGGGAGAAAGCACCAGGGACTGATGGTTTCAACTTCAGGTTTATAAAAAAAACTTGGGAGGTCATAAAATCTGATCTTCTTCGGGCGATCCAGTGGTTTTGGAGTTGGATGGAAATTTCTAGGGGGTGCAATGCTTCTTTCGTCACTATTATCCCCAAGGTAGCAGACCCCTTGGGGCTTGGTGACTTTCGTCCTATCAGCCTAATCGGGTGCTATTACAAAATAATAGCAAAAATGTTAGCGGAAAGGGTTAAACGTGTTGTGGGGAATGTGGTGGGGGAAGTGCAAAATGCATTTATAAAAGGGAGGTTTATTCTTGATGGGGTTCTTATAGCAAATGAGACGATGGAATTTTTGAAGAAAAAAAAAAAACGATGCCTAATTTTCAAGGTGGATTTCGAGAAAGCATACGATAGCCTTAATTGGAGATTTATATTAGATATTATGAAAAAAATGGGTTTCGGAGAAAAATGGTGTAAATGGGTAGATACTTACCTTAGGTCGGCTTCTATGTCCATTTTGGTCAACGGTTCCCCTTCGGAGGAATTTGGTCTTGAAAGGGGAGTTCGTCAAGGAGACCCGCTATCCCCTTTTCTATTTATCTTGGCAGCAGAGGGGCTTAACGCGATAGTTACCGAGGCGGTAGAGAAAGGAATTTTTAGAGGAGTTGATGTAGGGGGAAATAAGGTCGTGGTCTGGCGTCTACAATATGCGGATGATACGATATTTTTTGGAGAATGGAATAAAGAAAATGCTAAATCTCTTATGTGCATTCTCAAATATTTTGAAGAAGTGTCTGGTTTAAAGGTAAATTGATGAGGCGAAAAAATGATCCGTTTTTAGGGGGTTATTTAAGCCCGAATTCGAATTTATTTGATCAAATATTGCCATAAATCGTTCCTTTTGTGATTTTAGGTACTTTTGGAGTGAATTCTGGAAAAGGAAGCATTTTGGACGTTTTTGGAGCATAAAAGTGAAGAAAACGGCAAAGTCTTAATTTTCCTTGCTGGGAACAGTACCTGACGGCGTCACCAATTTCTTAATGACGGCGTCAAGAGGAAAAACAAGAGGTGAAGAGTATGGAGTCCATGACAGTCCAGAACACTTTTGCATTAGGGCGTGACGGCGTCACCAAAGGCCGTCATGGTCCCATTACATGTGACGGCCAGAGGAAATTTGCTCTTGACGGCGTCAGATCTGGATCTAGGCAGTCCGAGAATATTTTTGGCGGCGGGTTGACGGCGTCAGAATTTTCTTCTTGACGCCGTCACCTTAGGAAATCTATATATAGTATTTGTAATTTTCATTCTAAAAATAGGAGAATTTTAGGGTCGACTTGAATAAACCCTAGCTCGTGTTTAACAGTATTTTCAAGGGTTTTCACCCCTTGAAACCCTTCATGTTCAATTAAGATAAGTATCCTTTCAATTCATTCAATATGTCTATGTGTTGTTTGAATATATCTTACGCTTGTCTTGATTTTAACATGCTAGGCTAGATCTTTTGTGTGTTTGCTTAGATGTAATGAAACCTAGATGTTGATTATAGGTTGATTGCTTGTTTATAATTGTAATGGATGAATGATGTTAGGCTTAAGAAAACTGGCAGACTTCCATAGTGTAACTTGCTTGAACGTCTTAAGAAACATGAACCAATGCGTACTAGGTTTTTATGGTTGTATTTAATGCATGAGCGAATTCTAGTGATCCCATGTTAGGAGCTTCTTGCAGGCTCGACATAGGAGTGAAGTAGGAGCTTATAGAGTTGGGGAAGTACGTACGCCACCCCACGAATGGTATTAAGGAATATAACCCGTCATCCACGCAACTGTAACAAACAATTAACCTGTAAAAGATATCTAGGGAGTAGTGAAATATAAGTAAACACAATTCTCCCATTTATTGTTCACACCACTAGTTTAATTAGCTTTATTTTCATTTCTGTTATTTTATTTTGATTGCATCTTAGTTTTGGGTTAGTTGATTAGCAACTAATTCCGCCCACTCTTCCAATACCCGAGATTTTTACTTGCTTTTATAAAAATATAAAAAATACAAAAAAATCATCCCTCACCTCTAGACCTAGTTTTTAGGCTTTCTAATCCTAGCGACACTATTCCTGAGTTGAACGATCAATCCCCCGGTACTTGTCACTATACTATACTACAACGATCAGGTACACTGCCTGGTGGGGGTTGTAAGCTTCTCGAGATCCCTCGAGAGGTAAAACCTGTTGCGATTCCCATGCATCATAAATTATAATAAGAGTAAGATTTACGGGATTGGAATCAACGAGGTGGAAATGATGGAAATGGCGAGATGGATGGGATGTGGTATCGGGGAATTCCCGTTTACATATTTGGGGTTACCAATTGGAGAGAACATGAGGCGGGTAAACGCTTGGGAGCCCGTGGTGGAGAAATTTAAAAATAAATTAGCGGATTGGAAAGCTAAAACGATGTCTTTTGGGGGTCGTTTAACACTGGTTAAATCGGTTCTTGGTAGCTTGCCATTGTATTATTTTCCGATGTTTCGCGTGCCTTTGAGTGTGCTTAAAATTCTTGAGAGGATTAGGAAAAGTTTCTTTTTTGGGGGGGGGGGGTCCGGGGAGGGTAAAAAACTTTCTTGGATTAAATGGGATATTGTTCTTGCATCACTAGGGGCGGGGGGGGGGGGGGGGGGCTTAATATTGGGTCGTTAAGGGCAAAAAACTTGGCATTATTAGGAAAGTGGTGGTGGAGGTTTTGGAGAGAGGGTGGGAGCTTGTGGGCTCGGGTGATTAAAAGTATATACAGGAATAGTGGGGGGTTAGGCGAGGTAAGGGTGTCGGGTAGGGGGGGGGGGATCGGGTGGTTAGGTTTGGAATGATATTGTGCGGATTGGTGAGGATATTGATGGGTTGGGGTTAGAGTTTTCTTCATCTTGGCGCGGGGTGTTGGGGGACGGAAGGGATATTAGGTTTTGGGTAGATAGGTGGGTTGATGATCGGAGGCTTTTTGATAGATTTTCTAGGTTATACCACTTAGATAGGAGAAAGGAGGGTTGTGTGTGGGATAAGGGGGCATGGGTAAATGATATGTGGTGTTGGGAATGGGATTGGGTTATAAGCATTAGGGGTAGAGTAAGTAGGGATTTCGAGGAGCTTATAGGTGTTGTGCAAAATATTGTTGTGAATTCTAATTGTAGGGATAAATGGAGGTGGATGCTTGGTGAAGACGGCAAGTTTACGGTCAAAGAGCTAACTAGGTTGGTGGAGGAGAAGAGCTTACATGTAGAAAGTGGAGGCCACGAGACACTTTGGAATAAATTGTTACCTAAAAAAGTTAACATTTTCGTGTGGAGAGTGCTAAAAGGAAGACTTCCGGTTCGCGTGAAGTTAGATAGAAGAGGCATTGATTTGGACTCGGTTCTTTGTCCTAGTTGTAACAATAGTGTGGAAACTTGCACTCATTGCTTAGTCACTTTTGATTTGGCGATGAGCGTGTGGGATAAAATATTCAATTGGTGGAAAGTGGGGAACGTTAATGCTTTTTATATTCATGAATTATTCTCATCTAATGGAGGTGTTAATGTTCCCAACTTTCTATCTCGTGTTTGGCAAGCGGTTATTTGGACTTCCGGCTACTTCATTTGGAAAGAAAGAAAAGCACGTGTGTTCGGTAAAAAAGTTTCAAGTACGAATAAGATTGTTCAAGATATCCAACTCAAAAGTTTCGAATGGATCGTGAGAAGATCAAACAAATATAAAGAGATTGAGTGGCAAAAATGGTTATGGGAACCACTTAAGATTGGGTTACAGTAAGGTCTGATATTTGGTTGCTGTGAGATTCATGTTTGCTACAACATAACCTCAGTGTGGCTGCTACAATATATTTTCTGTGATATACATGTCTGCTGCAATATTTTTTGAAGCTTCAGTGATGTCAGTTTTGATCTAGTCCAGTTTAGCATATGTGTGCAGCAGGTCCATGTTTCAAGTTGCTGCACTTTCTGCTGTTACATGGATGTTAGTGAGTTAAGTGTCAATTTTCCAACATATTTGTGTCTGTTTTATCTTGCTCCCATTTTGTTTCCTACCTTCATATGAGGTATGCACCTTGTGGTGTTTTTCTTGGGTCCATTTCTTTTTAATTAGCTTGTTGAGGAGAAGGGATGCCATTTTTTTGTATTTGCCCTTGTTTGGTTTTCTTAATATATTGTTGCCTTTCTAAAAAAAAAATACTTTCACCATTAGCAGATCAACTGATGTGGTGGAATCTATGTAAAGTTGGATCCTAGATTTTCAAAAAAATATGTTGGTTATATGAATATATCCTTGGGTATTATGTTTTCTTGAAAATATAAATTATCGAAAATACAAAAAATTGAATTTTGTAAATTCTTTTAAATGTATTAATGCAACATTAAAACCGTAAACGTAAGTTATTCTTTTATCAAGTAAATTGATCTACACCCGTATGGGTTCTTTGGTTAGAGTCAATTTTACTAAAAGAATAAACCAAGTCTTCTTTCCATTAGGAGAAGTGTGAGACTTAATCCTATTCTTTCCATAGGATGATTAGAATTATCTAAATTCTAAATACATAACTCATAGCAAAATTTAATAGTAAGATTATTTGCACTTTATGAGTTATTAAATTAGAAGCTAGACTGATTACTGCACAATGGTAAAAGACGAATTAGATTATTTTATCTAGTTGTTTTGATTTGACCATTTAAAGATACTACATACAATTGTTGGAATGGTAGATCGATATAGGAAGAAATTGCATGCCCAGTTTTTTTTTTCTTCTTTCAAGTTAAAAGTTTAGGAATGTGATGAATCACATTTACATAGTAGAATACATTCTTTTAAAACCTATATATAATTGTTGGAATGGGTTTTCTTAAAAGATGTAGGAAAGTAAATAGTACACTATTTCCTTTCACTGATTAATGAAACATTTACAATGTTGTCAAATTCAGTGGGAGTATTGTGTTCTTATGGCTGAATAAGGGATTATTGTAATGTTCTCTAATTCAGTAGGAGTTATAAGACTTATTGTCTTAATTGTAACTCAGATTATCTTTTAAATGCCTCAAGATAATTACTTTCTAAATATAGACACTAATATTTTCAAGGATAGTCATGTGCGTTTCCTTAATTGATTGAGTAAACTCTATATCTACTAGTTATGCTAATGACACAAATCATATTGTTCACATTATCAAATGCGTGCATGTTGTTTATGTGGTACATGATGTTGTTTCATGCACAAGTGGGAGAAATCTACATTGTGTGCAAGGTACAACACATAAGAATATGATTTAACGGATTCTCTTAACTGCAAAGTAAGACTATAGTTCTAATATGATTAATATACATCTAATCTAAGAAACACTTGGTGTTGAAATTTAGTAAACGTGAGACGCATGCTAAATATTAACAACAAGGTGAATTTCCATGTATGCGTGAGACCAACATGGATAATTCACTGTTTTTAAATTAGACATCTATTAGAACATGTGTCAATAACAAAACTACTTCAATCTTTAATATTTATGTATTATTGGAATGACATAAATGCATGAAGTAATATAATACTACTTCAATAATTATGTACTCTTAGAATGACATAAATAAATGAAGTAGTGTGTTAACTTGAAAATATTATTGAAACCAAATGATGGTGTTCATGATTACTTTGATTATACATGTTTATACTTTATTGTATAGTTATAAACATGAATTCTTTTAAGTATTACAAGACTTATAATAAAGTAAGACGTTAGCTTGTTATGGTCTTTTAATTAAGACATATACAAGAAGTCATTGAGTTGATCAATGATTAATAACGTATAGTGAGATTATAACAAGTTTATGTTTTTATGAGACATAAACATGAAGTGACTTGTTCAAAAGTACTTGTGTTATAAAGCATGCAATTGGTTTGGAAATACTATTATACCATTAAGTTGACTTAGTTGGTAAATAGGTATGCCAACAGGAATATGGTTATCTTATATATTGTTAGATCTTCTTACAATATTAATTCTAATTGAAATACCACATATTTATGGTATGATCAGTTAGAGAAATCAAACTTTTGTTAGATTGTTTGATTAAAGAAAACTATGATTTCTAATCTTCCAAATGTTATCAAGGTTAGAAAATTGAGTATGGATTGAATATACTCAATTAGACTCCTAGAAGATTAATAAGACACTATTGAATTATGAAATGTGATGAATCACATTAAGTCTTAAATTGAAGTCCTGAATTTGTTAAACTACTTATGTGTAGGTCATTAATAAAAGAATGTCAGGAAAATGTCAATATGTATTTGTAATATCCTAAAAGAGAAAATTAGATTGTTGCTCTAATTGCTAAGTATCTATAGATAGTCTATATATTACTAAAAGCAAGTGGGAGTTTTTATCTTGAAAAGATAGAATTACAAGATACATAATCTTCTAAAAATACACTAGTGAAAATCATGATGAGACTTATCATGTAAATGATAAACCTCAAGATGATGGAATTATCATTCATAGATCCACTTGGATATCTCAGATATTTGATTAATATGTTGACGATTATATGATGTAGTATTACCAAATAATGAATTGGGTAAATTACTCATATTATGAATGTTGTAGATGTTATTCATAAAGATATTAAAATTTAAAATTTGGTTTATCTTAATTCTTAATAGTTAGAGAATGATGATGAGTTTATTTAAAGATAATGTAACCCTAGTGGTTTAAATCTTTGTGTAGAAATCATATGGACAAAATTGTATACATATCTTAATGCACGGCTTATGAAAAGATTATTAATCATATTTAAGCAATTAACTATGATTGAATAATCTTTCCTAAGCACATTAAAGATACAAAGATGGTAATTGTCATATTTATATGAATATGAAATTTGACAATGAATATCAAAAACTCTTTCTTGAATAATTACTTGAGCGAGGACGATAAGTAATAAAAAAGAGTTTATGAATTCAAATAAATCTTTGGAAGTATACAAAGTGCAATAATCCATGAATGGATAAATGCATGCATCTAGGAGATTACTCTTATATTTAATTATTGAATCTATGTATTGATTTATAATTAAAATAAGATAATTTCTAAGTATTCCTAAAAGTTAGTGAGAGTATTATGTTCGATTTACTAAATCATATATGTTATAGAGTAACATTCCATATAAGTAAAAGGTTAGACTTAGTTTGGAATGGAAATTTATTTGAAAGATTTAGAAAATAAAACATACAACCATGGAACTAAAGTTTATTATTTAATAAACATGTGCAGTAAATAAATCAATTAAAAGTTATTATATAACTTGTATAATGAATATTCTAATGGAATATGTATTGACTTAGAATAAATAATCCTCAGCCAGGAATTGCTCCTAAATTCTAAGTATAAACAATATGGCAAATTGTTGCGTAATTGTTTTAGCAGACAATAAATCTTGAAAGATTGGAAGGCATCAAGCATTACACAATGGATATTAAGTTTACGGGATTTTAAAGAGCATATTGTTGTTTGTATACAATGATGCTGGTATAATTGAGATGACACTCAATAACTAGTCATGGAAGGATTTTATCCTTATTAATAGCCATATGAACTAGTTGTGCTCAACTAAGAGCATGGTTGCATTAAACATTAAAGAATTAGAATACTTTGAACTTTAAAAATGTTTGAAAGTTTGATTGTCATAAAATAAGTGATTGAGGATGTCACACCATTTATGAATATTATGTGGCTATATCAAAATAGTTGGATATACACATACCAGAATTTCACTAATTGAATTCTTGAAATAAGTATTCTCAAAATTTCTATAGATCAACGTTAGTTGATTTATGCCTTGTCAACAAGTCTGAATGACATGACTTGAGGCATAATTCATTAACTAGAATTATCATGCATTGATCTATTTAGTATTTGGATAAAGGACATTAAGCAATTATTATTTATAATGAATTAAAGTACTTAGTACGTTTGTTTTCATTAATAATAAATTGTGTCATGTATTTGCATGTTTAAATCCGTGAATAACTTATGTTATTCTAAAATGTCCGTTGTCGATTAATGATATGGGAATATCATTAAACTAAGACAAATCTGAGTATTGGTTAGAATATACTTGAAAGTATATTGATGCGTTGACATACCAATTTCACATGATATTCAATGAATTGAATATATGACTTATCCCAACTACATGATTTTACTTTATGGATCTTGTTAGTAAGTAAATCATGAATTTGTTATCCTTAGACTTGAGATACCAGATAAGAGTCATGGATGTAGTGCATTTTTGTGAAGCAATCTACCGCTCACCGTAACAGGGAGTTATAAGGGTTGTTTTCAGAAGTGTTGCAAAGTCCATGGGTTATTCTCTCAGTCAAGAAAGAATTTGTTCCTTCAAATTTGTTTTGAAGTTTAATACTGCTGAGCCCCTCGTAGGGTTGACAAGATGTTTGCGTGCGCACGCCCAAAGTTTATCTGTGATACGTTCAGATGTTTTGGTAATCTTGTTCAATCATAAACAACGAGAAACAGAATTGTTAATAAAAGAATGACTGAGATCCATATCTTTATTAACGTGGTATTAGTAACAAAAGGATAATAATAATGATGAATCATTAAGGTTTTTCCAGGAGACCTCCCTCGAGTTGATCTAGGGGCATTGGCGTGTTGCTAGACGCTAACCAATGTCATTATACTATTAATAGATATCCAAGTGGGAGCTGTTAGAGTTTATGGATAAATATTAACAAGTATATGTCTAGTATCGAACTCGAGACCGCGGGATTGCACACTTTACGTATGAGAATTAAAGTTTAATAATTTAATATAAAGAGTTATATTTAATTATTAATTACACAAAACAAATAAAGAATGTTAGTAATTAACGAAAATTGACTAATGTTCAAAGATAAGGACCAAGGATAAAAAATATAGAACAAGAAGGATCTAGAACACAAGCCCTAACTTGTTCCCTAAGTTTTGTTATCCTATAAAAGCAAGGTCAAGGGTTTATTTTGATAGCTCTCTTGTACACGTTAATTTTATTTAACAAACTTTTGCTACTTGCTTTTGTCGACAAGAATCACTGTAACATATATACATCATGTATAGTATATTATATGATTATCTTTTCTTTTCTTTGACTTCTGTGATCGACATCAACAAGACAACAACAATATCATAAATGTTTTGATGATTTGTTTTAATTCGGTCGAATGGTTTTGTTTTTTAAAACAAAAATTGTTTTGTGTATTATTTAAACTAGCATTTACTTTAATTCGTTAATAGTACGTGTGTACAAGAATATGGTACAATCACACTATTGATTGTATCTTGGATCGATTAACAAAACGGTAAGGGGTTAATTATTGATCCTTATAAACCCTAATTAGGGTTCATCCAATTGTTCAAGATTATTGAAGTTTGATTCTTGTTTTGCTAGAAATCTAGAATCACTAAAGGTACGTTCCTATTTAATTTATGTTAATCTTTTATATGTTATAGATGTTCCTACGCTTCCGCATATGTGTTTACCTATTTATATGATTGTCATGATACTTATATTCTAACATATTCATCTTTACTTTTCTTTCTTAATTACATAAGGTCATAACTCATAATAATATAGTACGTGGTTGTTATATTATGAGAATTATGATCAAATGAGAAGAAAAATTAAAATAAAAAGATTGAGAAGAAACCACTATTGAGAATATAATTGGCTTCCCCTTTATTGAATCAACCATTACAATATATAACATCCTGTAGATTATTCTAGATGCCACAATATCAGGCTAGGCCTAACAAACTTAACAAAGCCCATAATTACTAATAAAGCTAATGTCTAACACTCCCCCGCAGTTGGAGCGGGAGATGACCGAACGCTCAAACTGAAACGTAATTCTTCAAATAAAGCAGACGGCAACCCCTTAGTGAATATATCAGCATATTGGTAACGCGATGGCACATGAAGAATACGAACATGACCACGAGCAACCATATCATGAACAAAGTGTATATCAATCTCAATGTGTTTAGTCCGCTGATGTTGAACAGGATTGGCAGTCAAATAAATAGCACTGACGTTGTCACAATAAACAAGAGTAGCAGATGACAATGGCATATGAAGTTAACGAAGAAGATTGCGAAGCCATGCA
The DNA here is from genome assembly GCA_030686995.1 of Artemisia argyi. Taxonomy (NCBI): domain Eukaryota; kingdom Viridiplantae; phylum Streptophyta; class Magnoliopsida; order Asterales; family Asteraceae; genus Artemisia; species Artemisia argyi. The sequence goes on along the minus strand of CM060695.1, from coordinate 9,983,191 downwards.
GTTTCAGCCACTGCATTAGCAACACCCCGATATTCAGCCTCGGCACTAGATCTAGAGAGAGTGTGTTGCCGCTTGGATGACCATGAGAGTAGATTATCCCCCAAAAAGACACAATAACCTGAAGTAGAACGCCTAGTTGTAGGGCAACCCGCCCAATCCGCATCAGAATAAGCCACAAGAGATCCGGTGGATGATGCATATAGTTGAAGCCCAAAGTCCAATGTACCACGAACATATCGAAGAATACTCTTAAGAGCCGAAAGATGAGGCTCTCGGGGATCATTCATATAGAGACAAACCTGTTGTACAGCATAAGAAATATCAGGACGGGTAAACGTCAAATACTGTAAACAACCTGCAAGACTGTGATATAAGGTAGGATTAGATATAGGATCCCCATCAGCACCAAGCTTAGATTCCGTGTCAACCGGAGTCTGAGTAGGATTGCAAGAAGCCATATGTGCCCTATCCAAAAGCGCCATTGCATACTTATTTTGAGAAAGAAACATGCCTGTAGAGTCACGAGTAACCGAAATACCCAAAAAATAATTAAAAGCCCCCAAATCAGTCATATCAAACTCCGTATGCAGAGAAGAGATAATACGATGAAGTAAATCTGTAGATGAAGCGGTCAGTACAATATCATCAACGTATATCAATTTATATGCAACCTCAGAACCATGTTGATATATAAACAATGACGAGTCACATCAACTCGAAGAAAACCCAACTCGTAGCGCATAACCTGCAAACCGTTGAAACCAAGCACGAGGTGCCTGCTTTAAACCATATAAAGACCGTTGTAATCGACAAACATGATGTGGAAATCTAGGATCCACAAAACCGGGTTGCTGGTACATATAAACAGTCTCAGTAAGATCCCCGTTAAGAAATGCATTCTTAACATCAAGTTGATGAATAGGCCAATTCCGAGATAATGCAAGACTGAGAACAGTACGAATAGTGGCCGGCTTAACAACCGGACTAAATGTATCATTACAATCAACACCACACTGCTGATTACGTCCATTAGCAACGATACGAGCCTTATACCTGCTCAAAGAACCATCAGCATGATATTTATGCCGAAACAACCACATAGACCGAACCACATTAACATTGGGTGGTTTCGGAACAAGAATCCAAGTATCATTTCTAATTAATGCATTATATTCATCGTACATAGCATCTCGCCAATTAGATTCATACAAAGCAGCAACGGGAGATTTAGGAAGAGGAGAAATGTGAGAGGTATGACCATAAAAACAAGGATTAGGCTTAACTGTGCCAACCTGAGCTCGTGTGACCATAGGATGAGTTCGAGTAGGTTGGTTCACGGTATTGGGGCCCGAAGTAGATTGGGCAGAATGAATAGTGGGTTGGTGCATGCAGGTTTATGTTGGGCCAAAATAGGACAAGTCAGTTCTTGTTGGGTCGAAGGAGTGTCTTGTGTCATTGTGTTTGGGTTTGAGTTAAATATAGCATGATGAATAATAGGTGAAGGTTGAGGGTCTAGAAAGGTATAGGATGGTGGATTAGGGGATGTGATTGAGGCATATGGAAATTGAAGTTCATCAAAGGTTACATGGTGAGAAAGGATAATTTTGTTAGTGGAAAGGTCTAGGCATCGATACCCCGACCAATTATATTCTCAATAACCACAACCATACATTTCAGATATCCTTCTTATTTTTCTCATTTTGGTTTCTCTTCTCACCGGATCTATTCCCATATTTATGAAATGTATATCAAAAGTCATAGTCATTATAAGAAATATATTATTTGGTGATTCATGCATTATTTAGTGGGTTAACAACCAATCCATGCTTGGAGTAGTAAAAAAACGAACAACTTGATTCATGCTGGTACGTAGTGTAGTCGAATGTTTTTTTAGGTGAAAATGATGAATATACATTAATACCAACCTTCTAAAGAGATACAAAACTGCAAGCAGTCAAACACTGCAAAAAAATAAATAAATAAATAAAAATCAGCATAATGCATAATGGAGAGTCTTATCCCAACGGACTATATTCACCATATTATTCACCAAAATCTGCTATTTGAATGTTTATGTATACTCAAAAATATCAATCTCATATATATATAACTAAAAATTTTGACTTATTAACGAACTAAATTTACACATTTTATCATGTGGGTGGCCATCCAAGGTTTGATTACATATATATAGAATAAAGAGATGGAATACTAATGATGATATTTTATGTAAAAGAACACAAGATTCTCACAAACACTTGTTTTTTTGAATGTGACTACTCAAAACAAGTATGAAAAAGGGTGCAAGAGAAGATGAATTGAATATAAGAAAGTTACCAGATGTCTGGAATGATGTTATTCATGAAATGATTAAAATAAAGAGTAATAAGTCCACTTGGAGTGTAGTCAGGAAGATAGTTTTGGGAGCACCGGTGTATTTTATCTGGCAAGAAAAGAATGCTAGAATGTTCATTAGAAATGAAAGTGGGAAGGTGGAGGATTTGTGTAATGCAATATTTGAGACCATTAAAATGAGGTTTATGAGCATTTGTGTCAAGGATTCTAAAGTAGTCTTTCAAGTGGAAAATACATGGGAGGTTAAGTTTAGAAGATCTGCTTATTAATTGCAGTGCATATGGAGAATGGGGGTGTTTGGTATTAAGGTTTGGAATTCATTTGGAAAGCATAGCAGATGGCTAGTACCTTTTTTTGTGGCTTCTTTTAGCTTTAGAGGAGTTCTTAACTCATGTTGAGGGTTTGGTGGGACATCAATATGGTTAAATGTGTCTCCTAAGCTAAAGTCAGTCTGCAAACAAAATGTAGTTTCCTGCTGAAGTTGAGGTTCTGTGATCAATCTGGTCTGAATCTTTGTATGCTGTCTAGATGGGCTAGTTTGACAAGCTTATCTAACTAAAATGGATCTAAATGAATCCATTCTGAAGAGATATCTTCATAGCAGGTGATGAGGTTCAAGAAATATCCTGCTCCTATCTGGTTTTACCATTCACTCAGAACTGCTAATTTAGTAAGTTTTGAGTCTTAATTAGTCCATTACAGCTGAGGACCTTGTTTTTTAAATTTTTGCGGTCTAGTTTTAGTGGATCCCTTGATTAGTATCTATAGGCCTTGGTAAGGTAATAGAGGCTGATCAAGGGTTCATTTAAGATTGGATGAAAAACCTCTTCATAAAGTAGGTTTCCAACTTGTGAAGGGTACTATGGACTGGTGGATAGTGCAAGTAGCTAGGAATAGAGAGCCGTGAAAGATGAGACTTCTTGGTCCTAGCATTGCACTATCAAAGGAGGATGGAAGGTATAACAATGGAGAAATCTATATGTTTAATGAGGCCTATTTTCTTATGGTTCATTGCTTATCTAGTGAGGATGGGACTGCTAGCTAATCATGTGTCATAGAAAAATGGGAAATCTAGTTAAGCAGCCCACTTGCAGTGTGGTGTCTCGTGCCAAAGGGAGGTGCCGAAGGCTTTGGCTTAAGCCAACAGTCCTTGTACCGAGCTCTCTTACAGTTGATGCCCAGAACATAAATGAAATAAAAACAATTCTAAAATCTAACTAGTACTAAAGTTTGGTGACCAAAACCTAAATAATTTGGATTTGTTTAATTGAAAGATGCTGGGAATAGGTTTTGCTAAAACGATTAGAACTGTTAGACATTGTAAACCCCGTAAGTATTACTTTATTATTTACCATTATTTATAATGATAAACCCTAGATACCCTTAACCCACAGACCGGGGTTGGGCCTATTTATCCTCTAATACTCCCTCGCAATCCGAGCGGTGAAATCGCGAAAGCTCAGACTAGAGTAGTAAACTAGACAAGAAAAAAATTAACATTAACATGATAAAAATATAACTTTAGTCGACTCGTAACAAAACGATACCAACGGTCAACTTTAGTCGACTGGTACCAACAGTCGGCTAAGTCAACTATTAACAAAACCGTACCATCGATCGACTTTAGGGACTGATACAATAGTCAACTTTAGTCGACTGATAACAAAGCCGTACGAACAGTCGACCATAAAAACAGATGTCAACAAAACATCTTAGCCACAACTTCCTCTAGGATGAATAGTATTTTCGACGATGATGATGAACAATACTCCGGGATGAATAGTATTTCCGGTGATGAACAATAATCGATGAATAATATCTTTTATTTATTTATTTGAATAATGTATAAATGGTGGCAGCTAGGGGTATGACGGCTCAACTTAGCCATCTAGGTCTTAGGATCATACCAACTCCGATATCATGTTAGACATTGTAAACCTTGTAAGTATTACTTTATTTTTTAATGGTAAAACCCTAGATATTCTAAACTCACAGACCGGGTTTGGGTCTATTTATCCTGTAATAAGAACTGTCGTTTGGTTGCTGACATGTACAACATAGGTTAAAAAATTGGAAGATATTCATACTAAGGGTTAGATTTTAACATGATCGATCTTTTTAATTGGTATTAGTTAATTGATATTTTGGTAAGATCAGAAACTCATTTTGTTTATAGTTTTAATAGTTTTTGATTCGTATGGATATGATAGTTACGTTGGATATAACTAAATCGATTTCGAGTAGAGATATAATTTTTATTATCAGATTACATATACTGATAGATTAAAAAGTTGATTACCCCGAAGACAATCGACTTTATTTATAGTAAATACTACTACACCATTCAAAGTAAATCAAAGGAAGCATGATCGAAAACAACTTTATTTCATTAGAGGAAACAAAACATCAGTAGTACCAGATGTTGAAGAAGGACCATTATTCTCCTTCGTGAAGTCTTTCTTATACTTGAACCAAATCTCTTCAATTTGCTTCTCCTTTTTACGGCTATTTCTTTCCTTACATATAACTTTACAAGAGAAGCCACCATTAATCTTCCTCAGTGCATCTTCTATGGCTTGTAGCTTGTAGGTCTTATAGATAGTTGGTGTTATGTTTTCAGCAGCAAGTTTTCCCTTAAGTCCTTCGCCAACAACTTTAAACAACTCTAAACTCTTCTCAAAGTATTCTCGCACTCCCAAGCCAGAATATTTTCCATGCTCAGTCCACTCATGTTTCCAAAAATCTATATTTAAACTTATCTGCTGCTGTGCACTCTTATAATTTGGCCATTTCTTGTTCAATTCCGAAGTTAAGGTAGCTATCTGCATTAAATTGGAAGGAATCAACATAGTATACAAGTTAGAAAAATATACAAGTCTGTAGTATATATACCTCTTGAGCATTAAAAGTTTCTTTTGACAGTGCACCATTAGGTTGTGGCCACAAACCGTGAATTGTAAATTCAGTTGGCACTGGGTTGATCTTACAAGTGACACCTGAATTTCCAGTGCAAACCCCAGGTGGCCATTGCACAGCTAGTATGTAAGACATTTCATTCAAATTCATTCTATTCGATGACCGGCACCTGTTCAATTATGTAAGGCGAACTTTCAAACCAAATAAAACACAGTGGGGCCACCGAACTGTGTATCAGCTGCTTTATTTTTTGCCAGCCAGCTGCTCTATGATAGATGGGTGAAACATATGGGGCATGATATATATAGACCCCCAAAAAATACAAACGGGTACCTTTATTTCTTTGGTTTTTTATTTTGTTTTTATTTTTATAATTTTGTTTATATTATAAAACTATAAGCTTGAAAGTACGGAATAAAAATATAAACTTTAATTAGTCAAAAATATTAAACTGACAGAATATATATAACAAAAACTTTAAAAAAAACTGTGTTATACAGTAAATAGGATGAGCCAAGGGATGAAAGACAAAACATTACATCCCAAGAGGAGACCTATAATAATCACAAAACATATAGGCTATGTTTGGCGCAAAGTTTTTTGGAGTTTTATGGGGTGATGAGCGGTGAGCAATGAACTTTTTAATTTTTAATGTTCATTTGGCATGAGAGCTGTGAGCTTTTCTATTTTTTAGGAAAACTTATTTTTCCAATGATTTTTTATGAAGCTGTAAGCGGTGAGCAGTGAGCTGTGGCTACTGCTTACAGCTCACAGCTACTGCTTACAGCTCACAACTACTGCTCACTGCTACTGCTCACAGCTACTTTTGCCAAACATAGCCATAGGTTACAATATTTTAGGGTTGTATATCTTGAAAATGCAACTGATGATTAGTTTAAAATTAAACTAAGTGTGGATCCTAAATAAGTGTGTGTAAACCCGAAAACCCACATAAAAAACGTGAACATATTTACTATTAGTAGTACATTAATAAATGAATAAAAATATAGAATTGCTAAAGCATCTTAATATATCCTTCTACACACAATAATATTATATATTTTTTTCACTCATTTACTCGTACAAATTCTTACACTCATTTTCCTTCTCTTTGTCACAAATTCACAATCATATTTTTTCTTATCCATTTAAAAATATTTGTGGTTGATTTCATGAGTAAGCATGATAGTCAAATGTGCACCTGGTCAACACGTTCACACTTCACTTCACATTATTGGTTTGGTTATCAACTTTGATGTCTACTATCTTGGTTAGTATTATAAAACTACAAAGGCTAGGTGGCAAGGGAGTGAGAATGGAATTCGGAGACTCCCATTTTAACTAAGTAACCATGCCCCTCACCCTTCTTACTTCACTTTGGTATTTTTTGCAAACCTAAGGTGACTCGGTCACCAAGTTAGCATTGGAGTGATGTGGGTCTTTTTGTTTTGTGTAATTATTTTTTATTTTGTTTATGAGTGTGTATATGGTATTTAGTAGAGTATATTTGAATATAGTTAGTATTTTAATAAAATGTGATGAGTAAGTGAGAGGAGAGAGAAAATTGATGTGACGCTTATGTGTAAGGTGATAATGCTAAAAAACTAAGTGACCATGGTCAGTAGTCTAGAGTCATAGCATTATTCTCATTCCACACAAACAAAAAGGTATAGATTGACGAGAACATCCTGACCCCGTGTGCTTTTTGGCACCAACAATTTTCCACCCCATAAAGAATAGCTCCAACAACTTTTCTAGCCTAGTGGGGCACCAACTCCAGTGAGCACGAGTGAAGACTCGGACCCCTGAATTCTTATTTATTCCACAAAGTCTCTCTTGGCATAGTGGGGCATCAACTGGAATGTGCTCTTATTCCACAAAGTATTATTCTCATTGTTCACACTTTGTTGTTCTACTATTCACTCGCCAATCTTGTTGTAATCAAACCTTGATTAAGATGTTGTTGGCCGTTCTAATATATCATTTTATCTGATCGTGATTAATTACGTGTTTATGCATGTACTCATCATCTTTATTTTTCTTTCTCAATTACGTGCGGCAATAATAATATGGTACATTGGTACATGGTTTTTATATTATGAAATGTGATCGGGCAATATTTGGTACGACCAGGCTTCGATGGTGATCCAAGAGTATAGTGATGAGAGATGAAGCGCAAGGGTGTGACCCTGCGAATCACCTCTAGCGTGAGAGTAAGTATGGGAATGTGATTGCAATAAATGCATAAATATGAAATGTAGGTGTTGAGAGCGTAATCAAACCTGAATGACATGCCCATCTATTTATAGGTGATGAAATAGGCTAGAGCATGCCTACGCACTTGAACCGGTGATCGTGGGTTATCCCGCAATTTTAGTGGATTACAGGAGAAAGTGTACCATGATCCTAACCTTGGCGGAGAAGCCTTGTAGGGATAGAACGTGTGTTTTGACTTGGTCAGACCTAGCCTTCACGTTAGTTTCATCGAAGGGCGCACCCCCAAAGGTTTGTTGGGCTTCGAGTGGCGAATACCCTTACTTGTAACCATCGTAGGTATGATTTTACGCAACTAGAAACTATTCAAAGGTTTCTAGGTGTCATTGGGAGTAGATCCCGGTCGAGCTAGGAGGGGAGGCATTCGAGCCGATTTGGAGGGTACGTCATCAAAATGTATTGCAAAAGTCATAGTCATTATTATTAGCCAATAAATATGGCACAAGACCGATTGTAATCGTATAGGGTCTCTCAATTTTAGAGGCTTTCAAATATACATCCTTTTATATATCTAGGGCTTCATAATTCACTTCAAACGTCAAAATGTTAATGTATATAAATTAATATTCTAAAAATTTCAACGAGAGAACTATAAAAAATTAAAACGAGATTATTACAATATATGAATAAATTGTGTTTTAAGTGTATTTTGACTCGTAGAATTTTCATCAATATATAACACAAAAAAATATGTATACATTTAAAACAAAAGTTGAAAAATAAAATTTCAAAAGTCAAAAGTGAATATCTATTTAGAAACGGAGAGAGTAACAAATTAAATCTACACATTTTCTTATCTTTGGTTGAATGCATGTGATTGTGGTCAAAGAAATTGGCGAGTAGTTTTTTATTTATTTATTTATTTTAAGTAAGTTATCATATTTTAATTTCTGATGATATATATATATAATTAAACTAAATCAACTTTTGAAATGATGAAATAACATAATAAAAAAGTAAGGGGGCATTTGGTTCGCTAGAATTCGGTGTAATTCGTCGTAATTGTAATCTGAATTATATTATAATCCTGTTTGGTTGGCAGGATGGATGTAATTGTAATTCAGATTACATTACATTGCTTGTTTGGTTTGCAAAGAAACGTAATTGGATTACAACCAATTACGTCCAGTGATGTAATTCAGATTACATAGCAAACTTGATGGAATGTGTTAAATTACGTTGGAATTCAGATTTTTAAAGGTTAAATATCATTATTTATCTTTCATCGTTATTATTAATATATTATTTAATTTAAAAAATAATAATAATAATAATAATAATAATAATAATAATAATAATAATAATAATAATAATAATTATTATTATTATTATTATTATTATTATTATTATTATTATTTTAACATCACTTTATTATTATTATTATTATTATTATTATTATTATTATTATTATTATTATTATTATTATTATTATTATTATAAACCGTCACTTTTCATTGAAACTAAGAAAATTACATGAAATTGGAGGGGAGTCTAGACACAATCTGCGCTCACACTCCTTTTTGAATACACAAACTAACTCGATGAAAAATAAAAACACCGCTCTTAACGTTGTTAGAGTGGCTGCTGGCAATAGTCCCGACACGCGTAAGTGTATTCAAAGCTTCCACATCAAGTTCCCCCAACGTGGAAAAAGCAAAAGGGACGAACTTGTATCCATTGTCTTCACACTTGGACGCATACTTCTTCCTTTTCTTTTCCACAACATTACTCAACGCAGCCCCAGGGGCCCATGACGTTACTCTAGTCCTAGCAAACGGAGAGACCCCGGTCACATCCAGACATGCATCCTTACCTTGAAACCAGTTAAATAATAGCACATCTGCAGGACGTAATTCTCTCCCTTCCTCTGAAAGAAATCCCATTGGAGCCTCTTTACGCACCATTATCCCAGCTTTGGAACATATATCAACAAGGATATCACTCACCAAATTATGCCTAAACTTAACCCCTACTTCGCTAGCACAGTGGACCGCGTGATCCCCCCACTTGTCCAAACGGTGTACATTGCAACTCGGGCATAAGCTGCCTTCAGAGAACATAGGAACCGCGAGCCTGTAGCATAACACCGATCGAAATTGGCAAGGATTCATCCTTTGTCCGAGACCGTCAATAGGGATGGCGAAGAGGAAGTCCTGCGCATGTGGGGCGCGGATACCGCTAAGTATAGCCACCTGCCTTGGACTTAGTGAGTACTTGGAAACAAGGTCTTTCTCAATGACACCGAAATAACACTTTGCCAAGGTTTTCATCATTTGGGGGGCAGAAGCGCCGCCGGCGACAGTGAAGAAGTCGGTGTTACAAGTAGCGTTGAATATGTCCAAAGCATGCTGGAATGAAGGGCCACGTGAGTAACCTGAAGAAATGTCTTTCTGATGAAATGCCCGTCATTCCAATGAGGGACATTCGTGTAGATGAGAAACTGAATTTCGTGGAGGAACCGATTGAGATTTTAGATCGTGAGGTTAGACGACTCAAGAGGAGTCGCATTCCGCTCGTCAAGGTTCGTTGGAATTCCCGACATGGACCAGAATTTACGTGGGAACGTGAGGACGAGTTCAGGAAGAGATATCCGAAGCTTTTCACTTCGTAAATGAATTTTTCCGAGTGAAACCCGGGACGGGTTTCCTTCTGAGACGGGGAGGATGTGACAACCGGCAGTTTAGGGAGCTATTTTTAAAACCCGCATTACAACTTAAGTTCGTTTATAATTTTTATTTGAAATTTTCATTTCACAACGAACTTGTAAGACCTATGTTATGGATATTTTATTTAATGACGTTATGGAATTCGTGAATTATGTTCATAATTCATTTTTGATTATGTGATCGGTGATGTATATTTGAATTCTCACTTGGTACTACGTTGACTTTGGCACTAGGATTACTTAACGACAATTTTATGATTCGTCTTAACGAGTCCGATATATATTTTAATTATTTACGAGAGGTTCTCGAGTGATATTGAAATTTTAAAATGAGTTCGGGTTCGGGCCACGTGTTTTTACATCTACCCACATTACCCGCTCAACCGTAATAATATCTTTATTATTACTATTATTATTATTACTCTTATTATTATTATTATTACCTTTTTAAAAATTTAAAAAAAAAAAAAAAAAAAAAAAAAAATGAAAAGTTAATATAAGGTGTGTTTTGGGTCCGGTTTACTCATACACACAAACACTCACTATTTTTCATCTCTCTCTATTTCTTCTTCTCCCCTACTACTCTAACCCTAGCCGCCACTTTGAAATCCGGCCACCACCACAGCCACCGTCGGCCACCACTCTAAACCACCACCATAAATCGAACCTCCATCACCCCTACTCTTAGATCTACAACAACACGCGCCTATAACCCCGTTATTTCACTTCGAATCACCATCTTCTTCACCACTTTTCGTTGATTCTTGAAGAGTTATCACGGTTTTGAGTTCTAGATCGAAGGTGAGACGAGTTTTCACTCGCATGGTTAATAAAATCGTGACCTAGAGTCACGACATGATGATATCCGAATGGATTTTTAATTAAAAACGTGTAATACTTGATGGGTTGTTGATTGGAAAAACGTTTTCTTGAAAGTTTGGTATCCGGGTTGGTTTATTCTTATTGGGTCGAGGTGTACCCGAGGGTGAAACCCTCGGATGGTGCTTGTTTGGCCGAACCATGGATCTTTGATGAGTCTTGGTGTTCGAATGAGGGTGTTTGGATCCTCGTTTTGTTGTTTGACCGATTATTGATGGTCATGGTTAACCATGGTTGTCGAATGGTTTCTTGGCCGACGACCCTAGTAGGTCGTGTGGGTTGTTTGGCTCATTTAGAGCTAGCCGAGACCATGGAGGTCTCGGGTGTGAACCACACTAGTTGTGGAGAAGTGTTGCCTCGGGTTCGGCTTGGTAAACCGACCCGAACACTAATTTGGTTAATGTTATTTTTGTGTGGTAATTGTGAACTAATTGTTATATTATTATTGGTTATGATTGTCGTTGGTATATATTGTTGTGGTATTTATTTCTCGGCCGAATACCTTTGGGTCGAATTGGATATTGGATATTGGTGATGGTTTTGGTAATTGAGAAGTTGTTGTCGATTGGTAAATGTGATATGAGGACCGGTTATGAGACGGTCGTTAGATTGACGGAGATAGGTTAGTCGGGTGCCGTAGTCGGACCCTATTGTTGTAACCCGTGGTTTGAGATTGTGATTGGACGGAGATTTATTATTTATGACTTTGGTTTATTATTGGACTTGGACAATGAGCCGAGGGTCATGACTCGGACATATGACCATTTCGTATAACTCAATAACTATTAAAATTGAATCGGAAATAATGAAACTCGTAATAATAATTATTGATAATATGAACCTTTATATGAAAGTATATACGTGAATAACGTATATATAGCTATATAAACGCGTATATTAATAATAATAATAATAATCACGAGTCGTATTATAAATAATACGATTAGATATATATTAGGCTACGAGCGTGGCGTAATATTATTAAACGTATTATTATTATTAAAAATTGTGTTATAAAACGGGAAATTCCCGACAATTATGAAACGTTTAATAAAATGTCATTTCGAATACATAACGAATAAACTTATTGAGTTAGGCGAAATTGTTGTCACTCGGGTCCAGGTAAGTTATTATTTGCGACGTTCGTGTTGTCTCGGATATATGACGACTAATATAGACGTTTTCTATAAGTAAATAACCACTTAACCGTAAGGTTGAGCCGGGTTATTTGATTATATGAAACGAACATATTAGTGGGCATCGTATCCTACGACGCCCATAGGTTGTAGTATATGTAAAGTGTAATAGATTGCGAGTGTATATATCGGGAAATCTGGCCAATTTGACGATATATACGAGGAATTTATTAAACTATGATATATACTATATAGTAATTATGTGCTATGTGCTTTATATGTGCTTTAGATTGGGTGTAATCTTGGAACGGTATATTACGTAAATAAATATGAGGATTATCAAATCGACGGATTTGGTAAACTTTGGCGATTTATTTAAATGATATATTGGGCTAATATTAGATCTATAGTTTATTATATCTTCTACGTGTGATCTTGTTGGTTTGTTTTGAGTCGACCCACCACCCGTATGGATACCAAACGCAAATACACCAAACTAATACGAAATGGATTTTCGGAAATAAAACGGATTCTCGTCCGGGTTTGGGAATATTATATATTTGAGGAAATGATTTCTGAAAGAGTTAATATTGTTAGGTCGTGCCAAGTCCGTAGTTGCTGTTTCGTGAGTTATCATACATCTTATTTCTACCTACCTCGTCTTGCTATTTTCTGGACTTGAGGTGAGTCATAGCCCCACTTTTACTCTTGAACTTTGTTTTCAATACTTGGGGTGAGAAACGTGCAAATGTTTTATGTGGACTATTATCGCTTTTTGATTTCAAAACTTGCTATGCTTATAGAACTAGGTAGAGCGAGGCCTAGACTAGATCTAGGTAAGCTATTGATTCAGTTATTGAGCGAGGCCTAGACTTGATCTAGGTAAGCTATTGATTTGGTGGTTGAGCGAGGCCTAGTCCCCGAACTAGGTAAGCTATTTGATTTGGTTATAGAGCGAGGCCTAGACTAGATCTAGGTAAGCTATTGATTTGGTTGTTGTGCGAGGCCTAGTCCCCGAACTAGGTAAGCCATTGGATTGATTATAGAGCGAGGCCTAGACTTGAGCTAGGTAAGCTATTGATTGGATTGATTTGAGCTATAGCGTGCACCTATAGGGATGATTTGATTTGGTTGGATTGTTTTGGTTGGATTATTTTTGGTTGGATTGTTTTGGTTGGATTATTTTGTTGGATGATTGAGCCCTAGTCTAGCTAGCAAGCGTTTTGCGTACATGTCCACTATATTGAATTAAGAATCTAAACCTATGATCTCACCAGCGAAAGCTGACTTTTAGCACGTTTTCTCAGGTAATTAAGTGATGCTCTGCGGATGCTTGGGATTGGAGGTTTGGCATTTGGCACCGGTTATGGATCTATATTTCTAAAACTCTGATAACTATTGTGGACCTATATTTATTTTTCTTTTGGGCCTGACTCTGAATGATTTTGGGATAATGTAAACTTTAAAACCCCGCGTGGTTGTATTTTATCTTGTTTACTTTATCTCGTTCTTTTATGTCTTGTGTTTGGATACCAATCCCCGTAGCATCCCGAAAGCTTGTTGAGTCTTCCGCTGTATCAAATTTTGGGGGTGTTACAGATTGGTATCAGAGCCAAGGTTATAGAGAACTAGGTAAATAGACACCTAAACTATAACCGATTTTTATGGAAAACGATCCTCGACCATTGCCCGCCAGCCCGCCAAGCCGAAGCATCATTGTTATTATTGAGGTATTATGAGATTATTGAGATGATTGATAGATTTGGGATTTCTTGAGATGATTTGAGGATTTGAGGTTTATTGATTTGGTGATATGATGCGTTTTTGAGGAATTATATGTGTTCTGAGGAATTATATGGCTTAAATGTTTGAGAATGGTTTTCGTAATGCGGTATTTTAAATCTTTCTTGATTATATACGATTTGGAATTTTATGATGATTTTGGATATGATATTTTGAGTTCACGGTTTAGTTGTTTTGAAACACTTACACCTACCCTACGCCGTTGTCACTAACTATGGCCTCCCATACGCCTGATGTCGTTGAGGATATTCTTACTACACCGGTATTGCCAGCACGGTTCACCATGGCCCCTGATGATCCTTACCAGGTTGCCATGCATTCAGCTACTATGACACTGACAGGTTCTACTTCAGCACCATCTGCTGCATCTACGCAGGGACCCTCATCTTCTCTAGGGCTCCCTGGTACATCGAGGCAGCTTACTCTTCATCAGGCTTTGGCTCGTGTGGCCCCGCGCTTTGCCCACCGAGCTACGGCACGCATGTCGGTACGCCCTACTCTATCACCTTTACAGATTGATGCTCATTCCCTTCTGTCTGAGGCGCCACCCACATCATTGCGTCGTCGTCCTAGATCACCTACTACATCTACACATGGTTCACCTAGTAGGAGACGACGATTGATGAGGTACTCTTCCGATGAGGAGGAGGAGGAGTACGAGGGTGAGGATGAGGCTGATGACCCTGAGCGGGAGGATGACCCTCAGGAGGTTGAGCAGGGTGATGATGATGACCCTGAGGAGGAGGATGACCCTCAGGAGGATGAGGTGCCTGATGATGATGATGTGTTAGTACCACCAGCTCAGGCTGAGGAGCCTGATTCACCTGTACACCCGATTGAGCCTGATTCACCTGATCATCCATTTTTGTTTGAGTTGCCACCTGGTAGTCCAGCTGGGTCAGATGCATCTTCTGAGATTTCTGCTGAGCATGCAGAGTTGGGTGAGGTTGGCAGGTTGTGGGCTCGGATTACTGAGCTTAGTGACAGAGTTGCACGTGTATCTGATCGACTTGAGAGAGTTATTGGAGAGTTTCTAGCAGATTTGAGAGTTGATTTGACTGTCGCTGTGGGCAGGGCTACTGAGCTAAGGAGAGTTATGATGGATGTCCACGAGCATATCGATAGTTTGCAGCGAGGATTCGTTACTGCTCGTGAGGCCGATCGCAAGCTTTGGCAAAGGAATGCCGAGCTAGAGAAGGAGGTGGCTGACCTCAAGAGAGACCGAGACACCCATAGCGTGGAGTTAGGATCGTTATGGAGGGATCTTGATGGCTTGAGGCAGGAGTTGAGGATTCTCTGTCAGCCACGTGGCTAGTTGTTTGAGTTATAATATCTTGTTGCTTTCATAGCCGAGGAGTGTTCGGTTAGATAAGCTAGTTATCATATTTTGATGTATTTTGTACGGTATTCGTCTCTTTTGGAACGATTAGTATGTTTTGTGTTATCCGTTAGTGGGAACGATGTTAGATCGCTATTGTATGGTTGATGGTTATTAGTATATGGTATTATGTGATTTGGGTGTTATGGAAATTGAGTCCTTATTCGCTTATTTGTGTTACGTGATCAATGGCATCCCGTCGAAACCCTGTTAGGTCTACCAGGATTGGTCCTGCTGTGACTACTCCTGCCCGTCGAGGTCGTCGACCTACTCGAAATGTTGAAACCCCTACTCCTGACAACCTGGACACCACTAACCGTAACAACAGGAATCAAAATGTTGATGTTCAGGGAGACAATGGTCATGTTCCACTTAACGCACCTACTGTGGATCAAGCAATGATCAACCAACTCGTGGAGCAAAGAGTTGCTGAACTACTCGCTGAGTCAAATCATTCCAACAATTCTGCTGGAACTTTTCCACCTGTTCGTGCTAATGGATGTCAATACAAGGAATTCAAGATTTGTGGACCCATTGAGTTTGGTGGAAATGAAGGAGTGGTTTACTTAGTCAGATGGATTGAGAAGACTGAGTCAGTGTTTAATGTCAGTGGTTGTGCGGAGAATGCGAAGGTAAAGTTTGCTTCTTTTACTTTCAAGGATGAAGCTTTGACATGGTGGAACAACTACCGAAATGCAGTTGGGAGTGATGTAGCTTATGCTATGACTTGGGAGCAATTTAAGTCCTTGTTGGTTCAGACTTATTGCCCAAGGAATGAGGTCAAGAAGCTAGAGATTGAGTTTTGGAACCACAAGGTGAAAGGTAATGATATGTCGACTTACCATCGTCGTTACCAGGAGTTAGCCTTGTTGTGCCCTGATATGGTGAAAACCGAGACTCAAAAGATTGAGAGGTATACTGATGGATTGCCTGTAGCTACTAGGAATGATGTAATTTCTGCTAGGCCTGCAAACATCCATGAGGCAATCACAATTGCTCAACAACTTATGGATTCGTTGGAATTAGAAGAAGCTGATAAGGAGAAGAATGGAAAGAGAAAGAGAGACCGTCACTCTAAGAGTAATGATCACCGAAGCAAGAGACAAGCTAAGGCTTATGCTATTGGGAATGGAGATAAGAAGAATCAGAACGGTGATGCACCCAAGTGTGATCGTTGCCATCAGCATCACACTAGATGGTGTAGTGTGAAATTCCAGAATTGCTCAAAGAAAGGACATACAGCTAGGGACTGTAGAGCTCGACCTCTTGCAATGGTTCAAGCTACTCCTGAGATGAGAAATAAGGCAGATGTTACCTGTTATGGGTGTGGAAAGAAGGGACACTATAGGAATGAGTGTAGAGAATCGCGGAACCGTGGAAATCAAGGCTCGGGTGGTAATGGGTACAATTATGGAAACCGTGGAGCTGGAGGAAATCGTGGACGACTAGACAATGGGGACCAACGTGTGGAAGCTGGAGTTGCTCATGGGAGAGTGTACGCACTCGGGAACGAGAGAGGAGAAGATCCGAACGTTGTTACTGGTACGTTCCTTCTCAATAATCGTTATGCTTCCACACTATTTGATACTGGTGCCGATAAGAGTTTTGTGTCCACTAAGTTTGCACCCTTACTAGAGAAACCCCCGATGGCCTTAGGAATTGGTTATGATGTAGAGTTAGCTAATGGGAATATAGAGAGGATTAGGACTATCGTTCGCGGTTGCACGTTAAACTTTCTAAATCGTCATTTCAACATAGATCTTCTACCCGTCACATTAGGAAGTTTTGATGTCATTATTGGTATGGATTGGTTGTCGAAGTATCGTGCCCATATAATCTGCGATGAGAAGATCGTGCGTGTGCCTTACGGCAAGGAGATTCTGAACATACCAGGAGATAGAAAGGATTTGAGAGGCCCATCTAGATTAGCAGTTATATCTTGCACTAAGTTGCCGAAGCTAATAGAAAAAGGAAGTTACCTTTTCTTAGCCCAAATTTCTGAGAAAGGAGAGAAGGAGAAGAAGGAAAGGTGCATTGGGGATGTACCCATAGTTCGTGATTTTTCGGACGTGTTTCCCGATGATTTGCCGGGAATTCCGCCTACTAGACAAGTGGAATTTCAGATTGAGTTAATACCTGGTGCTGCACCTGTAGCACGAGCGCCTTATCGTCTTGCACCGACTGAACTAGAAGAGTTGTCGAAACAATTAGCGGAGTTAGCCGAGAAGGGATTCATAAGACCAAGTTCCTCACCTTGGGGAGCCCCGGTCTTATTTGTGAAGAAGAAGGATGGATCGTTTCGTATGTGTATTGATTATCGAGAGTTGAACAAGTTAACGGTGAAGAATAGATACCCGTTACCGAGGATCGACGATTTGTTCGATCAACTTCAGGGATCGAGTGTGTATTCGAATATCGATTTGAGATCGGGATATCATCAGCTTCGAGTGCGCGAGAAAGATATTCCGAAAACGGCTTTCAGAACCCGTTACGGGCATTACGAGTTTTAGGTGATGCCGTTTGGGTTGACTAACGCACCGGCGGTATTCATGGACCTCATGAATCGGGTGTGTAAGCCGTACTTAAATAAGTTCGTGATTGTGTTTATCGATGACATTCTGATTTATTCAAAGAGTAAGAAAGAACATGAGGAGCATCTAAGACTTATCTTGGAATTGCTCAGGAAGGAAAAACTGTATGCCAAGTTTTCGAAATGCGAATTTTGGATCCCGACGGTACAATTTCTAGGTCACGTAATTGATAGGCAAGGAGTTCATGTGGATCCTGCTAAGATTGAAGCGATTAAAGATTGGGCTGCACCTACGACACCAACAGAAGTTCGTCAATTTTTGGGATTAGCCGGTTACTACCGAAGATTCATTGAGGGATTTTCGAAAATAGCAAAACCGTTGACCAAATTGACTCAAAAGAGTGTTAAGTATGAATGGGGAGATAAGGAAGAGGAAGCCTTTCAGTTACTTAAGGAGATGTTGTGTAGTGCTCCTATCTTGGCGTTACCCGAAGGTAACGAGGATTTTGTTGTCTATTGTGACGCTTCTCATAAAGGTTTAGGAGCTGTGTTAATGCAACGAGAGAAAGTGATAGCTTATGCTTCCCGACAGCTCAAGAAGCATGAGAAGAACTACACCACCCATGATTTGGAGTTAGGTGCTGTGGTTTTTGCTTTGAGGATATGGAGACATTACTTGTATGGAACCAAGTGTGTAGTGTTTACTGATCACAAAAGTCTGCAACACATTCTGAACCAAAAAGAGCTTAACATGAGGCAGCGACGTTGGATTGAGTTGCTAAGCGATTACGATTGTGAAATTCGCTACCATCCAGGTAAAGCAAACGTTGTTGCTGATGCTCTTAGTCGAAAAGAGAGAATTCCACCATTACGAGTTAGGTCATTAGGAATGACTATCGTATCGCCATTACCGTCTCAAATATTAGAAGCTCAAACGGAAGCATTGAAAGCAGAGAATAAACCTGCTGAGAATATATTTGGGATGGCAGAAAATGAGAAAGGATTTGTTAAGCGTTCTGATGGAGTGTTATGTTTTGGAGATCGGATTTGGGTACCATTGTATGGAGGGATTCGAGATTTAATTATGCATGAATCGCATAAGTCGAGGTACTCCATTCATCCTGGGTCGGACAAAATGTACCAGGATCTTAAGAAGTTCTATTGGTGGCCAAATATGAAGGCAGGTATAGCATCGTATGTTAGTAAGTGCTTGACATGCGCCAAGGTTAAGGCTGAACACCAGAGACCGTCAGGACTACTAACGCAACCAGAACTTCCAGTTTGGAAATGGGAGCGGATTACTATGGACTTCATTACCAAATTACCGAGGACGGCTAGCGGTTGTGACGCTATCTGGGTAATTGTGGATCGTCTGACCAAGTCTGCTCATTTCTTAGCTATTAGTGAAGATGATAGTGTGGATAAGCTTGCAAGGTTATATGTGAAGGAAATTATTTCGCGTCATGGAGTCCCGATATCTATTATATCGGATCGTGATAGTCGTTTTACGTCAGCTTTGTGGCGATCACTTCAAACGACTTTGGGGACGAGGCTTGATATGAGTACTGCATATCATCCCCAAACCGATGGTCAAAGTGAGAGGACCATTCAGACGTTAGAGGATATGCTTCGTGCATGCATCATAGACTTTGGTAAAGGCTGGGAGAAGTATTTACCCCTTGCGGAATTCTCCTATAATAATAGCTACCATACAAGTCTTAAGGCTGCACCCTTCGAAGCTTTGTATGGCAGGAAGTGTCGTTCGCCTATTGGTTGGGCAGAAGTTGGGGATAGTCAACTTACAGGCCCTGAGCTTATTTTGGAAACTACCGAGAAAGTAACTCAGATTCGTGATCGGTTGCAAGCCGCCAGAGATAGGCAGAAGAGCTACGCCGATCAGAGACGTAAACCTTTAGAGTTCCAGGTTGGAGACAAAGTGATGCTGAAAGTCTCGCCTTGGAGAGGTGTAATACGTTTCGGGAAACGTGGTAAACTCAACCCACGCTACATTGGACCATTCTTGATCTTAGAAAGAATTGGGCCCGTGGCTTATAGGTTGGAATTACCGTCCGAATTGAGCAAAGTTCACGACGTGTTCCACGTGAGTAACCTGAAGAAATGTCTTTCTGATGAAATGCCCGTCATTCCAATGAGGGACATTCGTGTAGATGAGAAACTGAATTTCGTGGAGGAACCGATTGAGATTTTAGATCGTGAGGTTAGACGACTCAAGAGGAGTCGTATTCCGCTCGTCAAGGTTCGTTGGAATTCCCGACATGGACCAGAATTTACGTGGGAACGTGAGGACGAGTTCAGGAAGAGATATCCGAAGCTTTTCACTTCGTAAATGAATTTTTCCGAGTGAAACCCGGGACGGGTTTCCTTCTGAGACGGGGAGGATGTGACAACCGGCAGTTTAGGGAGCTATTTTTAAAACCCGCATTACAACTTAAGTTCGTTTATAATTTTTATTTGAAATTTTCATTTCACAACGAACTTGTAAGACCTATGTTATGGATATTTTATTTAATGACGTTATGGAATTCGTGAATTATGTTCATAATTCATTTTTGATTATGTGATCGGTGATGTATATTTGAATTCTCACTTGGTACTACGTTGACTTTGGCACTAGGATTACTTAACGACAATTTTATGATTCGTCTTAACGAGTCCGATATATATTTTAATTATTTACGAGAGGTTCTCGAGTGATATTGAAATTTTAAAATGAGTTCGGGTTCGGGCCACGTGTTTTTACATCTACCCACATTACCCGCTCAACCGTAATAATATCTTTATTATTACTATTATTATTATTATTATTATTACCTTTTTAAAAAAAAAAAAAAAAAAAAAAAAAAAAAAAAAAAATGAAAAGTTAATATAAGGTGTGTTTTGGGTCCGGTTTACTCACACACACAAACACTTACTATTTTTCATCTCTCTCTATTTCTTCTTCTCCCCTACTACTCTAACCCTAGCCGCCACTTTGAAATCCGGCCACCACCACAGCCACCGTCGGCCACCACTCTAAACCACCACCATAAATCGAACCTCCATCACCCCTACTCTTAGATCTACAACAACACGCGCCTATAACCCCGTTATTTCACTTCGAATCACCATCTTCTTCACCACTTTTCGTTGATTCTTGAAGAGTTATCACGGTTTTGAGTTCTAGATCGAAGGTGAGACGAGTTTTCACTCGTATGGTTAATAAAATCGTGACCTAGAGTCACGACATGATGATATCCGAATGGATTTTTAATTAAAAACGTGTAATACTTGATGGGTTGTTGATTGGAAAAACGTTTTCTTGAAAGTTTGGTATCCGGGTTGGTTTATTCTTATTGGGTCGAGGTGTACCCGAGGGTGAAACCCTCAGATGGTGCTTGTTTGGCCGAACCATGGATCTTTGATGAGTCTTGGTGTTCGAATGAGGGTGTTTGGATCCTCGTTTTGTTGTTTGACCGATTATTGATGGTCATGGTTAACCATGGTTGTCGAATGGTTTCTTGGCCGACGACCCTAGTAGGTCGTGTGGGTTGTTTGGCTCATTTAGAGCTAGCCGAGACCATGGAGGTCTCGGGTGTGAACCACACTAGTTGTGGAGAAGTGTTGCCTCGGGTTCGGCTTGGTAAACCGACCCGAACACTAATTTGGTTAATGTTATTTTTGTGTGGTAATTGTGAACTAATTGTTATATTATTATTGGTTATGATTGTCGTTGGTATATATTGTTGTGGTATTTATTTCTCGGCCGAATACCTTTGGGTCGAATTGGATATTGGATATTGGTGATGGTTTTGGTAATTGAGAAGTTGTTGTCGATTGGTAAATGTGATATGAGGACCGGTTATGAGACGGTCGTTAGATTGACGGAGATAGGTTAGTCGGGTGCCGTAGTCGGACCCTATTGTTGTAGCCCGTGGTTTGAGATTGTGATTGGACGGAGATTTATTATTTATGACTTTGGTTTATTATTGGACTTGGACAATGAGCCGAGGGTCATGACTCGGACATATGACCATTTCGTATAACTCAATAACTATTAAAATTGAATCGGAAATAATGAAACTCGTAATAATAATTATTGATAATATGAACGTTTATATGAAAGTATATACGTGAATAACGTATATATAGCTATATAAACGCGTATATTAATAATAATAATAATCACGAGTCGTATTATAAATAATACGATTAGATATATATTAGGCTACGAGCGTGGCGTAATATTATTAAACGTATTATTATTATTAAAAATTGTGTTATAAAACGGGAAATTCCCGACAATTATGAAACGTTTAATAAAATGTCATTTCGAATGCATAACGAATAAACTTATTGAGTTAGGCGAAATTGTTGTCACTCGGGTCCAGGTAAGTTATTATTTGCGACGTTCGTGTTGTCTCGGATATATGACGACTAATATAGACGTTTTCTATAAGTAAATAACCACTTAACCGTAAGGTTGAGCCGGGTTATTTGATTATATGAAACGAACATATTAGTGGGCATCGTATCCTACGACGCCCATAGGTTGTAGTATATGTAAAGTGTAATAGATTGCGAGTGTATATATCGGGAAATCTGGCCAATTTGACGATATATACGAGGAATTTATTAAACTATGATATATACTATATAGTAATTATGTGCTATGTGCTTTATATGTGCTTTAGATTGGGTGTAATCTTGGAACGGTATATTACGTAAATAAATATGAGGATTATCAAATCGACGGATTTGGTAAACTTTGGCGATTTATTTAAATGATATATTGGGCTAATATTAGATCTATAGTTTATTATCTTCTACGTGTGATCTTGTTGGTTTGTTTTGAGTCGACCCACCACCCGTATGGATACCAAACGCAAATACACCAAACTAATACGAAATGGATTTTCGGAAATAAAACGGATTCTCGTCCGGGTTTGGGAATATTATATATTTGAGGAAATGATTTCTGAAAGAGTTAATATTGTTAGGTCGTGCCAAGTCCGTAGTTGCTGTTTCGTGAGTTATCATACATCTTATTTCTACCTACCTCGTCTTGCTATTTTCTGGACTTGAGGTGAGTCATAGCCCCACTTTTACTCTTGAACTTTGTTTTCAATACTTGGGGTGAGAAACGTGCAAATGTTTTATGTGGACTATTATCGCTTTTTGATTTCAAAACTTGCTATGCTTATAGAACTAGGTAGAGCGAGGCCTAGACTAGATCTAGGTAAGCTATTGATTTAGTTATTGAGCGAGGCCTAGACTTGATCTAGGTAAGCTATTGATTTGGTGGTTGAGCGAGGCCTAGTCCCCGAACTAGGTAAGCTATTTGATTTGGTTATAGAGCGAGGCCTAGACTAGATCTAGGTAAGCTATTGATTTGGTTGTTGTGCGAGGCCTAGTCCCCGAACTAGGTAAGCCATTGGATTGATTATAGAGCGAGGCCTAGACTTGAGCTAGGTAAGCTATTGATTGGATTGATTTGAGCTATAGCGTGCACCTATAGGGATGATTTGATTTGGTTGGATTGTTTTGGTTGGATTATTTTTGGTTGGATTGTTTTGGTTGGATTATTTTGTTGGATGATTGAGCCCTAGTCTAGCTAGCAAGCGTTTTGCGTACATGTCCACTATATTGAATTAAGAATCTAAACCTATGATCTCACCAGCGAAAGCTGACTTTTAGCACGTTTTCTCAGGTAATTAAGTGATGCTCTGCGGATGCTTGGGATTGGAGGTTTGGCATTTGGCACCGGTTATGGATCTATATTTCTAAAACTCTGATAACTATTGTGGACCTATATTTATTTTTCTTTTGGGCCTGACTCTGAATGATTTTGGGATAATGTAAACTTTAAAACCCCGCGTGGTTGTATTTTATCTTGTTTACTTTATCTCGTTCTTTTATGTCTTGTGTTTGGATACCAATCCCCGTAGCATTCCGAAAGCTTGTTGAGTCTTCCGCTGTATCAAATTTTGGGGGTGTTACACAAACCCCGGACCCGAAGCAGTAACAATTTTCTCCAAAGAGGCACGTAACGTCTGATCGAACTGAGTTTGGGCCTCTGATAAGTGCAAGGGGGAGCATGTTCTCAAAGCATAAGACAATTTCGAAACTCATGCACAACTACGCAAAAGGAGAAGCTCACATTGCGGATCATTGAGTTTGTTAATTGCCTCGATTAAATGTATGGTTTTGCAGACCCTTTTGGATGCCAAATCCCGACAGAAACCTTCGTCCAAACTAACAGAACCACCGAGAAGTTTGACACCATTGAGCGGGCGAGCGATATTTATAGGAAACACGCCCTCCACTCTGCTTCTAGGGTCTTCGACAAGCCAGAAGAGTTCAGTCTTGCCAACATTTAAAAACAACCCACGAGCAGGGCCCTCCGTCCTAATGATGTCAAGTGCCTTGGCGACCATGAGCGTATCTCCAACAATAGTACCATCATCGAGGTACCACGCCTGAAGGGTAAGTTCACATGACTGATTGATAGCATGAATCAAAGGGTGCAAAGCTAGGACAAACAACAAAGGGCCCAACGGATCACCTTGTTGGACATCCTGACATGACCGAAGGATGGAGTCCTCATAATAGAGCCTGGCAGGGCGCGCATAACAGAACTCAACCCACGGGGCAATAGAAGGGCATCGCCCCTAGCTTCCTAAAGCAAGACACTCCTGTCAACAAGATTAAAAGCATTCTTAAAGTCCACTAAAAACATGGAAAGTCCAACTTCACGCCCCTTAGACTCAATGAGCCTATTTACAGAGTGGAGGACAGCCTCGCACCCCCCAGGGACGCCAACCCCGAATTGAAAATCCTGCAAGTAAGAGTTCATGGAATCACTGACCGAAGAGGAGGCAACCTTTGACACAAGCCTACGCCAAACAGTGCCAACAGCAATAGGTCGTATACCGCCGCCAGGCTTGACTAAGGGAATCAAGGGGCGCTAGCGATATATTCTCCCAGTTGACTAGGGAACTTTCCACTAAGGAACTGATTAACAACTCCAGTAATGGACCCAAGCAAGTCATCAGCAATAGCAGACGCCGCCCCTCCCAAAATATCCATCAGATGTTGTGCCCGTAGCCCATCACGACCACAAGACGTCCCCTTGGGGAAGCTGCGGATCCTGTTGAGTACCAAGTCCTTGTCGACAGAGAGGGCGTCCTCGTCAAGTGAAAAAAAGGACGGGGTCGGCAGGGGGGCATAGGGGTGTTTGGCCTCAAGCTCCAATAGAGTGTCAGGTGTCGGTGGGGCGATGCCAGAAGACGTGAGCACCTTAATAGCAGCAGTGAAATGCCTGTCCCCAAGTTTACGCTTGCACTGACCCAGGTTGACACCATCTTGATCCTTTAGTTTCGTCACCCCTTTGACAGATGAAGGCACTTCGGCTAACCGATCCATCACCAGACCAAGCCTGTCTACGGGATCCCTCCATCTGAGAATAGCACGAGAAATATTATTATTATTATTATTATTATTATTATTATTATTATTAATATTATTATTATTATTATTATTATTATTATTATTATTATTATTATTATTATTATTATTATTATTATTATACAACCAACACTTTTATTAACAATAAATAGGACTTTTATTATTATTATTATTATTATTATTATTATTATATTAAAATTATTTATTATTATTATTATTATTATTATTATTATTATAATATTAAAATTATTAATTATTTATTATTATTATTATTATTATTATTATTATATTAAAATTATAAATTTTTATTTATTTATTTATTTGTTTATTATTATTATTTATTTGTTTATTTATTTGGATTCTTGTAGGGAAAATACAAACAAGCATATATTAAGAGAGAATTGCAAAAATCCTCTCTAAAGTTTGGTTAAATTGCACGTTTCGTCTTGGATGTTTGGAAAGTGCAAGGCTTGTTCCTGTGGGGAAACTTTTGTGCAAATATCGTCCCCACATGGACGATACTTGCTCCAAAGGATTTCCCAAAAAGGACGATACTTGTATCAAAAGTTTCCCCACATGGACGATCCTTGCTCTTTCCAAATATCCGGGACGAAACGTGCAATTTAGCAAAACTTTAAGGACGGTTTTTGCAATTTTCTCATATATTAATTAGTCGTTGCTTCTCATGTCCAAAAGAGAGCTAATGGAAAAAATAATTACCATAAAAAACTTTTCAACTTATTAGTCGTTTTCATCCAGAATCCGGCTATGTTTGGTGGAGAGTTTTTTTGGAGCGATGAGTAATGAGCTTTTTGATTTTTAGTGTTCGTTTGGCAAAAGAGCGGTGAACTTTGATATTTTTTAAGAAAGCTCACTTTTCCAATGCTTCTTTAAGAAGCTGTGAGCGGTGAGCGGTGAGCAGTGAGCTGTAGTTACAACTCACAGCTACTGCTCACAGCTCACTGCTATTACTCACTGCTACTGCTAACAGCTACTTTTATCAAACATAGCGTGAATCAAAGACCAAATGAATCATCGATCAATTGTAGCTTTTGCTACGAAGTCCAAATATTACGCCTAAATTCCTCTCCTATATATTAAAAGTCACATGAATATATTCTTTTATCTTAATCTAGTTTTTTTTTTGTCAACTTCACGCCTCGTATATATTCTCAATTCTTTTATCTTAATCTTTTTGACTTTTGGTATTAAAATCCAACATGAATACGTATGTGCATGTGTTGGTGTATGTGGTCGAACGGCGCACGCCAAACGAACGACCCAATTACCGAATGACCCTAGCCGAATCGCTTCGGTCAAACGATAAGAACGAACCCCAAGCTCCGGATCCATGTTTGACAAAAAGAGTAAGGAACAGTATTTAGAACTATGATACAGCGCATCCATATATGTAGATGTAGGTTGTGTGTTCATTTACACGGTTATCACCATTCGTCGTGAACCACCAATTAATCTTCTTAAAAATCATATGTATGATCGTATAGAGTTGGTCGACTAGGATAGAAATCATTTAGTATGTTGAAAGAAAAAAGAGAGACTAGATAACACTTGCGTACTTTCATCTTGAGCTTGTCAACTATATGAAATTATGAAGTACTCGTATATGGTATGGACGTATGGTGTTGCATGTATGCATGGTGTTTCATTATATTTCTTATATATTAACCAAGATACATGATATCATGAGATGCATATATATATGTACGATCGCAATTTCATAATTCTTCATAAACAAATCCATATATAGTGGCCAAACGTACTGTAGTCAGAAACCATGGATTTGGCAAAGGTGGCGGTATTGGGGGAGGCGAATCTGGCGAAGGTGAAAGCACTGCAGGTCTGGAGGTGGATTTAGTGGTGGCAGAGGAGGACGTTGGGTCGTTGATAAATAGTGAAAATTTCCGTACGAGTTATCACAATTATTGTTATGCAATTGCCGTAACTAAATTATCACGTCTTTTGGCTTCTACTATTATTATCATTACGCTTGTTTTTTACACTACAAAACATGATTGAGGACTTAAAAAAAAGGCAAAAATATTTAAAAATCATAATTTATAAAGGATTTTGCTAATAGATACTCACATAATGACTAACGGCCTGTTTGTTTATTTTTTTATTAAGTCATGTTAATTAACAGATGACTTAATGCAGACAATATCAGTTTTATTACTTAATATTTTTAGTTATCTTTCTCTTTTAAGTCACAAACAAACAGTTTTCATATGAATTAATTAATTCAGTTTTTTTCATATTAAGTCAATTAAGTCGCAATCAAACACACCTCCTAAAAGGTGTTTGAGATTGCTTATTGAAAATATATTATACGTTTTGAAAACGGATAATTAGATAATCTCTTCTTACAAAACGTGATTCTATAATTTAGTACAAAACGTGATTCTATAATTTAGTATTTGGATGAACTTTCTTTTTCATAGAAGATATATTCACTTATTGGGCCTTTCAGTGAAAGCATATATACTATTCGACGTGGGCTTAGTAAAAAGAAAAACTAAGATGTGAGGTTTATAAAACTAATTTTATGAAAAAATTTATGCATTTTCTATCTCTGCCTCTACGCCTACGTTTCCTACTGCATGCCTTTCCAGTGATTTTTAGTCTGGATATGTCATATTATCATACGACAGTCAAACTTGAACTTGTGAAGATACAACAAGATTTTAGATAACAACTGATAAGGGCATTTTCATAATCTAAATCATCAGGCAAAAGTCGTGTCCCAGCAGTAGGTTGGAGGTTGTTGCTCCAATACTGCGTTTTAGAAGTGATTGTCAAATCACTTTTTCTAAACACATAAGATAGCTTAATTGCGTTTTTAAACCGTGTTAATCAGATAATCAGTTGCAATCCCAAACACCTCATGCCATAAAACAACACAAGTTGTCGTAAGATGTTACAAAACTCTATGTGGTGAAAAATATGTTGTCATAAAGTAAATATAATTACTTTAACCTGGCTTGTATCCGGCACATAAAACTCTTCTGAATTCCATCATCATCTATCATTTTTTACAAAAACCTCTCCATAAGTAAATAATTTCCTTTTGCTGTTCAAAAAAAAAAAAAAAAAAAAAAAAAAAAAAAAAAAAAAACTAAGTAAATAAATTTCCACATCATCCTAGTTTTTAAACTATTCATATATTGATTTATTGATATTCGGTTATTACAAGAGTTGTAGCAATGAAATGTGCAGCCTATCACAATGGATTAATTGAAGCATGCATGCCACATGTGTTAATTTGTTTTTCATGAAATTAAACCTTGTCAACATCGATCATCCTATTTTTTAAACTGCTTATCTTCTGTGAAACCCAAAACTAGTACGTATATAGTTGGTCGAATTTATTCATGGGAGATTTGAGTCCGTGATCAAACTTGAGAATATCCATGCATCCTTATTACGTAAGTATTACGTACTATTTATAATACTCTTACATGGAAATTTCTTGGTTGAAAAAATAATCAAAATATATTTTAAACTTCTTATTGTATACGGCAAACGAAGATACACGGCTCAAACATTTTCCTTCTCTTTGTCAACATATCTTTTTTTTATCCATTTAAAAATATTTGTGGTTGATTTCAAGAGTAAGCTGCTTTGATAAGGGGATATGATAGTCAATGGTCCACCTATCATTGCGGGTGTTTTAAAGTGAAAGATGATGGTAGTTTTGTCAATGCATATGCACGCTGGTCAACACTTCAAATTAGATAGTCACCTCAAAATATTTATCTCATTGTTCACGCCTTCACTTCACATCACATTATTGGTTTGGTTGTCAACTTTGATGTCTATATATTGGTTATTACGATTCTATTTCCATAACTAATTATACATATTTTTTCTATGTGTTTATGTGTTTGTTTATATCTGTTTAGTGAGTCTTTAGCTCAATTGCATTTCTTTTCTTCGCGACAGGTAATAAAGGATAGCTGAGATATGAGTGAACAGTGTTTATGAGCTTTTAGTAACTTAGATAGCTGAGATATGAGTGAACAATGTTTAAGAGATTTTAGTGGACCAACTTGATGATACCTAGCTTTTCCATTTTTAACTTTCGTTTTTTCGACTTTGGATTTTGAAACTATCTTTTGCTCGGAAGATATTATGTTCTAGAAGTGCTATTTTTCTTAGATTTATTGATAAGCTTTGTTGAACCATATATTTTGTCAATAAAGTATTTCGCTTACGTTTGTTTGGTGTCATAAGTGTGACATTTGACGTTTCGGGTGGGTGTTACAAGTATGTTTTATTATTTACATATGTTTGTTTTCACTGTAATACTCAAATTCAACTATACATGCATTTCTCGCAGATAAATGAAGCCCTTCACTCAATTGTCTATTTTGACCCTGTTTTAATATTGGGGCATAACTGACATACAAGATGACACTTATTTTCAACTTGACTTAACTTTGTGGCACATTACTCAAACTAGGACACAAAATCGTGTTTCGTTGAGTTTACCATTCTGCACTCACTGCACACCTATTTATTATTTTATTTAATAGACTACTCTCACGCACATCCATTCTTCCCAAAAATTCTACCGTTTTTACCTTCATCTCATTCCGATCATGATGACACCCGTGTCGTCCGTTTTCATGCACACCTTAAGGTTGGTTCTGTGGGACGTATCCCATTCGGCTTAGGAGAGGTTTCTACCCCTCCTCATCTCTATATAGAGGTGATGGGATGCTAGTTAAACATTCTTCTTTACCTCGATTGTAAAAGATGTGTTTTTTTTCTTTTTCTTTTTTTTTTTAACGGGTTCGTTGAGGGGTATCTCGTGTGCTTATTGCTAAACTTTAGTCTTGTTCCTTTGTTGTTTTCTATCCTAGCTAGCTTGTTCGATCTTCAATAGGCTGACGTTGAGGTTGCAGCTTGCTAGACGATTAACGATCTAGTACTTCGTGTTCGATCTTTAGGTTTGTTGCGGTTTTATCTTATATCAAACATATAGTACTATGGGGCTTTTATAGAACAATGTGACAATGTAATTAAAACAAGGATTAATGGCATCTAATAGTAACGAACTTTCTTAAATGTTCAAATATCAGTTATAAACCCAATAGAATACCACAAAACCCATCGAACTTTCAAATTTTAGCTTGATATCATACTTTTGCTTATGTGGCATAACCGGCAACCGGCTACACCGGTTAATTTGCATGCGTGAATTTATTTATTTATTTTTAAGTTAATTACATAAAGTCGGCTGTTTCAAAATACCCATCAAACTTTGTCAGATATTCACTTATCATGCATGAACCTAATCTAACGTGGATTGTAATGATACAAATTTATGATGTGGCATGTACATTTGTCGCTGACGTGGATTTTGGAGTTAAAAAACGGGCTTTTGTTGATATCAACACAAAACAAACAAAGTTTGATGGGTATTGTTTTATTTTATTGGGTTTATAACTGATATGTGAATATTTGAGGAAGTTTCAACTTCTTGTTGATAGTTTTGTTTTTGCTTTTTAAACACTTGTTTTTTATTGCCATTTAAAAATCCAATCAGACATTGATTTATCTTGCTATGGTTTGTGTTTACAATGGAAATCCTAATTATACATTTGAATTTAGAAAAAAATTGATTTCACAAGTAAATATGAAACAAATTGGGTTGTTATATGTTGCTTATCGTTAGAAGAGCCGTCTCACGGATTTTGGTGACCCCATGCCATCATCACAAAGAGGCCCTCAATGACGCAAGACACGTGAAAGCGAATTTAGATTAACCCTAATCCAATGGTAATAAACAAGGTGCATCTTGCGGGATTAAAACCCAAATAAGAGATTCACTTTTAAAACACAAAATTTATTAATAATAATGATCAATATATATCAATTATAATAATAAGAGCCTATATTTATATAAAAACTAATCTAGTAAAACAAGATAACTTAATAATTCTAGAATAAATAAAAATAAGGAAACTAAAAAATAAAACCACGATTAAAATTAAAAAAACCAGTGACTTCAGTTCTTCAAGGAGTAAGGTTACTTGTGTCGAGAAGTAAGCCTACTTGTAAACTCACGACCCAAAAGAAAAACTACCAACAACCTCAGTTTATTATTGTGATTCTTCCAGTAACCTTACTTTGGTTTTGGAGTAGCCTTACTTTTACTAGTAAGGTCCTTATCATTCCCCCTCACTTTAGAAGACTCGACCCTAGTTCTCACGTGTACTTTTGCTCGTGGGAAAGACCTTGAACACTTGATTGATGACTTTAATCTTCACTCGTTTTCCACACTCCCACAAGTCAACATACGAACCTGGTCTTCGATTAGTTAATCCCAAATAATCTTCCTTCTTCAGAAAAGAAATCATCTTCGAGCTCTTGGGGTAAATAGACTTGCTTGATTAATAATTATAAACTTTGAGATGCTTCAAGTACCTAACTTTATCCATTTTCGTTTCATTAAGATCCATACCAAAGTCTTTATTGACTTCACCAACCTTCAAACATTCAACACGTTCTTCATCTTTAAAACCGAAAACTTTGTCTTCACAATTATTCAAAACTACAACTTCTTTTGTTGATTCTAAAGTTGCAATATTATCTTCATGTTGATTACAAACTTGAAGTTCTTTGATGTTCTCAACGTGTTCTTCAACAACCTCGGTCTTTAATATTTTTTCTTCTTTCTTAACCTTGATCATTGGTACATGTAATTTGTCTTCGGAAGGAATCATCGCAATTCTCTTTCATTTCCATAAGAAAAAGTAGAGATTTTGCATCAAATCATAAAAACCTTTAACTTCTTGTCACCATGATTTCCCTAACCGAATATGACAATCCTCATCCAAATAACAAAACACTTCATGTTTATAAGATTTACCAATAGATATTGGAACCTAACAAACTTGTGTTTTTCTAATCAGACAAAACTCAATTGGTAAATTTAAATAACTGACCAATTTTCTTGAAACCAAATTCTTAACACCATAGTTGTCAATAATTAAAGAAAATACCTTATTATTGATCAAAACTTTTGAATGAAACAATTTGACTGTTGGTAGTCGAATCTCCATCTTCATCTTTTCCTCCCATTCATCCACCCTCCTATTGTTAAACGGGGATTGGTTTCTCATACGGTTGTCAATAGATCCGCCTGTGGTTGGACGAATTATTGAACCTCAATAATTGCTACCCTCGCAATTCTTGTGGATTGATGCCCCACCTACGACCACGGAACATAGTTCTTTTAGAATAGTGTAACAAATTTCAAGTGTTTTCATGGATTTGGTAAAACCATGATCCATGTACTCTCTAGACCATACCCCACCAACAATATATGTTTTTGAATCTTCTACACCATTCACCATCTAGGATACTAACAAGCTCTAGATGTTTAATTGACGTAGAACCTTCTACACCAATTACCACCAGGATACAACGTGTCTTGGATGCCAACTGACACAGGACGCGCGGAAACGAATTTAGATAAACCCTAATCCAAGGGTAATAAACAAGGCGCACCTTGCAGGAATAAAACTTAAATAAGATATTCACTCTTAAAACACAACATTTATTAATAATATTGATCAATAGATATCAATTAAATAATAAGAGCTTATATTTACAGGAAAACTAATCTTATAAAACAAGATAACTTAATTATTAGAGAATAAATAAAAATAAGGAAACTAAAAAATAAAACCACGACTAAAATAAAAAAAACAGTAACTTCAGTTCTTCAAGGAGTAAGGTTACTTGTGTTGAGAAGTAAGTCTACTTGTAAACTCACGACCCAAAAGAAAAACTACCACTAACCTCAGTTTGATATTGTGATTCTTCCAGTAACCTTACTTTGGTTTAGGAGTAGCCTTACTTCTACTAGTAAGGTCCTTATCACTCAAACACACAAACAAAATATAAATTTATTAATAGTGCATGAATTAATTAAACTCAAGCCTCATATTATGTATATATATACTTGAAGTGCATGAAACTTTGTGACCCTCATCAAGCAACAATCATGTGCAATGGCACCACTTGCACTTCTCTAAAAATGACCTTGATTGTTAGCATATGCATATCTTTTGTAGGGTCAATTATGACAATGAGATAGGCAGTTTATGTTAGCTAAACCACCTATTTAACAATAAGTAAAGCTATATTAATGAGATCTCTGTCACAGTAAAAACTCCTTTAAGAGCACTGGGTGCAATGGATTTCATGGCTCGCCAGTCCAGCGTGGACTCTGTAGAATCCAAGAATCACCTTCTGGAGGACGAGGTTGATCAAAATACGCCATTATTTTAGAGAGAGAAAGTAGAGAGAAGGTGAGATGAAACAAAGATATTTTTCTTATTATAAATTATGTTGCACACCCACACCCCTCAAGTGAAGCCTTGAGGGGTATTTATAGGCCTTACATAAGACAACTATTAGAGTATTACATTAGTGGTCCCTGCACTTTATGCATTCTAGTTGTCTACTCCAATTCACGTAAATATCGCTCAGCTTCATTTCTAACAATCTCCCTCCAGCTGGAGATATACGTGAATTGGTTACAATGATTCCTAACAAGTAAAATAAAACAATCAAAGTAAGCGCAGCAATGCTGAGGAAGACTTCATAGCTCTTTACTTCATAAATATCCCCAGCAGTCTTTGTTTACTTGTAGACGAATCACTTGCTAATCTAATTGGGTTATTACTCCCTCCCAATTAGTAACCATATTCTTTTACATGCTCCCTCCCAAATAGACAACCCGTTTGATATAACCTTGATGCTTGTCGAAGAAGTATCTTTGAATTATGCCCATATAATCTTCAGTCTCATGCACAGCGGAAAATGAATCTTAGACTGATAATATGTAACTTCTTCACAGGTTTGTTTGGGGAGCATCATATCGTCATCTTCAACTCACTTAGAATGCTTCCAGTTCTTCAATAAAAGCCCCGATGTACACATTTCTCCCTCCTGGATGATGACGATCTCTCGGAATCATCATAAATATGTGTACATAAACATATCAACTGGAAGCAACATACAAATCAATACCCCATGAGTGAAATGGCAATAACTATTCTCTCTACAATTCATCTCAGATCAACCTCTCTTCCATTGGCTAATAGTAAGTGACCACGTGTGGAGACAACCCAATATGACAAACTTGAGTGTGAAGTAAAATTCCCCAGACTTGTGACTTATGCTTGTACTGTCCTGATTAAGAACCTATATGAGCACAACAACGTAACTCCTTACAATATAGGTAGTGGCATATACCCAACCAACCATCCTTTATTGTATATCCGTCTCTTGAACAATCCACAACTTTGTGTGACACTGAGCACTACAACGTAACTCCTTTAAGTGATAGCTATTGTGAGCATTAAGAGCCAACTTATGCGTTTATAGATCTCACACATAGCTAGATGTCCAAGTCTTAATCACTATCCCATGAATGCTCAAACAAGGATCTCCAAAAGTCTTTCATCCAACCAACCCCTAGACCTTGAGATACTAAGTACACGTACCCGTGAAACGTCACTTCAAGCTCAAATAAGTAATAAACAAATTATCCCCGTAGTCACCTTTTGATAACGTTCAAAATTTAGCCATCGATCTTTGGTGAATCTTGATCAGGATCTTTTAAGCAATTCGTGGTGTGTTTTTGGTGAAGCTAGAAGTTCAATCTCGTTGATTCGTAATGATTTCGGATTTTCCCTCCAAAAATAGAATTGGAAAATTTTATCGTCCATAATTTGGAAATCACTACGAAATGCAATTCTAAGGTTACCAGAAAAATTTGAGTATTGAAAATTTTTACGCAAAATTTCACCGAAAAAATTTGAATTTTGGCCTAAAAATTTGAATTTCGGGCCAAAAATTTCAACATTATACCAAAATTAAAATCTCGCGTAAAAATTGAACGTTTAGTCTCCTCTCAAAAATAAAATTTACTCAAATTTTCCCGCCAAAAAACTTTTTTTTTTTTTTTTTTTTTTTTTCCTAACTCGATAACATCTCTAACTCGATAAAACTTCTAACTCGATAATACTTCAAACTCGATAAAGCTTCTAACTCGATAACGCCCAAACTCGATAAGTCCCAAACTCGCCAAACTCGATAACCTCTAACTTGATAACCCCTAACTCGATAACTCCAAACTCGATAACTCCAAACTCGATAATCCCAAACTCGATAACCACTTCCCAAACTCGATAACCATTAGAAATTTTGCCAGAGTTTCGTCTAACTCGATAACCCACAAAAAACCTAACTCGATAATCGATTAGGTGAAATAGCCTAACTCGGCAAAATTGAGTTCCAAACTCGATAACAAAATCTCAAACTCGATAGGCATATCTCAAACTCGATAAGCAGATCTCCAAACTCGATACCAACTCCAAACTCGATAAGAAATTTTATAACTCGAAAGAAAAAAATTTTTTCACCAAACTCGATAAAAAAATCGATGAACAGTACCAGATCCGCCTTTTTTCACCAAAAACACCACGATTCGCCCCCGGTTAGCTCTGATGCCAATTGTAGAATCCAAGAATCACCTTCTGGAGGACGAGGTTGATCAAAATACGCCATTATTTTAGAGAGAGAAAGTAGAGAGAAGGTGAGATGAAACAAAGATATTTTTCTTATTATAAATTATGTTGCACACCCACACCCCTCAAGTGAAGCCTTGAGGGGTATTTATAGGCCTTGCATAAGACAACTATTAGAGTATTACATTAGTGGTCCCTGCACTTTATGCATTCTAGTTGTCTACTCCAATTCACGTAAATATCGCTCAGCTTCATTTCTAACAGACTCCTCGCCACACCTCGCCACCACACCTCCCTCCATCCTCATCCTTCGCCAGTTCAAGCCTCCTCGTCTGCACGACGAGGGTGAGTTCCGTCCTTTTTTACATTTTGTCATTTTTTTTTTTTTTTTTTTTTTGGTAATGTTTGTATATTTAATTTAGTGTGTAGTGGACCTCAAATGAGTAAGCTGGGGTTAGTTGTTAGTGAGGGGTTAGTTGTTGAGGTTTGTTAAAGTGATATGGCACCCTGTGGGCTCCAAATGAGGAGGGGAAGCGCCTCACTACACCCAGTGCTCTAAGAAACTCGTTGTCCGATGTGCATCAAGCTTTGGCTGGACATGAATCAACTGGTTTCTAAATACATGCTTGAAACTTCTTAATATACTAAAAACTAATAACATTGTTTAATTAAATTTGAGGATGATGATAACTTTAAACTTTAAGACATTGTCGTAACAAGTATATATTGGCACAGGAAACATACAAAATGGGAAATCAAAATTTGAAAATTGCAAGAATTGGAGTCTTTTAGAACATTAAGTGAATGTTTAATAAATTGAATAGTAATTAATGCATGATGAACATGCATGATTGATATTGAAAAGAAAAAATAAATATATAAATTGTAAGTATTGAACATAACTTTCACATGGTATACGTAATGTACTCTATCTACTCTTCATGTTTATTATGACACTACTGACTTATTTTACGTTGAGGCCATGCATGTGAATGTATCATCTACCTCTACGTATACATCCATACATAAACGTTTCCTTGATCCTTGTCTATTTACTTAACGATTTTAAAAATGAAATAATCAGATAATTAGCTGTTACAGAACATGATTCTAAAATTTGGTATTTGGATTTAATTATGATGTGTGAATTTTCTTTTTAATGAACTTTCTTTTTCATAGAAGACATATTCGTTTATTGGGCCTTTCAGTGAAAGCATATATACTATTCGATGTTGGGCTTAGGAAAAAGAAAAACTAAGATGTAAGATTTATAAACTTATTTTCTGAAAAAATCAATCCATTTTCTATCTCTGCCTCAACGCCTGCGTTTCCTACGGCCTTTCCAGTGATTTTGATTTTTGTAGCCAATTGCCTATAATCATTCACAAAAAATACACAAGCAATAAATTAGGGATTCACAAAAAATAATCAGTTACCCACATTTATAGCATAAAATTATAGCTAATTGGCTACAAAAATTTGTAGTTAATATATTCCCTTTGCATATATCATATTATCATACGAGAGTCAAAACTAGTACTACCTCCGTCCCATAATTATAATATACTGTTGACTTTTAAAGTCTTTAGTCTTCAACTTTGACCTTAAATATTTTTATTTGTGTTATATATTACTTGATGCAAAATATATAAATGGATTGAGTTTTAAATGTATTTTCTACTGGTATAATTTTTATCAAGTATTATATAATACAAATAAAACTATATAAAGTCAAAGTTGTAATACGAAGACTTAAAAAGTCAACAATGGACTATAATTATGGAACGAATGGAGTACGTAGTTAGTTGAATTTATTCATGGGATCGAGATTTGAGTCCGTGATCTATTTGTAATACTCTACATGGAAATTTCTTCGTTGAAAAAATGATTAAAATATGTTTTTAATTTCTTATTGTATACGGCAAACGAATCATCTCTTTCTGATACACGCCTCAGCCATTTTCCTTCTCTTTGTCACAATCATATCTTTGTTTATCCATTTAAAAATATTTGTGGTTGATTTCATGAGTAAGCTTTGATAAGATAGTCAATGGTCCACCTATCATTGCGGGGTTTTTAAAGTGAAAGATGATGGTTGGTTTGTCAATGCATATGCACGCTGGTCAACACTTCAAATTAGATAGTCTACTCAAAATATTTATCTCATTGTTCACATTTCACTTCACTTCACATTTATTATTGGTTTGGTTATCAACTTTGATGTCTATCTCGGTTATTACGATTCCATTTCATTAAAGCCAAAATCCATTTTACTACCGCAAACTTGGTCAACTGAATTTCTTAGTACCCTAAACTTTTAAGAGTATAACACACTATCTTAAACTTGACAAACAGATCCATTTAGTACCCTTGACCAAGTTTAGAGTACTAAGAAACCCAATTAACCAAGTTTGGGGTAGTAAAATACATTTTGGCCTTTCATTAACTTACGCATATTTGATCTATATGTTTGTTTATACATGTCCGCTGAGCCTTTAACTCAACCATATCTTTCTTCCGTCACAGATAATAAAGGGAAGCTGAATACGAGTAAAGAGTGGTTAGGAGCTCATGGTGAACCAACTTGATAATACCTAGCTTTTCCATTTTTAACTTTAGCTTTTTAGACTTTAGATTTTGGAATTATATTTTGCTTGAAAGATACTATATGTTCTAGATTTGTTATTTTTCTTAGATTTATTGATAAGCTTTGTTGAACCATTTTTTTTTTTTTTTTTAAAGGCAATTGAATTTATTGAAACATCAAAGATACAAAGATAAAGCTCACATATGCACATGAGACTACCTGAGACAAATCTTGTCCATACTCTCCCAACAAGAAGACAGGAAGAATAAGAACAAGAAAAGAGCATGACCACACTCACACTATCAGCCTTACATTACAAGATGACATAGAATAACATACATAAGATACTGCTCCAGTTCCACAGCTAAAGTAGCAAGCCACTGACAGCGTTTTACTTTTGCCCACATGTCACAAAACCCAAAACTGAACCACAAAATAGCTACTGCACTGCTACAATGTTTAAGCTGCATCTGAAGGGCTCTCGTAGCCATTGTTGCCAGCACCAAGAATACTTATTAGACCGTCTCGAAACCCATTGAAAGCTCTTCAACTGAATATCTTGAAAAATCTTGTTTGTGCTTGCTATTTTCTCGCGAAAAACCCGATTATTACGCTCTTTCCAAAGGAAATAACCGGTCACCCAAATTACTACTTGCCACAATGCTTTGTTATCCTTAGTTTGTGAACCCATACCTTTATGTCTAAATAACTCACTTATGGTAAACACGTCTACACTACCAAACTTCCACCAGTTAAATACTTTCTCCCATACCCTCCATGCCATATCGCACAATAACATGGAATGATTGATTGTTTCCACATTATTACCACAACAAGGACATAAAAGAGTATGCAAGTCAATACCTCTTTTATCAAGCTCAGTAAGAACAGGTAGTCTTCCTTTCAAAACTCGCCATACAAACACATTCACCTTCTTTGGAGCAAGACTGTTCCACACTGTCGCATGACCCAAGTGATCCGATTGAAGCCGCTTCTCATCCACCAATCTTGCAAGAGCTTTAACTGTAAACTTACCGTCTTGACAAAGCGTCCATCTCCAACAATCCCTACAATCATGTGACAAATTAATATCATTTAACATCCCTAGCAGCTTCTCTAAATCACTACATCCCCTACCTCTTGGTTCCCTCACCCAATCCCATACCCATGACCAAACCCCATTAACCCAAACACCCCTATCTGCCACCTTAACATCCTTACACCTCTCTAAATGAAATAACCTAGGGAATATATCACATAATCTTTGATTTCCTACCCACCTATCTATCCAAAAAGTTGTATTATGCCCGATCCCCACCTTCTTAACAATAGATGATGTAAACTCAACGCCTACTTGATCAACATCACGACCTACCCTTACTATGTCATTCCAAACCCCCCTGTTATAATGATCTCTAAGAGCCTCCCCACCCGTTAATCCCCCATCGCTACCATGAATACTCCTAATCACCTTCCCCCAAAGAGCATCACATTCCACCCAAAACCTCCACCACCATTTTCCCATTAAAGCCCAATTTTTAGCTCTTAAAGAACCAATATTTAACCCACCCAACCCATATGACGAAAGAACATTGTCCCATTTGACCCATGCCATTTTTTTGCTCTCACCCGACCCACCCCAAAAAAAATCCCTCCTAATGCTCTCAAGTTGATTAATCACACAAGAAGGCACACGGAACATTGAAAAATAATACAACGGCAAACTACCAAGAACTGATTTAATCAACGTCAACCTTCCACCAAATGACATCGTTTTAGCTCGCCATTCAGAAGGTTGGTTCTTCAACTTTTCAACCACAGGTCTCCAAGTACTAACTCGTCTCGTGTTTGCGCCAATCGGAAGCCCCAAATACACAAATGGAAACTCCCCCACACTACAACAAATATGTCGTGCCATATCTTCCACTTCCCCCGACGAGACCCCCACACCGTATAGTCTACTTTTATTTAAATTTACTTTAAGTCCCGAAGCTTCCTCAAAACATTTCAATATACACATTAAGTTTTGTGCATTCTCTCTATCCCACTCCCCAAAAAATATTGTATCGTCAGCATATTGAAGATGTGAGATAGATAACTCGTCATTTCCCACTAGAACTCCCTTAAAAATACCCTTTGTGACCGCTTCCTGAACAATAGCATTTAAACCTTCGGCCGCTAAAATGAATAAGAAAGGAGCTAGTGGATCTCCTTGTCTCACCCCCCTCTCCGGTCGAAACTCGTTCGTAGGAGATCCATTTACCAAAATAGACATGGATGACGATGATAAACATGCTTCAACCCGTCTACACCATTTATCTCCGAAATTCATTCGCTTCATAATATCAATCAAAAATTTCCAATTAATACAATCATACGCTTTCTCAAAATCAACCTTTAATATCAAACCCCTCTTCTTTTTCTTTCTCATATACTCCAGAGTTTCATTTGCAATGAGGATGCCATCCAGTATATATCTCCCTTGAATAAAAGCATTTTGAACCTCACCCACTACATTCCCAATCACATTCTTAACCCTCTCGGCCATAATCTTAGACACTATTTTGTAATAGCAACCAATCAAGCTAATGGGACGGAAGTCCTTAAGCCCGATGGGATCATTTACTTTAGGAATGAGCGTCACAAAGGATGCATTGCACCCTCTTGACACTTCCATCCTTTCCCAGAACCATCGAAGAGCCACGACTAAATCACGTTTGATAATATCCCAAAACTTCTTAATATACTGAAAATTAAATCCGTCAGGACCAGGAGCCTTGTTGCTTCCACAGGCACACACCGCTTCCCATACCTCCTTTTCTTCGATTACACCTTCCAACAATGCTGCATCGCCATCTGACAACTTAGCCACTCTATCACACGTAAAAATGGGTCTGGCCTTATTGCATTCTGTGAATATTGTTTTATAATAATGAAACATCTCATCTTTGATTTTCTTCGGATCTTCACACCATATTCCATTGATCATTAAACCGCGTATACAATTTTTGTTATTCCTCCTCTTGATCATTGCGTGGAAAAACTTGGTATTCTCGTCACCTTCAATGTCCCACTTTACTCTTGCCTTTTGTTTGAGCATACAAATCTTTTCTCTATCTTTGTCAATCCAAGCCCGCCTTGCCTCTAACCACTCTGACAACTCGCTTTCTTCTAAGTCACGAGATTCGGCTTCCAATTCCCACTTCATAGCGTTTTTCCTATGTGTTTCAATGCACTCATCCAATGCTCCAAACCTCACCTTACTCCATTCTTTTAAAGCAGCCTTGACATTTTTAAGTTTATCTCGGAACACGCAATCTGGTCGAGACCCCTTGACCTCTTTACTCCATGCGCTGGAAACTATCTGATTTATGTCCGCCTCTTCCAACCATATGTCGAAAACCCGAAATGGTTTAGGACCATAGTCAATGTCCATATCTTTTAGCAAAATTGGACAATGATCAGATAATTTTCGATCCAATGCAACCACCGCCAAATTAGTCCACTTACTTCTAAATTCCTCGGAAACCAAAAATCGATCCAACTTACTAAATTTTAAACCGTCATCGCTGATTCTTGTAAATCGCCTACCCCCCATAGGGATTTCAACAAGCCGAGTCAAGTTTATAAAATCATTAAACTCGTCAGCCTTGTTTGCGTTATATTGTGTGTTCTTCCTGTCATCCTCACATCTAACTTCATTAAAATCCCCGCATAAGCACCAAGCATCATTCCCGCAACTCATGAGGTCTAAAAGTCTACTCCATAACGATGTTTTCATTGTACCCACATGAGGCCCATAAATGCAAACAAAGACTAAATCACCACTAATGCCCTTCCACTCACCTTTTACTCCAATGAATCTATCATCACCAACAGCTTGCTTACACGAAAAAACATTACTATCCCACACGAGCAATAGCCCTCCTGAATTACCAGTAGCCTCTTTTTGGACATATCCGAAGTTCCTGCATCCCCACATATCCTCGATCACAAACTCATCGATTGCACCGCACTTGGTTTCTTGTAAAGCAATCATATCTGGACACTCTTTTTGACGAATAGATTTGATCCACCCTTTT
This sequence comes from Artemisia argyi, assembly GCA_030686995.1. Taxonomy (NCBI): domain Eukaryota; kingdom Viridiplantae; phylum Streptophyta; class Magnoliopsida; order Asterales; family Asteraceae; genus Artemisia; species Artemisia argyi. The sequence continues at coordinate 9,940,554 of CM060695.1, read as the reverse complement.
TTATCATCCGAACCCAACCCTCTAATGTTTATAGACATAACCTTCATTCACATATATAAAAAACGATAAGGGACCTGAACATACCTAAATACCAGGCTTTAGAACCCCACTCTTCTTCACCTCCTGTTCCACAATATCTCTTGATTTTTCCCATATAATGCCTATTTGTTCACCAACAGCTCTAACTTTCTCCATACTCATTGAGCTCGATGACTTGGTATCAAAATTATCAGGACCCATCTGATTATTACCGTTGCATTTTCTTGATTCTAACACAACTGAAAACGATCCCTTATGATTCCCCGATGACCCTTGTCCATATTCCTTAATACATTGTCGACTGTTTCCAAAGTATCAACAATTATCATCACTTCTAACCCTCCCAAATATTTGACTTCCACGTTAAACAGACCTTCAACCTCGCAAAATTCTGGTAATCTATCGAGGTACTCAAATTTCATGACTTCTCCAATGATACCTCTACTTAGCATTTCCTTGTCGACATCACTTTCCTCTACTTCGATAACTCGTACATCGACCGGCTTGTGATTCGCCACTCCCTGTTTCACCTCTGTTGTATTATCAGAATTTCTTTTGCCACCCAACACCTCACTGTATTTTCGTGAATCTCTCTCACCATAGTTTCTTTCCTTGCTGTTCATATCATGCTTCATGCTCTGGTCACGATTCTGTCCCTTCATACCCCCAATGTTACTCTGATCCTTTCTGTCATAAGCCTTGTATACCCGTAAATATTCATTGCCTACTTTAATACCACGTAATGATCTAAGCAATAATTGGATGTTTACAATATTCTTGAATCTAACGAAACCATATCTTTGTCCATTTCGCAACCTCTTCTTCACCATGAACATGTCATACACCGTACCATACTTCTTGAACACCATCCATAGATTACCCATTCCCCATGTGTCTGGATAGTTGTGGAACATGAACGATGCCGATGACTTTGGATTAACGTTGTCTGTCCCATAAGATTTGCCGTTGTAGAATTCCCTATTTCCGTTGTGCCTCTTTTCCTGTCTCACGCTCATTTTCTCTCTCTCACACTCTAATTTTATGACTTCAAGATTTGTTGAACCATTTTGTCAATAAAGTATTTCACTTACATTCGTTTGGTATCATAAGTGTGACATTTGCTGTTTTATGAGTATTTACATATGCTTGTTTTCATTGTAATAGTCAAATTCAACTATATATGCATTTGTCGCAGATAAACGAAGCCCTACACTCAATTGTGTCAATTTTGATCCTGTTTAAATATAGGGAGATTTGCATACAAGATGACACTTATTTCAACTTGAATTAACTTTGTGGCATATTACTAAAACTAGAACACAAAATCATGTTTCGTTGAGTTTACCATTCTACACCCACTGCACACCTCACCTATTTATCTTTTTTTCCATTCTTCCCAAAAATTACACCGTTTTCACCTTCATCTCATTCCGATCATGATGCCACCCATCTCGTCCGTTTTCATGCACACCTTAATGTTGTTTGTTTCGTGGGACGTATATATCACATTCGACTTAGGAGAGGTTTCTACCCCCTCATCATATCTCTATAAATAGAGGTGATGGGATGCTAGTTAAACATTCTTCTTTACCTCAATTGTAATTTATTTTATTATTTTTATTTTTTTTATTATTATTTTTTTAATAATAATAGGTTCGTTGAGGGCATAGGCGGAACATAATAGGGGCCAGGAGGGGTTGTGCCCCCCCCCCCCCCCTAAAGGTTTGTGTCATTAACAGTGTTTATGTATGAATTTTTGGAAAAAGCAACAAGATATAAATAGAAAAGACAACAGTGTCATCTTTGCAACTCTGTGAGGTAGTATAATACAAGGAAAGAAACAAAAGTACAACTATGTGAGAATTGTACTCTAGTAATATCTAAAATCTTCAACTTTGTATCAAACTTTTAAACATTGTGGAATTTCAAAACTGTCAATTAGTATGTTTGCTCTACTGTGTATGGTAGTTAGCACATTTTATTGAGGTATAATATCATCGATACAAGGCTAATGCTCTGGAGAAGTTGGTAATAATGCTTCAAGCAATTAGTTACAAGTTTTAATATGGAAGTTAAATTATGCGCTTCAATGATTTTGGCCCCCTCAACCAAAATCTTCAAGCTCTGCCACTGGTTGAGGGGTATCTCGTGTTCTTATTGCTAAACTTTAGTCGTGTTCCTTTGTAGTTTTTTGTCCTAGCTTGTTCGATCTTCAACAGGCTGACGTTGAGGTTGCAACTTGCTCGACGATTAACGATCTAGTACTTCGTGTTCGATCTTCAGGTTTGTTGCAGTTTTATCTTATATGAAAACATATACCGTAGTACCATTGGGTTTCTATAAAACAATGTGACAATGTAATTAAAACAAGAGGAGTGATATGATCACAAAAAAGTTTCCACAAAGAAGTCTCACTGTGGCAGAGTGAGATTGGTTCAATGAGAGTGAGAGGAAAGAAATTCACCAATCCCACTCCACCACAGTTTGTGAAACTTCTTTGTAAAACTTTTTTGTGATCATATCACTCCTCTTAAAACAAACACAAATTGTTGTAAGAAGTTAGAAACTGCATGTATTTAGTGCAAAAAATGTCATCCCTTTCAACTTGCAAATACATATTCTGCATGTAAATTAAATTCCTTGGTTAGAAAGTAATAAAAAAATTTTTTAAAAAAAAATTGATACCTCATACATTTTCGCTGTCTTTGCCATAGTTTTTGACATTCGTCCTCTGTCACAATCATTTATCTTGTTTTATCCATTTAAAAATATCTGTGGTTGATTTCATGAGTTAGCTTGATAGTCAAAGGTGCACCTATCATTGCGAGTCTTATGCATATATGCTGGTCAACACTTCACATTAGTCTCCTCAAAATATTTAAATCTCAATGTTCATACTTCACATCACATTATTGTCAACTTTGATGTCTATCTTGGTTTAGTATCTATTGTAATCAAATTAAACCACTTGGGCATTAGTCCGACCTTTCATTATTGAGTTAATAGACTCGGGTTCGAATCTCATCCCTGACACTTTGCTTCCAGATAGATACCCACCTCCGCAAAACCTATGAGTTCACTGGAGAAACTTTGTGGATAAGATCTCAAGAGTCCGAGAGTCTTGGCTCACTCCAGTTGTTGCCCCATTAGGCCAAGAGAGTTGCCCGTAGCTATTCCTTGTGGGGTGGACGTGCCAAAAGGCACTCGGGGGGTCATGGTGTTCCCGCCAATCTACACATTTTTGAGGAAACCTTGATTAAGATGTTGTTGGTTCTAATATATCATTTTATCTGATCGCGATTATATTGCACGGTCTATAACTTATGTATTCATTTTTGTTGATAATTCAAAGTAACGAAACAAACAAACAAATCCAAACAAACTAAGCGGAAACTTTATTCAAATAACCAAACCAAATTACAAAATCAAATTAAAAAACAAATTATAATTCAAAGGTACCAAACCCTAATTCAAAAAGTACAAGGAAAACTAATACAATCTATCCCTATTTATATGCTAAACAAACTTGCAGGACAAGCAATACAATTTACCAAATAACCCCTAAAGTTTAAGTCAATTTTCTAACAATTTTCACCGTGAATTAAACTCCTCCAACTGCTTCAAATCAAATTCAAAGTTCCAAACGCCAAATTCAAAGTTCCAAACGCCAAATTCCAAATGCTAGAGATGCTAGTCAAATTCAAATCAAACGACCGACACCAAAAGCAGTCCGAAACAAAATCGATCCAAAGCAAATTCAATCCAAAACAAACCGAACAAATACAAACGCCGATAATCTTCAAAACGAACAATTAAACATTAACCGACAAATTCAAACTCGGTTAACCAAACAAACAAATCGGCTCAAACGATCTTCAACAAAGCTTATCAAATTCAGGCAACCATCTTCAATAGCCCGGCAAATGAAGATCAAATTTTCCAAAGTAACAAATTCCAAAACGATCGAACAAATTCCAAGTGACTTGAACCAAGTCTTCAAACACCAAATCGATCTTAGAATTCCAAAATTAAAATTTCAATGGTCCACTTATATAATAAGAATTATGACCAAAATATCAATTTCAAATTCTAATGACCCACTTATCGATAAGTATTACGGTCCAACTTCAAACTTATTATCCAAGTATCAAACAAATTCAAGTTAACAAATAACTTGACGAATGAGCTCAAATAATTCAAACGCCCCAAATATAATATGGATAATAATTCTACGGACCCACTTATATGATAAGAATTACGGTCCAAATACTAATTCCAAAAGAACCCAAAACCAAACAAATCTTCAAATACCTCATCTTCTTGAGATCGATCAAACAAAACAACAATTGACAATCTGTCAAACAAAACAAGATTCTAAAATTCTTGTCACGTATACCAAATTCAGTCAATCGAATACAAATGCCAAACTAAGAGTCAACTGTTATAAGGCTGCATGCAGTAAGGGGATTCAATCCCCTTACTTTTCCCTGCCACGTCAGCTTTCTCTCTCCAGCGACCTGCAGGCGATTCAGTGCCCCAGTAAGGGCGACCTAGTTCAATTTTTTATTTTTTATTTTATTTTATTTTTTTTACAAACTTAATAATTAAAACACTAATTTCATTAATAAAAAAAAAACAGTACATAGATTGAAAACATAAACTTAAACATTACATAAACTTCAATTATAATCCTAACTTCAGTTGTAGTCCGGGTGATCCCAAGTCTGAGAGTTGTCGGAGCGATAACCGTCGTCGTAAGGATCAAAGCTCGCAAACCTCTCTTCTTCTAACTGAGCTTCCAACCTGCTCAGTTCCCGCTCCTTCTCAGAGTTCCAGCCATCATCATCTGCTGCCACATTTTCCTCAAAACTTACCTGAAAATTATCCAGACGAGGCAGCTGTTGTTGTTGCTCAACAACTCTTTGTGCAGATAAACTTGATTCACCTTGCACAAATTGTTGTTGTTGTTGTTGTTGTTGTTGTTGTTCAACCATAGCAGCTTCCACATTTTCTTCAAAGCTCCAACGAATCTTGTTTGTTTTTTGGGCATGTATCTGACTCACACAGCCACGCAATGCCTCAACAACGGCATGATCTTTACGAAATTCGTCGTATAAAAACTGGTCGATCACATATTTCCTGTCGTCAGAAATGTGATCGCAATCTGAGTAGCGTGTTCTCATTCGTTGTTTGAGGGCCTTTGCCAGCTCAAACCTGCTAATAACTTCGGAAATAGCTTCTTGACGAGCCGTGTCGTCTTTCTCAGCTTGGTTTTTGACCCATTTTTGAAATTCTTCGACGGTATGAGGCAGTTTATTACACGCCATTTTAAATTGAAATATGTGTGAGATTTTGTGAATTTTAAGTGTGTAAAATATGTTGTGTTAATGTGGTATTTATAATGTGTTAAATTTAATTTTTTTTTTTTTTTTTTTGAATGTAACGGCTATTAGTTTTTTTTTTTTTTTTTTTTTTTTTTTTTTTTTTTTTTTTTTTTTTTTTTTTGAATCCAACAAATATAGAAAGACATTCGGTCGGAAGCACGACCGGTTGGTTCATTTTTTGTTGCTCGACCGACTCTCCACATCAAGGAGATCAATTAAGGATCGATCGTGGGAGTCGATCCCTTACTCCTTCTGCATGCAGCCTAATATTAACTCAAAAGCTCATAAACTTCAAATTCAAACCCAATTAAAACAAAAGCCTAATTCCAACAGAATACCCACGTGACAAAGCTATTATCGGTGTACGCTCGAACAAAACAACGAACTAGATCTGTTTAGTCCCAAACATGAATTCTTTAGTTCCAAATTCCAAAAAACAAATAATCTTCAATTCTTCAGCGATTCTTCAAAACCAAACAATCGAACCTTTTTTTTTTCTTTCTTTTTCTTCTCCATAGCTAACGAACCTAGCTCTAATACCACTTGTTGATAATTCAAAGTAACGAAACAAACAAACTAAGCGAAAGCTTTATTCAAATAACCAAACCAAATTACAAAACCAAATTCAAAAACAAATTCTAATTCAAAGGTACCAAACCCTAATTCAAAAAGTACAAGGAAAACTAATACAATATATCCCTATTTATAGGCTAAACAAACTTGCAGGACAAGTAATACAAATTACCAAATAACCCCTAAAGTTTAAGTCAGTTTTCTAACAATTTTTATTTATCCTTCTTACATCCGGTCATGTATATATAATAATTAATGATATGGTGGTTCTTATGTTATGAAATGTATTCCGAAAGTCATAGTCTAAGAGGTTTTATTCGGTGATTCATGCAAGCATGCAGTGGCGGAGTCAGTAGGGGGTTGGTGGGTGCTCGGCCACCACCAACCGGCTCTATAACCCCAACTTTTAGCTAGTTTTTCGGCAAATGTTTTATCTATAGTCTATAAGCTGCTTTAAGCCACCGATCATTTTCTTCAATTTCTCAACTTGTTGAGTGGGATTTTCAATGGTTTCTAATAGTTATGGCACACTTTGTTCTATCATTGTAAAGAATTTAGAGAATATTTGAGTGTTTAAGGGTGCGTTTGGTATGATGACGTGAATCACAATCGGTATCGGTTTCGGTATAAGATGTGCCCCTCAGCTATGAAAGATTCATTCCTCCCCTTTCCGACTCCAATGGAGTATGGACAATTTATATATTTGATTCCCATATAATGTGGCCCCGCATCTTAAACAAACACTAACAATCATTACAATTATCATTCCCTCATTTCGATAGAGGATACCAAACGCATCCTAAAAATGATTTCAAATCAATAGCTATGTTTGAAAGGGTAGAGCGAATACCATGAATGCAAGTTTGATAGGGATAGGAAGAAATATTGAATATATTAATATAAAATATGTTTTGTGTGAGTAATAGTAACTAACTTATTTTTTGTGAGATTCCTTTGAAAAAAGGGAAATTATATTTTATTGTTTGCTTCTAGTTGTTCATTTTATATTATTTTTTTAACAACGATAACTAACTGCCTTATAATATACAATAACAAACTATTTCACATATTTTAAGTAGGATTTGAAGCCACAACCATTTGATTGAAGAGCTTCTCATATAACAAGGGATTTATCATTGGGAAGCAAAGCCCTTCAGTTACTTGTTCATTTATTTATTATTATTATTATTATTATTATTATTGTTATTATTATTATTTAAGCTCATACACCATAACTCAAAGACCTAGTTGCAATTTCATTTGTGTTGAAGACTTACCGGGTTGGTTGAACAATTGAACCGGCAAAGTAATTAGATCTATGAGTTGTGTGTTATTGTACAAATTATTTACGGCCTCAATCTTTTAACATAATTTCTTGACTCCGTACCTGATGCAAGCAAGCATTATTGGTGGGTTAACAACCAATCCATGCATGGCACCTGCTTATGGACTAGCTAGTAAAAAAACAAACAACTTGATTCATGCTAATCGAATGTTTATATATACTCAAAACATCAATCTTATTAACTAAAACTTCTAACTTATTAACAAATTAAATTTACACCCTTGTTCTTATCTTTGGCTGAATGCATGTGAATACGTGATTGTGGTCAAAGAAATTGGTAAGTGTCAATTTTATTTTTGTAAGTAAGTTGTCATATTTTAATTCCCCAATAATTAAATTAAATCAACTTGTGAGTGATGAACTAACATATAATATAAAAGTAAGAATATAATACGTAATTTGAGATATGATTCTGGATTCTAGTAGGGAAAATACAAGCACGCATTTTAAATATAGTCGTTGCTTCTCAAGTCCAAAAGACAGCTAGCTTTGTTATGGAAAATAATAACCACCAAAAACTAATTTTCAACTTATTAGTCGTTATCATCCAGAAGGAATGCAAAGACCAATGGATCATCGATCAAGTCAGTTGTAGCTTTTGCTACGAAGTCCAAATACTACGCTTAAATTCCTCTCGTATATATAGAAAGTCCACATGAATATATGCAAATATCGCTTTTGTCATCTTCACGCCTCGTATTCTTTTTTCTTAATCTTTTTCCTTTTGGTATTAAAATCCAACATGAATACGTATGTGGACGTGTGTACGTTTTGATCAGTTCGATCAACCAGTCCGACTGGTTCTTATTTGAGCATCGTCCGATCCTATATTGCTTAATTGTGACTTATTCAACAATACAATTTGAAGATGGAAACAAACTCAGCTAATTTTTGGAATCTAAAAATAAGATATTTGTGCGTCCATATCAATGAGTAATTTAAGGTGTCGCATCTTTTTATATGCTAATAATTATCTGCTACAAGTTAAAACAGTGTGTATCATATAATGTTAGAGATTAATGATTTGTTTTTTTATGATATAATAATGCAGTTTGATTTTGGGATTATTAGGGGTGCTTGGTAGGGGGTTAAGAGGGGGTGGGGAATGGGTAAGGTGTTGATTTGGGCCCACCTCCCTCAAATACTTGTGCTTGGTTAGTTAGAGGTAAGGGATTGATTACCCCGTACTGGGTAATCAAGCATTATAGAGTAAATTGGGGGGGGGGGGGGTATGATATTGATTACCCACCTCACTCATTCCTTTGCATTCCCTTACCCTTACTCTTTCCCTTTCCCTTTACCCACTTTGAACCAAGCGGACCCTTAGTTCTTGTTAAGATAAACAGGCTGGAAAAAATGAATGCATATATATTAGGTAAAATTAATCAAGCTGAGTCAAGTGTGAGTTTATCAAATCTCGAGCTCGGCTCATTTATAATGATAGAGCTCGAACTCGTTTGGAGCCTTGTATTTCTAGCTTGAGCTCGAGGTTCATTTTTACAATAAATTAGACGAAATAAAGCTCGAATCAAAGTCGGCTTAATTAATAGGCTAGCTTGTGTTTTTATTTTGAGTTTATTTATACAAAGTTATATGTATATATTTTTAAAACTCGCTTACGCGAAGATAATTAATATGACCCGGATATGATTGTAAGAACATGGGGTGTAGTAGCCAGGGACGGAGCCAAGGGGGTGCCCGCGGGTGCACGTGCACCCCATGGATTTTTTCGATATAGTGTTAATTTTTGAAAAATTTATCGATTTTTCTTAAATGTATCTTAAATGCACCCGGTGCATTAAAATGTGTCTCTAGTATTATTTAGTTCGTATACTTACAAATAAAAAATAAATATAAAATTTTGTAAAATCCAAAAGATGAAACAAGTTTAATAAATTAAAGCACAAAAGCCCATGAAATAGTTTTTTAATGGAACAAGTTTATTCATCATCCTAACAATTTACAAAATCCAAAATTGAACCAACACCACAAAGATGAAAAAGGTTCATAAGTCGTAACATATATTTTTCATTTGTTTATTATGTTTTTTAAAGTTTTCATGTTTTGATTGGTTGTATGAAATCTTGACTAATTTGTTGGTTTCGTATAGTCTATCATCATCAATAATGGCTTAGGGCAATAAGAATAAGTGAATAACTAAGCAATTTCTATTAAAACAAATAGGGATAACAAGTTTAAGTGATAGTCAACAATATATTAGAATATGAATAGTACCCCAATTGTGTTGTCATGGGGCATTTTTATTGTTGTTGTATTTACAATATATATGAAAAGTAGTGCTTAAATGAAGTTGGTTTTAGTATTTTCTATTGCTACTGCTACGGTTGAAAGATGTTTTTCTAAAATGAAGCTCATAAAAACTTATTTGCGTAATCGGATGAGTGATGATTATTTTAACGGCACTTTAACTTGTGTTATAGAGAAAGAAGAACTTATTAATATTAAAAATGAGGGTGCACGTAAGTGTTTTTTTTGCTATGGGAGATCGTAGAATCACTAATTAGAAGGTAATATGTTCATTTATTTATCGTTTTATTGAAATCTTCGTTTACATCCACTTTTTAACTCTATTATATTACAGTTAAAAAAAATTGTGCACCCGGTCATATTTCTTTCTGGCTCCGTCCCTGGTAGTAGCGCCACTCCCATGCCAAAACAACGTAGCACGTACGTTTTTGGCTTGAGCCAAAGCCATTCCACTATAACCCTCCCCCGGCCTCATGCGCCATTTACAAAGTGACTTAACTGTTTGCGCCAAATGAAATGTTTGTGTTTTTTTTAATTAGTTTTTGTGTTGAGTTTTGTTTTAATTGGGTATAATATGTTTTAAAAGTGATCTTTGACTTAAGTAATTTTAAAAAAAAAATAAAAAAAAAGTTTTTAGGTATGTGAGTGATAAGAAAGTGAAAGAAGAAAATACTAACGGTCATGACGTGACACCTTTTTTTGTTACATTACTACACCGGTACACCCCCTTGCTCTAGTGTGAAGGTTACTCCGTAGCTAGCTAGGTAGTGTGGGTCATGATCGAGTTGAATAATAATTAAACGAGTAACGCGAGTAGAACTGTAGAAGTTAAATTAAAGAGGATGGACCCCCTCTCATGTGGAAATTAGTAATTTAAGCTACTGAAGAAGTAGTACGCACGTTGGCTGTATATAAACAAGATGGAGCAACACAGTTAGAGCACATATATACTTGCTAGATCATATAACATAACAAACCAATAATTAAAAGAGTCATGATGTCAAATAATAACACTAATAATGATGATGAAGGAAGCACAAGAAGAAGATCAAACAGTAGTAGTAGTAGTGGAGAGGGCAACGGAGGAGGATACACAGAAGATGGGACTGTTGATCTCCGAGGAAACCCTGTTCTTCGTTCCAAACGTGGTGGCTGGAAAGCTTGTTCTTTTATCGTTGGTATATTTCTATACTTTCCAAATTTCATCTTTAATTTCTTCCTACCTTTTTGGAATTTTTTATTATCACTTTTCCAACTTTGATTCACTTACTTTCTAAACTATCAATTCACTTTCCTTGTTTGCATCATCATGCTGGTATTTAACTATGAATATATTAACCTTTATCATGATTTACCTTCCTTAATTTCCATTACGATTCATGTCTAAACTTTGCGTTACTCAGGAACCACATATATATATTTCTATTTATTTTCTGCTTCAATTCTTATCTTTGACTGACCCATTTGTCTCCACACGTACTACGCTAGCTAGCTACTAGATAAAACAACATTGGTCAAAAGCGGTTCCATCCGAATTAAATCGCACCAACTAGACGACACTGCTGTATTAAATTAAATTTAAGGATATAATTAATATGAGCCTTTTTATAAATCTTGTCAAGTATCTAAATATCTAAATATCCTTTTGAACAAATATCTTAACCATTTTTCTTCATAATGAATGATATATAACTTAAATTTCATCTATTAATTGTTTGAAATAATAGTACTACGTAACAATTAAAAAGTTACCTACGATACTTATGTGGTTATTGCATGCATGCAGTGTATGAGGTGTTTGAGCGGATGGCGTATTATGGGATATCATCAAACTTGATAATATACCTAACAACCAAGCTTAGACAAGGGACTGTAACATCATCAAACAATGTCACGAATTGGGTTGGTACTATTTGGATGACTCCAATTCTCGGAGCTTATTTTGCTGATGCCGTCCTTGGCCGTTATTGGACTTTCATCATCTCGGCCGCTATATATCTCACCGTACGTAATTATCTTAACTCTAATAGTAATTATAGTCTCTTAAGCTAAATATGTATCTTTGATCTATATGGAAACCGTGTGAAAGGTTGATGAATATTAAATGTGTTTGTTGTGTCTGTTATGCCAACTTGTGCACAACATGTCAACATGCATGGACTTTTGTTAAAGCTAGAAACAACGAATATGGATATACACATTGAATATGGTTGATTTCTCAAGATTCTTTATCGTATCTTTAAATATCCGCAATAAATAATACTCGTACCTTAACTTAACCAAGCCTGTCTTGTATTATTGTACGTCCGGTAACAATAATAAATAAACAAAATAGTCATCAAATAATTGACATAAGGTTCAAGCTGTTACTTCATAAAAAATGAAAACAATGTTTTAACTAGGACTTTGGTTTCTGAAAATAAAATTCATACACTACTAGTACAAACTATTTATCAGTCGACTCTTGATTAAGGACAATACAATACGTAGTACTATATTTAAAGGCAGAGACAGAGCCAGGACTAAATATGACCGGGTGTACAAAAAATTTTGTAACAATAATACTAGAAACACATTTCGATGGACCGGGTGCATTTAAGATAACTTTAGGAAAAATCGGTGTTTTTCTCAAAAATTAACACTGTATCTAAAAATTCCATGGGGTGCACGGGCACCCGCGGGAACCCCCTAGCTCCCGTCCCTGTTTAAAGGGAGATTACGAGTGTAAGTGAGTCAATATCTCCTTATGATCGGCTATATAAAAGCTCCAACGAGCTTAGTCTAAACGAGCCCGATAAGAGCCTAATTAAGTTGGGGGTCATATGTTATTTGTTAAACGACCTCGAGCTCGAGCTCTGACAGGCTCGGGCTCAGCTAGTGTCCAGCACTGTTATATACCATGTGAAAGTTAGTTTCAATATATATGGTTATTAGATATCTCATTTTGACTCTCTTTGATATAATGATATTGATTTATGCTTAGGTGGGATCTTTTTTATACTTTTATAAAGTTAGGTGTTTACTTAAGACTCTAGGAAAATTTGTAATCGTAAACTAAGAATGAATATGATTAATTGTACGTATATGATAGTCGAAACTCTGTCACTGGAAAGAAAATAAAGGTTGTGTGCCATATTGAAAACAGGGAATGTGCTTACTGACACTAGCAGTTTCACTACCAGCCTTAAAGCCTCCGAGTTGTGATTCCGGAACCAACTGCAAGAAAGCTTCAACCTTGCAACTAGCCGTCTTCTTCGGCGCCCTCTATACACTTGCAGTAGGCACCGGTGGCACCAAGCCTAACATCTCCACCATAGGAGCTGACCAATTCGACGACTTTGACCCCAAAGAAAAGAACCAAAAACTCTCATTCTTCAACTGGTGGATGTTCAGTATCTTCTTTGGTACCCTATTTGCCAACACGGTTCTTGTCTACATACAAGACAATGTCGGATGGTCCCTTGGTTATGGCCTCCCCACGCTCGGACTCTTGATATCTATCATTATCTTCTTAGCTGGAACACCTTTTTATAGGCACAAAGTTCCTACAGGCAGCCCCTTTACTAAGATGGCTGGAGTCATTCTTACAGCACTAAACAAGTGGAAGGTACCTGTCCCGTCTGATCCAAAACTGCTCCATGAACTTGATTTGTCCGAGTACGCTAAGAAAGGAAAATATAGGATCGATTCCACTCCCTCACTCAGGTAACTAAATTTTCACACGCATCTCGTATTTGATAGCTATCCATTACATACATGCGTATACATTTACCATACATCACTCTCTTACGTAAGTTTATGGAATGTAGGTTCTTAAACAAAGCGTGTGTTAGAACAGAAGCAACTTCTGCTCCATGGATGTTATGTACAGTAACCGAGGTTGAGGAAACTAAACAGATGCTAAGAATGATACCCATCTTGGTAGCAACCATCGTCCCAAGCACAATGATCGCACAAATTAGTACACTTTTTGTTAAGCAAGGAACTACCCTTGAGAGGCATATCGGAAGCTTTGAAATTCCACCAGCCAGCTTAGCCGGATTTGTGACCCTATCCATGCTTATAAGTGTTGTACTTTACGATCGTTATTTTGTGAAAATAATGGCAAAATGGACCAAGAACCCAAGAGGGATCAGCCTGCTCCAAAGAATGGGGACAGGCATGGTTATTCATATTATAATAATGGTGGTAGCATCCTTAACAGACAGATATAGGCTAAGCGTTGCTAAGGATCATGGTGTGGTTGAGAGCGGGAAACAAATACCTTTGTCAATCTTCGTTATCCTTCCTCAGTTTGTATTAATGGGAATGGCGGACGCATTTCTAGAGGTAGCCAAGATTGAGTTTTTCTACGATCAAGCACCCGAAAGCATGAAGAGTCTTGGGACTTCTTATTCCATGACAAGTTTAGGTGTCGGGAGTTTCTTTAGTAGTTTTCTTTTGTCAACGGTGTCTCGTCTCACCAAGAGAAATGGTCACAAAGGGTGGATTCGGAACAACCTCAATGCATCTCATCTGGACTACTACTATGCCTTTTTCGCAGTGCTTAACTTGTTGAACTTCGTATTTTTCCTGGTAATGACCAAGTTTTATGTTTACAAGGCCGAGGTCTCAGATTCTATGATCATTCTTGAAGAGGAGTTGAAGTTGAAGTCAGCAGCTACTACTGATATCGAGGTAGTTGCTAAGAAAGAAGCTGCATCAAGATTCACCTTAACTTGAAGCTGGTAACTAATTAAGCTGGATCATATCCAATCTAGCTAGCTAGGTCATGTTGATAAAAGAAATGCATTGTAAAAGCTTAGTTTTTTTTCTCTCATTTATAAAATGAGTCATGTGCTATACCCACATAGAGAATCCAAAAAAAAAAAAAAAAATTCAACTCACTGACATGTCAACGAGTGATTGGTGTATTTTGTGACAGTTTCTCTCTCCTTTCTATGATTACACCAATCACCCACTGAGTAGATTTTTATTTTGAATTCGTTATGTGGGTCTAGCATGACTCATATAAAATGTACTCTTTTAGCTATTTAGTTGTACGTAGTTTTATTGCACAAAAGTGGTGCCAGGTGAAACTTAAGTATACCTCTCTCAAAGAAAAAGGATTAATTTCTAGTGTAATTTTTTAATGCTATGTATGAATCTCAAACTACTCGAATTCAGTAGTATTATACTGTGTTTGGCATGGTCGAAAAACTAGCATGTTCTAAGTCGAGCCTGTTCCTATGTATTCCTATCTCGACTAATGTTTGAGTCAATTATCTGAATAACTTGTTTAAAGTTTTGAAATCTAAATAACTCAATCCAATTAAGCTTCTTCGGATTCAAAAAAATGAAACCCCTAGATAAAGACAATCTACACAAAATCTGCTAAAATTAAAAAACAGTTAAAGACATTTTTCAATATTTTCGCTAATATGACATGTAAAGAAAGTGAATTGTATTTATGTTTAAGAAATTTTAGAATCTTGTTAGTAATTTCAAATGATTTTGTTTAAACATTATATAAAAAGAGATAAGAATGGCAAAATATAAGAAAATAGTCATAACTACTACTCACCTATATAAATTAAACATTTTTTAGCTACTACTAATATAAATAGGGTTTTTTTTAATTTTTTAACTTGTGTCATAAGGTACAAGTTAAGCACAAAAAAAATATACAAGTTATAATAGATGTTTAATAATTGACCAAAAAATATACAAGGATTCACAAAAAATATTGGTTGTTTTATGAACCCGAAATACATTGTATTTTTTTGTTATAAAATAATTGTCCACAAAAAAAAACGCATAGTTTAACATTTAACTCTATCATTTTTTTTGACAGTTTTATCTCTAAATAATTACCGAGTGGTAATTTACAACTTGTTTAACATTTAACTCTATCGAGTTGTAACATTTAACTCTATCTAAAAAAAAAAAAAAAAAAAAAAGAGACAATGACATCATCATTTTCCGACCAAAAAAAACACGATCAAAAGCCCAAAGACATATAACCAGGTCTTGTCCGGGTCTTGCCCGGATATAGCCTGGTTTGGCCGGAATAGCCGGGTTTTGGCCAGAATAGCCGGGTCTTGGCCAGATATAGCTGGGTCTAGCCGGGTCTTGTTCGTATAGTGGTGGTTTAGAACATGTGTTTGATGAACATGAACGGAAGGGTGCTTGGTATGATGACAGTAAACAGTATTGGCTAGGCTTACATATTCATTGGATATAGCCCCAGCTCTTTCTGAAGTGTTTTGGCAAAAACGATATCTTGCGCTCATTGCTCTAGCTCAAATTGCAGAATTTCCCATATTGGATGTTTCCTCATTGCAGCCCATACCTTAGAAGCATAGTCACGCTTAATTAATAGATTAACATACATTGAGTTGGAGCCTTTCATGAATAGCAACCTATAGAACGAATGAATGCAATGTGAACACCACGCACGAATAGGCCTATTTTCTCTCAACTCCCTCTAAACTTTGCTGGCTTGCTGTAGCTGTTGTTGTACCATCACCGGAAACCCGTTGAACTTTGTCAGTTTTTTAGGGGATTCAGTACCGGAATTGTCAATTTGGACACAACATTATAAGAGTTTGCCCATTCACTAGGCCATTTCCAGTTAACACCTTCCACTATATTGACCATATCATCAAATTACATGGGGTCGAGTTCCAGTAGTTTATTTCAACCCCATTTGTATGAGTTTTAAACTCTTGTCTTAGCATTTTGTAAAGTTTAGTTATAGGTGGTTTTTGTAATGAATTTATGTGTTAGTATGTAACTTTTATTTATGTTTTGATACAGGTTATGACTAAGAACTTGGAACCCATTGTCGAAGTGATCTTGAAGTCATTTCAAGATCCTCATCCACGTGTTAGATGCGCAGCTATCAACGCAATTGCTCAACTATCTACAGACTTGGAACCAGCATTAGCTTCAGCACTGGATGACTGTGATAATCCACGCATGCAGGTGAGTTTTTATGGCACTGATGGACTTTTGTTATATCTATTTGTTGATTGCAATAATTTGCCGTGTAAATATGTCCGATATACGAGTATACTTGACTTAAAACAAGCATTAGTTTATTGTATTGTTTCCTTGATTCCTATTGTTAATAACATGTTTTGCCTTTACATGTCTTAGTATACAAATAATCTGCACAATTAGTTGATTTGTTGTAGACTTAAATTACAGATGAGAATTATGAAAGTGTATATACATATATTGCACATTTCATCAAATATTATTTGCCTACTATGCTACAAATAGTGAAAGACCAAAGGGTTGGTACAAGCTCTCTCAAAACCCGAAGCTCTCCTCCCCCGATAGGCCAAAAAACTACAAGATGTGGATCTCCACCTTCAGTTGTACTTTGCTTTTCATCAGCTCGTCATCGAACTTAGTTGATTTCATATGCATCTATCGTATTCTTTTAAGCTGTCAAAATTTTACACATTTAGGCTCGCTTCGCTAGATGGAAAGTTCTTTTCAAGAATAAGTTTGCAACACGATCTTTTCTATGGCACAAAATACGTAACATAGTGTTAGGGTCACTGCTGCTCCACCTCCCGGTTGTGGGAGGCATAGGCAGTGTTTGTGGTTGTTCTAAGCTCACTCCCATACCACTAGCTTCACAAGCCACCACAGTAAAGTCCTCCACCAATTGCTCTGTCGACTTTTCCATCAAGGCAACCACTCCTTCAACCGTCTCGGCCTCTTTTTCCACCACGTCTTCTGTTATCAGGCCTTCCCCATAAGTTGCAAACACCCGCTTCAAATGCTTTAAATCATCTTCAATCATCTCATGGTCTGCCCTGGTGAAGCATCTGGCGCTTCCCCCTGCTATTAAAACCATAAGGTAAGCTTCAAAAGAAGCCTTCATTACTTCTTTTATAGCCAAAGGTTGAGCCCGCTCTGTGACAATAGCACTCAAGAGAGTCAGGTTCTGTTTGAGAACTCTGAGAGCAGGGCTTATCCGAGCATTCACCACATTACCTATATAAAGACTCCCATACATAACAGAGTTTGAATCCAGAAATACGAGACGATAGGCTGAAACCTCAGATATGTGTTGAGTGGCAGCCATAATTGCGGATCGGATATGCTCAAAGTGGGGGCGTCGGCTGCTACTACTGTTACTGTTGCCAGCTAATCGGTTTTTCTGAGAAGGAACAATTTTAGAGGATTGAGAGAGACACTTATCAAGTGAGTTGAGTTGGGAAATAATGTAGTGTAAGGTGTTCAGCCGGATGTAGAGACGTTGTGTTCCACGGCTTGTTGAAGGGCGTGGATTGTCGCTTTCTTCCTCCAATCCCAAGTGATACGGACTCATCCCTGCCACTGCACAAGGAGTCGCCTTTTTCCAAAGTTTGACAAATTTTGACCCTCGGCTACATCGTGTTAGGGGAGGAAGGGTAGGAATGTAGTTCTGTTTCGAACCTGAATCAACAAACAATTTATAAAATGATTTTGAATAGTAAGAACTTAAGCCTGAAATAAGATAAAAAGTTGTAGGAATATCTTTGTACCACATGACGCAACAAACGTAGTATAATCTCTCAAGATTTTTTCAATGCCGTCCCCTAATTCATGAACCAAATCTTCAGAAATAGGGATCGGAATATCAAAGAAGGAACCCACAAGATCTCTTGTCTGCTTCAATAGTTCCACTGCTGATTGCGCATACGGTTCAGTTTTTGACTTGGGATTCCATGTCTTTGTACATAAATGAAATAAAAACAGCGAGTTAGTAAAACCATGTGATCCAAACAAGTAAATCGGCTGACTGATATATTTTTACTTACTTCAGTATCTTTAGTTCTTTGAACAAGTTCTTTTATTCTCTTGAGCTTCCCTGTAATCGATTGTCTCATAAACTTATAAATGATGGCATCAACATCGTAAGGAACCATCTCCCTCACGACAGTCTTACCTCCATCCTCACATTCCACCGAGTCTTCAACCACCATGTTAACCAACACTTTTTCAAGCTTGTCGGCCCTTTGCAAGACCGTGAGCGTCTCATTGGTTATCTCAGAGTTACATGTCAAGAAATGCTTCAACAAGGCACCATAGCACGAGTGTAGTGTCACAGCTGCAACTCCAGCTGATACAGGATGCCATTTCTTCAGCACGACGGTAAAACTGCCTTTTTCCTTAAACGCTAATTCTTCTGTTGTTTTGGCCAATCGAACAAGTGTTTCACACACTTGTTGTGATGGTGTTGTTTTGCTTATCATGTTTCCGTCCTCTACCATCTGTTACATAATTAAGTATCCCGAAGAATTTACCAAACAAATTACGTTGTAGCTAATATCCATATGTTGTAACTTAAATCATATCATACCTTGGAAAATGCGTTCTTTAAAGAAGATCTGGTATATTTATCAACTTTATTCCCTGCCGAATCTGAAGTTACACCGCCTTTCTCTATTGCATTTGTTTCATACTCAGGTACAGTTTCTTCCAAGATTCTAGTGGCCGAGAAAACCAGAGGAAGAATATGTTCCATAACCCCAATCGTTTCCTTGTTAAAACTTTGATGGTAATCCATTAATCGCTTCTCACACCAAGTGGTCATTGAAGTCAGTACTGATGACAACATCTCTGCATATAGAGGCTCTTTATCAACTTTTGTGGCATCGTTAGCCACTTCGGTCAACATGGTCTGGGAGGCGCTAAGCAGATCGTTCTCCACTTGTCCAGTCATTACATATTGCTCAAAAAGCACCCAAGTCAAACACACGTCGTGTATTGGTTTGTTGATCCCCAAAGTAATCCATGTTTTCTTCATTAGCTCCAAAAGCTCGTCCACCTCATCAAGAATGCAAGTCTCCTCTTTCAAGTCAAAGATAGACTGAAGGAGGGAAACATAAAGGGTGACGTTAAAAGGAAAACCATCAGCCCAATGACAAATGTCAGTTGGGGAGCCATCCGCGCTCCTCCATGCCAATGAAACGACACAGTTACATATGGTCCTCATGGTTTCAGAGTTTTTGCCTGTGTCGATGGGTTTAAGGTCACTACTATGAATGATTTCTCGTAGACACATTGCAAAGTTATCGGCTTTGTCCAAGGGGTTAGAGGGATGAAGGAGTAGTCCGGCCTCTAGGATCTTGAGTTGACGTTTTTGCCAAATATGATACTCGTTTGAATCACTGAATTCAGAAGGCTTTAAATGGCGAATAAGCTCTAACGGGAGAATGATCGTCTCAGCACGTCTCCCCATCTATTTATTAGTATTCAAAATCAACTGTTAGTTAAGCCTTGGTATGTAGTTCATGCAAATTTAAATGTGAAAAATCTATTCATTAAAAGTTTGATATAAATATAAATGTGACGAGCATGTACCTGGCCAACGAGCGTCCTCATGAGTGTCTTTCTGAGCCTATTATCGCTGGCCTCTGAGACCTTCATCTGCTGTCTCATGATCTCTGCGCACGTCAAAGGCCTCCTGGACCTCCCACCGGGGACGCTTGAGAACCCAATGCTTGGGGTAGGGGTAGAATTAGCCGGTCCTAAACCAGAAGAAGTAGGCGATCGTTTAAGCATCTTCATCCCAAGGGCCCTCTTAATCTTGCTAGTTACCGCTGTCCCCGTGCCATGAGCACCTGCAGGAGATCCAGAGGCATTGTCATGATCGGAGGAGTAAAACTGAAGGGCGTTACGACCTCCAAAACCAGGGGAGGACCTGCATGAGGTGAAGAATATCTCGTAAGCAGTCATGCGGATGTCATCTGAGTCAAGCCCGTCCTGCAGGCTGATTTCGAAAGGGGAACAAAGGTCTGAGTCTTGGTGCATGGTGCTAGCTAATAAGGCCGGCTTTGTCTAACTCCGTCCAACACAAATGATTAAGTCGATCGTTGGCGGAAAAGACAAACAATGTGGCATATATTGTAATGAATCAAAACAATATCTGGAAACAAAACATAAGAGAGAAAAACATGCAAAAAGTGGATTCTCAAATGGAAAACATATTGGTTAGTTTTTTTTAATAAAATTTATGGGGTTTGCATATTTTAAGGATTCGTTTGTGGTAAAACACCATGACTTCAATTCATATATTTTCTTATATTTCTACCCCTTTTCTATATATTCATCAAGACATTATTTATCACATGCATGTTAAAATATTGTCCTTAAACATCGACCAGTAATGCTAGCTAGTACGTGTTATAAGAGTTTTGTGTATGATCGAGGAGCTAGAGAGACCAAGACGCTAAAATAAGTAACTAGGTAAGTTTTCTTCTTGTATTTATAGTAGTAAAAATAACAAAATATCTATACTACATATAAAGAGTTTTTGGTCAAAGTGGAAAAGTGAAAACTGAAATTTTGGTCAATGCCCATAATACCCTTAGAAACTATTGTAATTTTAATCTATCCTACACGCCTCTTAATTGTCTGCAAGCTAAACCCTCTCATCTTCACATCTCGCATCTAACAGCCACCTCCTCCACCACCGAAATCCCTCCACACACCATCATCTACAACAGGCCAACCACCTTCTTCACCAACCGACCCACCACCAGCCGACCACGCACCTTCTCCACCCCGAAAACCGCGTCACAGGTACACCATCGAAACAACCGCTGGCTTTTGAGATTTATATTTAGTGTTTATTTATTGATCTATGTATTCTTGTATGAATGATACATTTTTTTTATATATCTATAAGTTTTTCATAGTTTATTTCATAAATCTATGTATTTTATGTGTGTGTTTTTGTAGATATGAATATTTGTGACTATTTTTTAGTTTGTGACAACATCTTTTTCTATATATGTATTTTTTGTGACCAATTTGTAGTACCCTCTTTTATGGAATTCATTAGCATTTTTATAAGCAGTACACCATTTAAGCAAATTGTATACTTTGATACTGATATTAATGCAACTTTTTTGCATGTATGCAAATTTGTGAACTTTATTCTATTTTTGTAATATACATACCATTTTTGTGAACTTTATACATTTTTTGCAAAAATTAATTTTAGTTAACTTTTACACAATGTTTATGTATATTATACTACTTTTGTGACTTTTATTCACATTATTTTGAATTTAAACCCATTATTGAAGTGTGCATTATTTAAGTTAGTTATTTTCAAGTTTTGTACTCATGTACTTAGTTTTCAAAATTGAGGTTTACTTGAGCAATTATGATATATGTGACTAAAATCTCTCGATCAATTCCGAATATAGAAGACACAAATATCATCTTTCTTATATCAAACCAAACATATTAAACAAAAATAAGGAGAGACTGCAACACCGCAACAACACATGACCGAAAAAGATAACTATTTTGTCTCACGGGTGTCATTTTTGAAGGCTAAAAATTTAATTTATGAGGAAACTAAGCTATATATGTAAACTCACTACATTACTATAATACAAATATAAGCCCAATAGATATAAGTAAATTTTTAAGCAAACTATTGTCGGATGTTTAAAGTCAATTATATTAAGAATCAATTCTCAAAAAACAAGATGTATTTTAATTTTATGAACATACCGAAAAAATAATACTGTACCCTCTTTTATGGAATTCATTAGCCGTTTGATAATCATTACACCGTTTAAGCAAATTAAATTTAGGGTTTCGTGTTTGGGGTTTAGGGTTTGGGGATGGGGGTTGGGGTTGGAGTTAGGGTTGGGGGTTTTGGGTTTGGGGTTTGGGGTTTCGGGATTGGGGTTTGGGGTTTGGGTTTTGGGGTTTCGGGTTTGGGATTGGGGTTGGGGTTTGGGGTTTTGGGTTTCGGGTTTCTGGTTTTGGGTTTCGGGTTTCAAGTTTTGGGTTTGGGATTTCGGGTTTCAGGTTTCGAGTGACGGGTTGGGGTTGGGGTTGGGGTTGGGGGTTGGGGGTTTCGGGTCTCTGGTTTCAGATTTTGGGCTTGGGGTTTTGGGTTTGGGGTTGGGGGTAGTGGGTTTGGGGATTCGGGCTTCGGGCATCGGGTTTTAGGTTTCGGGTTTGGGGTTTTAGGTATCGGGTTTCGGGTTTGGAGTTTGGGGTTTGGGGTTTCGGTTTTCGGGTTTGGTGTTTCGGGTTTCGGGTTTCGGGTTTCGGGTTTGGGGTTTGAGGTTTGGGGTTTCGGGTTTTGTGTTTTGGGTTTCGGGTTTGGGCTTTTGGGTTGGGGGTTGGGGGTTTCGTGTTTTGGGTTGGAGGTTTCGAGTTTCGGGTTTCGGGTTTCGGGTTTCGGGTTTGTGGTTTCTGGTTTTAGGTTTCGGGTTTCGGGTATCGGGTTTCGGGTATTGGGTTTTGGTTTTCGGGTTTCGGTTTCGGGTTTGGAGTTTTGGGTTTGGGGTTTAGGCTTTTGGCTTTAGGGTTTACAAACGTAAGCCTAATAGATCTAAGTAAATTTTTAAGCAACCTATTCTCGGATGTTTAAAGTCAGTTATATTAAGAATCAATACTCAAAAAACAAGATGTATTTTAATTTTATGAACACACTAAAAAACCAATACAGTACCCTCTTTTATGAAATTCATTAGCATTTTTATAAGCAGTACACCGTTTAAGCAAATTATATACCTTGATACTGACATTAATGCAACTTTTTTGCATGTATGCAAATTTGTAAACTTTATTCTATTTTTGTAATATACATACCATTTTTGTGAACTTTATACATTTTTTGCAAAAATTAATTTTAGTTAACTTTTACACAATGTTTATGTATATTATACTACTTTTGTGACTTTTATTCACATTATTTTGAATTTAAACCCATTACTGAAGTGTGCATTATTTAAGTTAGTTATTTTCAAGTTTCTACTCATGTACTTAGTTTTCAAAATTGAGGTTTACTTGAGCAATTATGATATATGTGACTAAAATCTCTCGATCAATTCCGAATATAGAAGACACAAATATCGTCTTTCTTATATCAAACCAAGCATATTAAACAAAAATAAGGAGAGACTGCAACACCGCAACAACACATGACCGAAAAAGATAACTATTTTGTCTCACGGGTGTCATTTTTGAAGGCTAAAAATTTTACTTTATGAGGAAACTAAGCTATATATGTAAGCTCACTACATTACTATAATACAAATATAAGCCCAACAGATATAAGTAAATTTTTAAGCAAACTATTGTCGGATGTTTAAACTCAATTATATTAAGAATCAATTCTCAAAAAACAAGATGTATTTTAATTTTATGAACATACCGAAAAAACAATATTGTACCCTCTTTTATGGAATTCATTAGCCGTTTTATAATTATTACACCGTTTAAGCAAATTATATTTCGGGTTTCGTGTTTCGGGTTTGGGGTTTAGGGTTTGGGGATGGGGGTTGGGGGTTTTGGGTTTGGGGTTTGGGGTTTCGGGATTGGGGTTTGAGGTTTGGAGTTTGGGATTTCGGGTTTCAGGTTTCAGGTTTCGGGTTTCGGGTTTCAGGTTTTGGGTTTCGGGTTTCGGGTGTGGGGTTTGGGGTTGGGGTTAGGGGTCAGGGGTTTGGGGTTTTAGGTTTCGGGTTTCAGATTTTGGGTTTCAGGTTTCAAGTTTTTGGTTTGGGGTTTCGGGTTTTAAGTTTCGAGTTTCGGGTTGGGGTTGGGGGTTAGGGGTTTGTGGTTTCGGGTTTCGGGTTTCGGGTTTCAGGTTTTAGATTTGGTGTTTGGGGTTGGGGGTTGGGGGTTGTGGGTTGGGGGATTCGGGTTTCGGGCTTCGGGCTTCGGGTTTTAGGTTTCGGGTTTGGGGTTTCAGGTATAGGGTTTCGGATTTCGGGTTTGGGGTTTCGGGTTTCGGGTTTCGGGTTTGAGGCTTGGGGTTTCGGGTTTCGGGTTTGGGCTTTTTGGTTGGGGGTTGGGGGTTTGGGGTTTCGAGTTGTAGGTTTCGAGTTTCGGGTTTCAGGTTTCGGGTTTGGGTTTCTGGTTTCTGGTTTCGGGTTTCGGGTTTGTGGTTTCTGGTTTCGGGTATCGGGTTTTGGGTTTCGGGTTTCGATTTCAAGTTTGGGGTTTGGGGTTTAGGCTTTACAAACATAAGCCTAATAGATCTAAGTAAATTTTTAAGCAACCTATTCTCGGATGTTTAAAGTCAGTTATATTAAGAATCAATACTCAATAAACAAGATGTATTTTAATTTTATGAACACACTAAAAAACCAATACTGTACCCTCTTTTATGGAATTCATTAGCATTTTTATAAGCAGCACACCGTTAAGAAAATTATATACCTTGATACTGATATTAATGCAACTTTTTTGCATGTATGCAAATTTGTGAACTTTATTCTATTTTTTTTTTTACTTAAAGGTAAATTTATTAAGTAAAGGAAGCCAAACGGCCGAACAAGACAAAACAAGCGCAAAGTGTTAATAAAAGACTAGGACACTTCCCTAGCTTCCACACTTATACACCACAAAACAAGATGGCATAGGACATATCCCTAGCTCAATACCAAACAATAAATAACATCAACTAATACAATAAAAATCCATACAAGTAGCAGGAATAGCAAGATGAAAGAAATGAGTCAAAATTCAAACTAGAAACCCAAGTATACTTCTGCATCATCAGAGATCAAAGGGACCAACCAATGACCTCCAAACCAGCACAATACACATAGGCTACTAGAAATCTAAGACTCACCACTCATCAAAGCCAAAAACAGAAAACCAGCCCATGCCATCCAAAATATCAGAAACCACCCAGCATCCAACCAATAGAAACTCCACCAGAAATCCAGCAATTCAACTAAGAAGACCAATTACTTCAGCATCAAATAAGCAAGGAAGTGCCAGAAAAGCTGTTTACGAGAATTTGCCTCCTTAAAAACCTTATTATGTAAAACCCAGAGGGTAAAACCATAAAAGGACAAAAAGAGTGCAACATTCTCCCAAACCTTCCCAAAGATACCATCAATATCCAATAGATTCCATACCCTGTTACACTCCCAAAAACCAGTTCCAGCTTGAAACCAGTTAACCCAAACACCATCTAAAGAACTAATCATTATCATAATTATCCTTCAAGATTTCTTCCACCATTCTTCTATAATAATCATTCTTTATAACCTTCAACTCCCACATATTAGCAGCTTCCATAGAGTTAGAAGTGTACCTAATAGTCAATCCCAGAAGCTTCATTCTTACCGTCCCAACCACAATCTTGAATAAGCAGTCCTCATCTCTAAATTCTTTCCTGAAACATCTGAAGTTTCTTTCCTGCCATAAAAAATAAACACAAGCACCCAATACTAACCTCTGGATCACACTCCAGATAGAATTAGTAGCAGGTTTATTAGAGATAAAAGAAATAACACTTGCCCACTCATTTGAGATACCCTCAAGTTTAGCCATAGTTTTACACTTTTCCCACAGATTCTTCGAAAACGGGCACGAGAAGAACAGATGACTGTGAGATTCAAGCTCATGATTACATAGATGACACACCATACTCTGAACATCCACCCACTTAGAAATTCTATCAAGTGTTTTCAACCTGCCCTTAATAGCAACCCAAAGAATAAACACGTGCCTAGGGATACACTGAGAATACCAAACATGTCTATGCCAAATAACTTTCGGGCAATCCTCTCTCACAGCTTTCCACACCTCTTTAACAGCGAACTCCTTTTCCTTTCCATTTTTATCAATCCAAATAGTTTTATCTTCCACATCATTCCTCAACTTAGGAACCGGAATATTGGTAACTTCACTAAACCTATCATCCCAGTCAATTGGCCAATCCCATTCATCATCCTTCACCATATCCCTGATTTTAGCTTTTAAGCTCAAGTTAGCTTCTACAATAATTATATGATTAATAAGCCTAATAATTGGACCAGAAGGATTCCACTTATCAAACCATAAATTACAATCCAACCCATTACCAACCTTAACATACACAAACTTATTAACTTTATCCCTAAGATCCAATAAACTATTCCAACTCCAAGAATAACCCCTGTATATCTCCGGATCCCAAATATTTCCACCCTTTAACCAATAAATATTAACCCAACTAACCCATATAGATTTCTTTCTACAAGCAATGTTCCAAAGGTGTTTGGCCATAAGAGCAACATTCCACTGATGAGCAGATCTCAAGCCCAACCCCCTTGACTCTTAGGTTTACAAACCTCTTTCCACGCAACACTCGCCATTCCCCTTACCGATTCCCCTCTAGTCCACAAAAATTTCTTAAGAATTCTATCAATATCATTACAAGTCTCCTTAGGTAACATGAATAGGGAAGACCAATAGACTTGAAGTGAGTTAAGAATAGAAGAAATCAGTTGTAGTCTACCAGCGAAAGAAAGTACCTTGTTTCTCCAATCCCCAATTCTTTTCTTAATCACTTCAATTATGCACTTACAATCATTAGCAGACAATCTTTTAGACACCAACGGTACACCCAAATATCTAATAGGCAGGACTCCTTCCTTGAACGGCATAACCAAACTAATATCAGCTTTCACAGGTTCTGCAACATTACCAAAAAAAGCCTCACTTTTCGCCAAACTAGGGAGCAAACCAGAACTTAGACAGAATTCATCCAACCCTCTTCTTAAAACTGACGCAGAAATAAGGTCACCATGACAAAGCATCAACAAGTCATCCGCAAAACACAAGCTGCTAATCTTTAATTCTTTACACCCCCAGTGGTATTTAAAAAGTTTCTCAGCTCTTATTTGTCTCATAACCATCAGATTAAGCACCTCCATAACTAAAGTAAAAAGATACGGGGAAATGGGGTCCCCTTGTCTCAAACCTCTACCTGCTTTAAAGTATCCATTAGGCTCACCATTAATACAAATAGAGAACGAAGCAGTTGTTAGACACACCATGATCCAGTGTACCATAACAGGGTGGAATCCAAAACATTTAAGAATGAATTCCAGAAACTGCCAATTAACGGTATCATACGCTTTTTGTATATCTATTTTAAAGGCACACCTACTAGACCCACTCCAAGACTTCCAATTATATCCCCTCATAAACTCTTGAGCTAAAAGCACATTATCACTAATTTGCCTCCCCGGGATAAACGCACTTTGGTTCTCACCAACCAGCTCACTTAATACACCTTTAATCCTATTAGTAATAATTTTACTAATAGTTTTATAAACCACATTACAACAACTAATAGGCCTGTAATCCGAGACATACTTAGGGGCAACGACTTTAGGAATTAAAGATATAATGGAAGCATTAACCTCACCAAGAAGTTTACCACTACTGAAGAACTCCTTGATAGCAGCACATGTATCATGACCAACAACCTTCCAAGCCGCCTTGAAGAACTTGGAAGTATATCCATCCGGACCTGAAGCTTTATTATCCTCGATGTCAAAAAGTGCAGCATTCACTTCCTCATCAGAAACAGGTTTGATAAGATCAACCGCAATCTCAGCATCCAACTTATTAGTGAATAATGTGTGAGGCTCTTCGATCGGATAAACTTCACCACAGGTACCAAAGAAACTTTTGAAATGGTTAACAAACTTGTTAACCATATTAGCACCATGAAGAACATTGCCATCCATATCATGAACATCTTCAATCCTACTCTTAATAACTCTACTCTTCACCACATTATGAAAATACGAACTGTTGAAGTCCCCCTCTTTCAACCACTGAATCTTAGACTTCTGTTTCAAAAGCAATTCCTCGTCTAATAACGCTCTCTTATAGGCAGCAGCATATAACGACTCTTCTTCCCTTAAAAAGCTATTAGAAGGATCATTACCCAAAGAACTTTGAACCCTATCCAACTCATCTTTTAACAGCTTAACCTTAACACAAACATCCCCATTTTTCTTATTAAGATCTCTCATATGTTTTTTCAAGAATTTCAACCTCTTAGTAAGAATATACATAGCATATCCTTCCACCGGGACATTCCACTTACTCTCAACAACATCCAAAAACCCCTTCTTCTCAGTTAAATAATTCATGAATCTAAACGCTTTATTTTTCTTACCTTCAACCTCTGGAATAATCAATACAGCCGGAGAATGATCGGAAACATTGAATGGCAGAAAGTTAGAAAAGGAAGCCGGATAATCATCCACAAATTTATTATTAGCCATAACTCTATCAAGCTTTTTAAGGACACCACTACTAGGATCATTCCTTTTTTGGATCCAAGTAAAAAATATCCCAGTAATCTTGACATCTTCAATACCTAAAAAGTCAACACAATTTCTAAAGTCTTGAACACCAAAACTTTTGACCCCAATACCATTTGAATTTTCGTTATAGTCAAGAATAACATTAAAGTCGCCAAGCAAAACCCACGGACAACTACCAGCCAAACCATAGTGATCCCGAAGATTCTCCCAAAGCAACTTCCTATCCTTAACATTAGTCTCCCCGTATACAAAAGAGACGTATATCAATTTATCATCACACAACCTTCTAACTAGAAAGTGCATCACTTGGCTACTCTGAGAAATCAGTTGGGCGCTAAAAATAGTATGATCCCACCCGACAACTATTCTACATCCCTTATTACTATCCACTGAATTCGACACCCAAACCCAATTACCAAAAACCTCATCACAAACTTTATTCACAAACTTCTTCCTTAATTGTGTTTCTATAATACCACACATACTAATATTATTACTATATAAAAATTTCTTGACTTCACTTTGCTTCAGGGAATTACACATTCCCTGAATATTCCATGAAGCAATTTTAATCACCATATTAAACTTGGGATGAGACAGATGCCATATCACCTAGCATCTGAGAATCCACACCAACAACCCCATTTGAAACCTCATCCTTAGTAATGAAATCTGCAGTACCATGGGTTTCCGCTGCAACTTCATCTTTAATACCATCCATAACATCTTCATAAAACTGGTCCTGCATCATTTTATCCACCTTATGACCCATAATGGACTCATAATGTTGGATCATTTCCTCTGTCTAATTTTCCTTGACTGCATCAGTCAATTCTTGTTCATTCAAACAGAATAAATCAACCTCTGCAATCTGTTTTAATTTCACCCATTGCATAATCTCGGACAACTTATCTCTATATATATCATCATAAACCTGTATAAAGGCTTGGTTCTTAGTAAGATCATTACCTTTCATTAATTCCACGCTTTTCTTTTCTGCTTCCTCCTTAGCAATCATCGCCACATTCCTATTTCCATAAACTATATCTTTTTGTAGTTTTGCAATCCTCACCTTAAGTTCCCCAATTTTAGTAGCCTTTACCTTTGCAACCTGAGATTCTTCCCACAACAATATCAAATCCTCAGTCCATCTATTCCTATCATCATCAGAAATCCTCATATCTAACTTACAAGCCAAATCAATTTTCTTCTTCATATCCTCCCACTCCTGACTTCCTACTTCAATTTTATCACTTGCCAATACATCAAACTTATTACTTGTTTTGATAACTTCCTTTTCCATTTTCTTATTCTTACCATCCCCAATAACTCCAACATCATCCTTCTTCTTCTCAGTTTCAGTCACATTTCTTTCATTCCTCGTATCATCAACAACAGACTTCTTCTCACCATTACTTTTAACCGGTACCTCTCTAAAACTAGACCTTTGAGACATTCCTCCCCTACCATACAAACCACCTCTTCCCCTATTATTATATCCACCTCTATAACCATAGTTCTGAACCCCCACAGGCCTGCTGGAACTAGCACCATTCTTATCCACTTTCCTCGTTTCATGCCATACTTCCTTCTCCTTATTCTTCTCAGTTACACTAGAAACCTTGGGTGTCTTCTCTGCCACTTCCTTAGCCAACTCCTCTTCAGTCCATACCCTCACCTTACACACTTTATAATCATGCCCAAACACTTTGCAATGCGTACATAATGGTGGCTTCCAATCATATCCAACCCTTAAGATCATAGACTTACCCAACTTACTATAACAAATCTCAATAGACTCGGCAAGTTCCTTAGACGCATCCACCTCCACAAGCACTCTAGCAAAACTCGCTCTCCCATACGCTCTTAAACACATCGACTCTGTAATCCTATCCATGATAATAGGATTTCCAACACTACTAGCTATCCTGCTAATACCCTCAGTATTCCACGCTTCTAACGGCACATTGTAAATCTTCACCCAAATAGGAACTTTAGAAGGCTCAGGTTTCACCATACACAACCCCGCTTCCCATTTCTGAACAAAAAATGGCTTGCCATCCACTAACCATGGACCATTCTCTAGCACATAATTCAACCCTTCATCAGATTTAAACTTAATAAAGTGAAGACCACTCTCATTGACAAAATTTCATCAACCTGAAATTGCCTCCACATCCTTCTAAGATGCCCTGATATCTCCCTATAGCTCATATTCACACCCACAAAATACCCCACTAAAGTCATACACCAATTCTTGCTTCCTATCTCAATTACCGGATCCATATCAACCACTTTTCTACCAAACTCATTGACTCTTAAAGGAATTTCAGACAATTTATTCCCCAAACCCCCAATAGTTCCCTGAAAAGCATTAATAAAAGAAACAGGTTTCTTACCATTAACACTATCCACCATTTCAGTATCCTTTCCATTCATATTTCCACCATTGCTACCACTTTCTTTACCAACAACTTCACATAAACTAGGCCATTTACTCCCACTATTCTCACCACTCTTACTAGCCAAATTCCCATTATTCAAACGAGCCTTAACAACATTACTAGTACTACCAACATTCTTCAAACCAGGGTTAAGTATTGGGTTTTCATGAACAGGAACTGGTATTTCAGAAGGAACATAACTAGACTTACTAACAATGTTCTCAATATTCTTAACCATATCATTAACAATACCATTACCCACATTAATAGCCCCTTGCTTAAGAGAACTACCTTGCACTCCAACCGTAGAACTCATACCAATATTATTACCCTTAGACCCATCATTACCCTGCCCATTAACAACCTTCCTACCCTGATTAACAACCCCTGTATCTGATTCCATAGCAACCTTCTTCAAGCTTTGTGACCCACTAACAAGCTCACCCTCAGTACCTTCCTCCTTAACCTCCAACTCCTCATCATTAGCTTCCATATCTTCAGTACCATCATCCCCATACTCTAAACCATCCATTTCTTTCATTAATTTCCTATTCCTAGCACTACCCTTCTTAGAACCCTTCTTAGACACCTTCGAAATCACATTAAAACCCTTCATAGCTATTTTAACATCACTAATAGAATTCCTCGTAGTCCTTTTAGGACGTACAACATCATTCAACTGAATTGGGGGAGGTACGAGATTAGGGTTTTTGGGATCTGGTTCATTCATGGTGGAATTGATGTAAGGTGGACACGAAATCAGTAAACGAAACTACATAATCAAAGGTTTGATTAGCAGAAATGAAATTGGGGAAAAGGATGGATGAATAGTTTTTGTGATATGTGAGTAACGAAATAATGGAAAAATGAAATACAATAAATGTGAGATCTGGTTACTGTATCAAGGGGATTATTATATCAAAACATAGATCTTGAACAGTAGATTCATAATCTAAAAACAATAATAAAATTCAATGGTTGGATTAAAAATAGATGATGAATTACTTAATAAAATTGCTTAGAGTTTTTAGGGTTTTTAGAGAGAGAAAGTAAACTTTATTCTATTTTTGTAATATACATACCATTTTGTGAACATTATACATTTTTTGCAAAAATTAATTTTAGTTAACTTTTACACAATGTTTATGTATATTATACTACTTTTGTGACTTTTATTCACATTATTTTGTCTCACGGGTGTCATTTTTGAAGGCTAAAAATTTTACTTTATGACGAAACTAAGCTATATATGTAAACTCACTACATTACTATAATACAAATATAAGCCCAATAGATATAAGTAAATTTTTAAGCAAACTATTGTTGGATGTTTAAAGTCAATTATATCAAGAATCAATTCTCAAAAAACATGATGTATTTTAATTTTATGAAGATACCGAAAAAACAATACTGTGCCCTTTTTTTATGGAATTCATTAGCCGTTTTATAATCATTACACCGTTTAAGCAAATTATATTTAGGGTTTCGTGTTTGGGGTTTGGGGTTTATGGTTTGGGGATGGGGGTTGGGGTTGGATTTGGGGTTGGGGGGTTTTGGGTTTGGGGATTGGGTTTGGGGTTTGGGGTTTGGAGTTTGGGGTTTCGACTTTCGGGTTTCGGGTTTCGGGTGTGGGGTTTGGGGTTGGGGTTAGGGGTCAGGGGTTTGGGGGGTCGGGTTTCAGGTTTTGGGTTTCGGGTTTCAAGTTTTGGGTTTGCGGTTTCGGGTTTCAGGTTTCGAGTTTCAGGTTGGGGTTGGGGTTGGGGGTTTGGGGTTTGGGTTTTCGGGTTTCAGGTTTCAGATTTGGGGTTTGGGGTTTGGGGTTGGGGGTTAGGGGTTGTGGGTTGGGGGATTCGGGTTTCGGGTTTCGGGCTTCGGGCTTCGGGTTTTAGGTTTCGGGTTTGGGGTTTCAGGTATCAGGTTTCGGATTTCGGGTTTGGGGTTTGGGGTTTAGGGTTTCGGGTTTCGAGTTTCCGGTTTGGGGTTTGAGGTTTGGGGTTTCGGGTTTTGTGTTTCGGGTTTCGGGTATCGGGTTTCGGGTTTGGGCTTTTTGGTTGGGGGTTTCGGGTTGGAGGTTTCGAGTTTCTGGTTTCATGTTTCGGGTTTGGGTTTCGGGTTTCGGGTTTCCGGTTTCGGGTATCGGGTATCGTGTTTCGGGTATCAGGTTTTGGGTTTCGGGTTTCGGTTTGGGGTTTGGGGATTGGGGTTTGGGGTTTGGGGTTTAGGCTTTTGGGTTTTGGGTTTAGGGTTTACAAACATAAGCCTAATAGATCTAAGTAAATTTTTAAGCAACCTATTCTCGGATGTTTAAAGTCAGTTATATTAAGAATCAATACTCAAAAAACAAGATGTATTTTAATTTTATGAACACACTAAAAAACAATATTGTACCCTCTTTTATGGAATGCATTAGCATTTTTATAAGCAGTACACCGTTTAAGCAAATTATATACCTTGATACTGATATTAATGCAACTTTTTTGCATGTATGCAAATTTGTGAACTTTATTCTATTTTTGTAATATACATACCATTTTTTTGAACTTTATACATTTTTTGCAAAAATTAATTTTAGTTAACTTTTACACAATGTTTATGTATATTATACTACTTTTGTGACTTTTATTCACATTATTTTGAATTTAAACCCATTATTGAAGTGTGCATTATTTAAGTTAGTTATTTTCAAGTTTCATACTCATGTACTTAGTTTTCAAAATTGAGGTTTACTTGAGCAATTATGATATATGTGACTAAAATCTCTCGATCAATTCCAAATATAAAAGACACAAATATCATCTTTCTTATATCAAACCAAACACATTAAACAAAAATAAGGAGAGACTGCAACACCGCAAGAACACATGACTGAAAAGGTTAACTATTTTGTATCACGGGTGTCATTTTTGAAGGCTGAAAATTTTATTTCATGAGGAAACTAAGCTATATATGTAAACTCACTACATTACTATAATACAAATATAAGCCCAATAGATATAAGTAAATTTTTAAGCAAACTATTGTCGGATGTTTAAAGTCAATTATATTAAGAATCAATTCTCAGAAAACAAGATGTATTTTAATTTTATGAACACACTAAAAAACCAATACTGTACCCTCTTTTATGGAATTCATTAGCATTTTTATAAGCAGTACACCGTTTAAGCAAATTATATACCTTGATATTGATATTAATGCAACTTTTTTGCATGTATGCAAATTTGTGAACTTTATTCTATTTTTGTAATATACATACCATTTTTATGAACTTTATACATTTTTTGCAAAAATTAATTTTAGTTAACTTTTACACAATGTTTATGTATATTATACTACTTTTGTGACTTTTATTCACATTATTTTGAATTTAAACCCATTATTGAAGTGTGCATTATTTATGTTAGTTATTTTCAAGTTTCGTACTCATGTACTTAGTTTTCAAAATTGAGGTTTACTTGAGCATTTATGATATATGTGACTAAAATCTCTCGATCAATTCCGAATATAGAAGACACAAATATCATCTTTCTTATATCAAACCAAACATATTAAACAAAAATAAGGAGAGACTGCAACACCGCAACAACACATGACCGAAAAAGATAACTATTTTGTCTCACGGGTGTCATTTTTGAAGGCTGAAAATTTTACTTCATGAGGAAACTAAGCTATATATGTAAACTCAATACATTACTATAATACAAATATAAGCCCAATAGATATAAGTAAATTTTTAAGCAAACTATTGTCGGATGTTTAAATTCAATTATATTAAGAATCAATTCTCAGAAAACAAGATGTATTTTAATTTTATGAACTCACTAAAAAACCAATATTGTACCCTCTTTTATGGAATTCATTAGCATTTTTATAAGCAGTACACCGTTTAAGCAAATTATATACCTTGATACTGATATTAATGCAACTTTTTTGCATGTATGCAAATTAGTGAACTTTATTCTATTTTTTTTTTACTTAAAGGCCATGCCATTCAAAATAACAAAAACCATCCATCATCAGCCCAAATAGAAACCTCCAGCAATCCAGAATAACCACCAAAGAGAACAGATACATCAAACTACATATAATCAAGGAAGTGCCAGAAAAGCTGTTTAGAAGAATTTTCCTCCTTAAAAACCTTATAATGTAAAACCCAAAGGGTAAAACCATTATTAAGGACAAAAAGAGTAAAACATTCTTCTAAACCTTCCCAAAGATACCATTCCCAAAAACCAGTTCCAACATTGAACCAGTTTACCCAAACACCATCCCTAGATCTACTCATTAACATAATTATGCTTTAAGATTTCTTCCACCATTCTTCTATAATATTCATCTTTAATAATCTTCAAATCCCAAATATTAGCAGCTTCAATGGAGTTAGGAGAATACCTAATATTAAGACCCAGAAGTTTCAATCTCACTATCCCAACCACAGTCTTGAGTAAACTGTCCACATCTCTAAACTCCTTCCTGAAACATCTGAAATTTCTTTCCTGCCAAACAAAATAAACACAAGCACCCAACACTAACCTCTGGATCACACTCCAGATAGAATTAGTAGCAGGTTTATTAGAGATAAAAGAAATAATACTAGCCCAATCATTTGAGATATCCTCAAGTTTAGCCATATGTTTACACTTTTCCCAAAGTCTCTTCGAAAACGGGCATGAGAAGAACAGATGACTGTGAGATTCAAGTTCACGATTACATAGATGACACACCATACTCTGAACATCCACCCACTTAGAAATTCTATCAAGAGTTTTCAACCTGCCCTTAATCGCAACCCAAAGAATAAACGCGTGCCTTGGGATACATTGTGAATACCAAACATGTCTATACCAAATCACTTTTGGGCCATCCTCTCTAACAGCTTTCCATACCTCTTTAACAGAAAACTCTTTATCCTTTCCATTTTTATCAACCCAAATAGCTTTATCATCCAACTCATTAATCAACTTAGGAACCGGGACCTTAGTAACTTCACTAAACCTGTCACCCCAATCAATAGGCCAATCCCATTCATTATCCTTCACCATATCACTGACTTTAGCTTTTAAACTCAAATTAGCTTCAACAATAATACTATGATTAATAAATCTAATAAGCGGACCCGAATGATGCCACTTATCAAACCATAAATTACAATCCCTCCCATTACCAACTTTAACATACACAAAACTCTTAACTTTGTCTCTAAGATCCAATAAACTATTCCAACTCCATGAATAACCCCTGTATATCTCCGGATCCCAAATATTTCCACCCTTTAACCAATAAATATTAACCCAACTAACCCATATAGATTTCTTTCTACTAGCAATGTTCTAAAGGTGTTTGGCCATAAGAGCAACATTCCACTGATGAGCAGATCTCAAGCCTAACCCCCCTTGACTCTTAGGTTTACAAACTTCTTTCCACGCAACACTCGCCATTCCCCTAACAGATTCCCCTCTAGTCCACAGAAATTTCTTAAGTATTCTATCAATATCATTACAAGTCTCCTTAGGTAACATGAATAGGGAAGACCAATAGACTTGAAGTGAATTAAGAATAGAAGAAATAAGTTGTAGTCTACCAGCGAAAGAAAGTACCTTGTTTCTCCAGTCCCCAATTCTTTTCTTAATCACTTCAATTATGCACTTACAATCATTAGCAGACAATCTTTTAGATACAAAAGGTACACCCAAATATCTAATAGGCAAGACTCCTTCCTTGAACGGCATAACCAAACTAATATCAGCTTTCACAAGTTCAGCAACATTACCAAAAAAAGCCTCACTTTTCGCCAAACTAGGAAGCAAACCAGAACTTAGACAGAATTCATCCAACCCTCTTCTTAAAACTGACGCAGAAATAAGGTCACCATGACAGAGCATCAACAAATCATCCGCAAAACACAAGCTGCTAATCTTTAATTCTTTACACCCCCAGTGGTATTTAAACAACTTCTCAGCCTTAATTTGCCTCATAACCATCAAATTTAGCACTTCCATAACTAAAGTAAAAAGATATGGGGAAATTGGATCCCCTTGTCTCAATCCCCTACCAGCTTTAAAATATCCATTGGGCTCACCATTAATGCAAACAGAAAAAGAAGCAGTGGTAAGACACACCATAATCCAGTGAACCATCACAGGGTGAAACTGATGCGTGGGAATCGCAACAGGCTTTACCTCTCGAGGGATCTCGAGAAGCTTACAACCCCCACCAGGCAGTGTACCTGATCGTTGTAGTATAGTATAGTGACAAGTACCGGGGGATTGATCGTTCAGCTTAGGAATAGTGTCGCTAGGATTAGAAAGCCTAAATACTAGTTCTAAAGGTGAGGGATGATTATTTTTGTATTTTTATATTTTTATGAAAGCAATTAAAATCTCGGGTTTTGGAAGAGTGGGCGGAATTAGTTGCTATTCAACTAACCCAAAACTAAGATACAATCAAAATAAAATACTGAAAATGAAAATAAACTAATTATACTAAGGTTGTGAGCAGTAATTAGAGAAAATGTGTTTACTTAGATTTCACTACTCCCTAGATATCTTTTACACGTTAATTACTTGTTATAATTGCATGGATGACGGATTGTATTCCTTAATACCATTCATGGGGTGGCATACATAACTCCCCAATTCTATGAGCTCTTATCTCCTCCTACACCATGCCCAGCACAACTATAGGGATTGTAAACAGTGGCTCATGCATTAAATACAACCAATAAAGACCTAGTACGCGTCGGTTCATGTTTCTTAAGACGTTCAAGCATGTTACCATTTGGAAATCTGCCAGTTTTCTTAAGCCTAACATATAAAATCATTCATCCAAGACAAGAATAAACAAGTAATCAACACATAATCAATATCTAGGTTTCATTAGATCTAAGCAAACACAAAAGAGATCTAGCCTAGCATAATGAAATTGAGACAAGAACAAGATATAGACAACCAACACATAGACATATTGATTGAATTAGAAGAACACTTATCTCAATTACAATGCAAGGTATCAAGGGTTTGGAACCCTTGAAAAACCTGTAAAAGTTGCACCATATTCGTCTTTAGGGTTTCTCCAAAACTTCTCTCTTTTTTTGTGAAAAACTAGAAAACTATATATAGGAAAATCGGGGTGACGGCGTCAAGAACAAGGGTGTGACGCCGTCATCTCGCCGTCAAATACTTCCTCGGACGGCCTTGATCTACTTCTGACGCCGTCAAGGCCTAGGCCGTCACACAATTTACTCTTGACGCCCTGTGTGTGACGCCGTCATGAGCTACGGATTTTAATTCTTGAGGTTTGACGCCGTCAAGAGTTTACTCTTGACGCCTTCATGTACTGTTCCAGCATGGAAAATTGAGACTTTGCCGTTTTCTTCACTTTTATGCTCCAAAAACGTCCAAAATGGCTTTTTTTCCAGAATTCACTCTCCAAGTACCTAAAATCACAAAAGGAACGATTTAGGGCAATATTTGATCAAATAAATTCGGATTCGGGCTTAAATGACCCCCTAAAAACGGATCATTTTTCGCCTCATCATATACCCTTACACTTGAGATTTGCTTGTCCTCAAGCAAATGCGCTTTTATTCTACTCAAAATAAAAGTTAGGGGTCATTTAACACTAATATAAAAGTAATTACAACAAATAATCGTTCCACTAAAGACCAATAGACAAGCACGGAGGTCATACACTAGCACCTCACAAATAGTGTTTAGATACTCACATCTCTCGGGAGTAATAAAGTAATATAACATTATGGAAATGGAAGATATCTCTCACTACCTGTCATAGCAAAATAGATTACCATAGGCTTGGGAAAGGATCAAACCTCCACCACATGGCGTAAGCACCTAGGATAAACTATCAAAGAGGTCTTTTAAAGGGTTGTAACGTTAGGTATAGGGATATGAATTACACGGTTTTGTTGGATAAAGGAAGTTTTACTGGTGGCGAGTTAACAATCTTGGTTAATTACATGTACAATATGGCGTTGCTAAGCCAAGACTAGACTCGACTTAAGCTAATAAATGAAAAATAACAAAAACATAAAATGAACAAAGAATGAAAAGGGATGGTAGTCCGTATGTTTTTTTTTTTTTTTTTTTTTTTTGCATACACTCTTACCTTACCATCCAAAATAATACATCATAGGGAATGAACGTTCCCCTTACACTTGAATCTTTACATACTTTACATTTAAACTAATCTAATGACTCGAATTAAGAAAATCAAAACACTTGGAGCACTTTTAAGATTAACACACATATGGGGGTAATAATATTATGTTCTTCCCCATTACTCCACAAATAAGTACTTACCCATGAGTCCCAATCGTCCCAAAACAATATGTACAAGGATATGACTCGACTTAGCAACCATGTAATCAATTAGAAAGTTAACTTAGGGTTTAACAAATAACAATAATGCTCTAAAAATGAGCGCATACACGGAAGGCTAAGGCGATTTGGTTGTACATTTAAGTGGGGTGTAACAAATTCTTCCTTTAAGTAAAATGCTTAAAGTTAGAAACGAAAAGATAGGCTCGGAGGGGTGTACTAGGGGTGTCGTGTACTAAAAATGAGTACAACGCTAAGGGTGTGGGAAAAATTAATTGACTTAACTAGTCAAGTAGTATGACTTAAATGGTTAAGTAATTATGATACGGGTTTAACACAAGGGTGATCCTAATGCCTCTTATCATGTAGTAAATCCTACCACACGAATGTAGTCTCACTAGCGGTCTCGGGATGCATCACTAACGCAAGTTCTAGAATCTAAATGCTACCAGTACACTCATAAGCACTAATAATGAATGCTTTTCCTATCAAATCTAAAGGCGAACCTCACATATTTGGGTGGAAAATTTTTCTGAATATACGGTTATGTGCTAGTCATACAATCTCCTATCCATGAGACGCTTGCTATGGCTAAAGTTTCACTCCTAAATGTTGTAAAAAATTTTAAATTTTGCGCTAAAATTACACTAACAAGTATTTCTCATAGTTTTATTACACATCTACTATCAAACAAAACAAACTCAAGCGAAAGTGCATATGTAAGGTGTCACCTTTTTACCCTCCCCATACACTTAAGATGAACATTGTCCCCAATGTTCAAGTAAAGAATGTAAAAGTGAAAAAGTAAAGAGAATGAAATCAAATACTCCCCTGATTCACTCGGTATGGATTATAGGTGGCCAGGTTAAATCTTCCTCCAAGAAAATGAACAATCAAAGCTTCCATTCCAGAATATAAATCATCTCCTTGTCGAACATAACCTGTAAATCCTGACAAAAATAGACAAGACAACCTCGCGTAAAATCGGCGGCATCCTATATAAGTTACTAAATCCTAGAAAACAAAGTAAGATATAATGCTTGTGGAATGAAGTTTGCAGATCTCTTGGAGATTATAAAACTTAATAATTCACAAAAACCATAAGACTCCGTTAGAAAAACAAAACCGGTAAAATTTCCAGATTTTAACTCCTGACGCCGTCAAGAGTAAACTCATGACGCCGTCAGAATGGACCTGCAGAAATTCTTATGTTAAGTTTCCGGAAAATTTCTGGAAAAACTTGGTCCTACTTCTTGGAAAATCCTGCAAAACTTCATTATGACTCAATACAAGCATTTGACTCTAACAAATACGAATATACATGCTCATTTAATATTGTGGAGAATCATGATCGGTTTGTTTCTTGAAAACATATTTGGGGTTTCCCCTTACACTTATCTTTTGCAAAAATACTTTTAGGTTGGAGTTAAGACTAGGCCAAACAACATAGTAAAGTATTTCCACATTTTAATTGAGAAACATGATCAACCAACAATAAAAATAAAGCATGCATACGGAAGCAAATAACAATCAAACAAATAAAATCACACAAAACATGGGTTGCCTCCCAAGAAGTGCTTTTCTTTATTTACGAGTCTTGTAGCTAGACTCAAAGTCATGGGTTACTACGTGATCTCATCATTGGTTCCACTCTCTAGGTCGTCTTCTAAACCAGTTTTGTATTCCGGACCTAGTTGCAAGCATTCTTTGTAGAAACCAAGCATCCTATTTCTAACATACTCTACTCCTCTACGTCTATCCTCCTCATTCCTATAATATGCCGCTTGCTTGTGTTCTTTTTCGAAATTAGAGAGACGGCGGTATTGTTCGATCTTGTAGGGCATTTGATAAGCAACCTCATCATTCTCTTTCTTGAACCTAACTATCCCTAAAGTCGGATCATAACTCATCCTAGTGGCCTCAACAAATGGTTTTCCGAATACTATTTGACTTAGGCGAGCATTTATCACCGGACGAATGTCTTCTACTATCATAAAATCGATCTCATAGGTAAGATTCCCTATAATCACATGTAATCCCTTCACTCTTCCTGCAAAATTACTTATCCGATTCATACCGGGCATCAACCTAAAATTGTGTTGCTTCTTCATCACCCAATTGTAATAAGTCCTAGTCATGATGTTCACGGGGGATCTAAGGTCGATGTAAGCTTTCCATATATGCATGTGCCCGATATTACATGGGATGTTAATGTTAGAGGGGTCTCCCATTTTGATAAGGGGGTCGCCAAAGATATATGTTCTCTCGGGACTATCGAATAAATCCTTATGGTATTCCCGTTCTTCCTTGGTTGGCAACTTATCAAAGTATTCTTCTATAGGTTCTGACTCCTCTAATTCCTCATCCTTATTAACCTCAACTTCCCTACTCTCATCCTTACTATCGGCTTCTACTCTAACTTCATCCTTGTCACTCTCCTCTATCTCTTTATCTATCGGCTTAATGGTGACAACATTGACAAAGTGGACATGTTTGGATGATGAGGGGTCCTTAATTTGGGTTCCACTATTGGTGTCCCTAGTGTCCTTCCTAGGTGTGATTAAGGCTTGGTTGTTGAGGGCTTTCAACAAGTTGTCAATCTTGTTGGTCATCTCCGTTTGTTGTTGGTTGAATTCGGTTTCAAACCTAGCTATGCGGGCCTCTTGAGATGCCATAAACTTTGACATCAATCCTTCAAGATTGTTGGTACTACCATAGTTGTTAGAAGGATTGTTGTTGAAAGTACGGTTGGATGGTGGACCGTTTGGTTGGTAACGATTAGGCGGATTGGAGGAATTGGGTTGATTTTGTTTCCACCTAAGGTTTGGGTGATTTTTCCAAGAGGGGTTGTATGAATCACCATAAGGGTTTGGCTCGGGCTTGAAAGTGTACCACCTATCTCCCGCTTCGTCGGTACGCGTGGACGCGTAGTCCGCAAAAGCTGTTCCGGGGAGTTCCACACAATCACGAGTGTCATGGGGACCACTACATAATTCGCATGAAGAAGTGATTTTGTTCACTTGGCTTGAAGGCTTAGGAGCTTCGTAAGATTTCATGAGAAACTTGACTTGGTCCTCAAGTTCCATGATCCTACGTTCGGGAGTGCTAGAATTGTTCGAAGGCAAAGATATTGCCTTGACCGTTTTGTTCAAATCACGGGGATCATTCCAACTTTCGTTGTCATAGAGAGCAAGATCTTCTATGAGTTCCCATGATTGTTCCGCACTAAGATCACGTAGCTTACCACCGGCCGATTGGTCAATGGTTCGCCTCGTGGAGATATCGATATGGTCATAAAAGATTTGGATTTGGAGCCAAAGATCTATGCCATGATGAGGGACTTTTTGAAGTAAGTCCTTGAAACGAGTCCATGCTTCATAAAGAGATTCATTTTGACGTTGTTGGAACATCAAGATATCATTTCTAAGCTTAGTAGTTCTCCCCGGTGGGAAAAATTGAGCAAGGAAACGAGTGGTGAGATCATCCCATGTGGTGATGGATCCCGCGGGTAAACGCTCAAGCCATTGACTAGCTTGATCCCGTAGAGAGAATTGAAATAGGCGTAAACGGGTAGTCTCTCGAGTTTCAACACCTAGGTCTATGGAATCTACGATTTTGAGAAAGTCCTTAAGATGTTGGTTTGGATCTTCGGAACGAAATCTATGGAATGCACATCCGCTTTGCACCAACCAGATGGTGTCGGATCGCAAGGGGGTCACATTGGCTCCGGTGAGCTCAATGGTGTTTCGGTAGCCTTGGTGGCTAGGTCGGGAATACTCTCCTAAGGTTCGGGGCCTAAGGGGTTCTAATGGTGGGTTTTGTTGTGGTGGGATGACGGGTTTAAAGATGTTACCACCTTCCATGATGTCGGATGGTAAAGATTACGAACAAAGACACGAAGAATTAAGATAGACTAAAGAAGACCTAGAAATAAAAATAAAATCTTACTAGAAAGGAATCTAGCAAGTAGACCTAATAAAAAGAAATCCTAACCTAGACAATAACTATTCCCCAGGCTGCGGTGCCAAAAACTTGATG
The DNA here is from genome assembly GCA_030686995.1 of Artemisia argyi. NCBI lineage: Eukaryota > Viridiplantae > Streptophyta > Magnoliopsida > Asterales > Asteraceae > Artemisia > Artemisia argyi. The sequence continues at coordinate 9,897,048 of CM060695.1, read as the reverse complement.
CGTGGGAATCGCAACAGGCTTTACCTCTCGAGGGATCTCAAGAAGCTTACAACCCCCACCAGGCAGTGTACCTGATCGTTGTAGTATAGTATAGTGACAAGTACCGGGGGATTGATCGTTCAGCTTAGGAATAGTGTCGCTAGGATTAGAAAGCCTAAATACTAGTTCTAAAGGTGAGGGATGATTATTTTTGTATTTTTATATTTTTATGAAAGCAATTAAAATCTCGGGTTTTGGAAGAGTGGGCGGAATTAGTTGCTATTCAACTAACCCAAAACTAAGATACAATCAAAATAAAATACTGAAAATGAAAATAAACTAATTATACTAAGGTTGTGAGCAGTAATTGGAGAAAATGTGTTTACTTAGATTTCACTACTCCCTAGATATCTTTTACACGTTAATTACTTGTTATAATTGCATGGATGACGGATTGTATTCCTTAATACCATTCATGGGGTGGCATACATAACTCCCCAATTCTATGAGCTCTTATCTCCTCCTACACCATGCCCAGCACAACTATAGGGATTGTAAACAGTGGCTCATGCATTAAATACAACCAATAAAGACCTAGTACGCCTCGGTTCATGTTTCTTAAGACGTTCAAGCATGTTACCATTTGGAGATCTGCCAGTTTTCTTAAGCCTAACATACAAAATCATTCATCCAAGACAAGAATAAACAAGTAATCAACACATAATCAATATCTAGGTTTCATTAGATCTAAGCAAACACAAAAGAGATCTAGCCTAGCATAATGGAATTGAGACAAGAACAAGATATAGACAACCAACACATAGACATATTGATTGAATTAGAATAACACTTATCTCAATTACAATGCAAGGTATCAAGGGTTTGGAACCCTTGAAAAACCTGTAAAAGTTGCACCAAATTCGTCTTTAGGGTTTCTCCAAAACTTCTCTCTTTTTTTGTGAAAAACTAGAAAACTATATATAGGAAAATCGGGGTGACGGCGTCAAGAACAAGGGTGTGACGCCGTCATCTCGCCGCCAAATACTTCCTCGGACGGCCTTGATCTACTTCTGACGCCGTCAAGGCCTAGGCCGTCACACAATTTACTCTTGACGCCCTGTGTGTGACGCCGTCATGAGCTACGGATTTTAATTCTTGAGGTTTGACGCCGTCAAGAGTTTACTCTTGACGCCTTCATGTACTGTTCCAGCATGGAAAATTGAGACTTTGCCGTTTTCTTCACTTTTATGCTCCAAAAACGTCCAAAATGGCTTCTTTTCCAGAATTCACTCTCCAAGTATCTAAAATCACAAAAGGAACGATTTAAGGCAATATTTGATCAAATAAAGTCAGATTCGGGCTTAAATGACCCCCTAAAAACGGATCATTTTTCGCCTCATCAGAAACCCAAAGCATTTAAGAATGAACTCAAGAAACTGCCAATTAACCGTATCATATGCTTTTTGTATATCTATTTTAAAAGCACACCTACTAGAACCACTCCAAGACTTTCAATTATAACCACGCATAAACTCTTGAGCTAAAAGGACATTATCACTAATTTGCCTCCCCGGTATAAAAGCACTTTGGTTTTCACCAACCAGGTCACATAACACACCTTTAATCCTATTAGTAATGATTTTACTAATAGTTTTATAAACCAAATTACAACAACTTATCGGCCTGTAATCAGAGACATACTTAGGGGAAACGACTTTAGGAATTAAAGATATAATGGAAGCATTAACCTCACCAAGAAGTTTACCACTACTGAAGAACTCTTTGATAGCAGCACATGTATCATGACCAACAACCTTCCAAGCCGCCTTGAAGAACTTGGAAGTATATCCATCCAGACCTGAAGCTTTATTATCCTCAATGTCAAAAAGCGCAGCCTTCACTTCCTCATCAGAAACAGGTTTGATAAGATCAACCGCAATCTCAGCATCCAACTTATTAGTGAACAATGTGTGAGGCTCATCAATCGGGTATACTTCTCCACATGTACCAAAGAACTTTTTGAAATGGTCAACAAAATTATTAACCATGTCAGCCCCCTGAAGAATATTACCATCACTATCATGAACAACTTCAATCCTACTCTCAATAACTCTACCCTTCACCACATTATGAAAATAAGCACTATTGAAATCCCCCTCTTTCAACCATTGGATCTTAGACTTCTGTTTCAAAAGCAATTCCTCGTCTAACAATGCTTTCTTATAGGCAGCAGCATATATCGATTCTTCTTCTCTTAAAAAGCTATTACAAGGATCATTATTCAAAGCATTTTGAACCTTGTCTAATTCATCTTTTAGAGTCTTAACCTTAACACAAACATCCCCATTCTGCTTATTGAGATCCCTCATATGTTTTTTCAAAAACTTCAACCTCTTAGTAAGAATAAACATGTCATATCCAACAACCGGGACATTCCATTTACTCTTAACAACCTCCAAAAACCCCTTCTTATCAGTTAAAAAGTTCAGGAACCTAAAAGCTTTATTTTTCTTACCTTCAACCTCTGGAATAATCAATACAGCCGGAGAATGATCGGAAACATTGAAAGGCAGAAAGTTAGAAAAGGAAGCAGGATAATCATCCACAAATTTAGTATTAGCCATAACTCTATCAAGCTTTTTAAGGACACCACTACTAGGATCATTCCTTTTTTGGATCCAAGTAAAAAATATCCCAGTAATCTTGACATCTTCAATACCTAAAAAGTCTACACAATTTCTAAAATCTTGAACTCCAAAACTTTTAACCCCAATACCATTAGAATTTTCATTATAGTCAAGAATAACATTAAAGTCGCCAACCAAAACCCACGGACAACTACCAGCAAGACTATAGTGATCCCGAAGATTCTCCCAAAGCAACTTCCTATCCTTAACATTAGTCTCCCCGTATACAAAAGAGACGTATATCAGTTTATCATCACACAACCTTCTAACTAGAAAGTGCATCACTTGGCTATTCTGAGAGATCAGTTGGGCGCTAAAAACAGTATGATCCCACCCAACAACTATTCTACACCCCTTTTTACCATCCACAGAATTCGACACCCAAACCCAATTACCAAAAACCTCATCACATACTTTATTCACAAACTTTTTCCTTAATTGTGTTTCTATAATACCACACATACTAATATTATTACTATATATAAATTTCTTGACTTCATTTTGCTTCAGGGAATTACACATTCCCTGAATGTTCCACGAAGCAATTTTAATCACCATGTTAAACAGGGGATGAGAGAGATGCCATATCACCTAGCATCTGAGCATCCGTACCATCCACTCCATTTGAAATATCATCCTTAGTCATGAAGCTAGCATTACCATGAATTTTTGTAGCCACTTCATTATTTATACCTTCCATGACATCTTCATAAAACTGATTACCCATCATAGTATCCACCTTTGGACCCATTAGACTTTCATAGAGTTGAATCATTTCATCCGTCCAAGTACTCCTAACCTCATCAGTTAACACTTGTTCAGATAAAAAGAAAACCTCCACTTCAGCCAATTGTCTTTCCTTAACCCACAACATAATCTTGTACAACTCACCCTTATATACTTCATCATATGCCTTCATGAAAGCCTGATTCTGTGTAACACCAGTGTCTTTCATTATTTCTTCACATTTCTTATCAGCTTCTTGTTTAGCAATCATTGCCACATTTCTATTCCCATACACAATATCCTTTTGTAATTTTGCAATCCTCCCTTTGAGTTTCCCAATATTACTATTCTTTTCCTTCACCACTTGTGATTCTTCCCACAACAATATCAAATCCTCAGTCCATCTATTCCTATCATCATCAGAAATCTTCATATCTAACTTACAAGCCATCTCAATTTTCTTCTTCATATCCTCCCACTTCTGACTTCCTACTTCAATTTTATCACTAGCCAATGCATCAAACTTATTACTTGTTTTGATAACTTCCTTTTCCATTTTCTTATTCTTACCATCCCCAATAACTCCAACAGTATTCTTCTTCTTCTCAGTTTCAGTCACATTTCTTTCATTACTCGTATCATCAACAACAGACTTCTTCTCACCATTACTTTTAACCGGAACCTCTCTAAAACTAGGCCTTTGAGACATTCCTCCCCTACCATAAAAACCACCTCTTCCCCTATTATTATATCCACCTCTATAACCATAGTTCTGAACCCCCACAGGCCTGCTTGTACTAACACCATTCTTATCCACTTTCCTCGTTTCATGCCATACTTCCTTCTCCTTATTCTTCTCAGTTACACTAGAAACCTTGGGCGTCTTCTCTGCCACTTCCTTAGCCAACTCCTCCTCAGTCCATACCCTAACCTTACAAGCTTTATAATCATGTCCAAATACTTTGCAATGCGTACATAACGGTGGCTTCCAATCATATCCAACCCTCAAGTTCATAGACTTACCCAACTTACTATAACAAATCTCTATAGACTCAGCAAGCTCCTTAGACGCATCCACCTCCACAAGCACTCTAGCAAAACTCGCTCTCCCATACGCTCTTAAACACATAGACTCTGTGATCCTATCCATGATAATAGGATTTCCAACACTACTAGCTATCCTGCTAATACCCTCAGTATTTGTTGGGAATTCTGTGAAGTCAGGATTCTGCTGCTATTTCTGCTGAAAAGATTCTGCTGAAGGTTTCGTTTCTGCTGAAGTAGTATATCTGCTGAAGACTAGTTTCAGCTTTATTAGTTTCTGCGGATTTAGTAATTCCGTATTTTATGTAATATTGTTTGGATATGCATGAGTTTATTTAGGAAGTGATAATGCATATCTATTAGAAGTTTTAGAATATACGTTTCTTGTGAAACGGTTTAGGGTTCCTTGTGTATAAAAGGAACACACGTTTATGTATTGAACAACTTTTTAGAGAGTTATCATTATTATAAAAGATCCATAGAGGATCAAGATTTCTTAGTTAAAAGCTTGTGTTTTATTTCCGCTTTAGAAATACAAGTTGCAGAGATTGTCTATTAGTGTGTTGTTGATTACAATAACATTGCTAACGATTCTAGAGTGCTCAATAAGATCTATCAAGGTCTTTAAGTTCAACAAGTGGTATCAGAGCCTCGAGAGAGTCTCTGCCATACTAAGAAACACAAACCTTACACCTTCACACATCCAAACAAATCCATAATCATGCCTGGTTCAGATGATGATACTGACACAACCCAGAACATTAACACCACTTCTCTTCAACAGCTTAACCTCTCAAATAGCAATGCTAAGTTTCCATACTTGAAGAATGCAGATGAGTATCATCTGTGGTCCATGAAGATGCAGAACTGGATCACAAATATTGATTGGAATCTGTGGGAGATTGTTAAGAAAGGGAATAGTCTGAAGAAGCATGTTACAGATGCTGATGGAGTTGTTACTATTGTGGGACCCAAAACTGCTGAAGAGATTCTGGCTGTTCAGAGGGAGAGTAAAGTGAGAACAATCTTGTTACAAGCTATTCCTGATGACCATATGGGTGACTTCCATTTTATGGAAGATGCCAAGGATATTTGGATGGCTATAAAAGCAAGATTTGGTGGGAATGAGGAATCAAGAAGATTGCAGAAGTCCTTATTGAAGCAAAAGTTTCAGGAGTTTCAGATAACTGAAGAAGAAGGTATTCATAAAGGCTATGACAGGTTTCATCGCATATTGAGTCAACTTAATCAGTTGAAGGCCAGACCTGACAATGAAGACTGCAATTCTAAATTCCTGAGATCTCTGCCACCATCTTGGCTACAAGTTTGTATTTCTATGAAGACCAAAGGAGGGTTGGATTTAATGTCGTTTGATGACCTCTACAATAGGCTTAAATCACTTGAGCCTGATGTGAGAAGTCCAATACGACCATCCACTCATTCTGCATTTGTTGGTGCTTCTACTAAACCTGGGCATCAAACTTCAAGTTCATACTCTTCTGGAGCATCTTCTCAATCATATAATCAAACTGCTCCTAGATCAAAAGCAAGTAATGTGATGGAGGATATTATTCATTCATTTGTGGCTGAATATGAGCCTCAGCAGTTTATTGCTTATGAGGACTTTGAACAAGTAGATCCATTGGAAATGGAGGAGATGCATTTGAAATGGGAACTTGCAATGATATCTATGAATATCAGAAGGTTTGAAGCCAAGTCTGGAAGAAAGTTTGCTTTTAATGGAAAAGAAGCAGCGAGGTTTGATAGAAGGAAGGTTAAATGTTACACATGTGGTCAAGTGGGACATTTTTCAAGAGAATGCAAAGACAGAAAGGCTGGAGATGAAGTTAGATATGGTACCTATCCATTGGAAGCAGGGAATAATAAGACTGGACCTTCAAAGGCAATGGTGACTCTGGATCATCAAATTGATTGGGCTGATCATGAACCTGCTGGAGAGGAAGCTTCTACATCTTCACAAGTGAATCTGCTGGCATTCACACCTTCAGAAGACAAGAAGGAGCAAGTCTCCTTGATGGGAATTTCTCAGGTAACCAATTGTGTGTTTGGATGTAGTGTGAGATACAATGAGCTTAAACAAGAATTTGATGAATTGAAACCAAAATACAATGAGTGTTATGTAGAAGTAGAGTCTTATAAAATGGCTTTAAAAACACTAGAAAAACAAAAAGTATGGTTTCAAAAGAATCAAATTAAATATGATGAAAAAGTAAGAGTTTTAGAAAGTGATTTAGAGATTGCTAAGATAGATTTACAACGAACTCAAAAAGAGAAGTCTTTATTAGAAAAAGAAAAACAAGAGTTACAGGCTAAGCTAGATAAAGAGATAGCTGGTCGAATGAAATGGCAGGAAGGGGCATCTAATTTAAGTAAATTGATTGATGGTCGCCAATCTGTTAGGACTAGAAAGGCATTAGGATTTGAGAAATATATAGACCCTGAAGAATTAACCTATCCTGATATGTCTAGTGTTTTTGACCCTGAACCAGCCTTAGCTTATCAAACACCTGTTAAATATGTTAAGGAAGGGGGAATGAATGCTGTGCCTGGACCTATAAGAGGGGAACACATGCCAATAGACTTGACCAAACCTTCTGACTTTGATGGATCACATCACTTATATGGAAAAAAGTCAACTGACTTTCCAGACCCTATTGTGAAATCTAATGACTTTGTCTCTTGTTGTAACAGTGACAAGTCTTCTGATGAAGGGTCTACCTCATTTGCTAGCTGTGATTCAAGTGAGAAGTCAGACCTGCCCAAGACCATACCAAAGACCACTCCCAAGACCACACCAAAGACAACACCCAAGACTCCCCACAAGCCTTCTAGAGTTGCTGCTGATCACAAGACAGTTTCTACTGAAGACTTGTTTTTCAATTCTTTGCATAATAATACTTTTGGCTTTGTTAAAAACAATTCTGTTTGTCATGATGATTTGAATACTTTTTCATGTTATGGAAATTCTTTTGGTTTAAATAAATCTTCTAAAAAGAAGAAGTGTTTTGTGTGTGGAAGTAAATATCATTTGATTAAGGATTGTACATATCATGAGCAAAGAATGGGTGCAGGTGTTAGTCAAAGAAAAACTAGGCAATTGTGGAAGAATGTTCACGACATACCATCTTTTGTTCCACATCAGCAGAAACCTAATTCTGCTGAAACTCATTTTTCCTGGAAAAAAACCAGTACTAGACCATATGTCAGACCTACTAGTTCTTTCTTTTATAATGATTATTGGCCTAATCACTTTGACTCATTGAATAATGGTGGTGGGAAATGGAATACTGCTGTGAAGCCCTCAGCAGGTTGTTCTTGGCCTAAGAAGGGACCTAATATGCAATACAGGCCCAAGAACAATGGTGGATCTAAAACATCTACATGGCCTGTTACTAATGATCCACAAGGCAGGCTCAAGTCAGCAATGACTTGAGTCTCCAATGTGTACTAATTTTGTATATTTTGTTGTTATTGTAGGAACATCCTTTAAAAAGTACTGAAGTTGGAATTGTAGATAGTGGTTGTTCCAGAAGTATGTCTGGAAACAAGGATAAGATGCATGACTTTGAACCAATTGAAGGAGGGGGCACTGTAACCTTTGGAGGTGGAGATGGCAAGATTACAGGGAAAGGAACCATCAGGACACCCTTGTTAGACTTTGAAAATGTTTACTATGTGAAGGAACTGGAGAATTTTAATCTTATCTCAGTATCACAAATTTGTGGCTCAAGGTTTTCGACAAGAGGAAGGTATTGACTATGATGAGGTCTTTGCACCTGTGGCCAGAGTTGAAGCTATTCGCATATTTTTGGCCTATGCCTCTTATATGGGCTTTATGGTTTATCAGATGGATGTTAAAGGTGCTTTCTTGTATGGAGAGATTGAGGAGGAGGTTTATGTGACTCAACCCAAAGGATTTGAAGACCCTGATCATCCTGAGTATGTGTACAAGGTTGTGAAAGCTCTCTATGGCCTTCATCAAGCTCCCAGAGCTTGGTATGCTAGACTCTCCACATTTCTGCTGAAGAATGGCTACAGAAGAGGTACCATTGACAAGACTTTATTCCTGAAGAAAGATTCTAGGGATATTATCCTTGTGCAGGTCTATGTGGATGACATTATCTTTGGTTCTACCAAAGAAGCCTGGTGTAGAGAGTTTGAGGATTTAATGAAGGGAGAATTCCAGATGAGTGCCATGGGAGAACTCACTTTCTTTCTGGGGTTACAAGTTCAGCAGAAACCTGATGGGATCTTCATACATCAGGAGAAATATGTCAGAGATATGTTGTCCAAGTTTGCCATGGAAAATGTCAGGACTGCCACTACTCCATATGAGGCTCCCAAAACTAAGACCAATCTTACTCCTGATCTCCCTGTGAATGTCCATTTGTATAGATCTATGATTGGTTCTTTGATGTACTTGACTGCCTCAAGGCCTGACATTACATTTGCTGTGAGTGCATGTTCCAGACACCAAGTCACTCCACTTACTTCTCATATGAATGCTGTCAAGAAGATTTTTAAATATCTGAAAGACCAACCGAACTTAGGTCTTTGGTATCCCAAAGAGTCTCCATTTCAGCTAGCAGCTTACAGTGATAGTGACTATGCTGGGGCCAATCTGGATAGAAGATCCACCACTGGAGGTTGTCAATTTCTTGGAAGAAGGCTGATTTCTTGGCAATGCAAGAAACAGACAATAGTTGCTACCTCTACTACTGAAGCAGAGTATGTTGCTGCTGCCAATTGTTGTGGTCAGGTTCTATGGATTCAGAATCAATTACTGGATTATGGGTATAACTTCATGAACACTACCATTTTCATTGACAATCAGAGTACCATTTGTATTGTCAAAAATCCAGTTTTTCATAATAGAACCAAACATATTGAAATCAGACATCATTTTATAAGAGATGCTTATGAGAAACATTTGGTTAAAGTGGTCAAAATTCACACAGATGAAAATGTGGCAGATTTATTAACCAAGGCATTTGATGGACCAAGGTTTCAATATTTGGTGGTCCATATTGGCATGTTAAACCCTTAACTGCAAAGTTTAAGGGGAGGCATAAGCCTCAGGGGAGGCATATGCCTCAGGGGAGGATGATATCTGTATAAACTTTGTATATTTTTGTAGAAGTTGTATATGTTATGATTTTCTAACACTAACCATATAACATTGTACAAGTAGTTTGTTGTATTTGTTTGGTTGATGGTTAGGTTGCAGATGAATTGAGTATGTAAGTCCCAAGATTAATGTCACCAAAAGCTAAAGTCAAAGAATGTGGTCAATATGCTGAATGTGGTTTCTACTGATTCATGGAATAATGCTGAAGGTCTGATACATTGAATGAACTCAAGAGAGGATCTTTTCATTCATTCATAGAAACAAGTTACAACTTACATTCGAGATTACAAATGAGTTACAATGACCATTCCTAAACTATTAGCTAACTCAGTACTACTAGCTTCTATCAATTATTACAAAATACTTGAGGCTATGACAAGTACAATGAAGAAGCTGAAGTTGAAAATGGAAAAAGAAGAGAAGGAAGAATGAGAAGATGCTCATGAATTAAGGTCAAGAAAATACTCAAGAACCTTGATCCATGGTTACATTCCTCAGTCACCTACTTCTCCTTCTCCTTTCCCTTATGTGTGATCTCAGACTTCTTGCTTTGTCCAATATGTTCTTGATGTGGAAGACCAGGTCCTGAAGTAGGAAGATTCAACACCAAATTTTGTGATGTTGGAAGAGATGAATCCCCTTTGCTTGATCTTGGTTGGGATCTCTCTGGTGTGGAAGGAGGGAGAAAGATTGGTTCTTCATGATCTTCCTCTGAGGAGTCTTCATCAGAGGTGTAGATGAAGGGAGAGACATGCTCTCCCTCAGCAGGATTGGGCACTTGGCTGGAGTAACTCTTCAAATGAGCATTCCACCGTCTCTCTTCTGCATCCCAGCGCTTCTCCAAAGCTGTTTCAAATGCTGAACCTTCCAGCCCCCATGGATATGGTGGCACATCTTCTTCTGCTGATGAAGAAGAGGAATTTGCATCCGAACCTTTTGGGTTGGAAGACATTGTTGATTGCTGAATTGGGGATATTTGAAATTAGGGTTTGAGAGTTAATTTGGGAAATTTGATGAATGAGATGTGTAATTTGGGATGATTAAATAAGGAAATTTTGGGGGTTACGAAATTAAATGCGAGTTGGGTGGCACAGTTAAAATCAAGATATTGACCAAGGATATTTTTACTTTTGGTTGATTCTGCTGATAGTTGACTGTTCTTCAGCAGGTTTGACTTTCATTACTGCTGAAGGGTTAATTTTAAAATTAGAAGTTTTGTCAGACTTGGTCAATAAGTTGTTCCGATAATTTTGACCACGATTGGGGAACTTCCAAATTTAACTCACTCTGCATATCTTTTCGAATCACAAATTATTCGCTTATCACTTCACATAAACCCATTATTCTTTGGTGTAATTCATAACCATCTCACACACATTCAGTCAAATGGCTCAACTTGGATTGAAGGGTGATCATAACAAATATGCTATTCTAACAACAAAGAAGGGACATGAAGAATTCGATTTAATGGTGGAGTTTTTACAAAGGTCAAAGATTCATTATGCTTTGACTTATTGTCCTAATTTGGTGTGTGAATCTCTGGTGAAGCAATTTTGGGCATCTGCTACTAAGAGAACTGCTACAGAGATTGTAGCTGAAATTGATGGCATAGAATATGTGGTGACAGAAGGGTTGATAAGGACAAAGCTTCAGTTGGATGATGAAGATGGTGTGTATCATTCCAACACTGCAGAGATTCTTGCTGGGTTAAGAGAAGCTGGATATCAAAGTACTGATACATCAAAGTGGCACAAGAATCAATTTTGTCCGAAGTGGAGGTATTTGGTGCATCTGCTGCTTCAATGTTTGAGCAACAAGTGTGGTGGATGGAACCAGTTCTCTCTGCAATTGGGTTGTGGTATTGTCTGTCTATCTAAGGGTGAAACTTATAATTTTTCTAAGTTTATTTTTGACAATATGCTAGAAAACATAGATAAAGAACAACATAAGTTTTTAATGTACCCTAGATTCTTACAGATTATCTTAGACATAACCACTGAAGATGTGACCCATATACCCATTAAAAGTCTAGGTTCTAAGTTGTTTGCCTCAATGAAAACTAATTATACTGGGGATCATTACCCTGTATTGGAAGCTATGTTGCCTCAAGGGAATGCCAATGAAGTTGAGGATGATAATGCTGGTAATGTGACTGCTTCTAATGCTGCTGATGACGGTAATCCATCATCTTCAGGTGTTGCTGCTGATGGTAATCCTTCAGTGGTAATGGAAGAGTTACCAGCCACAACTGCTGAACCTTTGTCTGATTCTACTGACTTACCACCACCTACCCCTGTACAAAGTCCTACCATTTCACCAGTTCAGGTTGCTCCTGTTGAGCAAATTCATGAGTTTGAAGATGACTTACAGACTTTTGAACCTGATACCAGATTGCCTTCACCAAATTCTTTGGGAGAGCAAATTAATGTAGGTTCTCCTAATGTTGTACATGAGTCTGTTTATCCTGCTGGGTTCAATGACGCTCCTCATACCACTGAGCAATCAAGTGATAGAGCAGAGGACCCTATTACTCTCACATTTGTATATGAATCTCTTAACAGGTATATGAAAATGACTGAAGATCTTCAGAAAGAACTTGCTGAGACTAAGATCACACTTGGTAATGAAATTCAAAGTTTGAAAAGCAAAGTCCAAGATCTGGAGTCAAAGTTAAGTCAGCAGATGGAGAACAAAGATGGATTGGATTCCACTGAAGCAGCAAAGGAGACTAACTTGGATTCTCTTGAAATTCTAGCTGAAGTTGCTAGACAATCTAAGGTTGGTCCATCTACAGCTGCTGCAGCACCTACATCTAAGCCTATGATACTAGTTCAAAGAAGAAGTACAAGACAGTATTTGGCCAAGAAAGCTGCTGAAGCATCAAAAGTATCTGGTAGTTCTGATGATCTGCTGATGTCTGAAGCTGTTGATATCCGTCAGGAGAAACAGGCATTTAGTGGGGTTACTGCTGATCAATCTGCTGACAAAGGAAATGCATCAGGGGAAACATTTTTTGTAGCTGGGAAAGAATACATGAATTCTCCTATTCATCATTCATCTAAGAACATAGAGATTTCTACTGATAAAGAGGTTCAAGATGCACATGATGAACCTATGGCAGATGTGGATATGTCTAATGATCATATTGCTGAAGCTAATGTTTCTCATGATGGTTTGGATGAGCTTGTAACTGATGAAGATAGAGCTGGTCAAGGTAAAGTATTGCAAGAATGGGAAAATTATATGAAGAGTGCAAATCTTGCTAAGGAAGTACAAGCTAAGTTTGATGCAGAATTAGATTCAGAGACTGAAAGATATGTGTCTACTTTACCCATTGCAAGACAAAGGGAATTGGATGCAGCAGTTCTAGAGTTTGATGAGTCAGACTGGCAGTCTATTGGAAAACAGATGCTTGCTAATACTACTGTAACTGCTGATATTTTTGGAAAGAAAGTGGAGGAACAAGATTTTGAATCTGAGATTGTGAAAATGTTGAAGATGAGGAAGAAGGCAGCTGATGAATTAAAGGCTAAAGCAAAAAGGGAAAAACCCATGACTCAAGCACAGCAAACAGAGTATATGAGAACATATGTAAAAAATCAGAGCAGCTCAGTATATAATACTGCTTGGTCTAAGAAATATGTATGGGGACTTCCTTTTAACAACCTAGTTGAGATTTATAATAGAATCAAATCTAGGAATGCTAAAGCTGGAATGGATGCTTCAAAGAAAATTCCACTTCTCAATGTTGATGAGGATTCTTCTAAGAATGTTCATATAACTGCTGCACAAGTATCTTTACCTGCTACTTCTACTGGTGTTGATGTTTCTATGGATAAAGGTAAAGCCAAAGTAACAACATCAGATGCTCCAACTAGGAAGAGAACTAGGAGACAATTGGAGCTGGAAAGATTAGGTGAGGAGACTGCTAGAAAGTTGACTGAAGATCAAGAAGCTGAACAAAGGGCTGCACTTGCTAGATTTCATGATCTGAAGACAAGAGAAGTTGAAATTCAAGCTGCTAGGAACAAACAAATCAGGAAAGCTATGGATGAACAATATGCCTCTGCTGCACTTGAATCTTCTGAAGATTCTGCTGATGACCAAATGGATACTCCATCAGTGGATACTGAAGGTGCAGAAGGTAATTCTGCTGATGCAGCAGTTCATGATGCTATTTATGTTCCTGGTAGAAGAGGAAAGAGAATGGCTAGAGTAGGATCATTACATAGTCTAATTAATGTAAATGATTCAGATGCTACATTTATAAGAGAAGGATCATCTGATGATTGGCCAGATGGAACTAGAGTGGTTCTAGTAAGTTGGGAGTTAAGTCCAGATGGTCAACTCAATATTATTCATAGATTGGATAAGTCATCCATATCTTTTGTTTTCCTTCAGCAGATTCTTCATCTTGTAAGTTATCAGGATTTGGTCACTCTACATGAGTTGGTTACTAAGTTTTATGCCACTCATACTCCTGAAGGTTATGGATTGTATTTGTTGGGTGATCTTCAAGTATTGTTTGATTCTTCTACTCCTACTGGTGCAAGTTATGATATATGGAAGAATAATCAGAAATGGAAAGTTCAGAGTTGGAAGTTCTATCCTATGTCTTATGTACATTTGCTGGAAACTACAACTGGTCTGAGGATTATCATGGATATTATTCATAAATATCCTCTGAAGGTATCTTTGATGGAGAAAATGTTGCAACAGAAGTTGGAAATTCCTCCTGATCCAGCTGGTAATACAAGATTGTTTGCTGAATCTTTGGTGAAGGTTTTCAAACAAAGGATTAAGACTTCCAGAGCAGCAGTTGAGTAGGAATCTTATGTTGTATATTTTTTTATCTTAGTTAAAAAAAAAAAAAAAAAAAAAAAAAAAAAAAAAAAAAAAAAAAAAAAAAAAAAAACTAACATTTTGTTGTATAGTATTTGTCTGCAGGTTTGGTTATCAACTTACCTGATGTTGAGTATTCCATCATAAAGTTGACTAGTCCAAAGGGTACAGCTTTGGTAAAGACAAGTCAAATCTGTTGATAGCTGTCATGGTTTGCTCAAAACTATAGGGTTGTCAACTCACCAATGCTTTGTTGCTGAGTAGTTGAAATGGTTGTCAATTGACCATGGATTTTTCCATTTATGGATTCTGAATAATTGGCTAGCCCACATGTATATGGCTTGTGGTAAAGGCAGTGGAAAACCATATTTGGTAATCAGTTAACCAAGATGATTTTCATCAAGATAATTGGCTAGTCCTGAGCAAACGGCTACAGGTAAAGACATCTCAAATCCGTTTATAGCTGATGATTTGCTAAAAATCATGTGGTTATCAGTGTACCTTTGAACACTTGGCTACTCCAGTAGTGATGGCTATTGGTAAAGAGACATCAAATCCATTATTTTCAATGATTCACCTCTCACAGGAGTTAACACACCTGGAAGTGATGAGAATAGTATGAAACTCATTTGTTTTGATGTACCTTAAGTCATTTGTTGCTGCAAAGAATGGAGCTTTCAAGAATATGCTAATCATAGAGATTTTACTAAAGATGATTCTTTGCTGGTGCTCTTACAATCCTCTTGGTATGTTATTTGGAAGATCTATCAAGAATCTTGAACTTAACTAGGTCAAATTCAAGATTAGGGGAGGATTGTTGGGAATTCTGTGAAGTCAGGATTCTGCTGCTATTTCTGCTGAAAAGATTCTGCTGAAGGTTTCGTTTCTGCTGAAGTAGTATATCTGCTGAAGACTAGTTTCAGCTTTATTAGTTTCTGCGGATTTAGTAATTCCGTATTTTATGTAATATTGTTTGGATATGCATGAGTTTATTTAGGAAGTGATAATGCATATCTATTAGAAGTTTTAGAATATACGTTTCTTGTGAAACGGTTTAGGGTTCCTTGTGTATAAAAGGAACACACGTTTATGTATTGAACAACTTTTTAGAGAGTTATCATTATTATAAAAGATCCATAGAGGATCAAGATTTCTTAGTTAAAAGCTTGTGTTTTATTTCCGCTTTAGAAATACAAGTTGCAGAGATTGTCTATTAGTGTGTTGTTGATTACAATAACATTGCTAACGATTCTAGAGTGCTCAATAAGATCTATCAAGGTCTTTAAGTTCAACAGTATTCCACGCTTCTAACGGCACATTGTAAATCTTCACCCAAATAGGAACTTTAGAAGGCTCAGGTTTCTCCATACACAACCCCGCTTCCCATTTCTGAACAAAAAACGGCTTGCCATCCACTAACCATGGACCATTCTCTAGAACATAATTCAACCCTTCATCAGATTTAAACTTAATAAAGTGAAGACCACTCTCATTGACTAAAATTTCATCAACATGATATGGCCTCCACATCCTTCTAAGATGCCCTGATATCTCCCTATAGCTCATATTCACACCCACAAAATACCCCACTAAAGTCATACACCAATTCTTGCTTCCTATCTCAATTACCGGATCCAAATCAACCACTTTTCTACCAAACTCATTGACTCTTAAAGGAATTTCAGACAATTTATTCCTAGTAATCAACCCTTCTTAGACACCTTAGAAATCACATTAAAACCCTTCAAAGCTATTTTAACATCACTACTTGAATTCCTAGTAGTCCTTTTGGGACGTACAACATCATTTGACTGAATTGGGGGAGGTACAAAATTAGGGTTTGTGGGATCTGGTTCATTCATGGTGGAATTGATGTAAGGTGGACACGAAATCATAAATAGAATCTACATAATCAAAGGTATGATTAGCATAAATGAAATTGGTGAAAGGATGGATGAACAGTCGGTGATATGAGAGGATAACGGAAAAAACGAAAAAACAAATGGTAATAAATGGGGGAGATCCGGATACTATATCAATAAGAATTTTATATCAAAACATAGATCATGAACAGTAGATTCATAATCAAAAAACAATAATAAAATTCAATGGTTGGATTAAAAATAGATGATGAATTACTTAATAAAATTGCTTAGGGTTTTTTTTTTTTTTTTTTAGAGAGAGAAAGTAAACTTTATTCTATTTTTGTAATATACATACCATTTTTGTGAACTTTATACATTTTTTGCAAAAATTAATTTTAGTTAACTTTTACACAATGTTTATGTATATTATACTACTTTTGTGACTTTTATTCACATTATTTTGAATTTAAACCCATTATTGAAGTGTCCATTATTTAAGTTAGTTATTTTCAAGTTTCGTACTCATGTACTTAGTTTTCAAAATTGAGGTTTACTTGAGCAATTATGATATATGTGACTAAAATCTCTCGATCAATTCCAAATATAGAAGACACAAATATCATCTTTCTTATATCAAACCAAACATATTAAACAAAAATAAGGAGAGAGTGCAACACCGCAACAACACATGACCGAAAAAGATAACTATTTTGTCTCACGGGTGTCATTTTTGAAGGCTGAAAATTTTACTTCATGAGGAAACTAAGCTATATATGTAAACTCAATACATTACTATAATATAAATATAAGCCCAATAGATATAAGTAAATTTTTAAGCAAACTATTGTCGGATGTTTAAAGTCTATTATATTAAGAATCAATTATCAGAAAACGAGATGTATTTTAATTTTATGAACACACTAAAAAACCAATATTGTACCCTCTTTTATGGAATTCATTAACATTTTTATAAGCAGTACACCGTTTAAGCAAATTATATACCTTGATACTGATATTAATGCAACTTTTTTTGCATGTATGCAAATTTGTGAACTTTATTCTATTTTTGTAATATACATACCATTTTTGTGAACTTGATACATTTTTTGCAAAAAATAATTTTAGTTAACTTTTACACAATGTTTATGTATATTAAACTACTTTTGTGACTTTTATTCACATTATTTTGAATTTAAACCCATTATTGAAGTGTGCATTATTTAAGTTAGTTATTTTCATGTTTCGTACTCATGTACTTAGTTTTCAAAATTGAGGTTTACTTGAGCAATTATGGTATATGTGACTAAGATCTCTTGATCAATTCCAAATATGGAAGACACAAATATCATCTTTCTTATATCAAACCAAACATATTAAACAAAAATAAGAAGAGACTGCAACACCGCAACAACACATGACCGAAAAAGATAACTATTTTGTCTCACGGGTGTCATTTTTGAAGGCTGAAAATTGTACTTCATGAGGAAACTAAGCAATATATGTAAACTCAATACATTTAATACAAATATAAGCCCAATAGATATAAGTAAATTTTTAAGCAAACTATTGTCGGATGTTTAAAGTCAATTATATTAAAAATCAATTCTCAGAAAACAAGATGTATTTTAATTTTATGAACACACTAAAAAACCAATACAATACCCTCTTTTATGGAATTCATTAACATTTTTATAAGCAGTACACCGTTTAAGCAAATTGTATACCTTGATACTGATATTAATGCAACTTTTATGCATGTATGAAAATTTGTGAACTTTATTCTATTTTTGTAATATACATACCATTTTTGTGAACTTTATACATTTTTTGCAAAAAATAATTTTAGTTAACTTTTACACAATGTTTATGTATATTATACTACTTTTGTGACTTTTATTCACATTATTTTGAATTTAAACCCATTATTGAAGTGTGCATTA
Source organism: Artemisia argyi (assembly GCA_030686995.1). NCBI lineage: Eukaryota > Viridiplantae > Streptophyta > Magnoliopsida > Asterales > Asteraceae > Artemisia > Artemisia argyi. The sequence goes on along the minus strand of CM060695.1, from coordinate 9,878,816 downwards.
TTTAAGTTAGTTATTTTCAAGTTTCGTACTCATATACTTAGTTTTCAAAATTGACGTTTACTTGAGCAATTATGATATATGTGACTAAGATCTCTTGATCAATTCCAAATATGGAAGACACAAATATCATCTTTCTTATATCAAACCAAACATATTAAACAAAAATAAGGAGAGACTGCAACACCGCAACAACACATGACCGAAAAATATAACTATTTTGTCTCACGGGTGTCATTTTTGAAGGCTGAAAATTGTAATTCATGAGGAAACTAAGCTATATATGTAAACTCAATACATTACTATAATACAAATATAAGCCCAATAGATATAAGTAAATTTTTAAGCAAATTATTATCGGATGTTTAAAGTCAATTATATTAAGAATCAATTCTCAGAAAACAAGATGTATTTTAATTTTATGAACACACTAAAAAACAAATACTGTACCCTCTTTTATGGAATTCATTAACATTTTTATAAACAGTACACCGTTTAAGCAAATTATATACCTTGATACTGATATTAATGCAACTTTTTTGCATGTATGCAAATTTGTGAACTTTATTCTATTTTTGTAATATACATACTATTTTTGTGAACTTTATACATTTTTTGCAAAAATTAATTTTAGATAACTTTTACACAATGTTTATGTATATTATGCTACTTTTGTGACTTTTATTCACATTATTTTGAATTTAAACCCAATATTGAAGTGTGCATTATTTAAGTTAGTTATTTTCAAGTTTCGTACTCATGTACTTAGTTTCAAAATTGAGGTTTATTAGAGCAATTATGATATATGTGACTAAAATCTCTCGATCAATTCCAAATATAGAAGACACAAATATCATCTTTCTTATATCAAACCAAACATATTAAACAAAAATAAGGAGAGACTGCAACACCGCAACAACACATGACCGAAGAAGATAACTATTTTGTCTCATGGGTGTCATTTTTTAAGGCTGAAAATTTTACTTCATGAGGAAACTAAGCTATATATGCAAACTCATGACATTACTATAATACAAATATAAGCCTAATAGATATAAGTAAATTTTTAAGCAAACTATTGTCGGATGTTTAAAGTCAATTATATTAAGAATCAATTCTCAGAAAACAAGGTGTATTTTAATTTTATGAACACACTAAAAATCCAATATTGTACCTTCTTTTATGGAATTCATTAGCATTTTTATAAGCAGTACACCGTTTAAGCAAATTATATACGTTGATACTGATATTAATGCAACTTTTTTGCATGTATGCGAATTTGTGAACTTTATTCTATTTTTGTAATATAATTACCATTTTTGTGAACTTTATACATTTTTTGCAAAAATTAATTTTAGTTAACTTTTACACAATGTTTATGTATATTGTACTACTTTTGTGACTTTTATTCACATTATTTTGAATTTAAACCCATTATTGAAGTGTGCATTATTTAAGTTAGTTATTTTCAAGTTTCGTACTCATGTACTTAGTTTTCAAAATTGAGGTTTACTTGAGCAATTATGGTATATGTGACTAAAATCTCTTGGTCAATTCCAAATATAGAAGACACAAATATCATCTTTCTTATATCAAACAAAACATATTAAACAAAAATAAGGAGAGACTGCAACACCGCAACAACACATGACCGAAAAAGATAACTATTTTGTCTCACGGGTGTCATTTTTGAAGGCTGAAAATTTTACTTCATGAGGAAACTAAGCTATATATGTAAACTCACTACATTACTATAATACAAATATAAGCCCAATAGATATAAGTAAATTTTTAAGCAAACTATTGTCGGATGTTTAAAGTCAATTATATTAAGAATCAATTCTCAAAAAACAAGATGTATTTTAATTTTATGAACACACCGAAAAAACAATATTGTACTCTCTTTTATGGAATTCATTAGCTGTTTTATAATCATTACACCATTTAAGTAAACTATATTTAGGGTTTCATGTTTGGGGTTCAGGGATGGGGTTCAGGGTTTAGGGTTCAGGGTTTAGGATTCAGGATTTAGGGTTCAGGGTTTGGGGTTCAGAGTTTGGGGTTCAGGGTTTGGGGTTCGGGGTTTGGGGTTTGGGTTTAGGGTTTAGGGTTTAGATCTATCGGGTTTTTGGGTTTCGGGTTTCGGTTTGGCGTTTGGGGTTTAGGGTTTGGGATTTGGGGTTTAGGCTTTAGGGTTTACAAACATAAGCCTATTAGATCTAAGTAAATTTTTAAGAAACCTATTCTCGGATGTTTAAAGTCAGTTATATTAAGAATCAATACTCAAAAAACAAGATGTATTTTAATTTTATAAACACACTAAAAAACCTATACAGTACCCTCTTTTATGGAATTCATTAGCATTTTTATAAGCAGTATACCGTTTAAGCAAATTATATACCTTGATACAGATATTAATGCAACTTTTTTGCATGTATGCAAATTTGTGAACTTTATTCTATTTTTGTAATATACGTACCATTTTTATGAACTTTATACATTTTTTGTAAAAATTAATTTTAGTTAACTTTTACACAATGTTTATTTATATTATACTACTTTTGTGACTTTTATTCATATTATTTTGAATTTAACCCATTATTGAAGTGTGCATTACATAAGTTAGTTATTTTCAACTTTCGTACTCATGTACTTAGTTTTGAAAATTGAGGTTTACTTGAGCAATTATGATATATGTGACTAAAATCTCTCGATCAATTCCGAATATATAAAAGTCACAAAAGTAGTATAATATACATAAACATTGTGTAAAAGTTAACTAAAATTAATTTTTGCAAAAAATGTATAAAGTTCACAAAAATGGTATGTATATTACAAAAATAGAATAAAGTTCACAAATTCGCATACATGCAAAAAATTTGCATTAATATCAGTATCAAGGTCTATAATTTGCTTAAACGGTGTACTGCTTATAAAAATGCTAATGAATTCCATAAAAGAGGGTACAATATTAGTTTTTTTAGTGTGATCATAAAATTAAAATACATCTTGTTTTCTGAGAATTGATTCTTAATATAATTGACTTTAAACATCCGACAATAGTTTGCTTAAAAATTTACTTATATCTATTGGGCTTATATTTGTATTATAGTAGTGTAGTGAGTTTACATATATAGCTTAGTTTCCTCATGAAGTAAAATTTTCAGCCTTCAAAAATGACACCCGTGAGACAAAATAGTTATCTTTTTCGGTCATGTGTTGTTGCGGTGTTGCAGTCTCTCCTTATTTTTGTTTAATATGTTTGGTTTGATATAAGAAAGATGATATTTGTGTCTTCTATATTTGGAATTGATCGAGAGATTTTAGTCACATATATCATAATTGCTCAAGTAAACCTCAATTTTGAAAACTAAGTACATGAGTACGAAACTTGAAAATAACTAACTTAAATAATGCACACTTCAATAATGGGTTTAAATTCAAAATAATGTGAATAAAAGTCACAAAAGTAGTATAATATACATAAACATTGTGTAAAAGTTAACTAAAATTAATTTTTGCAAAAAATGTATAAAGTTCACAAAAATGATATGTATATTACAAAAATAGAATAAAGTTCACAAATTTGCATACATGCAAAAAAGTTGCATTAATATCAGTATCAAGATATATAATTTGCTTAAACGGTGTACTGCTTATAAAAATGCTAATGAATTCCATAGAAGAAGGTGCAGTATTGGTTTTTTAGTGTGTTCATAAAATTAAAATACATCTTGTTTTCTGAGAATTGATTCTTAATACAATTGACTTTAAACATCCGACAATAGTTTGCTTAAAAATTTACTTATATCTATTGGGCTTATATTTGTATTATAGTTATGTATTCAGTTTACATATATAGCTTAGTTTCCTCATGAAGTAAAATTTTCAGCCTTAAAAAATGACACCCGTGAGACAAAATAGTTATCTTTTTCGGTCATGTGTTGTTGCGGTGTTGCAGTCTCTCCTTATTTTTGTTTAATATGTTTGGTTTGATATAAGAAAGATGATATTTGTGTTTCTATATTTTGAATTGATCAAGAGATTTTAGTCACATATATCATAATTGCTCAACTAAACCTCAATTTTGAAAACTAAGTACATGAGTACGAAACTTGAAAATAACTAACTTAAATAATGCACACTTCAATAATGGGTTTAAATTCAAAATAATGTGAATAAAAGTCACAAAAGTAGTATAACATACATAAACATTGTGTAAAATTTAATTAAAATTAATTTTTGCAAAAAATGTATAAAGTTCACAAAAATGGTATGTATATTACAAAAATAGAATAAAGTTCACAAATTCGCATACATGCAAAAAAGTTGCATTAATATCAGTATCAAGGTATATAATTTGCTTAAACGGTGTACTGCTTATAAAAATGCTAATGAATTCCATAAAAGAGGGTACAATATTGGTTTTTTAGTGTGTTCATAAAATTAAAATACATCTTGTTTTCTGAGAATTGATTCTTAATATAATTGACTTTAAACATTCGACAATAATTTGCTTAAAACTTTACTTATATCTATTGGGCTTATATTTGTATTATAGTAATGTAGTGAGTTTACATATATAGCTTAGTTTCCTCATGAAGTAAAATTTTCAACCTTCAAAAATGACACCCGTGAGACAAAATAGTTATCTTTTTCGGTCATGTGTTGTTGCGGTGTTGCAGTCTCTCCTTATTTTTGTTTAATATGTTTGGTTTGATATAAGAAAGATGATATTTGTGTCTTCTATATTTGGAATTGATCGAGAGATTTTAGTCACATATATCATAATTGCTCAAGTAAACCTCAATTTTGAAAACTAAGTACATGAGTACGAAACTTGAAAATAACTAACTTAAATAATGCACACTTCAATAATGGGTTTAAATTCAAAATAATATGAATAAAAGTCACAAAAGTAGTATAATATACATAAACATTGTGTAAAAGTTAACTAAAATTAATTTTTGCAAAAAATGTATAAAGTTCACAAAAATGGTATGTATATTACAAAAATAGAATGAAGTTCACAAATTTGCATACATGCAAAAAAGTTGCATTAATATCAGTATCAAGGTATATAATTTGCTTAAACAGTGTACTGCTTATAAAAATGCTAATGAATTCTATAAAAGAGGGTATAGTATTGGTTTTTTAGTGTGCATAAAAAATACATATATAGAAAAAGATGTTGTCACAAACTAAAGATGTTATACATCTAAGTTTTTCAAAGCTGCATGGAAGGTGGTGGGTTATGATACTTGTGAGGCTGTCAAAGAGTTTTTCAGAAGTGGAAAACTTCTTGGAGAGGTTAACGCGTCCATTATCTCTTTAATCCCTAAAATCATTTCTCCCAAATATGTCTCTGATTACAGGCCTATTAGTTGTTGTAATGTGGTTTATAAAACTATTAGTAAAATCATTACTAATAGGATTAAATGTGTGTTAAGTGAGTTGGTTGGTGAGAACCAAAGTGCATTTATCCAGGGGAGGCAAATTAGTGATAATGTTCTTTTAGCTCAAGAGTTTATGAGGGGATATAATTGGAAGTCTCGGAGTAGGTCTAGTAGGTGTGCCTTTAAAATAGATATACAAAAAGCGTATGATACCGTTAATTGGCAGTTTCTTGAATTCATTCTTAAATGCTTTGGGTTCCACCCTGTTATGGTACACTGGATCATGGTGTGTCTAACAACTGCTTCGTTCTCTGTTTGTATTAATGGTGAGCCTAACGGATACTTTAAAGCTGGTAGAGGTTTGAGACAAGGGGACCCCATTTCCCCGTATCTTTTTACTTTAGTTATGGAGGTGCTAAATCTGATGGTTATGAGGCAAATAAGGGCTGGGAAACTTTTTAAATACCACTGGGGGTGTAAAGAATTAAAGATTAGCAGCTTGTGTTTTGCGGATGACTTGTTGATGCTTTGTCATGGAGATCTTATTTCTGCGTCAGTTTTAAGAAGAGGGTTGGATGAATTCTGTCTAAGTTCTGGTTTGCTTCCAAGTTTGGCGAAAAGTGAGGCTTTTTTTGGTAATGTTGCTGAACCTGTGAAAGCTGATATTAGTTTGGTTATGCCGTTCAAGGAAGGAGTCCTGCCTATTAGATATTTGGGTGTACCGTTGGTGTCTAAAAGATTGTCTGCTAATGATTGTAAGTGCATAATTGAAGTGATTAAGAAAAGAAGTGGGGACTGGAGAAACAAGGTACTTTCTTTCGCTGGTAGACTACAACTTATTTCTTCTATTCTTTACTCACTTCAAGTCTATTGGTCTTCCCTATTCATGTTACCTAAGGAGACTTGTAATGATATTGATAGAATACTTAAGAAATTTATGTGGACTAGAGGGGAATCTGTTAGGGGAATGGCGAGTGTTGCGTGGAAAGAAGTTTGTAAACCTAAGAGTCAAGGGGGGTTAGGCTTGAGATCTGCTCATCTGTGGAATGTTGCTCTTATGGCCAAACACCTTTGGAACATTGCTTGTAGAAAGAAATCTATATGGGTTAGTTGGGTTAATATTTATTGGTTAAAGGGTGGAAATATTTAGGATCCGGAGATATACAGGGGTTATTCTTGGAGTTGGAATAGTTTATTGGATCTTAAGGACAAAGTTAATAAGTTTGTGTATGTTAAGGTTGGTAATGGGTTGGATTGTAATTTATGGTTTGATAAGTGGAATCCTTCTAGTCCACTCATTAGGCTTATTAATCATAGAATTATTGTAGAAGCTAACTTGAGTTTAAAAGCTAAAATCAGGGATATGGTGAAGGATAATGAATGGGATTGGCCAATTGACTGGATGATAGGTTTAGTGAAGTTACCAATATTCCGGTTCCTAAGTTGATGAATGATGTGGAAGATAAAGCTATTTGGATTGATAAAAATGGAAAGGAAAAGGAGTTTTCTGTTAAAGAGGTGTGGAAAGCTGTGAGAGAGGATTGCCCGAAAGTTATTTGGTATAGACATGTTTGGTATTCTCAATGTATTCCTAGGCACGCGTTTATTCTATGGGTTGCGATTAAGGGCAGGTTGAAAACTCTTGATAGAATTTCTAAGTGGATGGATATTCAGAGTAGGGTGTGTCATCTGTGTAATCGAGAACCTGAATCTCACAGTCATCTGTTCTTCTCTTACCCTTTTTCGAAGAAACTGTGGGAAAAGTGTAAACTTATGGCTAATCTTGAGGGTATTTCAAATGATTGGGCAAGTATTATTTCTTTTATCTCTAATAAACCTGCTACTAATTCTATTTGGAGTGTGATCCAGAGGTTAGTATTGGGTGCTTGTGTTTATTTTTTATGGCAGGAAAGAAACTTCAGATGTTTCAGGAAGGAATTTAGAGATGAGGACTGCTTATTCAAGATTGTGGTTGGGACGGTAAGAATGAAGCTTCTGGGATTGACTATTAGGTACACTTCTAACTCTATGGAAGCTGCTAATATGTGGGATTTGAAGGTTATTAAGAATGATTATTATAGAAGAATGGTGGAAAAGATCTTAAAGGATAATTATGATAATGATTAGTTCTTTAGATGGTGTTTGGGTTAACTGGTTTCAAGCTGGAACTGGTTTTTGGGAGTGTAACAGGGTATGGAATCTGTTGGATATTGATGGTATCTTTGGGAAGGTTTGGGAGAATGTTGCACTCTTTTTGTCCTTATTTATGGTTTTACCCTCTGGGTTTTACATAATAAGGTTTTTAAGGAGGCAAATTCTCGTAAACAGCTTTTCTGGCACTTCCTTGCTTATATGATGATTGGTGTATTTGGTCTTCTTGGTTGATAGCTGGATTACTGGTGGAGTTTCTATTGGTTGGATGTTGGGTGGTTTCTGATATATTGGATGGCATCGGCTGGTTTTCTTTTATTTGCTTTGATGAGTGGTGAGTCTTAGATTTCTGGTAGCCTATGTGTATTGTGCTGGTTTGGAGGTCATTGGTTGGTCCCTTTGATCTCTGATGATGCAGAAGTATACTTGGGTTTCCAGTTTGAATTTTGACTCATTACTTTCATCTTGCTATCTAGCTATTTGTATGAGATTTATGGTATTAGTTGATGTTATTTCTTGTTTTGTATTTGAGCTAGGGATATGTCCTATGCCATCTTTTTTTGTGGTGCATAAGTTTGGAAGCTAGGGAAGAGTCCTAGTCTTTTATTAACACTTTGTACTTTTTGTCTTGTACTGCCTTTTGGCTCCCTTTACTTAATAAATTTACCTTTAAGTAAAAAAAAATAGAATAAAGTTCACAAATTCGCATACATGCAAAAAAGTTGCATTAATATCAGTATCAAGGTATATAATTTGCTTAAGCAGTGTACTGCTTATAAAAATGCTAATGAATTCCATAAAAGAGGGTACAATATTGGTTTTTTAGTGTGTTCATAAAATTAAAATACATTTTGTTTTCTGAGAAATTGATTCTTAATATAATTGACTTTAAACATCCGACAATAGTTTGCTTAAAAATTTACTTATATCTATTGGGCTTATTTTTGTATTATAGTAATATAGTGAGCTTACATATATACCTTAGTTTCCTCATGAAGTAAAATTTCCAGCCTTCAAAAATGACACCCGTGAGACAAAATAGTTATCTTTTACGGTCATGTGTTGTTGCGGTGTTGCAATCTCTCCTTATTTTTGTTTAATATGTTTGGTTTAATATAAGAAAGATGATATTTGTGTCTTCTATATTTGGAATTGATCGAGAGATTTTAGTCACATATATCATAATTGCTCAAGTAAACCTCAATTTTGAAAACTAAGTACATGAGTACGAAACTTGAAAATAACTAACTTAAATAACGCACATTTCAATAATGGGTTTAAATTCAAAATAATGTGAATAAAAGTCACAAAAGTAGTATAATATACATAAACATTGTGTAAAAGTTAACTAAAATTAATTTTTGCAAAAAATGTATAAAGTTCACAAAAATGGTATGTATATTACAAAAATAGAATAAAGTTCACAAATTTGCATGCATGCAAAAAAGTTGCATTAATATCAGTATCAAGGTATATAATTTGCTTAAATGGTGTACTGCTTATAAAAATGCTAATAAATTCCATAAAAGAGGGTACAGTATTGGTTTTTTAGTGTGTTCATAAAATTATAATACATCTTGTTTTCTAAGAATTGATTCTTAATATAATTGACTTTAAACATCCGACAATAGTTTGCTTAAAAATTTACTTATATCTATTGGGCTTATATTTGTATTATAGTAATGTAGTGAGTTTACATATATAGCTTAGTTTCCTCATGAAGTAAAATTTACAGCCTTCAAAAATAACACCCGTGAGACAAAATAGTTATCTTTTTCGGTCATGTGTTGTTGCGGTGTTGCAGTCTCTCCTTATTTTTGTTTAATATGTTTGGTTTGATATAAGAAAGATGATATTTGTGTCTTCTATATTTGGAATTGATCAAGAGATTTTAGTCACATATATCATAATTGCTCAAGTAAACCTCAATTTTGAAAACTAAGTACATGAGTACGAAACTTGAAAATAACTAACTTAAATAATGCACACTTCAATAATGGGTTTAAATTCAAAATAATGTGAATAAAAGTCACAAAAGTAGTATAATATACATAAACATTGTGTAAAAGTTAACTAAAATTAATTTTTGCAAAAAATGTATAAAGTTCACAAAAATGTTATGTATATTACAAAAATAGAATAAAGTTCACAAATTTGCATGCATGCAAAAAAGTTGCATTAATATCAGTATCAAGGTATATAATTTGCTTAAATGGTGTACTGCTTATAAAAATGCTAATGAATTCCATAAAAGAGGGTACAGTATTGGTTTTTTAGTGTGTTCATAACATTAAAATACATCTTGTTTTCTAAGAATTGATTCTTAATATAATTGACTTTAAACATCCGACAATAGTTTGCTTAAAAATTTACTTATATCTATTGGGCTTATATTTGTATTATAGTAATGTAGTGAGTTTACATATATAGCTTAGTTTCCTCATGAAGTAAAATTTTCAGCCTTCAAAAATGTCACCCGTGAGACAAAATAGTTATCTTTTTCGGTCATGTGTTGTTGCGGTGTTGCAGTCTCTCCTTATTTTTGTTTAATATGTTTGGTTTGATATAAGAAAGATGATTTTTGTGTCTTCTATATTTGGAATTGATCAAGAGATTTTAGTCACATATATCATAATTGCTCAAGTAAACCACAATTTTGAAAACTAAGTACATGAGTACGAAACTTGAAAATAACTAACTTAAATAATGCACACTTCAATAATGGGTTTAAATTCAAAATAATGTGAATAAAAGTCACAAAAGTAGTATAATATACATAAACATTGTGTAAAAGTTGACTAAAATTAATTTTTGCAAAAAATGTATAAAGTTCACAAAAATGGTACGCATTTTACAAAAATAGAATAAAGTTCACAAATTCGTATACATGCAAAAAAGTTGCATTAATATCAGTATCAAGGTATATAATTTGCTAAAACGGTGTACTGCTTATAAAAATGCTAATGAATTCCATAAAAGAGGGTACAGTATTGGTTTTTTAGTGTGTTCATAAAATTAAAATACATCTTGTTTTATGAGAATTGATTCTTAATATAATTGACTTTAAACATCCGACAATAATTTGCTTAAAAATTTACTTATATCTATTGGGCTTATATTTGTATTATAGTAATGTAGTGAGTTTACATATATAGCTTAGTTTCCTCATGAAGTAAAATTTTCAGCCTTCAAAAATGACACCCGTGAGAGAAAATAGTTATCTTTTTCGGTCATTTGTTGTTGCGGTGTTGCAGTCTCTCCTTATTTTTGTTTAATATGTTAGGTTTGATATAAGAAAGATGATTTTTGTGTCTTCTATATTTGGAATTGATCAAGAGATTTTAGTCACATATATCATAATTGATCAAGTAAACCTCAATTTTGAAAACTAAGTACATGAGTACGAAATTTGAAAATAACTAACTTAAATAATGCACACTTCAATAATGGGTTTAAATTCAAAATAATGTGAATAAAAGTGACAAAAGTTGTATAATATACATAAACATTGTGTAAAAGTTAACTAAAATTAATTTTTGCAAAAAATGTATAAAGTTCACAAAAATGGTACATATATTACAAAAATAGAATAAAATTCACAAATTCGCATACATGCAAAAAAGTTGCATTAATAACAGTATCAAGGTATATAATTTGCTTAAACGGTGTACTGCTTATAAAAATGCCAATGAATTCCATAAAAGAGGGTACAGTATTGGTTTTTTAGTGTGTTCATGAAATTAAAATACATCTTGTTTTATGAGAATTGATTCTTAATATAATTGACTTTAAACATCCGACAATAGTTTGCTTAAAAATTTACTTATATCTATTGGGCTTATATTTGTATTATAGTAATGTAGTGAGTTTACATATATAGCTTAGTTTCCTCATGAAGTAAAATTTTCAGCCTTCAAAAATGACACCCGTGAGACAAAATAGTTATCTTTTTCGGTCATGTGCTGTTGCGGTGTTGCAGTCTCTCCTTATTTTTGTTTAATATGTTTGGTTTGATATAAGAAAGATGATATTTGTGTCTTCTATATTTGGAATTGATCGAGAGATTTTAGTCACATATATCATAATTGCTCAAGTAAACCTCAATTTTTAAAACTAAGTACATGAGTACGAAACTTGAAAATAACTAACTTAAATAATGCACACTTCAATAATGGGTTTAAATTCAAAATAATGTGAATAAAAGTCACAAAAGTAGTATAATATACATAAACATTATGCAAAAGTTAACTAAAATTAATTTTTGCAAAAAATGTATAAAGTTCGCAAAAATGGTATATATATTACAAAAATAGAATAAAGTTCACAAATTCGCATACATGCAAAAAAGTTGCATTAATATCATTATCAAGGTATATAATTTGCTTAAACGGTGTACTGCTTATAAAAATGCTAATGAATTCCATAAAAATGGGTACAGTATTGGTTTTTTAGTGTGTTCATAAAATTAAAATACATCTTGTTTTCTGAGAATTGATTCTTAATATAATTGACTTTAAACATCCGACAATAGTTTGCTTAAAAATTTACTTATATCTATTGGGCTTACATTTGTATTATAGTAATGTAGTGAGTTTACATATATAGATTAGTTTCCTCATGAAGTAAAATTTCCAGCCTTCAAAAATGACACCCGTGAGACAAAATAGTTATCTTTTTCGATCATGTGTTGTTGCGGTGTTGCAGTCTCTCCTTATTTTTGTTTAATATGCTTGGTTTGATATAAGAAAGATGATATTTGTGTCTTCTATATTTGGAATTGATCGAGAGATTTTAGTCACATATATCATAATTGCTCAAGTAAACCTCAATTTTGAAAACTAAGTACATGAGTACGAAACTTGAAAATAATTAACTTAAATAATGCACACTTCAATAATGGGTTTAAATTCAAAATAATGTGAATAAAAGTCATAAAAGTAGTATAATATACATAAACATTGTGTAAAAGTTAACTAAAATTAATTTTTGCAAAAAATGTATAAAGTTCACAAAAATGGTATGTATATTACAAAAATAGAATAAAGTTCACAAATTCGCATACATGCAAAAAAGTTGCATTAATATCAGTATCAAGGTATATAATTTGCTTAAACGGTGTACTGCTTATAAAAATGCTAATGAATTCCATAAAAGAGGGTACAGTATTGGTTTTTTAGTGTGTTCATAAAATTAAAATACATCTTGTTTTCTGAGAATTGATTCTTAATATAATTGACTTTAAACATCCGACAATAGTTTGCTTAAAAATTTACTTATATCTATTGGGCTTATATTTGTATTATAGTAATGTAGTGAGTTTACATATATAGATTAGTTTCCTCATGAAGTAAAATTTTCAGCCTTCAAAAATGACACCCGTGAGACAAAATAGTTATTTTTTTCGGTCATGTGTTGTTGCGGTGTTGCAGTCTCTCCTTATATTTGTTTAATATGTTTGGTTTGATATAAGAAAGATGATATTTGTGTCTTCTATATTTGGAATTGATCGAGAGATTTTAGTCAAATAAGGAGAGACTGCAACACCGCAACAACACATGACCGAAAAAGATAACTATTTTGTCTCACGGGTGTCATTTTTTAAGGCTGAAAATTTTACTTCATGAGGAAACTAGGCTATATATGTAAACTCAATACATTACTATAATACAAATATAAGCCCAATAGATATAAGTAAATTTTTAAGCAAACTATTGTCGGATGTTCAAAGTCAATTATATTAAGAATCAATTCTCAGAAAACAAGATGTATTTTAATTTTATGAACACACTAAAAAACCAATACTGTACCCTCTTTTATGGAATTCATTAGCATTTTTATAAGCAATACACCGTTTAAGCAAATTATATACCTTGATACTGATATTAATGCAACTTTTTTGCATGTATGCAAATTTGTGAACTTTATTCTATTTTTGTAATATACATACAATTTTTGTGAACTTTATACATTTTTTGCAAAAATTAATTTTAGTTAACTTTTACACAATGTTTATGTATATTATACTACTTTTGTGACTTTTGTTCACATTATTTTGAATTTAAACCCATTATTGAAGTGTGCATTATTTAAGTTAGTTATTTTCATGTTTCGTACTCATGTACTTAGTTTTCAAAATTGAGGTTTACTTGAGCAATTATGATATATGTGACTAAAATCTCTCGATCAATTCCGAATATAGAAGACACAAATATCATCTTTCTTAGATCAAACCTAACATATTAAACAAAAATAAGGAAAGACTGCAACACCGCAACAACACATGACCAAAAAAGATAACTATTTTGTCTCACGGGTGTCATTTTTGAAGGCTGAAAATTTTACTTCATGAGGAAACTAAGCTATATATGTAAACTCAATACATTACTATAATATAAATATAAGCCCAATAGATATAAGTAAATTTTTAAGCAAACTATTGTCGGATGTTTAAAGTCAATTATATTAAGAATCAATTATCGGAAAACAAGATGTATTTTAATTATATGAACACACTAAAAACCAATACTGTACCCTCTTTTATGGAATTCGTTAGCATTTTTCTAAGCTGTACACCGTTTAAGCAAATTATATACCTTGATACTGATATTAATGCAGCTTTTTTGCATGTATCCAAATTTGTGAACTTTATTCTATTTTTGTAATATACATACCATTTTTGTGAACTTTATACATTTTTTGCAAAAATTAACTTTAGTTAACTTTTACACAATGTTTATATATATTATACTACTTTTGTGACTTTTATTCACATTATTTTGAATTTAAACCCATTATTGAAGTGTGTATTATTTAAGTTAGTTATTTTCAAGTTTCGTACTCATGTACTTAGTTTTCAAAATTGAGGTTTACTTGAGCAATTATGATATATGTGACTAAAATCTCTCGATCAATTTCAAATATAGAAGACACAAATATCATCTTTCTTATATCAAACCAAAAATATTAAACAAAAATAAGGAGAGACTGCAACACCGCAACAACACATGACCGAAAATAATAACTATTTTGTCTCACGGGTGTCATTTTTGAAGGCTGAAAATTTTACTTCATGAGGAAACTAAGCTATATATGTAAACTCACTACAATACTATAATACAAATATAAGCCCAATAGATATAAGTAAATTTTTAAGCAAACTATTGTCGGATGTTTAAAGTCAATTATATTAAGAATCAATTCTCAGAAAACAAGATGTATTTTAATTTTAGGAACACACTAAAAAACCAATACTGTACCCTCTTTTATGGAATTCATTAGCATTATTATAAGAAGTACACCGTTTAAGCAAATTATATACCTTGATACTGATATTAATGCAACTTTTTTGCATGTATGCGAATTTGTGAACTTTATTCTATTTTTGTAATATACATACCAATTTTGTGAACTTTATATATTTTTTGCAAAAATTAATTTTAGTTAACTTTTACACAATGTTTATGTATATTATACTACTTTTGTGACTTTTATTCACATTATTTTGAATTTAAACCCATTATTGAAGTGTGCATTATTTAAGTTAGTTATTTTCAAGTTTCGTACTCATGTACTTAGTTTTCAAAATTGAGTTTTACTTGAGCAATTATGATATATGTGACTAAAATCTCTTGATCAATTCCAAATATAGAAGACACAAATATCATCTTTCTTATATCAAACCAAACATATTAAACAAAAATAAGGAGAGACTGCAACACCGCAACAACACATGACCGAAAAAGATATTTATTTTCTCTCACGGGTGTCAATTTTGAAGGCTGAAAATTTTACTTCATGAGGTAACTAAGCTATATATGTAAACTCAATACATTACTATAATACGAATATAAGCCCAATAGATATAAGTAAATTTTTAAGCAAACTATTGTCGGATGTTTAAAGCCAATTATATTAAAAATCAATAATGAACACAGACATGAACACAGACATCATATCGACATATATTGTTTTCGGTTAGATCTTGCCGAGATCTGCTTTTCTAGGTATAAAGTTGATGCAATTTGTTTATATTTGTGTGTAGAGTTTTGATTTTAGCGTAAAGTTCTTATGACATAATTAAATTGTGTATAAATGTTTGTTTGTTCATTACATGATTCTTATGTGTTTCGAGACACCGATTAGGTGAGTTTGCAGCCATGGCAGCTTCGGCTCCCCTTTCATCTGGTACCATATATGCACATCCGAGCCAAACAAAATGTGTGGGTATATTGATCAAAACCCAGAAGGTAATATTTGAACAGCTATCAACTTTTACATATTGATGTAGTTTTCCTAAGAACGTTTTGTCGTTTGATTAAAGGGCCAACTACAATAGAAGGTGAAACAAGACGGGGAACAGTTTCAGCGAGGGGGACTCACGAAAAGTAATTGATGCAGGTAATACCAAGCTTTACTTTTTATAGTATCAAGATTTGAACGGATTTATGTGTATCAGTGTATGTAAACTAATTATTTGCATCTTTTAAATTAGAAAAAACAAAGGGATAACAAGAAGAATGAATTTCAATTGAACATATTGAATGCTCTATTCAACGGCAAACACAAGTAACTTCTAATGTTATTTTTGTATCTGAACTGATTTTGGACTAAGGTTAGTAAGTTAACTCATAAACGATAGTTTTGTTTGTTCAAATGCAGATTCTTTAAAGAAAATCAGAAGAAGCTGCAACAACTACTAAAAAGTTTAATGAGTTGCTCGAATCCCGTATAGTTAACCTGCAAAAGGAAAGCGTGAGTGATAACTTTATCTCAATGTAACATTTTTTGCCTCGGCATGTTTTTTTTTTCTTTCTTTTCGTAGCTCATTACTTCTTATATGTTTTTTCTAGAACAGTCCAAAGGACAGAATCGACAAGAACAGGTGATTAGTGTATAACTTTTTTTAAGCCAATGTAGAAACTACTTGGTCAATAAGCGCGTTCAGTTCTGATGGTCATTTATTTTGCAAGCAAAACGAGATCCTTACCGTTTTTTTATTTCATGTCGAGATGCGCTTTGTTGATCCTTAGATTAACCACCTTATGTACATGAACCTTTTATGCTCTCGAGTCATTGACTCTTCAAGTGAACTTCCTGTACGGGTAAGTTACTTCAACATTTTAAATTTATGTGGCTGATGAGATCCAACCTTAGCTTACACACATACATACATACAAGATACAGGTACGTAGAATGACAGCTATTGTCAATACATTTTTTTGTTGTGGGATGAAATGGCTCGAAAAGGAGCAAAAAACAGCGTAATAGTTTCTCTTAGTTAGGATTTTTTTTTGGCGAAAATATTACTCCGCAATAGTTAAGTGTCAACAAGTTAGATGAATATATGAGTAAACGGTTGTAAATGTGTGACCATTTTGCTTCTATATCTTACTGTATGTTTTGTAATAGTTATCTGATTATCTACTGAACGTAGCATTATTGAATAGTTTTTAAATAATTTGTACTGATTGGCATATACTTCATAATGTTTGAGGATTTTGTTATTGTTTTGGAAATAAGAGTCATGTGTCTAGGCCGTCCTAAGAAAAGAGTCACATGTCGAGATATTTTGATAGTGTGAGTAGCTCGGTGGTGTTAAGTTTCTCGTAGTTAGCATATTTTCTTCATGTTTTGTTTTTGGTGAAAATGTTAATGGTTAACTGTCAATATTTAGCTCAATAAGTGGTTTTGCTAACAATCTGACTCAAGAGTAGTGGCTCAAAGTGTGTGAATATTTTGCTTCTATATCTTACTATATGTTGAATATTAGTTATATGATTATTTAGTGAGCATTTAATTATTGAATAATTAGGTTGAATGTGTTTGAATAATTTGGAAAAAATGTATGAATCACACTTGGCGTTTCCCTAATGTTATTGTTTGAGTTTGCTAAGTAATGACGACTTAATTGTGTCATTAAGTAGTGGAAAGGTAATTGTATCTATATGTAGCTCAAGTGAAAATATCATCACCATAATTATATTTTGAGTATACAATTTCGTTAGCTGTTTATTTAGTTTCTTTACTTTTGTAACTGCATGTATCCCTTAATATGTTGATAAAATATTGGATCATTTCGTGCGCGCTAACACAACTATGTGGATTCATGTCATATTGTGTGTTGTGGACTTGTGATGGTTTAGAAAGCTATTTTAGCATGATAACAATGTTACGCTTTTGTAATCCTAGGTGCATGATTTTGGATTCTTTCGTTTTGATCCTGATGCAATACACATGAGTTATGAAGAGAAGGTATACGGTTGTAGTTTTGATCCTGAGCAATTGCTCCTGAAGCTGCTTGTGTTGGATTGGAAATTAGGGTTGTCGGTAATGATAGTGGAGAGAAGGTATATGAATATCTACTTACTAATCAAGTAACACTAACTTGATTAGTAATCGCGGTAGTGAGGATATGGTTATGTACATAGTTTTAGAAGTGCAGCACCTGTATGGACATCCATTTAGTCTCTACTCTATTGTTATTGAACTAAATTTTTTAATATTCAAATTACCACTTACCATTAGCATCATTACAAATTGTGTTGTCTGAAATATATTTGTTAGTTATATTTGTACTGGTGATTATTGGAAGGAAGTGCTCCAAATTCCTTTTTATGTGAATTTATGAACATCATTTTCGTGTGATGTTTGTGCGAATTCTTTCTGCTTCGCAAGCATCTTAACTTGTTTTACGCCTCAGCTGCCTAACATGCTTACCTATGCATTTCTCTATAGTTCTGTTGTTCCTCAACACATGCAAAATGACATTCTGGATTATATTCTGCCACGTGGGTATTTCTAAAGTATGATTTTCTTACTGATGTACTTTTGTCTACTATATCATAAACTATCATTACTTTCTAATTATGCATAAAGTTTATATTAAATAACCACCAAAAGAAAGGAAAATGATATGTTGATTGACAAATTTCCTAGCAAAGAGAAGGTTCACTAAATATTTTTTTTGTCATTTGATAAATGTTAAAATTTTTTGCTAGAGTTGAATTAATACTTACAACCGTTTGCAATTACATTTTGATCTTTTCACGTTCTATTTTGAACGCTATACGAAACACTTACCACAATATTACATATCGTTAATTGTCTGCCGCTAGGCGCGGGTACTCGCCTAGTATGATGAATATGGCAACACATTACCCTATACACATACAATTTTCGAAAGTTATATTCGTTTCGATATCTTATGTGGCTCGAAAGTTAAAGGGTTGCTTGTTGTTCGAAGTTAAAGAACCAAATCCCATACAAAATGAATATCAATCTCTATATGCTTCGTACGTTGATGTTGAACCGGATTAGAAGATAAGTAAACTGTACTAACATTATCACAGTATACCAGCGTAGCAGAAGATAAAGGTGTGTGTAACTCACGTAAAAGATTCCGCAACCAACAAGTCTCAGCAACAGCATTGACAACACCACAATACTCTGCCTCAGCACTGGAACGAGACAGCGTTGGTTGACGCTTAGAGGACCAGGAGAGAAGATTGTTACCCAGAAAAACACAATACCCAGAAGTCGATCTCCGAGTAGTAGGGCATCCAGCCCAATCAGCATCAGAATAAGCAACCAATGAAGAAGTTGATGAAGAAAACAACTGCAAACCATAGTCTAATGTACCCCGAACATACCTCAAGATGCGCTTAAGAGCCGAGAAGTGAGGCTCCCGAGGATCATGCATGAAAAGGCAAACCTACTGCACGGCATATGAAATATCAGGTCTAGTAAATGTAAGATACTGGAGAGAACCAGCAAGACTCCGATATACATTAACTTAGGATCAGAAACCGGATCACCATCATCAGCCAATTTAGACTCTGTATCAACAGGAGTCCAAGAAGGGTTACAATCAACCATATGTGCACGCTCCAATATCTCCATAGCATACTTGCGCTGTGACAAAAACATACCAGAAGAGTCACGCGTAACTGAAACACCCAAGAAATAATTAAGAGCACCCAAATCTGTCATAGCAAACTCCTTATGTAAAGAAGCAACCCTGCTGGTCAGGTTCGAGTGCTTCATGTACCCTCACGTTATCAATATGCATATATTTTTACCAAAGGTTTACCATATGCTTTGTTTCGGGAGTTTAGGTCCAGTTTGAGTGTCCGGTGTCCTCCCGCTCCAACTGCGGGGGAATGTTAGTCGATATATTCATTGTATGGACCTAGTCCATCTTATATTTGTATGGGCTAAGCCCGAGATCTAGAATGTTCTTTGTAGTGGTATTTATATACCCATTCATATCATTAATAAAGTCACGGTTCATTCATAACTCTACAAACCCAAGAGAGTGTGTTCTTGTTACTCGGTTTTCGTGGCTATAAAGAAACAAAGGGGTTTTGTGTTGGTTTTGGTTCGTGTACGATTTTGTTGTGGCTGCAAGATGAGAAATGGGAGACTGCGATTAAGAGAGCATACACCGAAACGTGGGCTATAAAATTGCTAATCCGATTTTTACACTATTATTGGCTTAATACTTTTGGCTAATAATCCATTTAAATCACTTTTATTTTTTTATTTTTTTTAAAACAAATAAATAATTAATTAGGTCTATGGGGGCCATCATATCAAGCACATCCGGCAAGGATCAAGGACGATCTCGTTGTTGCATAGCTCGGGTTGGAGGTCATTATTGTCACTATTAGCAAATTGTGGTTGGGTGTAGTCTTGAAGAGAGAAAGCCGATGTGGCATAGGGTGATCACAATACTACACGAAAATTGTGATCACAGTTACCATTGGCCTAAAGGTATAATATTCCAAAAATAAGCTGCAAGAAGTTGTGAAAGGAATAATAAGCGAAATTCGATTAGCTTAAATGGATAATGACTTAATGCGTATGAAAACAAACCTCAAAAGCTAGGATCTTTACTTTTCTTTTCTTTATATATTTTGGCCAAAGACGCATTCAGGATTTTCAAATGAGTGTTGCACAAAAAAGTTTTTAGGCTAACTAAAATTATATCGTAAGAAATAAAAGTAACAAAAAAATTTATTAGGAGTTACACGTGCTAAAAAAACAATAATTTTGATTTTTCGAATGTAGCTCGTGTCACACCCGACACCCACGTGGTTCATAAAATGATTTAAGAAAAGTATAATAGCAAGTAGGGCAGAGTATGGGCCTGGATGAGATTGGAATCTAATTACACAAGTCTTTTCTTTTCACTAAAACTCATTTACGACCAAAAACATTCAAGGGTCTCCATTGGACCACGTCCTCAAATTCTTACATTTTCAAGAACATCCCATTTAATTATGTTTGAATTTTCGTTTGTAGAATAATCATCACATAAATATATAAAAGTTAGAGAACAACTAATAGGATACCAAAGAAGATTTTTTTTTTTTTTTTTTTTTTTTTTTTTTTTTTTTTTTTACTATTTCACAATGTTTACGCTATAAATCTATCTCGCATGTTTTATACAAAACTTGAACCCGCAATTATTTAGTTGAGAATAAAAAACCAAAGAGATATAACATCACCTTTTCCTTCATCGTTTATCAAAAATGCTATCTTTTCTATTAACTTTTTATCTGGTTTGAATATGTGTGACGATAAGTTCAAACATTGTAAATTAGGCAATCAGAAAATCGGAAGACATGATTACTTTGAGGAAAAAGAAAAACAAATAATTTAAAACTAAAAATAATAATAATAATAATAATAATAATAATAATAATAATAATAATAATAATAATAATAATAATAATAATTATTATTATGGGGATCATGCGCATAATTGTGTTCAGCTTGTTCTCGTGTTTTTACTGGAGATATTTATGGGGATCATGCGGTTTCTTGTGCGGGTATTGTTGGCATTAAACATCGGCATAATATTGTGCGTGATGTTCTTGTTGATATATGCTCTCGGTCCGGAATTTCAGCTCGTAAGGAGGTGGATATTGGGCTTTATGGTGATAGGGATAGATCTTTGTGCCCAGCTGATATATTACTTTACTCTTGGGATGGTGGGCTTGATGTTTGTGCTGATCTTACGGGGTCGTCACCTTTGACACAATCTGGTATGATTGATTTTATGCCAGGTCGTGCGGTTATTGAAGCTGCACAACATAAACGTGTCAAGTATGAGGCCAAATGTATGGATATCGGATATGGGTTCCTCCCTTTCTCTTTCTCCTCTTTTGGAGAACTTGAGAAAGATGCAGTAACTCTTATAAAGTGTATTCAACGTTTCTCTTCGACTCAAGACATTGGAGCACGGGGTGCCGTTCATATTTTTAATAGGATTGGTTTCGCTATTGCTAGAGGTGTAGGGGCCCAGTTGGTTTCTCGGCTCCCCACCAATTTCTTGTAAAATCCTATTTATTGTTAATAAAAGTGATGGTTTATAAATAATAATAATAATAATAATAATAATAATAATAATAATAATAATAATAATAGTTTATCTAACTAAAAGACACTATGCATTACAAATTTAGAATAATTAGAAGAAAGATAAACAAAATTAATTAACAAATGAGTTGGTCAGCCATGTATCTCTTCGTCGTTGTCTTTGTTTCGTTACTTTGTCTCTAGCATCGCATCTTTTTTAAATTACTATTATTTAACCAAGAAACCTCAAATTAATATAACTTTTTTTTTTTTCTTAACATGCAACTCTAATAAAGAGCAAACAAAACAAGCTAGAAACTTAGACAGTAGAGTACGTATACCTTCAAAAATATGCAAACATGTAAGTATGTTTCATATCAAAGTTATGAAGTACTCATACTATATATAAGTAGTGTTATACTAAGAAAAAATAAAATAAAAAAAATGAATTATATGTGGCCAGTAACATATTACAAAATCATAGACGTGGAGCTATCATATGCAAGTCATTAATTAGTTATCTACTATTCTACTAGTTGACAAATAAGAATAGTCGTTGATTAAATGAACATGTACTAGGGATCGAAGTATATATATACCATAACATATGGTGCATGTTTAAATGCCAATCCAATTACTTCAAATAAATATCCAGATTCTTTCTTTGTTTTTATATCTATCAAACGTACTCCATAATTCCTCTCATTCACTCTCATAACCTTTTCATTTCTTAATTAAGGTAAGGTACATCATATCTATCTATCTATCTATCTATCTACGTAGTACGTACGTGTAACATTATCATATCTTCTAATGTTATTAGTTGCGTAGTTAAGGAAAGTAAGGATATATATCTAATAAGACGACGATGAGAGTGGCGGTTGTGGGTGCGGGGATTAGCGGGCTTGTGTCTGCGTACATAGTAGCGAAAGCAGGCGTGGACGTGGTGCTGTACGAGAAGGAAGACTACCTCGGTGGTCATGCAAAGACTGTAACCTTCGATGGTGTTGACTTGGACCTTGGTTTTATGGTCTTCAATCGGGTACATACATAACTACATTTTTACATATACGTCTGGATTCAAAGCTAGCTACCGACTGTACTTGTTAAGAACATGTCACGTGTTTCTTTTGGAATGCGAAAATCCAACATCTCTCATTTAATTTGCACCACACACACAAGTGGTATGGTACTAAAATGTACAACACAACAAGCTAGCTAGATAGATATTCAAATTCTTCGTTAACTTTTTATTATTTCCTTAGATAGTAACGAAATTTTTCTTCAGCCTTCTGTAGAGAGTGAGGATCGAACCCTTGACCTCTTGGTTGAGAGGCAAGGGGTTTTCCAACTGATCAAACTCTACTTGTTTATAAACTTTCTAAAGTGTTTTAGTATATAAAACAGCAGTCACATATGCTACATTTTGGGTTCCAGGGACGGAGCCGAGGTTCCCGCGGTGTTCGTGCACTCATGGAATTTTTTGATATAATGTTAATTTAAAAAAAAAAAAAAACACAGATTTTTCCTAAAGTCATCTTAAATGCATCTGGTCCATCGAAATGTGTTTCTAGTATTATTGTTCAAATATTTAGTCCTGGCTTCGTCCCTGTTTGGGTTATGACACAGCATCCCGAATGTGGAAATAATTTTCAAAAGTTAGTAGTAAACTAGTAACATTTAATGTAAGACTTATTGATAAAAGTTGGTTGCTATTTAGTGAGGTGCTAATTTTATTACTCCATTATGTGTGCTAAATAATCAAAAAAAAAAAATTTAATGAATACAACTAAATAAACTTGTAGGCCGGTTACTAAGCACATAATGTATGGTGATAATAGATAGTATAATCTTTAGAATGTTAGCAAATCCACTACAATACATACATATAACAACTTGATGATGATGATAATAGATAGTATACAAATATCATTATTCTTCAACTTGTAAAGAAAACAACAGCACTGGACATATATGGTCCATCACTCCATCTGTTCTCACACATACTTCCATTTCATTATCATCCCCACCACCAGGGACGGAGCTAGGGGTTCTCGCGGGTGCCCGGGAACCCATGAATTTTTTCGATGTATTTTTTATTTTTGAAAAGAACACCAATTTTTCCTAAATGCACCCGGTCCTTCGAAATGTGTTTCCAGTATAACAATTCAAAAAAATTTGTGCACCCAGTCATATTCCACCACTACTTAACAATAGTAAATTAATGTCACATTTTAATCTTTGGAATATGGTAGTACAGTAGTAAATTGTAAAGAAACTTCATTTTGTAAGTTGCATTATATTCTAAGAATGTGTTTAGTTTCTTTTCTAGACAATATACCAAAAGGCCCATCAATATAAGAAAATGGCGGCGAAAACAGTAATTAACTAACAATAAAAATGATGTCATTAGTTACTCTTGAGGTTGTTAATTAAGTACATAAGTGTATGTAGAATGAGACATATGAATATATGCATGCAGGTGACGTATCCGAACATGCTGGAGTTGTTTGAGACGCTTGGAGTTGATATTGAGCTTTCTGATATGTCCTTCTCAGTCAGCTTAGACGATGGCAATGGATGTGAATGGGGCAGTCGAAACGCTTTATCAAGTCTGTTTGCACAAAAAAGCAATATGCTAAATCCTTATTTTTGGCAGATGATTCGAGAAATCACAAAGTTTAAACATGATGTTTTGAGGTAACAAGTTGCATTGTGACATATTTATTATGCATAACATTGTACAAACCCCAAAAAAGAAAAAGCATAACAATATAAACGATATGACACACAAAGGTATGAGGTTCAAACATCGTACGCCAAAGCTAACTTTATAAGTGACACGACGTACAGGTACCTTGAAGAGGTTGAACACAATCAAGACATAAGTCACAACGAAACATTGGGAGACTTCATCAAAACACATGGTTACTCAGAGTTGTTTCAAAAGGCTTACATTGTGAGAACGAAAACTTCAAAAATATACTTATAATAAGAATTTCAGCGAATTTAAGTGGGAACACACGTGTGACGCCAATTTTGTATAACAGGTTCCAATATGTTCATCCATCTGGTCCTGCCCTGCAGAAGGGGTTATGAGCTTCTCTGCCTTTTCTATACTCTCTTTTTGCCGCAATCACCATCTACTTCAGGTATTACATACTTACACTACACGAAAATCTTGCATATCTGAGGATGGGAGATATAAAACCACATTCGGATAATTTAACGCTTGTTTACTTATTGTCCATCTTTTATCAGCTATTTGGTCGCCCTCAGTGGTTTACTGTCAGATGGCGTTCACAGGCTTACGTCAAAAGGGTATTTTATTAATTTTATCATATCATGCTTCTTTAATCGTAATCTTAACATTCAAAAGTTAATTATGTGCTCATACGGCTAAAAGGTCAGAGAAGAGCTCGAGAATAGAGGCTGCCAAATAAGAACAAGCGTTGGTGTTCAATCTGTTTCACAACTCGATGATGGTATGTCACTAAGTCATTGCTCTTAATATTAATTAGACATTGTCCTGGTCATTCGTTACTTTAAATGATTTTGAAAATTATATATGTTTAGGTCAAAAAGTTTCTGATTTTGGATGTTGAGTATGAGCAGGTTGTTTAATCACGTGCGAAGATGGATCTGAAGAAAGGTATTCTGGATGCATACTAGCCACCCATGCACCGGATACTCTCAAGATGTTAGGAGAACAAGCTACACACGATGAAACAAGAATACTTGGCTCTTTTAATTATGTCTATAGGTATGTGGCTCTGGCTATGTATATCTTCGACATTATGCTTTTATTCACTGCACTTGATTTACAGCTACTTCTATTTTCATATTTTTGCAGTGATATTTTTCTACATCGTGACAAAAGCTTAATGCCCAAGAACCCAGCAGCATGGAGTTCATGGAACTTTCTTGGAAATGTGGACAACAAAGCTTGCTTAACATACTGGTTAAATATTCTTCAGGTTTGCTAGAATTGAAAATTTAAGATGCTATTTTTTAATTATAAGTTAATACTGTAACTGAGAAGATGTATGATACATTTAACAATTAACATTAAAATGCAGAACATTGATGATAAGGGGATACCTTTTTTGGTTACACTAAATCCACCGCGAACACCAGATAATATGCTGCTAAAGTGGACAACTGGACATCCAATGCCATCAGTTGCTGCATCAAAGGCTTCACTTGAGCTTCATCGCATTCAAGGGAAGAGAGGTATCTGGTTCTGTGGAGCATACCAAGGTTACGGGTTCCACGAGGATGGATTAAAGGTAACTAATTTCTTAAAATATGTAAACCTCTTGTGAAATAACCTATAAATATATATCTCGTGGATGATTGGCTTTAAGTTGGCACACAATATTGGCTTGTGAAGAAGAGTTAAAAGAGTATTTACCTCAAGTTTTTTACTGTGATTCAGGCTGGCATGCTTGCTGCAAACGACCTGCTTAATATGAGTTGCGAAATTCTCAACAACCCTAAACATATGGTACCCTCTTTGATGGAAACTGGTGCTCGGTTTTTTGTTTCTAGGTTCCTTCAAGATTATATTGGTATGGGCAGTTTGATGTGAGTAACAATCTCATACCTTTAAACTCTTGAGGCCGAATGAGCACCTTAGTTCTGTCCCTAGTGAATTTCTTCACATAGACGATTTCTCTTAATTTTGGCTTAACAATGCGTTATCTATTTCTAACAGTTTATTGGAAGAAGGTGGTACGATGTTCACCTTCGAGGGAACCAAAAAGAAGTGCCCTTTGAAAGTTTACTTGAAAGTTCACAATCCCCAATTTTATTGGAAGGTTAATACACTTTCTTTTGCTTATAGAACCAATCCGACATTCATTCCCATTAATTAGTTGCTAATTCTATCTGCTACCCTATCCTGTGCAGATTGCTACGGAAGCTGACTTAGGTCTTGCGGATGCTTATATAAACGGAGACTTCTCCTTTGTTGATAAAAAGGAAGGCCTTTTAAATATGTTTAAGGTAACTTAAATGGTTTTATTATGGTTAATATCTAATTAGCGGTCCCTTCTTTTGTGCTGCAATTCCTCATGGAACTCGTTCTTTTATAGATCTTCATTTTAAACAGAGATTTAGAAAGTTCAGCCTCGAGGTCCAGCAAAAGGTGGTTATAGCTAATAACCGAGTTTCATTTCTCAGACATTTAATTCATGATTACTCATGATATTTGATTATCTGTTACCTTTTTTAGAGGCTGGTGGACACCGATGTTTTTAACAGCTGGAGTAGCATCTGCTAAATATTTTTATCATCATATTTCGAGGCAAAATTCTCTTACTCAAGCACGCAGAAACATATCTCGCCACTATGATCTGGTATTTCAAATTGTTAAATAATCTTTTTTTTTTAAGTTGTAAATACTTTCGTTATTGAATTCTCTCATGTGTGTGCTTTTTAGAGTAACGACCTCTTTGCCCTATTCTTGGACGATACCATGACATATTCATGCGCAGTATTCAAGGTAAGGGTTCAAAATCTAAAAGCTTCCGTTTGTTATTTCTACTGCGTTCAAGTATAACCCTTTCATCGTGTGAAAACTGAACAGAGTGAAGATGAAGACTTAAAGTCAGCACAGATGAGAAAAATCACTTCTTTGATTGAGAAGGTGAGTGTTTACATACATACGCTGTCATTTATCCTACACCTATGTCATGCTGAAATGTATCCCTTAAACCTGTGTAGGCAAGGGTTAAAAAGAACCATCGAGTTCTTGAGATAGGATGTGGTTGGGGAACTTTAGCAATCGAGCTGGTGAAACGAACCGGGTGCTCATACACTGGAATCACCTTATCTGAAGAGCAACTAAAATATGCGGAAAAGAAGGTGAAGGAAGCGGGTTTACAGGTAGGTATTTAGTTGTTATTCATATTTGAATATGTAGAAATTAGATTTGTCTCAAACTCCATGTTTGATCAGGATCAAATCAGATTCCTACTATGCGACTATAGGCAAGTGCCAGAGACTTACAAATACGACAGAATAATATCATGGTCAGTTACATTCTTTCAAATCTACGGAATTTCTTCATGACAATTGTGCAACATTGATAGACATGTATGTATGTTTGCAGTGAAATGCTAGAAGCGGTCGGGCATGAATACATGGAAGAGTTTTTTGGATGTTGTGAATCAATATTGGCGGATGACGGCCTTTTTGTGTTACAGGTATATTTTCGACTAAACACGTAACACCCTTAAAAAATGAATTATAATGTGAAGGCTTTGCTGACATATGAGTATTTAGTTCATATCAATCCCAGACCAGAGGTATGACGAGTACAGGCGAAGCTCAGACTTTATAAAAGAATACATATTTCCTGGAGGCTGCTTGCCTTCTCTTAGCAGAGTAACATCAGCCATGGCTGCCTCATCCAGGCTCTGGTAAGTGTCGATCAGATTCTGTCTTTACTTTTCATGTCATCTGAACGCTCACCGGGATGGTTAAAATCGCAGTGTTGAGCATGTGGAAAACATAGGGATACATTATTATCAGACACTTAGATATTGGAGGACTAACTTCTTGGAAAAACAAAGGTAAAATGTGACTACAGTCAAAATATGCGTTTCCACACAAAACATGACTTGTTGCATTCGCTGATTGGGTGGTAATCTATTGTAGCAAAATCCTTGCTTTGGGTTTCGACCAACAATTCATTCGTACTTGGGAGTATTATTTTGATTACTGTGCTGCTGGTTTTAAGACCCATACACTCGGGGACTATCAGGTAAATTATCTGCAGATATCACCATATATTTTTGTTGGCACGTTAATAAAGAATGTTTCTACAAACTTGCCCGATGTATCTGTAATACTAGCTAACTAATCACACACATGTTTGGTGGTTGATTGAAGGTTGTGTTCTCAAGGCCTGGAAATAGTGCAGCACTACAAGATCCTTACAAGGGCTTCCCCTCGGCTAATTCTTTAAATTGAATGTAATCCTTATATCTTGTGTTGCCAACTATGTTGTATCGTCCTCGACTCTATTTAAGAAGACAAAACACATGATTGTTAAGTTATGATTCTTTGAGTATGTTACTGAGCTGTTTCGCCAATGCATTATATACTAACCAATGTTTAAGACATTAACACACCCAAAAACTCAATGCCAGATTTTTTGAAGTTTAGCTTACTTTTCACCAACAAAACCAACTTCCAACTACCATCTATTAACTACGGAGATTGGTGAGCATACCACTCCAAGATAATAACTAGTAATCCTAACTAGCTTTATGAACATTCGCAAATTGACATACCACAAGCTATCCAGAAACGGAAATTCCATCCGAATGAAGAATGCATCCAAGTTGTGAGCTCCACTTTCAAGTATCAAATCCTTGGACAACACTCAGCTTAGTCACTTCACTTTAAAAGCCGAGCAGAGCAGAGCATCTCTCCTCCTGTACAACACAAGGGCACAGGGGACAAATGATTATGCCATTGTTAAAGTTCAGCTACCACTACCGTTACCGCTATCATTATCACTATCCACTACAGCTAATCAATCCTAAGGTAGCCTTACTCCTACAAATAGCTTTTACATCTTCGTACTCCTACCAGTCACCATCAAGAATGATTACAGACTACCAAAACCGAACAGCTGTATACAAGCTTTACTGAATATGATCTTCACCTGCTAAAGGACTCAGAGATTGACACGTCACAACAAATAGCAACACATCACTTGATATGTTAAATTAAGGAAATAATCTTAGAACGCCTTTTTAAAGCAACACCATAATAAAATCTAGTACACACTATAATAAGCAAGCCAAACAGAAATCAAACTTAAGAAGCAAAATGATTAAGCAACCCTACTCCTCAAAAATACTGCTTATTTAAGAAAAAACAGTAAAATAGATACTGCAAACTACTGAGAATCAAGCAAGCCAACCAGTCCTATTGTGGGCATGATATCCTCAAGGGTCATCATGTTTGCACCCGCAACACAGAATAATCGTTTTGCATGCCCATAGAACATCCAAGATCAAAATCACTTTGGCTAGCCCTGCCGAGTTGGGGCACCTCCATAACCACCGTAGCCACCTTGTCCACCATTTCCCTGAGCACCATAGTTCGCAGCAGCTTGTGACGGATCAGCTCTCCACCCTGCATTCCCGTAACCTGAATTTCCATTGGCATCACCATAACCACTTCCCATATAGCCACCGCCACCAGACTGCATATCTCCCCCGGAACCAACACCAGAATTGCTATTTGGAGCGCTACCAATACGGCCCCCTACAGCACCATACCCGGCAGCAGGATTACCATAAGACCCATCATTACCACCATACCCACCACCATAACCGTAACCTTGATTCCCATAGCCAGCAGCTCCACTTGGAGATTGACCCGTAGGTGCCGCTGCTTGTGGTGGACCACCAGCACCAGAAGCACCCCATGGAGCATTTCCATAAGCTCCAGCACCACCATATCCAGAAGAAGGCTGGGAATTCCACGAGCTTCGGGCTGCACCAGATGGAGCGCTTCCATAACCTGCACTTGGTGCATTTGGGTTTCCATACGGCGCACCAGTTGGAGCCCCATACCCTGGGTTTCCACCACCGTAGCTACCATACCCATTGTAACCACCCATCCCGTTACTTCCAGGACCATAGCCGTATCCAGGATTACCATACCCCGATGACCCGTAAGAAGGAAACCCTCCACCACCACCGGCATTTTGAGATTGCATGTACCTATTAGAATCCCCCATTCTACTCTCGTAAGAACCCGTGCTCCCTCCAGACGAACCATAACCTTGATAACTACCCCCACCCATAGACCTTCCACCGCCGCCGCCACCAGGGTTAGCATCCTTAGGCAGCGCCCGTTTAACCTCTACTTGCTTACCATTCAAATCATGAAAAGTCTTGTGCAAAACCCTATCGACAGCGTCTTCAGAATCAAACGAAATAAACCCAAAACCACGAGGCCTATTAGTCTGCTGGTCATACATTACAACTACATCAGTTACCTGTCCATACGCTTCGAAATACTGACGAAAACCTTCTTCACTCAACGTAGGCGGTAAACCCCCAACAAAGATTTTCTTAGTCCTCGTACTCCCACCCGAACTTCTTCCCCCACTTCCATTTCCAGCTTTCGACACCTGCTGTTCCTCTCTCGATAACGCCCTCTTAGCCTCAACCTTCAAAAAACACCAACAATTAAGCACACATACATATCTAAATTAAAAGGGTTATTTTAAAAATTGAATCTTTTGGTTTTTTTATAGTATAAAAAACTAAAACAATAATGGGTTTTAAAAATCTTGAGCAAAAACTAATCTAATTTAGGGTTTATCAATAAATAAATAAGTGTAAAATAAATAAAAAAATATTAAAACTTTAATATAAAATTGAATCTTTTATGTGTTTTTTATTATAAAAAGCTAAAAACAATAATGGGTTTTAAAAATCTTGAAGTTTTTTTAGGGTTAAAAAAAAAAAAAAAAAAAAAAAAAAAAAAAAAAAAAAAAAAAGTAATGGGTTTTAATAAAAATTGAATCTTTTAGGTTTTCAATTAAAAAAAAGCTAAAACAATAATGGGTTTTAAAAATCTTGGATAAATTTGTAATTTTTTTAGGGTTTGAGCAATAAAAATTGAATTTTTAAGGTTTTTTTTATTAAAAAAAAATAATGGGTTTTCATAAAAATTGAATCTTTAAGGGTTTTTTATTAAAACAAAAATAATGGGATTTTTATAAAAATTGAATCTTTAATGTTTTTTTTATTAAAAAAAGTAATAGGTTTTTATAAAAATTGAATCTTTAATTTTTTTCAATTAAAAAAAATAATGGGTTTTTATAAAAATCGAATCTTTAAGCTAAAACAATAATGGGTTAGTGTTTTTTTAGGGCTTAATTTTTTAAAAAAAAAAAAAAAAAAAAAAAAAAAAAAAAAAAAAAGAGAGATCTTACAGTGCGGCCATCAATGGTGTGCTTCTGCTGGAGAACATTATCAAGAACAGAGGGATCCGAGAAGACGACAAAACCAAAGCCACGTGGCCTGCCGGAGATCTTGTCTCTCATAATAACAGTCTGAGAGATGTCACCATAATTACCAAAATACTCTTTCAGCTTCTCTTCAGATGTCTCCCAAGATATCCCTCCGATGAACAGCTTCCCCTCATCTGATGATGACGATAACGAGTCCATTCTTTTTTGTTTGTTTCTCTCTCTAGAAAGTGATGAGAGAGAAAGAGAAAAGTGTGTAGATGATGATGAATGGGTTATGGGTAAAGAGGTCAACAGAACAAGTGATTGGGGGTGGATTGATACTTATATTCTCATCCAACGGTTCTTGTTTCATCTGATAAGTTTTAGGTTTCACAAGATATTTCCACACTTTTTAAAAGATTTAAAAATAAATAATACTAATAATAATAATAATAATAATAATAATAATAATAATAATAATAATAGAAGAGCACGGTCCAAAAATCAGACCGGACCGACTAAAATTGGACGGGATCCAAACCCGATTTGGCTTGTGACACTCAACTAAAATTGGACGGGATCCGAATATGGTTTCGAGTCGAGTTACTTGAGTCCAAAATTACATTCGGGTTAATCAGGATAAAATGAATTGACACAAGTTTCATTTTTTTTTCTTTTTAATTTAATTTGTATGTTAACACCAAAATTGTATACTAATTTTTAAACAATCTAGACCTGAACCCGAGCTGACCCGACCTGAATTGATCTGAGTTATAACAAGGTCAGGTTCTTGTATGCTTTTTTGAGCCTTGACCCGAACGGATCAACCCGAATAACACCACTACACTGGACCGAGTACCGAACCAAAATATTCGGTCCATGTCCAGGTCGGTCTGATCCATGTCCAGGGCAGTCTGGTTAAAATGATAGACCGAAGACTGTACCGATCGGTCTGGCTCGAGCGAATTTCTCGATTCGATCCGATCCCTAGTCTATAATGCTCAACCCTAAGATCCACATAAGTTTTAAAAAAAAAAAAAAAAAAAAAAAAAAAAAATATATATATATATAAAATGATGTGTCATGCTAACTTGGTATTATCTTTCTTCATTTTCTATTTTTTTCTCTTATTTGCATCTACAAATTAACATTTTAAATCTTTGTAGACTTGTCATTTCTTTTCTTAAAACTGATTTTTCAATCAATTGGGCCGAGCTCTAGTGTTTTTAACAAGTTATAATCTTAAAAGTTAAACGGTAAAAGGGGAACGCTTTTTCAATTAGAATTAGAATCATTTAACAAAATTGTTAAACTGAAAATTTTATAAGAAAATATATTTTAATTGTAAAACTAATGCTATAAAAACTCCTAACTAAAACAATAAATATACATGCATATATACATACCCATGTAAAAAACATATATTCCATAACCACAACTCGAATTCATCGTGCGTACTTAACTTTGGTTCAAAAGATTATCTCTTTTTTTATTTGTTGTCATCTTAAATTCACAATATATAGTATAAAGCATATGAAGCCCAACTAGCTAGGCTTTACATTCAACTTGGAGCATGTGAAAGTAGAAGAATATAATCACAGAAACAAAGCTTTTTTGAGATTTTGTTTATTACTTAGTGCACACAAAATATTTTGGAACCATATCAATTCCATGTAATACATTCCTTCTCACTGAGATTTAATATTCTCGCTTTTTAACCAAAAAAATGTAAACATCAGCAAAATACTTTGAGAGCAACAAAATTCCATAGCCATTATATACCAATCCCCATCAATGAATTGATTCCATCCATAACACTTGAAGGGTTTTCAAGTCAATCGATTCGGTGAATATTTGGGATGGCAACATACATCAAAAAAGCCCTTTATTGTGTGTTTGGGTTAAGCCAAACAGCTTATGTGTATGGCCTTATATTACCTGCTTTTGAAAAGATCTTCTGCTCTGGTTTCTTTAGCTTATTTAATAGTTCTATTGATATTTTTAAGCACACATAGACTCCTGGTGACTGTGTTGGTCGCGACTCCTCAAGCACGATCATTGTTCAAATGGGCCATGTTTTGACACATCTATGCAAAAGGTTTAAAAATGACCAAACGCGTTTTTCTTTATATTGCATTCGATAGGAACTTAATTACATATTAGCGTTGGGTTTCAATTCGATCAAATCTAAAAAACGCGTGGTGAAGAAAACAAGACACTAATGAAATTAATCAATTAAGTGAAACTCACCTATATATCCATCTTGGTTTGTGTTTTCAATTTCCATTACGAATGATGTATAAAAATGGAAAACTTATATGTAACATTCCATTTCTTCTCTCTAAAACCCATATAACAAACACAACCTCAAGTCATTTCTAGAAAGTGATAGAAAATTTTACAACATTCATTAGTATTACTTGAATTGTATTATGTAAATAGCCTTAAGTTGATTAGTTAGCTTAATTCTAGCCATCCATTTCAGAGGACAAAAACTTATATGAGAAGGAAGATTATCTTACTTCTGTAGCCAAATTTGTTGAGTCCATTATTATTACTCAAGCAATGGTTCATGGTGATGAGACTCAAATCTTTATGACACGTTTGGTACGGAGAAATCCAAACAAATGAAATGAGGCAAAGAAAAAAGATTTAAGGAAATGAATTTCACTAATGTTGTGTTCTCGAGTTTGAGTTAAGAAAGAAAATGAAAATGAAACATAAGATGATGTGTTTCCGAGTATTACTTAAGAAAGAAAAAAAAAGGAAATAGAAGAAAACTTAGGGTTCGTTTGGTAGGATGAAATGAAATGTTAAATGAATGGAATGACCGATGTAATGGAATAAGTGGTGTAATGTAATGAGTCATTACCATTATTGATCATGTTTGGTTTGTTTGATAAAACGTAATGGAATCATAATAAAAAGACTAAAATGCCCATTATTGATGAGAAGTTTCATTAATATGGTTAATTAATGGTGGAGTTTTATGTAATTTTGATTCCATTACGGGATGTAATGAAAAAAAAGTAGGGGCCCCTAAGGAATGATTTTGGTGTAATGAGTCATTCCTTGTAATGAATTATTACATCACATAAATATGAACAAACAACATTTTCTCATTCCATCGTAATAATCCTTTTCATTCCCCCTCTGATTACAACATACCAAACTCTACGTTAGTGTTATTTTTATGATTTTGGAAGGAAAGTGTTTCCTCCCATTTTTGGGAGGTTTCCTTTACTTTTCTTTAATTTTTTTTTTCTTTTTAATGAAATAACTCGAGAAAACAGTGTAAGACATTTAGTAATTTAAAGTGTTTGGTCGAATGAATTAAAAAGTGAATAAAATATGATGATAAAGAATATTTAGAGCGTGTTTGGTTTGCTATCTGGAATCGTAATTAGTATGAATTTAATGAAAGGGGTTGATGGAGTTTTCTTATACTTAAACAAGAATTGAAAAAAATGTAGAACTTGGAAATAATTAACGAAGAAAGTTTGAAGTTTGGAGCAATTTTCTGATATATTTTCTTCAACCAAAGATCAACTTAAATACTAGTACATGAAAGGAAGAAGTGCAGTAAAAGACTAGCCTAAAAATCAGCCATGATCTCAATCATGGAGTAAATAATGGAAACATGCAGAATTGGTCAACAATGAAAATAACAAACAAAACAACGGATATCTTGACTTCTTCAACTGGGCTTCCTAATCTTCATAGCGAATGGGCCTGGTGGATACTCGTTTGGGTCGTGAGTTAGCCAGGTGGGCTGCTACTGGGGGTCCTGGCCTGCATCATCACCCTCCCTTTGAGAAACGACATTGTCCTCAATGTCGAGCTGAAAAAATGGATAATCGAGTGCCATCTTTTCCTTGGATTCCCACGTTGCTTCCTCTATCGGTTTCGATTCCCATTTGATCAAAAACTCATTTTTACCCGATTGATTCACTCGTGATTGTAAGACTTCTTGTGGAAGATAATCAGGGACACTGTTATCTTTCCAATCTAACGCTTCCAATGCTGTGGTTGTCTCATAGCTTTGCTTAAGGAGTGAAACATGAAACACCGGGTGAATGCGAGATCCAGTTGGTAGGTCCAAACGATAAGCGACTTTTCCGATGCACTCCAATACTTTGTAAGGACCATAGTAACGCTTTGATAGCTTCCGGTAACGACGAGCTACAACCGAGTGTTGACGATACGGTTGTAGTTTAAGATAAACAAGATCTCCGACTGCAAATTCTTTATCACTTCTCTTCTTATTGGCCTGTTTGATCATTCGTTCCTGTGATTTCGCTATCGCCTTTTTCAAGACACCGATTAAACGTGCGTGTTCAACCAGCGTTTGATCGATTGAAGCAGTGGTAGATGTCCCGCTTGTGTACTCATGAATTGTTTTAACATCGCGTCCGTAGAGGGCTTTAAATGGCGTCATATCAATTGTGGAATGGTGCGAAGTGTTGTATGAAAATTCAGCAAGA
Source organism: Artemisia argyi (assembly GCA_030686995.1). Classification (NCBI taxonomy): domain Eukaryota; kingdom Viridiplantae; phylum Streptophyta; class Magnoliopsida; order Asterales; family Asteraceae; genus Artemisia; species Artemisia argyi. The sequence goes on along the minus strand of CM060695.1, from coordinate 9,842,439 downwards.
TATAGGTACCTTTCCCAGTTTCTTGGTTCGTTGAAAACGTAGGCTCTAAGATAATTCTCCAAACAACGGTTGACCACTTCGGTTTGCCCATCGGTTTGGGGATGGTAAGCACTTGAATGTAAGAGCTTTGTCTTCAACTGCTTGAATAATTCCTTCCAAAAATTACTTAAAAATAACGGATCGCGATCGGAAACAATTGAATTGGGTAATCCATGCAACCTATAAATTTCTTTCAAAAACGTGGTTGCAAGTGAGGCGGCGGTATAGCCTCGTGGAAGAGCAATAAAATGAGCAAACTTTGAAAAATGATCCACGATCACCCATATAGCTACTTTTCCTTTTGATTGAGGTAAGCTTGTGATGAAATCCATTGAAATGTCCAACCATGGACCTTCGGGAATCGGCAAAGGTTGTAAAAGGCCATACGGTTTGTGGTTTGGTTGTTTGGCAAATGGTACAGTTTCGAATGAATGTTGCCACATCTTTCTTTAGACCAAGCCAATAAAAGTCAGCAGCTAAACGTTTCGTTGTTGCGGTAACACCGCTGTGGCCTCCGAGTGGTGATGCATGGAATTCTGCCAACAGTTTATTTTTCACATCGGCAAGAGGAGGCACAAGTAACCGGTTGTGAACAAAAACTAACCCATTGCGAACTTCATGGTGTGGAAAAGTTTCTTCGTCTTCAACAATTGAGCTGATCAGCTTCTGTCCATCAATATGGGTTGCAAAATAGTTCTTTATCTCATTGAGCCAAGTTGCTTGGGGTGTGGAGATAGCTAACATAATGGTGGAATTAACACGGCTTAATGCGTCGGCAACCACATTCTCTTTTCCCGGCTTAAAATGGACTTCAAAATCGTAACCCATAAGCTTAGTAAGCCATTTCTGTTGCTACGGAGTTTGGATCGCTTGGGTTAAAATGTGCTTCAAGCTATGGTGATCGGTGAAGATACGAAACCGATGACCCAACAAATATTGTCTCCATTTTTTCACTGCCTCCGTGATTGCATAAAGTTCTTTAGTGTATGTTGATTGAGCTTGCATTGTGGGACATAGTTTCTTACTAAAGAATGCAATGGGACGATTGTTTTGTGATAAGACGGCACCAATCGCGGTTCCGGAGGCATCGGTTGTGACGTCAAATTCTGCATTGAAATTTGGCAAAGCTAATGTTACCAAGTGTTCCATCTTCTGTTTAAGAGCAAGAAATGCTGAGTGAGCTTGGTCAGACCAAGTGAATTCCTTAGATCTTAATAAATCAGTGAGAGGAGTGGCAATCTTTGCAAAGTCTCGTATAAAACGCCGATAATAATTCGTAAGCCCTAAAAATGCACGCAGCGTGGTCATGGAAGTAGGCTTTGGCCAGGATTGTATGGCATCAACTTTGTCTTGTTCTGGTGCGACACCTTCATTAGAAATAATGTGACCCAGGAATGATAAGGAGGTGGCAGCAAATGTGCATTTGGAAGGTTTTGCATAAAAATCATTTTTTTGCAAAGCTTTCAAAACATACTGCAAGTGCTCGAGGTGCTCTTCTTCGTTGGTACTATAAACAAGTATGTCATCGAAAAAAACCAATACGAATTTCCGAAGAACGGGACGGAACAAATCATTCATAGCTGCTTGGAACGTCGATGAAGCATTTGTGAGGCCAAAGGGCATCACAACGAATTCATAGTGTCCATCAGTGGTACGAAAAGCTGTCTTTTTTATTTCATCTTCCGCAACTCGTATTTGATGGTACCCGGAACGTAAATCTATTTTCGAAAAAATAGTTGCACCATGTAATTCGTCTAACAGTTCATCAATAGTTGGAATAGGGAAGCGATCTTTTTGTGTAGCTGCATTTAAAGCTCTATAGTCAACACAAAATCGCCATGTACCATCCTTTTTCTTGACTAAAAGAACCGGTGACGAAAACGAACTTTGGCTAGGACGTATTACCCCATCGTGAAGCATTTCCTGGATGAGCTGTGTCATAATCTGCTTTTGAAAGTGGGGGTAGCGGTATGGTTTCACATTGATGGGTTTGTCGGTAATCAGTGGTATGTGATGGTCATTGGTTCGTTTGGGTGGGAGGTGGTTTGGTTTCAAAAATAGTTTGGCAAAGGTGGACAACAGGTTGTGGATTCGTGGGTTAGGATGAGTTGGGGGCTGATCATTGGTTGTTGTAGTGATTGGTGGCTGGTAAGTAAGTGTGTGTAAGGATGCAACTGAGCCGTTTCTAATGCAAGAGGACACCGAACTGGGAGTGATGTAGGAAGATAATGGTTCGCCGGTGAGGGTGTGTTCGGTACCGTTCCATTTGAATGAGAGTTCTGGGATTGAAAAATCTGCCGATATGCGACCAAGTGTTCCAAGCCATGCGACACCGAGAACAATATATGCACCTTCCACCGGAATTATGTAAAATGGTATATTGAACGTAGCCTTCTTTAACTGTAACTGAACATTGGGACAAGCTCCCATGCAGTGAATGTGTTGGCCGTTGCCAACCATAACCGAGAACGGAAGGATCGGTTCCACTTGAAGATTGAGTGCAGTGGCGATTCTTGGTTGCACAATGTTGTGCGTACTACCACAGTCAATTAATATGGTAACGGGGTGTTTGTTAATATGACCTGTAACGCGCAGGGTTTGCGTAGAATACATGCCAAAAAAGGCGGCATCCGACAGAGCAAGGTAATGTGGAGTGTCGTGAGTAATGGTAGATGGTTGCTCGTCGGGAGATGGTGGCAGCCCATCATCGTCTTCATTATCACAGACCAACAGGAATTGGGGCAGGGAACATTTGTGTCCGGGGGTGTATTTTTCTGGGCAACGGAAACATAAGCCGTCCTTACGGCGTTGTTGCATGGCTTCCGGCATTAAGCGGGTGAATGGAAGTGATGGAGTGACGGTGGAGGATGATTGTATGTTAGCAGGGGAAGTGGGGGTGGCTGTTAGGTTTGTAACAGTAGAATAGGACTGTTTGTTGGTGAAGGATACTTTGGGTTTGTTTTGGGCCAGCTTTTCTTCGATCAATTTTGCCTGCCCATAAACTTGATGAAGAGTCATGGGTTTAAGTAATGCAATCTCATTTTGTATATCTTTTCGTAAGCCCGAGATGAAACAGTTTTTGAGGGTTTGGGCCGATAGACCGTTAACCTTATTACTGAGTCGTTCGAATTCAGTTTGATATGCAGCAACAGTGGAAGTTTGTCGTAGTTTAAACAAGGCTGCTTCATGGTTCTCATAAGAGGACGGACCAAAACGAATCTCCAATTCTCGTTTAAATGTTTCCCACGTGCAGAGCATCTCATTTGTAGCTAGGTGTTTGTACCAAGAAAGGGCTTCTCCGGTAAAATAGAAGACCGAATATGTGGTGCGATTAGCAATCGGGGTGTGGTAAAAATTAAAAAAATTGTCGGCTTGGAAGATCCAATCAAGTAGGTTGGTACCATCGAATAATGGAAGCGTAATTTTTGGTGCACGGGGTTGAGTCGGTGATGCTGTGATGTTGATCGGTTGTCGTAAGGTTGACGGGTTATGGGTAGTAAAGAATGGCGGTTCTTGGAAGGGTGGGGTTTGATTGGCCATGTGGAATTGGTTGTTATTGTTAGAAAAATTATAATCGTTGAACTGAGGTAGCGGAGGGCCTGTATAAGCGGATGAAGACGTTGAGTAATTCGTCAGGCCTTGGAGCATGATTTGTGGGGAAGTTGTTTGGTTGGGAATATGGGTACTGTTTGGTGGTATGGTGGACGTGGTGGTGGATGAGGTGTTAGCAGGGTGGAAAGTTCCGATTGTTAAAGGTGGTATTGTAAGTGTGGGGGTGGCAGTGGACGGAACCGGGTTGGAATTAGAAGTTAAACGTTGGAAATTATTGACTAGCATGGTAGTGGTGTCTGAATTCAATGATATTTTTGCGGAGAGGTTTTCGGTGGCAGTGATTAAAGCTTTCAGGCGGGTATCGGTGTCAGTGGCGGCAGTGATTAAAGCTTTCAGGCGGTTATCGTTGTCAGTGGCGGCGGTGTTGGAAGAGGTGATAAGTTGGTCGATTTTGGTGGTGAGGGCGGAAGTATCGTTTGGTGAAGGTGACGGGTCACGGCGGGGAGGCATAGTGATCGATAATGAAAGCACCAATTTGATGGAGTTTTCTTATACTTAAAGAAGAATTGAAAAAAATGTAGAACTTGGAAATAATTAACGAAGAAAGTTTGAAGTTTGGAGCAATTTTCTGATATATTTTCTTCAACCAAAGATCAACTTAAATACTAGTAGATGAAAGGAAGAAGTGCAGTAAAAGACTAGCCTAAAAATCAGCCATGATCTCAATCATGGAGTAAATAATGGAAACATGCAGAATTGATCAACAATGAAAATAACAAACAAAACAACGGATATCTTGACTTCTTCAACTGGGCTTCCTAATCTTCATAGCGAATGGGCCTGGTGGATACTCGTTTGGGTCGTGAGTTAGCCAGGTGGGCTGCTACTGGGGGGGTCCTGGCCTGCATCAGGGGTGGTATGGGATTAAATATATGATTCCATTCTTTTTTGTTTAGTATTAAAGTTGAGGTATAGTTATCATCTATATACCTCATCCAACAACTAAAAGTCCCCTAAGTGATTGGAAACCTACCCCTCTCCCTTCCTATCAATCTATCATTCTTATTTCTACATTTAATAATCATGCATACAAAACATTTTTTATTGGATTCAAACCATTCCCTCATTTTGAAACCCATCTACTAAACATTCCCATATCTATACTACTTACTACTATAAAAGAAAAATTGTCAAAAGTGAAATGTTGAGTTTTCAACAATAGTCAAATGAGAGAAAAAGTGAAATGTAATTAATACTCTTATTAAAACACCTCAATACTTAAAAGTACAATTATTTATTCACATAGTACAACCAAATTAAATCATATCTACCAAATTAAATACAACCAATTCAAACACAAATCGGGTTGACCCGGGACGCTTCAAACCCGGCGGGTTGACCCAGTTTGATTTGACCCGTTTTCGACCCAACCTAGCAAGTTGACTCGGTTTAAATCGACCCATTTTTCGACCGGAACGGTTCAACTGGTTGAACCAACCAGGTCGAACCGGGTTTCAAACATTATCCATTACTTAAAAGTACAATGATTTATTCACATTGTACAACCAATTAAAAACATATCTACCAAATTAAATACAACCAATTAAAACACAAACCGGGTTGATCCGGGACGCTTCAAACCCGTTTTTCGACCGGAACGGTTCAACCAATTGAACCACCCGGGTCGAACCGGGTTTCAAAACATTATGTTTAATTCCCATATCTTCAAACTTTTATTATTTTTCGTTTTTAACATATAAACTTTTTTTATCAATAAATTATCTGTCGCTATAAAATCTCGTTGCTATGCACGGGTACTCGTCTAGTTATTTAATAAAGAGATATAAATTAGGCCATAAAAGATATTAACACATGCTATTTTGATAATTCCAAAGCAAAAGAAACATCAGCTCGAAAGAGTAATGCCCAATAGAAATGCCTCGTTGAAGCATGACAATGACCGAGAATATCAGATCCGTAGTAAGCATATTTTGTCCACGAACTTTATAACCCTGAATCTCATTAGCTGTTTTATACCTTATCTACGCAGCAACATCTACTGCATCCTTTATTAGCATGTAATGCATCTCTGTAAACCCATCATCGCCTTTAACGTCAATAAAACAACACTTGTTATCCAAATTCTTGCCCTAAATATTTAACAAGTCTAATTTAAACTTACTACTTCAAAGTTCAAAACATTTCTTCCCTGTAGTAACATAGATCTCCATAATAATCTCAACGGAAGAAGAAAATGCAACTGAATTAGGATAACTAGGGTTGCCAAGGCATATGTACTCATCGTCGTGATGTTTATCAGACGACACCATTCATGGTCGAATAGAAGGACATAAGCAAAATCAGGCTCCAATAAGTGAGACCCCCATCTGGTATTAACCCATACTTGTCTGATATGGCATTGAATCCAAACATCTTACCCATTTTAAACTTGGGATATGTTGTAATAAAGGGACGAATGGAGAACACTTCAATTCGGGAATTCCTACTGATGAAAATCAAAACAACAACCACAAATTAAAATAAAAAATAAAAAATTAAATTTTAGATAATTCCTTGTCATGTATACACTAGACATGAAAAACACTTCTGCAAGACATAGTTTATACATGTTGATTAAGGGAAACATCTTGAAACTCTGATTCATAATAAATGGTTTTTGTGTCACGTTTGGGTAATTTCAAAAATACTAATATTAGCAATTCTTTATAAAACCTAACATTAAATTATCTTTTATCAACCCAAATTCAAAAATTAAAAAAGACATAACTACAATGGTTGAAATGAAAACGTATGTTGAAACTCACTAAAAGATAGCTAGTTTGGGCCATTTCATAACCAAACAAACTGTAAAATTAGTTTTTCAAAACTGGTTAAAAAAACTAATCAAAACGCAATTTTGATTATGTATATGATATTACAATTATAAATTATAAAATGGCCCAACCTATAAAAAAAGTAAGTTACAAAATGACCTAACGTTTACAAAATATCTTCAAAGGCATAATGAAACGGTAAATTACTTTATGCATACAACCCTATATTTATACTTAAATTGCATGAAATGAAATACACAAAGCATAGAAATATCGATTTTTTGATTTTTATAATCAGCCTTAAAAATTTATGTAATTTGATAAAGTGAATTACAAGTATAATTTATGTTCTACTGATCAAAACAAGATAAACCACGTATTGCATAAATGTGCTTGCTAAAAAGTACATAGCCTTATGTGTGAACCGATATGAATTTTGAGGCTATGATTTTAGAACTCTAATTGAGATTATTCAAAGAATGTGGTTTGTCTTTTTTAGAGTGGTTCATTGCTACTCTTTCATGTACGTAAACACAATATAATTTATTTATTTATTTCAATATATTCACCGGATACAATCCTTTTACAAAATAATAATAATAATAATAATAATAAAAATAAAAAGTTGAAGGCTCATTAGAAATTATTTAAATTACGGGACATTTCCCCAACGCCGAAATTATATAAACTTTGGCTCGGAAATGATTTTTTTTTTCTATTTTCAGACACAATATATATGATTATCCTTGCCACGGTATTCTTGCTTTGTTACAACTGATTTGATTACAACTATTTTCAGACACAATTGATTCATAAGATTAGCCAAACACCCCTAAGTTTATCAACTTGTTTTAATATAATCTAATCCAACACTAAATATGAGCTTATGAGAAAAGACAAACATTGGGCACGTATTTATAAAGATATTGTAGACGTCTGAAGTCATTTTTTTTTTTTTTTTTTTTTTTTTTTTAAATATTAACGATGATCACAAGTCAAGAAATAAATATTAATAAGGAAAGATAGTGAGATTATACCTTTTTATTTCCGAGACCACCTATTTCAATAAGAAAATTGTTGTTTTGCTTTTGTATCATAAAATAAAAGCAGAAGGTTTTGATCACCAGTTCGAGCAAACATATTAAACAGTGGTAGGAAAGTGGTGTTCACTGCTGCAAAAGAGATCAAAGAGTATAATTGATTCAGTAATCTTAGTATTGTATTTGTGTGCGCATTTAAAACCCAACAAAAAATATAAATAATCTTTAACGTTAGTGAATAGCCTTAAATATTAGTATATGAAAGCTTAATGTAAATTGGGTAACCCGCGCGTGCGCGGGAATTATAACTAGTAAAAATAAGATAGGAAAAAAAACATCCGTTTTCAAAAAAAAGAATGAAACCAACATAAAACCATACTTTATTATATAAAAAAATAAGCATGAAAACATACATCATTTTTTTCAAAAAAAAATCTAATTATTTTTCTATATAAACATTAAATGCTTAAAAAAGGATAGATTGATGAGCCTAAAAAAAAACATTTCTCTAGATAAATCCATAGAAATATATTTGTTTAACCTAAAAAATCACTGAATAAGCTTTTGACTTTTTGAGTACATTCATTTAAAAATAAAAAACATAGGAAAAACATTTATCAAACATATACACAAACTCATAATAAATCAGTTTACTTATATCGCCCCAAGAATTAAGCACATATATTATCACCACATTTAACTATTAGGAACAAACAAAAGCACAAGTTAACTAAAAATGTAAAATGATGTACCCTAATTAAATGTTAGCCATGTTCTTGCGATGATAAGGGAACCAGCAGATCTACAAAAAAATAAAATAATAATAAATAATAATAATAATAATAATAATAATAATAATAATAATAATAATCTATATATATATATATATAAAAATTGAGTTCCCCCTATTGAATGTGAGCATTAATGTTACAAGCTAAGAAACTCAAATATGTAGTTTAAGCTAATGAGTTTAGTACATGCGGAGCTTATTTTAAAGCTTTTAAGAGCTTTTAAGCTGAAATGTCATGAGTTCCATGTTTTAATGTTAACATTAATGACATTAGGCAAAGAACTCTATTATGAAAGATTAATGCATGTTTACAAATAAACTTAAATATAATCGTTTATATGTTGCCAAAGAATTAAACTTCACTCATAAATGTGAATACTAATTGCACTTAACCAAGTTCTTTTCAAGTCTCCATTATTTAATGTTTTAGTCCTTTCACTTGCTTGAAAATTGCACATTAAATGGATTATACACAACATCTTGCCTTCACTTCTCTATATAAAGACCACCACCTTATTTTTCCCTCCTCACAATCACCATACACAACTTTTTTTTTTGTGCTTTCTTCATCATAATCATCGTCATTGATTTATTCCTATTTGCAAAGGTAAATTCATGGTTTCATCTATGATTTTTTTTTAGCTTATTATGTCTTATTTTATCATCTATTTATTTTTCTTTGTTTTTTATTTTGTAGTTTTGCAAGAACAATCAGTGATCTTTTCACATCATGCAGATCTATAGAATAAACCATACACGGAATTCATTCGTGGTGGCACGTGTTCACTTTTTTATTGTGAGACTTTTGTTGATTTTTTTAAAGGGTTTTAAGAAGAACAAGAAAGAGCGGAATAAGGGAAGAGACACTTTTAAAAATATGTTTACTGTATATATATTTGTTATTATGTGGATTTAGTGTTAGGATTAATAGTCACACATGTTCATTATTGCTTGAAAAAAGTAAAAATAAAGACCTAGGGGTCTACTCTATGGTATTTATTATAATTTTGCTTATGCAGGTATGTGAACACACAAAGAAGTAGTCTTGCACCATGTGGTAAGGAACTAATTTGAGATAAACTTTGCAAAGGTAGTAGAACTGAGATGGTTTGGTACTTGACTGAAAGTTTTCACGCAATCAATGAACTGTTGTCCCATTGTACATAGTAATATAAGATGTTCATAATATAGATGCTCATATGTTTATTATGGGTTGTTTATGAGTAGGTTTAGTTTGGTTATTCTTTTATATGTAAAGTTCATAAAATCAGTTATGGAAACATGAAATTAGTTTTTTATAAAGAAAACTTGAATGAATATATGGTGGAGTGAATGAGATTATATAGTTTCTGCAATGAAAAGTTAGTTGGTTTGTAGCTGATGTGAGTTGGTTCTTTATACAGAGATAGCTACCTACACAAAAGAAAGAGATAATAGAATGCAATAGACGAATGAAAGACATCATTGAACTGAGTTTCTGAAGTTACACCAAGACATCATTGAACTGAGTTTCTGAAGTTACACCTGACCCTCCAGAGAATGCAAGCTAAACACACAATAACCCAAGAAAGAAAAGAAATTGTCAAATCAGAAAATAGAAAAACCCAAATAAAGGGAGTAACCCGTGATTCGATAGTTCCATTTTCCGCTGATACAGGCCTATTGGGCAGAAGGTGTTGCTTCAACACCTCAAATAAATAACAATTGAAAGACATAGTTTATTTTACTAAAGACATGAGATATATATCATTTGAAGATTTATTATTATTATTTTTAATCTAATTTGTTATTATTATATACTAATCAGAATTAGTGGTCAATTGATCTTTTTTGTGCATTTACATTGTCTTCTTTCGTGCTCTTATGGTCCATTTAACGTTTTTGTTTTACACTATTCTTAGTTAATCTTCGCGTTTGTTTCTTTCTCTTCTTCATATCGGATGACTAGAAATGCTAATGTTGTTACGTTTTAATATGGTCTGATCACATTTAGGTTCTTTCATCAATAGAAAAATTCAACCTACGAGCTACACCTGATTAACTATAGCAAATTACCAGCAACAAAACAAATTAAATCATCATATATATAAAAAATCATTGATTTGTTTTAAAATATAACGATTGATCATTTGCTAACATTTAAATGTCATATTTTATATGAGCTGAGTATTAAGCTAGGCAGAATGCATGGAGTAAAACATACTTCAAATCTTTAATTTATTTTTCATAATAAAAACATTGAATTTAGCAAAGACTCCTTACAAGACAAAAAACCTAGGAAACTTGAATATCCTAGATATGTTCCGGCTCATCCCCAGTTAATGCATATAGTTAACTACATGGCTATGTTAGTTTCACTAAGAGGTGTGGATAAGCTTCTTTTGAAAAGGATAGTAATTAATTATGTATATAGTTATGAAAGAAATCCAGTGAGAGTGGTATAAACTTTAGAGAAGCTAGCTAAAGAACTACCCAATTCATAAAAGCGTGGGCTGGCTTAAATTTGTGTAGAAAATAATTAGAGTATTATAACACTTAAAGAGATAAAGAAACAGAGCCAAATAGATGCAAAACATGAGGTTGGCTACGAAATCGTTTTTTGACCTTTTGAAAAATTTAAGTGGAAACATGAGGTTGGCTACGAAATCGTTTTTTGACCTTTTGAAAAATTTAAGTGGAAGGACTAAGACATTAACCAAGTTAACTATTTGGTCACTCTAAAGATTCATTTTGAAGCTTTAAAGAGCTTATAAAAACCAAAATTTTGAAGCTTTAAAGAGCTTTTAAAAACCAAAATAAAAAACCACCTCTGGAACGTATAAAGCCTCATTCAAATTATAAGCTCATTTTGTTTAAATAAATAGTGTTAAATAATATTCCTAAAAAATGTTTTGAATCCCTTCATTTTCTTTGCAACTCAAGCTGCCGTTTTATCAAAGAAAAAAAGGAGTACAAGAAACCTTGGTTTGTCCAACCCAAACATATTGGTTTTTAGTCACACATGATTCACTAAATTAGCCTACACAAACACTCTTCAGTAGACCAACAAAATCAAATAAGCGAAGAACTACTCTTTAACGAAGTGCAATGCTTATTTGCATGGTTCAAATAACAGCATAATCTAGGTCGAACCGGTTTTTGTCAATCACTATCTCAACTAATGTTTGAGGAAATTGATAAATATGTATCATGAATATAGAACGTTGGGCCATAATGAAAACATATTATATCTATATTTTGAGTTTTGGGAGAGTAATGGCTTGATTAAATGCATTAATTTATGAGAGATCAAATGTTGTCGTTACCTTATTCCACACATTAACTTTCGAACAATAATTTAAGTCTGATAACCCTTCAAGCTTCCTAACGTTGGTTTCAAATAAAACGGTTAAGTGCATATGAAGTAAACAATAGAGGCTAATAGAGAAGAGACTATAAAACTGAACCTTCATCGATGATAAAAAGTTTGATAAAGTAGATTTGATGTCCATTACATAGTTCTTAACATCATATAACTCATTCTATCTAGAGGTTAATGATATTGTTAATGTGTTTATTAAAAAAGAACTTTTACTTTTCCAAACATTTTTATGTTACGTACACTTAATCAACTCTCTTTCTAAGTGGTTTCGTTTTTAGTCGCATTTGAAATAGTATGTACAATAACATGTTTTGCTTATGATGATGGAAGTCAATCATGAATTTGATACCTTTTTCTTGAAAGAATTCTATTTTCAAAAACTTACTTAAACAAACTTCGTTTATTGAGTTGAGTACCCCTGATCAATCTAAACATGTAATAACTAATTAAGCATAACCCATGCAAAACTGATGATTCTTTACGTGAACAAAGCCCGTGCATCGCACGGGCCATGATGTCTCGTAATAAGTAAAAAATATGGATCTATAGAAAAGAATCTTTAAAACATGAAACCATAAGAAACGCTAAAAGAATACCTCCAACACTGGCGGGTGGTGGTGGATTTCGGTGGTAGGAGTCTCAGTGGTGGTGGGATGAGAGTGTTTTTGTTTGGTGTGTGTTTATTTACGAGGGAGAAAGAGTAGATGGATGAGAGTAAATGGGTTGTGTGTATCTATTTGTATTGCATGTGGTAAATGGGAACAGGGAGTATTATAAATATGGGTAGTTGAAAGTATGGTTGAGAGTAAATTCAGGATTAAGCTCAATTACTCTTGATACGAGTTTGAGCTTCCAGCCTTCCACCGGTCAAAGCCATCAAGTTTAGTCTAAAAACATTGCTCAAACTTGATCAAGTGCAAACAACTTTAAAGCATCAAGTAAAGCCATGATTAAAAACATATATACGAATCCAATTTATCCACCCACAATTTATGAGTATCACACAAGACTTTTTTGGCCCAATACAATTTAGAATCACGCATATTTCATCCCTATCAGACAAAGATGTGATCATAATACATAAGATACATAGCAAGTTTAAGTGCAGTCAGTCATTCAAAATGAACTAACAAAAAAAGTGTTCAAGCAATAGTCTTGTAACATAAGAAAGTTGCAATAACACAGTAAACGAACATCAGAAATGATACGAACAAGATCAAGATGTGTCTTCAGATTCCTGCCTTTGTAAAGCCTGGTTGTTTGTTTAAAATATTCCCGTCTCTGTAGTTTTTTTTTTTTTTTTTTTTTTTTTTTTTTTTTTTTTTTTTTGGGTAAAAGGTCAACGACCCGGTAAATGTATTATCCAAAAAAACGTTTAAGTACAATGGAATGTGGCTGAAGTACCACATTAACCTCAAGGACAGGCGCTTGATAAACAAGTGTTTATGACAGACCATAAACACAAACCAAACCTAGCTAATTACAAAGTAACAAACTAGGTATAACAGCAAGACAAAACATGAGATGCGAGCATCCCACATCCACCCAGCAGCACGAACCGTTGAAGTACATAGAATGAGGGTGCAATCCCTCACCACAGTCCTAACGGACAACTTATAGCCATCACATATGAATCAGTTCACAAGATGAATAAGAATTCATAAACACTAAGCATGATGACCAGTAGCGTATGAAAATAGGATTTACACACCCTAACTTCCAGCATATACACTCACGAGACCTCAAGATGAATAAGAATGCAACTGTTCCATGATCGTGCACATGTGGTTATGAACAAGAGTCTCAAAAAACCAGCAGCCAAATCAGTCCCAAAACCTCCAGCAAAACTTCCATCTCTCCCTTAAACCCACTTCCAAATACAATCAAAAACCAAACCAAAACGGGTTAACGTGCAGATAAAGCGTTAATCACACTGCAATCCACCAATCGACCCTATGAAAAGGGACGATTAATCTGCAAATCAATATTACCAAAACCCTAAAAGGGTGTTGATAAAGCTTCAAAGGATATAGCAGCATCACCAAACAACCCATACGATCGACCAGAATATAGACAATATAAACCCTACAAACGATTACAAAATCGTTTAGGGTTGTGAAACCAATAAAACGAAACCCTTAATTAGTCTCTGTAGTTTATAACATGATCGTTAGGTTGGTCCCGTGGGTTTCTTGCATCAATGGTGTATATCCTGAGCTCCAAATTTTTACGAAGGTATAGCTTGTAAGGACGAACAAAAGTTTTAGAAATTGTCCGTCAAATAAATATATATAGATGACATAAATAAACTTTGAATTTAATTAAATGAATACATTGACTTCACAAAGTTATGAAATTTACCAAGTAGCATTTTTGTGTTTGGTGAGATAACACTTAGCCTAAGGTGGTGAACTCGTGATGAGGTGACCGATTTGTATGGGGAATATATACGAGTTGTTAAATAAGTCATATTAATATTAATGCATGGTACTATAGTAGTTGTAATCAAATCAGTAGTAAGGCCGCATGCAGTAAGCATATACGATCGACTTGGGTGATCGATTCCCAGTCGATCCCCTTGCTGTGGAGACTCGGTCGAGCAACAACAAAAACACCATCCGGTCGTGCATGCGATCGATTGTTTTTTTTTTTTTTTTTTTTTTTTTTTTTTTTTTTTTTACTTTTTGCTCCAAGTACACAAAGTCAAGTTTAAGAGGTGAAAAATCCAAAAATACTACCGTTGGCCTTGTGAACGTTTGGGTGAAAGAAAAAAAAAATTCTTGTATATATCTTATAAATACCCAACACTTCCATAACTCCAATATAGTCCAATTCACACTTCCATAACTCCAATTCAAAATGTCTAATAAGAAAACACAACAAGCAAAAGGCCAAAAATCCCGATTACAACAAAACATACCGGAAGTATCACCGGATTCGACTTTCCGGTTAACCGATATCTCACCAAACGTCAATTTCCGACCCCGTTCTCTTGATTATGATTCTCAACAACCTCAACAACAACAAACATTCAATCCATTTGCTATGCATCCTAATATTAATCGTCCATTTGTTCCCCCGTATCAAAACAACCAACAACAACCACAACAAACCCACTCCCGTCGAAGCCAACAATCTATGTATGGCTCCCCCGAGTCCTATTATCGTCCAACAATGAACTCATCATCGTCTTTCTATTCTAATTATCAAAATTATTCTCCGGCTAACCACATCAACCTAGATGCTTGTGATTTTATGGAAAATTTACAAAAGAATCCGGGTTTTTTTGTTGGAACCGGTTCGGGTTATCTGAGTCAACAAATGTCACCGGGTTATCAAGGTTCGTTTCACGATTCGGTTCCAACTGATGATCTTCCTGAGGAGTTGTCGCCGGAAGCGATGTAGCCGGTTAAACCTAAGAAACGAGCTACAAGGGGTAAGAAGGCGGCGGCTGAGAAAGAGGTTGAGGAAGACAACACGAAGGATTCTGCTCCATGGACACGCAAAGAAGAGATCGCGTTGTCCATGGCTTGGTGTGATTCGTCGGAGGATAGCATAGTTGGAACCAACCAAAATTCTAAGGGATTTTGGAAGAAAGTGATTACCTACTTTGAGAAAGAGGTTGGCTCAAGAGATTATGGAAAAGCATTAAGTCAATGGCATTGGGTAAGAAGCAGGAACTTGCAGACGGCTACTACGAGTTGAAGAGAAAAGAGTTGGAGCAAAGGGATAAGGAATTGGAGCTGCAGCAAAAGAAAGCGGAACAAGAAGACAGAAGATTGGCAATGAAAGAAGAAAAACTTGCACTTGATCGAGAAAGAAAAAATCAAAAAGACCTCATCTTCTATCTCACACCAATCGACCCAGCTTTGCCCGCATTACAACAGCAAAAAATGCAAGAAATCAAAGACTCGATCAAGGAACGACTTAATCTAGATTATTAGTTTTTAATAAGAGTTGTAAAGTTTTATTTTATTTGAATTATTATGTAACTTTTTAATTATTAATGAAATTTTAGTTTGTGTTAAAAATGATTAAAAAAAAATTGAACTAGGTCGCCCTTACTGGGGCACTGAATCGCCTGCAGGTCGCTGGAGAGAAAAAGCTGACGTGACAGAAAAAAGTAAGGGGCTTGAATCCCCTTACTGTGGGTAGCCTAACAAACTATGCAAGAATCCCACCGCAAGGATAACCATAAATAGAAATCATTTCTGAGCCAAAGTTTATATAATTTCGGCATTTGAGAAATGTCCCGTAATTTAAATCCCCCCCTGTAACGCGGTGCTACCTAATGAATATACTAAAATAATTTTTGTGTTTACGTACATGAAAAAGTATCAATGAACCACTCAAAAAAGACAAACTACATGCTTTGAATTTGAACAATCTCAATTAGAGAGAAATGAATCGTAACATGTTATAACACCAACACCGCTGCCACGTCAGCGCCACGTCATTTAAACATCAAATAACATAATAGCAAAAACACCAGGTAATTATAACACCAAATAACTCCACCTTTTAGGACTCACATTTTTTTTAATTATAATTTATTAATTCTATCCTCAACAATTTCATTTATTAAACATTCAAACATTTCATTAATAAAATTTGAATTTTGAATATATCTCGCTCGTATTTGAATTTAAATTTTAAATATATCCCGCTCGTATTAAAATTTGAATTTTAAATATATCTCGCTCGTATTTGAATTTGATTTTTAAATATATCCCGCTCTTATTGTTTCAAACGGCTATAAATATCATACCATTTTACAAAATTGTTTCAAACTTCAAACATTCGAAATGAATAATCGTTAGTCAGTAGAAGAAGAAAACTTGTTAGCTCAAGTTTGAGTTGCAGTTACTGAAAACGTTTGATGAGGCGAAAAATGAACCGTTTTTAGGGGGTTATTTAAGCCCGGATTTGAATTTATTTGATCAAATATTGTCCTAAATCGTTTCTTTTGTCATTTTAGGTACTTTTAGAGTGAATTCTGGAAAAGGAAGCATTTTGGACGTTTTTTGGAGCATAAAAGTGAAGAAAACAGCAAAATCTTAATTTTCCTTGCTGGGAACAGTACCTGACGGCGTCAAGAGTCTCCATGTGACGGCGTCAAGAGTAAAACAAGAGGTGGAAGTGGTGACGGTCCAGTGAAAACGTGACGGCGTTACGTTTGGCCGTCATGGTTCAAGATATGGTGACGGCCCTGATGCGTGGGAATCGCAACAGGCTTTACCTCTCGAGGGATCTCGAGAAGCTTACAACCCCCACCAGACAGTGTAACTGATCGTTGTAGTATAGTATAGTGACAAGTACTGGGGGATTGATCGTTCAGCTTAGGAATAGTGTCGCTAGGATTAGAAAGCCTAATTTACTAGTTCTAATGGTGAGGGATGATTATTTTTGTCTTTTTATATTTTATGGAAAGCAAGTAAAATCTCGGGTTTTGAAGGAGTGGGCGGAATTAGTTGCTATTCAACTAACCCAAAACTAAGATGCAATCAAAATAAAATAGTAAAAATGAAAATAAACTAATTATACTAAGGTTGTGAGCAGTAATTGGAGAAAATGTGTTTACTTAGACTTCACTACTCCCTAGATATCTTTTACACGTTAATTACTTGTTATAATTGCATGGATGACGGATCGTATTCCTTAATACCATTCATGGGGTGGCATATATAACTCCCCAATTCTATGAGCTCTTATCTCCTCCTACACCATGACCCAGCACAACTATAGGGATTGTAAACAGTGACTCATGCATTAAATACAACCAATAAAGACCTAGTACGCCTCGGTTCATGTTTCTTAAGACGTTCAAGCATGTTACCATTTGGAGATCTGCCAGTTTTCTTAAGCCTAACATATAAATCATTCATCCAAAACAAGAATAAACAAGTAATCAACACATAATCAATATCTAGGTTTCATTAGATCTAAGCAAACACAAAGGAGATCTAGCCTAGCATAATGGAATTGAGACAAGAACAAGATATAGACAACCAACACATAGACATATTGATTGAATTAGAAGAACACTTATCTCAATTACAATGCAAGGTATCAAGGGTTTGGAACCCTTGAAAAACCTGTAAAAGTTTCACCAAATTCGTCTTTAGGGTTTCTCCAAAACTTCTCTCTAACTTCTCCCTTTTTAATGTAAAAACTAGAAAACTATATATAGGAAAACTGGGCTGACGGCGCCAAGACAACCATGTGACGCCGTCACCTCGCCGCCAAATACTTCCTCGGACGGCCTTGATCTACTTATGACGGCCTGTGTGACGCCGTCACCAACCACGGTATTTTATTTTTGGCCTTTTGACGCCGTCAGGATGACTTTTGACGCCGTCACCAACTACGGTATTTTATTCTTGATGTCTGACGCTGTCAGGGTGTAACTCTTGACGCCGTCACCTAGTGTTTCCAGCATGGAAAATTGATACTTTGCCGTTTTCTTCACTTTTATGCTCCAAAAACTTCCAAAATGGCTTCTTTTCCAGAATTCACTCTCCAAGTACCTAAAATCACAAAAGGAACGATTTAGGGCAATATTTGATCAAATAAAGTCGGATTCGGGCTTAAATGACCCCTTAAAAACGGATCATTTTTCGCCTCATCATATACCCTTGCACTTGAGATTTGCTTGTCCTCAAGCAAATGAGCTTTTATTCTACTCAAAAGACAAGTTAGGGGTCATTTAACACTAATATAAAAGTAATTACAACAAATAATCGTTCCACTAAAGACCAATAGACAAGCACGGAGATCATACACAAGCACCTCACAAATAGTGTTTAGATACTCACATCTCTCGGGTGTAATAAAGTAATATAACATTATGAAAATGGAAGATATCTCTCACTACCTGTCATAGCAAAATAGATTACCATAGGCTTGGGAAAGGATCAAACCTCCACCACATGACGTAAGCACCTAGGATAAACTATCAAAGAGGTCTTTTTAAAGGGTTGTAACGTTAGGTATAGGGATATGAATTACACGGTTTTGTTGGATAAAGGAAGTTTTACTGGTGGCGAGTTAACAATCTTGGTTAATTACATGTACAAGATGGCGTTGCTAAGCCAAGACTAGACTCGACTTAAGCTAATAAATGGAAAATAACAAAAACATAAAATGAACATAGAATGAAACGGGATGGTAGTCCGTATGTTTTTTTTCTTTTTTTTTTTATCATACACTTTTACCCTACCATCCAAAATAATACATCATAGGGTATGAGAATTCCCCTTACACTTGAATCTTTACATACTTTACATTAAACTATTCTAACGACTCGAATTAAGAAAATCAAAACACTTGGAGCACTTTTAAGATTAACGCACATATGGGGGTAATAATATTATGTTCTTCCCCATTACTCCATAAAATAAGTACTTACCCATGAGTCCCAATCGTCCCAAAACAATATGTACAAGGATATGACTCGACTTAGCAACCATGTAATCAATTAGAAAGTTAACTTGGGGTTTAACAAATAACAATAATGCACTAAAAATGAGCGCATACACGGAAGGCTAAGGCGATTTGGTTGTACATTTAAGTGGAGTGTAACAAATTCTTCCTTTAAGTAAGATGCTTAAAGTTATAAAAGAAAAGATAGGCTCGGAGGGGTGTACTAGAGGTTTCGTGTACTAAAAATGAGTACAACGCTAAGGGTGTGGGAAAAATTAGTTGACTTAACTAGCCAAGTAATATGACTTAAATGGTCAAGTAATCATGATACGGGTTTAACACAAGGGTGATCCTAATGCCTCTTATCATGTAGTAAATCCTACCACACGAATGTAGTCTCACTAGCGGTCTCAGGATGCATCACTAACGCAAGTTCTAGAATCTAAATGCTACCGGTACACTCATAAGCACTAATAGTAAATGCTTTTCCTATCAAATCTAAAGGCGAACCTCACATTTTTGGGTGAAAAATTTTTCTGAATATACGGTTATGTGCTAGTCATACAATCTCCTATCCATGAGACGCTTGCTATGGCTAAAGTTTCACTCCTAAATGTTGTAAAAAAATTTAAATTTGGCGCTAAAATTACACTAACAAGTATTTCTCATAGTTTTATTACACATCTACCATTAAACAAAACAAACTCAAGCGAAAGTGCATATGTAAGGTATCATCTTTTTACCCTCCTCTTACACTTAAGATGAACATTGTCCCCAATGTTCAAGTAAAGAATGTAAAAGTGAAAAAGTAAAGAGAATGAAATCAAATACTCCCCTGATTCGCTCGGTATGGATTATAGGTGGGCCAGGTTAGATCTTCTTCCAAGAAAACGAACAATCAAAGCTTCCCTTCCAGAATATAAATCATCTCCTTGTCGAACATAACCTGTGAAACCTGACAAAATAGACAAGACAACCTCGCGTAAAATCGGCGGCATCCTATATAAGTTTCTAAATCCTAGAAAGCAAAGTAAGATATAATGCTTATGGAATGAAGTTTGCAGATTTCCTGGAGATTATAAAACTTAATAATTCACAAAAACCATAAGACTCCATTAGAAAAACAAAACTGGTAAAATTTCCAGATTTTTGACTCCTGACGCCGTCAAGAGTAAACCCCTGACGCCGTCAGAATGGACCTGCAGAAATTCTTATGTTAAGTTTCTGGAAAATTTATGGAAAAACTTGGTCCTACTTCCTGGAAAATCCTGCAAAACTTCATTATGACTCAATACAAGCATTTGACTCTAACAAATACGAATATACATGCTCATTTATTATTGTGGAGAATCATGATCGGTTTGTTTCTTAAAAACATATTTGGGGTTTTCCCTTACACTTATCTTTTGCAAAAATACTTTTAGGTTGGAGTTAAGACTAGGCCAAACAACATAGTAAAGTATTTCCACATTTTAATTGAAAAACATGATCAACCAACAATAAAAATAAACATGCATACGGAAGCAAATAACAATCAAACAAATAAAATCACACAAACATGGGTTGCCTCCCAAGAAGCGCTTTTCCTTATTTACGAGTCTTGTAGCTAGACTCAAAGTCATGGGTTACTACGTGATTCGGGTGAGTTCCTCATTGAGGACATCCTTGGGATCAAACTTAGGTTTCAACTTTCTATCGGTTTCCTTAGTATGGTATGACCTTTCAAACTTTTCTCCATCCGGATCATACAAGGTCATTCTAATATGCCATGACCCGTCACCTTCTTTAGGTGGCTTGTCCCACCTCCATTTACACTTATCTCCCTCTCTTTTCCATTTATTCCTCTCTATGTTGATGGGCATTACGCTTAATAACTCAATCATTTTCCTAAAGACTAACGGGTCCTCAAAGGGGTCTAGCTCTTCATCTCTAGCTATGAGTTGTTCTACCGAATGTGTCTTTTCAACAAAGTCTTTTTCTAGATAGAATGGGCATTGAGGTCCTATAAAGTTCCTTTCTATCCAAGGTCCATATCTAGATGGTCTCCTATTCATCTCTACCCAATGCAGTGTTGGTTCATCATCACAATCATAACTATGCTTCTTAACATCATACACCGACCAAGTATCGCCTTCTCCTACCGCTATCATGGATTCCTTGCAATCTATCATGGCACTAGTGGTTGCTAAAAATCCTCTTCCTACCAATAATGGGCATGTAGTGTCACTAACCATGTCTAGGACGTGAAAATCCGCTAATATAGTTAACCTTCCTACGTGAACAACTACATCCTTAACCATTCCAACCGGGTGGGCAATACTCCCATCCGCTAGCCCTATCAATACCTCCGTTTCCTCTAACTTTCCTAGCTTAAGAGCGGTGAATAAGGATAAGGGAATCAAGTTGAGGCTTGACCCTAAATCGGCTAGTGTGTCGAAAGCTTCAGATCTTCCTATCTTACAAGGCAAAACAAATATACCCGGATCATCAAGCTTTTTAGGCAACTTGTTTTGAACGAAGGCGGTCCCATTTTTACCTAGCTTATACTTCTCATATTTTTCTAGGAGGGCACTATAGTAAGGAGCACGCGCTAAGACATCAATGACGGGGCGTTCAAGGTGAAGTTCTTTGAATTCATCGTCAAGGTCTTGCGTAAGAGGTGTTTCAACTATGCTTTTGACCGGCTCTATAGTGGGTGTTTTATTTGATTGGTCCTTTTGGGGAACTGGGTTTTGTTTGAAACACGTGCTCGTTGATTTAACCGAGTAGTATTGTGGACACGAAGTGGGTGACGAAACTGAAGATATGGAATTAACGGTTAGTTTCGGATTCTTGACTGTGTCGCTTGGGAGTGCTCCCATTTCTCGGTCATTGAGAACTTTCAACAATGCATCAATTCTAGTGGTCATCTCACTTTGCTTTTGTTTGAAATCGGCTTCAAACTTGGATATGCGAGCTTCTTGAGATGCCATGAACTTTGACATCAATCCTTCAAGATTGTTGGTACTACCATAGTTGTTAGAAGGATTGTTGTTGAAAGTACGGTTGGATGGTGTACCGTTTGGTTGGTAACGATTAGGTGGGTTGGATGAATTGGGTTGATTTTGTTTCCACCTAAGGTTTGGGTGATTTTTCCATGAGGGGTTGTATGAATCACCGTAAGTGTTTGGCTCGGGCTTGAAAGTGTACCACTTATCTCCCGCTTCGTCGGTACGCGTGGATGCGTAGTCCGCAAAAGCTGTTCCGGGGAGTTCCACACAATCACGAGTGTCATGGGGACCACTACATAATTCGCATGAAGAAGTGATTTTGTTCACTTAGCTTGAAGGCTTCGGAGCATCGTAGGATTTCATGAGAAACTTGACTTGGTCCTCAAGTTTCATGATCCTACGGTCGGGAGTGCTAGAATTGTTCGAAGGCAAAAATATTGCCTTGACCGTTTTGTTCAAGTCGCGGGGATCATTCCAACTTTCGTTGTCATAGAGAGCAAGATCTTCTATGAGTTCCCATGATAGTTCCGCACTAAGATCACGTAGCTTACCACTGGCCGATTGGTCAATGGTTCGCCTTGTGGAGATGTCGATATGGTCATAAAAAATTTGGATTTGGAGCCAAAGATCTATGCCATGATGAGGGACTTTTTGGAGTAAGTCCTTGAAACGAGTCCATGCTTCATAAAGAGATTCATTTTGACGTTGTTGGAACATCAAGATGTCATTCCTAAGCTTAGTAGTTCTCCCCGGTGGGAAAAATTGAGCAAGGAAACGAGTGGTGAGATCATCCCATGTGGTGATGGATCCCGCGGGTAAATGCTCAAGCCATTGACTAGCTTGATCCCGTAGAGAGAATTGGAATAGGCGTAAACGGGTAGTCTCTTTAGTTTCAACACCTAGGTCTATGGAATCTATGATTTTGAGAAAGTCCTTAAGATGTTGGTTTGGATCTTCGGAACGAAGTCCATGGAATGCACATCCGCTTTGCACTAACCGGATGGTGTCGGATCGCAAGGGGGTCACATTGGCTCCGGTGAGCTCAATGGTGTTTCGGTAGCCTTGATGGCTAGGTCGGGAATACTCTCCTAAGGTTCGGGGCCTAAGGGGTTCTAATGGTGGGTTTTGTTGTGGTGGGATGACGGGTTCAAAGATGTTACCACCTTCCATGATGTCGGATGGTAAAGAGTGACGAACAAAGGCACGAAGAAATAAGATAGACTAAAGAAGACCTAAAAATAAAAATAAAATCTTACTAGAAAGGAATCTAGCAAGTAGACCTAATAAAAAGAAATCCTAACCTAGACAATAACTATTCCCCGGCAGCGGCGCCAAAAACTTGATGCGTGAGAACCGCAACAGGCTTTACCTCTCGAGGGATCTCGAGAAGCTTACAACCCCCACCAGGCAGTGTACCTGATCGTTGTAGTATAGTATAGTGACAAGTACCGGGGGATTGATCGTTCAGCTTAGGAATAGTGTCGCTAGGATTAGAAAGCCTAATTTACTAGTTCTAATGGTGAGGGATGATTATTTTTGTCTTTTTATATTTTATGGAAAGCAAGTAAAATCTCGGGTTTTGAAGGAGTGGGCGGAATTAGTTGCTATTCAACTAACCCAAAACTAAGATGCAATCAAAATAAAATAGTAAAAATGAAAATAAACTAATTATACTAAGGTTGTGAGCAGTAATTGGAGAAAATGTGTTTACTTAGACTTCACTACTCCCTAGATATCTTTTACACGTTAATTACTTGTTATAATTGCATGGATGACGGATCGTATTCCTTAATACCATTCATGGGGTGGCATATATAACTCCCCAATTCTATGAGCTCTTATCTCCTCCTACACCATGACCCAGCACAACTATAGGGATTGTAAACAGTGGCTCATGCATTAAATACAACCAATAAAGACCTAGTACGCCTCGGTTCATGTTTCTTAAGACGTTCAAGCATGTTACCATTTGGAGATCTGCCAGTTTTCTTAAGCCTAACATATAAATCATTCATCCAAAACAAGAATAAACAAGTAATCAACACATAATCAATATCTAGGTTTCATTAGATCTAAGCAAACACAAAGGAGATCTAGCCTAGCATAATGGAATTGAGACAAGAACAAGATATAGACAACCAACACATAGACATATTGATTGAATTAGAAGAACACTTATCTCAATTACAATGCAAGGTATCAAGGGTTTGGAACCCTTGAAAAACCTGTAAAAGTTTCACCAAATTCGTCTTTAGGGTTTCTCCAAAACTTCTCTCTAACTTCTCCCTTTTTAATGTAAAAACTAGAAAACTATATATAGGAAAACTGGGCTGACGGCGCCAAGACAACCATGTGACGCCGTCACCTCGCCGCCAAATACTTCCTCGGACGGCCTTGATCTACTTATGACGGCCTGTGTGACGCCGTCACCAACCACGGTATTTTATTTTTGGCCTTTTGACGCCGTCAGGATGACTTTTGACGCCGTCATCAACTACGGTATTTTATTCTTGATGTCTGACGCCGTCAGGGTGTAACTCTTGACGCCGTCACCTAGTGTTTCCAGCATGGAAAATTGATACTTTGCCGTTTTCTTCGCTTTTATGCTCCAAAAACGTCCAAAATGGCTTCTTTTCCAGAATTCACTCTCCAAGTACCTAAAATCACAAAAGAAATGATTTAGGGCAATATTTGATCAAATAAAGTCGGATTCGGGCTTAAATGACCCCTTAAAAACGGATCATTTTTCGCCTCATCAGGCCCAGAGTAATATTACACATGACGGCGTCAAATCTGGATCTAGGCAATCCGATCTCATTACGGGCGGCGAGTTGACGGTGTCAGAAATTACTTCTTGACGCCGTCACCCTGTAAAATCTATATATAGTTTTGTAATTTTCATTCAAAAGAGAGGAGAAAAGTAGGGTGTAACTTTGGAGAAACCCTAGCACAAATTTTACTGCTTTTTCAAGGGTTTTTACCCTTTTAAATCTTTCATGTCAATTTGAGATAAGTACTTTTTCAATTCGATCAACATGTTTATGTGTTGCTTGAATATATCTTACACTTGTCTTGAATTCAACATGCTAGGCTAGATCTCTTGTGTGTTTGCTTAAATGTAGTGAAACCTAGATGTTAATTATGGGTTGATTGTTTGTTTATAATTGTTACGGATGAATGATTTCGATGTTAGGCTTAAGAAAACTGGCAGACTTCCATATGGTAACATGCTTGAACGTCTTAAGAAACTTGAACCAATGCGTACTAGGTTATTATGGTTGTATTTAATGCATGAGCGAATTCTAATGATCCCATGTTAGGAGCTTTTAACGGCTCGACATAGGAGTGAAGTAGGAGCTTATAGAGTTGGGGAAGTACGTACGCCACCCCACGAATGGTATTAAGGAATATAACCCGTCATCCATGCAATTGTAACAAACTATCAACCTGTAAAAGATATCTAGGGAGTAATGAAACCTAAGTAAACACAACTCTCCCTATTATTGTTCACACCACTAGTTTAATTAGATTTATTTTCATTTCTGTTATATTATTTTGATTGCATCTTAGTTATTGGGTTAGTTGACTAGCAACTAATTCCGCCCACTCTTCCAAAAACCGAGATTTTTAATTGCTTTTATAAAAATATAAAAATACAAAAAGAATCATCCCTCACCTCTAGACCTAGTTTTTAGGCTTTCTAATTCTAGCGACACTATTACTGAGTTGAACGATCAATCCCCCGGTACTTGTCACTATACTATACTACAACGATCAGGTACACTGCCTGGTGGGGGTTGTAAGCTTCTCAAGATCCCCTGAGAGGTAAAACCTGGTGCCAATTCCCACGTATCAACGTTGTCAACTACAATGCAAACTCCTTTTGGAACTGGGTTGTAGCCATGTTCAACACGGTGACAATCGAAACAACGCTATGGTCTCGGGTAAATGGAGAAAAATCAACTGTGAATGTCACAAATTCAATCCTATTTACAAACAGTTGCGGCTTACAACCGGGGACAATCATAGTGTTTGTCTCATGAATGCAATGACAATTTTTAAAGAACGCTATGGTGGAAAAAAGCTTCGAATATTTTCACGTGTGGGAGGTTTTGAGAAACCACCCCAAATGGGTCGAATAAATTACTTAACGGTATTTTTATTTTCATATCGTATCGTATTGTAAGGATGTATGATTTGTTTTCGTTTCGTATCGTATTGTAATGTATTTTTATTTTCAAGGAAATGAATTTATTTAAAAGAAACATACTTAATAGAAACATACTTAAACGTTACATAAACATAAAATAAAAACGATACTAATTAAAGCATCACATAAAAATAAACTTAAACTTAAGTTGTAATCCGAGTGATCCTAGGTTTGAGAGTTGTCATTGCGGTAACCGTCGTCGTAAGGATCAAAGCTCGCAAACTTCTCTGCTTCTAACTAAGTTTCCAACCTGCTCAGCTCCCACTCTTTGTCAGAGTTCCAACCACCATCATCAGCTGTCACATTTTCCTCAAAACTTAGCTGAAAGTTATCTAGATGAGGCAGCTGTTGTTGCTGCTCAACAACTCTTGGTGCATCAGATGAAGTTGATGCACCTTCCACTCTTGGTGCATCACCAGCTGCCACATTTCCCTCATAAGTCCAACGGATCTAGTTGGATTGTTGGGCCTGTATCTGATTCACACAACCCCACAATGTATCAGCAACCACAGCGTCTTTGCAATATTCATCGTACAAAAACTGATCGATCACAGCTTTTCGATCTTTAGAGATGTCTTTGCACTCTGTGTATCGTGTTCTCAGTCGTTGTTTGAGTGCCTTTGCGAGCTCAAACTTCTGAATGACTTCGATAATTGCCTCTTGTCGTTGCGTATCGTCTTTCTCAACTTGTTTTTGGATATACGTTTGGAGTTGTTTGACAGAATGAGAGAGTTTGCAAGTCATTTTTTTTTGTTCGCGCAAAATATAAGTATTTTAGTGGCTTTTTTTGTTGGTGAGAATACAACTATAATTAAGTGGGTATTTATAAGGTTTAATATATATATATATATATATATATATATATATATATATATATATATATATATATATAGGGAGACTTTTTTACGAGAACCATTTTATCTGCGAGAACTGAGAGAACCACCTAAAACATACATGCACACCTTTTAAAATTTAATAAAAATACATGCAAATCATTAATAATCGTAAGTATCCACCTACGTTCTTCAATATCATCATTAACTCATCATCTTTTTTCACAAAAACCTTACACACGGCCGCAATATTGTCATTGCACACCTTATAAGAACATACATGCACGCCTTCAAAGAAAAATTTTGTTTTTCCAATTTCTTATCAAATTCTTTAGAACAACTATGTTTTTTTTAAAAACATATATGTTGTTTTTAGAACATATGTGCATAAATACAATTATTGAAGGCGTGCATATATGTTTTTTGTGGTTCTCTCAGTTCTCGCAGATAAGATGGTTCTCGTAAGAAAGTCTCTCTCTCTCTCTCTCTCTCTCTCTATATATATATATATATATATATATATATATATATATATATATATATATATATATATATATATATATATATATATATATATATTGAAAAATAGTCGTTATTTTCAAACGGATCTATTATTGTGTTTGTTTTTTTTGAAATTCAAATGTATACGTTTAAAGGTTGAAGGGGCTGTTTTGTAAAATTGTTTTTATTCAATTCATATGTTCACAACGCGAGTTAAGCTGGTAACACAAATGGTAATGCACGTCCAACGCACAAGATGGTGAAAACGTGATAACGCCGTTTTCTCGATGCCAGCTAGGCAATAACGCCGGTGCGGCGTTACGATTCCCTGCCTCTTAGAGTCCTAAAATCATTGCCTCAAAATTCATATCAGTTCACACATTAGGCTATGTGCTTTTTAGCAAGCACATTTTTGCAACACGTAGTAGAACATAAATTATGCTTGTATATTCCCCTTATCTGATTTCATAAACTTTTAAGGCAGATTTAAAAAATCAAATAAGCAGTCATCAACTAAAATAGTCTTGTTTCAAACATATAAAAGTAATAAAACCATGTGATTCTTTAATTAATGACACAAGCATATATCGTCCTTTACGATAAAGGCACTTTTATATTCTACTGGGGCCTTAAAATAATTTTTATACTTATATAGTAACTATAAGGCCAAAAATTAAACGTCCAACACTACAAACTTCGACTCAACGAAGACGGTATTAACAGTTTTAGACAAGTACGTTTTTAGTGGTTTATGGTTTTGATTTTTTTTAATACTTAACCACGTATTGAACTGTTTGATCTATTCGTGTTTTGGCATACTTGTTTCAACTTAATCAACGTGAGTAACGTCATGCATGCATTCAAACTATTCGTGTTGAAGGGGCCAGGGCCTTATTTGAAATAACGAACAAGACCCTCAAAATTCACGGGATATGTCCTTGTCAATAACCTATATATCAGTTATAACCATTATCATCAAGTGGTAACGAGTTCTGCAGTTTTCCCTATCATACTCATACATGATCCATCATGATCACCATGAGCTAGCACCAACGGACAGCTATTTTGCAAGACGCATAGCCTTTGATGGAACTATTTAAGATTGTGCACAAACCATAGCAAGCAAAACTACACGATTCTCTTTTTGGGTGCTTTAACGATTATAAATATGATTTGTACTCTTGGGAGTCAATGGAGATAACTTTAAAACTGATATGAATTTCTTGGTTTTCTAGAATAACTCGGAAACTAACTTTCATTACAGCTTGTAATAAGTATTGCATACAAGAAAATATGGCCAATACCGAAACAAAATTCATTAAGATATTAACTTTTAGATTTAATTTTACTGCTTGTTTGGAATGAAGAGCAGAACCATTGACTTACTACAACTTTTTTTTGTCTATGGGTACCATCTAAATCACAAAATATACAATACTTCGCTGCAATTAAATGCTCATTTTGATCTTATCGTAATTTAAAGTGTTTGGTCGAATGAATTAAAAAGTGAATAAAATATGATGATAAATAATATTTAGAGCGTGTTTGGTTTTCTATCTGGAATCGTAATTAGTATGAATTTAATGAAATGGGATTAAATATATGATTACCATTCCTTTTTTATTAGTATTAAAGTTGAGGTATAGTTATCATCTATATATCTCATCCAACAACTCAAAGTTTCCTAAGTGATGGAAACCTAACCCTCTCCCTTCCTATCAATCAATCATTCTTATTTCTACATTTAATTCTGAATCATGCATACAAAACATATTTTTATTGGATTCAAACCATTCCTTCATTTCGAAACCCGTCTACCAAACATTCCCATATTATTTAATAAGGAGATATAAATTAGGCCATAAAAGATATTAACACAGGCTATTTTGATAATTCCAAAGCAAAAGAAACATCAGCTCGAAAGAGCAATGCCCAATAGCAAGGCCTCGTCGAAGCACGACAATGACCGAGAATATCAGATCCATAGTAAGCATATATTTGTCCACGAACTTTACAACCCTGAACTTCATTAGCAGTTTTATACCTTATCTACACAGCAACATCTACCGCATCCTTTATTAGTATGTAATGCATCTCTGTAAACCCATCCTCGCCTTTAACATCAATAAAACAGCACTGGTTATCCAAATTCTTGCCCCAAATATTTAACAAGTCTAACTTAAACTTACTACTGCAAAGTTCAAAACATTTCTTCTCTGTAGTAACATAGATCTCCATAATAATCTCAATGGAAGAAGAAAATGCAACTGAATTAGGAGAACTTGGGTTGCCAAGGCATATACTCATCGTCGTGATGTTTATCGGATGACACCATTCATGGTCGAATAGAGGGACATAAGCAAAATCAGGCTCCAATAAGTGAGATCCCCATCTGGTATTAACCCATACTTGTCTGATATGGCATTGAATCCAAACATCTTACCCGTTTCAAACTTGGGATATGTTGTAATAAAGGGACGAATGGAGAACACCTCAAATCGGGAATTCCTACTGATGAAAATCAAAACAACAACCACAAATTAAAATAAAAAATAAATTAGATAACTATAGTCCTTGTCATGTATACACTAGACATGAAAAACACTTCTGCATGACATAGTTTATACATGCTGGTTAAGGGAAACATCTTGAAACTCCGATTCATAATAAATGGTTTTTGTGTCACGTTTGGGTAATTTCGAAAATACTAATATTAGCAATTCTTTATAAAACCTAACATTATTGAAACTTTCGTTTAAATTATATATAAAACTTGAGTTGTCAATGTTGGTGACACAAACAAATTATCTTTTATCAACTTAAATTCAGAAATTAAAAAAGAAATAACTACAATGGTTGAAATGAAAACGTACGTTGAAACTCACTAAAAGATAGCTAGTTTGGGCCATTTCATAACCAAACAAACTGTGAAATTAGTTTTTCAAAACCGGTTAAAAAACTAATCAAAACGCAATTTTGATTATGTATATGATATTACAATTATAAATTACAAAATGGCCCAACCTTTAAAAAAAGTAAGTTACAAAATGACCCAACGTTTACAAAATATCATTTTTCAAAGGCATAATGAAAAGGTAAATTACTTTATGCATTACAACCCTATATTTCTACTTAAATTGCATGAAATGAAATACACGAAGCATAGAAATATTGATTATTTGATTTTTATAACCAGCTTTAAAATTTATGAAATTTGATAAAGTGAATTACAAGTACAATTTATGTTCTAGTGATCAAAACAAGATAAACCACGTATTGCATAAATGTGCTTGCTAAAAAGTACATAGTATTATATGTGAACTGATATGAATTTTAAGGATATGATTTTAGGACTGTGGTTGAGATTGATCAAAGAATGTAGTTAGTTGTTTTTTTAGAGTGGTTCATTGTTATTAAAGTGATGATTATAATAAAATAATAATAATAATAGTAATAATAATAATACGTAGTAATAATAATAACAATAATTGGACATTTCCCCAATGCCGAAATTATATAAACTTTGGCTCGGAAATGATTCTATTTAACTATTTTCAGACACAATATATATGGTTATCCTTGCATGGGATTCTTGCTTTATTACTACTTATTTGATTACAACTATTTTTGACACAATGGATTAATATGATTAGCCAAACACCCCTTTAATTTTATCGACTTGTTTAATATAATCTAATCCAACACTAATTATGAGCGTACAAGAAAAGACAAATGTATGGCATATATTTACAAAGATATAGTAGATGTCTTAACTCTTAAGTCACTTTTTTTATATTGATAATGATCACCTGTCAAGATATAGATATTGAGACATTAAAAAAAAAGTGAGATTTTACTTTTTTTATTTCCGAGACCACCTATTTCAACAAGAAAAGAGTTGTTTTGCTTTTGTACCATAAAATAAAAGCAGGGGGTTTTGATCATCAGTTCGAGCAAACATATTAAATAGTAGTAGGAAAGTGGTGTTCGCTCCTGCAAAAAAAAAATCAAAAAATATAATTGATTCGATAATCTTAGTATTGTATTTGTGTGTGTGTTTAAAACCTGAGTATAAATAATATTTAACGTTAATGAATAGCGTTACATATTGGTAGATGAAAGTTAAATGTAAGTGCGGTGGGTGGTTGAAAAACCTTAATGTTAGGCTATGTTTGGCGGAGGCTAATGAGGGGCTTATTGAGGCTTGAGCTTTTTAAATAATCAGGCTTATAAAATAAGTATCGTTTGTCAAAAGGCTTATGGAAGGGCTTATAAAATAAGTTGGCTAAAAACTTTAGTCTCATAAAAGGGGCTAAAAACTTTAGCCCATGGCTTTTAAATAATAAATTACTTATTTACCGACAAAAATATCTAACATATACAAAAACTCATTTAATTATGTCATTTTTAGTAATTTTGCAATAATAAGCCCAGCCCCGGCCCATTTGCCAAACAAGTTTATAAAAATACAAATTTTAATTTCGGCTTATAATATAAGCCCCAGGACCAGCCCTAACCTAAGTCCATTTCGCCAAACATACCGTTAGTCATATAGTATACACACTACAAAAAAGACTGAAACTAGCAATTCTTGTATTTGATCCAAGCAAAACCCACAAATAAATCTAACAACATAAAAACAAAACATTCTTGTATACAAATAAAATAGAAAAAACAAAAAACATACATCCTTTTTCAAAAAAGAATAAAACCAATGAAAATCAGCATGAAACATATATATATATATATATATATATATATATATATATATATATATATATATATATATATATATAGAGGTGGGATCATGAAAAAAGTCCACTTTTGTAGAAAAGTGAGAAAAGTGTACAAATCAACCCCTCATTTTTTTCACACCAAACTACAGGGACCTAATTGTATTTTCCTTCATTCTTTAAGGAGTTTTTGTAAATTTGCACCCTACCCCCCCCACCCCCCACCCCCCACCCCCCACCCCCACCCCCCCCCCCCGCCGAATTTTTTTTTTTTTTTTTCCCGCCAAAAAAATTTTTTTTTTTGGGCCAAAAAATTTTTTTTTTTGGGCCAAAAATTTTCCCGCCAAAATTTTATAACCCAGATGCACCTTTTTTTTTAGTGCATCTAGGTTATAAAAATTGGTGCATCTCAGTTATCTGAGATGCACCAATTTTTATAACCCAGATGCACCTTTTATTTTTAGTGCATCTCAGTTATAAAAATTGGTGCATCTCAGTTATAACTATGATGCACCAATTTTTATAACCCAGATGCACTAAAAAAAAAAGGTGCATCTGGGTTATAAATTTTTGGCGGGAAATTTTTTGGCCCAAAAAAAAAAAAAAATTTTTTTTTGCTCCAAAAAAAATTTTTTTTTGGCGGGAAAAAAAATTTTTTTTTCGGGGGGGGGGGGGGGGGGGTGGGGGGTGGGGGCATGTTTGCAGACATACCCCTGAAGTTTGAGATGTTTCAAATTAAACCCTATAACCTTTTTTTCTCACTTTTCTACCAAAGTGGACTTTTCTCTAGAACCTTACCCTATATATATATATATATATAGTATTAGGTTCTTTTCAGAACTAAATAAATTGCGAGAACTGCAAGGACCAATATAAAACATCAATTTTTTCATCAATGGACTATATTGGCGGTGGCATAAGGATAATAAACTAAAAGTTGAAGTTTAATTTTGTAAATGAGACAAGGGCACTAAAGTAGATTAATGAGCTTAAACCAAACTAAAAAAAGCATTTGCCTAAGTAAATCCAAATAAACACATAGATAATAGATTTACTTAACCTAAGAAAATACTGAATAAGCTTTGAAGTACATCACCAAAGAATTAAGTACATATATTATCAACACATTTAACTATTAGGAACAAACAAAAGCACAAGTTAACTAAAAATGTAAAATGATATACCCTAATTAAAAGCTAGCCAGGTTCTTGTGACGGTAAGGGCACCAACAAATCTATAAAATAAATAATAATAATAATAAAAAGAGTAAAAAATATGGGTATATAGAAAAGAATTTTTAAAACGTGAAAAAGATATAAATTTATGAGAAACGCTAAAAAAATACCTCAAAAACTAGCGGGTGGTGGTGGGTTTCGGTGTTAGGAGGCTCAGTGGTGGTGGGTGTCGATGGTGGTGGTGGGATGCTAGTGTTATTATTTGGTGTGTGTGTTTTTCTTTATGTGGGAGAAAGAGTAAGTACATGAGAGTAAATTCATGAGAGTAAATGGGTGTAGTGGATATGCATTTGTTTGTTGTGTCGTAAATGAACGAGAGTAAATGCATGAGAGTAAATGGGTGCAGTGTGTAGGTATTTATTTGTTTTGTGGTGAATGAATGAGAGTAAATGGGTGCAGTGGGTAGGTATTTGTTTGTTTTGTGGTAAATGAAGTGAATTTTTTATTTTATTTTTTCAAAAAACAAGATAACATATTGATTAAGATCGAGAATTGAGGAAAAAAAAGTCTTGCCACGATTAATAAAATATTACACTTGTGAATCTATTGAACTTGAATCTTTGATATTTTCCTTGTACTTGAACTAAAAATTTGATGTTGCTGCTCTTCCACTTGAATCTTTGTTGTTGCTTGCTTTGGTAAACGAAGTGATCACTTAGCAAGGCATTCAACAGATCGACAATTAATAATGGTCGTCTAAATGAACAAACACCAATAAAGGTGTGGAAGACTATATGTTCATCCAGGCATTTTTTTTGTTGCAAAAATCACCTAGATGGACATTCGGGGGAAATGGTTTATGAAAAGAAGACACATTTTCAATTTTCGTGACCTCAAAAGGGTGTGGTGCGAAATGCACTTGGCACTTCCACCATGAGACACGCGCAAATACTTGTCCCTCTATTTTTATAAACCGACATGCATTCGCCTCATGGCCCACATTGGAGTCCACAAAAAGTCACAAATGTATTTTGTTTGGGACTTGGAAGCATATAACAAGTCCATTTTAGTTTAGAAACCTTGACTTGAATTATCGTCAAGTTTTTCTATCGTTAAGAATACTAATATCTATACAACCCATATTTCAATACGATTGGTCGAATCAAGTTTGTTTTGTAAACTAGCCTTTATGGATACTTTCAAGCTACTTGAGTTTCAAGATCAAGCTCAATTACTCTTGCTACGAGTTTGATCTAGTGCAAACAACTTTAAAGCATCAAGTAAAGGCCACAATTAAAAACATATATACGAATCCTATTTATCCACCCACAATTTATGAGTATCAGACAAGACTTTTTTGGCCCAATACAATTTATAATCACGCATATATTTCATCCCTATCAGACAAAGATATGATCATAATACATAAGATACATTGCAATTCAAAATGAACTAACAAAAAATGTGTTCAAGCATTAGTCTTGTAACATAAGAAAGTTGCAATAACACGGTAAAGAACATCAGAAATGATAGGAACAAGATCAAGATGTATCTTCAGATTCTTGCCTTTGTGAAGTTTGGTTGTTCGTTTAAAATATTCCCATTTATGTAGTTTATAACATGATCCTTAGGTTGGTCTCGTGGGTTTCTTGCATCAATCGTGTATGTCCTGAGCTCCAAATTTTTGTGAAGGTATATCTTGTGAGGACGAACAAAAGTTTTAATAATTGTCTGTCAAATAAATATATGTAGACATAAATAAATTTTGAATTTAATTAAATGAATACATTGACTTCACAAAGTTATAGGTTGTCTCCTTTTTCATGACACACCAATATGTGGAATGAACTCAAAATGAAAACATTTTTACCCTCAATATATTAGCCATCTATTCTGAACCAGAAACCAAACCACCCCTTATATACCACTTTTCAATAGAAAATTTATTTACAAACCTTAAGATTGCTGTTATTTTCATATCAGTAAACATGCATACTAACTACTCTACTTAAAATGACTTTCATTAAACCAAAACAGTCAAATAGAGCTTTCCTTTTGATCAAGCAAAAAGAAAACAATTCAAGGTAACTTATCACTAAGAGAACCAAGAATACTAGGCCGAACGAATATGGCTCGTTACTGTGAGCCACATCACACGTTCCAGCGCTATTAGAGGGCGCACCACCACCACCGGGAGGCGCAACACCAACAGGAGCAACCGAAACACCACCAGATTCTTGTGCAGGGGAGCTCATATGGGCAAATCCCTTTAGACCTTCTGCAATAGATGTGTAATAAATCGGGATCCCAAGTCTCAAAAGGACCCCGATGACAAGCATTTGATAAAGAAAAAGCGATAATAAAATAAGTAAAATAAAAATAAAAAGGAAAATCTATTAATTTAACAAAGAAAAATATACCATGCTCATCAAGATTACAAAACGGACTACAAAGCCGGTTGCTCTTCCATTCCTTTGACCGATATTTGGATTTTGGTTGGCC
Organism: Artemisia argyi; assembly: GCA_030686995.1. Taxonomy (NCBI): domain Eukaryota; kingdom Viridiplantae; phylum Streptophyta; class Magnoliopsida; order Asterales; family Asteraceae; genus Artemisia; species Artemisia argyi. The sequence goes on along the minus strand of CM060695.1, from coordinate 9,806,457 downwards.
ACAACCACTCGAGGTGCAAAGGTAACTCGGAACAGAGCCAACACGACCCGTACGCCTTGAACCACTAACCACTCGGCTAAGGAGGCGGCATCGTTACCCGGAGTGGTTACATATGACCACAGAGCCTCTACACGTACAGTGGCGGAGCCAGAAAATTTGATTGTCGGGGGCAAAAAAATTTCTCCGTACGAAGCATATAATCGTTATCGTAAGAGCATTGTAACCGAGCACACGTTGCATCAACAAAGATGCAACAAAAGATGAGGAAGAAAATGCTACAAGAAACAGATTATTTTGAGGAAGAAAATGCCGAGCACACGTTTCATTGACCAAGCATTCATAGAAACAGTTTATTTTGAGGAAGAAAATGCAACAAGAAACAATATAACCAAGAAGAAAATATAACGAGGCAAAAACTTGCAAAAAAAACACTTGCTATATGTCAGGTATGTTTGGCGAAATGGGCTGGGGCTGGGCCTGAGACTTATACTATAAGCCGAAATTAAAATTTATATTTTTATCAACTTGTTTGACAATGGAGTGTGGCTGGGGCCGGGGCTGGGGCTTATTATTGCAAAATTACTAAAAATGACATAATTAAATGAGTTTTTGTATATGTTATATATTTTTGTGGGTAAATAAGTAATTTATTTTTTCAAAAGCCCCGGGCTAAAGTTTTTAGCCCCTTTTATGAAGCTAAAGTTTTTAGCCGACTTATTTTATAAGCTCTTCCATAAGTCTCATGAAAAATGAGACTTAATTTATTAGCCGACTTATTTTAAAAGCCCAAGCTCCTATAAACCCCTTGCCAAACACAGCCGTAGTACGGAAAGAAAATTACACAAATAGAGTTTATTTTGAAATAATAAAAAATACAAGAACCACATAGACACGTTGTGTACGTCGAGTAAACAATAACATCTACAACTATTGTTTATAATTTGGCATTCTGTATAATCATTCCATACATATTCTCCTTAACACAAGAAAATTGAAAAAGTAGCTTATTTAAAGTAATAGAAGTAACAACATAAAAGTCATAAAGTACAAAATCAGTAGCTTTTAGGATTTCTTCTTGAAGAATACTAAACATTCACATTCTAAGATTTACAAACTTTCAATAATGTATAAATAAAACCTAACAAAACCTGCCTTTCAAAAAAAAAAAAAAAAAAAAAAAAAAAAAAAAAAAACCAACAAAACCTACTAGAAATTAAATGCTAAACTAGAAAGTGAGAATATGCAACACAGCAAGAAAATTATACTTGTTTATTATAACATTATGTTATTTAAATCTATTTTTCTTTACTTCTCTCATAGCTAGCATAGCGCCTACTCACCTAGCCATCTATGCATCATCTTCTCCACCTCTCTTTTTGAACAACTTCTTAAAAACTAACAGATTCAAAGAGGGCACCTTCGTTTCTATGTTGAGGGCACCACCATTAAAATTTCAAAAAATCAAAAAATTAGCATTTGAAAATAGAACTACTAAAGAAAGTGTTGGGGGCAAGTGCCCTCCATACTTTGTATGTGCCTCCGCCCCTGTACACGTACATTAGCAAGAAGGAAGTAAGTTGAGGAAGATTAAATTTTAAGAAAGGGTTGATAGCAAAAGGTAGATAGACATATCACAACACCTATGGCTTGTACGACCATAGAAAGCGTTGTAGTCCAGCAACTTCTGGGGAGCTTCGTCAGAAGTTAAGACAAGTGTGCCGAGAATGAAAAACGCGAGCTCTAAAAGAATAAATTAAAAAACGTAAGAAACAAGTAAAAGGGTTTTAGCACCGAAAAGTGAGCTTACTTTCAATAATATCTAATTCGATTAACGATTCATCTTCATGCACATTTGAACTTGACAGTTTAGCTGCATCCATAAGGTAATCTATCTATTTTCACAGTTAGCTTGTTAATAGCTAGTTATTTGACATCAATTAGACCGATAGGAAGAATACTTAGATCACTATAAACCGTTTTTTAGCCATAGAGTGATAGTTACTTCACTTCCGTTTTACAAATGGTAGAAAAAGAGAAGCTAATTACTTGACTTCCATTTTACAAATATTTTTAAGATTTGTGAATAAGGTGACATGCAGTAGTAGGGAAGGTATATATACATGTGTGACACATGATGTGTCGTATGTTCTATTTAGGAAAGTGTATGTACTATGGGCCGATATGCAGGGCCCGATATTGGAAGTGCAAGATGATCAATGGATCGAACATCACCTGGTTAAAAATTAAACGATGCTTAGATGAACAAAGTGTATGTCACCTTGTACTTTTATGCTCAGGGTATGTAAAAGGACGATGCTAGTGTCATTAATTAAATAATCACATGGTTTTATATGTTTGAAAAGACAAACATCACGTATACGTAGATATTTGGTTGATGACTGCTTATTTAATTTGATTTTTTAAATCTGCCTTAAAAATTTATGTAATCAGGTAAAGTGAATTTACAAGTATAATTTATGTTCTAATGATCAAAACAAGATAAACCATGTATTGCATAAATGTGCTTGCTAAAAAGTACATAGCTAATATGCATTTTGAGGCTGATTTTAGGACTGGTTGAGACTATTCAAAGCATGTAGTTATTCATTTTTTTAGGACTATGGTTGAGGCTATGATTTTTGGACTGTGGTTGTTGAGACTATTCAAAATACTACTCTTTTGCCAAAGTATTGTACCAAAAATGCATACAATGTACAGAAAAATACATTCCATAACTATAGAAATATTTAAGCCCAATCTTTGCAATTTTCGGAAGCCTAAGCAATATGTTAAAACCACTCATCCCATAACCCAACTCGTTTGAAGTTTAATTATCAGCCCAACAAAAAAACGGATCAAGCCTAGTAACTTTGACAAAAGCCCTAATTATACGGGCATTAAAAACACATTACAACCATAATACACTCACCCTAATTTCACACACTCATCATAAACTTCTCTTCCGATCCAAAACACAAGAACGCAAGCTGCTTCATCTCTATCTTCTCATTTTAACAACAACAACAATGATAGTTAAAAGGTATGATGTGTCTTGATCGAATTGAAGAAAGGACATAACACGATTGTTATGTTCCTTATCTTTTAAGGGGGCAGTTATCCCCACCCTCCCTAATTTTTTTATTTTAAAAATTTTTTTTTATTATTATTTTTTTAATAATTTTGCTAATATAAAAAAACTATAAACCTCAAAGTGCGGAACAGAAAATACGGAACATAAATTGACAAAAAACTGTGTTGTAATGAAATAAAAGAGTGACAAGAAGGGGACAAAACGAATATTCCCAACTAGGGAGGTCCGGTTAACATAACTCATCTTTTATTATTTGGATAGTTAATGAAACTGTCTTCAAAATGATGACTATATGAGTACCAAAAAGGGATAACCTGAGATAAGCATTTTTTTTTTTTTTTTTAAATTTTATTACGTTTTTTTTTTTTTTTTTTTTTTTTTTTTTATGCTTTGTCTTCAAAATAGATCTAAGAGGATCTTTGAAATCTCACACTGAGGTCTTTTATTAAGTAAATGCAAATGAGCCACTAACAAATTTTTTCATTAATTAAACGAGACATTACAAAATGAATAAAAATTATTTTTTACATTTGATTATTAATCTCTAATAATTCCCATGCCTATTAGGGATCGGCGAACCTAGGCTCAACGTTGTAATAGTCGCACCCCTCTACCTCGATAAGCCTGTTGTCTATCAGTGGTTGCACCGCTTCTTTAAACTGGCTGGTGTTATCCCAGTCGTCCGCCCTTATAAACCTACCACCACCTAGAGGTCGTACACCTTCAACAGCTTCATCTGCATAAACACAAAAATATTTTAATATATTCATCTAAAATATTTTAATATATTCATCTACGTAAAAATTATTTTTTACATTTGCTACTCTTTCATCTACGTAAACACAAAATTTTTAATATATTCATCGGGTACAATCTCTTTTCAAAAAAATAAAAAAATAGTTGAATGCTCAGAAGAAGTTATTTCAATTACGGGACATTTCCCCAATGCCGAAATTATATAAACTTTGGCTCGGAAATTATTTCTATTTAACTATTTTCAGACACAATATATGGTTATCCTTGCCGCGGTATTCATGCTTTGTTACTAGTGATTTGATTACAACTGACACAATGACAATATATGGTTATCCTTGACACACTGGATCAATAAGATTAGCCAAACACCCCCCTTAAGTTTATCAACTTGTTTAATATAGTCTACAACACTAAATATGAGCTTATGAGAAAAGACAAACAATGGGCATGTATTTATAAAGATATTGTAGACGTCTTAAGTCACATTTTTTATATTAACGATGATCACCTGTCAAGAAATAAATATTAATAAGAAAAGATAATGAGATTATACCTTTTTATTTCCGAGACCATCTATTTCAACAAGAAAATTGTTGTTTTGCTTTTGTATCATAAAATAAAAGTAGAGGGTTTTGATCACCAGTTCGAGCAAACATATTAAACAGTGGTAGGAAAGCGGTGTTCGCTGCTGCAAAAAAAGATCAAAGAGTATAATTGATTCAGTAATCTTAGTATTGTATTTGTGTGGGCGTTTAAAACCCAACAAAGAATGTAAATAATCTTTAACGTTAATGAATAGCCTTAAATTTGGTAGAGGAAAGCTTAATATAAGTTGGGTGGTGGTTGAAAGACCTTAATGTTGGTCATATAGTATACACACTACAAAAAAGAATGAAACTTACCATTCTTGTGTTTGATCCAAGCAGAAGCCCACAAATAAATCAACATAAAAACTCTTTTAACATAAAAACAATACATTCTTGTATACAAATTAATAAAATAGAAAAAACAAAAAATATACATCCTTTTTCAAAAAAGAACGAAACCAACATAAAAACGTACTTTATTATATAAAAAATCAGCATGAAAACATACATTATTTTTTTTAAAAAAATCTAATTATTTTTCTATATTAACATTAAATGCTTAAAAAAAGATAGATTGATGAGCCTAAAACAAACTAAAACTTAAAAAAAAAAAAAAAAAAAAAAAAAAAAAAAAAAAAAAAAAAAAAAAGTTCATTTCTCTAGATAAATCCATACAAATAAATTTATTTAACCTAAAAAAACACTGAATAAGCTTTTGAGTACATTCATTTAAAAATAAAAAACATAGGAAAAGCATTTATCAAACTTATACACAAACTCATAATGAATTAGTTTACTTATATCACCAAAGAATTAAGTACATATATTATCACCACATTTAACTATTAGGAACAAACAAAAGCACAAGTTAACTAAAAATGTAAAATGATATACCCTAAATAAAAGCTAGCCAAGTTCTTGCGACGGTAATGGCACCAACAGAAAAAGATATTGGTCTATAGAAAAGAATCTTTAAAACATGAAAAAGATATGAATATATGTAAGAAACACTTAAAGAATACCTCAAAAACTTGCGGGTGGTGGTGGGTTTTGGTGGTAGGAGTCTTAGTGGTGGTGGGTGTGGATGGTGGTGGTGGGATTGATGAGAGTGCTTTTGTTTGGTGTGTGTGTGTGTGTCTATTTATAAAGAAGATAGAGTAAGTGCATGAGAGTAAATTCATGGGAGTAAATGGGTGGATAGGTATTTGTTTGTTGTGTCATAAATGAACGAGAGTAAATGCATGAGAGTAAATGGGTGCAGTGGGTAGGTATTTGTTTGTTCTGTGATGAATGAATGAGAGTAAATGGGTGCAGTGAGGTATTTGTTTGTTTTGTGGTAAATGACATGAACACTTTCTTTTTTCTTTTTTCAAAAAACAAGATAACATATTGATTAAGATCAAGAATTGAGGCAAAAAAAAATCTTGCCACGATTAATAATATATTACACTTGTGAATCTATTGAACTTGAATCTTTGATATTTTCCTTGTACTTGAACTAAAAATTTGATGTTGCTGCTCTTCCACTTGAATCTTTGGTGTTGCTTGCTTTGGTAAACGAAATGAATACTTAGCAAGGCATTCAACAAACAATTAATAAGATGTGCATATATATATATATATATATATATATATATATATATATATATATATATATATATATATATATATATATATATATATATATATATATATATATATAAAAGAGTGGCAAAATTAATGGTCTTCTAAATGAACAAACACCATATGTTCATCCAGGCATTTTTTTTTGTTGCGAAAATCACCTAGATGGACATTTGGGGGAAATGGTTTATGAAAAGAAGACACATCAATTTTCGATTTTAGTGACCTCAAAAGGGTGAGGTGCGAAATGCACTTGGCACTTCAACTATGAGACACGCTCAAACACTTGTCCCCTTTTTTTAATAAACCGACATGCTTTCGCCTCATGGCCAGAGACGGAGCCACCTTATAGGCTGGGTTGGCCAAGGCCCACCCTAACGTTTTGCAAAATGTATATTAGTGCAAGTATTTTGCTTTAGAATGTTAAATTTGATCAAATTTAAATGGACTTGGCCCACCTTAATTTGTTATGTTGTATAAATAATGTGGTCAAAAATATATATCAAACTCTTATATCTGTACATAGTAGTAACATATTTGTTTTTGTTTATGGCTTAACAAGTGGGTTAACGTTGTTTCATGAATAAAATCCTCCGTAAATTTCATAGCTTTCAATATTATTTAAGCTTATCGTCTTATATTTAACAATGCTCGTCTTTTTTCCGGCCCACCCAGTAACTAAATCCTAGCTCCGTCACTGCTCATGGCCCACGTTGGAGTCCACAAAAAGTCACAAATGTTTGTTGTTTGGAACTCGGAAGCATATAACAAGTCCATTTTAGTTTAGAAACCTTGACTTGAATTATCGTCAAGTTTTTCTATCGTTAAGAATACTAATTTCTATACAACCCATATTTCTATACGATTGGTCGAATCAAGTTTGTTTTGTAAACTAGCCTTTATGGATACTTTCAAGCTACTTGAGTTTCAGGATCAAGCTCAATTACTCTTGATATGAGTTTGAGCTTCCACAAAGCCATCAAGTTTAGTCTAAAACATTGGCCAAACTTTATCAAGTGCAAACAACTTTAAAGCATCAAGTAAAGGCCATGATTAAAAAGATATATACAAATCCTATTTATCCACCCACAATTTATGAGTATCACACAAGACTTTTTTTGGCCCAATACAATTTATAGTCACACATATTTCATCCCTATCAGACAAAGATACATAACCAACTGAGCTAGCTGAGTTGGTCACCAAGGTTTTCTTAAGATGCCTTAGGTAGGGGATATTTGGCTAGGGAAAGTCTCAAGCTCGAGTCCCACCCAGGTCTATGTGAGATTTGTATATAATTGGCAAGTTAAAGTTTGATGTTGGAGTGTAAATTTTATAGGCAAATTGAGAACACCTTCATAACCACCAAGTACTCTGCAATTTAACACACTCACCAACCAAAACTTAAATAAGCTTTTAAATAAATGCTCTATCCTGAAACACTGCAATAACATGAATGCACTTCTTAGGTGTTTGGTAAGGTGTTTTAATTCATTACATTAGGAATGTTAAGTCAAATGCATTTAACAAATCAAATACATTGAAATTCTATCTTGGGAAAAATATTTATGACCACATTGTGAACAATTTCATTAGGTTAGATTAATAATTTGCTTCTATTAATGTAAAATTTGCATCATTCACAAATCTAAACATTAGAATGTTTAAATCGTCTCTTTGTGTTTTATATGAAGATACTTTAAATAACATAAAACATCGTGAGTACGGTTCGAATAGCGTATTCCAATATGACTTGTTCATAATCATATGCGAACATAAATTCATCCAAGGCCATCAAACCTTAATTCTCAAAGTCATTCATCTTTGATTCAGATTTCCTCTTTAATCTATATAGTATATATAGTTGTCAACATCCCGCGACCCGTAGGGAAAATCTATACCTCATGTGTTGAAAAAAAGTAAGCCACGCAGGGTGCCCTTTGGTTAGTCGTATACCACAAGGAGTAAGCTCACAAGACAAATAACTGAATGGGGAAACCCTACTAGGAGAGAAACACAAAGTGTAATTTACATATGTACCGAGTGGCGTTGTAATCCCGATATCTTGTTCGGGCACCAAACACGTCATTGCCAAAGACTTTCTAGGATGTCAAGTCCCATCGTGACTCGTGAGCATAAATCGTTCTTCATCTTTATCATTCTTTATATTTCTTCTTCTTTATCTTTACGTGATCATATAAAAGTATCGTGCAAATTGTAAGAACCTTATCTCATCATAACTTAGGCAATCCCATAGTCGAACCGCGTAACAAACAAATAAATCATGGCATTAGAAGTTCAACTCTAAATGGACGTTTTGACGTGTACTTGATAAACGCAAATCATTGAACTCACCATAGTATCCAGGTACATTTAGAAAATGTATTTGTTGTGTTTTATTTTAACATACCTAACCTTAAAATTATGCACATAATTTGAAGGATTACAAAAGAAGTAGATTTTGGCACAAAGATGTCTCGGCTACTTTTTAAACTTTCTGATAAGATTACGACCACCAGTAATACTATAGACACTAGTTTCGTTTTTCAAACCCGGTTTCTAAAACAAGTAATACTTAAATTCGATCCATGCTTATATATGTTTTATTGTTACATCTACCAAAACAAGTATGTAGTTATTCATAATATAGCATATGTTCATGCATGTGGACTAGCATTGACTCGAAAAACAACTTTGAATGTGATATATTCTGATTTTCCCATAAAAAACGAATATATACTGATAATATAAAGCTCAATGACTATACATATATGGACGATAGTTAATTCGAACAATCGAACTTTAGGATGAAGTTGACATACCTTCATTAAAACGTGACCGTAAATAAGAACCGAAACTCAAAACAAAGTCTCCCAATGTGAATCGAGGTAGGTGTTTTTTAGGATTTGTGAATAAGGTGACGTGTAGTAGGGAAGGTATATATACATGTGTTGTATTTATTATTTAGGAAAGTGTATGTACTATGGGGCCGAATATTGGAAGTGCAAGATCAAAGTGTATGTCACCTTGTACTTGTATGCTCAGGGTATGTAAAAGACGATGCTAGTGTCATTAAAGAATCACATGGTTTTATATGTTTGAAACAAGACAAACACTACGTATATGTAAATATTTGGTTGATGTTTGATTTTTTAAATTTGCCATAAAAATTTGTGAAATCAGATAAAGTGAATTTACAAGTATGATTTATCTTCTAATGATCAAAACAAGATAAACCATGTATTGCGTAAATGTGCTTGCTAAAAAGTACATAGCCTTATGTGTGAACTGAAATGAATTTTGAGGCTATGATTTCAGGACTCTAATTGAGATTGTTCAAAGCATGTAGTTATTCGTTTTTTTAGGACTGTGGTTGAGGCTATGATTTTAGGACTATGGATCTTTTGCCAAAGTATGGTACCAAAAATGCATATTACATAATACTATATAGTAATTTTTAAAATAGATCTAAGAGGATCTTTGAAATCTCACACTGAGGTCTTTTATTAAGTAAATGCAAATGAGCCACTAACAAATTTTTTCATTAATTAAATGAGACATTACGACAGGAATAAAAATTATTTTTTACATTGATTATTAATCTCTAATAATTCCCATGCCTATTAGGGATTGGCGAACCTAGGCTCATCGTCGTAATAGTCGCACCCCTCTACCTCGATAAGCTTTTTGTCTATTAGTGGTTGCACCGCTTCTTCAAACTGTGTGGTGTTAACCCAGCCGTCCGCCTTGATAAACCTACCACCACCTAGAGGTCCTACACCTTCAACAGCTTCATTGATCCCTGGAATATTCACAATTTTTGTGTTGACTTTAACTAAATTTTCTTTGGTTACCTTCACTTTAAAAACCAACCATCTTCTTTTACACTGTTTACTCAAGCTGCATTTAAGGAAAGAAAGTAAGTGAAAGTGGAAGCAATTAAAAAAGTTATGTTCTCAAGATTTTATTTAGGAAGAAAAGAAAGTGAAAAGGTGTGAAACCCCATTGTTTTTTTTTAGCCAAATGTTTCATCCTATTTTTGAGATGAAAGGGGAGTAAAGTGGTTTTATAATATTTAAATGACAATATTACCCTTTCATTTATCTTTCTTTTATAGTTTTATGCCTTTTCAAAAGGGTGTAAGGGCACGTTTGGTAGAGAGAAATTCAGAGAAATGAAATGAAGTAGAGATTGGAAATCTAGAGAATAGAAATCAGTAGAGAATTTTGATGAATTCCTTTGTTTGGTAACTAAAGAGACTTGACCCGAGAAATACACAATAAATTATTTTATTTGATAAAAAAAAAATTACATAAAAAAACTGAAGAAACAAACCAAACAACTTTGCTTATATATCAAATTACAAAAACATATGCAAACTAGTTGTGAATTAAATAAGTAGAACTAGTTTGTAATCTGCGTATCCAATAACAATTCTTTTTACAGCCACAAGAGAAGATAAAAAACATTCAAAATCAAAAGCTAGAGCAACAAGAAAATATAGATGAAAATCGGAAACAAGTAAATTAACTAGAATCTTGGAATTAGATAATCAAATTACTTAAGAAAGGCATACATAGAAAATGAGACATTCATATTAGAAACAGATTAACGAGACACAAAATATACCCAAAACAAGTCTTCAATTCCATGAATTGTTTATTAATGTGGATGTAAATATGAGAAGCAAAGTAGGGTTGATTGAATCTTCAATTCACGTGACACAAACCATCAGTTAGATATAGGTACACGAAACAACCACCATATGAAAGTGACACCAGTACAAGAAGAGCAAATTTGGGGTGTTGGGTTGGTTAGATTCATTTGAGAAGAAGCAAATTTGGGGGTTAGGGTTTGGCTGCTTTTTAGAATTTGGGGGAATGTGAGTGGCACGTGTTGTTTTGGCTTTTATATATCATCTTTTTAGGCATGTTCACATTTTAATCACAAAAGTGTGACGGAGATATTCCATTTCCATCCCAAAGTGAGTGGAAATCAAAATACAAAGAAGGGAACTCTCGAGAAATTGTATTTCTCCGCTTTTTATTTTCTCTAGCTAACCAAACAAGGGAGATGGCACCAATTCCAATTCTTTTACTCTATTTCTCCGTACCAAACACACCCTAATTGTAACTTTGTTACATCCTCTCTTTTAAAGAACATACTTTTTATTTACTTTCGTTCATTTTCCATTAATCTCAAGAACACAAGATAAATAAATGTAGTAGTTTTCTTTCATTTACTTTCTTTTTCTCTTTACTTCTTTACTCATCTTTCATTTCCTTCCATTATTTGATTCATTTTCCCCTTTTGGTTTTGGGACTGGAAAGCAGCAGCTCATTTCTAGCTAAAGAAGAAAGATTGATTGAAGAAAGAGTGATGAAGCTGTGGGGAGTTAGGGGGGGGGGGGGGGGGTTTAAATACATGATTTGGAGGCCTCTGATTGGTTGAAAAACAAACACAGGGATTGAAGATTCTAGCCATTGGATCGAATTTGAAATATAATCCAATGGTTTGCATGTTTGATCAATGAGATACATGTGTCGTATGTTCTATTTAGGAAAGTGTTGTACTATGGCCCGATATGCCGGGCCGGATATTGGAAGTGCAAGATGATCAATGGATCGAACATCACCTGGTTAAAAATTAAACGATGCTAGATGGTCAAAGTGTATGTCACCTTGTATGTACTTTTATGCTCCGGGTATGTAAAGGACGATGCTAGTGTCATTAAAGAATCACATGGTTTTATACGTTTGAAACAAGACAAACATCACGTATACGTAAATATTTGGTTGATGACTCTACTTATTTGATTTATTAAATCTACCGTAAAAATTTATGAAATTAGATAAAGTGAATTTACAAGTATAATTTATGTTCTACTTATCAAAACAAGATAAACCACTTATTGCATATATGTGCTTGCTTAAAAGTATATAGCCTTACGTGTGAACTGATATGAATTTTGAGGCTATGATTTTAGGATTGTGGTTGAGATTGTTCAAAGCATGTAGTTAGTCGTTTTTAGAGTGGTTCATTGCTACACTTTCATCTACGTAAACACAAAAATATTTTAACATATTCACCGGGTACAATCTCTTTACAAAAAAAAAAAAAAAAAAAAAAATGTTGAATGCTTAGAAGAAGTTATTTCAATTACGGGGCATTTCCCCAACGCCGAAATTATATAAACTTTGGCTCGGAAATGATTTCTATTTAACTATTTTCAGACACAATATATATGGTTATCCTTGCCGCGGTATTCTTGCTTTGTTACTACTGATTTGATTACAACTATTTTCAGACACAATGGATCAATAAGATTAGCCAAACACCCCCTTAAGTTTATCAACTTGTTTAATCTAATCTAATCCAACACTAAATATGAGCTTATGAGAAAAGACAAACATTGAGCATGTATTTATAAAGATATTGTAGACGTCTTAAGTCACTTATATATATATATATATATATATATATATATATATATTAACGATGATCACCTGTCAAGAAATAAATATTAATAAGAAAAGATAGTGAGAATATACCTTTTTATTTCCGAGAACATCTATTTCAACAAGAAAATTGTTGTTTTGCTTCTGTATCATAAAATAAAAGCAGAGGGTTTTGATCACTAGTTCGAGCAAACATATTAAACAGTGGTAGGAAATCGGTGTTCGCTGCTGCAAAAAAAGATCAAAGAGTATAATTGATTCAATAATCTTAGTATTGTATTTGTGTGCGCGTTTAAAACCCAACAAAGAATATAAATAATCTTTAACGTTAGTGAATAGCCTTAAATATTGGTAGATGAAAGCTTAATGTAAGTTGGGTGGTGGTTGAAAGACCTTAATGTTTGTCATATAGTATATACACTACAAAAAAAATGAAACTAACAATTCTTGTTTTTAATCCAAGCAAAAGCCCACAAATAAATCAACATAAAAACTCTTTAACATAAAAACAATACATTCTTGTATACAAATAACTGAATAAGATAGAAAAAAAACAAAAAATATACATCCTTTTTCAAAAAAGAATGAAACCAACATAAAAACATACTTTATTATATTAAAAATCAGCATGAAAACATACATTATTTTTTTTTTAAATCTAATTATTTTTCTATATAAGCATTAAATGCTTAAAAAAAGATAGATTGATGAGCCTAAAAAAAGCATTTCTCTAGATAAATCCATAAAAATAGATTTGTTTAACCTAAAAAAACACTGAATAAGCTTTTGACTTTTTGAGTACATTCATTTAAAAATAAAAAAAAACATACGAAAAACATTTATCAAACATATACACAAAGTCATAATGAATCAGTTTACTTATATCACCAAAGAATTAAGCACATATATTATCACCACATTTAACTATTAGGAACAAACAAAAGCACAAGTTAACTAAAAATGTAAAATGATATACCCTAAATAAAAGCTAGCCAAGTTCTTGCGATGGTAAGGGCACCAACAGAAAAAGAAATTGGTATATAAAAAATAATCTTTAAAACATGAAAAAGATATATATTTATGTAAGAAACACTTAAAGAATACCTCAAAAACTTGCGGGTAGTGGTGGGTTTCGGTGGTAGGAGTCTCAGTGATGGTGGGATTAATGAGAGTGTTGTTATTTGGTGTGTGTGTGTGTTTATTTATAAAGGAGAAAGAGTAAGTGCATGAGAGTAAATTCATGGGAGTAAATGGGTGCAGTGGATAGGTATTTGTTTGTTGTGTTGTAAATGCATGAGAGTAAATGAGTGCATGCAGTGGGTAAGTATTTATTTGTTTTGTGGTGAATGAATGAGTAAAAGAATGAGAGTAAATGGGTGCATTGGGTAGGTATTTGTTTGTTTTGTGGTAAATGAAGTGCACACTTTCTTTTTTCTTTTTTAGAAAAACAAGATAACATATTGATTAAGATCGAGAATTGAGGAAAAAAAAAGTCTTGCCACGATTAAAAAAATATTACACTTGGGAATTTATTGAACTTGAATCTTTGGTGTTGCTTGCTTTGGTAAACGAAGTGAACACTTAGCAAGGCATTCAACAGACAATTAATAGGATGTGCATCTATATATATCATATTAACGAAAGTGGCACAATTTATGGCCGTCTAAATGAACAAACACCATATGTTCATCCAGGCATTTTTTTGTTGCGAAGATCACCTAGATGGACATTTGGGGGAAATGGTTTATGAAAAGAAGACACATTTTCGATTTTCATGAACTCAAAAGGGTGTGGTGCGAAATGCACTTGGCACTTCCACCATGAGACACGCGCAAACACTTGTCCCTCTTTTTTCATAAACCGACATGCTTTCGCCTCATGGCCCACATTGGAATCCACAAAAAGTCGCGAAATGTATTTTGTTTGGAACTTGGAAGCATATAACAAGTCCATTTTTATTTAGAAACCTTGACTTGAATTATCGTCAAGTTTTTCTATCATTAAGAATACTAATATCTATACAACCCATATTTCTATACGATTGGTCGAATCAAGTTTGTTTTGTAAACTAGCCTTTATGGATACTTTCAAGCTACTTGAGTTTCATGATCAGCTCAATTACTCTTTAAAGCATCAAGTTTAGTCTAAAAACATTGCCCAAACTTGATCAAGTGCAAACAACTTTAAAGCATCAAGTAAAGGCCACGATTAAAAAGATATATACAAATCCTATTTATCCACCCACAATTTATGAGTATCACACAAGACTTTTTTTGGCCCAATACAATTTATAGTCACACATATTTCATCCCTATCATACAAAGATACATAACCAAGTGAGTTAGCTGAGTTGGCCACCAATGTTTCCTTAAGATGCCTTAGGTAGGGGATGTTTGGCTAGGGGAAGTCTCAAGTTCGAGTCCCACATGGGTCTATGTGAGATTTGTATATAATTGGCAAGTTAAAGTTTGATGTTGGAGTGTAAATTTTATAGGCAAATTGAGAACACCTTCATAACCACCAAGTACTATGAATGCACTTCTCATGTGTTTGGTAAGGTGTTTAATTCATCACATTGAGGAATGTTAAGTCAAATGCATTTTACAAATCAAATACAATGAAATTCCATCTTGAGAAAAATATTTAAGACCACGTTGTGAACAATTTTATTAGGTTAGATTAATAATTTGCTTCTATTAATGTAAATTTTGCATCATTTACAAATCTAAACATTAAATGTTTAAATCATCTCTTTCTGTTCATAAACGTACATATGCGAACATAAATTGTACCAACCTTATCTCATCATAACTTAGGCAATCTCATAGTCGAACCGCGTAACAAACAAATAAATCATGGCATTAGAAGTTCAGCTCTAAATGGACGTTTTGACGTGTACTTGATTTTCGCAAATCATTGAACCCACCTTATTATCGAGGTACATTTAGAAAATGTATTTGTTGTGTTTTCTTTTAACATACCTAACCTTAAATTTATACACATAATTTCAAGGATTACAAAAGAAGTAGATATTGGCACAAAGATGTCTCGGCTACCTTTTAAACTTTCTGATAAGATTACGACCACCAGTAATACTTTAGACTAGTTTTCGTTTTTCAAACCCGGTTTCTAAAACATTAACCGGACTACATTGTTAACACAAAAAAGCTTAAATTCGATCCATGCTTATATATGTTTTATTGTTACATTACCAAAACAAGTATGTAGTTATTCATAATATAGCATATGTTCATGCATGTGGTCTAGCATTGACTCGAAAAACAACTTTGAATGTGATATATTATGATTATCCCATAAAAAACCAATATATACTGATAATATAAAGCTCCACGACTAACGACTGGAAACCCAAAACCAATCGATCAGTTTTTCCTATACATATATGGACGATAGTTAATTCGAACAATCGAACTTAAGGATGAAGTTTACGTACCTTCATTAAAACGTGACCGTAAATAAGAACCAAAACTCAAAACAAAGTCTCCCAATGTCGAATCGAGGTAGGTGTTTTTTAGGATTTGTGAATAAAGTGACGTGTAGTAGGGAAGTGTATGTACTATGTCTATTTAGGGAAGTGTATGTACTATGGGCCGAATATTGGAAGTGCAAGATCAAAGTGTATGTGACCTTGTACTTTTATGCTCATGGTATGTAAAAGACGATGCTAGTGTCATTAATTAAAGAATCACATGGTTTTATATGTTTGAAACAAGACAAACATCACATATAAGTAAATATTTGGTTGATGACTACTTATTTGATTTTTAAATTCAGCATTAAAAATTTATGAAATCAGATAAAGCGAATTTACAAGTATAATTTATGTTCTACTGATCAAAACAAGATAAACCACGTATTGCATAAATGTGCTTGCTTAAAAGTACATAGCCTTATGTGTGAACTGATATGAATTTTGAGGCTATGATTTTAGGACTCTAATTGAAATTGTTCAAAGCATGTAGTTTGTCTTTTTTTAGAGTGGTTCATTGCTACTCCTTCATGTACGTAAACACAATTTATTTATTTATTTTAATGTATTCACCGGATACAATCCTTTTATCAAAAAAAAAAATAAATAAAAAAATAAAAAAATAAAAATAAAAATAAAAAGGAGTTGAATGCTCAGTAGAAAATTATTTAAGTTACGGGACATTTCCCCAACGCCAAAATTTTATAAACTTTGGCTCGGAAATGATTTCTATTTAACTATTTTCAGACACATTATATATGGTCATCCTTGCCGATTTGATACAACTATTTTCAGACACAGTGGATTAATAAGATTAGCAAAACACCCCTTTAATTTTATCAACTTATTTAATATAATCTAATCCAACACTAAATATGAGCTTATGAGAAAAGACAAATGTTGGGCATATATTTACAAAGATATTTTAGACGTCTTAAGTCACTTTTTTTATATTAACGATGATCACCTGTCAAGATATAAATATTGATAAAAAAGACAGTGAAATTATACCTTTTTATTTTTGAGACCACCTATTTCAACAAGAAAATGGTTGTTTTGCTTTTATATCATAAAATAAAACTAGAAGGTTTTGATCACCAGTTCGAGCAAACATATTAAACAGTGGTAGGAAAGCGGTGTTTGCTGCTTCAAAAAAAGATCAAAGAGTATAATTGATTCGGTAATCTTAGCATTGTATTTGTGTGTGTGTGTTAAAACCCAGCAAAGAGTATAAATAATATTTAACCGTTTAGATGTAACGAAAAGAGAAGCAAACTTTTAGAACTTTCCGTAACAATTTAAGATGTTTTTTTAGTGTTTAGATGTGAGATTTGAATATAGTTAGCAAGTTAAAGTTTGATGTTGGAGTGTAAATTTAATAGGCAAATTGAGAACACCTTCATAACCACCAAGTACTATGCAATTTAACACCCTCACCAACCAAAACTTAAATAAGCTTTTAAATAAATGCTCTACCCTCAAACACTGCAATAACATGAATGCAATTCTTAGGTGTTTGGTTGGGTGTTTAATTCATTACATTGAGGAATGTTAAGTCAAATGCATTTTACAAATCAAATACAGTGAAATTCCATATTGAGAAAAATATCACAACAAAATACATTCAAATTACACAATTGAAACAAAACAAACAGAATTGAAACAACAGAAGAATTAAACCTTGATAAAAGTGAATGGTGGCAAAGCGAGCAAACAATGACCAAATACTAGTTGTTAAAGTTTGGCCGTTGGTTTTCAAACATTACGAATAACATGTTTCAAAACATTGACCAAAGTAAATGCAAATTTTTTCATTAATTAAACGAGACATTACAACAGGATCACTACTACTTTAATAAAAATTATTTTAATTGATTATTAATCTCTAATACTAGTAATTCCCATGCATGCCTATTAGGAATCGGCGAAGATAGGCGCATGGTCGTAGTAGTCGCACCCCACTGCCTCGATAAGCTTAAATTGACCCCCGAAATATTCACCAGGGTTGTGTTGACTTTAACCAAATTTTGTGGGGTTGCCGTCACTTAAAAAACCGCTCACCTTCTTTTACTTCCATCATCTTTTAATTTTGGATTTGGGACTGAAAATGAAAATGATGGAAGTAAAAGAAGATGCATGGGTGGTTAGCTGAAGAAGAAAGATTGACTGATGAAGCAGCTGTGGGGAGTTGGGGGTTTTAATACATGATTTAGAGGCCTCTGATTGGTTGAAAAACAAACACAAGGATTGAAGATTCTGACCATTGGAAATATAATCCAATGGTTTGCATGTTTGATCTGTGTGACATCCTTTGGACCAATCCGATTCATGGTGCCATTGCTGAAAATGGTTTGCATGTTTGATCCGTGTGACATCCTTTGGACCAATCAGATTCATGCTGCCATTGCTGAAAATAGTTTGCATGTTTGATCCGTGTGACATCCTTTGGACCAATCCTCCAAATTTTTTCCAAGACAACCTATTTCAATGATAGAATACAAAAAACTATCCGCGGTTTGTCTTTTCTTGGTTTCTGAAATGATAAAACAAAGCAACCTTGATTAGTCACATATGTTGTGTTCTATTTGTGACAACAACTAAAACGACATATGTACTACGTACCTTGGAGATCATGGTGGCAGATGACGTTACTCGAGGCTGAATGGTGGTCATAGAAGCAGCTGGTGGTGGGAGAAGCTATTCAGCAAACCAAGGGCGGAGTGAAAATGTGAGTGAGCAAAGATATTTAATAGCTCAACCTAGAAGTAGCTGAAATATTATTTAATGCAATTGTACAAAGCGTAGAGACTTTAGTCTTTTGAATTCAAATAAAACGAGTTCACATTAAATGAATATGGGGACGTTCAGAGTTGAGAGTTGAGACCATTAAATTAACCAACTACAAAGGTACAAAGTGTTGAGACCATTAAAGGGTTGTTTGAGATTTTGGGATTGTTTATTGAAAATAATCTATTCATATTGAAAACGTATAATTCGATAATCGGTTGCTACAAAACCTGATTCTAAAATATAATATTTGAATTTGACTGTGGTGTACGTCTAATATCGCAACAATTAGATAATCAGTTTATGTGATCATATAAAAGTATCGTGCAAATTGTACGAACCTTATCTCATCATAACTTAGGCAATCCCATAGTCGAACCGCGTAAAAAACAAATAAATCATGGCATTAGAAGTTCAACTCTAAATGGACATTTTGACGTGTACTTGATTTTCGTAAATCATTGAACTCACCTTAGTATCCAGGTACATTTAGAAAATGTATTTGTTGTGTTTTATTTTAACATACCTAACCTTAAAATTATGCACATAATTTCAAGGATTACAAAAGAAGTAGATATTGGCACAAAGATGTCTCGGCTACTTTTTAAACTTTCTGATAAGATTACGACCACCAGTAATACTATAGACACTAGTTTCATTTTTCAAACCCGGTTTCTAAAACAAGTAATACTTAAATTCGATCCATGCTTATATATGTTTTATTGTTACATCTACCAAAACAAGTATGTAGTTATTCATAATATAGCATATGTTCATGCATGTGGACTAGCATTGACTCGAAAAACAACTTTGAATGTGATATATTATGATTATCCCATAAAAAACGAATATATACTGATAATATAAAGCTCAATGACTAACGACAGGAAACCCAAAACCAATCTATCAGTTTTTCCTGTACATATATGGACGATAGTTAATTCGAACAATCGAACTTAAGGATGAAGTTTACGTTCCGACGTAATAGTGATGATACGTGAAAGAAGATGATAGCTGATTCATATTATACTTTACGTACCTTCATTAAAACGTGACCGTAAATAACAACCGAAACTCAAAACAAAGTCTCCCAATGTCGAATCGAGGTAGGTGTTTTTTAGGATTAGTGAATAAGGTGACGTGTTGTAGGAAGGTATATATCAAGGTTATAAATGGCGTGAGATGTGGCGTGGCGGCATGGCCACGCCTCATGCCTTACGAGCCATGGCGAGGCCATGACGTTCTTTAAGGCATGACTAAGGCGGCAAAAAAATATTTATAGGTTTATCATTTATGTTATAGTATCATATTTCATATACATTTATACTACTATATTAGACATTTAGACTAATACTTATTATATATTCACCAGGCCCAAATACGAAATTACCCAAATTTCAAATAGAGGTTCAAAATAGTTATTTAAAGAAAAAAAACTGGTTCAAAAAGGCTCGCTACGCCTTACCAAAAGGCGCACCTTTTTGAGCCTTTTTCCACGCCACGCCTAGAGCAGCCCCCATGGTCCATTTCGTGGCGGCGAGACCACGCCTCAAGCCTTGGCGACGCCTTTGCGGCGCCTTGACGCGCCTTTTAGAACACTGGTATATATACATGTGTCGTATGTACTATTTAGGAAAGTGTATGTACTATGGTCTATGGGCCGATATGCAGTGCCGGATATTGGAAGTGCAAGATGATCAACGGATCGAACATCACCTGGTTATAAATTAAACGATGCTAGATGATCAAAGTGTATGTCACCTTGTACTTTTATGCTGAGGGTATGTAAAAGACGATTCTAGTGTCATTAAAGAATCACATGGTTTTATATGTTTGAAACAAGACAAACATTACGTATACGTAAATATTTGGTTGATGTATGATTTTTTAAATCTGCCTTTAAAATTTATGAAATCAGATAAAGTGAATTTACAAGTACTACGTATAATTTATGTTCTAATGAACAAAACAAGATAAACCATTTATTGGATAAATGTGCTTGCTTAAAAGTACATAGCCTTATATGTGAACTGAAATGAATATTGAGGCTCTTTTGCCAAAGTGTGGTACCAAAAATGCGTATTACTATATAGTAATTTTTAATCCCAATCTTTGCAATTTTAGGAAGCCCAAGCAATATGTTATAACCATTCATCGCACAACCCAACATGAAAACGGATCAATCCTAGTAACTTTGACAAAAGCCCTAATTATACGGGTATTTAAAACACATCACAACCCTAATACACTCATTTGTGAAGCCTAATTTCACACACTCATCATAAACTTGTCTTCCGATCCAAAACACAAGAATGCAAGCTGATCTTCATCTTCTCATTTTAACAACAACAATGATAGTTAAAAGGTGTGATGTGTCTTGATCGAATTGAAGAAAGGACATAACACTATTGTTATGTTCCTTATCTTTTATCATTCGGATAGTTAATGAAACTTTGTCTTCAAAATGATGACTATATGAGTACCAAAAAGAGATAACCTAAGATCAACTTTTTTTTTTTTTTTTTTTTTTTTTTTTTTTACTTTGTTTTCAAAATAGATCTAAGAGGATCTTTGAAATCTCATAGAGTTCTTTTATTACATAAATGCAAATGAGCTACTAAAAAAAATTTCATTAATTAAACGAGACATTACAACAGGAATAAAAATTATTTTTTACATTGATTATTAATCTCTAATAATTCTCATGCCTATTAGGGATCGGCGAACCTAGGCTCATCGTCGTAATAGTCACACCCCTCTACCTCGATAAGCTTGTTGTCTATTAAACCGCTTCTTCAAACTGTGTGGTGTTAACCCAGCCGTCCGCCTTGATAAACCTACCACACCTTCAACAGCTTCATTGATCCCTGGAATATTTACAATTGTTGTGTTGACTTTAACTAAATTTTCTTTGGCTACCTTCACTTTAAAAACCACCCATCTTCTTTTACACTGTTTACTCAAGCTGCATTTAAGGAAAGAAAGTAAGTGAAAGTGGAAGGAATTAAAAAAAAGTTATGTCTCAAGATTTTATTTAGGAAGGAAAGAAAGTGGAAAGGTGTGAAACCCCATTGTTTTTTTAGCCAAATGTTTCATCCCATTTTTGAGATGAAAAAGGGAGTAAAGTGTTTTATAATATTTAAATGACAATATTACCCATTCATTTATATTTCTTTTATATTTTTATGCCTTTTCAAAAAGGTGTAATTGTAACTTTGTTACATCCTCTCTTTTAAAGAACACATTTTTTATTCACTTTCGTTCATTTTCTTCTAATCACAATAACACAAGATAAAACAATAGTTTTCTTTCATTTACTTTCTTTTTCTCTTTACTTCTTTACTCATCTTTCATTTCCTTCCATTATTTGCCTCATTTTCCTCTTTTGGTTTCGGGACTGGAAAGCAGCAGCTCATTTCTAGCTGAAGAAGAAAGATTGATTGAAGAAAGAGTGATGAAGCTGTGGGGAGTTGGGGGGTTTAAATACATGATTTGGAGGCCTCTGATTGGTTGAAAAACAAACACAAGGATTGAAGATTCTGGCCATTGGATCGAATTTGAAATATAATCCAATGGTTTGCATGTTTGATCCGTGTGACAAGCTTTCGACCAATCAGATACATGTGTTGTATGTTCTATTTAGGAAAGTGTATGTACTATGGCCCGATATGCAGGGCCCGATATTGGAAGTGCAAGATGATCAATGGATAAAACATCACCTGGTTAAAAATTAAACGATGCTAGATGATCAAAGTGTATGTCACCTTGTACGTACTTTTATGCTCAGGGTATGTAAAGGACGATGCTAGTGTCATTAAAGAATCACATGGTTTTATACGTTTGAAACAAGACAAACATCACGTATACGTAAATATTTGGTTGATGACTTTACTTATTTGATTTTTTAAATCTGCTGTAAAAATTTATGAAATTAGATAAAGTGAATTTACAAGTATAATTTATGTTCTACTGATCAAAACAAGATAAACCACGTATTGCATATATGTGCTTGCTTAAAAGTATATAGCCTTACGTGTGAACTGATATGAATTTTGAGGCTATGATTTTAGGATTGTGGTTGAGATTGTTCAAAGCATGTAGTTAGTCGTTTTTAGAGTGGTTCATTGCGACTCTTTCATCTACGTAAACACAAAAATATTTTAATATATTCACCGGGTACAATCTCTTTACAAAAAAAAAAAAAAAAAGGTTGAATGCTTAGAAGAAGTTATTTCAATTACGGGGCATTTCCCCAACGCTGAAATTATATAAACTTTTGCTCGGAAATGATTTCTATTTAACTATTTTCAGACACAATATATATGGTTATCCTTGCCG
Source organism: Artemisia argyi (assembly GCA_030686995.1). Lineage (NCBI taxonomy): Eukaryota > Viridiplantae > Streptophyta > Magnoliopsida > Asterales > Asteraceae > Artemisia > Artemisia argyi. Next base: position 9,783,327 of record CM060695.1, on the reverse strand, counting down.
CGGTATTCTTGCTTTGTTACTACTGATTTGATTACAAATATTTTCGGACACAATGGATCAATAAGATTATCCAAACACCCCCTTAAGTTTATCAACTTGTTTAATCTAATCTAATCCAACACTAAATATGAGCTTATGATAAAAGACAAACATTGGGCATGTATTTATAAAGATATTGTAGACGTCTTACATCACTTTTTTTTATATTAACGATGATCACCTGTCAAGAAATAAATATTAATAAAAAAAGATAGTGACATTATACCTTTTTATTTCCGAGACCATCTATTTCAACAAGAAAATTGTTGTTTTGCTTCTGTATCATAAAATAAAATCGGAGGGTTTTGATCACTAGTTCGAGCAAACATATTAAACAGTGGTAGGAAAGCGGTGTTCGTTGCTGCAAAAAATATCAAAGAGTATAATTGATTCAGTAATCTTAGTATAAATAATCTTTAACGTTAGTGACACTACAAAAAAAAGCCATTTAGTGGCACACAAAAAGTGTCACTAAAAACGAAATATGTGTCACTAAAGACCCGACGGGGAATCGGTGGCAGAAAAAAAAAGTGTCACTAATGTCGCTGCCACTAAAGGGTTTTAGTGGCACTTTCTACTTGTGTTGTTGCAGACCTTATGGGTTTTAGTGGCACTTCTACGCTGTGTTGCTATTGACCATTCTAACTTTAGTGACACACAATTATCTGTCACATGAAGCATTAAGGATTTTGTGACACTTACTTTGTGTCATTATATTCTTACTATGAGTATAAAGTAAGCTGGCTTTAGTGACAAACATTTGCCGCTAAGATTTGTTACAATGTCCGTTTTTGCCGTTGTTATGTTTTCAATATACTGGCACAATGTGATATTATTCTCAATTTCTAGATTTCATAAAAGAAGAAACTAACAATTTCATATTCAAACCAAAATGCAATTGCCGTTGAACAAGGTATTTTTATTATCAAAATAGAAATATCCAATATATACAAACCAAACAATATTCTTGAATATCAAAAAAAAAAAAAAAAAAAAAAAAAAAAAAAAAAAAAAAAAACAAACTATGTCTAAATCTCCAACTGAATATCATAAAAAACACCTAAAAACTTCAATTTTATTGTAATTTCATCAAAGGTTGCAAGCATTGTGATAACTCTTGACCTCTCAACACCCCAGGAATCTGTAAGCCAACAAAAACAAAATTGTACAAATTCATATTCAAGATGAAGGCAACAAAACATCTACCTGAACGTACATGATTTTCGTTGTTGATATAACCAGAATATACTTGAATATGAATTTGTACAATTTTGTTTTTGTTGGCTTACAGATTCCTGGGGTGTTGAGAGGTCAAGAGTTATCACAATGCTTGCTACCTTTGATGAAATTACAATAAAATTGAAGTTTTTAGGTGTTTTTTATGATATTCAGTTGGAGATTTAGACATAGTTGTTTTTTTTTTTTTTTTTTTTTTTTTTTTTTTTTTTTTTTTTTTTTTTTGATATTCAAGAATAGTGTTAAAAAGAAAATACCTTTGGATGCATGAAGAGGAAGTGTACCTATGAAAAGCATACTCAAGAAATATTTGTTGAAGTACCTGAGTAAAAAAGAAACAAAATTTGATCAGTGAACTTACTAAGCCATATTTTTGTGCATATTCCATAACTTGTTCTTTTGAGTAGGACCTGGAACCTTCTTTGGAGGACCTTTAATATAAAATATAATATTCGTATAGTCATGTATATACCCGATTGAGAAGAGTATGTAATGCTAATGACGCAACTAAGCATATCAACTCTTTAAAAAAAAAAATGAAAAACTAAAGCATGTAGATATTGAATATTTATTAAGACCCAACACAGTTTGCACTTCAAAAGATGCCAAGTCAAACATTATTGAGATCTTGCTACTATACTAAGAAATTGCAAACAATATTATCAGTGCAATAAAAAGTAGGCAAACTCGATAATACGTCTAAATAATCTAGATGCCAAACTTCACAATTTAAGAAAAAAACATTAAGTAATGGGTCATCCATATTTTGTTGGTGCAATAGGTCATCAATGTATAGGATTTAGTTTGGATGCATTCCGGATTTTTTTTTTTTTTTTTTTTTTTTTTTTTTTTTTTTTTTTTTTTTTTTTGCTTAAATACTAAAGGAGGGCCATGTATATAAACACAGAAAAATTAATATCCCTAATATATCAAATTTTTTATGCTATTGGCCAAACTTAAATAATAGGCCTTCCATAGCAAAGCATGACATAAGTAATAAAAGCATAGGGCGCAAAGGACTTGTTAGCGGCTACACATATCAGAAAAGCTCAATTTTGTAGCAATGATACTGATAAAGTAATCGAGGTTTACTTGGAATAACGTAACCTATAGGTATCTACTCAAAACTATATAACATGTTTATCTCGCTTAGGAATTCCCATGAATGTGTCAGTAAGTCCCATTATATTCACTTAGTTAGTCATTTTAGAGGGAGCACACAATGAATTTGTAAGGAGTTAATTAAGCAATAGTCTTTTAAGTACTGTCATTGATCAATGGACGAGATAAACTCTAAACCAAATCTACCAATTTGTAATAAGCGGTTGATATCCGAACCTAACATTATAGCTAATAAGGTTGGATAAAGAAAGCATATAAAATTTTGATAGCAAAAACATAGAAGAAACATAATAAATCAGCAAGATTCAAGTGTTGAAAAGATACATACCCCCTATTTCATTCTGATTATCAGAATGTTCATCAGTTGCCGTGTCCATCTGAAAGGAATTTCCATCATTTGTTTCATTAGTTGAGTGCCCATTGGACTGACTTCGTGCTTCATTATTTTGCTGTTGTTTCTCTACTTCAATAGAGATCATACACAATATCTTGCGCCTAGCCATGCTGGGATATACAAGAAATTAAAAAAAAAAATCAAGCAATGTGAGTTAGATGGAGATTGGGGTAAAACTAGAACTTTAAACCAATATTTCAAATAGGCTAATATTAATTTTACTAACACCAAAAGTACTAGTCACAAACTCATTTGACCACAGTTCAAGTATCATATCAGAATCAAACTAAGAATGTTCAATTTTACATATTTTGGGTGTTTAAATTACCTAATCGAGACTAATATATAATAAGTTTATACAAATTACTCTTGAATGCAAAGACATAACAAAACCCAACTACCAACAACATAAGAAAGCAAATGATAACAATCGACACAAACTCAACAAGGCCGACCTCTAAAAAACATAGATTTATTCAAAACCCTTTCGTGTGTTATACAATTTTAAGCAAAATTAAACGACAAAAACTAGTAATAATCAAAGAATAAAATTATTAATCATTAAATTGAATCACGATCTGTATCAAACAAAAGGTAGATGAAAATTTATATTCTATTACGTGACCAAAAAGATGAAAATAGTGATCGCAAGAAAATCTCTTTTATTGGTATAACTATGAGTTGTAAATGAGAGGTGAGGGCCGGATATTAGGAGCGTTATTGAGAATTGTAGGATTAATTTAGGGATATATACACCTAACAATTGGAGGAGGGGATTAATTAAAAAAAAAAAAAAAGCCGCTCGTTTTTAATTTATTTTTGATTGAAAAGGCCGCGTGATTTTTAAGGGGTAATTAGAAACAGATATCAATAAGAAATAAAGGAAACTCATAACTTTTAATGGCATAATATTTGGGTGTATCACAAATTACACAAACTTATAATAACATGCCTATATTTGTGCCACAAAACTCGGGCACAACGGTGGCACAAACCATAAAGTGCCACTAACGCTATAAAAACATTAGTGGCACATAAAATGTGTCACTAAAAATGCAATATGGTGACACATGTAAATCTGTCATTAAAAACGTGTGCCACTAAATGGCTCTTTTTTTGTAGTGTGAATAGCTTTAAATATTGGTAGATGAAAGCTTAATGTAAGTTGGGTGATGATTGAAAGACCTAATGTCATAGTATACACACTACAAAAAAGAATGAAACTAACCATTATTGTGTTTGATCCAAGCAGAAGCCCACAAATAAATCAACATAAAAACTCTTTTAACATAAAAACAATACATTCTTGTATAAAAATAAGATAGAAAAAACAAAAAATATACATCCTTTTTCAAAAAAGAATGAAACCAACATAAAAACATACTTTATTATATAAAAAATCTGCATGAAAACATACATTATTTTTTTTCAAAAAAAATCTAATTATTTTTCTATATAAACATTAAATGCTTAAAAAAAGATAGATTGATGAGCCTAAAAAAAAATTCTCTAGATAAATCCATAGAAATAGATTTGTTTAACCTAAAAAAAACACTGAATAAGCTTTTGAGTACATTCATTTTAAAATAAAAAAACATAGGATAAGCATTTATCAAACTTATACACAATTACACAAACTCATAATGAATTAGTTTACTTATATCACCAAAGAATTAAGCTCATATATTATCACCACATTTAACTATTAGGAACAAACAAAAGCACAAGTTTACTAAAAATGTAAAATGATATACCCTAAATAAAAGCTAGCCAAGTTCTTGCGACGGTATGGGCACCAGCAGAAAAAGATATTGGTCTATAGAAAAGAATCTTTAAAACATGAAAAAGATATAAATATATGTAAGAAACACTTAAAGAATACCTCAAAAACTTGCGGGTGGTGGTGGGTGTGGATGGTGGTGGTGGGATTGATGAGAGTGTTTTTGTTTGGTGTGTGTGTTTATTTATAAAGGAGAAAGAGTAAGTGCATGAGAGTAAATTCATGGGACTAACTGGGTGCAGTGGATAGGTATTTGTTTGTTGTGTCGTAAATGAATGTGAGTAAATGCATGAGAGTAAATGGGTGGAGTGGGTAGGTATTTATTTGTTTTGTGGTGAATGAATGAGAGTAAAAGCATGAGAGTAAATGGGTGCAGTGGGTAGGTATTTGTTTGTTTTATGGTAAATGAAGTGAACACTTTCTTTTGGAGATGGATACACCTACCCACCCACTGGGTAGTTTACCCGGATGAGGTGTAATTCAGTCATTGAGAGAGAATGGACAAAATATTAATTGTGTTTTTATTCCTTTCAATCATACGTACTCATGTACATGCCACATATTACAAGCACATGAGTAGACTACCTAGTGGGTAGTATAAGTTTTCTCCCTTTCTTTTTTCTTTTTTCAAAAACAAGATAACATATTGATTAAGATCGAGAATTGAGGCGAAAAAAAAAAGTCTTGCCACGATTAATAAAATATTACACTTGTGAATCTATTGAACTTGAATCTTTGATATTTGCCTTGTACTTGAACTAAAAATTTGATGTTGCTGCTATTCCACTTGAATCTTTGGTGTTGCTTGCTTTGGTAAATGAAGTGAACACTTAGCAAGGCATTCAACAAACAATTAATAAGATGTGCATCTATATATATATATATATATATATATATATATATATATATATATATATATATATATATATATATATATATATATATATATATATATATATCATATGGGGATATGATGTCTACTTTATAAACTAGGCAAATTACCTACTTTCCTTTATAAAAAAAAGGTAGAGACAGGGACTGAACTGCATCAGGGGTTTACTACAGGGACTGAACTGTACATTTTGTAAAAAAAAAAATCAAAGAGAATGTATGCAATTGCCTACATTTAAATGTAGGCATCATTTCCCCATATCATATTAACGAAAGTGGCACAATTTATGGTCGTCTAAATGAACAAACACCAATAAAGGTGTAGAAGACCATATGTTCATCCAGGCATTTTTTGTTGCGAAAATCACCTAGATGGACATATGAGAAGAAGACACATTTTCGATTTTCGTGACCTCAAAAGGGTGTGGTGCGAAATGCACTTGGCACTTCCACCATGAGACACGCGCAAACACTTCCACCATGAGACACGCGCAAACACTTGGCCCTTGGCACCTCAAAAGGGTGTGGTGCGAAATGCACTTGGAACTCGGAAGCATATAACAAGTCCATTTTAGCTTAGAAACCTTGACTTGAATTATCGTCAAGTTTTTCTATCGTTAAGAATACTAATATCTATACAACCCATATTTCAATACGATTGGTCGAATCAAGTTTGTTTTGTAAACTAGCCTTTATAGATACTTTCAAGCTACTTGAGTTTCAGGATCAAGCTCAATTACTCTTGATACGAGTTTGAGCTTCCACTGGTCAAAGCCATCAAGTTTAGTCTAAAAACATTGCCCAAACTTGATCAAGTGGAAACAACTTTAAAGCATCAAGTATAGGCCACGATTAAAAAGATATATACCAATCCTATTTATCCACCCACACTTTATGAGTATCTCACAAGACTTTTTTTGGCCCAATACAATTTATAATCACGCATGTTTCATCCCTATGAGACAAAGATGTGTTCATAATACATAAGATACAGCAAGTTTATGTGCAGTCATTCAAAATGACCTAACAAAAAAAGTGTTCAAGCAATAGTCTTGTAACATAAGAAAGTTGCAATAACACGGTAAACGAACATCAGAAATGATACGAACAAGATCAAGATGTATCTTCAGATTCCTGCCTTTGTAAAGTTTGGTTGTTTGTTTAAAATATTCCCGTCTCTATAATTTATAACATGATCGTTAGGTTGGTCCCGTGGGTTTCTAGCATCAATGGTGTATATCCTGAGCTCCAAATTTTTGTGAAGTTATAGCTTTGTTAGGACGAACAAAAGTTTTAGAAATTGTCTGTCAAATAAATATATATAGAAATAAATAAACTTTAAATTTAAATGAAGACATCGACTTCAAAAGTTATGAAATTTACCAAGTAGCATTTTTGTGTTTGGTGAGATAACACTGTTGGAACATATAAAGCAATCCCACATTGCTAGAAATATGAAACCAATGTCACTTTATAATTCCCACCGATGTCTACCAATTGAATCTAGTCCTTAGTAGTGGGCTTAGTAATCCCACATTGCTAGAAATATGAAACCAATGTCACTTTATAATTCCCACCAATGTCTACCAATTGAATCCTTAGTAGTGGGCTTATTAGTGGTGGGTTTTAGACATGTTCTAAGCCCACTAGCTGTATCATGAAGTAGCAACGTTGTTATGTCTACCAATTGAATCAATGTCACTTTATAATTCCCACCAATGTCTACCAATTGAATCAATGTCACTTTATAATTCCCACCAATGTCTACCAATTGAATCTAGTCCTTAGTAGTGGGCTTAGTGGTGGGTTTTAGACATGTTCTAAGCCCACTAGCCGTATCATGAAGTTGCAACGTTTGTTACCGTTATAACAACATAACGGTATTCTGAAGAGATATGAAGAAAAGTTGCAATCAATGGTTGGTCCCTTTCAAGCACTATATATATGGCAGCAAATTCCATCAAGAGCAGAAATGTTTTTATTCTTGAATTGGTTGTTGAATCCTCAAAATAGTCGCACCAATTATGAGGAAATTATGTTTTTAAATAAGTCACACTAATGCATAGTACTATAGTAGTACTATGCATAAATAGAAATCATTTCCGAGCCAAAGTTTATATAATTTCTCGGTGTTGGGGAGATGTCCCATAATTTAAATAACTTCTATTGAGCCTTCAACCTTAAAAAAAAAAAAAAAAAAAAAAAAAAAAAAAAATTATTATTATTATTATTTATTTTTTATTTATTATTATTATTATTATTATTATTTTGTAAAGCGGTTGTATCTAATGAATATACTAAAATTGTTTTTTTTTTTTTTTTTTTGCATCAAAATATTTTTTACTGTTCATTTTAATATATATTTCATTTCAATATTGGATTACAATAATATGGTAGGCAAACGAGTAACAAGTTGCGTCGCAACCCCTTTTTAGATAGCAAAACGAATCCTACTAAAAATGAAATTTTGTTTCTTGAGGGTCGAAAAATTACTTTGCACAACCCGATGAACTCTAAACAAAAATTTCTCTAAAAAAGACAAATGAACCACTCTAAAAAAGACAAACTACATGAACAATCTCAATTAGAGTCCTAAAATCATAGCCTCAAAATTCACACACATAAGGCTATGTGCTTTTTAGCAAGCACATTAGTAGTAGAACATATATTATGCTTGTAAATTCCCCTTATCTGATTTCATAAACTTTTAAGGCAGATTTAAAAAATCAAATAATGTCCTCAACCAAATAGTCTTGTTTCAAACATATAAAACCATGCGATTCTTTAATTAATGACACTAGCATCGTCCTTTACCATAAAGGTACTTTTATATTCTATTGGGGCCTTAAAATAATTTTTATACTTATATAGTAACTATAAGGCCAAAAATTAAACGTCCAACACTACAAACTTCGACTCAACGAAGACGGTATTAACTTAGAACTTTTTGACGAAAAGATAACTTAGAACTGAATAAGCCAAGTTTTAGACAAGTACTCGTACTTTTTTTAGTGGTTTATCGTTTTTATTTTTTTATTAGTTAGTTAACTACGTATTGAACTGTTTGATCTATTCGTGTTTTGGCATACTTGTTTCAACTTAATCAACGTGAGTAACCTTATTATACGTACATGTATTCAAACATTTATGCCCCCTTATGTGTTTTTAGTTATATAATCCGTTGAGGCCTTTGACCTTTAAACGTTAAACCCCACTCCTCTTTCACTTCAGCCACTTCAACAAATAGAATATTCAAACACCTACTATAACTTTGACGACCAAAGCCGAACTTGATTTTATATAATGCGTGTGTTGTCTACTTGTGTTATATGTTCCAAATTCAACATATCAGATTAATTAGTGACATGTTTCGTACATAAATCCACTATAAACCTTTGTAAAATGTGTGAAATGGTATTTCATCAGAATTATATATTCTTAAGATTTTGGTATATGCAAGCTAAAAGACATGGATACTTGTCCGAGGTCTCGATGGAAGCAATCTCCCTACTCCCGTCCCGGGTTTATCCTCCCTACTCCCGTCCCGCGTTTATCCTGGGTAGGGGTAAGATCTGTCTACATTATACCTCCCTCATACCCTGCCTCGGCGGGATTGGGTTTGTTGTTGTAAGCTAAAAGACATGGATACATGACTATCTAAAACCCCGTCTAACAAAATAAAACTGATTACTAGAAAAGCAAGGGACAATGAATAACAGAAAACAAAGTACAAATTAAAGCAAACTGTGTCGTACAAGAAATTACCTAAACGGAAATAGAAACATAAACTGAAACAAAGTGATAAGACGCAACTCGCTCATTTTGAGATGTGAAACTTTATTAGGTTCTTTGTTGGATAGGTCCAAGCTATGAAGATCAAGTCCTCATTATGCTTTTCATGAAGCTCAATGCACGTTTTACACAATCCACACCTCCTTTGATAAACACATAAAATTACACTGTTTCTCACTCCAAGCCTACTTTGAAGAGACCGAATCATGATGCAGCTTCGAGTTTAACTGCCCCTGTTCATGTTACAAAAAAAACATCAGCATTTTAACAAGCCAGAGAGGGATTCATGGTCATTCATATAAGCTTATTATAGCCTATTGAGGTTTGGGTCAAAACCGGTTGGTTTGGGTTTTTTTTTTCAAAAGCTAGCTAATACCATTATCAATATGAAAGCCTTTTTTCTTCACACTCACACTCTCACTCTCACTCTCTCGCGCAGGCACGCGCGCACACACACACACATATATGTCAAGTCATTCGTGAGTCAGACTCACGCATATCCTAGTGTGGAATAAGAAAATGCCCAAAGTCGCAAGAAATAGGCAACATCATATATTGGAACATACAACATGACTACTTAACCTATCCAGAAGACTCCAATCACATCTTTCACTAATGCTCCACCACTACAACACAACAGGGCTAATGCTACGGTAGGAATCCGTTGCAAATGGCCATTTGCAACGGATTTGTAACGGATTCCTTCCGTAGCATTAATGCTCCATGGAAATTTTAGTTGCAACGGATTTCTAACGGGGCTAAAAATATTGCAACGTCTTTCCAACAAAATCCGTTCTAAATTAGCAACCTGTTTTGCAACGGATCATATTCCAACAGTTTTTCTACGGTTTTGTAGCAAATTTGCAACGAAATTGCAACGAAATTGCAACGGGGCATATAAAAATAAATTTAAAATCAATTAGTAAAGTTTTTGCAACGGGTTTGCAACCGTTTTCTATGTCGTAGCAAATCTGTTGGTAATCCGTTAAAAAACAGTAGCAACTTTGCAACGGAATTTTTCCGTTGTAAATTTCCGTTGCATTAGCCTGTTTGTGTAGTAGTGCACAGCACCAACCGTTGGAATGAAAAATGAGCGCCTATCAATTGTTTAATTGTCCAATTAAATCAATCAATTTTAGTAGGGAAATGATATTAACGCAATAACGCGGACTGTTTTGATATGCACACATATAATTGAAAGAAATTGACATTTATGCCCCTTATGTGTTTTTAGTTACATAACCCTTTGAGGCCTTTGACCCTTAAAGGTTAAACCCCACTCCTCATTCACTTCGACTTTAACAAATAGAATATTCAAAAGCCGTCTAACAAAATAAAGCTCATTATTAGAAAAGAAAGCGATAATGAATAAATGAAAACAAAGTACAAATTAAAGCAAACTGTGTCGTACGAGAAATAACCTAAATGGAAATAGAAACATAAACCTAAACAAAGTGATAAGTCGCAACTCGCTCATTTTGAGAAGTGAAATTACTCGATTAGGTTCTTTGTGGATAGGTCCAAGCCATGAAGAGCAAGTCCTCATTATTTGCTTTTCATGAAGCTCAATGCACGTTTTATACACGTCATGATGGGCACATTGAAAAAGAACAACCCACACCTCCTTTGATAAACACATAAAAAACCGTTTCTCACTCCAAGCGTACTATTTTGTAACAAACTGTGTAAAAGTTACACTGGCTGTAATGATTTTTGGAGAAATTGGAAGGTTTTTGAAGGTCAAACTGTAAAAAGAAAACCCGATAAAATTAAGGAAGGGCATTGGTGTCAATTTGTTTAAGAACCATGTATGCAAAACAAAAGAAGTCTCTGTGTTCAAATCATCTAAAGTGACCGCTAGTATTAATAGATTTCTCAAGTCCTAATTAGCAGATAATACCAAGCCTAGTGAGCCAAATACAAAAACGTACATACCATGCTCATGCTGGTGGTTGTGGTTGTGGTGGTTCTGGGATGATAACCTTTTTGGTAACAAAAGAAGGGAAGCAGTGATTCATATCGCTTTCAGTTCGCCATTCCACCTCCATGTTGTTCCAGAGAACCAACAGATGGGTGACACTTCGTTTGCCATTCTTAATGCATACTTTTTTAAGCACATGGCGAGGTTCGCGTTCAAGTCTGTAGTCTGGTCACCACAAACAAAATCCTTACCATAATAACTTTTGAAGAAATCGGTATCAAATATTAGACAATTTCAACCCGAAAATGAAACGATTAATTTTGCCAAGTGAAATTAGTAAAATGTTTGAACTTAGTAATGTTAAACTTACAATGGACGCAAAGGAGGTCTGTGGCCCAAACCCAATCTTCTAAAGCCTTTTTCATATCAGCTAGAACATATTTACGGTTCTCACCTGACGGCGGCGGATTTTTACGGTCGGTACGCTCCTTTTTGAAAGCAACCTTAGAAGCTAGTTCCCAACTATTGATACCAAGTGCCATCCAGTCAGTGACCTTATAAGATTCCCATTGATTAAGTTCCGTCATCATTCGACTAACATATAGGTAATGCCATTTGAATCTGACACATTCTGGAAGCATCACAAGAACCGTGGGGATATGTTTCTTGATACAAAGCTTCCATTTTTCTTCATTCGCCGAACGCGTTTTCTTGATCATTTCTTTGAAGGCTTGCGTGAAAGACGCATAACCAATGCTTATGCTAGTTTTGTTTCCAGCATCCATATCACCATATCCGGGTCGGTAGCCGAGAAATCTGGATACAGAAAATATATGATCGTCGCCATCTGGATCAAATTCGCCATCTGGATCAAATTCGTAAATAACGTCACCCACAGTAAACCCAAGGAGATATACGTCTTTCATCTTAAAATGCAATACGATGTCCTCTCCACCTTCATTTCTACATGTAATGTCTAATACGTCGGTTTTTATGTCGAGTTTATCAGAGAATGGACTATCCCGGCGTAACGCCACCTTTTCTCTAATAAGTCGAATGGTGTTAGCCCACTCAGACAGAACATCAAATCTACATGTTCAATACTAGTATAAGTTAGCAATATGTGTGTAATAGATACGAGAAGACATGTAAATTTCTAACATAAACATATCAATCACAAATAGTAGCTAGATACAATATCAATTGAACATTATAAATAGTTAGGACATGTAAGTTCGAACCTATAAACATATTCCTCATCGACAACATGAGTGGGTTGCTCCACACGTTCCTGATTCTGGCGATTTGTTATCCTGTTACGATTAATGGATTTCAAACCCATGAGGCCTATCGATCATCGATTGAACAAAAATAATTTCCAATACGACTATAATAGTGTGAGAGAGAGAGAGAGTTGACTAAGGGGATTACGTTGCGCGTTTCTACTACAACAATGGGTGGCTGGTAGGGGTGTTCAGTATTTGGTTTGACACCGAACAAACTGAAATATAAACCGGACCGAAACCAAATAAAACCGGACCGCAAATTTTAATTGGTTTATGGTTTGGTTTAAAACCAAACCGAAGTATTTAATTGGTGTTTGGTTTGGTTTTGGGTTTAACAAATACATAACCAAACCAAACCGAAAAAACCGAATATATATCTATCCACACAAAAAAGATTAAATTATATATATATATATATATATATATATATATATATATATATATATATATATATATATATATATATACATATTTTATATGTTTATCTTCCTAACATAAAATCCTAAAAATTTAAAGTATCTTATAAACTAACCAATCCTCAAATCAATGATGCTTAAAGATGGAATATTCAAGTATAACACTTCTGTAGACCTTTGTCGAAGAACTTTTTATCTTATTTCACTTTCATTTATTTCCGTTAAGTTATGAAACATTTTGGTTTCTTAAACTTTTGTTTTGTTGATGAGTCTTTGTGCGAGTCGTATGCGGTGAGAGTCACACGTACGGTAACGAGGGGGTTTGTGTCTATACGTGTAGTGTGGTGGTTGGGCCTACCCACCCTATTTGTTCCATGATCTATGGGTCTGCTGGAGCTACCCACTTTGATCAATTAGCCAAGATTTTGACCGGATACGAAATCACTGGTGCTCGATCTAGTGGTATTTTTATGGGGATTTTACTTAAACACTTTGTGAGACCTTTTGATTTGGTAATTTTATTTGAACTTTTAGAGTGTTACTTGTGACTTTTAGATTATATTTAGAAGTTTACTAGAATTTGGTTTTTTTGGTTTTAACCGAAACCAAACCGAATTCTAAATTGGTGTACGGTTTGGTTTTATTCGTTCTATAATTGGTTTTGGTTTTAACTTTTAAAATTTTCAAACCGATTAACCTGAACCGTACAACCCATGAAACCGAAAACCGAACCGATGAACACCCCTAGTGGCTGTGGTGGGTTTTTGAAACGTGAAAAGAGAAAATTTTAAATGTGATATTAAATTAGAAATTACTCTATCCGTCTCAAAATTATTGTTCCCTAATAAAAAACAAACAATTTAAAAAAAGTGCATTTATTACAGATTTTTCTTTCTTATTTTTTAGCAGAATGACAGTTTTACCCTTAACTAATTAATTTTGGTATTCTTTAGATTTTGCAATAATAATTTCAATTAAGAGCAATATGGTGAACTCGATCAAACTTTTCTATCTATATTTACTAATAGACAAATAAATTGGGACATCCCAAAAAAGAAAACATTGACTATTAATTTGGGACGAAGGGAGTATTAATTTTCAAAGTCATTCATATTTTCAAAGGCTCATGAAAAAATTAGTTGTGGTAAAGTGTGATTATAACAACGCATAGTAAAAAACTATAAACTATAACACTGTGTTTTCGATTTTAGTAAAAGGAAGAAAGTAAAGTGAAAGGGAGAAAGTTTTTGTTTTTGAGTTTTTTTTAGAAAGTAAAATGAGGTAAAGTGAAGTAAAATAGTTATATTTAAGTTATAAAACTTTCACCCCACTTTTGGGGTGAAAGTTACTTTACTTTTTCTCTCTTACTTTAATTCCTCTTTCTTTTACTTTTATTCATTTTTTTCTCTAAGGTAATGTGTAACCATTGGCCATCAATCTTAGGGCACGTTTGGGTGGGGTTAATGAGAATGAGTCTATAACTTTGAAAGTCATTAAATTAGTTTATTTTGTGGGTCCGGTAATGAAATAAGTATATCATAGCCATAGATTCATTACCCATTAATTTGATGTCTATGAAATCCATTCCCGTTGGCCCATATCTTTTCCACTACAAAACTTAAATATCTATACATTTTTTTATTCCATATTTTGTCATCTAAATATAAACAATCGTAATGATACACCTTTTCATACCCATTGTCATTCTATCCCATATCAAATCTGATACCCATCGTCATTCCTAACAACAAACCAAACGGGCCCTTAATTTTCAAAGTCATTCATATTTTATTAATCTTTAATCTATAGTTTGTCAAAATTCCATGCAGAAGATAAAATCTACATGTTCAATACTAGCATAAGTTAGCAATATGTGTGCAATAGATACGAGAAGACATGTAAATTTCTAACATGACATATCAATCACAAATAGTAGATACAATATGAATTAAACATTATAACTAGATAGGACATGTAAGTTCGAACCTATAAGGCTAGCGACAGAAAGGCATGCCGATCGACTAACTCGATCGATCACAATCGATCGAGCCTTCTGTGGCCAGTCGGTCAAGGCTAGACAAAACCACAAAGCAATCGCCTGGATGATCGACTATTATTTGTGTTGCCTTTTGATTAATTTAGCCGTTAGGCAAAAAAAAAAATAAAAAATAAAAAAAATAAAATAAAAAAATAAAAAAATCTTTTAAATACCTTATAAATACACAACATAAAACACACTCCAATTCACAAAACCTCATTTCAAACATTCTCTATATTCAATCACACCATGAATTATTTCGAGATCTTTTTTGCCAATTCGTCTTCGGATGATGAAAATGAAGTTAGTACCGAGTTTTTGATGTTTGCGGAAGATTGTTGGGAGGCTTATCAAGCGTCACAACCTAAAGAAACGCGAAACCAAATTACTAGGGATCGTTTTGGTGCTCATAACCGTTTAGTGACTGCTTACTTCTGCACTAACCCAACATACGACGAAGAACTATTCCATGATCGTTTCCGAATGAGCTGAAGACTATTCACACAAATTGTTCGTGAGGCAACCGATCATTCACCTTATTTCCAACAAACTTCTAGTTGTGCGGGCTTACTTGGTATTTCTCCATTGATGAAAGTTACTTCATCAATTCGTCAATTGGCATACGGAGTGAATCCTGATATGCTAGACGAATATGTGCAAATGGGTGTGTCAACAATTCGTGAGTGTCTCTATAAATTTTGTGAGGTCTTCATGGAGTTATATGGTCCAGAGTATTTGCGATAGCCGACGGTTACTGACGTTGACACTCTATAAGCATCAGTATCGAGTTCATGGTTTTCCTGGCCTTATAGGAAGCATTGATTGTACATATTGGCCGTGGGAGAATTGCCCACATGGTTTAAAAGGTCAATTTTGTAGGGGTGATCACGGGAAAACTCCTTTCATTTTATTGGAAGCGATCGCCTCCCAAGATTTATGGATTTGGCATACGTTCTTTGGTGTCGCCGGGATGAATAATGATGTAAATGTTTTATGTGCATCGCCTCTTTTCAATGATCTCAAAACGGGGAGAGCACCGGATGTGGAATTCTTTGCTAACGGCGTGCCTTATAAACGGGGATATTATCTTGCTGATGGGATATATCCGGAATACTCTGTTATTGTGAAGTCCATTAAAAATCCAGGGATGTATGATTACAAGCGTCAATTGTATAAGAGGATGCACGAAGCAGCAATAAAAGATGTGGAACATGCTTTTGGTGTACTAAAGAAGAAGTTCCTAATGATTAAACATCCGGCTAAAGGATTTGACAAAGAGCGTCTTGGACATATAATGTACACATGCATCATATTACATAATATGATAATTCAAGACGAAGGGCGGGCGATATCTCCCGAATTCTTTCCAGCGGAGCAGCACCGTTCTTATGACCCCTTAAGAACGCATGAGGAATCGCTGGAAATTACCAGGGAGATATGCAACAAAACAACTCATCTTAACCTCAAAGCCGATTTGGTGGAAGACATTTGGCATCATCATAATCCAAACTAGTTTGGTCGTTTTAATGTAATTTGAATAAGTGTTGTAATGTTTTTTATTTTACTTTAATTAATATGTAACGTTTTAATTATTAATGAAATTTGAGTTTGTGTTGAAAAAAAAAAAAAAAAAAAAACGGAACTAGGTCGCCCTTACTGGGGCACTGAATCGCTTGCAGGTCGCTGGAGAGAGAAAGCTGACGTGACAGAGAAAAGTAAGGGGATTGAATCCTCTTACTGTGTCTAGCCTAAACATATTCCTCATCGACAACTTGTGTGGGTTGCTCCACACATTCCTGATTTTCGCGCCTTATTATCCTGTTACTTTTTTTGGGGTTCAAAACCATGAGGCCTATCGATCATCGATTGAACAAAAATAATTTCCAATACGACTATAATAGTGTGTGTGTGTGAGAGAGAGAGAGAGTTGACTAAGGGGATTACGTTGGATAATTATTTTAACCACTCAATAGAATATTTCCTCACTAAATTATCTAATTTTTACTTAAAAAGGAAAGCGGATATTATTTTAAGAAATACCGAAAAAGAAATATGGATACTAATTTTGAGACAGAGAGAGTACCTTTTAACAATAAGTTGTGATACGATGCTCTAAACCTGAATCTATTCGCACCTCTAAATTTAAATGTGTGTCTGAAGAGTCTCATATCGATTCCATTTTAATGCCTTAAATATGTCCAAAAGTCTTAGATTATTGATGAAAAATTTTCACTTGTCACGAAAACACTTACTTGCTACCGATACAATAATAAATGGGATGTTGTTAAATGAGTGGTTAACATGGATAACTCATTTAATTAAGGGGTCCGATTTAGGTTGAGATTCTCAACCCATCAAAACATGTTCGAGTTTTGATTTAACGTTTCAACCCGAACAGTAGCCCAATAACTGTTATCATATTGTACATTCTTTATTTACCAAAAATATGTGGTGCTTTTTCTAAACCTACCTTCTATATGAAAGGAAAAGTCAGAACAAGAACAAAATATACAAAATGAAAAAAAAAAAAAATGACATATTAAAAAAACAGAAAAACAAAGTTATGAGATATTAATGAGTAGAGAAAACAAAGTTAAAAGATTTTAAGACATACTTTCAACATCTCAGTTCAATAAAAGTTTCATATGTCTTATCGTGTCTTAATGAGAAGTGAAAAGTGATCTTAATCTTAACCGGCTCTTTCCGCATCTTGATGATAGAGAAAAAAAACGCACTTTTTGATCCAAGCATTGAATGCGTCTGACTATTTTAGATTAAAGCTTTATTTAGAAAACCAAACACAACCCATTTGAGTAAGAGTTTCTTGCCCCTTAAATGATCTTAATTATGACCGCTCTTATTAGGGGGTTGACAGTGGTAACGGGATCACACGGGAATGGATGGATCTAGCGCGGGAACATCGCCGCCGGTACCTCCATCATGCACGGGATGGATCTAGCACGTGAAACTTTCACGCACGGGATGGAGAAGAAATTTGAACGTTGGACAGTAACGGCTCTTTTTTTTTTTTTTTCGAAGTTCATATATATTCCTTTTTTTATTTTTAATTTTTTTCAATTTAACTTTGAATATTTATGTGTGTGCACAGGTTTATAAATGAAGAAGATGATATATACAAAATGTTATTTTTATTATGTGGGCTTGAGAGTAACCAACAAAAGCTGCCCAAAGTACGTTAAGTTTTGTTTTTTTTTTTTTTGTTTTTTTTTGTTTTTTTCTTTTTTTTTACCTTGTTTTATATAAAAAATGTTATTTATAATTTTATTTGAATAATATAATTTAGTTTTTTTTTTTTAATTTTAATGGAATTTTAAAAAAATGAATTGAGTGAAGGGATGTAGTGAGTGATCGGATGCCAACAAAAATAAGGATGAGTGATGGAAAAAGTGGGTGAATGATATGACATAAAGAATTGATTGAGAGTGAGTGATGAGAAAAAAAGTTGGTGATGGGTTACCAACCCCCTTAACAGGAAATAAAAATTATCTCAATTATTTCAATGTAACTAAAATATAGAAACAAAGAAATCACTGTATCATTGTTCTGCATTTATTTCAACTAGTATGGCGGCGGTCGGCCGCGTTGCGGCCTAACGGGGTTTTTTTCGTTGTATTTGGTTTATAATGTTGTTTATCAAAGAATATAACGATTCGGTAAACCAAGTCTAAAACGACATAAAATAACATAGTTTAAAACGGCTAACAGTATTATGCATTAAAAAAATGAACATATGCATGATCGCATATATGAGACGTTGTCATTCTTCACAACAAACATAACTTCAAATGTTAAAATAATAACCAAGTAACCAAGTATTTTATACATGTAGATAATATGCATCGCACTAAAGTAACCAACTAATTATCATACACATGTAAAATTCGCAATATAGTTTACCATCACATATGCAATAGAAACTAAACTATACACTTAGAATTCATCCAGTTGGTATGCCTTTAAATTTTACATGGAAACTTAGTCTACCAGCTAGTAATCATAAAAGGCAGTACCTTGTTTGCAGACACGGTACCATTGCCCAAAAAAGAAGTTGCATAGTTTGTTGTTGTAGGAATATTTGACTAAAACCCAATCCAGTGGTATATTTGACCCAAAATTCTAAATACGTATGGGCCTCGACCTGTATTAATTGAGTTATCGATGGTAGTCCTGAATGATGTCATTGCGAGCATCCGATTATAGGTGCGAATGTTTTCCATGAAATGTCTGTCCGAAAACAAATGCCTAAAGTATGGGGGATATCGCTGATGAGTGCGTAAAACTGCACGACCAGCAGCGCAGCATCTGTGGTGCTGCAGAGGAGCACTGCGTGGGAAACTCGTAATCTTCTCCTCTAGCCAAAAAAGAGCATGGCAATGGGTGCATATTTGATGACATCGGCCAAAATATATATACTCTGCTGGTGCACCTATGAGCACGTAACAGAAGAGGTAGGTAAACAACAAAAGCCAACATATTAAACTGATTATATGTGTTGTTACTGTTGTCGAACGCAGGCAAACAACGGGAAATAAATATGACTGAAAATAAGCAATGAAGTTACCTTGAGTCACGACACTTTTATTAACTATTTTCATCCCACTTTATATGGGAACGACGTCATTTATAGGAATTTATAAAATCATTTTATACACTTACGACGACAGGTTATACGCGGCTTATGAGCACGGATTTTACACAGCTTATACGCAACTTAGTTTACCATTACATAGCTATTTGCACCATCCAGTAATACTGATCCTGAACCCTCAAACATTTTGCACATTCCAGCAAAAACAATACTATTAAACCTCACTGCTTAAGACAATAAAGCGTGCACTAAGGGTACTCTTAGACTTTTAAGCAACTATCATAGAATTTCTTTAAGGACAATTGCAAATAAAAGGGTGTATTAGCTCCTCAAACCTCATATTATCGAAGAAGTGCTGATACTTGTTGGAATCATGAAATAGACGGTGCCATCCCTTTAGCAACATGTACGGAAAAAGTTAATGCTGAAACCTAAACCGGAAAGAGTTTGGCGCGTACCATTTTGGCGAGGAACATGGCGTGCCGCAGCGGTACACGAAACGTTATGAAAACAACCAATTTCAACTGAAAAAACGATAAGGGATATAGTTAAGGTTGAACCAACTGTTATATGCCCCGTATTTTGGCAACCAAATTTCTTTCGAAAATAACATAAACGCTTACCACTATTTGTTACAACAGGGTGTCGCGGTAAAGAATGGCCCAAACATTCGTCTGCACGTGCAGAACAAAAAATTTTCAGTAACTGGCAAGGCCTGTCCGGACTGAAAATCTAGGCTAAAGGGCGAGTTTGATGTTCCTGCAACTATTGAGAAAACAATTACGCGTAGCGTACCAGCAAGCAACGTTAGAACAAAAACCAAACAATGGTAGACACATACCGTTTTTGTGGAAACCAGGTTGCACCACAGGGACAAACGAAACACTATAATACTGACCAATTGCAGCTGCACTTAATATTTATCTTTCAAACGTGTTGCCCAACCCTCCTATGTTGTCATCCATATGTTACGGCTGCGTTATATGTAACAAAATTTAGCAAGTATTAGTGCACATACCATATAAGAGCACACACGCCAACAATGCCTATCCTTAACTTTGATACGCAAAATGGAATTGCAGAAAATAAAGGATTAATAGAGTTAGCTGCTACATTATTATAGTAGGAACAACTACTCAACATGTTGCGACAAAACATGATCCTCATGACTAATCCCCAATTCCAAAGACACCGAAATCAGTTTCGCACACCATACTTACCGACGAAACTTGGAATTAACAATTCGACTTTTTTTTCTTCAGTTCTCCACCGCTTCCCATCAATAGGCCAATCAGTTGTATTCAACCGAAAAGCTTCTTTCTCACCACTGGATCTTCTTGTTTTCGGCCTAATCAATAAGCTAATAATAATAATAATTAAAAAAACCAAAAAATAAAAAGCTTTTAAACATCGTATGATCTTTGTTATCAAATAAGCAAATAGTTTCATCATTTTTTTTCACAAATCATCAAAACCCCACAAATCATATCAATAATCAAACCAAAAAAATAATAATCTAAAACCTCGAACAATAATCAGAGTACATACTTTTTTTTTTTTTTTTTTTTTTTTTTTTTTTTTTTTTTATTTTCGTAGGTGTCCCTGACCATCTCCTTAATCAAAACCACCACCATATCCTAATTTTCGTAGCTCTACCCATCACCGATCCTTACTGTTATTGCCAAATTTGTGTGGTGT
Source organism: Artemisia argyi (assembly GCA_030686995.1). Classification (NCBI taxonomy): domain Eukaryota; kingdom Viridiplantae; phylum Streptophyta; class Magnoliopsida; order Asterales; family Asteraceae; genus Artemisia; species Artemisia argyi. Next base: position 9,762,105 of record CM060695.1, on the reverse strand, counting down.
GAAATGTTATGGAAGGTAGTAAAATATTTATCCTTATATTTGGGGAAAAAAAACACAACCCAAAAACCCTGAGATCAAACAACACATTCTGAACATGGTGGATTGAGATAGAGGCGGTTTGTTATGAAGGTTCTGGATTGGTGTGTGTGGATGAATCTTGAAATCTACACTCCGATATACTAATAGATTGGGTTTGCCATAGGTAGATCGGGTCTTTTGGCCTGTTTCGCATAGTTATACTGGGCCTTAGTAGCCCACCTCTTTTTGGCGGGAAAAACGGCAGGCAAAACGACGTCGCCCCTGAGCTAAATTAATAATACTTATAATGTAACTAAAAATGATCTCAAAGCTTATTCAGTTAAGCAAGCCCATGTGAGAGTAGTACTGGTTTTGGTGACCGACCGGGAAGTTCTCACATGGGTACCACAAGCTCTAATGATATTAGGCAATGTAGAGGAGAACCTTTGAGCCACTAGTTGCGGAGGTTCGAATCCGAGCCGGCCCCGGTTTTCATCCAACCGTTACAACAGCGAGATAACTCGTGTGGAGGCGGTACGGTTTCCGGGCAGAAGCCGTTTAATTCCCACTGCGCCAGCGTGGACCCAGTTCAGACAACATAGTCTGGGTATGTGGTTAATGAGGGTCTACCGATTAGGTGGGTGCAACTCTAAACCAAAAAATTAAAAGTCGCCTTCAAAAAAAATTATTTCAAAGAAAAATGTACACCACTCAACCCGATGGTACTACTGATTGTTCTGCATTTACCTACCACGTTTCATCCTATCACCCTACCAACTTGCAATAATGCATGGGGTTGCCCTATAAGGACGGAGTCTACATGGGGGTCCCACCTATTTTAATCAAAATGTACAAGCATTAAAGCAGACAGTACAGGCGGCGGCAGCACCTTTCTTCCACAAACCCTCCCTAAGGGGGTCCTTATAACTCATGCCTAATGCATGGTTGAGTGTTTGACCAATGTTTTTCACATGTCCTGTCGAATTATTTTTCCTTTTTACAAATTGAATTGATTTTACATAACATATACCCTCCAACAAAATATATTGAACTGAAATAAACCTACAAACAAAAAGAAAATAAGAAATGGATTGAGAAATGTGATCTCAAACGTATGATTTGTAGAACATGTATTGTTGGGAGAAATGACCATGGCATTAATGTTTTTTTATATAATCAAGAGTGAGAAATGAGTATCACATTAACATCGTAGCATTTTATTAGGAAAAAAAAAGTTAACAACAACAACCTCAATGGCATTTTGTAAAACAAGAACAAGTATGCACACAATACCTCAAAGTAACCCAACATAATGGCGAAAAGAAAAATCAAAATTAAAATATAAATCTAAAGAAATGGAGTAATACAAACAGCAAAGCCACTAATCAAATCTACTTTTTTATAAGGTTTTCAAGATCGGGATTCTACCTAGCATCGTTTTCGTCTTTGCAAGATCGTGATCGTAAAATCGGATCGGGATCATAAGATCCTACTATAATATTATTTTTTAATGATCTTTGTAATATTATTCAAATATACAAATTATTATATATTATAAACATGAAATTATAAATATTTCATGAAAATGTTGTCATAACAAACAAATCCAACCCTGATAATATCTACACAAGGTGGACACAACAAACAAATGTACAAAACACAATCAACACACATCTGTATTCACATATTTTGCAAAGCCGACAGTGTAACTGAAAATGCATATTTACTTACAAATTTGAAGCCACTCGTGAGTAACTTAAGCACAGATTTACAAAAGATAAAAGAAAATTTTGTTAGTAGGTGTTTGGCCAAGCTTATGAGTTGGGCTTATGTTTATATTATATAAGCAGCTTATAACTTATATCTTGGGAGCTTATAAGCCCATATTGAGTGTTTGGATTAGCTTATGTTTAATAAGTTATTAACCTCAAATGTTTGGTTTAGTTTAAATTGATAAATTACCATAAGGGACATGAGTTAAAAAAATATGAGCGTTAGATTAGGTATAATTGATAGTAAAATTGTAATTTATAAAGCAAAATGTGTCATAAGCCCAACGCCACCTAAAAAAGCCACACTTTTGAGGCTTATCAAAAACCTCTTATATAAGCACATAAGCTCACTCATATAAGCTTAGTCAAACCCTTAGTTTAGACTTATTTGACACATATAAGCTAATAAGTTCATAAGCCCATAATATAAGCTTAGTCAAATACTCTCTTAATATGTGAGAGACAAGAAGGATAAAAGAAGGGTGTGGTTATTCCCACCCTCCAAAAGTACAAACATCAAACCCACCCCCCACCCCACCTCCTTTTTTTATAATTTTGTTTATATAAAAAGTTATAAACCTGAAAGTACATAATAGAAAATATAAAGTTTAATAAGTCAAACGGTTAAAACTTAAAACTGTCAAAAATATGAAACAAAAAATAATAAATAAATGTGTTGTATTGAAAACCAGACGGGACAAAAGGAATCTTTTGACTTTTAGCCTACACCCCCCCCCCCCTTTAGTCACATCAAATGAGGGGGGAGAGGGTGTTCGCATTAGGGGTGTTAACGAGTCGAGCTTTTAACGAGCTACTCGAGCTCGAGCTCATTTATCTCGAGTCGAGCTTAATAATTTTAGAGCTCGAGTCGAACTCAAACAAAAGGTTGAGCTCGAATAGTTTAACGAGCCGAGCTTTATAAACTAATATTTAGCTCGGCTCGTTAGATAGCTCGTTTAGTTTTTCGAGGCGAACGAGCTATTCGAGCTAAACGAGTCGAACGAGCTAAACGAGCTAAATATGTACTTTTTAAATATTATGATTGTAATATTTTACTAAGTATTAGTATTATAGTTCAAACTAAAATACAAAACTAACAATATGTTAACCTTCAATAACATCAAAGAGGATCCACACTTAAGTCTTTATTCACTAGTAAACTTGGGCTTTTGTTTTTATAGCCTTCCCATTTTCTTATATTTGTTTCACTCTTCCAATGTGGGATGTGAGATGAAATCATTGTTTTTTTGTTTTGTTTTTTCATTCAAACTCTTAAGTATTACTAAACTCTTAAATATTACTACCTCCGTCCCTAAATAAATGTTCAGTTTAACTTTTCAGAGTCAAATTGGTTCACCTTTGACCTTAAATATTTTTGTGGGTGTTACATAATATTTGATGCAAAATATATGAATGAATTGGGTTTTAAGTGTATTATTCAATGGTATAATTATTTTATCATGTATTATATAACACAAAAAAATATTTAAAGTAAAAGTTGAACCAGTTTGACTCTGAAAAGTCAAACTGGACATTTATTTAGGGACGGAGTGAGTACTTGGATTGTTAATATAGATGAATAAGTTATTATTTATTTTTTAATTATTTTACGTATGTATCAAATAAATTGTTAGTCATATCTATTCATTGACTTTATAACTTATTAATAATGTGGTATGCTATGTAAGTTTTTTTTTTTTTTTTTTTTTTTTTTTTTTGAAATTTGACTTTCATTGAGTCCAATTTGAAACCCGATGGGGGGAAAACCTTCAATTTAAGCCGCCCGAAGGCACGACACTTAAATTGAAGTAAACCCTGCCTTCTCCAGATTCGAACCCTTGTGGGTTGAAACCTTCATTGAAGGACTTTGAAATCGTACCGACAGGGCAGTGGTCCACAAGGGAGGACTTCCCGGTTTGGTCACCCAAACCGGTACTACTCTCCACTAGGCACGCTTAACTGAATAAGACATGCCCAGTGGACCACAAGCCCATTGGTGGTATGCTATGTAAGTGTTTCATACATAAGAGCATATGCAATGATTGATTTTCGAATGACTTTTTACATTTAATAGACATCTTTTTATTAATAATTTTGTACTTAAAAGCTATCTATCAAAACCTACTCCAATGGGAAAAGCTTTTCAAAAACCTTTTTATGATGTGAAAGTAACTAACACAGAGAGAGAAGACCAAATTAAATACTAATATTTTCAACTTGTATAAAAGACTTGACAAATTACAAGCTTTTACTAAAAGCTTTACAATAAGTCTCTCACTATAATTGTAAAAAATATGAACGTTAGATTAGGTATAATTGATAGTAAAATTGTAATTTATAAAGCAAAATGTTACATAAGCCCAACCCCACCTAAAAAAGCCACACTTTTGAGGCTTATCAAAAATCTCTTATATAAGCACATAAGCTCACTCATATAAGCTTAGTCAAACACTTAATTTAGACTTATTTGACACATATAAGCTAATAAGGTCATAAGCCCATCATATAAGCTTAGTCAAATACTCTCTTAAAATGTGAGAGACAAGAAGGATAAAAGAAGGGTGTGGTTATTCCCACCCTCCAAAAGTACAAACGTCACCCCTTTCCTTTTTTATAATTTTGTTTATATCAAAAGTTATAAACCTGAAAATATATAATAGAAAATATAAAGTTTAATAAGTGAAACGATTAAAACTTAAAACTGTCAAAAATATGAAACAGAAAATGATAAATAAATGTGTTGTATTGAAAACCAGACGGGACAAAAGGAATCTTTTGACTTTTAGCCCACACCCACCTCCCCTTTAGTCACATCAAAGGAGGGGGGGGGGGGGGGGTTTGCAACTTTGCATAATATTGTTAGTTTATGAATATAAATTAATAGTCGTGTGTTAGGATCGAACTCGAGATCACGGGAATGCACACTTTACGTATGAAGATTAAATGAATAATTATTTATAAATGTTATATATAATTATTAATAAACACAAAATGAGTAACGACCGTTAGTATTTAACGGAGAATGGCTAACGACCGTTAGACGAAGAAAAGGAAAGTAATACTTGTGAATAATTGGAAGGTCAAGAAGGTTTCGGAATCCCTAGGGGATACCATAACCGATCGGCAAGGGGGAGTTCCACCTCCTCAATGCCTTGGACTCCAAGTTATAACTAGTATATAAACAAACCCAATGATTCATTGTTTCCTACAACTTGTACACATAGTTCTTGGTGTTTTTCTCTCCTTCTTTTCTTGTTCATATAGATCGATCCATAAACCTTTTATAAAGGGATTCGATTTTTGTAAAGCTCAAAATAGTTTTTTGTTTAAGTTACTTGCATAATATTTTACATGAATTAGTACGTGTGTACAAGAACGTGATGCAATCACACTATTGATTGTATCTTGGATTGAATACCAAAAAGGTAAGGGGTTATTCTTACAATCCACATAAACCCTAATTAGGGTTCTGGAATTGAAGATTCAATTGATTCTTGTTCGGGCTAGATTCACAAATGTATGTTTACTATTTATTATTGATTAATTAATTACATGTTATATGATCTTGTTATAACGCTTCCGCATGTGTTTACTTGATGTTAATTGTTTATATTTATGCATGTCATGTTATATAATTCCAACAGTGGCATCATGAGCCGTTATAATATGTAATTAATTATCGAAACGCATAAAAATTAAATCTTGATTCGTTTAGTTACATGTTTTTAGGGTTTTCATATTCCTAACCTTTTTTTTATGTGGGTCGATTTACCTTTATAGACTTTTAGGGTTTTGGTTTTGATTTTTAATATGATTATAAACCCTAAGATTGTCATGTAATTGTTTATGCGTTTTAGTAAACGATCTTGGTGCAATATGTTAATTGTTAAGCATAATCCATGAAAAGTGCATATTTGCATGGATTTGATTGTGTGATTATTTAAGTTGTTTAAATTAATGAACATGTAAATTTATTAATAGATGTCGAATTGGAGAAGACTCCAATATATTAAGTAATCAATTATACGCTATGTGGTGTTTATTTAATTTTGGCTTACGCAATTGATTCATCGATGTATGTGGCTCTTCTTCCTTTGAAGAAGAAAGCCCTAATTGAATAGATACATAATACACTTATATTTGATTATTAATATGATTATTGAATCAAATTTGCATGTGGCTACAATTTTTATACATATTTAATTGTTATGTTATGTATATGTTTATTTGGTTGTGTTATTTTTTATTATGCATTACTTGTTTTTTTTTGTTTATTATTGATGTGAGACATGTTTATAAACGAAAAAGGGTAATTTTTTAATAGAAAAATAATATGGACTAAATAAATGGCGAAATTTTTTTGGTTTTAAGAGTTAAAATTTTAAAGGTTTGGTTGATTGATGTTTTTGTACAATAGTGTGTGAAAGGCGGACCGAAAGTCGCCATACAATGTGCTTGTAGAGAGGGGTTTTTAAAGACCATGCATCTACCGGTTCTTTACAACCGCTTGTGTGCCGATCTAGACTTACCTATATCACTATTTTATGTACACTGTCATCTTAAGGGTGAATTAACCACAATTCCATAATGATTATCCGAAACACTAAGCCTTAGGGCTTATGCAAAAGTACGGTATAAGTGGACGATAATTGTTGGTAATTCTTTAATTGGTGAACCCGATACCTCAATCAAAACTTTGTTATTTTACTCTTAGTGAATTGGTAATTAAAATTGTTTTGTAAAACCAATGTTATGAAGTTGTATGCATGCTTCTTCATACATTATTTTGATTACATATCAAAATAAATACCCTAATAAAATTAAGTCAAATGCCATCTAATTAAGAACACTTGAAGTTGTAGTTTACGTCATGTGAGAACTTGGCTAGATTGCAATGGAGAGGTAAATTTCATAATTTCATTGCTAGCAGATCAACTGATGTAATGGATTTATGAGTTTGCAATTTTTAAGTTAGACGACTTAAATTGAGTAGGAAGTGAGAATTTGGACTCAAGGCATTAGAGGGGATGAAACATGCTTACATTGCAAAAGTTTTGTGAATGTAAATCACATAATGATCTAGGAATTGCAATATGATATTGGCAATTATTGTTCGACAATTACCTTGTTGAATACTATCATTACTAGCAGATCAACTGATGTAATGGTACTATGTCAATTAGGATCCTAGCTTTAAGTAAATACTATGGTTTATATGAATATTTACCAATGGGTATTTTATTTTCTTGAAGATCTAATTATCGAAAATACTGAAATTTAATTTTGTAATTCGTTTTAATGTATTAATGCAACGTTCAAACCGTAAATGCACTTTGGGCTTTGGTAAATTGATCTCGTTCTGTTTTCAAACAAATGTTTGATTAAGAATAATTTACTTAAAAGACAAAAGAAGTCTCCTTTCTATGAAAGAAGAGTGAGATACAATCATATTTCTTTTCATGGATGAAAAAGCTTAATAGGAATATTAGATATGTCTAAATTCTAATATAACTCATAGCAAAATTTTTAATAGTTAAGATAATTGCATATTTTCCCTAAGGATTTTATCATCCTCATTCGGTGATTAAATTCTTAGTAACAAATATGATATTTGGTTAACAGAAAATTATGTATGACATTTTATGAGTTATTAAAATTAGAAGCTAGACTAATTACTGCAAAATGTTAAAAGACAAACTAGTTGTTTTGACTATTTAAGGTACTACATACATTGTAGGATGGTAGACCTGTTAAGGAAGAAATTGCATGCCCAATTTTTCAAGTTAATAGCATTTGGCGGATTGTCCATCATTTACAAAGTAGGATACACTCTTTAATGCTTAAGTAATTGTTACGTATGAACATTCAAAGGTGTACGAAAGTTAAAAGCACACTATTTTCTTTCACTGGATATGAAACATTTACAATGTTGTCAAATTCAGTAGGAGTATTGTGTACTTATTACTGAATAAGGAATTATTTTAGTGATCTTTAATTCAGTGGGAGTTACAAGCTTTGACAACTTAGTAGCTAAAGATGATTACTTTCCAAGTGTGGACACTAATACTTTTAAGGATAGTCTTGTACGTTTTCTTACTAGACATTGTTGTTCTATAACTACTTGTTATGCTAAAATCTATGGCACAATCATATTAATCACATAAACAAATGCATGCCGTGTTGTTTATCAATTATATGAGGTTGTTCCATGCACAAGTGGGAGAAATGTTATCTTTAATGTGTGCAAGAAACAACTCATAAAGATATGATTTAATGGATTCTCTTGACTGCAAGGTAAGAGAATAAAGTTCTAATATCAATTATACAAATCTAATTCAAGAAACACTTGGTGTTACAATTTATGTTATGTGAGAGCTTAGCTAGATTGCAACAACAAGGTGAATCTCATATTTTCATTACTAGCAGATCAACTGATGTAATGGAACTATGAGAATTTGCAGTTTCTAAATTAGATACCTATTAGAACATGTGTCAATATGATATCAAAGACTACTTTAATTTGTATATTTATGAATTCATGAAAAGACATAAATTAATAAAGTAATCTAACGTTGCTTCAATATGAATATTTATGTGTTTTTGGAATGACATAAATAAATAAAGAAATAATGTTATTTACATTATTGTGAAGTAATATATTAACTTGAAATTACTATTAAAACCAAGAGATGGTGTTCATAATTACTTTAGTTAAACATATTTATGTTTCATTGTAAAGATATAAACATAAAGTCTTTTATTTGTTACAAGACTTATAATAAAGTAAGACGTTATCTTGTTATGTCTTTAATTAAGACATATACATGAAGTTATTAAATTGTTAAATGACTTATAACGTATAGTGGGATTATAACAGTTTATGTTTTCTTGAAGAGACATGGACATGAAGTGACTTTGTAAAAAGTATTTGTGTTATAAAGCATGTAATTGACTTGAAAATACTATTATACCATTAAAATAACTTAGTTGGTAAATAGACAAGCCAAGAGGAATATGGTTATCTTAAATATTGTTAGATTGTCTTACAATATTGATACTAATGAAATATCAAATGTTTATGGTATGTTCAGTTAGGAAAATCAAACTCTAGTTATTGTTTGATTAAAGATAAATATGATTTCTTTTCTTCCAAAAGTTATCAAGGTTAGAATATTGAGTATGACTTGGACATACTTAATAAAACTCCAACATAGAAGATTAATAAGACATTATCATATGATGGAATGTGATGAATGTGATGAATCACATTAAGTCTTTAATTGAAGTGCCAAATTTGTTTAACTGCTTATGAAGAGGTTATTAACAAAGTAAAGTCAGAAACTGTCAATAAGTATTTGTAATATCTCAAAAGAGAACATTGTATTGTTGCTTTATTTGTTAAGTATTTAAAGATAGTCTTTAAATTACTAAAAGCAAGTGGGAGTTTTGATCTTTAAAAGATAAAATTACAAGATACATAATCTTCTAAAATACACTAGTAAATATCATGATGAAGTTTGACATTTGATGGAATTATCATTCATAGAATAGCAAAATATCTCAGATTTTTGATTAATATGTTGAGAGCTATGATTTACAGGATTATTGTAAACCTGATAATCATTATGATATATTACCAAATATGAAATTGGGTAAAGTATACATGATATGAATGATTAAGATGCTGTCCATAAAAGATAATCAATTTTAAAAACTTGGTTTATCTTAATAGTTAGACTAGAAAATGAAGATGAGTTTCTTCAAAGATAAGGAAATCCTTGTGGTTTAAATCTTTGTAAAGAAATCATATGGACAATATTGTGCACGTATTTAATGCATGTCTTATTACAAGATTATTAATCACACTTAAGCAATTAACTGTGATTGAATATTCTTCTCTAAACACATTAAATATATAAAGATTATAATTGTCATATTTATGAAATTGACAAAGGAATATCAAAACTCATTTTTGACTGATTACTTGAGCGAGGACGATAAGTAATCAAAAGGAGTTTATGAATTCAAATAAATCTTTGGAAGTGTACAAACTGCAATAATCCATGGATGGATAAATGCATGCATCTAAAAGATTATTCTTATGTTTAATTATTAAATCCATGTTTTGATTTATAATTGAAATAAGATAATTTCTAAGTATTCCTAAAAGCTAGTGGGAGTATTATGTTTAATTTCCTAAATCATATATGTTGTAAAACATATAAAAAGTAATATTCCATATAAGTAAAATGTTAAGTCTTAGTTTGGAATAAAACTTTACTTGGAAGGTTTAGAAAATAAAACATATAACCTTGAAATGAATGTTTATTGTTGAAACATGTGCGGTAAATGAATCTAATATAACATGATATATCATTTAGAAAGTCTAAATGGATATGTATAACATGAATAAAATCTAAGTATGACTCAAAGATTTTTCATGAACATCATGTTTTGTTGTATCATGCTTAATTATAAGATGATTTGGCAATATTAATATCTAATTAAAAAGTTATTAGATAACTTGTGTAATATTCTAAAAAGAATATGTTTGATTATAGAATCACATCCTTAGTCTGGAACAGCTTCCAAATTCTATAGATGAACAATTGGTCAATTGTTGTGCAAATTGTCATAGCCAACAAACTTGAAAGTTTAAAGGGCATCAAACATTACACAATAGATATTAATGTTTACGGGAAGGTTTTAAGAGCATATTGTTGTTTGTATACAATGAAGCTAATGAAATTGAAATGACACTCAATACTAGTTATGGTAAGGATTTCAACCTTGGCTATTACTAGTTATTCTTTCTAAAAGCATAGTTGCATTATAAATTAAGAGAATAAGAATACTTTAAACTTTAAAAAGTTTGGAAGTTTGATTATCATAAATTGGTGGTTAAGGATGTCACACATTTTATGAAATATTATATGGCACTATCAAAATAGTTGAGTATGCACATACAAGAACTTCAATAGTTGAATTCTTGAAATAAGTATTCTTAAAATTCTGATAGATCAAAGTTGGATGATTTATGTTTTGTCAACAAGTATGAATATCATTACTTGAGACATAATTCATCAACAAGAGTTATCATGCATTGATCTATTTAGTATTTGGATAAGGGATGTTAAACAATTATTATAATAAAATACATGGTATGTTTAATTTATAATATATTGTATCCCATATTTGTATGTTTAATCCATGAATAAATATTATTCTAAATTGTCCGTTGTTAGTTAATAATATGAGAATATTATTAAATCAAGACAAATATGAAGGTTGTATAATATGATTAAAGTATATTGATGCGTATCATGCCATTTCAGATGATATTCAATGATACTGAATATAGGACTTATCCCAACTACATGATGTTACTTTATGGATCTTGTCATTAAGTAAATCATAAGAAGTTATCCTCAGATTTGAGATGCAAGATAAGTGTCATGAATGTAGTACATTTTTGTGGAACAACTCTACGCTATACGTAACTGGTAGTCATAAGGGTTGTTTTCGAAAGTGTTACAAAGTTTGTGGTTTTGCTTGTAGTCCAGATAGAATTTGTTCCTTCAAATTTATTTTTGGAGTTTAATACTGCTGGGCCCCTCGTAGGGTTGTCAAGATGTTGCATGGCCGTGCCCAATATCTTCCCTGAATATGTTCAAAAGATTTGGTAATCTTGCTCAATCATAAACAACGAGAAACGAAATGGTTAATTAAGAAATGACTTTAATCCATATCCTTATTAACGTGGTATTAGAAACAAAAGGATAATAATAATGAGAAATCATTAAAAGGTTTTTCCAGGAGCCTTACTCGAAATCGTACTAGAGGCATTGGCGTGTTGCAAGACGCTAACTGATGTGATCAAACTATTAAGATATGTCCAAGTGGGATTTGTTAGTTTATGAACATAAATTAATAGTCGTGTGTTAGGATCGAACTCGAGATCATGCGATTGCACACTTTACGTATGAAGAGTAAATGAATAATTATTTATAAATGTTATATATAATTATTAATAAACACAAAACGAGTAACGACCATTAGTATTTAACGGAGAATGGCTAACGACCGTTAGACGAAGAAAAGGAAAGTAATACTTGTGAATAATTGGAAGGTCAAGAAGGTTCCGGAATCCCTAGGGGATACCATAACCGATCGGTAAGGGGGAGTTCCACCTCCTCAATGCCTTGGACTCCAAGTTATAACTAGTATATAAACAAACCCAAGGATTCATTGTTTCCTACAACTTGTACACATAGTTCTTGGTGTTTTTCTCTCCTTCTTTTCTTGTTCATCTAAATCGATCCATAAACCTTTTATAAAGGGATTCGATTTTTGTAAAGCTCAAAATAGTTTTGTGTTTAAATTACTTGCATAATCTTTTACTTGAATTAGTACGTGTGTACAAGAACGTGATGCAATCACACTATTGATTGTATCTTGGATTGAATAACAAAAAGGCAAGGGGTTATTCTTACAATCCACATAAAGCCTAATTAGGGTTCTTGAATTGAAGATTCAATTGATTCTTGTTCGGGCTAGAATCACAAAGGTATGTTTACTATTTATTATTGATTAATTAATTACATGTTATATGATCTTGTTATAACGCTTTCGCATGTGTTTACTTGATGTTAATTGTTTATATTTATGCATGTCATGTTATATATAAGCGAAATGTGAGTTTTGATAAGATGAATGAAGAGGTAATAGGGAAAGAGTGAAACTGTGGCAAACTATTACATGATACGTGGTTTTTGTTTTTAAGGCTCTATAGTAATTTAGAGGCTTCAAGATAATTTTTTTGGTAAGGGTTACCCCGATAAAATGTATTAATAAAATAAATTTAAGTAAAAATTGAATGTAGCTGAAATACCAGATTAACCTTAAGCAAACGCTTGATGAACATCTATGAAAGAGTGCTTGTGACATACCATAAATACTAACAACTCTGTAACAACTCAAAAATTTTCACATTAATATATATTCATAACATAAACATTTTCTCCCAAAATCACGTACAATTTTGAACATTAAATATAACCGTTAGGTTATCCTGCGCGTAACGAAAACCGACTCTGAACATTTTTATCACATTAGATTCATTTTTAGTTCACTTATAATCATTATATGAAATTTTAAAAATTAATTTCAAATGTTACCAAATTGACCACGTGTTTTACAAATCTAAACTTGCGTTTTAAGCATTTTTATTTATACGCAAACTTAACCTATACCTGCACCGCGTTTTCTAAGACATATAAATACTTTTACATTTTTGAAAAAGTCAGCTTATTTCCCTGCCCCTTTGAACATAAAATCAACACTTGTTTACTTACACTAAATATTACATAATATTCTACTGATGAGAAGAAAAATGTACCGCTTTTAGGGGGTCATTTAAGCCCAAATCCGAGATTATTTGGTCAAATATCGCCCTAAATCGTTCCTTTTGTCATTTTAGATACTTTTGGAGAGAAATATGGATAAGGAAGCATTTTGGACGTTTTTGGAGCGAAAAAGTGAAGAAAACAACAAAGTCTCAAAATTCTTGCTGGGAACAGTACCTGACGGCATCAAGCATTGCTACATGACGGCGTCAAGCTTGTCAAAAGAGGTGGATATGGAAAATATACATGACGGCCCATAACTATTTCAAGGCTATTTGGCCTGACGGCGTCACCAAGGCCGTTAGGGTCAAAATACACATGACGGCCTAGAGCTAAATTACAACATGACGGCTTCAGAAGTGGATCTAGGCGATACGAATTTTATTTTGGCAGCGAGTTGATGGTGTCACAAGCTATAACGTGACACCGTTAGGATGCAAAATCTATATATACTTTTCTAATTTTCATTCATTAAGGGTGGAACATTAAGGTAAATTAGTAGGAACGAATTTTTAGTGTTTTTCAAGGGTTCAATCCCCTTGATTCATCCATGTTCAATTGAAGATAAGTTTTCCAATAATCATTCAATATGTCTATGTGTTGTTTGATTCTATCTTATGCTTGTCTTCTTTTTAACAAGCTAGGCTAGGTTTTCTTCGTGTTTGTTTAGATGTAATGAAACCTAGATGTTGATTATTGGTTGATTGTTTGTTTATATTGGTTGTGGATGAATGATTTCGATGTTAGGCTTAAGAAAACTCGCAGACTTCCAATTGGTAACTTGCTTGAACGTCTTAAGAAACATGATCGGAGGTGTACTACGATTTATTGGTTATATTTAATGCATAAGTAACTACTAATGATGTGGAAAACTAGAGGGGGGGGGGTTGAATAGTTTTACGTCAATTTTTAATTTTATAGAGACTTTGTTTAGAAAATCTTCGATTCTAGTTTTATATGAGATTAATATTTAAACACTTATATGTACTAATATTTGTGAAAGTAAAGTATGGCAATATAAGTAAGTAAGTAAAGAGAGAGAGATGGAAAGATTGCACCACAAGATAAAGGATTTATAGTGGTTCGGCTACGAAGCACCTCTTCGCCCTACTCCACTCCTCGAGCACCTAACTCAAGAGTTTTCTTCACTATGTCAACAAACTCCCTTATGGCGGAGAAAACCTTACGCAACTTTTGCTTATACCAATTAACGACACTAAGCTAGATGTCGAGTCCTAATAGTAGCTAGAACCAATCTCACACCACTAGTCACTACACACCTTCTTCACAACTTATACACACCACTACTACTACACAACTTCTCACAACTTCACTACTTCTTCTTCACAACACTACTACTTCTTCACTACTTCTAATCACAACTACTAACACACCTAGATCTACCTATTACACAACTTCTACACCTTTACAAATAATTTACACAACAACTAACAATATACACAAATCTACAATACTTCTTAACAAGATGTTGGAGGAGTATTCTTCTCTTGCACTTTGAATGATGAGTGATTGGATCACTTTAAACAAGAACTAATAAGTTTATGATCAAAGGTTTAGGAAGATGATTTGAGAGGATTTGGACAGAAAGTTTTATGCAAAAGGTGAGGTAAAATTACAGATTTGAACCAGTATTTATAGGCAAAAATTTCTGACACAGGAGCGTGTGCCGGCCCTCTTAAAATTAAGGGGGCCGCCCACCTGTAACGGCCTGAAGCTTTTGTCTTTTCTGGGGAAAGTTTATTTGGTGTAGATTTAACTGATTTTGGTTAAAAATTTGAATTAATATATTTATTATAAATTAAACATTTTCCTTTAATTACCAAAAGTGTTTTTCTAAATATATAAAATGTTTATACCATTTTATATAATTTGTAATTATTAAATAAACTTTCCTTTGATCATAAAATGTATTAGTCAATTGTTTATTCATACCTTAAGTGATTTAGTTGGATGTAATGATATTTTGTCACTAAATACTTGTTTACGTAATGATTTTACATTTAATGATTTTACATTTTGTGATCGTCAAAACATACGGATATCGAGAAATATTAATAACTTTTTTACGCATTATTTATATCAACAATCTCCCCCTTTTTGATGATTACAAAATCTAAACTCATTAAATCAAACACTATTATATACGCAAGTATTTAGTGAGTTTATATCACTTCTCCCCCTTTTTGTGAACATCAAAAAGGTTATCCCGATGTTGGATGAGCTCCCCCTTGATGTGTACTCCCCCTCATTTTAAGGTTATAAGACAAATCGAGATATGAAATGCTTGCAAAAATATTTAGAATACACAATATATATGAAGCATGAAAACAATATATAACAAGAGAACTCATAAAAGTCCATAAAATAAATCTCAACAAGCATTCATTATTTATTAAAATAGATTATGTTGAAAACATAATCATTGTTACATAAGCATACATATATGCTTTTCTTAGCAAACTACAATAGATAATATTAGGTTGCCAACTTGAGGTCTCTAGGACTTGCTTGGAGATTGGAAGCATGGTGGATGAGTTTAGTGGAGATAGATCTTTATGGGAATTTTGTTTGGAGAGTTTGGAGTGGTTGATGGAGGTGAGTTTGGAGCGGAAGGGTTGGATTGTTGTGTTTGTGATGGTGGTGGAGAAGACCTTGTGAGGAGATACTCAATCCAAGTGAAGTGCTCATTGAGAGCAATGGTTTGTTTTTGGAGAAAAATGCAACAAGGACAATTGTTAACATGATTCTCAAGTTGGACAATGTTGTTGGATGGTGAGGATGGAGTGGTGGAAGGTTGTTGAACCAAATTGCGTTGAGCAAGATGTAAGGTAAGGAGAGCACTAAGCTCATGAGGTTCTTTGAGCTCCTCAACAAACTTTTTATGTTCGGAGGAAGGTGATGATGGTGGAGTTAGAGTATGGTTGGGGATTGAGGCTTGAACATGTAACATAGGATTCATGTATTGATGAGAGGGATGGATGTTGTTTTGGGATTGAGTATTGTCCTCAAAAGGATCATTTGGAAGAATTGAGTGAGATGGATGTGCAGTATTGTTGGTGAGTGAGATAGTGAAGTTGTCATGTGGAGGTAAAATGAAGGTTTCATTTGGGTGATGTGGATGTTTAGTTGTTGGCTGGTTGGAGACAACATCATTGATAGATGAGAATTTTTGACATGTACCAAGTTTTCTTCTCCACGTTGGTTTGACGGTGATCCTTGCACCTCTTGAAGGCTTGGATCTTGGGTGATTGGGGGATGACATGATGGATTGAGTGATGATTAATGATGAATGAGGGTATTTATAGTGTGATGATTTGGTATTTATGGAAGGATAATATGTGGTGGATTTGATAGACAAAATATGTTTGTGAATTTAGGGAAGTGGGGAATCAAAATAGGTTGAAATGAGCTAAAAAGCAAAAATCAAACAGGAAGCCTCGACCATCAGGTGGCCGGCCCCTTCAATTTTAAAGGGGCCGCCCTTTATAATTATGGGGGCTGCCCAGGGCCTGGTTCCCAGATTGCCAGAAATGGTTTTTGGCAGAGATTTTTCCAGAAAGATGTTTGTTTTGAGGTTTGGTTTTGGGCAAATCCATCTCTTTAGGCAACTAATCAAGTATTATCTTAATGAAGTATGCATGGAAAGTATACATGTAGGCAACTAAGCATATAATATAATTTCATGCAAAGACAATAATGTAAATGAACAAACAAGCAAGTCATGTATCCTAAGGCAACTAACTTAGTGTAAGGCAACTAGTGAGTGAGAGACTAATGATGGAACAAATATGACTAAGTGATTCTTGACATTGTTCTAGTGTGTTCCTATATGCAACAAATGCGGAGATGCGATTGCTTCGACTCCTAATACAAAGAAATAAATATATCCTAAGAAGCAATCTAAAATCTCCTTGATTCAATTTGCTTTACCCATGATTACCAAGGATATATATTGGATTATATATTTTGACAATTCATGTGAAATTTTATGCATGATTTTAAAAGAAAGTTTTTAGCATTATTCAACAATGCAAAAAGGAAAAGAAATGATTTTCATGTGTTTCCTAGAAGTGAGAATTGTTTTGAAGTGAATTGAGGTTTTCCTTTGAAAGTAAAACCAAAATATCTCAATTCTTGATTTTGTGCAAAATAGAATCCTAGACTCAGAATAGTGGAGAAAATAAGAGAGGATTAAAAGACTGAAGCTCAGATGGCCGGCTCCCTTAAAGTGAGGCCGGTCCCCTTAATTTTAAGGGGGCCGCCCTTATAACTTTAAGGGGTCCGCCCATCTGATGAAATTTTTTCCCAGAACATTTAAATTTTGGAAAGTTTCAAACATTTAAGAAAATTTAATCAATTTGTTCCATCATTCCTAATCCTAAACGCAAGTGGTTAAATAATTCACGCTTAAGGGGCTTAGTAAATATGTCAGCAACATTATCTTCCGAAGCTACCTTTTCTATTGTTATGTTTCCTTTTTGTACATTATCCCTAAGAAAGTGATGACGTATTTCTATATGTTTAGTCCTAGAGTGTTGAACGGGATTCTTACTTAAATCTATGGCTCATTTATTATCACACATTATAGGAATATTTTCTAACCTAACGCCACAGTCTACGAGAGCTTGTTTCATCCATAGTGCTTGTTGACATGCCTTTCCAGCGCTTACATATTCAGCTTCGTTGGTCGAAATAGCAAGAGCGGTTTGCTTCTTGGAAAACCAAGACGTTAGGCAACATCCCATAAACGTGCAAATGCCACTAGTGCTTTTTCGATCCACGTAGTCTCCCGCATGATCCGAATCCGTATAGACAATAGTTTCTATGCCGGATCCCTTAGGATACCATAATCCTAAGTGTATAGTGCCTTTAATGTATCGGAAGATACACTTAACCGCTTCTAGGTGAGAGGTTTTGGGATCCTCTTGAAAGCGGGCACAAAGGCAAACACTAAACATGATATCGGGTCTACTTGCCGTTAAGTATAGTAAACTACCTATCATTCCTCTATACTTAGTGTTATCTACGGACTCACCTTCTTCATATCTTGTGAGTTTCACTTCCGTAGACATAGGTGTCTTAAGGGGTCTTGAGTCTTCTAGGCCAAATTTCTTAAGCATTTCCTTAATGTATTTTGATTGGTTAAAAAATATTCCATCTTTTAGTTGTTTTATTTGTAATCCTAGAAAGGAGTTTAGTTCACCCATCATGCTCATCTCAAACTCATCATGCATGATTTTGGCAAATTCATCACACATATCCTGACAAGTCGATCCAAATACAATGTCATCGACATATATTTGAAAATGATGATATTTAGGTCACTTCTTTTAGTGAAGAGAGTGTTATCTACCATTCCTATAGAATAATTATGCTTAACTAGGAAAGCTTTCAGTTTATCATACCAAGCCTTTGGAGCTTGTTTAAGACCATATAAAGCTTTCTTTAGTTTGTAAACATAATCAGGTTTTGCGAATTCAATGAATCCCGGAGGTTGTGCCACATAAACCTCCTCATTGATAAAACCGTTGAGGAATGCACTCCTCATTGATCATACCTATGACTTTCTCATCCTTAATTATTTTACTATCTTTGTCGGTAAAGGTAACCCTACACTTATTATCACATATTTGACCTATACTAAGCAAGTTGTAAGTTAGATTATCTACATGTTCAACATTTTCAAAAGTTAGAGAGTCTTGAGAGATCGTACCTTTGCCTATGATTTTTCCACGACAATCACTACCAAAAACAACGTTACCTCCGTTATATGCCTTATATGTAGAAAATAGTTTGCGATACCCCGTCATGTGTCTTGAGCATCCACTATCCTTTATCCATTCACCGGGCTCCAAATCTACTCCTAGACATATTTCATTAGGTGCTTGAGCTACGAAACATTTGTGCTTCATTGTTTCGTCTTCGTTACTAGATTTTCTTCTTCGGGTGGTTTTCCTTTTGTCTTGTGCTTTTAGTCACTTTTCAATAATGTTCTCGAACTCTTTAACGACCTTTGCATATTCTTCATCTTCACTTTCGGAACTATAATAGTCATCATCATTAAGTTCCTTTTCGATCGTTGACTTTACACATACTTCTTGTTTGCTCTTGGTATGACTCATGGGGTTTTTGCCATCATTACCTTTACACACAAAATTTGAACTAGTAGCACTTGTACTCATTTCAACTAAATACTTATCTACTATACTTTCATTTTCAACTATAAAATTTTCTTTGGCTTGACATTTCTCTTGATGAAAATTTAAAAGACTTTTCCACATATCATTTGCCGTTTGACAAATAAATATTCTTTCATATTCAATACTTGGTAAAGCTTTGTATATAATCATTTTAGCTATATTATTTTTATCAAGCACTACATTGAAATAATTATCGTGTTTTTCAAAAATAGTTTTTGTTGGTTGAAAATCACCAATTGAAATGACATGCCAAATATCATAATCTATTAATTTCACATAACTTTCGAATTGATTTTTTCATTCAAGAAAACTTGTATTTTCAAAATATGGTGGTTTAAATGTCATGTTCCATTCTAAATATTTTTCCGATTCCATAGATCAATTTCAAGTTTTAAAATACAATTTATTTTAAATAATCTTGTTTAACGTAGCTCTGATGCCAATTGTGGAAAACTAGAAGGGGGGGGGGGTTGAATAGTTTTACGTCAATTTTTAATTTTATAGAGACTTTGTTTACAAAAACTTCGATTCTAGTTTTAGATGAGATTAATATTTAAACACTTATATGGACTAATATTTGTGAAAGTAAACTATGACAATATAAGTAAGTAAGTAAAGAGATAGAGATGGAAAGATCGCACCACAAGACAAAGGATTTATAGTGGTTCAGCTTAGAAGCACCTCTTCGCCCTACTCCACTCCCCGAGCACCTAACTCAAGAGTTTTCTTCACTATGTCAACAAGCTCCCTTATGGCAGAGAAAACCTTACACAACTTTTGCTTATACCAATTAACGACACTAAGCTAGATGTCGAGTCCTAATAGTAGCTAGAACCAATCTCACACCACTAGTCACTACACACCTTCTTCACAACTTATACACACCACTACTACTACACAACTTCTCACAACTTCACTACTTCTTCTTTACAACACTACTACTTCTTCACTACTTCTAATCACAACTACTAACACACCTAGATATACCTATTACACAACTTCTACACCTTTACAAATAATTTACACAACAACTAACAATATACACAAATCTACAATACTTCTTAACAAGATGTTGGAAGAGTATTCTTCTCTTGCACTTTGAAGGATGAGGGATTGGATCACTTTAAACAAGAACTAATAAGTTTATGATCAAAGGTTTAGGAAGATGATTTGAGAGGATTTAGACAGAAAGTTTTAGTGCAAAATGTAAGGTAAAATTATAGATTTGAACCAGTATTTATAGGCAAAAGTTTCTGACACGGGAGCGTGTGTCGGCCCCCTTAATTCATGGCCGGCCCCCTTAAAATTAAGGGGGCCGCCCACCTGTAACGGCTTGAAGCTTTTGTCTTTTTCTGGAGAAAGTTTATTTGGTATAGGTTTAACTGATTTTGGTTAAAAATTTGAATTCATATATTTATTATGAATTAAACATTTTCCTTTAATTACCAAAAGTGTTTTTCTAAATATATAAAATGTTTATACCATTTTATATAATTTGTAATTATTAAATAAACCTTTCTTTGATCAAAAAATGTATTAGGCAATTGTTTA
Organism: Artemisia argyi; assembly: GCA_030686995.1. Classification (NCBI taxonomy): domain Eukaryota; kingdom Viridiplantae; phylum Streptophyta; class Magnoliopsida; order Asterales; family Asteraceae; genus Artemisia; species Artemisia argyi. Next base: position 9,741,138 of record CM060695.1, on the reverse strand, counting down.
TTCATACCTTAAGTGATTTAGTTGGATGTAATGATATTTTGTCACTAAATACTTGTTTAAGTAATGATTTTACGTTTAATGATTTTACATTTTGTGATCGTCAAAACATAGGGATATTGAGAGATATTAATAATGTTTTTATGCATTATTTATATCAACAAATGGTATTACGTTAGGAGCTAGTAGTCGGCTCGACATCGAATGAAGTAGAAGCTTATAGAGTTAGGGAAGATCGTACACAGCCCTACGACTAGTATTAAGGAATATAACCCGTCATCCATGCAATTGTAACAAGCTAATCAACTGGTAAAAGATATCTAGGGTGTAGTGAAATCTAAGTAAACACATTTTCTCTTATTATTGTTTCCACCACATTTATCTTAGTTTTATTTCATTTTATTTTGTTTTATTTGAATTTGTAATTATTTTTGTTAGTTGACTAGCAACTAATTCCGCCCAATCTTCCAAAACCTAGATTTTTACTTGCTTTCCTTTAAAATATAAAATACAAAAAGAATCATCCCTCACCTTTAGACCTAGTTTAGTAGAGTTTTAATCCTAGCGAACACTATTCCTAGAGTTGAACGATTAATCCCCCGGTACTTGTCACTATACTATACTACAACGATCAGGTACACTGCCTGGTGGGGATTGCAAGCTTCTCAAGATCCCTTGAGAGGTAAAACCTGTTGCGAGGGCGCAATCCCACGTATCAAGTTTTTGGCGCCGCAGCTCGGGGAATAGTTATTGTCTAGGTTAAAATTTCTTTTTATTAGGTCTACTTGCCTGATTCCTTTCCAGTGAGATATTTTTTTTTATTTTTATAGGTTTTCTTTAGTCTATCTTATTTCTTTGTTTCCTTTGTTCGTAAACTATCTCGATGGATAACAATAGCATTGATCATTTGATTCCTGTTATTCATGTTTTTCGTCATAGAATTTTCCAACCACCCGTCCCAATCCCTATAGTGGAAAATGAGAACCCACCTAACCTCTCACCTGACCACACTTTGGTAATAATTCTGAAATGGAGGAGTCTGACCATGATGACGACCGTAGGATTAGTCCTTTTTGTTGTACGGACTCTGATGAGGACCTAGCTGATGGTGATGTAATCAATGATGATAGGATGGATGATGATATGAGCCCTCTTAAGCATGTTGATCTTAGAACTAGAGTTGAAAAAGATAGCTTCTTTAACATGCAATTCCCTTGTAAGATTGGATTTAGGAGCTTTGATGCATACCTTAACTCATCTTTGCCTATGAACATAATCTCACGTGCCAACTATAATAAAATCATGGTAAAAGAGTTAGCATATCAGGGAAGTAATAATGTCGTTAGGAATGAACCATTGCACGTGTTTGTAGGAAGTTTCATGTATTTGGTTGATTTTATTGTTATGGAGAATTTAGAAGAATTCATTGATGAGAAATTAACCTAAATCATATTTGGAGAACCCTTTAAACAGTTAACCAAACTTGATGAGAAAATTATGGATGGGTTGATTACCTTTTCGGATGGGGAAGAAGATTTTGTTTACCAAATGCCACGTTCACACCCTAGGTTTAAGGACCACTCAATTGAGGCATGCAATAGAATTCCCCCTATCAATTTGTTGAGTGAGAATGATAAAAGGAAAGGACTTAAATATCCCCATGAAAAGAACAAACGATATTATAACGGATGTTTAGAGTTAAGTGATGATTATAAGAGAGATGAAGCAACAATTAGATAGCTCACACTTGGTTATGTGAGCGTTAGTGACACTAGGTAGCCCGCGATCTTGAGTCTAGCTACAAGACTCGTAAATAAAGAAAAGCACTTCTTGGGAGGCAACCCAAGTTTTGTGTGTTTTATTTGTTTGATTGTGTGTTTGTTGATTTTATTTGTTTCCGCATGCATGTTTTATTTTTATTGTTTGTGGATCATGTTTCAAAGTAAATTGTGAAAATGTTTTATTTTTTTTAACTTCGTCTTAATTACATATAAAGGTATTTTGCAAAAGATAAGTGTAAGGTTGATCTAAATTTGTTTACAAGAACAAAATTGAACATGAACCACAACAATATTAAATGAACATGTATATTAGTAATTGTTTGAGTCAAATGCTTGTATCGAGTCATAATGATGTTTTGCAGGATTTTCCAGGAATTAAGGCATAAGTTTTTCCAGAAATTTTCCGGAAACTTAACATGAGATTTCTGCAGGTCACTTTTGACGGCGTCATGATTAACAACTGACGGCGTCATGTGTAAAATTCTGGAAATTTTGCAAGTTTTGTTTATCTGCCGGAGTCATAAAAGTTTTTGTTAATTCTTTAGTTGTATAAACTCTAGGAAATCTGCAAACATTCATTCCACAAGCATTATATCCTTGTATTTATAGATTGCCGCCGATTTTACGCGGGGTTTGCCTTGATTGTTTTCTCAGGTTTAACTTGTTAGATTGGACAAGAGGATGATTTATATTTCTGGAGGGAAGCTTTCAACGTTCATTTTCTTGGAAGAAGATTGATGCGTGGGAATTGCACCAGGCTTTACCTCTCGAGGGATCTCGAGAAGCTTACAACCCCCACCAGGCAGTGTACCTGATCGTTGTAGTATAGTATAGTGACAAGTGCCAGGGGATTGATCGTTCAATTCAAGAATTGTGTCGCTAGGATTAGAAAACCTAAAAACTAGGTCTAGAGGTGAGGGATGATTCTTTTTGTATTTTTTTATATTTTATAAAAGCAATTAAAAATCTCGGGTATTGGAAGAGTGGGCGAAATTAGTTGCAAGTCAACTAACCCAATAACTAAGATGCAATCAAAATAAAATAACAGAAATGAAAATAAAGCTAATTAAACTAGAGGTGTGAGCAATATATGGGAGAATTGTGTTTACTTAGATTTCACTACTCACTAGATATCTTTTACAGGTTAATTACTTGTTACAGTTGCGTGGATGACGGATTGTATTCCTTAATACCATTCATGGGGTGGTGTACTTACTTCCCCAATCCTATAAGCTCCTACTTCACTCCTATGTCGAGTCGGCTAAGAAGCTCTTAACATGGGATCACTAGAATTCGCTCATGCATTAAATACAACCATAAAAACCTAGTACACATCGGTTCATGTTTCTTAAGACGTTCAAGCAAGTTACACAATGGAGATCTGCCAGTTTTCTTAAGCCTAACGTTGAAATCATTCATCCATTACAACTAGAAACAAGCAATCAACCTATAATCAACATCTAGGTTTCATTACATCTAAGCAAACACACAAAAGATCTAGCCTAGCATGTTAAAATCAAGACAAGCATAAGATATATTCAAACACCACATAGACATATTGAATGAATTGAAGGAAAACTTATCTCAATTGAACATGAAGGGTTTCAAGGGGTGAAAACCCTTGAAAATACTGTTACAAACGACCTAGGGTTTATTAGGTTCGGCCCTAGAATTCTCCACACAAGTTCCTCTTTTTAACGAATGAAAATTAGAAAAGTATATTGATACGTGGGAATCGCACCAGGTTTTACCTCTCAAGGGATCTTGAGAAGCTTACAACCCCCACCAGGTAGTGTACCTGATCGTTGTAGTATAGTATAGTGACAAGTACCGGGGGATTGATCGTTTAGCTAGGAATAGTGTCGCTAGGATTAGAAAACCTAAATACTAGTTCTAAAGATGAGGGATGATTATTTTTGTATTTTTATATTTTTTAGAAAGCAAGTTAAAATCTCGGGTTTGAAGGATTTGGGCGGAATTAGTTGCTAGTCAACTAACCCAATACTAAAGATGCAATCAAAATAAAATACTAAAAATAAAAATAATCTAATTTAACTAAGGTTGTGAGCAATGAGTGGAGAAAATGTGTTTACTTAGATTTCACTACTCCCTAGACATCTTTTACACGTTAATTACTTGTTATAGTTGCATGGATGACGGATTGTATTCCTTAATACCATTCATGGGGTGACGCACTTAACTCCCCAATTCTATGAGCTCTTATCTCCTCCTATACCATGCCCATCACAACCATAGGGATTATAAACAGTGGCTCATGCATTAAATACAACCAATAAAGACCTAGTGCATATCGGTTCATGTTTCTTAAGACGTTCAAGCATGTTACCAATTGGAGATCTGCCAGTTTTCTTAAGCCTAACATATAAATTCATTCATCCAAAACAAACTATAAACAAGTAATCAACATATAATTAACATCTAGGTTTCATTAGATCCAAGCAAACACAAGATAGATCTAGCCTAGCATGATGGAATTAAGACAAGAACAAGATATAGACAACCAACACATAGACATATTGATTGAATTAAAAGAACACTTATCTTAATTACATATGAAAGGTATCAAGGGCTTGGAACCCTTGAAAAACCTGTAAAATTCGCACCAAGTTCGTACTTAGGGTTTCTCCAAAACTTCTCTCTTTTTAATGTGAAATTAGAAAACTATATATAGGAAATAGGGTCTGACGGCGTCAAGACCAAATAGGTGACGCCGTCACCTCGCCGCCAAAATAATTCTCGGACTGCCTTGATCTACTTTTGACGCCGTCATGTGTTAGCGTTTTCTAGGCCGTCATGACTTTTACTCTTGACGCCCTACTTCGTGACGCCTTCAAATCAGTTCTGGATCGTTATGGAAATTACTCTTGATGCCGTCAGGATGTTACTCTTGACGCCGTCACCTACTGTTCCCAGCAAGGAAAATTAAGACTTTGGCGTTTTCTTCACTTTTATGCTCCAAAAACGTCCGAATTGCTTCCTTTTCCAGATTTCACTCCCAAAGCACCTAAAATCACAAAAGGAATGATTTAGGGCAGTATTTGATCAAATAAATTCAAATTCCGGCTTAAATGACCCCCTAAAAGTGGTTCATTTTTCGCCTCATCATATACCCTTACACTTGAGATTTGCTTGTCCTCAAGCAAATGCGCTTTTATTCTACTCAAAATACAAGTTAGGGGTCATTTAACACTAATATAAAAGTAATTACAACAAATAATCGTTCCACTAAAGACCAATAGACAAGCACGGAGGTCATACACAAGCACCTCAAAAATAGTGTTTAGATACTCACATCTCTCGGGTGTAATAAAGTATAAATTACAATATGGAAACGAAGATATCTCTCACTACCTGTCATAGCAAAATAGATTACCATAGGCTTGTGAAAGGATCAAACCTCCACCACATGGCGTAAGCACCTAGGATAAACTATCAAAGAGGTCTTTTAAAGGGTTGTAACGTTAGGTGTAGGGATATGAAATACACGGTTTTGTTGGATAAAGGAAGTTTTACTGGTGGCGAGTTAACAATCTTGGTCAATTACATGTACAATATGGCGTTGCTAAGCCAAGACTAGACTCGACTTGTGAAAAATAACAAAAACATAAAATAAACATAGAATGAAAAGGGATGGTAGTCCGTATGTTTTTTTTTTTTTTTTTTTTTTGATTTGTTTTTTCTAATACACTCTTACCCTACCATCCAAAATAATACATCATAGGGAATGGGAATTCCCCTTACACTTGAATCTTTACATACTTTACAATGAACTAATCTATTGACTCGAATTAAGATAATCAAAACACTTGGAGTACTTTTAAGATTAACGTACATATGGGGGTAATAAATGATGTTCTTCCCCATTACTCCATAACATTAGTACTTTACCCATGAGTCCCAATCGTCCCAAAACAATATGTACAAGGATATGACTCGACTTAGCAACCATGTAATCAATTAGATAGTTAACTTAGGGTTTAACAAATAACAATAATGCACTAAAAATGAGCGCATACACGGAAGGCTAAGGCGATTTGGGTGTACATTTAAGTGGGGTGTAACAAATTCTTCCTTTAAGTAAAATGCTTAAAGTTAGAAACGAAAAGATAGGCTCGGAGGGGTGTACTAGGAGTTTCGTGTACTAAAAATGAGTACAACGCTAAGGTGTGTGGGAAAAATTAGTTGACTTAATTAGTCAAGTAATTTGACTTAAATGGTCAAGTAATTATGATACGGGTTTAACACAAGGGTGATCTTAATGCCTCTTATCATGTAGTAAATCCTACTACACAAATGTAGTCTCACTAGCGGTCTCGGGATGCATCACTAACGCAAGTTCTAGAATCTAAATGCTACCGGTACACTCATAAGCACTAATAGTAAATGCTTTTCCTATCAAATCTAAAGGCGAACCTCACATATTTGGGTGGAAATTTTTTTTGAATATACGGTTATGTGCTAGTCATACAATCTCCTATCCATGAGACGCTTGCTATAGCTAAAGTTTCACTCCTAAATGTTGTAAAAAATTTTAAATTTGGCGCTAAAATTACACTAACAAGTATTTCTCATAGTTTTATTACACATCTACCATTAAACAAAACAAACTCAAGCGAAAGTGCATATGTAAGGTATCATCTTTTTACCCTCCCCTTACACTTAAGATGAACATTGTCCCCAATGTTCAAGAAAAGAATGTAAAAGTTAAAAAAGTAAAAAGAATGAAATCAAATACTCCCCTGATTCGCTCGGTATGAATAATTAGGTGGCCAGGTTAAATCTTCCTCCAAGAAAATGAACAATCAAAGCTCCCCTTCAAGAATATAAATCATCTTCTTGTCATACATAACCTGTAAAACCTGAGAAAATAGACAAAACAACCTCGCGTAAAATCGGCGGCATCCTATATAAGTTACTAAATCCTAGAAATCAATATACGATATAATGCTTGTGGAATGAAGTTTGCAGATTTCCTGGAGATTATAAAACTTAATAATTCACAAAAACCATAAGACTCCATTAGAAAAACAAAACCGGTAAAATTTCCAGATTTTTACACGTGACGCCGTCAAGAGTTAACTCATGACGCCGTTAGGATTGACCTGCAGAAATTCTTATGTTAAGTTTCCAGAAAATTTCTGGAAAAACTTGGTCCTACTTCCTGGAAAATCCTGCAAAACTTCATTATGACTCAATACAAGCATTTGACTCTAACAAATACGAATATACATGTTTATTTAATATTGTGGAGAATCATGATCGGTTTGTTTCTTAAAAACATATTTGGGGTTTCCCCTTACACTTATCTTTTGCAAAAATACTTTTAGGTGGAGTTAAGACTAGGCCAAAACAACAAAGTAAAGTATTTCCATATTTTAGTTTAGAAATATGATCTACAAACAATAAAAACAAAGCATGCATACGGAAGCAAATAACAAACAAACAAAATAAAATCACACAAAACATGGGTTGCCTCCCAAGAAGCGCTTTTCTTTATTTACGAGTCTTGTAGCTAGACTCAAGGTCATGGGTTACTACGTGACCTCATCCCTCGAAATGATATACCCCATGTAGTTGCGATCATTACTGTTATGGTGGTAGTGCCTTAACCTATTGATACTTGCAATCACCATTCCACCAACTTCGCTTCTCAAGTTAGCTATCCCATCTTGGCTCACACCTTCAATTGTAAAAGGCCTATACCACCAAGGACTTGGTTTATCGGGTGGTATTGTTGTTTCCAAGTGTCTCAAGAGTACCAAGTTCCCTTCCTCAAAGGGTACATGATTTTCTGCAGGTTGAGTATGTTCGAATTCGACCTGAACCTTTTTGCTTTTGCTTCTTTCATTTTTAGCCTCCTTATAGCTTTTGATCCTTGCCTCCCATGCAAGAATTTTATTCTGAACACGAATGGGTGTCGTGTCAATGTCGTTTTTGATCTTTCTCCAACTCAAATTCTCATGTCCACTTCGCGGAGTCATGGGGAAGCTAATCTTAATTTTTCCAGATTTAAGCTCAATCTTCCTACCTTTATACTTAATGACAGCCCTAGCAGTGGCGAGGAATGGTGCCCCAAGGATTATTTGCATGCATCCATCTCCTTTATCATCGATGATCATAAAATCAACGAGGTACATGAATCCTGCGACATTAACTAATACATCTTCTGCGATTCCTAGGGGGTGTACGTACGAGTGTCCAGCGAGGGATAACCTAACACGAGTAGGAGCTGACATTTTTGACGTTAGTTGGATGTAGATAGTTAGGGGCATAAGATTTACTTCCGATCCTTGGTCGGCGAAAGCACCAAGATATTTCAAGTCCCCGATGCTGGTTGGTATCTCAAAGTTCCCACATGCTATCTGTTTAGTAGCCACTTTTTGTACCAATAGCCTCTCGAATACTGATCCCCCAGGTAACGTATCATACTCATCTCTTAACTCTTCCTCTTTCTCAGAACCCTGTTTGGAAGGTTGGTTACGCCCATCTCCCTTAATCCAATTTGTTATGGTGTTTTCGTTTATATCATGTTTCAGGTAGTAACTCAAAGGCTGGGATTCTGGCGGTTTTTCTAAGGTCTGTTTAGCAGGGGTTTCTACCTTCTCGTTATCCTTATGGACAATTGTGATGGAATTAACAAATTGGGTAGTGGGAGTGGCGCTTTCTTTCCTTAGTAGCATTCTTTCGGGGGTTCTCTGGTTGGCATACTCCTCTAATAGACTCATCATCTCATTCATTTTTTTCTGCATCTCCTCTTTTTGCTTATAGACTGCTTCCTCGAATCTAGCAAGCCGATCTGAGTGAGTTGCCATATATTCTCTCATCCTAGCTTCAAACTTCGAGCTAAGCTCCTCGGGAGGGAAACACGGTGGGGTATAGTTTTGAAAACTCTCGACATTTTCTCTAGAGGGTGACTCGGATAATGGTGCCGAAGTTGGTTTTGAGACAGAATTGACGGTAGCCCGTCTAAGACTTAAAGGTCTCCTTTGCCTCTCCTCAACATAGTCCACTTTTGCCTCAAGTTTACATAGGAGTTCATCGGGGATTTCGGTGGTTCCCCCAGATGTTGAGACTGCATTGATAGCCGCTTTTATTGTATGATTAAACTCCCACATCTCATGATTATCAGTGGCGAGCTCCTCAATAATTGCCCAGGACTCCTCGGCATTCTTATCACGTAGTTTACCTCCCGCGGCCCTATCGATTGTGCGCTTAGTGTGATAGTCAACATGGTCGTAGAAAATCTGGACTAATAACCAAAGGTTTATACCATGATCTTATGGAGGAGATCCTTAAAACGGGCCCATGCTTTGTAGAAAGTTTTACCCTGACGTTGTTCAAACATCAAAATGTCATTTCTAAGCATTGTAGTCTTCCCCGGTGGGAAGAATTAAGTAAGGAAGCGATTGGTGAGATTATCCCATGTAGTGATGGATCCCGCGGGTAAACGCTCAAGCCATTGACTAGCTTGATCCCGTAGAGAGAATTGGAATAGGCGTAATCGGGTAGTCTCTCTAGTTGCAACACCTAGGTCTATGGAATCTACGATTTTGAGAAAGTCCTTAAGATGTTGGTTTGGATCTTCAGAACGAAGTCCGTGGAATGCACATCCGCTTTGCACCAACCGGATGGTGTCGGATCGCAAGGGGGTCACATTGGCTCCGGTGAGCTCAATGGTGTTTCGGTAGCCTTGGTGGCTAGGTCGGAAATACTCTCCTAAGGTTCAGGGCCTAAGGGGTTCTAATGGTGGGTTTTGTTGTCGTGGGATGACGGGTTCAAAGATGTTCCCATCGTCCATGATGTCGGGTGGTGAAGAGTTACGAACAAAAACACAAAGAAATAAGATAGACTAAAGAAAACCTAAAAATAAAAATAAAATCTTACTAGAAAGGAATCTAGCAAGTAGACCTAATAAAAAGAGATTCTAACCTAGACAATAACTATTCCCCAGGCAGCGGCGCCAAAAACTTGATACGTGGGAATCGCACCAGGTTTTACCTCTCAAGGGATCTTGAGAAGCTTACAACCCCCACCAGGCAGTGTACTTGATCGTTGTAGTATAGTATAGTGACAAGTACCGGGGGATTGATCGTTCAGCTAGGAATAGTGTCGCTAGGATTAGAAAACCTAAATACTAGTTCTAAAGATGAGGGATGATTATTTTTGTATTTTTATATTTTTTAGAAAGCAAGTTAAAATCTCGGGTTTGATGGATTTGGGCGGAATTACTTGCCAGTCAACTAACCCAATACTAAAGATGCAATCAAAATAAAATACTAAAAATGAAAATAAGCTAAATTAACTAAGGTTGTGAACAATGAGTGGAGAAAATGTGTTTACTTAGATTTCACTACTCCCTAGACATCTTTTACACGTTAATTACTTGTTATAGTTGCATGGATGACGGATTGTATTCCTTAATACCATTCATGGGGTGACGCACTTAACTCCCCAATTCTATGAGCTCTTATCTCCTCCTATACCATGCCCAGCACAACCATAGGGATTATAAACAGTGGCTCATGCATTAAATACAACCAATAAACACCTAGTGCATATCGGTTCATGTTTCTTAAGACGTTCAAGCATGTTACCAATTGGAGATCTGCCAGTTTTCTTAAGCCTAACATATAAATTCATTCATCCAAAACAAACTATAAACAAGTAATCAACATATAATTAACATCTAGGTTTCATTACATCCAAGCAAACACAAGATAGATCTAGCCTAGCATGATGGAATTTAGACAAGAACAAGATATAGACAACCAACACATAGACATATTGATTGAATTAAAAGAACACTTATCTTAATTACATATGAAAGGTATCAAGGGCTTGGAACCCTTGAAAAACCTGTAAAATTCGCACCAAGTTCGTACTTAGGGTTTCTCCAAAACTTCTCTCTTTTTAATGTGAAAATTAGAAAACTATATATAGGAAATAGGGTCTGATGGCATCAACACCAAATAGGTGACGCCATCACCTCGCCGCCAAAATAATTCTCGGACTGCCTTGATCTACTTTTGACGCCGTCATGTGTTAGCGTTTTCCAGGCCGTCATGACTTTTACTCTTGACGCTCTACTTCGTGACGCCTTCAAATCAGTTCTGGATCGTCATGGAAATTACTCTTGACGCCGTCAGGATGTTACTCTTGACGCCGTCACCTACTGTTCCCAGCAAGGAAAATTAATACTTTGGCGTTTTCTTCACTTTTATGCTCCAAAAACGTCCGAATTGCTTCCTTTTCCAGATTTCACTCCCAAAGTACCTAAAATCACAAAAGGAACGATTTAGGGCAATATTTGATCAAATAAATTCAAATTCCGGCTTAAATGACCCCCTAAAAGTGGTTCATTTTTCGCCTCATCATATATATAGATTTTGTGAGGTGACGGCGTCAAGAGGAAAAATCTGACGCCGTCATCTCGCCGCCAATAAAGTTCTCGGACTGCCTAGATCCAAAGCTGACTCCGTCATGTGTAATCTTGTTTCAGGCCGTCACCAAATTTACTCTTGACGCCCTTGGCTTGACGCCGTCACGTTTCTACTGGACCGTCACCAACTTGTGCTCTTGACGCCGTCAGGTACTGTTCCCAGCAAGGAAAATTAAGACTTTGCCATTTTCATCACTTTTATGCTCCAAAAACGTCTAAAATGCTTCCTTTTCCAAAATTCACTCCCAAAGTACCTAAAATCACAAAAGGAACGATTTAGGGCAATATTTGATCAAATAAATTCCAATTCCGGCTTAAATGACCCCCTAAAAATGGTTCATTTTTCGCCTCATCAAAGATATAACCTTGTTGACACATTATCCACACCGAACAAATCAGGGGAGTATTTGTTTTCATTCTTTTACCTGCATTACTTTTACATCCTTTAATTGAACATTGGGTACAATGTTCATCCTAAGTGTAAGGGGAGGGTAAATGATGATACCTTTGAGAATACAATTGCACTTGAGTTTGTTTGTTTGATAGTATGTGTATAATAAAATTAAGAAAATACTTGTTAGGGCAATTTTAGCGCCAAATTTAAATTTTTTTACAACATTAAGGAGTGAAGCTTTAGCCTTAACAAGTGTCTCATGGATAGGAATTGTATGACTAGCACAAAAACCGTACCAAACAAAAAATTTTCCACCCAAATATGTGAGGTTCGCCTTTAGATTTGATAGGAAAAACATTCATTATTAGTGCTTACGAGTGTACCGGTAGCATTTAGATTCTAGAACTTGCGTTAGTGATGCATCCCTAGACCGCTAGTGAGACTACATTCGTGTAGATAGGATTTACTAGATGATAAGAGGCATTAGGATCACCCTTGTGTTAAACCCGTACCATAATTACTTGACTAGTAGAGTCAATTAATTTTTCCCACACCTTAGCGTTGTACTCATTTTTAGGACACGATACCCCTAGTACACCCCCCGAGCCTATCTCTTTCGTTTCTAACTTTAAGCATCTTACTTAAAGGTAGAATTTGTTAACAATCCACCTAAATGTACACCCAAATCGCCTTAGCCTTCCTTGTATGCACTCATCTTTAGTGCATTATTGTTACATGTTTAAACCCTTAGTTAATTGTCTAATTGATTACATGGTTGCTAAGTCGAGTCATATCTTGTACATATTGTTTTGGGACGATCGGGACTCATGGGTAAAGTACTAGTGTAATGGAGTAATGGGGAAGAACATCAATTATTACCCCCATATGTACGTTAATCTTAAAAAGTACTCCAAGTGTTTTGATTATCTTAATTCGAGTCATTATAATAGTTGATTGTAAAGTATGTAAAAATTCAAGTGTAGGGAGGAAACGAGCTCCTTTTGATGTATTATTTTGGATGGTAGAGTAAAAGTGTATGCAAAAAAAAAATCGAAAAAAAAAGAGAAAAAAAAGAGAAAAACATACGGACTACCATCCTGTTTCCTTCTATGTTATTTTATGTTTTTATTAGATTTCCATTTGCTTAAGTCGTGTCGAGTCTTGGCTTAGCAACGCCACATTGTCCATGTAATTAACCAAGATGATTAACTCGCCACCAGTAAATATTGCCTTTATCCAACAAACTCGTGTTTATCATATCCCTACACCTAACGTTATAACCCTTTTAAAAGACCTATTTGATAGTTTATCCTAGGTACTTACGCCAAGTGGTGGAGGTTTGATCCTTTCCCAAGCTTATGGTAATCTATTTGCTATGACAGGTAGTGAGAGATATTTTCCATTTCCATTTCCATATTGTGATATATACCTTATTACACCCGAGAGATGTGAGTATCTAAACACTATTTGTGAGGTGCTAGTGTATAATTTTCGTGTTTGTTTTTGGTTGAAGTGGAACGATTATTTGTTGTAATTACTTTTATATTAGTGTTAAATGACTCCTAACTTGTATTTTGATTAGAATAAAAGCGCATTTGCTTGAGAACAAGCAAATCTCAAGTGTAATGGTATTTGATGAGACGAAAAGTGTACCGCTTTTAGGGGGTCATTTAAGCCCAAATCCGAGATTATTTGATCAAATATCGCCCTAAATCGTTTCTTTTGTCATTTTAGATACTTTTGGAGAGAAATCTGGAAAAGAAAGCATTTTGGACGTTTTTGGAGCGAAAAAGTGAAGAAAACGACAAAGTCTCAAAATTCTTGCTGGGAACAGTACCTGACAGCGTCAAGCATTGCTACATGACGGCGTCAAGCTTGGCAAAAGAGGTGGATATGGAAAATACACATGACGGCCCAGAACTATTTCAAGGCTATTTGGCCTGACTGCGTCACCAAGGCCGTCAGGGTCAAAATACACGTGACGGCCCAGAGCTAAATTACAACATGACGGCGTCAGAAGTGGATCTAGGCAATACAAATTTTATTTTGGCGGCGAGTTGACGGCGTCACAAGCTGTGGAAAACTAGAAGGGGGTTGAATAGTTTTGCGTCTTTTTCGTTTAATAAGAATTTGCTTTTCAAAGAATTGATGGTAATTGTTAAAAACCTTTGAAGCTAAAGTATAGATACAAACTAATTCACATATATCATATATACACTACTTATTTAAAGTGTTGAATAGAAATTATAATTTCATATATCTCACTTAATTACAAGTTGGTACTAATATAGATATATGTGTCTTAGTAATTGTTTATACTTATATTTTACTAAAGTATAATTAATGTTTTAAATGGAACCTAGTTTGATCTTTATGTAAAATCAATATATGCACAACACACAATATTAACAATATATGAAAAGCTAGTAAGTAAGCAAGCAAAGAGTGAGAGATGGAAAGATCAAACCGAGAGACAAAGGATTTATAGTGGTTCGGCTACAAGGACACCTTCCTTGCCCTACTCCACTCCCCGAGCACCGAACTCGAGAGTTTTCTTCACTAAGTCAATAACCTCCCTTATGGCGGAGAAAACCGTACACACCAAAAGCTTACACCAATTAACGACACAAAGCAAGATGTCGAGTTCTAATCGTAGCTAGAACCAATCTCACACCAAATATCACACCACTTCTTCTTCACACCTTTGCACTACTTCAACACTTCTTCACACCACAAGTATCTTCACACCTTCAAGGCACTAATGTCTTGACACCTTCAAGTCACTAATGTCTTCACACCTTTAAGGCACTAATGTCTTGACACCTTCAAGTCACTAATGTCTTCACACCTTTAAGCCACTAATGTCTTGACACCTTCAAGTCACTAATGTCTTCACACCTTCAAGCCACTAATGTCTTCACACCTTCAAGCCACTAAAGTCTTCACAACTTGAATCTACTAATGTCTTCTAGTCTTCTTCACTTGGAACCCTCAATATCTTCACAACAAGTCCCTATTGCTACAATCTTCTATCACCAATACTATCTAACCCTTCTTCTTCACTTCAAGTTCCACTTTACACTTACAACAATTCTAGATTCTTCAACTAAATCTAGCTAACTAATACATACACCTTATTCACCAAAGAATGAAAGATTTACAAGAAAATATCAACAAGCAACTTAGATAGCAAGATGATACTAAGTTGTAATACTTCTAATAGAAGTATTCTTCTCTTTGCACTTTGAATGTTGAGGCTTGAATCACTTTGAAACAAAGATCAAAGTATATAAGATCAAAGGATTTTTAGATAAAGGAAATGGATGTTTAGATCAGAAAGTTTCTAGTGCAAAAAGGTGAGAAAAATATGTGGAATGATCCAATATTTATAGGGCCAGAAAATACTGTTCGGGAGCGTGCCGGTCCCCTTAATTATAGGCCGGTCCCCTTAATGATTAAGGGGGCCGCCTAGTAAAATTAAGGGGGCCGCCCTCCTGAACGTTTGAAAAGTTTTTCTTGATAAAATTTGCCCTTTTTGGTTGGAAATTTGAAATCACATTTTTGTGGTTTAATAAAGCTATACCAAAAATGATTTACAAATATGTATAAAATGTTAAAAACATTTTATAAAATGTTATGTTCTTAAGACAAGATTTCCTTTGATCTTATAATGCACTAATCACTTTGTTTATTCATACCTTAAGTGATTAGATGGTGAAAGTGAGTATTTACTACTAAATACTTGTTTACGTCATAACCTTTGGTTTGATGAGTTTTCGTTTTGTGATTATCAAAACATAGAGATATCGAAAGATATGAATAACGTTTTTAGTCATTTATTTATATCTACACAAGCTATAACGTGACGCCGTTAGGATGCAAAATATATATATACTTTTCTAATTTTCATTCATTAAGGGTGGAACATTAGGGTAACTTAGTAGGAACAAATTTTCAGTGTTTTTCAAGGGTTCAATCCCATTGATTCATCCATGTTCAATTGAAGATAAGTTTTCCAATAATCATTCAATATGTCTATGTGTTGTTTGATTCTATCTTATGCTTGTCTTCTTTTTAACATGCTAGGCTAGGTTTTCTTCGTGTTTGCTTAGATGTAATGAAATCTAGATGTTGATTATTGGTTGATTGTTTGTTTATAATTGTTGTGGATGAATGATTTTGATGTTAGGCTTAAGAAAACTGGCAGACTACCAATTTGAAAATAATAATGTAAACATTTATAAACCAAAAACCGTATACCGTACAATTATACTAAAAAACGTAAACGTTCATTGGAACAAAAAACGGTATTCATCTTTCGTAGAATTGCACTGTTTACCATTTTTTGGTTTATGAATTTTTTTTTCTTAACGATACTCCTCTTTCATAGAATTGTACGTCTTTGACCCAAAAAGTGTGTTTTGAAAGTTTTTATTTTTATTTTTTTATTATTTTTTTTAAGAAAATATTATACATACATACTTCCCTAAACTTTATATGTAGCGAATTCGTTAATAAAAAAATACTGTTGCTAAGTGCTCTAAATTACGAACAAAACGAGCACAATATTGATAGACTTTTGACATACGTACGATTTTATAAAAAATATTGAATTACGAGCCCAATATATATATATATATATATATATATATATATATATATATATATATATATATATATATATATATATATATATATATATATATATATATATATATATTTAATATATAATAAATCAAACTTGAACATTTTTTAGAAAATCGTACGTACGTCAAAAGTATATCAATATTGGGCTCGTTTTGTTCGTAATTTAGAGCTCTTCGCATCAATATTTTTTTTATTAACGAATTCGCTACATATTTGCTAAATATTTAACGAATAAAGTTTGTTATATAAAAAACTTGTAAATATTAAAAAGTTTAGGGTTGAAAAGGTAAGTTGTAATAAGTGATAGTGATGGTTTGTAATATATCGCTGCAACTTTCATGTGAAATGCTTTTTTTTTTTGTTTTTTTATTCAAGTAGGTCCCGAAACTATTGTAATTCGCAGCAACTTTTATGGAAAATGTTTTTTTTCTTTCTTTTTTTTAGTTTTCGGATTAACGAGAGTGCGACACGTGTACATATTTATTGCACTGCACGTTTGCAGCGAAATTGGAGGCCTTTTTGGGAATGAAAAAAAAAAAAAAAAAAAAACCCACCATCTGCGAGCCAACCTGTTTTGACAGGCGCCTCTGCAGTAATACACCACTGCCACCCGATGGTACTACTGTTTGCTCTGCATTTACCTAGCACGTTTCATCCTAGGGTTGTGTTAACCCAACCCTCTGGCCCACATGTTTTATTCCCTTTGTCCCCTTATCCCCTCTCTTGTACCCCAGTCCCCTTTCTTGTTCCCATTTTATTTTAGTACAACACAGTTTTTTGTCAGTTTCTGTTTCGTATTTGTGACAGTTTTAAGCATTTGACTTATTAAATTTTATATTTTCTGTTCCGCACTTTCAGGTTTATAACTTTTTGATATAAACAAAATTATAAAAATAAAAATTAAAAAATCAAAAAAACAAAAAAAGAGAGGATCCGGATAAAATTTTTGGGAGGGTTGTGAAACCACATGCCTTCATCCTATCACCCTACCTACTTGCAATAATGCATGGTTGAGTGTTTGACCAATGTTTTTCACATGTCCTGTCGAATTATTTTTCCTTTTTAAAAATTGAATTGATTTTACATAACATATACCCACCAACAAAATATATTGAACTGAAATAAACCTACAAAGAAAAAGAAAATAAGAATTGGATTGAGAAATGTGATCTCAAACGTATGATTTGTAGAACATGTATTGTTGGGAGAAATGACCATGGCATTAATGTTTTTTTATATAATCAAGAGTGAGAAATGAGTATCACATTAACGTCGGTAGCATTTTATTAGGAAAAAAAAAGTTAACAACAACAACCTCAATGGCATTTTGTAAAACAAGAACAAGTATACACACAACACCTCAAACTCTCAAAGTAACCCAACATAATGGCGAAAAGAAAAATCAAAATTAAAATATAAATCCAAAGAAATGGAGTAATACAAACAACAAAGCCACTAATCAAACCTACTTTTTTATAAGGTTTTCAAGATCGGGATTTTACCTAGCATCGTTTTCGTATTTGCAAGATCGTGATCGTAAAATCGGATCGGGATCATAAGATCCTACTATAATATTATTTTTTAATGATCTTTGTAATATTATTCAAATATACAAATTATTATATATTATAAACATGAAATTATAAATATTTCATGAAAATGTTGTCATAACAAACAAATCCAACCCTGATAATATCTACACAAGGTGGACACAACAAACAAATGCACAAAACACAATCAACACACATCTGTATTCACATATTTTGCAAAGCCGACAGTGTAACTGAAAATGCATATTTACTTACAAATTTGAAGCCACACGTGAGTAACTTGAGCACAGATTTACAAAAGATAAAAGAAAATTTTGTTAGTGGGTGTTTGGCCAAGCTTATGAGTTGGGCTTATGTTTATATTATATAAGCACCTTATAACTTATATCTCGGGAGCTTATAAGCCCATATTGAGTGTTTGGATTAGCTTATGTTTAATAAGTTAATAACCTCAAATGTTTGGTTTAGTTTAAATTGATAAATTACCATAAGGGACATGAGTTAAAAAAATATGAGCGTTATATTAGGTATAATTGATAGTAAAATTGTAATTTATAAAGCAAAATGTTACATAAGCCCAACGCCACCTAAAAAAGCCACACTTTTGAGGCTTATCAAAAACCTCTTATATAAGCACATAAGCTCACTCATATAAGCTTAGTCAAACCCTTAGTTTAGACTTATTTGACACATATAAGCTAATAAGTTCATAAGCCCATAATATAAGCTTAGTCAAATACTCTCTTAATATGTGAGAGACAAGAAGGATAAAAGAAGGGTCTGGTTATTCCCACCCTCCAAAAGTACAAACATCAAAACCCCCCCCCCCCCCCCCCCCCCACCCCACCTCCTTTTTTTATAATTTTGTTTATATAAAAAGTTATAAACCTGAAAGTACATAATAGAAAATATAAAGTTTAATAAGTCAAACGGTTAAAAACTTAAAACTGTCAAAAATATGAAACAAAAAATAATAAATAAATGTGTTGTATTGAAAACCAGACGGGACAAAAGGAATCTTTTGACATTTAGCCTACACCCCCCCCCCCCCCCCTTTAGTCACATCAAATGAGGGGGAGAGGGTGTTCGCATTAGGGGTGTTAACGAGTCGAGCTTTTAACGAGCTACTCGAGCTCGAGCTCGTTTATCTCGAGTCGAGCTTAATAATTTTAGAGCTCGAGTCGAACTCAAACAAAAGGTTGAGCTCGAATAGTTTAACGAGCCGAGCTTTATAAACTAATATTTAGCTCGGCTCGTTCGATAGCTCGTTTAGTTTTTCGAGCCGAACGAGCTATTCGAGCTAAACGAGTCAAACGAGCTAAACGAGCTAAATATGTACTTTTTAAATATTATGATTGTAATATTTTACTAAGTATTAGTATTATAGTTCAAACTAAAATACAAAACTAACAATATGTTAACCTTCAATAACATCAAAGAGGATCCACACTTAAGTCTTTATTCACTAGTAAACTTGGGCTTTTGTTTTTATAGCCTTCCCATTTTCTTATATTTGTTTCACTCTTCCAATGTGGGATGTGAGATGAAATCATTGTTTTTTTGTTTTGTTTTTTCATTCAAACTCTTAAGTATTACTAAACTCTTAAATATTACTACCTCCGTCCCTAAATAAATGTTCAGTTTAACTTTTCAGAGTCAAATTGGTTCACCTTTGACCTTAAATATTTTTGTGGGTGTTACATAATATTTGATGCAAAATATATGAATGAATTGGGTTTTAAGTGTATTATTCAATGGTATAATTTTTTTATCATGTATTATATAACACAAAAAAATATTTAAAGTAAAAGTTGAACCAGTTTGACTCTGAAAAGTCAAACTGGACATTTATTTAGGGACGGAGTGAGTACTTGGATTGTTAATATAGATGAATAAGTTATTATTTATTTTTTAATTATTTTACGTATGTATCAAATAAATTGTTAGTCATATCTATTCATTGACTTTATAACTTATTAATAATGTGGTATGCTATGTAAGGTTTTTTTTTTTTTTTTTTTTTTTTTTTTTTTTTTTTTTTTTTTTTTTGAAAATTGACTTTCATTGGGGAAATCCAAGTCCAATTTGAAACCCGATGGGGGGAAAACCTTCAATTTAAGCCGCCCGAAGGCACGACACTTAAATTGAAGTAAACCCTGCCTTCTCCAGATTCGAACCCTTGTGGGTTGAAACCTTCATTGAAGGACTTTGAAATCGTACCGACAGGGCAGTGGTCCACAAGGGAGGACTTCCCGGTTTGGTCACCCAAACCGGTACTACTCTCCACTAGGCACGCTTAACTGAATAAGACATGCCCAGTGGACCACAAGCCCATTGGTGGTATGCTATGTAAGTGTTTCATACATAAGAGCATATGCAATGATTGGTTTTCGAATGACTTTTTACATTTAATAGACATCTTTTTATTAATAATTTTGTACTTAAAAGCTATCTATCAAAACCTACTCCAATGGGAAAAGCTTTTCAAAAACCTTTTTATGATGTGAAAGTAACTAACACAGAGAGAGAAGACCAAATTAAATACTAATATTTCCAACTTGTATAAAAGACTTGACAAATTACAAGCTTTTACTAAAAGCTTTACAATAAGTCTCTCACTATAATTGTATAAAATATGAACATTAGATTAGGTATAATTGATAGTAAAATTATAATTTATAAAGCAAAATGTTACATAAGCCCAACCCCACCTAAAAAAGCCACACTTTTGAGGCTTATCAAAAACCTCTTATATAAGCACATAAGCTCACTCATATAAGCTTAGTCAAACACTTAATTTAGGCTTATTTGACACATATAAGCTAATAAGGTCATAAGCCCATCATATAAGCTTAGTCAAATACTCTCCTAATATGTGAGAGACAAGAAGGATAAAAGAAGGGTGTGGTTATTCCCACCCCCCAAAAGTACAAACGTCACCCCTTTCCTTTTTTATAATTTTGTTTATATCAAAAGTTATAAACCTGAAAATATATAATAGAAAATATAAAGTTTAATAAGTGAAACGATTAAAACTTAAAACTGTCAAAAATATGAAACAGAAAATGATAAATAAATGTGTTGTATTGAAAACCAGACGGGACAAAAGGAATCTTTTGACTTTTAGCCCACACCTACCTCCCCTTTAGTCACATCAAAGGAGGGGGGGGGGGTTTGCAACTTTGCATAATATTGTTAGTTTATGAATATAAATTAATAGTCGTGTGTTAGGATCGAACTCGAGATCACGGGATTGCACACTTTACGTATGAAGAGTAAATGAATAATTATTTATAAATGTTATATATAATTATTAATAAACACAAAACGAGTAACAACCGTTAGTATTTAACGGAGAATGGCTAACGACCTGTGGAAAACTAGAAGGGGGGGTTGAATAGTTTTACGTCGTTTTAATTGTTATAAAACAAATTGTTTAAAAGTTTTCGTTGATTTATAAAATATAGATTCGATGGTATATGAAATCTAGTTGTACACAATATGAACAACACTAAGTATATATACTATGAAGCAATAATTATGTAAGTAATGAAATAAGTAAAAGATGGAAAGATCAAACCGAGAGACAAGCGATTTATAGTGGTTCGGCTACAAGGCACCTTCCTTGCCCTACTCCACTCCCCGAGCACCTAACTCGAGAGTTTTCTTCACTATATCAACAAGCTCCCTTATGGCGGAGAAAACCGTACACACCAATATACACACCAATATACACACCAATCTACACACCAATCTACATACCAATCTTCACACCAATCTTCACACCAATATTCTTCACACCTAGCTTTTACACACCAATCTTCTACACACCTTCTTCTACACACCAATCTTCACAACTATCCTACTTCACTACTAATCAACTTTTACTATCTACACAACTATTCTCTAACAAATATTCACAACTAATCACACTATGAAATAATAATCAATGATGATGCACAAACAACTTAGATGTGGAGATCACAACTAGTTGTAATACTTCTTATCTTGAGGGATAGAAGTATTCTTCTCTTGCACTTGAATGGATTATGTATGGATCACTTTGAAACAAAGATTTAAGAATGTATGATCAAAGGATTTATAGATTGGAAATGGAGATCTAGAACAGAAAGTTCTGAAGTGCAAAAGGTGGGGAAAAAATCCAGGTTTAAGCTGGTATTTATAGGCAAAAGTTTCTGACAGAGGAGCGTGGCCGGTCCCCTTAAAGCATGGCCGGCCCCCTTAAAATTAAGGGGGCCGCCCCTTATAATTAAGGGGGCCGCCCAACTGTAACGGCCAGAAAACTTGTCTTTTAGTGGGGAAAGTTTATTTGGTGAAAAACTAACTGATTTTGGTTAAATATTTGAAATCATATATTTAGTATGATTAAAACATTTTTCCTTATTACCAAAAGTGTTTTTCAAAAATATATAATAAGATTATATAATTAAATAAACTTTGTATTAGTTAATTAAATACCCCTTTGATCATACATTGCACTAAACACTTTGTTTATTCATACCTTAAGTGATTTGGATGTAAAGAGAAATATTAATCACCAAATACTTGTTTATGTCATAAGTTTTAGTTCTTTGAGTTTATATTTTGTAATAATCAAAACATAGAGATATTGATAAAAACTTAACAATGTTTTTTTTTAGGCATTATTTATGTCAACAATCTCCCCCTTTTCGATTATTACAAAACTTTAAACTCAAAAGATTTAAAACTTGTTATTAGACAAGTATTATAGAGTTTACCATTTCTCTTCTCCCCCTTTTTGTAAAATCAAAAAGGTTAGGCCGAATAATCTTCGTGAAAGAAGTTTAAACGGGTAGAGAACTCCCCCTTGATGTATGCTCCCCCTCGTTTGAGAGCACAAAGGGAACGAGCAATTGGAATCTTGGCTACAAAAATATGTTGAAGAGAACAACACACATATATATGCAAAAACAACAATTATGCAAATAAAAATAAATTCATTCAAGCATGATAGAAATAATTAGCATAACAACATTCAATATGCTTGTAGCATATTGATTACAATAAAACAAAATAAAAGATATAGTCCTATATTGCCTAAGAGAGCACTTGGACTTGCTTGCAACCCATGGTTGATTTGTTTTATTTGCTTGAAGGAAAACAAAAGCATGGAGCTTAGATGTTTGATTGAGGTGGATATGAGGTGTTGTATGGAGCGGAAGGAGTGGATCTCACGATGTTGTATCGTGTTAAGGGTGGTATTGGATGATTACGAGTGAGAAGATATTCAATCCAAGAAATATCTTCACTCAAGTAGAGGATTTGTTTTTGAAGGAATATGCAACAAGGGCAAAAGTGAGTGTGATTTGTAACTTGATCCAAGTTAAGAGAGTGGGGAAGGCAATTTGCATAGGGTGATGAAGGAGGTAGCCCTTTGTTGCGTTGTGCAAGATGCATAGCAAGGAGATCACTAAGATCATGGATTTGGTTTATTTCATCACGGAACTTTTGTTTTTCCGTGGCAATGTGGAGGGGATCATAGGTTTGGTATGGATGAATTAGGTTTGAGAAGTTGGAATTGTAGTTTGATGGTTCATCAAACTTGCATGGATCATTATAAGTTGTTGGAGGTTGAGAGGTGTAGTTTGGCTTGAAGGAAGAAGTTTGGCCAATGTTGTATGGTTTGTAAAGTGGATCAAATGAATGCCTTTGTTGGTTTGATGCAAGGTTTGGGAAATAAGAGATCGGTGGGGAGGAATGATTTCCAACTTCATTTGTGATGATGGATTTGTTTCGAGGACTTTTTCGTCGCCAAACGGGTTTTTCCGTCATCCTTGCTAGCCTTGAGGCTTTTGATTTTGGTTTGTTTGGAGAGTTCATGATGGGATGAATGGAGAGCTTTGAGGATTGGGGATATTTATAGTGTAAGATTTGTGTGTTTAAGGATGGATAAAGTTTGTTTGGAGGATTAGGACAAAATGTGTTGGTGAAAAATGGGAAATGTAGGTTGAAATGGGCTAAAAAGCAGAAAAGATTCTGTAAACCCGACCATCAGATGGTCGGTCCCCTTAATTAGGGGGCGGTCCCCTTAAAATTAAGGGGGCCGCCTTACATAATTAAGGGGGCCGCCCATCTGGTGATTTCCAGATTGCCAGAATTGGGTTTTTGGCAGAAAATTTGCAGAAAGGTTGTGTTTTTGGACTTGGATTCAAGCAAGTTCAATTCCTTTAGGCAATATAGCATCTAATCTAACATTAGATATCATGCAAAAACACATAGGCACAAGAGCAAATAATCAACACATAATAAGCAATAGGAGGTAAGTAAATGCAAGCACACTTAAACTACCTAAGGCACCTATCTAGAATTAAAGGCAAAGGCAATTAGTGAGTGAAAAACTAGTGATGGATCAAGATGACACCATTATTAGTGAATTTGTCCTAGTGAGTGTCTATATGCAACAAATGTGGAGTTGTGATTGTTTCGACTCCTAGAAGCAAAAAGAAATAACGATCCTAAGAAACAATCCAAATGATCTCCTTGATTCAATTTTTGCTCGATCATGAATGTCAAAGACATATATTAGATTATATACCTTGACAATTTATGTGAGAGTTTATGCATGATTTTGAAATACAATGTTTTTTTAGAATTAGTCAACAATGCAAGGAAAATGATCTTCATGCGATTCCTAGATTGTGAGAATAATTTTTAGAGAAAATTGATTGAGTTTTACAAAAAGGTTTATGCAAAGAAAATAAATCTTCTCAATCTTTAGTTTTGTGCGAAATAGATTCCTAGACTCAGAAAAGGTAAAATGGAAGAAAAATAAATTTCATGCAAGTATAAATTTGAATTAATTCAATATAATTTAGTCAACTTGTTCCATCATTCCTAATCCTAAACGCAAGTGGTTGAATAATTCACGCTTAAGAGGTTTTGTGAATATATCCGCAATGTTGTCTTCCGATGCAACCTTTTCTATAGATATATTTCCTTTTTGTACATTATCCCTAAGAAAATGGTGACGTATTTCTATGTGTTTAGTCCTAGAGTGTTGCACCGGATTTTTACTTAAATCTATCGCACCTTTGTTATCACACATAATGGGGACATTTTCTAACCTAATGCCATAGTCTACGAGAGCTTGTTTCATCCATAGTGCTTGTTGACATGCCTTTCCGGCGCTTACATATTCGGCTTCGGTGGTAGAAATAGCAAGAGCGGTTTGCTTCTTCGAAAACCAAGACGTTAGACAACATCCCATAAACGTGCAAATACCGCTAGTGCTCTTTCTATCTACGTAGTCTCCCGCATGATCCGAATCCGCATAGACAATGGTTTCTATGCCGGATTCCTTAGGATACCATAATCCTAAGTGTATAGTGCCTTTAACGTATCGGAAGATACGCTTAACCGCTTCTAGGTGAGAGGTTTTGGGATCCTCTTGAAAACGGGCACAAAGGCAGACACTAAACATGATATCGGGTCTACTTGCCGTCAAGTATAGTAAACTCCCTATCATTCCTCTATACTTGGTGTTATCTACGGACTCACCTTCATCGTCCTTTGTGAGCTTTACCTCCGTAGACATGGGTGTTTTCATGGGTTTTGAGTCTTCTAGGCCAAATTTCTTAAGCATTTCCTTAATGTACTTAGATTGGTTAAAGAATATTCCATCATCTAGTTGTTTTATTTGTAATCCTAGGAAGAAGTTGAGTTCACCCATCATACTCATCTCAAACTCATCATGCATGATTTTGGCAAACTCATCACACATGTCTTGACAAGTCGATCCAAATATAATGTCATCAACATATATTTGAACAATGATGAGATTTGGGTCTTTCCTTTTAGTGAAAAGAGTGTTATCTACCATTCCCATGGAATAATCATGTTTAATGAGAAAAGCTTTTAATCGATCATACCAAGCTTTGGGAGCTTGTTTGAGTCCATACAAAGCTTTCTTTAACTTATAAACATGATCAGGTTTTGCGAAGTCAATGAATCCTGGAGGTTGTGCCACATATACCTCCTCATTGATAAAACCGTTAAGGAATGCACTTTTCACATCCATTTGAAATAACTTAAAATCTAGGGCGCAAGCATAGGCAAGTAATATCCTAATTGATTCTAGTCTAGCTACGGGGGCATAAGTTTCATCATAATCAATTCCTTCTTGTTGATTATAACCTTGGGCAACTAACCTAGCTTTATTCCTAGTAACTATTCCATTCTCGTCTAACTTATTTCTATATACCCATTTGGTTCCTATGATGGTCATATCCTTTGGATTTGGGACTAGTTCCCAAACATCATTTGCCTTAAATTGATTTAATTCTTCTTGCATAGCTATAATCCAACTTTCATCCTTTAAAGCCTCACTAATATTCTTAGGTTCTATTGCTGAGAGGAAACAAAAGAGGTTGTTTTTATCTTGGGCTTGTGACCTAAGGGTTCTTTGGTTAAGATGTCCTATTATATTATCTAATGGATGTGATCTAGATTCTTTAATATTAATAGTTTCGTTATTTTCTAAGTGGATGTCTTCATTATCATTTCCTATGGGTTTTGTTTTACTAACCTCAATGGCTTCATCTTCGACTAAATTATCATCTTCTAAAGGTAGCGTTTTAGGAGGTGGTGGTGTTTCATCAAATGTTACATTTAGTGATTCCTCTACTTTCATTGAGTGTTTGTTAAGTATTATATATGCTTTACTATTTTGTGAGTATCCTAAAAATATTCCTTCATATGACTTTGGATCAAACTTAGTGAGGTAGTCCTTAGTGTTTAAGATATAGCATTTACTTCCAAATACTCTAAAGTAGCTTAAGTTAGGTTTTCTATTTCTTAATAACTCATAAGGAGTTTTTCCTAGAATTCTTCT
This sequence comes from Artemisia argyi, assembly GCA_030686995.1. Taxonomy (NCBI): domain Eukaryota; kingdom Viridiplantae; phylum Streptophyta; class Magnoliopsida; order Asterales; family Asteraceae; genus Artemisia; species Artemisia argyi. The sequence goes on along the minus strand of CM060695.1, from coordinate 9,714,437 downwards.
AATTGATACCCTATTTAGAATATAAGTCGATGTATCTACGGCGTGACACCAAAATTTTTGTGGAATGGATTGTTCATTTAACATAGTTCTACTCATTTCTTGTAGTGACCTATTTTTTCTTTCTACTACCCCATTTGATTGAGGAGTACGAGGAGCGGAGAAATTATGAGATATTCCATTTAACTCACAATATTTTCCGAATTGTACTTCGTTATCAAATTCCCTTCCATGGTCCGTCCTAATGGCAATTATTGAGCATCCTAACTTATTTTGAATCATTTTGCTAAATATTTCGAATTTTTCAAAGGCTTGGGTTTTGTCACTTAAAAACCTAGTCCACGTGTATCGTGAGTAGTCATCTACTATTACTAAGGTATACTTGTTTCCTCCATAGCTCCGCACAGCGGATGGACCAAAAAGATCCATATGTAATAATTCTAGGCACCTAGTAGTGGATACTATATTCTTAGCTTTGTGGCTAGCATGAGCTTGTTTTCCAACTTTACATGCATCACAAAAATGTTTGTCATATTTTAGATTAGGCAAGTTTCTAACTAATTCCTTAGAGGCCAAAGATTGTATTTGTTGCATGTTAGCATGTCCTAATCTCCTATGCCACAATGTGGAGTTTTCGTCTAGGGTCGTTAGGCATATCCTATCTTCAGGTTTGTTTCCTAGTTTCATAACATATACACCTCCTTTCCTAATACCTCTACCTATAATTTTTCCATTCTTAATTATTTCGCTATCTTCTTCGGAAAAGATAACTTTACATTTATTATCGCATATTTGGCCTACACTAAGTAAGTTATATGTTAAATTATTAACATGTTCAACATTTTCAATAGTAAGTGAGTCTTGAGAAATCGTACCTTTGCCAATAATTTTTCCACGCAAGTCACTACCAAAGATAACGTTACCTCCGTTGTATGCCTTATATGTAGAGAATAGCTTTCGGTTCCCTGTCATGTGCCTCGAGCATCCACTATCCTTGATCCATTCGTTAGGCTCCAAGTCAATTCCAAGGCATATTTCGTCGGTTGCATTTGCCACAAAACACTTTTCTTCTTTTGGTTTTTCCACTTCTTCTTTATCACTATCACTCCATGTTCCACTAACAAATGCGCTTTGATTTTCATAACCCGGCGGCTTTAAACATTCTCCAACGAGATGATTTGGACTTCCACATCTAAAGCACTTTCTTTTCACGTAATTATCACTTCTATATTTTTGGAACACCTTTCTTTCGTCACGTGGTGATCTAGTGAATCTTCCTCGTCTCTTGAAGAATTTCTTGAATTCTCTTACGGCCATCGCATATTCTTCATCTTCACTTTCGTCACTTGAATCATCATCGTCACAAGGTTCCATTTTGGCTTTTAGAGCAATGGATTTGATTTGTTCTTTCTTGACTTTGACCGTTTCCAAATCTCTTCTTATAATTTCTTCATGGACTTTCAAGTTGCCAATAAGCTCATCTAGTGACAATGTCATCAAATTCTTTGATTCTTCAATAGCCGTGACTTTAGCTCGCCATTTCGGATGTAATGCCCTAAGAAATTTCCTAACACAATTTTTACTAGAAAATGTCTCATCAAGTGCTTTTAAACTTGTGATGATGGTGTTAAATCTAGCAAAAGCATAATCAATTGATTCCTCTTCCGGAATCGTAAATTGTTCATATTGATGTACAAGAAGATCTATTTTGTTATCTTTAACTTGACTATTACCTTGGTGAGTGATTAGTAAAGAATCCCAAATTTCTTTTGCGGTTTTACACATAAAAATTCTTTCATATTCTTTACGTGGTAACGCATTATAAATAACCATTTTAGCCTCATTATTTTTTGCTAGTTTCTTTTTCAAATCATCATTTTGTTTTTCAAAATCTACAATTTCATCCATTTTAGTTTCAACATTATATTGAATAGGAGGAAAATCACCAAAGGTAATAATATGCCAAAGATCAAGATCTTTTGATTTCACATAGGTTTCGAATCTATTTTTCCAATATAAAAATCCATCACTTTCAAATAGTGGTGGTCTTTGCATAGATTGCCCTTCTAAATATTTTTCAGATTCCATAGATCGTTACAAGTTTTAAAATACAATATATTTTAAAAATCTTGCTAGACGTGGCTCTTGATACCAATTGTGGAAAACTAGAAGGGGGGGTTGAATAGTTTTACGTCGTTTTAATTGTTATAAAACAAATTGTTTAAAAGTTTTCGTTGATTTATAAAATATAGATTCGATGGTATATGAAATCTAGTTGTACACAGTATGAACAACACTAAGTATATATACTATGAAGCAATAATTATGTAAGTAATGAAATAAGTAAAAGATGGAAAGATCAAACCGAGAGACAAGCGATTTATAGTGGTTCGGCTACAAGGCACCTTCCTTGCCCTACTCCACTCCCCGAGCACCTAACTCGAGAGTTTTCTTCACTATATCAACAAGCTCCCTTATGGCGGAGAAAACCGTACACACCAATATACACACCAATCTACACACCAATCTTCACACCAATCTTCACACCAATATTCTTCACACCTAGCTTTTACACACCAATCTTCTACACACCTTCTTCTACACACCAATCTTCACAACTATCCTACTTCACTACTAATCAACTTCTACTATCTACACAACTATTCTCTAACAAATATTCACAACTAATCACACTATGAAATAATAATCAATGATGATGCACAAACAACTTAGATGTGGAGATCACAACTAGTTGTAATACTTCTTATCTTGAGGGATAGAAGTATTCTTCTCTTGCACTTGAATGGATTATGTATGGATCACTTTGAAACAAAGATTTAAGAATGTATGATCAAAGGATTTATAGATTGGAAATGGAGATCTAGAACAGAAAGTTCTGAAGTGCAAAAGGTGGGGAAAAAATCCAGGTTTAAGCTGGTATTTATAGGCAAAAGTTTCTGACAGAGGAGCGTGGCCGGTCCCCTTAAAGCATGGCCGGCCCCCTTAAAATTAAGGGGGCCGCCCCTTATAATTAAGGGGGCCGCCCAACTGTAACGGCCAGAAAACTTGTCTTTTAGTGGGGAAAGTTTATTTGGTGAAAAACTAACTGATTTTGGTTAAATATTTGAAATCATATATTTAGTATGATTAAAACATTTTTCCTTATTACCAAAAGTGTTTTTCAAAAATATATAATAAGATTATATAATTAAATAAACTTTGTATTAGTTAATTAAATACCCCTTTGATCATACATTGCACTAAACACTTTGTTTATTCATACCTTAAGTGATTTGGATGTAAAGAGAAATATTAATCACCAAATACTTGTTTATGTCATAAGTCTTAGTTCTTTGAGTTTATATTTTGTAATGATCAAAACATAGAGATATTGATAAAAACTTAACAATGTTTTTTTTAGGCATTATTTATGTCAACACGACCGTTAGACGAAGAAAAGGAAAGTAATACTTGTGAATAATTGTAAGGTCAAGAAGGTTTCGGAATCCCTAGGGGATACCATAACCGATCGGCAAGGGGGAGTTCCACCTCCTCAATGCCTTGGACTCCAAGTTATAACTAGTATATAAACAAACCCAATGATTCATTGTTTCCTACAACTTGTACACATAGTTCTTGGTGTTTTTCTCTCCTTCTTTTCTTGTTCATATAAATCGATCCATAAACCTTTTATAAAGGGATTCGATTTTTGTAAAGCTCAAAATAGTTTTTTGTTTAAGTTACTTGAATAATATTTTACATGAATTAGTACGTGTGTACAAGAACGTGATGCAATCACACTATTGATTGTATCTTGGATTGAATACCAAAAAGGTAAGGGGTTATTCTTACAATCCACATAAACCCTAATTAGGGTTCTGGAATTGAAGATTCAATTGATTCTTGTTCGGGCTAGAATCACAAAGGTATGTTTACTATTTATTATTGATTAATTAATTACATGTTATATGATCTTGTTATAACGCTTCCGCATGTGTTTACTTGATGTTAATTGTTTATATTTATGCATGTCATGTTATATAATTCCAACAGTGGCATCATGAGCCGTTATAATATGTAATTAATTATCGAAACGCATAAAAATTAAATCTTGATTCGTTTAGTTACATGTTTTTAGGGTTTTCATATTCCTAACCTTTTTTTTTATGTGGGTCGATTTACCTTTATAGACTTTTAGGGTTTTGGTTTTGATTTTTAATATGATTATAAACCCTAAGATTGTCATGTAATTGTTTATGCGTTTTAGTAAACGATCTTGGTGCAATATGTTAATTGTTAAGCATAATCCATGAAAAGTGCATATTTGCATGGATTTGATTGTGTGATTATTTAAGTTGTTTAAATTAATGAACATGTAAATTTATTAATAGATGTCGAATTGGAGAAGACTCCAATATATTAAGTAATCAATTATACGCTATGTGGTGTTTATTTAATTTTGGCTTACGTAATTGATTCGTCGATGTATGTGGCTCTTCTTCCTTTGAAGAAGAAAGCCCTAATTGAATAGATACATAATACACTTATATTTGATTATTAATATGATTATTGAATCAAATTTGCATGTGGCTACAATTTTTATACATATTTAATTGTTATGTTATGTATATGTTTATTTGGTTGTGTTATTTTTTATTATGCATTACTTGTTTTTTTTTTGTTTATTATTGATGTGAGACATGTTTATAAACGAAAAAGGGTAATTTTTTAATAGAAAAATAATATGGACTAAATAAATGGCGAAAGTTTTTTGGTTTTAAGAGTTAAAATTTTAAAGGTTTGGTTGATTGATGTTTTTGTACAATAGTGTGTGAAAGGCGGACCGAAAGTCGCCATACAATGTGCTTGTAGAGAGGGGTTTTTAAAGACCATGCATCTACCGGTTCTTTACAACCGCTTGTGTGCCGATCTAGACTTACCTATATCACTATTTTATGTACACTGTCATCTTAAGGGTGAATTAACCACAATTTCATAATGATTATCCGAAACACTAAGCCTTAGGGCTTATGCAAAAGTACGGTATAAGTGGACGATAATTGTTGGTAATTCTTTAATTGGTGAACCCGATACCTCAATCAAAACTTTGTTATTTTACTCTTAGTGAATTGGTAATTAAAATTGTTTTGTAAAACCAATGTTATGAAGTTGTATGCATGCTTCTTCATACATTATTTTGATTACATATCAAAATAAATACCCTAATAAAATTAAGTCAAATGCCATCTAATTAAGAACACTTGAAGTTGTAGTTTACGTCATGTGAGAACTTGGCTAGATTGCAATGGAGAGGTAAATTTCATAATTTCATTGCTAGCAGATCAACTGATGTAATGGATTTATGAGTTTGCAATTTTTAAGTTAGACGACTTAAATTGAGTAGGAAGTGAGAATTTGGACTCAAGGCATTAGAGGGGATGAAACATGCTTAGATTGCAAAAGTTTTGTGTATGTAAATCACATAATGATCTAGGAATTGCAATATGATATTGGCAATTATTGTTCGATAATTACCTTGTTGAATACTATCATTACTAGCAGATCAACTGATGTAATGGTACTATGTCAATTAGGATCCTAGCTTTAAGTAAATACTATGGTTTATATGAATATTTACCAATGGGTATTTTATTTTCTTGAAGATCTAATTATCGAAAATACTGAAATTCAATTTTGTAATTCGTTTTAATGTATTAATGCAACGTTCAAACTGTAAATGCACTTTGGGCTTTGGTAAATTGATCTCGTTCTGTTTTCAAACAAATGTTTGATTAAGAATAATTTACTTAAAAGACAAAATAAGTCTCCTTTCTATGAAAGAAGAGTGAGATACAATCATATTTCTTTTCATGGATGAAAAAGCTTAATAGGAATATTAGATATGTCTAAATTCTAATATAACTCATAGCAAAATTTTTAATAGTTAAGATAATTGCATATTTTCCCTAAGGATTTTATCATCCTCATTCGGTGATTAAATTCTTAGTAACAAATATGATATTTGGTTAACAGAAAATTATGTATGACATTTTATGAGTTATTAAAATTAGAAGCTAGACTAATTACTGCAAAATGTTAAAAGACAAACTAGTTGTTTTGACTATTTAAGGTACTACATATATTGTAGGATGGTAGACCTGTTAAGGAAGAAATTGCATGCCCAATTTTTCAAGTTAATAGCATTTGGCGGATTGTCCATCATTTACAAAGTAGGATACACTCTTTAATACTTAAGTAATTGTTACGTATGAACATTCAAAGGTGTACGAAAGTTAAAAGCACACTATTTTCTTTCACTGGATATGAAACATTTACAATGTTGTCAAATTCAGTAGGAGTATTGTGTACTTATTACTGAATAAGGAATTATTTTAGTGATCTTTAATTCAGTGGGAGTTACAAGCTTTGACAACTTAGTAGCTAAAGATGATTACTTTCCAAGTGTGGACACTAATACTTTTAAGGATAGTCTTGTACGTTTTCTTACTAGACATTGTTGTTCTATAACTACTTGTTATACTAAAATCTGTGACACAATCATATTAATCACATAAACAAATGCATGCCGTGTTGTTTATCAATTATATGAGGTTGTTCCATGCACAAGTGGGAGAAATGTTATCTTTAATGTGTGCAAGAAACAACTCATAAAGATATGATTTAATGGATTCTCTTAACTGCAAGGTAAGAGAATAAAGTTCTAATATCAATTATACAAATCTAATTCAAGAAACACTTGGTGTTACAGTTTATGTTATGTGAGAGCTTAGCTAGATTGCAACAACAAGGTGAATCTCATATTTTCATTACTAGCAGATCAACTGATGTAATGGAACTATGAGAATTTGCAGTTTCTAAATTAGATACCTATTAGAACATGTGTCAATATGATATCAAAGACTACTTTAATTTGTATATTTATGAATTCATGAAAAGACATAAATTAATAAAGTAATCTAACGTTGCTTCAATATGAATATTTATGTGTTTTTGGAATGACATAAATAAATAAAGAAATAATGTTATTTACATTATTGTGAAGTAATATATTAACTTGAAATTACTATTAAAACCAAGAGATGGTGTTCATAATTACTTTAGTTAAACATGTTTATGTTTCATTGTAAAGATATAAACATAAAGTCTTTTATTTGTTACAAGACTTATAATAAAGTAAGACGTTATCTTGTTATGTCTTTAATTAAGACATATACATGAAGTTATTAAATTGTTAAATGACTTATAACGTATAGTGGGATTATAACAGTTTATGTTTTCTTGAAGAGACATGGACATGAAGTGACTTTGTAAAAAGTATTTGTGTTATAAAGCATGTAATTGACTTGAAAATACTATTATACCATTAAAATAACTTAGTTGGTAAATAGACAAGCCAAGAGGAATATGGTTATCTTAAATATTGTTAGATTGTCTTACAATATTGATACTAATGAAATATCAAATGTTTATGGTATGTTCAGTTAGGAAAATCAAACTCTAGTTATTGTTTGATTAAAGATAAATATGATTTCTTTTCTTCCAAAAGTTATCAAGGTTAGAATATTGAGTATGACTTGGACATACTTAATAAAACTCCAACATAGAAGATTAATAAGACATTATCATATGATGGAATGTGATGAATGTGATGAATCACATTAAGTCTTTAATTGAAGTGCCAAATTTGTTTAACTGCTTATGAAGAGGTTATTAACAAAGTAAAGTCAGAAACTGTCAATAAGTATTTGTAATATCCCAAAAGAGAACATTGTATTGTTGCTTTATTTGTTAAGTATTTAAAGATAGTCTTTAAATTACTAAAAGCAAGTGGGAGTTTTGATCTTTAAAAGATAAAATTACAAGATACATAATCTTCTAAAATACACTAGTAAATATCATGATGAAGTTTGACATTTGATGGAATTATCATTCATAGAATAGCAAAATATCTCAGATTTTTGATTAATATGTTGAGAGCTATGATTTACAGGATTATTGTAAACCTGATAATCATTATGATATATTACCAAATATGAAATTGGGTAAAGTATACATGATATGAATGATTAAGATGCTGTCCATAAAAGATAATCAATTTTAAAAACTTGGTTTATCTTAATAGTTAGACTAGAAAATGAAGATGAGTTTCTTCAAAGATAAGGAAATCCTTGTGGTTTAAATCTTTGTAAAGAAATCATATGGACAATATTGTGCACGTATTTAATGCATGTCTTATTACAAGATTATTAATCACACTTAAGCAATTAACTGTGATTGAATATTCTTCTCTAAACACATTAAATATATAAAGATTATAATTGTCATATTTATGAAATTGACAAAGGAATATCAAAACTCTTTTTTGACTGATTACTTGAGCGAGGACGATAAATAATCAAAAGGAGTTTATGAATTCAAATAAATCTTTGGAAGTGTACAAACTGCAATAATCCATGGATGGATAAATGCATGCATCTAAAAGATTATTCTTATGTTTAATTATTAAATCCATGTTTTGATTTATAATTGAAATAAGATAATTTCTAAGTATTCCTAAAAGCTAGTGGGAGTATTATGTTTAATTTCCTAAATCATATATGTTGTAAAACATATAAAAAGTAATATTCCATATAAGTAAAATGTTAAGTCTTAGTTTAGAATAAAACTTTACTTGGAAGGTTTAGAAAATAAAACATATAACCTTGAAATGAATGTTTATTGTTGAAACATGTGCGGTAAATGAATCTAATATAACATGATATATCATTTAGAAAGTCTAAATGGATATGTATAACATGAATAAAATCTAAGTATGACTCAAAGATTTTTCATGAACATCATGTTTTGTTGTATCATGCTTAATTATAAGATGATTTGGCAATATTAATATCTAATTAAAAAGTTATTAGATAACTTGTGTAATATTCTAAAAAGAATATGTTTGATTATAGAATCACATCCTTAGTCTGGAACAGCTTCCAAATTCTATAGATGAACAATTGGTCAATTGTTGTGCAAATTGTCATAGCCAACAAACTTGAAAGTTTAAAGGGCATCAAACATTACACAATAGATATTAATGTTTACGGGAAGGTTTTAAGAGCATATTGTTGTTTGTATACAATGATGCTAATGAAATTGAAATGACACTCAATACTAGTTATGGTAAGGATTTCAACCTTGGCTATTACTAGTTATTCTTACTAAAAGCATAGTTGCATTATAAATTAAGAGAATAAGAATACTTTAAACTTTAAAAAGTTTGGAAGTTTGATTATCATAAATTGGTGGTTAAGGATGTCACACATTTTATGAAATATTATATGGCACTATCAAAATAGTTGAGTATGCACATACAAGAACTTCAATAGTTGAATTCTTAAAATAAGTATTCTTAAAATTCTGATAGATCAAAGTTGGATGATTTATGTTTTGTCAACAAGTATGAATGTCATTACTTGAGACATAATTCATCAACAAGAGTTATCATGCATTGATCTATTTAGTATTTGGATAAGGGATGTTAAACAATTATTATAATAAAATACATGGTATGTTTAATTTATAATATATTGTATCCCATATTTGTATGTTTAATCCATGAATAAATATTATTCTAAATTGTCCGTTGTTAGTTAATAATATGAGAATATTATTAAATCAAGACAAATATGAAGGTTGTATAATATGATTAAAGTATATTGATGCGTATCATGCCATTTCAGATGATATTCAATGATACTGAATATAGGACTTATCCCAACTACATGATGTTACTTTATGGATCTTGTCATTAAGTAAATCATAAGAAGTTATCCTCAGACTTGAGATGCAAGATAAGTGTCATGAATGTAGTACATTTTTGTGGAACAACTCTACGCTATACGTAACTGGTAGTCATAAGGGTTGTTTTCGAAAGTGTTACAAAGTTTGTGGTTTTGCTTGTAGTCCAGATAGAATTTGTTCCTTCAAATTTATTTTTGGAGTTTAATACTGCTGGGCCCCTCGTAGGGTTGTCAAGATGTTGCATGGCCGTGCCCAATATCTTCCCTGAATATGTTCAAAAGATTTGGTAATCTTGCTCAATCATAAACAACGAGAAACGGAATGGTTAATTAAGAAATGACTTTAATCCATATCCTTATTAACGTGGTATTAGAAACAAAAGGATAATAATAATGAGAAATCATTAAAAGGTTTTTCCAGGAGCCTTACTCGAAATCGTACTAGAGGCATTGGCGTGTTGCAAGACGCTAACCGATGTGATCAAACTATTAAGATATGTCCAAGTGGGATTTGTTAGTTTATGAACATAAATTAATAGTCGTGTGTTAGGATCGAACTCGAGATCATGCGATTGCACACTTTACGTATGAAGAGTAAATGAATAATTATTTATAAATGTTATATATAATTATTAATAAACACAAAACGAGTAACGACCATTAGTATTTAACGGAGAATGGCTAACGACCGTTAGACGAAGAAAAGGAAAGTAATACTTGTGAATAATTGGAAGGTCAAGAAGGTTCCGGAATCCCTAGGGGATACCATAACCGATCGGTAAGGGGGAGTTCCACCTCCTCAATGCCTTGGACTCCAAGTTATAACTAGTATATAAACAAACCCAAGGATTCATTGTTTCCTACAACTTGTACACATAGTTCTTGGTGTTTTTCTCTCCTTGTTTTCTTGTTCATCTAAATCGATCCATAAACCTTTTATAAAGGGATTTGATTTTTGTAAAGCTCAAAATAGTTTTGTGTTTAAATTACTTGCATAATCTTTTACTTGAATTAGTACGTGTGTACAAGAACGTGATGCAATCACACTATTGATTGTATCTTGGATTGAATAACAAAAAGGCAAGGGGTTATTCTTACAATCCACATAAAGCCTAATTAGGGTTCTTGAATTGAAGATTCAATTGATTCTTGTTCGGGCTAGAATCACAAAGGTATGTTTACTATTTATTATTGATTAATTAATTACATGTTATATGATCTTGTTATAACACTTTTGCATGTGTTTACTTGATGTTAATTGTTTATATTTATGCATGTCATGTTATATATAAGCGAAATGTGAGTTTTGATAAGATGAATGAAGAGGTAATAGGGAAAGAGTGAAACAGTGGCAAACTATTACATGATACGTAGGTTTTGTTTTTAAGGCTCTATAGTAATTTAGAGGCTTCAAGATAATTTTTTTGGTAAGGGTTACCCCGATAAAATGTATTAATAAAATAAATTTAAGTAAAAATTGAATGTAGCTGAAATACCAGATTAACCTTAAGCAAACGCTTGATGAACATCTATGAAAGAGTGCTTGTGACATACCATAAATACTAACAACTCTGTAACAACTCAAAAATTTTCACATTAATATATATTCATAACATAAACATTTTCTCCCAAAATCACGTACAGTTTTGAACATTAAATATAACCGTTAGGTTATCCTGCGCGTAACGAAAACCGACTCTGAACATTTTTATCACATTAGATTCATTTTTAGTTCACTTATAATCATTATATGAAATTTTAAAAATTAATTTCAAATGTTACCAAATTGACCACGTGTTTTACAAATCTAAACTTGCGTTTTAAGCATTTTTATTTATACGCAAACTTAACCTATACCTGCACCGCGTTTTCTAAGACATATAAATACTTTTACATTTTTGAAAAAGTCAGCTTATTTCCCTGCCCCTTTGAACATAAAATCAACACTTGTTTACTTACACTAAATATTACATAATATTCTACTGATGAGAAGAAAAATGTACCGCTTTTAGGGGGTCATTTAAGCCCAAATCCGAGATTATTTGGTCAAATATCGCCCTAAATCGTTCCTTTTGTCATTTTAGATACTTTTGGAGAGAAATATGGAAAAGGAAGCATTTTGGACGTTTTTGGAGCGAAAAAGTGAAGAAAACGACAAAGTCTCAAAATTCTTGCTGGGAACAGTACCTGACGGCGTCAAGCATTGCTACATGACGGCGTCAAGCTTGTCAAAAGAAGTGGATATGGAAAATATACATGACGGCCCATAACTATTTCAAGGCTATTTGGCCTGACGGCGTCACCAAGGCCGTTAGGGTCAAAATACACATGACGGCCTAGAGCTAAATTACAACATGGCGGCTTCAGAAGTGGATCTAGGCGATACGAATTTTATTTTGGCAGCGAGTTGATGGTGTCACAAGCTACAACGTGACACCGTTAGGATGCAAAATCTATATATACTTTTCTAATTTTCATTCATTAAGGGTGGAACATTAAGGTAAATTAGTAGGAACGAATTTTTAGTGTTTTTCAAGGGTTCAATCCCCTTGATTCATCCATGTTCAATTGAAGATAAGTTTTCCAATAATCATTCAATATGTCTATGTGTTGTTTGATTCTATCTTATGCTTGTCTTCTTTTTAACAAGCTAGGCTAGGTTTTCTTCGTGTTTGTTTAGATGTAATGAAACCTAGATGTTGATTATTGGTTGATTGTTTGTTTATATTGGTTGTGGATGAATGATTTCGATGTTAGGCTTAAGAAAACTCGCAGACTTCCAATTGGTAACTTGCTTGAACGTCTTAAGAAACATGATCGGAGGTGTACTACGATTTATTGGTTATATTTAATGCATAAGTAACTACTAATGATGTGGAAAACTAGAGGGGGGGGGGGGGTTGAATAGTTTTACGTCAATTTTTTATTTTATAGAGACTTTGTTTAGAAAATCTTCGATTCTAGTTTTATATGAGATTAATATTTAAACACTTATATGTACTAATATTTGTGAAAGTAAAGTATGGCAATATAAGTAAGTAAGTAAAGAGAGAGAGATGGAAAGATTGCACCACAAGATAAAGGATTTATAGTGGTTCGGCTACGAAGCACCTCTTCGCCCTACTCCACTCCTCGAGCACCTAACTCAAGAGTTTTCTTCACTATGTCAACAAGCTCCCTTATGGCGGAGAAAACCTTACGCAACTTTTGCTTATACCAATTAAGGACACTAAGCTAGATGTCGAGTCCTAATAGTAGCTAGAACCAATCTCACACCACTAGTCACTACACACCTTCTTCACAACTTATACACACCACTACTACTACACAACTTCTCACAACTTCACTACTTCTTCTTCACAACACTACTACTTCTTCACTACTTCTAATCACAACTACTAACACACCTAGATCTACCTATTACACAACTTCTACACCTTTACAAATAATTTACACAACAACTAACAATATACACAAATCTACAATACTTCTTAACAAGATGTTGGAGGAGTATTCTTCTCTTGCACTTTGAATGATGAGTGATTGGATCACTTTAAACAAGAACTAATAAGTTTATGATCAAAGGTTTAGGAAGATGATTTGAGAGGATTTGGACAGAAAGTTTTAGTGCAAAAGGTGAGGTAAAATTACAGATTTGAACCAGTATTTATAGGCAAAAATTTCTGACACAGGAGCGTGTGCCGGCCCCCTTAAAATTAAGGGGGCCGCCCACCTGTAACGGCCTGAAGCTTTTGTCTTTTCTGGGGAAAGTTTATTTGGTGTAGATTTAACTGATTTTGGTTAAAAATTTGAATTAATATATTTATTATAAATTAAACATTTTCCTTTAATTACCAAAAGTGTTTTTCTAAATATATAAAATGTTTATACCATTTTATATAATTTGTAATTATTAAATAAACTTTCCTTTGATCATAAAATGTATTAGTCAATTGTTTATTCATACCTTAAGTGATTTAGTTGGATGTAATGATATTTTGTCACTAAATACTTGTTTACGTAATGATTTTACATTTAATGATTTTACATTTTGTGATCGTCAAAACATACGGATATCGAGAAATATTAATAACTTTTTTACGCATTATTTATATCAACAATCTCCCTTTTTTGATGATTACAAAATCTAAACTCATTAAATCAAACACTATTATATACGCAAGTATTTAGTGAGTTTATATCACTTCTTCCCCTTTTTGTGAACATCAAAAAGGTTATCCCGATGTTGGATGAGCTCCCCCTTGATGTGTACTCCCCCATCATTTTAAGGTTATAAGACAAATCGAGATATGAAATGCTTGCAAAAATATTTAGAATACACAATATATATGAAGCATGAAAACAATATATAACAAGAGAACTCATAAAAGTCCATAAAATAAATCTCAACAAGCATTCATTATTTATTAAAATAGATTATGTTGAAAACATAATCATTGTTACATAAGCATACATATATGCTTTTCTTAGCAAACTACAATAGATAATATTAGGTTGCCAACTTGAGGTCTCTAGGACTTGCTTGGAGATTGGAAGCATGGTGGATGAGTTTAGTGGAGATAGATCTTTGTGGGAATTTTGTTTGGAGAGTTTGGAGTGGTTGATAGAGGTGAGTTTGGAGCGGAAGGGTTGGATTGTTGTGTTTGTGATGGTGGTGGAGAAGACCTTGTGAGGAGATACTCAATCCAAGTGAAGTGCTCATTGAGAGCAATGGTTTGTTTTTGGAGAAAAATGCAACAAGGACAATTGTTAACATGATTCTCAAGTTGGACAATGTTGTTGGATGGTGAGGATGGAGTGGTGGAAGGTTGTTGAACCAAATTGCGTTGAGCAAGATGTAAGGTAAGGAGAGCACTAAGCTCATGAGCTTCTTTGAGCTCCTCAACAAACTTTTTATGTTCGGAGGAAGGTGATGATGGTGGAGTTGGAGTATGGTTGGGGATTGAGGCTTGAACATGTAACATAGGATTCATGTATTGATGAGAGGGATGGATGTTGTTTTGGGATTGAGTATTGTCCTCAAAAGGATCATTTGGAAGAATTGAGTGAGATGGATGTGCAGTATTGTTGGTGAGTGAGATAGTGAAGTTGTCATGTGGAGGTAAAATGAAGGTTTCATTTGGGTAATGTGGATGTTTAGTTGTTGGTTGGTTGGAGACAACATCATTGATAGATGAGAATTTTTGACATGTATCAAGTTTTCTTCTCCACGTTGGTTTGACGGTGATCCTTGCACCTCTTGAAGGCTTGGATCTTGGGTGATTGGGGGATGACATGATGGATTGAGTGATGATTAATGATGAATGAGGGTATTTATAGTGTGATGATTTGGTATTTATGGAAGGATAATATGTGGTGGATTTGATAGACAAAATATGTTTGTGAATTTAGGGAAGTGGGGAATCAAAATAGGGTGAAATGAGCTAAAAAGCAAAAAGCAAACAGGAAGCCTCGACCATCAGGTGGCCGGCCCCCTTAATTATTGGCCGGCCCCTTCAATTTTAAAGGGGCCGCCCTTTATAATTATGGGGGCTGCCCAGGGCCTGGTTCCCAGATTGCCAGAAATGGTTTTTGGCAGAGATTTTTCCAGAAAGATGTTTGTTTTGAGGTTTGGTTTTGGGCAAATCCATCTCTTTAGGCAACTAATCAAGTATTATCTTAATGAAGTATGCATGGAAATTATACATGTAGGCAACTAAGCATATAATATAATTTCATGCAAAGACAATAATGTAAATGAACAAACAAGCAAGTCATGTATCCTAAGGCAACTAACTTAGTGTAAGGCAACTAGTGAGTGAGAGACTAATGATGGAACAAATATGACTAAGTGATTCTTGACATTGTTCTAGTGTGTGCCTATATGCAACAAATGCGGAGATGCGATTGCTTCGACTCCTAATACAAAGAAATAAATATATCCTAAGAAGCAATCCAAAATCTCCTTGATTCAATTTGCTTTACCCATGATTACCAAGGATATATATTGTATTATATATTTTGACAATTCATGTGAAATTTTATGCATGATTTTAAAAGAAAGTTTTTAGCATTATTCAACAATGCAAAAAGGAAAAGAAATGATTTTCATGTGTTTCCTAGAAGTGAGAATTGTTTTGAAGTGAATTGAGGTTTTCCTTTGAAAGTAAAACCAAAATATCTCAATTCTTGATTTTGTGCAAAATAGAATCCTAGACTCAGAATAGTGGAGAAAATAAGAGAGGATTAAAAGACTGAAGCTCAGATGGCCGGCCCCCTTAAAGTGAGGCCGGTCCCCTTAATTTTAAGGGGGCCGCCCTTATAACTTTAAGGGGTCCGCCCATCTGATGAAATTTTTTCCCAGAACATTTAAATTTTGGAAAGTTTCAAACATTTAAGAAAATTTAATCAATTTGTTCCATCATTCCTAATCCTAAACGCAAGTGGTTAAATAATTCACGCTTAAGGGGCTTAGTAAATATGTCAGCAACATTATCTTCCGAAGCTACCTTTTCTATTGTTATGTTTCCTTTTTGTACATTATCCCTAAGAAAGTGATGACGTATTTCTATATGTTTAGTCCTAGAGTGTTGAACGGGATTCTTACTTAAATCTATGGCTCATTTATTATCACACATTATAGGAATATTTTCTAACCTAACGCCACAGTCTACGAGAGCTTGTTTCATCCATAGTGCTTGTTGACATGCCTTTCCAGCGCTTACATATTCAGCTTCGTTGGTCGAAATAGCAAGAGCGGTTTGCTTCTTGGAAAACCAAGACGTTAGGCAACATCCCATAAACGTGCAAATGCCACTAGTGCTTTTTCGATCCACGTAGTCTCCCGCATGATCCGAATCCGTATAGACAATAGTTTCTATGCCGGATCCCTTAGGATACCATAATCCTAAGTGTATAGTGCCTTTAATGTATCGGAAGATACACTTAACCGCTTCTAGGTGAGAGGTTTTGGGATCCTCTTGAAAGCTGGCACAAAGGCAAACACTAAACATGATATCGGGTCTACTTGCCGTTAAGTATAGTAAACTACCTATCATTCCTCTATACTTAGTGTTATCAACGGACTCACCTTCTTCATATCTTGTGAGTTTCACTTCCGTAGACATAGGTGTCTTAAGGGGTTTTGAGTCTTCTAGGCCAAATTTCTTAAGCATTTCCTTAATGTATTTTGATTGGTTAAAAAATATTCCATCTTTTAGTTGTTTTATTTGTAATCCTAGAAAGGAGTTTAGTTCACCCATCATGCTCATCTCAAACTCATCATGCATGATTTTGGCAAATTCATCACACATATCCTGACAAGTCGATCCAAATACAATGTCATCGACATATATTTGAAAATGATGATATTTAGGTCACTTCTTTTAGTGAAGAGAGTGTTATCTACCATTCCTATAGAATAATTATGCTTAACTAGGAAAGCTTTCAGTTTATCATACCAAGCCTTTGGAGCTTGTTTAAGACCATATAAAGCTTTCTTTAGTTTGTAAACATAATCAGGTTTTGCGAATTCAATGAATCCCGGAGGTTGTGCCACATAAACCTCCTCATTGATAAAACCGTTGAGGAATGCACTCTTCACATTCATTTGGTATAACTTAAAGTCTAGGGCGCAGGCATAAGCTAAAAGGATTCTAATGGATTCTAATCTAGCTACAGGGGCATAGGTTTCGTCATAATCAATTCATTCTTGTTGATTATAAACTTGGGCGACTAACCTGGCTTTATTCCTAGTTACTATTCCATTTTCATCTAATTTATTCCTAAATACCCACTTAGTTCCTATTATGGTCACATTCCTAGGATTTGAGACTAGTTCCCAAACATCATTTGTTTTGAATTGATTTAATTCTTCTTGCATAGCCATAATCTAACTTTCATCCTTTAAGGCTTCATTTATATTCTTAGGCTCTATTGTTGACACAAAACAAAAGAAGTTATTTTTATCTTGAGCTTGTGATCTAAGTGTTCTTTGATTTAGGTGACCTATAATGTTATCTAATGGATGTGACTTTGATTCCTTAACATTTATAATTTCATTTTCTTCTAAAGTTTCTACTTCAAGATCATTACCTAAGGGTTTAGCTTTACTAACCTCAATAGCTTCTTCCTCTATTACATCATCATCTTCTAAGGGTAATGTTTTAGGTAGTGGAGGAGTTTCATCAAAAGTTACATTTAGGGATTCTTCTACTTTCATGGCATGTTTATTTAGAATTATATATGCTTTACTATTTTGTGAATATCCTAGAAAAACTCCTTCATAAACCTTAGGGTCAAACTTAGTGAGATAGTCTTTTGTATTAAGGATGAAACATTTACTTCCAAATACTACAAAATAGCCTATATTAGGTTTTCTACCTCTTAATAATTCATATGGAGTTTTTCCTAAAATTCGTCTAATGGAAACTCTATTAAGTATATATGTTGATGTATCTACGGCGTGGCACCAAAATTTTTGTGGGATAGATTGTTCATTTAACATTGTTCTACACATTTCTTGTAGAGACCTATTTTTCTTTCTACTACCCCATTTGATTAAGGAGTACGAGGAGCGGAAAAGTTGTAAGATATTCCATTTTCATCACAAAATTTTCCGAATTGTACTTCGTTATCAAATTCCCTACCATGGTCCGTCCTAATTGAAACTATAGAGCATCCTAACTTATTTTGTATCATTTTGTTAAATATCTATAATTTTTCAAAGGCTTCGGTTTTATCACTTAAGAACCTAGTCCACGTGTATCGTGAATAATCATCTACTATAACTATGGTGTAACGATTGCCACCGTAGCTCCGCACAGCGGATGGACCAAAAAGGTCCATGTGAAGTAATTCTAAGCATCTAGTAGTGGATAACATATTTTTAGCTTTGTGACTAGCATGTGCTTGTTTTCCAATTTTGCAAGCATCACAAAAATGTTGATCATATCTTAAATTAGGCAAGTTTCTAACTAGTTCCTTAGAGGCTAAAGATTATATTTGTTGCATGTTTGCGTGACCTAATCTCCTAGGCCACAAAGTGGAGTTTTCATCTATAGTGGCTAGGCATATCCTATCCTCCGGTTTGTCTCCTAATTTCATAACATATATACCTCCTTTCCTAATTCCTCTACCTATGACTTTCTCATCCTTAATTATTTTACTATCTTTGTCGGTAAAGGTAACCCTACACTTATTATCACATATTTGACCTATACTAAGCAAGTTGTAAGTTAGATTATCTACATGTTCAACATTTTCAAAAGTTAGAGAGTCTTGAGAGATCGTACCTTTGCCTATGATTTTTCCACGACAATCACTACCAAAAACAACGTTACCTCCGTTATATGCCTTATATGTAGAAAATAGTTTGCGATACCCCGTCATGTGTCTTGAGCATCCACTATCCTTTATCCATTCACCGGGCTCCAAATCTACTCCTAGACATATTTCATTAGGTGCTTGAGCTACGTAACATTTGTGCTTCATTGTTTCGTCTTCGTTACTAGATTTTCTTCTTCGGGTGGTTTTCCTTTTGTCTTGTGCTTTTAGTCACTTTTCAATAATGTTCTCGAACTCTTTAACGACCTTTGCATATTCTTCATCTTCACTTTCGGAACTATAATAGTCATCATCATTAAGTTCCTTTTCGATCGTTGACTTTACACATACTTCTTGTTTGCTCTTGGTATGACTCATGGGGTTTTTGCCATCATTACCTTTACACACAAAATTTGAACTAGTAGCACTTGTACTCATTTCAACTAAATACTTATCTACTATACTTTCATTTTCAACTATAAAATTTTCTTTGGCTTGACATTTCTCTTGATGAAAATTTAAAAGACTTTTCCACATATCATTTGCCGTTTGACAAAAAAATATTCTTTCATATTCAATACTTGGTAAAGCTTTGTATATAATCATTTTAGCTATATTATTTTTATCAAGCACTACATTGAAATAATTATCGTGTTTTTCAAAAATAGTTTTTGTTGGTTGAAAATCACCAATTGAAATGACATGCCAAATATCATAATCTATTAATTTCACATAACTTTTGAATTGATTTTTTCATTCAAGAAAACTTGTATTTTCAAAATATGGTGGTTTAAATGTCATGTTCCATTCTAAATATTTTTCCGATTCCATAGATCAATTTCAAGTTTTAAAATACAATTTATTTTAAATAATCTTGTTTAACGTAGCTCTGATGCCAATTGTGGAAAACTAGAAGGGGGGGGGGTTGAATAGTTTTACGTCAATTTTTAATTTTATAGAGACTTTGTTTACAAAAACTTCGATTCTAGTTTTAGATGAGATTAATATTTAAACACTTATATGTACTAATATTTGTGAAAGTAAACTATGACAATATAAGTAAGTAAGTAAAGAGATAGAGATGGAAAGATCGCACCACAAGACAAAGGATTTATAGTGGTTCAGCTACGAAGTACCTCTTCGCCCTACTCCACTCCCCGAGCACCTAACTCAAGAGTTTTCTTCACTATGTCAACAAGCTCCCTTATGGCAGAGAAAACCTTACACAACTTTTGCTTATACCAATTAACGACACTAAGCTAGATGTCGAGTCTTAATAGTAGCTAGAACCAATCTCACACCACTAGTCACTACACACCTTCTTCACAACTTATACACACCACTACTACTACACAACTTCTCACAACTTCACTACTTCTTCTTCACAACACTACTACTTCTTCACTACTTCTAATCACAACTACTAACACACCTAGATATACCTATTACACAACTTCTACACCTTTACAAATAATTTACACAACAACTAACAATATACACAAATCTACAATACTTCTTAACAAGATGTTGGAAGAGTATTCTTCTCTTGCACTTTGAAGGATGAGGGATTGGATCACTTTAAACAAGAACTAATAAGTTTATGATCAAAGGTTTAGGAAGATGATTTGAGAGGATTTAGACAGAAAGTTTTAGTGCAAAATGTGAGGTAAAATTATAGATTTGAACCAGTATTTATAGGCAAAAGTTTCTGACACAGGAGCGTGTGTCGGCCCCCTTAATTAATGGCCGGCCCCCTTAAAATTAAGGGGGCCGGCCACCTGTAACGGCTTGAAGCTTTTGTCTTTTTCTGGAGAAAGTTTATTTGGTGTAGGTTTAACTGATTTTGGTTAAAAATTTGAATTCATATATTTATTATGAATTAAACATTTTCCTTTAACTACCAAAAGTGTTTTTCTAAATATATAAAATGTTTATACCATTTTATATAATTTGTAATTATTAAATAAACCTTCCTTTGATCATAAAATGTATTAGGCAATTGTTTATTCATACCTTAAGTGATTTAGTTGGATGTAATGATATTTTGTCACTAAATACTTGTTTAAGTAATGATTTTACGTTTAATGATTTTACATTTTGTGATCGTCAAAACATAGGGATATTGAGAAATATTAATAATGTTTTTATGCATTATTTATATCAACAAATGATATTACGTTAGGAGCTAGTAGTCGGCTCGACATCGAATGAAGTAGAAGCTTATAGAGTTAGGGAAAATCGTACACAGCCCTACGACTAGTATTAAGGAATATAACCCGTCTTCCATGCAATTGTAACAAGCTAATCAACTGGTAAAAGATATCTAGGGAGTAGTGAAATCTAAGTAAACACATTTTCTCTTATTATTGTTTCCACCACATTTATCTTAGTTTTATTTCATTTTATTTTGTTTTATTTGAATTTGTAATTATTTTTGTTAGTTGACTAGCAACTAATTCCGCCCAATCTTCCAAAACCTAGATTTTTACTTGCTTTCCTTTAAAATATAAAATACAAAAAGAATCATCCCTCACCTTTAGACCTAGTTTAGTAGAGTTTTAATCCTAGCAAACACTATTCCTAGAGTTGAACGATCAATCCCCCGGTACTTGTCACTATACTATACTACAACGATCAGGTACACTGCCTGGTGAGGATTGCAAGCTTCTCAAGATCCCTTGAGAGGTAAAACCTGTTGCGAGGGCGCAATCCCACGTATCAAGTTTTTGGCGCCGCAGCTCGGGGAATAGTTATTGTCTAGGTTAAAATTTCTTTTTATTAGGTCTACTTGCCTGATTCCTTTCCAGTGAGATATTTTTTTATTTTTATAGGTTTTCTTTAGTCTATCTTGTTTCTCTGTTTCCTTTGTTCGTAAACTATCTCGATGGATAACAATAGCATTGATCATTTGATTCCTGTTATTCATGTTTTTCGTCATAGAATTTTCCAACCACCCGTCCCAATCCCTATAGTGGAAAATGAGAACCCACCTAACCTCTCACCTGACCACACTTTGGTAATAATTTTGAAATGGAGGAGTCTGACCATGATGACGACCGTAGGATTAGTCCTTTTTGTTGTACGGACTCTGATGAGGACCTAGCTGATGGTGATGTAATCAATGATGATAGGATGGATGATGATATGAGCCCTCTTAAGCATGTTGATCTTAGAACTAGAGTTGAAAAAGATAGCTTCTTTAACATGCAATTCCCTTGTAAGATTGGATTTAGGAGCTTTGATGCATACCTTAACTCATCTTTGCCTATGAACATAATCTCACGTGCCAACTATAATAAAATCATGGTAAAAGAGTTAGCATATCAGGGAAGTAATAATGTCGTTAGGAATGAACCATTGCACGTGTTTGTAGGAAGTTTCATGTATTTGGTTGATTTTATTGTTATGGAGAATTTAGAAGAATTCATTGATGAGAAATTAACCTAAATCATATTTGGAGAACCCTTTAAACAGTTAACCAAACTTGATGAGAAAATTATGGATGGGTTGATTACCTTTTCGGATGGGGAAGAAGATTTTGTTTACCAAATGCCACGTTCACACCCTAGGTTTAAGGATCACTCAATTGAGGCATGCAATAGAATTCCCCCTATCAATTTGTTGAGTGAGAATGATAAAAGGAAAGGACTTAAATATCCCCATGAAAAGAACAAACGATATTATAACGGATGTTTAGAGTTAAGTGATGATTATAAGAGAGATGAAGCAACAATTAGATAGCTCACACTTGGTTATGTGAGTGTTAGTGACACTAGGTAGCCCGCAATCTTGAGTCTAGCTACAAGACTCGTAAATAAAGAAAAGCGCTTCTTGGGAGGCAACCCAAGTTTTGTGTGTTTTATTTGTTTGATTGTGTGTTTGTTGATTTTATTTGTTTCCGCATGCATGTTTTATTTTTATTGTTTGTGGATCATGTTTCAAAGTAAATTGTGAAAATGTTTTATTTTTTTTAACTTCGTCTTAATTACATATAAAGGTATTTTGCAAAAGATAAGTGTAAGGTTGATCTAAATTTGTTTACAAGAACAAAATTGAACATGAACCACAACAATATTAAATGAACATGTATATTAGTAATTGTTTGAGTCAAATGCTTGTATCGAGTCATAATGATGTTTTGCAGGATTTTCCAGGAATTAAGGCATAAGTTTTTCCAGAAATTTTCCGGAAATTTAACATGAGATTTCTGCAGGTCACTTTTGACGGCGTCAGGATTAACAACTGATGGCGTCATGTGTAAAATTCTGGAAATTTTGCAAGTTTTGTTTATCTGCCGGAGTCATAAAAGTTTTTGTTAATTCTTTAGTTGTATAAACTCTAGGAAATCTGCAAACATTCATTCCACAAGCATTATATCCTTGTATTTATAGATTGCCGCCGATTTTACGCGGGGTTTGCCTTGATTGTTTTCTCAGGTTTAACTTGTTAGATTGGACAAGAGGATGATTTATATTTCTGGAGGGAAGCTTTCAACGTTCATTTTCTTGAAAGAAGATTGATGCGTGGGAATTGCACCAGGCTCTACCTCTCGAGGGATCTCGAGAAGCTTACAACCCCCACCAGGCAGTGTACCTGATCGTTGTAGTATAGTATAGTGACAAGTGCCGGGGGATTGATCGTTCAACTCAAGAATTGTGTCGCTAGGATTAGAAAACCTAAAAACTAGGTCTAGAGGTGAGGGATGATTCTTTTTGTATTTTTTTATATTTTATAAAAGCAATTAAAAATCTCGGGTATTGGAAGAGTGGGCGAAATTAGTTGCTAGTCAACTAACCCAATAACTAAGATGCAATCAAAATAAAATAATAGAAATGAAAATAAAGCTAATTAAACTAGAGGTGTGAGCAATATATGGGAGAATTGTGTTTACTTAGATTTCACTACTCACTAGATATCTTTTACAGGTTAATTACTTGTTACAGTTGCGTGGATGACGGATTGTATTCCTTAATACCATTCATGGGGTGGTGTACTTACTTCCCCAATCCTATAAGCTCCTACTTCACTCCTATGTCGAGTCGGCTAAGAAGCTCTTAACATGGGATCACTAGAATTCGCTGTAACAACTCACCATTTCAGGTCATTTTAGGTCTTTTCCCGAACTTTGGAAAAACACTATTCATCAAACACTATTCATCAAAACACTATTCATTAGTTTACTATTCATCATTTTTGGTGTCAGTTTGACATTCCGAGAAGCATTCAGAAATTTTACTATTCACTAAACACTATTCATTTCCGGAAAAGTTTTCATCATTCACTTGCATTACTCATTTCATCGTAAATTTAGTTTACGGGTATTCAAATTCGCGTAACCGGATTGGTTTAGGTGCGAACTCATTTCATTAGTGTTAAGGACACTGCATACGGACTAGAGACAGTCTGCATATCATCATAACAACATTTACATGTTATACCACTCTTAGGATTTTCAAATTTATATATTTGATACATTTAACGTTTTCCTTATAAGTATTTATAATAAACGTTAACACCCGGTTTATACACGACGAAATATATCTAAATATTCCCACAATGGTCTCGACATATTTTTATATCCATTTTATCATCATAAAAGTTACAACATTCAGTTACCCAGTATTTTGGAAATTTATTTTATTTCTAACGTAAGCTTATGAATATTACGACGGTTTTCGTGAAAACTGAACAATAATCACCCGAACACTCAGTACTTGTACCCAACATATTTTTAACATTTTTATGACTTTATTAAGTCCCGAATAACTTCGTTAACATTTATTTCTAGCAAACCCGGTACCCGATTATAACTAATACTTACACCAAACTACAACTAATAATACATGATATTTTCTAAGAGATCAAAACCGACTTTGCCTCTCCTTTTCACATTGAAACCGGCCACACATGCCCTCCCCTAGATCACTTGACTAAATTAACCATGTGCTAATATTATACTATAAACCATTACTAAATATCTAGCTAAAAACACCAAACACATAACATACAAAATTTTTGAGAATCAAAAGCTCTCATTTCTCTTGTTCTTCTCCATAACCCACGACCAAAACCAAACACCATGATCAATCCATGATTTTCCAAAAGTTAAAGCTACAAAGTTGTTCATTATACTTGCCTAATCAAGAATCAAACAAGAAATACACAAGTAATACAAGGTTTCTAGTCATTCAATCATCTCATTTTATCAAGTAAGTTATCAACTTTATTTTTACATGAATCATCTTATATTTACTTGTATTGCATGAGTTCCATGCTAAAAACCATGTACAACTAGCTATACCACCATTTATTTTGTCAAAAATGGAACATACAAACCCTAACTTCTTATTTATGAATTCCCTTGCTATAATAACTTGGTTAGGAGCCCATGGCACCCTAAGAAGGTGTATGGTAGGATTATATTAGCTATGTGGTGATTACAAGAGGTTTGGTGATGTTAGAAATTAGTTATAAACCTTGAAAACTTGATTTGGAGCATGTTTTAGACATGCTGTCCCATTTTGTGAAATCCAGGAAAATCAATAAATACAAAGTAAACTTTGGCAAAATTTTTAGAAAATACTTTCAAAAACGAAGCCGTAGGCGAAAGAACGGATTAAAAAGAGTTTATAACGAAGAAGTTATGATTTTTGCAAGATTGTTGACGAAAAGTATTTTCTGGAAAAATACATGCTGATGGACGTTTTTCGTCGGACAAAAAGAGGCTTTAGACGTAACCCGGAGGAGTCTAGCTTTCCAAAATATATTACTACATACTAAGACGTAACCGTGGATATAAAGAACAAGTAAAACGGACTTATAACGACAAAGATATTCACGTTTGAATATCGGCAAAACTCATTTCATTTTGACAGCTTTTATTAATATTGACGCCAAAACTACATAGTAACTCTAGATTTATAAAAATAATGCCAAGTACCCAATTTTATAACTAATGAAGTATTAGTTATTACACGTATATTTTTATCACTACAAGGCGTTATTTCAAGGATTTCAACCCGAGGATTTCAACACTATCATGGAAACATACGATATATATATAAGTATATATATTGCAACTAGCTTTATTTTTTCTAATAGCCATATTTTTCCTAAGTCTTGGAAAGTGTATTATCTTGATAACAACAAGTATTTTTTTCAAGTTAAGAGTGGTATAGGGAACATGTGCATGGATATTTTCAACATCATTTCATGATCTAAAGTAGATCGTTCATCAGTCACATTAGGTTGCGGTTTGAGATCGAACCTCATTTCAATGTATACACTTTTGTCATCGTAGCTGTTGCATCAGGTGAGTCATAGCCCCTACTCTTTTAATTGTTCTATCAACTCTTTGGGGGAGATACATGCTATTACTTGCTTA
Source organism: Artemisia argyi (assembly GCA_030686995.1). Classification (NCBI taxonomy): domain Eukaryota; kingdom Viridiplantae; phylum Streptophyta; class Magnoliopsida; order Asterales; family Asteraceae; genus Artemisia; species Artemisia argyi. Next base: position 9,687,926 of record CM060695.1, on the reverse strand, counting down.
CTTGTACAAATTCACATAACATTATACTTGATTACATTATACTTGATTTCATTATACTTGATGTCATACATACGTGATTGTACTTTACTTAACTGTGTTATACTAAACTGTGATGGTGTACTCTTGAGACTTCCAATGGCCCCAGATTAAGTTGCTGGGCACAACCATGGATACATACATACATACTTCCAATGGCCCCAGATTAAGTTGCTGGGCACAACCATGGAGACAAACATACTAAAGTAAGGTCTTCGGAGATGAAGTATAGACTCACTACTAATTGCTTAACTGTTATGATGAACTTATACATGTTTTACTCATACTATATATTGTAGCAGTGGGTTGTAAACACACAGGTTACAAGGCTCTTATGGCGGGACTTGTAACTGAGTGGATTTACGATGCCTTTGCTGGGAAACCTACATATATATGCATTACATTCTTTTTCAACAAACTCTATGAACTCACCAACCATTGTGTTGACACTTTAGCATGTATTTTCAGGTTTTAAGCTATGGCACACTACTGGAGGTTTTGGCAGGGCATGGCATGGTCATAGAAGACTCTGATTTAATCATTTGGGGACCGTTTTAAACTACTTTAAGGGCCTACTTCCGCATTACTTTTAACGATGTAAATTCAACAATTTGATTTAACTATTTTATTTTAAATGATTCAAGTGCAAACCATTTTTGAACTAGTGTTGTGATATCAATTGAGTTACACCCCAGCTACATGTATGCTTCCGCTGGACCCGATTTTGGGGGTGTGACAGATTGGTATCAGAGCTTTGGCTATAGCGAACTAAGTGTTTTTAAAACCTAGACTATAGCTACTTTTACGAAAAACTTAACCCTATGACCGTCACGTGCCTGCCTGCCAAGATGATGCCTCACTTGTGGTTTGTTGCTGACTTAGGTGATGAGATTTGTGTCTCATTATCTGGTATATTATACTCACTTATTCTAGTTGATTACTATAATTGTCTTTCATATAAGCATGTTCACGTATCATATATATCACAGCGTTATGTTTTTCTTTGCATAGTTTCATCATTTGACCTCGAGTTTGGTCACCTGCATTAGTCTTTCTGAACACCTTAGTATTTGTGAAGGACATAGTATTAGTATAACTGAGCTGAGTATTTCAAAATTCATGGAACCTCGGTGGAATATAGACTGGTCATTTATATTCAACCCGGGATAGTAGGACATAGGCTGACCACCTATATCCGACTCAGAAATGAATTTTGCAACACTGAGAATAGTTATAATGATATTTTGTCTGGATTGTGTGTAAGCAATTCCAAAGTCGAGCCAATCTTTCAAAAGACCTTTTTCAAGGACGTTGAATCCAGACCTTGATTTTTAGCTTGGTTCTAGTGACTGTTCTTGTTTGATTGGGTTGCGAAAATCAAGCTAAAAGTTAAAGTCATCACTCAAACCGATTTAGCCTAACCTCATGACTGTTCTTGTTTGATTGGGTTGTGGGATTAAGTGAAAATCGGTTACCTAAAGGATTAACCTAAAGGAGGTCTTTTGAGGACTATGCTCGGGATTGGGAAGGTTTGCCTCATCAAGTCTGACCACGAGAACGTACCTAGTTGGATAGGAAACCCACATACATAAGCTTTGACACATTTTCTTAAACACACACTTAACTGATTAACATCAACTGAACTTCGGGACGAAGTTCCATTTAGAGGGGAAGACTGTCACAACTCACCATTTCAGGTCATTTTAGGTCTTTTCCTGAACTTTGGAAAAACACTATTCATCAAACACTATTCATCAAAATACTATTCATCAGTTTACTATTCATCATTTTTGGTGTCAGTTTGACATTCCGAGAAGCATTCAGAAATTTTACTATTCACTAAACACTATTCATTGCCGGAAAAGTTTTCATCATTCACTTGCATTACTCATTTCATCGTAAATTTAGTTTACGGGTATTCAAATTCGCGTAACCGGATTGGTTTAGGTGCGAACTCATTTCATTAGTGTTAAGGACACTGCATACGGACTAGAGACAGTCTGCATATCATCATAACAACATTTACATGTTATACCACTCTTAGGATTTTCAAATTTATATATTTGATACATTTAACGTTTTCCTTATAAGTATTTATAATAAACGTTAACACCCGGTTTATACACGACGAAATATATCTAAATATTCCCACAATGGTCTCGACATATTTTTATATCCATTTTATCATCATAAAAGTTACAACATTCAGTTACCCAGTATTTTGGAAATTTATTTTATTTCTAACGTAAGCTTATGAATATTACGACAGTTTTCGTGAAAACTGAACAATAATCACCCGAACACTCAGTACTTGTACCCAACATATTTTTAACATTTTTATGACTTTATTAAGTCCCGAATAACTTCGTTAACATTTTTTCTAGCAAACCCGGTACCCGATTATAACTAATACTTACACCAAACTACAACTAATAGTACATGATATTTTCTAAGAGATCAAAACCGACTTTGCCTCTCCTTTTCACATTGAAACCGGCCACACATGCCCTCCCCTAGATCACTTGACTAAATTAACCATGTGCTAATATTATACTATAAACCATTACTAAATATCTAGCTAAAAACACCAAACACATAACATACAAAATTTTTGAGAATCAAAAGCTCTCATTTCTCTTGTTCTTCTCCATAACCCACGACCAAAACCAAACACCATGATCAATCCATGATTTTCCAAAAGTTAAAGCTACAAAGTTGTTCATTATACTTGCCTAATCAAGAATCAAACAAGAAATACACAAGTAATCCAAGGTTTCTAGTCATTCAATCATCTCATTTTATCAAGTAAGTTATCAACTTTATTTTTACATGAATCATCTTATATTTACTTGTATTGCATGAGTTCCATGCTAAAAACCATGTACAACTAGCTATACCACCATTTATTTTGTCAAAAATGGAACATACAAACCCTAACTTCTTATTTATGAATTCCCTTGCTATAATAACTTGGTTAGGAGCCCATGGCACCCTAAGAAGGTGTATGGTAGGATTAGATTAGCTATGTGGTGATTACAAGAGGTTTGGTGATGTTAGAAATTAGTTATAAACCTTGAAAACTTGATTTGGAGCATGTTTTAGACATGCTGTCCCATTTTGTGAAATACAGGAAAATCAATAAATACAAAGTAAACTTTGGCAAAATTTTTAGAAAATACTTTCAAAAACGAAGCCGTAGGCGAAAGAACGGATTAAAAAGAGTTTATAACGAAGAAGTTATGATTTTTGCAAGATTGTTGACGAAAAGTATTTTCTGGAAAAATACATGCTGATGGACGTTTTTCGTCGGACAAAAAGAGGCTTTAGACGTAACCCGGAGGAGTCTAGCTTTCCAAAATATATTACTACATACTAAGACGTAACCGTGGATATAAAGAACAAGTAAAACGGACTTATAACGACAAAGATATTCACGTTTGAATATCGGTAAAACTCATTTCATTTTGACAGCTTTTATTAATATTGACGCCAAAACTACGTAGTAACTCTAGATTTATAAAAATAATGCCAAGTACCCAATTTTATAACTAATGAAGTATTAGTTATTACAAGTATATTTTTATCACTACAAGGCGTTATTTCAAGGATTTCAACCCGAGGATTTCAACACTATCATGGAAATATACGATATATATATAAGTATATATATTGCAACTAGCTTTATTTTTTCTAATAGCCATATTTTTCCTAAGTCTTGGAAAGTGTATTATCTTGATAACAACAAGTATTTTTTCAAGTTAAGAGTGGTATAGGGAACATGTGCATGGATATTTTCAACATCATTTCATGATCTAAAGTAGATCGTTCATCATTCACATTAGGTTGCGGTTTGAGATCGAACCTCATTTCAGTGTATACACTTTTGTCATCGTAGCTGTTGCATCAGGTGAGTCATAGCCCCTACTCTTTTAATTGTTCTATCAACTCTTTGGGGGAGATACATGCTACTACTTGCTTACTTGTACAAATTCACATAACATTATACTTGATTACATTATACTTGATTTCATTATACTTGATGTCATACATACGTGATTGTACTATACTTAACTGTGTTATACTAAACTGTGATGGTGTACTCTTGAGACTTCCAATGGCCCCAGATTAAGTTGCTGGGCACAACCATGGATACATACATACATACTTCCAATGGCCCCAGATTAAGTTGCTGGGCACAACCATGGAGACAAACATACTAAAGTAAGGTCTTCGGAGATGAAGTATAGACTCACTACTAATTGCTTAACTGTTATGATGAACTTATACATGTTTTACTCATACTATATATTGTAGCAGTGGGTTGTAAACACACAGGTTACAAGGCTCTTATGGCGGGACTTGTAACTGAGTGGATTTACGATGCCTTTGCTGGGAAACCTACATATATATGCATTACATTCTTTTTCAACAAACTCTATGAACTCACCAACCATTGTGTTGACACTTTAGCATGTATTTTCAGGTTTTAAGCTATGGCACACTACTGGAGGTTTTGGCAGGGCATGGCATGGTCATAGAAGACTCTGATTTAATCATTTGGGGACCGTTTTAAACTACTTTAAGGGCCTACTTCCGCATTACTTTTAACGATGTAAATTCAACAATTTGATTTAACTATTTTATTTTAAATGATTCAAGTGCAAACCATTTTTGAACTAGTGTTGTGATATCAATTGAGTTACACCCCAGCTACATGTATGCTTCCGCTGGACCCGATTTCGGGGGTGTGACATTCGCTCATGCATTAAATACAACCATAAAAACCTAGTACACATCGGTTCATGTTTCTTAAGAAGTTCAAGCAAGTTACACAATGGAGATCTGCCAGTTTTCTTAAGCCTAACGTTGAAATCATTCATCCATTACAACTATAAACAAGCAATCAACCTATAATCAACATCTAGGTTTCATTACATCTAAGCAAACACACAAAAGATCTAGCCTAGCATGTTAAAATCAAGACAAGCATAAGATATATTCAAACAACACATAGACATATTGAATGAATTGAAGGAAAACTTATCTCAATTGAACATGAAGGGTTTCAAGGGGTGAAAACCCTTGAAAATACTGTTACAAACGACCTAAGGTTTATTAGGTTCGGCCCTAGAATTCTCCACACAAGTTCCTCTTTTTAACGAATGAAAATTAGAAAAGTATATTGATACGTGGGAATCGCACCAGGTTTTACCTCTCAAGGGATCTTGAGAAGCTTACAACCCCCACCAGGCAGTGTACCTGATCGTTGTAGTATAGTATAGTGACAAGTACCGGGGGATTGATCATTCAGCTAGGAATAGTGTCGCTAGGATTAGAAAACCTAAATACTAGTTCTAAATATGAGGGATGATTATTTTTGTATTTTTATATTTTTTAGAAAGCAAGTTAAAATCTCGGGTTTGAAGGATTTGGGCGGAATTAGTTGCTAGTCAACTAACCCAATACTAAAGATGCAATCAAAATAAAATACTAAAAATAAAAATAATCTAATTTAACTAAGGTTGTGAGCAATGAGTGGAGAAAATGTGTTTACTTAGATTTCACTACTCCCTAGACATCTTTTACACGTTAATTACTTGTTATAGTTACATGGATGAGGGATTGTATTCCTTAATACCATTCATGGGGTGACGCACTTAACTCCCCAATTCTATGAGCTCTTATCTCCTCCTATACCATGCCCATCACAACCATAGGGATTATAAACAGTGGCTCATGCATTAAATACAACCAATAAAGACCTAGTGCATATCGGTTCATGTTTCTTAAGACGTTCAAGCATGTTACCAATTGGAGATCTGCCAGTTTTCTTAAGCCTAACATATAAATTCATTCATCCAAAACAAACTATAAACAAGTAATCAACATATAATTAACATCTAGGTTTCATTAGATCCAAGCAAACACAAGATAGATCTAGCCTAGCATGATGGAATTAAGACAAGAACAAGATATAGACAACCAACACATAGACATATTGATTGAATTAAAAGAACATTTATCTTAATTACATATGAAAGGTATCAAGGGCTTGGAACCCTTGAAAAACCTGTAAAATTCGCACCAAGTTCGTATTTAGGGTTTCTCCAAAACTTCTCTCTTTTTAATGTGAAATTAGAAAACTATATATAGGAAATAGGGTCTGACGGCGTCAAGACCAAATAGGTGACGCCGTCACCTCGCCGCCAAAATAATTCTCGGACTGCCTTGATCTACTTTTGACGCCGTCATGTGTTAGCGTTTTCTAGGCCGTCATGACTTTTACTCTTGACGCCCTACTTCGTGACGCCTTCAAATCAGTTCTGGATCGTCATGGAAATTACTCTTGACGCCGTCAGGATGTTACTCTTGACGCCGTCACCTACTGTTCCCAGCAAGGAAAATTAAGACTTTGGCGTTTTCTTCACTTTTATGCTCCAAAAACGTCCGAATTGCTTCCTTTTCCAGATTTCACTCCCAAAGCACCTAAAATCACAAAAGGAATGATTTAGGGCAATATTTGATCAAATAAATTCAAATTCCGGCTTAAATGACCCCCTAAAAGTGGTTCATTTTTCGCCTCATCATATACCCTTACACTCGAGATTTGCTTGTCTTCAAGCAAATGCGCTTTTATTTTACTCAAAATACAAGTTAGGGGTCATTTAACACTAATATAAAAGTAATTACAACAAATAATTGTTCCACTAAAGACCAATAGACAAGCACGGAGGTCATACACAATCACCTCAAAAATAGTGTTTAGATACTCACATCTCTCGGGTGTAATAAAGTATAAATTACAATATGGAAACGAAGATATCTCTCACTACCTGTCATAGCAAAATAGATTACCATAGGCTTGTGAAAGGATCAAACCTCCACCACATGGCGTAAGCACCTAGGATAAACTATCAAAGAGGTCTTTTAAAGGGTTGTAACGTTAGGTGTAGGGATATGAAATACACGGTTTTGTTGGATAAAGGAAGTTTTACTGGTGGCGAGTTAACAATCTTGGTCAATTACATGTACAATATGGCGTTGCTAAGTCAAGACTAGACTCGACTTAAGCTAATAAGTGAAAAATAACAAAAACATAAAATAAACATAGAATGAAAAGGGATGGTAGTCCGTATGTTTTTCTCTCTTTTTTTTTTTTTTTTTTTTTTTTTTTTTTGATTTGTTTTTTCTAATACACTCTTACCCTACCATCCAAAATAATACATCATAGGGAATGGGAATTCCCCTTACACTTGAATCTTTACATACTTTACAATGAACTAATCTATTGACTCGAATTAAGATAATCAAAACACTTGGAGTACTTTTAAGATTAACGTACATATGGGGGTAATAAATGATGTTCTTCCCCATTACTCCATAACATTAGTACTTTACCCATGAGTCCCAATCGTCCCAAAACAATATGTACAAGGATATGACTCGACTTAGCAACCATGTAATCAATTAGATAGTTAACTTAGGGTTTAACAAATAACAATAATGCACTAAAAATGAGCGCATACACGGAAGGCTAAGGCGATTTGGGTGTACATTTAAGTGGGGTGTAACAAATTCTTCCTTTAAGTAAAATGCTTAAAGTTAGAAACGAAAAGATAGGCTCGGAGGGGTGTACTAGGGGTTTCGTGTACTAAAAATGAGTACAACGCTAAGGTGTGTGGGAAAAATTAGTTGACTTAATTAGTCAAGTAATTTGACTTAAATGGTCAAGTAATTATGATACGGGTTTAACACAAGGGTGATCTTAATGCCTCTTATCATGTAGTAAATCCTACTACACAAATGTAGTCTCACTAGCGGTCTCGGGATGCATCACTAACGCAAGTTCTAGAATCTAAATGCTACCGGTACACTCATAAGCACTAATAGTAAATGCTTTTCCTATCAAATCTAAAGGCGAACCTCACATATTTGGGTGGAAAATTTTTCTGAATATACGGTTATGTGCTAGTCATACAATCTCCTATCCATGAGACGCTTGCTATAGCTAAAGTTTCACTCCTAAATGTTGTAAAAAAATTTAAATTTGGCGCTAAAATTACACTAACAAGTATTTCTCATAGTTTTATTACACATCTACCATTAAACAAAACAAACTCAAGCGAAAGTGCATATGTAAGGTATCATCTTTTTACCCTCCCCTTACACTTAAGATGAACATTGTCCCCAATGTTCAAGTAAAGAATGTAAAAGTTAAAAAAGTAAAAAGAATGAAATCAAATACTCCCCTGATTCGCTCGGTATGAATAATTAGGTGGCCAGGTTAAATCTTCCTCAAAGAAAATGAACAATCAAAGCTTCCCTTCAAGAATATAAATCATCTTCTTGTCATACATAACCTGTAAAACCTGAGAAAATAGACAAAACAACCTCGCGTAAAATCGGCGGCATCCTATATAAGTTACTAAATCCTAGAAAACAATATAAGATATAATGCTTGTGGAATGAAGTTTGCAGATTTTCTGGAGATTATAAATCTTAATAATTCACAAAAACCATTAGACTCCATTAGAAAAACAAAACCGGTAAAATTTCCAGATTTTTACACGTGACGCCGTCAAGAGTTAACTCATGACGCCGTTAGGATTGACCTGCAGAAATTCTTATGTTAAGTTTCCGGAAAATTTCTGGAAAAACTTGGTCCTACTTCCTGGAAAATCCTGCAAAACTTCATTATGACTCAATACAAGCATTTGACTCTAACAAATACGAATATACATGTTTATTTAATATTGTGGAGAATCATGATCGGTTTGTTTCTTAAAAACATATTTGGGGTTTCCCCTTACACTTATCTTTTGCAAAAATACTTTTAGGTGGAGTTAAGACTAGGCCAAAACAACAAAGTAAAGTATTTCCATATTTTAGTTTAGAAACATGATCTACCAACAATAAAAAAAAAAGCATGCATACAGAAGCAAATAACAAACAAACAAAATAAAATCACACAAAACATGGGTTGCCTCCCAAGAAGCACTTTTCTTTATTTAGGAGTCTTGTAGCTAGACTCAAGGTCATGGGTTACTACGTGACCTCATCCCTCGAAATGATATACCCCATGTAGTTGCGATCATTACTGTTATGGTGGTAGTGCCTTAACCTATCGATACTTGCAATCACCATTCCACCAACTTCGCTTCTCAAGTTAGCTGTCCCATCTTGGCTCACACCTTCAATTGTAAAAGGCCCATACCACCAAGGACTTGGTTTATCGGGTGGTATTGTTGTTTCCAAGTGTCTCAAGAGTACCAAGTTCCCTTCCTCAAAGGGTACATGATTTTCTGCAGGTTGAGTATGTTCGAATTCGACCTGAACCTTTTTGCTTTTGCTTCTTTCATTTTTAGCCTCCTTATAGCTTTTGATCCTTGCCTCCCATGCAAGAATTTAGTTCTGAACACGAATGGGTGTCGTGTCAATGTCGTTTTTGATCTTTCTCCAACTCAAATTCTCATGTCCACTTCGCGGAGTCATGGGGAAGCTAATCTTAATTTTTCCAGATTTAAGCTCAATCTTCCTACCTTTATACTTAATGACAGCCCTAGCAGTGGTGAGGAATGGTGCCCCAAGGATTATTGGCATGCATCCATCTCCTTTATCATCGATGATCATAAAATCAACGAGGTACATGAATCCTGCGACATTAACTAATACATCTTCTGCGATTCCTAGGGGGTGTACGTACGAGTGTCCAGCGAGGGATAACCTAACACGAGTAGGAGCTGACATTTTTGACGTTAGTTGGATGTAGATAGTTAGGGGCATAAGATTTACTTCCGATCCTTGGTCGGCGAAAGCACCAAGATATTTCAAGTCCCCGATGCTGGTTGGTATCTCAAAGTTTCCACATGCTATCTGTTTAGTAGCCACTTTTTGTACCAATAGCCTCTCGAATACTGATCCCCCAGGTAACGTATCACACTCATCTCTTAACTCTTCCTCTTTCTCAGAACCCTGTTTGGAAGGTTGGTTACGCCCATCTCCCTTAATCCAATTTGTTATGGTGTTTTCGTTTATATCATGTTTCAGGTAGTAACTCAAAGGCTGGGATTCTGGCGGTTTTTCTAAGGTCTGTTTAGCAGGGGTTTCTACCTTCTCGTTATCCTTATGGACAATTGTGATGGAATTAACAAATTGGGTAGTGGGAGTGGCGCTTTCTTTCCTTAGTAGCATTCTTTCGGGGGTTCTCTGGTTGGCATACTCCTCTAATAGACTCATCATCTCATTCATTTTTTTCTGCATCTCCTCTTTTTGCTTATAGACTGCTTCCTCGAATCTAGCAAGCCGATCTGAGTGAGTTGCCATATATTCTCTCATCCTAGCTTCAAACTTCGAGCTAAGCTCCTCGGGAGGGAAACACGGTGGGGTATAGTTTTGAAAACTCTCGACATTTTCTCTAGAGGGTGACTCGGATAATGGTGCCGAAGTTGGTTTTGAGACAGAATTGACGGTAGCCCGTCTAGGACTTAAAGGTCTCCTTTGCCTCTCCTCAAAATAGTCCACTTTTGCCTCAAGTTTACATAGGAGTTCATCGGGGATTTCGGTGGTTCCCCCAGACGTTGAGACTGCATTGATAACCGCTTTTATTGTATGATTAAACTCCCACATCTCATGATTATCAGTGGCGAGCTCCTCAATAATTGCCCAGGACTCCTCGGCATTCTTATCACGTAGTTTACCTCCCGCGGCCCTATCGATTGTGCGCTTAGTGTGATAGTCAACATGGTCGTAGAAAATCTGGACTAATAACCAAAGGTTTATACCATGATGAGGGACCTTATGGGGGAGATCCTTAAAACGGGCCCATGCTTCGTAGAAAGTTTCACCCTGACGTTGTTCAAACATCAAAATGTCATTTCTAAGCATTGTAGTCTTCCCCGGTGGGAAGAATTAAGTAAGGAAGCGATTGGTGAGATTATCCCATGTAGTGATGGATCCCGCAGGTAAACGCTCAAGCCATTGACTAGCTTGATCCCGTAGAGAGAATTGGAATAGGCGTAATCGGGTAGTCTCTCTAGTTGCAACACCTAGGTCTATGGAATCTACGATTTTGAGAAAGTCCTTAAGATGTTGGTTTGGATCTTCAGAACGAAGTCCGTGGAATGCACATCCGCTTTGCACCAACCGGATGGTGTCGGATCGCAAGGGGGTCACATTGGCTCCGGTGAGCTCAATGGTGTTTCGGTAGCCTTGGTGTCTAGGTCGGAAATACTCTCCTAAGGTTCAGGGCCTAAGGGGTTCTAATGGTGGGTTTTGTTGTCGTGGGATGACGGGTTCAAAGATGTTCCCATCGTCCATGATGTCGGGTGGTGAAGAGTTACGAACAAAAACACAAAGAAATAAGATAGACTAAAGAAAACCTAAAAATAAAAATAAAATCTTACTAGAAAGGAATCTAGCAAGTAGACCTAATAAAAAGAGATTCTAACCTAGACAATAACTATTCCCCAGGCAGCGGCGCCAAAAACTTGATACGTGGGAATCGCACCAGGTTTTACCTCTCAAGGGATCTTGAGAAGTGTCACACCCCCAAAATACCTGAATGGCAGCGGAATGGAATACCTGAGGGTGTAACGGATCATAGCACACAAGCAAGGAAATATTGAACGACCTAAAGTGTCGTTCATAAAATACATCGTTTGATTCATTCAAAATATTCAAAGTTATAAAACATAGGTCCCAAAGTTAGAAAAGGTTTAGAGAAACAAGTTTAGTACAATCAAACGATAGTTCAAAGTGCATGAAATCCAAAAGAGACGCGTCATCCTTGATACACAAAGTGACTCCATGCAATGCCATGAGAAATGCCTTAGATACCTGAGAAATACATTGCGAAAAACGGTCAACATAAAGTTGGTGAATAATCATAGGTTTATAAGTAAAATCTAGTGTACAAATATGCCATAAGTAATGCCATGAAATAGGATGTCCGGAAAGTATATACATTGGCTCTTAAGCTCATGACCCCGAAGCTAGACGATACTTGGCCCCAATGAGTGTTTACCAGGCACTCTAATAATAAAGACATGAAATGCATTCGTTCCATTTGGAGCAACCCAAACACGAATGGAGGCGTCACCCTCGATAGATCTATCCACTCACTCTCGCTTAGTACTAGAAATTAACGGTCCATGATATAATAAGGGGACTTATCAAGACGTGGTAATTAGGCAACTTAAGCAATGTATGAATTTTATACTTAGGCATGTACACGAAAATAAGTAATGCAATGTATTCTCCCCCGTGGGATTTGAAATCAAAAATATAGAATTAAAACGGGGCTATGAGAACTCACCTCGAAGTGATGGTACAAAGACGGTGCAATGAGGTGAAAGTAGTCGGGACAATGAGGCGCGAGTACTAGCCGCAACCTAAATGAATAACCATGATCTAACTTAGATCAAGCCGTAATGAAATGAATGCACATGCACATGATACTCATACCACTCGTAATTTGAAAATACTAGATATCGTCGTAGAAAAATAGATTCCATACTTAGGAAAATAAGTCCTTATATAGGAGTATATAACTTGTCGTACTATCTCGTTAAAAAGTGTTAGTGTTAAATTCCTTGTATTGAAAACCTTGAAATATGTCGTTAAGTCGTATAAGTATTCTCTCGGGTCATACGTATTCGTTTGATAAGAAAATAGTCCTTAGAAATATTTACTAGAAAATATACCGTTTAGCGCGTGCGTTATTATTTTTATTTGTGTCCATATATATATATATATAGTTTGACGATGTTAGAATGGGTATAACTTTGTCGTTTCAAGCTCGTTTTCCTTGTTCTTTATGTCCACGGATTCGTCTTTGTATATACTAGTATATTTTAGACAACTCGGCTCTTTTAGGTTACATTTAATGCCTCAAAATACCCATCGCATTCTGCCCAACAGCAAGCAGTTTTCTGGAAAAGTAGATTTCGTCGTTAAGTTTGCAAAAATCATAACTCCTTCGTTATAAACTCGTTTTAATCCATTCTTTCGCCTAAAGTTTCGTTTTTGAATGTATTTTCTAAATCTTTGGTCAAAAATTAGCCACCATCTACTGTTTTTCCCACGAATTTAAAATAAGGACAGTAGGTATTTCAAAAGTTTCAAAAACCATTTCCAAGTCTCTAAACTAGTTCCAACATCCACCAATCCACTTTCAAACACCACAAAGCTAATCTAATCCTACCATACACCTTCTTAGGGTGTCATGGGTCCTTAAATATCATCAAACCACTAGGTCTAACAAGAGTTTCATATGTTTCCATTTCTAGTGCTTCAAAGTTAAAATATACAAAAATGAAGTGGTACAAGATGATGCATGTAAAAGATCTTGTAAGAAAATTATATGAACATAATAATAACTTGTAAAAATCATAAAAATGAGTTTGTTTACTTACTTGGTGGTTTAGAGAGTTTAGATGATGAAAAGCTTACTAATACTTGAGTTTTTATTTCAAAACTCTAACAAGGATGATTATACAAACTAGTTTATGATATGATCTTGTAAAATTTACCCTCCTTGCTCCTTGTTTATCCCAAATCGAACCAAACACCAAAGAAAATGAGAGAAAAACTTGCTAAGTGTAAGTAAAAAGTGATTTTAGTGATAACTAATGAGAAAAAGTTTAATATATACTAGAGACATAAGTTTGGTGGACAATTAATAAGGTTGGTGAGGTATTAAAGTTGGAAGACCTTTAGGGGGGGGGGGGGGGGGGGGGGGGTTGGCCAGTTTTGGGGAGGGAAAGGGGGGATGTGTTGGGTGGTTAGTTAGTAAAAATTAGTATTAGTAGTTAAGTATAGTTAGGTTAGGTTTAAGGTTTAATCGGGTACCGGGTTTGCTAAAAATAAGTTTTGTTGAAGTTATTCGGGACGTAATAAAGTTATAAAAGTTGTAAAAATAAGTCGGGTACAAGCACGGAGAGTTAGGGTGATTATCGTTCAATTTTGGTGAAAACCGGCGTTATTAAGTTAAACGTACGATACGTAATAGTTAAATTTCCAAAATACCGGGTAAATTAATATTATAGTTTTTATATTGTAAAAATGAGTATAAAAACGTATTAGGATCATAGTCGGGAGTGTCGGACATGTTAGACACTTTTATAGCTCGCGTATTAGCGTTTATTTAAAATGAACGTACGTAGATCGTTAATCGTACCAAAAGTAGTAATTTAGTTATCCTACGAGTGGAATAGTATGCAAGTGCCCTAATCATGATATGCAGACTATTTCTAGTCCGTATGAAGTGTCCCTGACAATAAAGCATGAATTCGCTCCTGAACCAATACGGTTACGCGAATTTGAACACTCGTAAACTAAATTTACGATGACATGAGTAATGCACGTGAATAGTGGTTTCCTCTCGGAAATGAATAGTGTCAAGTGAATAGTAAAATTTCTGAATATGTCTCGGAATGTCAAATTGACCTCAAAAACGATGAATAGTAAAACGATGAATAGTGATCGATGAATAGTAATTTGTGAATAGTAGAATGTCGAAGTTTGGAAAAATGACCTGAAATTGTGGGTTGTGACAGTCGCCCATCCAAAAAGGAATTCAGTCCCTGAATTCAGTCAGTGTTGGTCTCGGTACTAGGCTCGGTGAAAAGTTGTGGATACTTGCGTCGCATTTGGTCTTCTCGTTCCCAAGTAAACTCGGGTCCTCTTCGAGAATTCCAACGAACCTTCACGATCGGAATTCGACTTTGTTTCAATTGTTTGATCTCGCGATCCATTATTTCAACTGGTTCTTCCACAAAGTTAAGCTTGTCATCGAGTTGTATTTCTTCTAATGGTATAATGGCAGACTCGTCCGAAAGACATTTCTTGAGGTTCGAAACATGAAACGTGTTATGTACGTTGCTAATTTCTGACGGAAGTTCAAGTTTGTAAGCAACCGGACCAATCCTCTCCAGGATCTTGAATGGTCCAATGTATCTCGGGTTCAATTTCCCGCGTTTTCCAAAACGTATTACGCCTTTCCAAGGCGAGACTTTCAACATGACTTTGTCTCCGACCTGAAATTCCAATGGTTTGCGTCGAACATCTGCGTAGCTTTTCTGTCGACTTCTAGCAGTTTCGAGTCTCTCTCGAATTTGAATTATCTTTTCTGTTGTTTCTTGTACCATCTCCGGGCCAGTACATTGTACTTCACCGACTTCGGCCCAACAAACTGGAGATCGACACTTACGACCATAAAGTGCCTCAAATGGTGCAGCCTTAATGCTCGAATGGTAACTGTTGTTGTAAGAAAACTCGATTAACGGCAAATGGTTAGCCCAACCATTTCCAAAGTCAATCACACATGCTCTAAGCATGTCCTCAAGTGTTTGTATAGTTCTCTCACTCTGACCATCGGTCTGAGGATGGTAAGCAGTGCTCATGTCTAATTTGGATCCAAAAGAATCTTGTAATGACCGCCAAAAGTTCGAAGTAAAACGACTATCTCTGTCGGAAATGATGGAAACTGGTGCACCGTGTCTTGAGACTATTTCCTTGACATAAAGTCTAGCAAGTTGTTCCATTGAATAAGTCTCTCTAATGGGTATGAAATGAGCTGATTTGGTAAGTCGATCGATGATTACCCAAATAGCATCGAAACCTCCTGACGTCTTTGGAAGTTTAGTGACAAAATCCATAGCAATACGTTCCCACTTCCATTGTGGAATCTCCGGCTGTTGAAGTAACCCTGACGGTTTCTGGTATTCGGCTTTCACTTTAGCACAAGTAAGACATTTGCTGACGTACGTAGCTATTTCTGCCTTCATATTCGGCCACCAATAAAGCTTTTTGAGATCCTGATACATCTTATCAGAACCTGGATGAATAGAGTACTTCGACTTGTGTGATTCATGCATAATCAATTCTCGCACTCCACCATAGAGTGGTATCCAACTTCGGTCCTTGAAGCATAACACTCCATCCGATCTCTTTACAAAGCCATTTTCGCTTTCTGGCATACCATAAAGTTTCTCATGCGGTCGGTTTTCTTCCTTGAGAGCCTCAATCTGAGCCTCTAGAATTTTCGATGGTAATGGCGAAATGATAGTCATTCCTAATGACCTGACTCTCAAAGGTTTGAGTCGTTCTTTTCGGCTAAGTGCATCTGCTACAACATTCGCTTTCCCTGGGTGATATCGGATTTCACAATCGTAATCACTCAACAACTCTAGCCAACGACGTTGTCTCATATTAAGTTCCTTCTGATCGAGTATATGCTGTAAGCTTTTGTGGTCGGTAAAAATTACACACTTAGTACCATAAAGGTAGTGTCTCCAAATCTTGAGTGCAAAAACTACCGCACCCAATTCCAAGTCGTGAGTAGTGTAGTTCTTCTCGTGTATCTTAAGCTGTCTAGATGCATAAGCTATCACCTTCTCGTGTTGCATTAGCATAGCTCCAAGTCCTTGATGCGAAGCATCGCAATATACCACAAAGTTCTCAATACCTTCAGGTAGTGACAAAATCGGTGCGCTACAAAGCTTTTGTTTCAATAGTTGAAACGCGGACTCTTGTTTTTCTCCCCACTCGTACTTTTCATTCTTTTGTGTCAGTTTCGTCAACGGCTTTGCTATCTTAGAAAACCCTTCAATAAACCTTCTGTAATATCCGGCAAGTCCTAGGAATTGACGAATTTCCGTAGGAGACTTGGGCGTAGTCCAATCCTTAACTGCCTCAATCTTTGCCGGGTCGACTTGTAAACCTTGGCTATCAATAACATGGCCAAGAAATTGAACTCTACGTATCCAAAAATCACACTTAGAAAATTTGGCATACAATTGCTCCTTCTTGAGTACTTCCAGGATTGTTCTGAGGTGTTCTTCGTGATCTTCCTTACTCTTGGAATAAATCAAGATATCGTCAATGAATACGATCACAAACTTATCAAGATACGGTTTGCACACCCTATTCATGAGATCCATAAATACCGCAGGTGCGTTGGTTAATCCAAAAGGCATCACTTGAAATTCATAATGACCATAGCGTGTTCTAAATGCCGTCTTCGGGATATCCTCTTCCCGAACTTTAAGTTGATGGTAACCGGATCTTAAATCAATCTTGGAATAAAAACTAGAACCTTGTAACTGGTCGAACAAGTCGTCAATTCTGGGGAGTGGATAACGGTTCTTAATCGTTAACTTGTTCAGCTCACGATAGTCGATGCACATTCTGAAAGTTCCGTCCTTCTTCTTCACAAACAAAACCGGCGCTCCCCAAGGCGAGGAACTCGGTCTAATGAATCCTTTGTCCAAAAGTTCTTGTAATTGATTCGACAATTCTTGCATTTCCGAAGGTGCAAGTCTATACGGTGCTCGTGCAATCGGTGCAGCTCCTGGCACTAATTCAATTTGAAACTCAACTTGGCGTGTAGGTGGAAGTCCTGGCAATTCTTCCGGAAAAACTTCTTGAAATTCCTTAACAATTGGCACATCTTCAAGTCGTTTCTCATCCGACTTCTTCTCCGTGATGTGAGCCAAGAATGCATAGCAACCTTTCTTGATGTACTTCTCGGTCTTAATGCACGATATAATACTGAGTCTAGTTCCACTTCGCTCTCCGCGAACAACCAAAGTTTCACCGTTATAAGGAAGGTGAACAACTTTCTCATCACAAATAATTCTCGCTCGATGCCGAGATAACCAATCCATACCGATCACAACGTCGAAACTTCCAAGTTCTACGGGCATAAGGTCTATATTGAATGGATGGTTTAGGAAATTTATAGTGCAACCACGGATAATGGTGTTGGTGTTAACTAAAGATCCATCGGCTAATTCAACGATATAGGAAATGTCTAATGGGGTTGGTTCTATGTTAAGCAAAGGTGCAAATGCAATAGAAACAAAACTTCTATCCGCTCCTGAATCAAATAAAATGGATGCATAACGATTATTAACGAGGAACGTACCCGCAACAACATTCGGGTCTTCTTTGATATCGTCTCCTCCCATGACATAAGCTCTTCCTCGAGCCATTCCATTTTGGTTTCCAGTTCCTTGATTCTTCTTCTTCGGGCACTCATTCTTAAAGTGTCCAAGTTCTCCATATCCAAAACACGTTACCAGTGGTTTCTGATTGTCACCCACGATTGGAAGTCTACAATCTTTGATGTGGTGACCAAGCTTCTTGCAATTGCCACAAATATCTGGACAACGACCTGGGTTATGATGCTTCTGACACCTTTCGCACTTAGGTAGGTTACCAGTGTAACCTTTTCTGTCATTTGGTCCTGCAGCATAAACCTTTGCTACTTCCTGTCTCTTAGGTGGCGGCTGAACAACGTATCCACCTTGGTTGTAATCAAACCTCCTCTTGTTGTTGTTATTGTTGTTTGGATTGTTGTTTCGGTTATTGGGATAGTTGCGGTTCCGATTGTTGTTATAGTTGTTGTTGTTTCGAGTGTTGTTGTAGTTGGTGTTGTTTGAACGGTTATTGTTGTTGACAGCAGCTTTCCCTTTGACCACTTGAACCATGAGTTTCTGAGTTATACGAATAGCCTCTTCCATTGATTGAGGATCAAAAGAAATCACATCTCCTCGAATACTTTCAGGCAATCCACCAACAAAGTTTTCCATCTTTTTCTCATCATCGGGAACCATATTTGGACACAGTACAGCCAACTCTTGAAACTTCCTGATGTAAGTCTCGATATCATCGCCTTTAGTCACAAGCTCATAAAATTCCGTTTCCATCTTTTGCACCTCAGTTCGAGGGCAAAACTTCTTTGTCATCAATTTCTTGAATTGATCCCAAGTGAGTTTGTGAGCATTTTCCATACCAATGGGCTGAGCATATGAATTCCACCAAGACATAGCTTCATCAAGAAGCATACCTGTAGCAAATTTTACCTTGCTAACGTCCGGGCATTCACACATGAGAAATACATTCTCAGTCTTTTCAAACCAGCGGATTAAAGCAACCGCTCCTTCAGTACCCTTAAATTTGACAGGATCACTAATCTTGAAATCTTTCCATGTACATCCACGCCTAGCAGTGGGTGGTTCAACGACCTCTGTATTAGAAGCAACCTCAGCAGCCCTTGCAGCAACCTCAGCTCTCTCAACCTCCAGAGCTTCTGCAATACTATCCCTGACCAACTTGCGGATAGCGGCTTGAGTCATAGCGGACGTTTCTGGTGCAGTCTTACTCTTCCTTGGTGCCATACTTCTGATAAATCACAATGGAAATAACCATGAGAAAAATCATAATAGAAATAGTCATCGTACCAAAGATATACACCCACAACATGTATATAAATATACAACCACAACAAATATAAATACAACCACGACATGTACGAATACAACCACAATCTGTGTCGATACAACTACAACACGTACGAATACAACCACGACATGTATATATATACAACCACAACAACCACGTCACGTATATATACATCCACAACCTGTGTCGATACAACCACATCATGTATAAATGCGACAATAATAAAGAGCAACCACGAAACATCATAAATATAATCACAACACATGAATATAATACATGAAAATTTCGGTCTACATGGACCGATATAATATATATAGCACAACATTTCCACATAGTAGAGTCGCACTTGATAATATTTGTTTGTACAACAATCAAAAGGATACAAGTTCTTGAACTATGTCCCACATCCCGGGACTAGGAAAATAATACAAGCTAATATATAATACCAGTCCACGTCTAGGCTCCTCCCGGTGCTCTAGATGGTCCAGGCTCTCCCCTCAAGCGGCGAATCTCACGATCCATCGCAACCACGATCTCCTCAAGATGCTCAAGTCGTAACCGAGAAGAAGCATCCCTACGCTCCAAAACAACTACCCTCTCTCGAAGCAGTGTCAACTGATCTACCTGCTCCCACTGGGTCTCCTGTGTCGCCTGAGCTCTATCTCGAATCTCAGGTAACTCATCCCTAAGTAGCTCAATCTCCTCCTGGTGCCTCAACTGTCGTGCCTCGAGTCCATGGTAAGACACATCAATACTAACTCTACCCTGAACCAAATCCTCAACCTGCTCCTCAACAGTCTCAAGTCTAGTGGTAATGATCTCATCAACTCTATACCCCAACCTATCTACTTGCTCCTGCTGAGCACCCATCTGATCCTCTAATGTGACGGCTGTAGGGCTCCTAGCCGCAGCCGCTCTAGAACTCTCACCTATGTGGTACTCTGGTGGTGGTGAAAAGTCATCAGTCTCAGTGGTAGGTGAATCTGGAGTGGTAAGCCTTGCACGCTTCCTGAGCGGTAAGAGTGAGGTAGGCATAGGAGTAGTAGTGGGTAAGGCTGGTGGTGGTGGTGTAGGTACAGTAGGACTAGGAAACATAAGTCTCGGCTCTGAATGGATAGTAGTAGTAGGAGATGATGGTATGTCAGTAGGTATAGTAGGATGGACATGGGGAGTAGGAGCCGTCTCCTCCTCCTCGAAAGGTTCGGTATCGTCATCTGACGCCAAAAGTGGCAACTCAGGTGTAGGAGAAACAAGTGGTGAAACGGCAGTAGAGGACACAGAGCCCTCATCATCAGAATCTGATATGGTGTAAAGTATGACAGTGTCGGGATACGAAGACATGTCTCTGTGATAATCAAGGTGAAATAAATAAATAACTCGTAATATGGCATCACCAAAAATAAGTAAATATGCACTTATGATGAAATGATGATATGCTATGATGGTGTGGTTATAGTCTAGGGTCAATGATGCAACCTAGTTCGCTATAACCTTAGCTCTGGTACCAATCTGTCACACCCCCAAAATACCTGAATGGCAGCGGAATGGAATACCTGAGGGTGTAACGGATCATAGCACACAAGCAAGGAAATATTGAACGACCTAAAGTGTCGTTTATAAAATACATCGTTTGATTCATTCAAAATATTCAAAGTTATAAAACATAGGTCCCAAAGTTAGAAAAGGTTTAGAGAAACAAGTTTAGTACAATCAAACGATAGTTCAAAGTGCATGAAATCCAAAAGAGACGCGTCATCCTTGATACACAAAGTGACTCCATGCAATGCCATGAGAAATGCCTTAGATACCTGAGAAATACATTGCGAAAAACGGTCAACATAAAGTTGGTGAATAATCATAGGTTTATAAGTAAAATCTAGTGTACAAATATGCCATAAGTAATGCCATGAAATAGGATGTCCGGAAAGTATATACATTGGCTCTTAAGCTCATGACCCCGAAGCTAGACGATACTTGGCCCCAATGAGTGTTTACCAGGCACTCTAATAATAAAGACATGAAATGCATTCGTTCCATTTGGAGCAACCCAAACACGAATGGAGGCGTCACCCTCGATAGATCTATCCACTCACTCTCGCTTAGTACTAGAAATTAACGGTCCATGATATAATAAGGGGACTTATCAAGACGTGGTAATTAGGCAACTTAAGCAATGTATGAATTTTATACTTAGGCATGTACACGAAAATAAGTAATGCAATGTATTCTCCCCCGTGGGATTTGAAATCAAAAATATAGAATTAAAACGGGGCTATGAGAACTCACCTCGAAGTGATGGTACAAAGACGGTGCAATGAGGTGAAAGTAGTCGGGACAATGAGGCGCGAGTACTAGCCGCAACCTAAATGAATAACCATGATCTAACTTAGATCAAGCCGTAATGAAATGAATGCACATGCACATGATACTCATACCACTCGTAATTTGAAAATACTAGATATCGTCGTAGAAAAATAGATTCCATACTTAGGAAAATAAGTCCTTATATAGGAGTATATAACTTGTCGTACTATCTCGTTAAAAAGTGTTAGTGTTAAATTCCTTGTATTGAAAACCTTGAAATATGTCGTTAAGTCGTATAAGTATTCTCTCGGGTCATACGTATTCGTTTGATAAGAAAATAGTCCTTAGAAATATTTACTAGAAAATATACCGTTTAGCGCGTGCGTTATTATTTTTATTTGTGTCCATATATATATATATATATAGTTTGACGATGTTAGAATGGGTATAACTTTGTCGTTTCAAGCTCGTTTTCCTTGTTCTTTATGTCCACGGATTCGTCTTTGTATATACTAGTATATTTTAGACAACTCGGCTCTTTTAGGTTACATTTAATGCCTCAAAATACCCATCGCATTCTGCCCAACAGCAAGCAGTTTTCTGGAAAAGTAGATTTCGTCGTTAAGTTTGCAAAAATCATAACTCCTTCGTTATAAACTCGTTTTAATCCATTCTTTCGCCTAAAGTTTCGTTTTTGAATGTATTTTCTAAATCTTTGGTCAAAAATTAGCCACCATCTACTGTTTTTCCCACGAATTTAAAATAAGGACAGTAGGTATTTCAAAAGTTTCAAAAACCATTTCCAAGTCTCTAAACTAGTTCCAACATCCACCAATCCACTTTCAAACACCACAAAGCTAATCTAATCCTACCATACACCTTCTTAGGGTGTCATGGGTCCTTAAATATCATCAAACCACTAGGTCTAACAAGAGTTTCATATGTTTCCATTTCTAGTGCTTCAAAGTTAAAATATACAAAAATGAAGTGGTACAAGATGATGCATGTAAAAGATCTTGTAAGAAAATTATATGAACATAATAATAACTTGTAAAAATCATAAAAATGAGTTTGTTTACTTACTTGGTGGTTTAGAGAGTTTAGATGATGAAAAGCTTACTAATACTTGAGTTTTTATTTCAAAACTCTAACAAGGATGATTATACAAACTAGTTTATGATATGATCTTGTAAAATTTACCCTCCTTGCTCCTTGTTTATCCCAAATCGAACCAAACACCAAAGAAAATGAGAGAAAAACTTGCTAAGTGTAAGTAAAAAGTGATTTTAGTGATAACTAATGAGAAAAAGTTTAATATATACTAGAGACATAAGTTTGGTGGACAATTAATAAGGTTGGTGAGGTATTAAAGTTGGAAGACCTTTAGGGGGGGGGGGGGGGGTTGGCCGGTTTTGGGGAGGGAAAGGGGGGATGTGTTGGGTGGTTAGTTAGTAAAAATTAGTATTAGTAGTTAAGTATAGTTAGGTTAGGTTTAGGTTTAAGGTTTAATCGGGTACCGGGTTTGCTAAAAATAAGTTTTGTTGAAGTTATTCGGGACGTAATAAAGTTATAAAAGTTGTAAAAATAAGTCGGGTACAAGTACGGAGAGTTAGGGTGATTATCGTTCAATTTTGGTGAAAACCGGCGTTATTAAGTTAAACGTACGATACGTAATAGTTAAATTTCCAAAATACCGGGTAAATTAATATTATAGTTTTTATATTGTAAAAATGAGTATAAAAACGTATTAGGATCATAGTCGGGAGTGTCGGACATGTTAGACACTTTTATAGCTCGCGTATTAGCGTTTATTTAAAATGAACGTACGTAGATCGTTAATCGTACCAAAAGTAGTAATTTAGTTATCCTACGAGTGGAATAGTATGCAAGTGCCCTAATGATGATATGCAGACTATTTCTAGTCCGTATGAAGTGTCCCTGACAATAAAGCATGAATTCGCTCCTGAACCAATACGGTTACGCGAATTTGAACACTCGTAAACTAAATTTACGATGACATGAGTAATGCACGTGAATAGTGGTTTCCTCTCGGAAATGAATAGTGTCAAGTGAATAGTAAAATTTCTGAATATGTCTCGGAATGTCAAATTGACCTCAAAAACGATGAATAGTGATCGATGAATAGTAATTTGTGAATAGTAGAATGTCGAAGTTTGGAAAAATGACCTGAAATTGTGGGTTGTGACAAGAAGCTTACAACCCCCACCAGGCAGTGTACTTGATCGTTGTAGTATAGTATAGTGACAAGTACCGGGGGATTGATCGTTCAGCTAGGAATAGTGTCGCTAGGATTAAAAAACCTAAATACTAGTTCTAAAGATGAGGGATGATTATTTTTGTATTTTTATATTTTTTAGAAAGCAAGTTAAAATCTCGGGTTTGAAGGATTTGGGCGGAATTACTTGCTAGTCAACTAACCCAATACTAAAGATGCAATCAAAATAAAATACTAAAAATGAAAATAAGCTAAATTAACTAAGGTTGTGAGCAATGAATGGAGAAAATGTGTTTACTTAGATTTCACTACTCCCTAGACATCTTTTACACGTTAATTACTTGTTATAGTTGCATGGATGACGGATTGTATTCCTTAATACCATTCATGGGGTGACGCACTTAACTCCCCAATTCTATGAGCTCTTATCTCCTCCTATACCATGCCCAGCACAACCATAGGGATTATAAATAGTGGCTCATGCATTAAATACAACCAATAAAGACCTAGTACATATCGGTTCATGTTTCTTAAGACGTTCAAGCATGTTACCAATTGGAGATCTGCCAGTTTTCTTAAGCCTAACATATAAATTCATTCATCGAAAACAAACTATAAACAAGTAATCAACATATAATTAACATCTAGGTTTCATTACATCCAAGCAAACACAAGATAGATCTAGCCTAGCATGATGGAATTAAGACAAGAACAAGATATAGACAACCAACACATAGACATATTGATTGAATTAAAAGAACACTTATCTTAATTACATATGAAAGGTATCAAGGGCTTGGAACCCTTGAAAAACCTGTAAAATTTGCACCAAGTTCGTACTTAGGGTTTCTCCAAAACTTCTCTCTTTTTAATGTGAAAATTAGAAAACTATATATAGGAAATAGGGTCTGATGGCGTCAACACCAAATAGGTGACGCCATCACCTCGCCGCCAAAATAATTCTCGGACTGCCTTGATCTACTTTTGACGCCGTCATGTGTTAGCGTTTTCTAGGCCGTCATGACTTTTACTCTTGACGCCCTACTTCGTGACGCCTTCAAATCAGTTCTGGATCGTCATGGAAATTACTCTTGACGCCGTCAGGATGTTACTCTTGACGCCGTCACCTACTGTTCCCAGCAAGGAAAATTAATACTTTGGCGTTTTCTTCACTTTTATGCTCCAAAAACGTCCGAATTGCTTCCTTTTCCAGATTTCACTCCCAAAGTACCTAAAATCACAAAAGGAACGATTTAGGGCAATATTTGATCAAATAAATTCAAATTCCGGCTTAAATGACCCCCTAAAAGTGGTTCATTTTTCGCCTCATCATATATATAGATTTTGTGAGGTGACGGCGTCAAGAGGAAAAATCTGACGCCGTCATCTCGCCGCCAATAAAGTTCTCGGACTGCCTAGATCCAAAGCTGACGCCGTCATGTGTAATCTTGTTTCAGGCCGTCACCAAATTTACTCTTAACGCCCTTGGCTTGACGCCGTCACGTTTCTACTGGACCGTCACCAACTTGTGCTCTTGACGCCGTCAGGTACTGTTCCCAGCAAGGAAAATTAAGACTTTGCCATTTTCATCACTTTTATGCTCCAAAAACGTCTAAAATGCTTCCTTTTCTAAAATTCACTCCCAAAGTACCTAAAATCACAAAAGGAACGATTTAGGGCAATATTTGATCAAATAAATTCCAATTCTGGCTTAAATGACCCCCTAAAAATGGTTCATTTTTCGCCTCATCAAAGATATAACCTTGTTGACACATTATCCACACCGAACAAATCAGGGGAGTATTTGTTTTCATTCTTTTACCTGCATTACTTTTACATCCTTTAATTGAACATTGGGTACAATGTTCATCCTAAGTGTAAGGGGAGGGTAAATGATGATACCTTTGAGAATACAATTGCACTTGAGTTTGTTTGTTTGATAGTATGTGTATAATAAAATTAAGAGAAATACTTGTTAGGGCAATTTTAGCGCCAAATTTAAATTTTTTTACAACATTAAGGAGTGAAGCTTTAGCCTTAACAAGCGTCTCATGGATAGGAATTGTATGACTAGCACAAAAACCGTACCAAACAAAAAATTTTCCACCCAAATATGTGAGGTTCGCCTTTAGATTTGATAGGAAAGGCATTCATTATTAGTACTTACGAGTGTACCGGTAGCATTTAGATTCTAGAACTTGCGTTAGTGATGCATCCCTAGACCGCTAGTGAGACTACATTCATGTAGATAGGATTTACTAGATGATAAGAGGCATTAGGATCACCCTTGTGTTAAACCCGTACCATAATTACTTTACCATTTAAGTCATATTACTTGACTAGTAGAGTCAATTAATTTTTCCCACACCTTAGCGTTGTACTCATTTTTAGGACACGATACCCCTAGTACACCCCCCGAGCCTATCTCTTTCGTTTCTAACTTTAAGCATCTTACTTAAAGGTAGAATTTGTTAACAATCCACCTAAATGTACACCCAAATCACCTTAGCCTTCCTTGTATGCACTCATCTTTAGTGCATTATTGTTACATGTTTAAACCCTTAGTTAATTGTCTAATTGATTACATGGTTGCTAAGTCGAGTCATATCTTGTACATATTGTTTTGGGACGATCGGGACTCATGGGTAAAGTACTAGTGTAATGAAGTAATGGGGAAGAACATCAATTATTACCCCCATATGTACGTTAATCTTAAAAAGTACTCCAAGTGTTTTGATTATCTTAATTCGAGTCATTATAATAGTTGATTGTAAAGTATGTAAAAATTCAAGTGTAGGGAGGAAACGAGCTCCTTTTGATGTATTATTTTGGATGGTAGAGTAAAAGTGTATGCAAAAAAAAATCGAAAAAAAAAGAGAAAAAAAAAAGAGAAAAACATACGAACTACCATCCTGTTTCCTTCTATGTTATTTTATGTTTTTATTAGATTTCCATTTGCTTAAGTCGTGTCGAGTCTTGGCTTAGCAACGCCACATTGTCCATGTAATTAACCAAGATGATTAACTCGCCACCAGTAAATATTGCCTTTATCCAACAAACTCGTGTTTATCATATCCCTACACCTAACGTTATAACCCTTTTAAAAGACCTATTTGATAGTTTATCCTAGGTACTTACGCCAAGTGGTGGAGGTTTGATCCTTTCCCAAGCTTATGGTAATCTATTTGCTATAATAGGTAGTGAGAGATATTTTCCATTTCCATATTGTGATATATACCTTATTACACCCGAGAGATGTGAGTATCTAAACACTATTTGTGAGGTGCTAGTGTATAATTTTCGTGTTTGTTTTTGGTTGAAGTGGAACGATTATTTGTTGTAATTACTTTTATATTAGTGTTAAATGACTCCTAACTTGTATTTTGATTAGAATAAAAGCGCATTTGCTTGAGAACAAGCAAATCTCAAGTGTAATGGTATTTGATGAGACGAAAAGTGTACCGCTTTTAGGGGGTCATTTAAGCCCAAATCCGAGATTATTTGATCAAATATCGCCCTAAATCGTTTCTTTTGTCATTTTAGATACTTTTGGAGAGAAATCTGGAAAAGAAAGCATTTTGGACGTTTTTGGAGCGAAAAATTGAAGAAAACGACAAAGTCTCAAAATTCTTGCTGGAAACAGTACCTGACAGCGTCAAGCATTGCTACATGACGGCGTCAATCTTGGCAAAAGAGGTGGATATGGAAAATACACATGACGGCCCAGAACTATTTCAAGGCTATTTGGCCTGACTGCGTCACCAAGGCCGTCAGGGTCAAAATACACGTGACGGCCCAGAGCTAAATTACAACATGACGGCGTCAGAAGTGGATCTAGGCAATACAAATTTTATTTTGGCGGCGAGTTGACGGCGTCACAAGCTGTGGAAAACTAGAAGGGGGGTTGAATAGTTTTGCGTCTTTTTCGTTTAATAAGAATTTGCTTTTCAAAGAATTGATGGTAATTGTTAAAAACCTTTGAAGCTAAAGTATAGATACAAACTAATTCACATATATCATATATACACTACTTATTTAAAGTGTTGAATAGAAATTATAATTTCATATATCTCACTTAATTACAAGTTGGTACTAATATAGATATATGTGTCTTAGTAATTGTTTATACTTATATTTTACTAAAGTATAATTAATGTTTTAAATGGAACCTAGTTTGATCTTTATGTAAAATCAATATATGCACAACACACAATATTAACAATATATGAAAAGCTAGTAAGTAAGCAAGCAAAGAGTGAGAGATGGAAAGATCAAACCGAGAGACAAAGGATTTATAGTGGTTCGGCTACAAGGACACCTTCCTTGCCCTACTCCACTCCCCGAGCACCGAACTCGAGAGTTTTCTTCACTAAGTCAATAACCTCCCTTATGGCGGAGAAAACCGTACACACCAAAAGCTTACACCAATTAACGACACAAAGTAAGATGTCGAGTTCTAATCATAGCTAGAACCAATCTCACACCAAATATCACACCACTTCTTCTTCACACCTTTGCACTACTTCAACACTTCTTCACACCACAAGTATCTTCACACCTTCAAGGCACTAATGTCTTGACACCTTCAAGTCACTAATGTCTTCACACCTTTAAGGCACTAATGTCTTGACACCTTCAAGTCACTAATGTCTTCACACCTTTAAGCCACTAATGTCTTGACACCTTCAAGTCACTAATGTCTTCACACCTTCAAGCCACTAATGTCTTCACACCTTCAAGCCACTAAAGTCTTCACAACTTGAATCTACTAATGTCTTCTAGTCTTCTTCACTTGGAACCCTCAATATCTTCACAACAAGTCCCTATTGCTACAATCTTCTATCACCAATACTATCTAACCCTTCTTCTTCACTTCAAGTTCCACTTTACACTTACAACAATTCTAGATTCTTCAACTAAATCTAGCTAACTAATACATACACCTTATTCACCAAAGAATGAAAGATTTACAAGAAAATATCAACAAGCAACTTAGATAGCAAGATGATACTAAGTTGTAATACTTCTAATAGAAGTATTCTTCTCTTTGCACTTTGAATGTTGAGGCTTGAATCACTTTGAAACAAAGATCAAAGTATATAAGATCAAAGGATTTTTAGATAAAGGAAATGGATGTTTAGATCAGAAAGTTTCTAGTGCAAAAAGGTGAGAAAAATATGTGGAATGATCCAATATTTATAGGGCCAGAAAATACTGTTCGGGAGCGTGCCGGTCCCCTTAATTATAGGCCGGTCCCCTTAATGATTAAGGGGGGCGCCTAGTAAAATTAAGGGGGCCGCCCTCCTGAACGTTTGAAAAGTTTTTCTGGATAAAATTTGCCCTTTTTGGTTGGAAATTTGAAATCACATTTTTGTGGTTTAATAAAGCTATACCAAAAATGATTTACAAATATGTATAAAATGTTAAAAACATTTTATAAAATGTTATGTTCTTAAGACAAGATTTCCTTTGATCTTATAATGCACTAATCACTTTGTTTATTCATACCTTAAGTGATTAGATGGTGAAAGTAAGTATTTATTACTAAATACTTGTTTACGTCATAACCTTTGGTTTGATGAGTTTTCGTTTTGTGATTATCAAAACATAGAGATATCGAAAGATATGAATAACGTTTTTAGTCATTTATTTATATCAACACAAGCTATAACGTGACGCCGTTAGGATGCAAAATCTATATATACTTTTCTAATTTTCATTCATTAAGGGTGGAACATTAGGGTAACTTAGTAGGAACAAATTTTCAGTGTTTTTCTAGGGTTCAATCCCATTGATTCATCCATGTTCAATTGAAGATAAGTTTTCCAATAATCATTCAATATGTCTATGTGTTGTTTGATTCTATCTTATGCTTGTCTTCTTTTTAACATGCTAGGCTAGGTTTTCTTCGTGTTTGCTTAGATGTAATGAAACCTAGATGTTGATTATTGGTTGATTGTTTGTTTATAATTGTTGTGGATGAATGATTTTGATGTTAGGCTTAAGAAAACTGGCAGACTACCAATTTGAAAATAATAATGTAAACATTTATAAACCAAAAACCGTATACCGTACAATTATACTAAAAAACGTAAACGTTCATTGAAACTAAAAACGGTATTCATCTTTCGTAGAATTGCACTGTTTACCATTTTTTGGTTTATGAATGTTTTTTTTTTCTTAACGATACTCCTCTTTCATAGAATTGTACGTCTTTGACCCAAAAAGTGTGTTTTGAAAGTTTTTATTTTTATTTTTTTATTATTTTTTTTAAGAAAATATTATACATACATACTTCCCTAAACTTTATATGTAGCGAATTCGTTAATAAAAAAATACTGTTGCTAAGTGCTCTAAATTACGAACAAAACGAGCACAATATTGATAGACTTTTGACATACGTACGATTTTATAAAAAATATTGAATTACGAGCCCAATATATATATATATATATATATATATATATATATATATATATATATATATATATATATATATATATATATATATATATATATATATATATAATAAATCAAACTTGAACATTTTTTAGAAAATCGTACGTACGTCAAAAGTATATCAATATTGGGCTCGTTTTGTTCGTAATTTAGAGCTCTTCGCATCAATATTTTTTTTATTAACGAATTCGCTACATATTTGCTAAATATTTAACGAATAAAGTTTGTTATATAAAAAACTTGTAAATATTAAAAAGTTTAGGGTTGAAAAGGTAAGTTGTAATAAGTGATAGTGATGGTTTGTAATATATCGCTGCAACTTTCATGTGAAATGCTTTTTTTTTTTTGTTTTTTTATTCAAGTAGGTCCCGAAACTATTGTAATTCGCAGCAACTTTTATGGAAAATGTTTTTTTTCTTTCTTTTTTTTAGTTTTCGGATTAACGAGAGTGCGACACGTGTACATATTTATTGCACTGCACGTTTGCAGCGAAATTGGAGGCCTTTTTGGGAATGAAAAAAAAAAAAAAAAAAAAAAAAACCCACCATCTGCGAGCCAACCTGTTTTGACAGGCGCCTCTGCAGTAATACACCACTGCCACCCGATGGTACTACTGTTTGCTCTGCATTTACCTAGCACGTTTCATCCTAGGGTTGTGTTAACTCAACCCTCTGGCCCACATGTTTTATTCCCTTTGTCCCCTTATCCCCTCTCTTGTACCCCAGTCCCCTTTCTTGTTCCCATTTTATTTTAGTACAACACAGTTTTTTGTCAGTTTCTGTTTCGTATTTGTGACAGTTTTAAGCATTTGACTTATTAAATTTTATATTTTCTGTTCCGCACTTTCAGGTTTATAACTTTTTGATATAAACAAAATTATAAAAATAAAAAAAAAATCAAAAAAACAAAAAAAGAGAGGATCCGGATAAAATTTTTGGGAGGGTTGTGAAACCACATGCCTTCATCCTATCACCCTACCTACTTGCAATAATGCATGGTTGAGTGTTTGACCAATGTTTTTCACATGTCCTGTCGAATTATTTTTCCTTTTTAAAAATTGAATTGATTTTACATAACATATACCCACCAACAAAATATATTGAACTGAAATAAACCTACAAAGAAAAAGAAAATAAGAATTGGATTGAGAAATGTGATCTCAAACCTATGATTTGTAGAACATGTATTGTTGGGAGAAATGACCATGGCATTAATGTTTTTTTATATAATCAAGAGTGAGAAATGAGTATCACATTAACGTCGGTAGCATTTTATTAGGAAAAAAAAAGTTAACAACAACAACCTCAATGGCATTTTGTAAAACAAGAACAAGTATACACACAACACCTCAAACTCTCAAAGTTGAAAGTTTAAAGGGCATCAAACATTACACAATAGATATTAATGTTTACGGGAAGGTTTTAAGAGCATATTGTTGTTTGTATACAATGATGCTAATGAAATTGAAATGACACTCAATACTAGTTATGGTAAGGATTTCAACCTTGGCTATTACTAGTTATTCTTACTAAAAGCATAGTTGCATTATAAATTAAGAGAATAAGAATACTTTAAACTTTAAAAAGTTTGGAAGTTTGATTATCATAAATTGGTGGTTAAGGATGTCACACATTTTATGAAATATTATATGGCACTATCAAAATAGTTGAGTATGCACATACAAGAACTTCAATACTTGAATTCTTAAAATAAGTATTCTTAAAATTCTGATAGATCAAAGTTGGATGATTTATGTTTTGTCAACAAGTATGAATGTCATTACTTGAGACATAATTCATCAACAAGAGTTATCATGCATTGATCTATTTAGTATTTGGATAAGGGATGTTAAACAATTATTATAATAAAATACATGGTATGTTTAATTTATAATATATTGTATCCCATATTTGTATGTTTAATCCATGAATAAATATTATTCTAAATTGTCCGTTGTTAGTTAATAATATGAGAATATTATTAAATCAAGACAAATATGAAGGTTGTATAATATGATTAAAGTATATTGATGCGTATCATGCCATTTCAGATGATATTCAATGATACTGAATATAGGACTTATCCCAACTACATGATGTTACTTTATGGATCTTGTCATTAAGTAAATCATAAGAAGTTATCCTCAGACTTGAGATGCAAGATAAGTGTCATGAATGTAGTACATTTTTGTGGAACAACTCTACGCTATACGTAACTGGTAGTCATAAGGGTTGTTTTCGAAAGTGTTACAAAGTTTGTGGTTTTGCTTGTAGTCCAGATAGAATTTGTTCCTTCAAATTTATTTTTGGAGTTTAATACTGCTGGGCCCCTCGTAGGGTTGTCAAGATGTTGCATGGCCGTGCCCAATATCTTCCCTGAATATGTTCAAAAGATTTGGTAATCTTGCTCAATCATAAACAACGAGAAACGGAATGGTTAATTAAGAAATGACTTTAATCCATATCCTTATTAACGTGGTATTAGAAACAAAAGGATAATAATAATGAGAAATCATTAAAAGGTTTTTCCAGGAGCCTTACTCGAAATCGTACTAGAGGCATTGGCGTGTTGCAAGACGCTAACCGATGTGATCAAACTATTAAGATATGTCCAAGTGGGATTTGTTAGTTTATGAACATAAATTAATAGTCGTGTGTTAGGATCGAACTCGAGATCATGCGATTGCACACTTTACGTATGAAGAGTAAATGAATAATTATTTATAAATGTTATATATAATTATTAATAAACACAAAACGAGTAACGACCATTAGTATTTAACGGAGAATGGCTAACGACCGTTAGACGAAGAAAAGGAAAGTAATACTTGTGAATAATTGGAAGGTCAAGAAGGTTCCGGAATCCCTAGGGGATACCAATAACCGATCGGTAAGGGGGAGTTCCACCTCCTCAATGCCTTGGACTCCAAGTTATAACTAGTATATAAACAAACCCAAGGATTCATTGTTTCCTACAACTTGTACACATAGTTCTTGGTGTTTTTCTCTCCTTCTTTTCTTGTTCATCTAAATCGATCCATAAACCTTTTATAAAGGGATTCGATTTTTGTAAAGCTCAAAATAGTTTTGTGTTTAAATTACTTGCATAATCTTTTACTTGAATTAGTACGTGTGTACAAGAACGTGATGCAATCACACTATTGATTGTATCTTGGATTGAATAACAAAAAGGCAAGGGGTTATTCTTACAATCCACATAAAGCCTAATTAGGGTTCTTGAATTGAAGATTCAATTGATTCTTGTTCGGGCTAGAATCACAAAGGTATGTTTACTATTTATTATTGATTAATTAATTACATGTTATATGATCTTGTTATAACGCTTTCGCATGTGTTTACTTGATGTTAATTGTTTATATTTATGCATGTCATGTTATATATAAGCGAAATGTGAGTTTTGATAAGATGAATGAAGAGGTAATAGGGAAAGAGTGAAACAGTGGCAAACTATTACATGATACGTGGGTTTTGTTTTTAAGGCTCTATAGTAATTTAGAGGCTTCAAGATAATTTTTTTGGTAAGGGTTACCCCGATAAAATGTATTAATAAAATAAATTTAAGTAAAAATTGAATGTAGCTGAAATACCAGATTAACCTTAAGCAAACGCTTGATGAACATCTATGAAAGAGTGCTTGTGACATACCATAAATACTAACAACTCTGTAACAACTCAAAAATTTTCACATTAATATATATTCATAACATAAACATTTTCTCCCAAAATCACGTACAGTTTTGAACATTAAATATAACCGTTAGGTTATCCTGCGCGTAACGAAAACCGACTCTGAACATTTTTATCACATTAGATTCATTTTTAGTTCACTTATAATCATTATATGAAATTTTAAAAATTAATTTCAAATGTTACCAAATTGACCACGTGTTTTACAAATCTAAACTTGCGTTTTAAGCATTTTTATTTATACGCAAACTTAACCTATACCTGCACCGCGTTTTCTAAGACATATAAATACTTTTACATTTTTGAAAAAGTCAGCTTATTTCCCTGCCCCTTTGAACATAAAATCAACACTTGTTTACTTACACTAAATATTACATAATATTCTACTGATGAGAAGAAAAATGTACCGCTTTTAGGGGGTCATTTAAGCCCAAATCCGAGATTATTTGGTCAAATATCGCCCTAAATCGTTCCTTTTGTCATTTTAGATACTTTTGGAGAGAAATATGGAAAAGGAAGCATTTTGGACATTTTTGGAGCGAAAAAGTGAAGAAAACGACA
This sequence comes from Artemisia argyi, assembly GCA_030686995.1. Classification (NCBI taxonomy): domain Eukaryota; kingdom Viridiplantae; phylum Streptophyta; class Magnoliopsida; order Asterales; family Asteraceae; genus Artemisia; species Artemisia argyi. The sequence goes on along the minus strand of CM060695.1, from coordinate 9,653,378 downwards.
AAGTCTCAAAATTCTTGCTGGGAACAGTACCTGACGGCGTCAAGCATTGCTACATGACGGCGTCAAGCTTGTCAAAAGAGGTGGATATGGAAAATATACATGACGACCCATAACTATTTCAAGGCTATTTGGCCTGACGGCGTCACCAAGGCCGTTAGGGTCAAAATACACATGACGGCCTAGAGCTAAATTACAACATGACGGCATCAGAAGTGGATCTAGGCGATACGAATTTTATTTTGGCAGCGAGTTGATGGTGTCACAAGCTATAACGTGACACCGTTAGGATGCAAAATCTATATATACTTTTCTAATTTTCATTCATTAAGGGTGGAACATTAAGGTAAATTAGTAGGAACGAATTTTTAGTGTTTTTCAAGGGTTCAATCCCCTTGATTCATCCATGTTCAATTGAAGATAAGTTTTCCAATAATCATTCAATATGTCTATGTGTTGTTTGATTCTATCTTATGCTTGTCTTCTTTTTAACAATCTAGGCTAGGTTTTCTTCGTGTTTGTTTAGATGTAATGAAACCTAGATGTTGATTATTGGTTGATTGTTTGTTTATATTGGTTGTGGATGAATGATTTCGATGTTAGGCTTAAGAAAACTCGCAGACTTCCAATTGGTAACTTGCTTGAACGTCTTAAGAAACATGATCGGAGGTGTACTACGATTTATTGGTTATATTTAATGCATAAGTAACTACTAATGATGTGGAAAACTAGAGGGGGGGGGGTTGAATAGTTTTACGTCAATTTTTAATTTTATAGAGACTTTGTTTAGAAAAACTTCGATTCTAGTTTTATATGAGATTAATATTTAAACACTTATATGTACTAATATTTGTGAAAGTAAAGTATGGCAATATAAGTAAGTAAGTAAAGAGAGAGAGATGGAAAGATTGCACCACAAGATAAAGGATTTATAGTGGTTCGGCTACGAAGCACCTCTTCGCCCTACTCCACTCCTCGAGCACCAAACTCAAGAGTTTTCTTCACTATGTCAACAAGCTCCCTTATGGCGGAGAAAACCTTACGCAACTTTTGCTTATACCAATTAACGACACTAAGCTAGATGTCGAGTCCTAATAGTAGCTAGAACCAATCTCACACCACTAGTCACTACACACCTTCTTCACAACTTATACACACCACTACTACTACACAACTTCTCACAACTTCACTACTTCTTCTTCACAACACTACTACTTATTCACTACTTCTAATCACAACTACTAACACACCTAGATCTACCTATTACACAACTTCTACACCTTTACAAATAATTTACACAACAACTAACAATATACACAAATCTACAATACTTCTTAACAAGATGTTGGAGGAGTATTCTTCTCTTGCACTTTGAATGATGAGTGATTGGATCACTTTAAACAAGAACTAATAAGTTTATGATCAAAGGTTTAGGAAGATGATTTGAGAGGATTTGGACAGAAAGTTTTAGTGCAAAAGGTGAGGTAAAATTACAGATTTGAACCAGTATTTATAGGCAAAAATTTCTGACACAGGAGCGTGTGCCGGCCCCTTTAAAATTAAGGGGGCCGCCCACCTGTAACGGCCTGAAGCTTTTGTCTTTTCTGGGGAAAGTTTATTTGGTGTAGATTTAACTGATTTTGGTTAAAAATTTGAATTAATATATTTATTATAAATTAAACATTTTCCTTTAATTACCAAAAGTGTTTTTCTAAATATATAAAATGTTTATACCATTTTATATAATTTGTAATTATTAAATAAACTTTCCTTTGATCATAAAATGTATTAGTCAATTGTTTATTCATACCTTAAGTGATTTAGTTGGATGTAATGATATTTTGTCACTAAATACTTGTTTACGTAATGATTTTACATTTAATGATTTTACATTTTGTGATCGTCAAAACATACGGATATCGAGAAATATTAATAACTTTTTTACGCATTATTTATATCAACAATCTCCCCCTTTTTGATGATTACAAAATCTAAACTCATTAAATCAAACACTATTATATACGCAAGTATTTAGTGAGTTTATATCACTTCTCCCCCTTTTTGTGAACATCAAAAAGGTTATCCCGATGTTGGATGAGCTCCCCCTTGATGTGTACTCCCCCTCATTTTAAGGTTATAAGACAAATCGAGATATGAAATGCTTGCAAAAATATTTAGAATACACAATATATATGAAGCATGAAAACAATATATAACAAGAGAACTCATAAAAGTCCATAAAATAAATCTCAACAAGCATTCATTATTTATTAAAATAGATTATGTTGAAAACATAATCATTGTTACATAAGCATACATATATGCTTTTCTTAGCAAACTACAATAGATAATATTAGGTTGCCAACTTGAGGTCTCTAGGACTTGCTTGGAGATTGGAAGCATGGTGGATGAGTTTAGTGGAGATAGATCTTTGTGGGAATTTTGTTTGGAGAGTTTGGAGTGGTTGATGGAGGTGAGTTTGGAGCGGAAGGGTTGGATTGTTGTGTTTGTGATGGTGGTGGAGAAGACCTTGTGAGGAGATACTCAATCCAAGTGAAGTGCTCATTGAGAGCAATGGTTTGTTTTTGGAGAAAAATGCAACAAGGACAATTGTTAACATGATTCTCAAGTTGGACAATGTTGTTGGATGGTGAGGATGGAGTGGTGGAAGGTTGTTGAACCAAATTGCGTTGAGCAAGATGTAAGGTAAGGAGAGCACTAAGCTCATGAGCTTCTTTGAGCTCCTCAACAAACTTTTTATGTTCGGAGGAAGGTGATGATGGTGGAGTTGGAGTATGGTTGGGGATTGAGGCTTGAACATGTAACATAGGATTCATGTATTGATGAGAGGGATGGATGTTGTTTTGGGATTGAGTATTGTCCTCAAAAGGATCATTTGGAAGAATTGAGTGAGATGGATGTGCAGTATTGTTGGTGAGTGAGATAGTGAAGTTGTCATATGGAGGTAAAATGAAGGTTTCATTTGGGTGATGTGGATGTTTAGTTGTTGGTTGGTTGGAGACAACATCATTGATAGATGAGAATTTTTGACATGTATCAAGTTTTCGTCTCCACGTTGGTTTGACGGTGATCCTTGCACCTCTTGAAGGCTTGGATCTTGGGTGATTGGGGGATGACATGATGGATTGAGTGATGATTAATGATGAATGAGGGTATTTATAGTGTGATGATTTGGTATTTATGGAAGGATAATATGTGGTGGATTTGATAGACAAAATATGTTTGTGAATTTAGGGAAGTGGGGAATCAAAATAGGGTGAAATGAGCTAAAAAGCAAAAAGCAAACAGGAAGCCTCGACCATCAGGTGGCCGGCCCCCTTAATTATTGGCCGGCCCCTTCAATTTTAAAGGGGCCGCCCTTTATAATTATGGGGGCTGCCCAGGGCCTGGTTCCCAGATTGCCAGAAATGGTTTTTGGCAGAGATTTTTCCAGAAAGATGTTTGTTTTGAGGTTTGGTTTTGGGCAAATCCATCTCTTTAGGCAACTAATCAAGTATTATCTTAATGAAGTATGCATGGAAAGTATACATGTAGGCAACTAAGCATATAATATAATTTCATGCAAAGACAATAATGTAAATGAACAAACAAGCAAGTCATGTATCCTAAGGCAACTAACTTAGTGTAAGGCAACTAGTGAGTGAGAGACTAATGATGGAACAAATATGACTAAGTGATTCTTGACATTGTTCTAGTGTGTGCCTATATGCAACAAATGCGGAGATGCGATTGCTTCGACTCCTAATACAAAGAAATAAATATATCCTAAGAAGCAATCCAAAATCTCCTTGATTCAATTTGCTTTACCCATGATTACCAAGGATATATATTGGATTATATATTTTGACAATTCATGTGAAATTTTATGCATGATTTTAAAAGAAAGTTTTTAGCATTATTCAACAATGCAAAAAGGAAAAGAAATGATTTTCATGTGTTTCCTAGAAGTGAGAATTGTTTTGAAGTGAATTGAGGTTTTCCTTTGAAAGTAAAACCAAAATATCTCAATTCTTGATTTTGTGCAAAATAGAATCCTAGACTCAGAATAGTGGAGAAAATAAGAGAGGATTAAAAGACTGAAGCTCAGATGGCCGGCCCCCTTAAAGTGAGGCCGGTCCCCTTAATTTTAAGGGGGCCGCCCTTATAACTTTAAGGGGTCCGCCCATCTGATGAAATTTTTTCCCAGAACATTTAAATTTTAGAAAGTTTCAAACATTTAAGAAAATTTAATCAATTTGTTCCATCATTCCTAATCCTAAACGCAAGTGGTTAAATAATTCACGCTTAAGGGGCTTAGTAAATATGTCAGCAACATTATCTTCCGAAGCTACCTTTTCTATTGTTATGTTTCCTTTTTGTACATTATCCCTAAGAAAGTGATGACGTATTTCTATATGTTTAGTCCTAGAGTGTTGAACGGGATTCTTACTTAAATCTATGGCTCATTTATTATCACACATTATAGGAATATTTTCTAACCTAACGCCACAGTCTACGAGAGCTTGTTTCATCCATAGTGCTTGTTGACATGCCTTTCCAGCGCTTACATATTCAGCTTCGTTGGTCGAAATAGCAAGAGCGGTTTGCTTCTTGGAAAACCAAGACGTTAGGCAACATCCCATAAACGTGCAAATGCCACTAGTGCTTTTTCGATCCACGTAGTCTCCCGCATGATCCGAATCCGTATAGACAATAGTTTCTATGCCGGATCCCTTAGGATACCATAATCCTAAGTGTATAGTGCCTTTAATGTATCGGAAGATACACTTAACCGCTTCTAGGTGAGAAGTTTTGGGATCCTCTTGAAAGCGGGCACAAAGGCAAACACTAAACATGATATCGGGTCTACTTGCCGTTAAGTATAGTAAACTACCTATCATTCCTCTATACTTAGTGTTATCTACGGACTCACCTTCTTCATATCTTGTGAGTTTCACTTCCGTAGACATAGGTGTCTTAAGGGGTTTTGAGTCTTCTAGGCCAAATTTCTTAAGCATTTCCTTAATGTATTTTGATTGGTTAAAAAATATTCCATCTTTTAGTTGTTTTATTTGTAATCCTAGAAAGGAGTTTAGTTCACCCATCATGCTCATCTCAAACTCATCATGCATGATTTTGGCAAATTCATCACACATATCCTGACAAGTCGATCCAAATACAATGTCATCGACATATATTTGAAAATGATGATATTTAGGTCACTTCTTTTAGTGAAGAGAGTGTTATCTACCATTCCTATAGAATAATTATGCTTAACTAGGAAAGCTTTCAGTTTATCATACCAAGCCTTTGGAGCTTGTTTAAGACCATATAAAGCTTTCTTTAGTTTGTAAACATAATCAGGTTTTGCGAATTCAATGAATCCCGGAGGTTGTGCCACATAAACCTCCTCATTGATAAAACCGTTGAGGAATGCACTCTTCACATTCATTTGGTATAACTTAAAGTCTAGGGCGCAGGCATAAGCTAAAAGGATTCTAATGGATTCTAATCTAGCTACAGGGGCATAGGTTTCGTCATAATCAATTCATTCTTGTTGATTATAAACTTGGGCGACTAACCTGGCTTTATTCCTAGTTACTATTCCATTTTCATCTAATTTATTCCTAAATACCCACTTAGTTCCTATTATGGTCACATTCCTAGGATTTGAGACTAGTTCCCAAACATCATTTGTTTTGAATTGATTTAATTCTTCTTGCATAGCCATAATCTAACTTTCATCCTTTAAGGCTTCATTTATATTCTTAGGCTCTATTGTTGACACAAAACAAAAGAAGTTATTTTTATCTTGAGCTTGTGATCTAAGTGTTCTTTGATTTAGGTGACCTATAATGTTATCTAATGGATGTGACTTTGATTCCTTAACATTTATAATTTCATTTTCTTCTAAAGTTTCTACTTCAAGATCATTACCTAAGGGTTTAGCTTTACTAACCTCAATAGCTTCTTCCTCTATTACATCATCATCTTCTAAGGGTAATGTTTTAGGTAGTGGAGGAGTTTCATCAAAAGTTACATTTAGGGATTCTTCTACTTTCATGGCATGTTTATTTAGAATTATATATGCTTTACTATTTTGTGAATATCCTAGAAAAACTCCTTCATAAACCTTAGGGTCAAACTTAGTGAGATAGTCTTTTGTATTAAGGATGAAACATTTACTTCCAAATACTACAAAATAGCCTATATTAGGTTTTCTACCTCTTAATAATTCATATGGAGTTTTTCCTAAAATTCGTCTAATGGAAACTCTATTAAGTATATATGTTGATGTATCTACGGCGTGGCACCAAAATTTTTGTGGGATAGATTGTTCATTTAACATTGTTCTACACATTTCTTGTAGAGACCTATTTTTCTTTCTACTACCCCATTTGATTAAGGAGTACGAGGAGCGGAAAAGTTGTAAGATATTCCATTTTCATCACAAAATTTTCCGAATTGTACTTCGTTATCAAATTCCCTACCATGGTCCGTCCTAATTGAAACTATAGAGCATCCTAACTTATTTTGTATCATTTTGTTAAATATCTATAATTTTTCAAAGGCTTCGGTTTTATCACTTAAGAACCTAGTCCACGTGTATCGTGAATAATCATCTACTATAACTATGGTGTAACGATTGCCACCGTAGCTCCGCACAGCGGATGGACCAAAAAGGTCCATGTGAAGTAATTCTAAGCATCTAGTAGTGGATAACATATTTTTAGCTTTGTGACTAGCATGTGCTTGTTTTCCAATTTTGCAAGCATCACAAAAATGTTGATCATATCTTAAATTAGGCAAGTTTCTAACTAGTTCCTTAGAGGCTAAAGATTATATTTGTTGCATGTTTGCGTGACCTAATCTCCTAGGCCACAAAGTGGAGTTTTCATCTATAGTGGCTAGGCATATCCTATCCTCCGGTTTGTCTCCTAATTTCATAACATATATACCTCCTTTCCTAATTCCTCTACCTATGACTTTCTCATCCTTAATTATTTTACTATCTTTGTCGGTAAAGGTAACCCTACACTTATTATCACATATTTGACCTATACTAAGCAAGTTGTAAGTTAGATTATCTACATGTTCAACATTTTCAAAAGTTAGAGAGTCTTGAGAGATCGTACCTTTGCCTATGATTTTTCCACGACAATCACTACCAAAAACAACGTTACCTCCATTATATGCCTTATATGTAGAAAATAGTTTGCGATACCCCGTCATGTGTCTTGAGCATCCACTATCCTTTATCCATTCACTGGGCTCCAAATCTACTCCTAGACATATTTCATTAGGTGCTTGAGCTACGAAACATTTGTGCTTCATTGTTTCGTCTTCGTTACTAGATTTTCTTCTTCGGGTGGTTTTCCTTTTGTCTTGTGCTTTTAGTCACTTTTCAATAATGTTCTCGAACTCTTTAACGACCTTTGCATATTCTTCATCTTCACTTTCGGAACTATAATAGTCATCATCATTAAGTTCCTTTTCGATCGTTGACTTTACACATACTTCTTGTTTGCTCTTGGTATGACTCATGGGGTTTTTGCCATCATTACCTTTACACACAAAATTTGAACTAGTAGCACTTGTACTCATTTCAACTAAATACTTATCTACTATACTTTCATTTTCAACTATAAAATTTTCTTTGGCTTGACATTTCTCTTGATGAAAATTTAAAAGACTTTTCCACATATCATTTGCCGTTTGACAAAAAAATATTCTTTCATATTCAATACTTGGTAAAGCTTTGTATATAATCATTTTAGCTATATTATTTTTATCAAGCACTACATTGAAATAATTATCGTGTTTTTCAAAAATAGTTTTTGTTGGTTGAAAATTACCAATTGAAATGACATGCCAAATATCATAATCTATTAATTTCACATAACTTTCGAATTGATTTTTTCATTCAAGAAAACTTGTATTTTCAAAATATGGTGGTTTAAATGTCATGTTCCATTCTAAATATTTTTCCGATTCCATAGATCAATTTCAAGTTTTTAAATACAATTTATTTTAAATAATCTTGTTTAACGTAGCTCTGATGCAAATTGTGGAAAACTAGAAAGGGGGGGTTGAATAGTTTTACGTCAATTTTTAATTTTATAGAGACTTTGTTTACAAAAACTTCGATTCTAGTTTTAGATGAGATTAATATTTAAACACTTATATGTACTAATATTTGTGAAAGTAAACTATGACAATATAAGTAAGTAAGTAAAGAGATAGAGATGGAAAGATCGCACCACAAGACAAAGGATTTATAGTGGTTCAGCTACGAAGCACCTCTTCGCCCTACTCCACTCCCCGAGCACCTAACTCAAGAGTTTTCTTCACTATGTCAACAAGCTCCCTTATGGCAGAGAAAACCTTACACAACTTTTGCTTATACCAATTAACGACACTAAGCTAGATGTCGAGTCCTAATAGTAGCTAGAACCAATCTCACACCACTAGTCACTACACACCTTCTTCACAACTTATACACACCACTACTACTACACAACTTCTCACACCTTCACTACTTCTTCTTCACAACACTACTACTTCTTCACTACTTCTAATCACAACTACTAACACACCTAGATATACCTATTACACAACTTCTACACCTTTACAAATAATTTACACAACAACTAACAATATACACAAATCTACAATACTTCTTAACAAGATGTTAGAAGAGTATTCTTTTCTTGCACTTTGAAGGATGAGGGATTGGATCACTTTAAACAAGAACTAATAAGTTTATGATCAAAGGTTTAGGAAGATGATTTGAGAGGATTTAGACAGAAAGTTTTAGTGCAAAATGTGAGGTAAAATTATAGATTTGAACCAGTATTTATAGGCAAAAGTTTCTGACACAGGAGCGTGTGTCGGCCCCCTTAATTCATGGCCGGCCCCCTTAAAATTAAGGGGGCCGCCCACCTGTAACGGCTTGAAGCTTTTGTCTTTTTCTGGAGAAAGTTTATTTGGTGTAGGTTTAACTGATTTTGGTTAAAAATTTGAATTCATATATTTATTATAAATTAAACATTTTCCTTTAATTACCAAAAGTGTTTTTCTAAATATATAAAATGTTTATACCATTTTATATAATTTGTAATTATTAAATAAACCTTCCTTTGATCATAAAATGTATTAGGCAATTGTTTATTCATACCTTAAGTGATTTAGTTGGATGTAATGATATTTTGTCACTAAATACTTGTTTAAGTAATGATTTTACATTTAATGATTTTACATTTTGTGATCGTCAAAACATAGGGATATTGAGAAATATTAATAATGTTTTTATGCATTATTTATATCAACAAATGATATTACGTTAGGAGCTAATAGTCGGCTCGACATCGAATGAAGTAGAAGCTTATAGAGTTAGGGAAGATCGTACACAGCCTACGACTAGTATTAAGGAATATAACCCGTCATCCATGCAATTGTAACAAGCTAATCAACTGGTAAAAGATATCTAGGGAGTAGTGAAATCTAAGTAAACACATTTTCTCTTATTATTGTTTCCACCACATTTATCTTAGTTTTATTTCATTTTATTTTGTTTTATTTGAATTTGTAATTATTTTTGTTAGTTGACTAGCAACTAATTCCGCCCAATCTTCCAAAACCTAGATTTTTACTTGCTTTCCTTTAAAATATAAAATACAAAAAGAATCATCTCTCACCTTTAGACCTAGTTTAGTAGAGTTTTAATCCTAGCGAACACTATTCCTAGAGTTGAACGATCAATCCCCCGGTACTTGTCACTATACTATACTACAACGATCAGGTACACTGCCTGGTGGGGATTGCAAGCTTCTCAAGATCCCTTGAGAGGTAAAACCTGTTGCGAGGGCGCAATCCCACGTATCAAGTTTTTGGCGCCGCAACTCGGGGAATAGTTATTGTCTAGGTTAAATTTTCTTTTTATTAGGTCTACTTGCCTGATTCCTTTCTAGTGAGATATTTTTTATTTTTATAGGTTTTCTTTAGTCTATCTTATTTCTCTGTTTCCTTTGTTCGTAAACTATCTCGATGGATAACAATAGCATTGATCATTTGATTCCTGTTATTCATGTTTTTCGTCATAGAATTTTCCAACCACCCGTCCCAATCCCTATAGTGGAAAATGAGAACCCACCTAACCTCTCACCTGACCACACTTTGGTAATAATTCTGAAATGGAGGAGTCTGACCATGATGACGACCGTAGGATTAGTCCTTTTTGTTGTACGGACTCTGATGAGGACCTAGCTGATGGTGATGTAATCAATGATGATAGGATGGATGATGATATGAGCCCTCTTAAGCATGTTGATCTTAGAACTAGAGTTGAAAAAGATAGCTTCTTTAACATGCAATTCCCTTGTAAGATTGGATTTAGGAGCTTTGATGCATACCTTAACTCATCTTTGCCTATGAACATAATCTCACGTGCCAACTATAATAAAATCATGGTAAAAGAGTTAGCATATCAGGGAAGTAATAATGTCGCTAGGAATGAACCATTGCATGTGTTTGTAGGAAGTTTCATGTATTTGGTTGATTTTATTGTTATGGAGAATTTAGAAGACTTCATTGATGAGAAATTAACCTAAATCATATTTGGAGAACCCTTTAAACAGTTAACCAAACTTGATGAGAAAATTATGGATGGGTTGATTACCTTTTCGGATGGGGAAGAAGATTTTGTTTACCAAATGCCACGTTCACACCCTAGGTTTAAGGACCACTCAATTGAGGCATGCAATAGAATTCCCCCTATCAATTTGTTGAGTGAGAATGATAAAAGGAAAGGACTTAAATATCCCCATGAAAAGAACAAACGATATTATAACGGATGTTTAGAGTTAAGTGATGATTATAAGAGAGATGAAGCAACAATTAGATAGCTCACACTTGGTTATGTGAGCGTTAGTGACACTAGGTAGCCCGCGATCTTGAGTCTAGCTACAAGACTTGTAAATAAAGAAAAGCGCTTCTTGGGAGGCAACCCAAGTTTTGTGTGTTTTATTTTTTTGATTGTGTGTTTGTTGATTTTATTTGTTTCCGCATGCATGTTTTATTTTTATTGTTTGTGGATCATGTTTCAAAGTAAATTGTGAAAATGTTTTATTTTTTTTAACTTCGTCTTAATTACATATAAATGTATTTTGCAAAAGATAAGTGTAAGGTTGATCCAAATTTGTTTACAAGAACAAAATTGAACATGAACCACAACAATATTAAATGAACATGTATATTAGTAATTGTTTGAGTCAAATGCTTGTATCGAGTCATAATGATGTTTTGCAGGATTTTCCAGGAATTAAGGCATAAGTTTTTCCAGAAATTTTCCGGAAACTTAACATGAGATTTCTGCAGGTCACTTTTGACGGCGTCAGGATTAACAACTGACGGCGTCATGTGTAAAATTCTGGAAATTTTGCAAGTTTTGTTTATCTGCCGGAGTCATAAAAGTTTTTGTTAATTCTTTAGTTGTATAAACTCTAGGAAATCTGCAAACATTCATTCCACAAGCATTATATCCTTGTATTTATAGATTGCCGCCGATTTTATGCGGGGTTTGCCTTGATTGTTTTCTCAGGTTTAACTTGTTAGATTGGACAAGAGGATGATTTATATTTCTGGAGGGAAGCTTTCAACGTTCATTTTCTTGGAAGAAGATTGATGCGTGGGAATTGCACCAGGCTTTACCTCTCGAGGGATCTCGAGAAGCTTACAACCCCCACCAGGCAGTGTACCTGATCGTTGTAGTATAGTATAGTGACAAGTGCCGGGGGATTGATCGTTCAACTCAAGAATTGTGTCGCTAGGATTAGAAAACCTAAAAACTAGGTCTAGAGGTGAGGGATGATTCTTTTTGTATTTTTTTATATTTTATAAAAGCAATTAAAAATCTCGGGTATTGGAAGAGTGGGCGAAATTAGTTGCTAGTCAACTAACCCAATAACTAAGATGCAATCAAAATAAAATAACAGAAATGAAAATAAAGATAATTAAACTAGAGGTGTGAGCAATATATGGGAGAATTGTGTTTACTTAGATTTCACTACTCACTAGATATCTTTTACAGGTTAATTACTTGTTACAGTTGCGTGGATGACGGATTGTATTCCTTAATACCATTCATGGGGTGGTGTACTTACTTCCCCAATCCTATAAGCTCCTACTTCACTCCTATGTCGAGTCGGCTAAGAAGCTCCTAACATGGGATCACTAGAATTCGCTCATGCATTAAATACAACCATAAAAACCTAGTACACATCGGTTCATGTTTCTTAAGACGTTCAAGCAAGTTACACAATGGAGATCTGCCAGTTTTCTTAAGCCTAACGTTGAAATCATTCATCCATTACAACTATAAACAAGCAATCAACCTATAATCAACATCTTGGTTTCATTACATCTAAGCAAACACACAAAAAATCTAGCCTAGCATGTTAAAATCAAGACAAGCATAAGATATATTCAAACAACACATAGACATATTGAATGAATTGAAGGAAAACTTATCTCAATTGAACATGAAGGGTTTCAAGGGGTGAAAACCCTTGAAAATACTGTTACAAACGACCTAGGGTTTATTAGGTTCGGCCCTAGAATTCTCCACACAAGTTCCTCTTTTTAACGAATGAAAATTAGAAAACTATATTGATACGTGGGAATCGCACCAGGTTTTACCTCTCAAGGGATCTTGAGAAGCTTACAACCCCCACCAGGCAGTGTACCTGATCGTTGTAGTATAGTATAGTGACAAGTACCGGGGGATTGATCGTTCAGCTAGGAATAGTGTCGCTAGGATTAGAAAACCTAAATACTAGTTCTAAAGATGAGGGATGATTATTTTTGTATTTTTATATTTTTTAGAAAGCAAGTTAAAATCTCGGGTTTGAAGGATTTGGGCGGAATTAGTTGCTAGTCAACTAACCCAATACTAAAGATGCAATCAAAATAAAATATTAAAAATAATCTAATTTAACTAAGGTTGTGAGCAATGAGTGGAGAAAATGTGTTTACTTAGATTTCACTACTCCCTAGACATCTTTTACACGTTAATTACTTGTTATAGTTGCATGGATGACGGATTGTATTCCTTAATACCATTCATGGGGTGACGCACTTAACTCCCCAATTCTATGAGCTCTTATCTCCTCCTATACCATGCCCATCACAACCATAGGGATTATAAACAGTGGCTCATGCATTAAATACAACCAATAAAGACCTAGTGCATATCGGTTCATGTTTCTTAAGACGTTCAAGCATGTTACCAATTGGAGATCTGCCAGTTTTCTTAAGCCTAACATATAAATTCATTCATCCAAAACAAACTATAAACAAGTAATCAACATATAATTAACATCTAGGTTTCATTAGATCCAAGCAAACACAAGATAGATCTAGCCTAGCATGATGGAATTAAGACAAGAACAAGATATAGACAACCAACACATAGACATATTGATTGAATTAAAAGAACACTTATCTTAATTACATATGAAAGGTATCAAGGGCTTGGAACCCTTGAAAAACCTGTAAAATTCGCACCAAGTTCGTACTTAGGGTTTCTCCAAAACTTCTCTCTTTTTAATGTGAAATTAGAAAACTATATATAGGAAATAGGGTCTGACGGCGTCAAGACCAAATAGGTGACGCCGTCACCTCGCCGCCAAAATAATTCTCGGACTGCCTTGATCTACTTTTGACGCCGTCATGTGTTAGCGTTTTCTAGGCCGTCATGACTTTTACTCTTGACGCCCTACTTCGTGACGCCTTCAAATCAGTTCTGGATCGTCATGGAAATTACTCTTGACGCCGTCAGGATGTTACTCTTGACGCCGTCACCTACTGTTCCCAGCAAGGAAAATTAAGACTTTGGCGTTTTCTTCACTTTTATGCTCCAAAAACGTCCGAATTGCTTCCTTTTCCAGATTTCACTCCCAAAGCACCTAAAATCACAAAAGGAATGATTTAGGGCAATATTTGATCAAATAAATTCAAATTCCGGCTTAAATGACCCCCTAAAAGTGGTTCATTTTTCGCCTCATCATATACCCTTACACTCGAGATTTGCTTGTCCTCAAGCAAATGCGCTTTTATTCTACTCAAAATACAAGTTAGGGGTCATTTAACACTAATACAAAAGTAATTACAACAAATAATTGTTCCACTAAAGACCAATAGACAAGCACGGAGGTCATACACAAGCACCTCAAAAATAGTGTTTAGATACTCACATCTCTCGGGTGTAATAAAGTATAAATTACAATATGGAAACGAAGATATCTCTCACTACCTGTCATAGCAAAATAGATTACCATAGGCTTGTGAAAGGATCAAACCTCCACCACATGGCGTAAGCACCTAGGATAAACTATCAAAGAGGTCTTTTAAAGGGTTGTAACGTTAGGTGTAGGGATATGAAATACACGGTTTTGTTGGATAAAGGAAGTTTTACTGGTGGCGAGTTAACAATCTTGGTCAATTACATGTACAATATGGCGTTGCTAAGTCAAGACTAGACTCGACTTAAGCTAATAAGTGAAAAATAACAAAAAACATAAAATAAACATAGAATGAAAAGGGATGGTAGTCCGTATGTTTTTCTCTCTTTTTTTTTTTTTTTTTTGATTTTTTTTTCTAATACACTCTTACCCTACCATCCAAAATAATACATCATAGGGAATGGGAATTCCCCTTACACTTGAATCTTTACATACTTTACAATGAACTAATCTATTGACTCGAATTAAGATAATCAAAACACTTGGAGTACTTTTAAGATTAACGTACATATGGGGGTAATAAATGATGTTCTTCCCCATTACTCCATAACATTAGTACTTTACCCATGAGTCCCAATCGTCCCAAAACAATATGTACAAGGATATGACTCGACTTAGCAACCATGTAATCAATTAGATAGTTAACTTAGGGTTTAACAAATAACAATAATGCACTAAAAATGAGCGCATACACGGAAGGCTAAGGCGATTTGGGTGTACATTTAAGTGGGGTGTAACAAATTCTTCCTTTAAGTAAAATGCTTAAAGTTAGAAACGAAAAGATAGGCTCGGAGGGGTGTACTAGGGGTTTCGTGTACTAAAAATGAGTACAACGCTAAGGTGTGTGGGAAAAATTAGTTGACTTAATTAGTCAAGTAATTTGACTTAAATGGTAAAGTAATTATGATACGGGTTTAACACAAGGGTGATCTTAATGCCTCTTATCATGTAGTAAATCCTACTACACAAATGTAGTCTCACTAGCGGTCTCGGGATGCATCACTAACGCAAGTTCTAGAATCTAAATGCTACCGGTACACTCATAAGCACTAATAGTAAATGCTTTTCCTATCAAATCTAAAGGCGAACCTCACATATTTGGGTGGAAAATTTTTCTGAATATACGGTTATGTGCTAGTCATACAATCTCCTATCCATGAGACGCTTGCTATAGCTAAAGTTTCACTCCTAAATGTTGTAAAGAATTTTAAATTTGGCGCTAAAATTACACTAACAAGTATTTCTCATAGTTTTATTACACATCTACCATTAAACAAAACAAACTCAAGCGAAAGTGCATATGTAAGGTATCATCTTTTTACCCTCCCCTTACACTTAAGATGAACATTGTCCCCAATGTTCAAGTAAAGAATGTAAAAGTTAAAAAAGTAAAAAGAATGAAATCAAATACTCCCCTGATTCGCTCGGTATGAATAACTAGGTGGCCAGGTTAAATCTTCCTCCAAGAAAATGAACAATCAAAGCTTCCCTTCAAGAATATAAATCATCTTCTTGTCATACATAACCTGTAAAACCTGAGAAAATAGACAAAACAACCTCGCGTAAAATCGGCGGCATCCTATATAAGTTACTAAATCCTAGAAAACAGTATAAGATATAATGCTTGTGGAATGAAGTTTGCAGATTTTCTGGAGATTATAAAACTTAATAATTCACAAAAACCATAAGACTCCATTAGAAAAACAAAACCGGTAAAATTTCCAGATTTTTACACGTGACGCCGTCAAGAGTTAACTCATGACGCCGGTAGGATTGACCTGCAGAAATTCTTATGTTAAGTTTCCGGAAAATTTCTGGAAAAACTTGGTCCTACTTCCTGGAAAATCCTGCAAAACTTCATTATGACTCAATACAAGCATTTGACTCTAACAAATACGAATATACATGTTTATTTAATATTGTGGAGAATCATGATCGGTTTGTTTCTTAAAAACATATTTGGGGTTTCCCCTTACACTTATCTTTTGCAAAAATACTTTTAGGTGGAGTTAAGACTAGGCCAAAACAACAAAGTAAAGTATTTCCATATTTTAGTTTAGAAACATGATCTACCAACAATAAAAAAAAAAAAAGCATGCATACAGAAGCAAATAACAAACAAACAAAATAAAATCACACAAAACATGGGTTGCCTCCCAAGAAGCACTTTTCTTTATTTACGAGTCTTGTAGCTAGACTCAAGGTCATGGGTTACTACGTGACCTCATCCCTCGAAATGATATACCCCATGTAGTTGCGATCATTACTGTTATGGTTGTAGTGCCTTAACCTATCGATACTTGCAATCACCATTCCACCAACTTCGCTTCTCAAGTTAGCTATCCCATCTTGGCTCACACCTTCAATTGTAAAAGGCCCATACCACCAAGGACTTGGTTTATCGCGTGGTATTGTTGTTTCCAAGTGTCTCAAGAGTACCAAGTTCCCTTCCTCAAAGGGTACATGATTTTCTGCAGGTTGAGTATGTTCGAATTCGACCTGAACCTTTTTGCTTTTGCTTCTTTCATTTTTAGCCTCCTTATAGCTTTTGATCCTTGCCTCCCATGCAAGAATTTTATTCTGAACACGAATGGGTGTCGTGTCAATGTCGTTTTTGATCTTTCTCCAACTCAAATTCTCATGTCCACTTCGCGGAGTCATGGGGAAGCTAATCTTAATTTTTCCAGATTTAAGCTCAATCTTCCTACCTTTATACTTAATGACAGCCCTAGCGGTGGCGAGGAATGGTGCCCCAAGGATTATTGGCATGCATCCATCTCCTTTATCATCGATGATCATAAAAGCAACGAGGTACATGAATCCTGCGATATTAACTAATACATCTTCTGCGATTCCTAGGGGGTGTACGTACGAGTGTCCAGCGAGGGATAAGCTAACACGAGTAGGAGCTGACATTTTTGATGTTAGTTGGATGTAGATAGTTAGGGGCATAAGATTTACTTCCGATCCTTGGTCGGCGAAAGCACCAAGATATTTCAAGTCCCCGATGCTGGTTGGTATCTCAAAGTTCCCACATGCTATCTGTTTAGTAGCCACTTTTTGTACCAATAGCCTCTCGAATACTGATCCCCCAGGTAACGTATCATACTCATCTCTTAACTCTTCCTCTTTCTCAGAACCCTGTTTGGAAGGTTGGTTACGACCATCTCCCTTAATCCAATTTGTTATGGTGTTTTCGTTTATATCATGTTTCAGGTAGTAACTCAAAGGCTGGGATTCTGGCGGTTTTTCTAAGGTCTGTTTAGCAGGGGTTTCTACCTTCTCGTTATCCTTATGGACAATTGTGATGGAATTAACAAATTGGGTAGTGGGAGTGGCGCTTTCTTTCCTTAGTAGCATTCTTTCGGGGGTTCTCTGGTTGGCATACTCCTCTAATAGACTCATCATCTCATTCATTTTTTTCTGCATCTCCTCTTTTTGCTTATAGACTGCTTCCTCGAATCTAGCAAGCCGATCTGAGTGAGTTGCCATATATTCTCTCATCCTAGCTTCAAACTTCGAGCTAAGCTCCTCGGGAGGGAAACACGGTGGGGTATAGTTTTCAAAACTCTCGACATTTTCTCTAGAGGGTGACTCGGATAATGGTGCCGAAGTTGGTTTAGAGACAGAATTGACGGTAGCCCGTCTAGGACTTAAAGGTCTCCTTTGCCTCTCCTCAAAATAGTCCACTTTTGCCTCAAGTTTACATAGGAGTTCATCGGGGATTTCAGTGGTTCCCCCAGATGTTGAGACTGCATTGATAGCCGCTTTTATTGTATGATTAAACTCCCACATCTCATGATTATCAGTGGCGAGCTCCTCAATAATTGCCCAGGACTCCTCGGCATTCTTATCACGCAGTTTACCTCCCGCGGCCCTATCGATTGTGCGCTTAGTGTGATAGTCAACATGGTCGTAGAAAATCTGGACTAATAACCAAAGGTTTATACCATGATGAGGGACCTTATGGAGGAGATCCTTAAAACGGGCCCATGCTTCATAGAAAGTTTCACCCTGACGTTGTTCAAACATCAAAATGTCATTTCTAAGCATTGTAGTCTTCCCCGGTGGGAAGAATTAAGTAAGGAAGCGATTGGTGAGATTATCCCATGTAGTGATGGATCCCGTGGGTAAACGATCAAGCCATTGACTAGCTTGATCCCGTAGAGAGAATTGGAATAGGCGTAATCGGGTAGTCTCTCTAGTTGCAACACCTAGGTCTATGGAATCTACGATTTTGAGAAAGTCCTTAAGATGTTGGTTTGGATCTTCAGAACGAAGTCCGTGGAATGCACATCCGCTTTGCACCAACCGGATGGTGTCGGATCGCAAGGGGGTCACATTGGCTCCGGTGAGCTCAATGGTGTTTCGGTAGCCTTGGTGGCTAGGTCGGAAATACTCTCCTAAGGTTCAGGGCCTAAGGGGTTCTAATGGTGGGTTTTGTTGTCGTGGGATGACGGGTTCAAAGATGTTCCCATCGTCCATGATGTCGGGTGGTGAAGAGTTACGAACAAAAACACAAAGAAATAAGATAGACTAAAGAAAACCTAAAAATAAAAATAAAATCTTACTAGAAAGGAATCTAGCAAGTAGACCTAATAAAAAGAGATTCTAACCTAGACAATAACTATTCCCCAGGCAGCGGCGCCAAAAACTTGATACGTGGGAATCGCACCAGGTTTTACCTCTCAAGGGATCTTGAGAAGCTTACAACCCCCACCAGGCAGTGTACTTGATCGTTGTAGTATAGTATAGTGACAAGTACCGGGGGATTGATCGTTCAGCTAGGAATAGTGTCGCTAGGATTAGAAAACCTAAATACTAGTTCTAAAGATGAGGGATGATTATTTTTGTATTTTTATATTTTTTAGAAAGCAAGTTAAAATCTCGGGTTTGAAGGATTTGGACGGAATTACTTGCTAGTCAACTAACCCAATACTAAAGATGCAATCAAAATAAAATACTAAAAATGAAAATAAGCTAAATTAACTAAGGTTGTGAGCAATGAGTGGAGAAAATGTGTTTACTTAGATTTCACTACTCCCTAGACATCTTTTACACGTTAATTACTTGTTATAGTTGCATGGATGACGGATTGTATTCCTTAATACCATTCATGGGGTGACGCACTTAACTCCCTAATTCTATGATCTCTTATCTCCTCCTATACCATGCCCAGCACAACCATAGGGATTATAAACAGTGGCTCATGCATTAAATACAACCAATAAAGACCTAGTGCATATCGGTTCATGTTTCTTAAGACGTTCAAGCATGTTACCAATTGGAGATCTGCCAGTTTTCTTAAGCCTAACATATAAATTCATTCATCCAAAACAAACTATAAACAAGTAATCAACATATAATTAACATCTAGGTTTCATTACATCCAAGCAAACACAAGATAGATCTAGCCTAGCATGATGGAATTAAGACAAGAACAAGATATAGACAACCAACACATAGACATATTGATTGAATTAAAAGAACACTTATCTTAATTACATATGAAAGGTATCAAGGGCTTGGAACCCTTGAAAAACCTATAAAATTCGCACCAAGTTCGTACTTAGGGTTTCTCCAAAACTTCTCTCTTTTTAATGTGAAAATTAGAAAACTATATATAGGAAATAGGGTCTGATGGCGTCAACACCAAATAGGTGACGCCATTACCTCGCCGCCAAAATAATTCTCGGACTGCCTTGATCTACTTTTGACGCCGTCATGTGTTAGCGTTTTCTAGGCCGTCATGACTTTTACTCTTGACGCCCTACTTCGTGACGCCTTCAAATCAGTTTTGGATCGTCATGGAAATTACTCTTGACGCCGTCAGGATGTTACTCTTGACGCCGTCACCTACTGTTCCCAGCAAGGAAAATTAATACTTTGGCGTTTTCTTCACTTTTATGCTCCAAAAACGTCCGAATTGCTTCCATTTCCAGATTTCACTCCCAAAGTACCTAAAATCACAAAAGGAACGATTTAGGGCAATATTTGATCAAATAAATTCAAATTCCGGCTTAAATGACCCCCTAAAAGTGGTTCATTTTTCGCCTCATCATATATATAGATTTTGTGAGGTGACGGCGTCAAGAGGAAAAATCTGACGCCGTCATCTCGTCGCCAATAAAGTTCTCGGACTGCCTAGATCCAAAGCTGACGCCGTCATGTGTAATCTTGTTTCAGGCCGTCACCAAATTTACTCTTGACGCCCTTGGTTTGACGCCGTCACGTTTCTACTGGACCGTCACCAACTTGTGCTCTTGACGCCGTCAGGTACTGTTCCCAGCAAGGAAAATTAAGACTTTGCCATTTTCATCACTTTTATGCTCCAAAAACGTCTAAAATGCTTCCTTTTCCAAAATTCACTCCCAAAGTACCTAAAATTACAAAAGGAACGATTTAGGGCAATATTTGATCAAATAAATTCCAATTCCGGCTTAAATGACCCCCTAAAAATGGTTCATTTTTCGCCTCATCAAAGATATAACCTTGTTGACACATTATCCACACCGAACAAATCAGGGGAGTATTTGTTTTCATTCTTTTACCTGCATTACTTTTACATCCTTTAATTGAACATTGGGGACAATGTTCATCCTAAGTGTAAGGGGAGGGTAAATGATGATACCTTTGAGAATACAATTGCACTTGAGTTTGATTTGTTTGATAGTATGTGTATAATAAAATTAAGAGAAATACTTGTTAGGGCAATTTTAGCGCCAAATTTAAATTTTTTTACAACATTAAGGAGTGAAGCTTTAGCCTTAACAAGCGTCTCATGGATAGGAATTGTATGACTAGCACAAAAACCGTACCAAACAAAAAATTTTCCACCCAAATATGTGAGGTTCGCCTTTAGATTTGATAGGAAAAGCATTCATTATTAGTGCTTACGAGTGTACCGGTAGCATTTAGATTCTAGAACTTGCGTTAGTGATGCATCCCTAGACCGCTAGTGAGACTACATTCGTGTAGATAGGATTTACTAGATGATAAGAGGCATTAGGATCACCCTTGTGTTAAACCCGTACCATAATTACTTTACCATTTAAGTCATATTACTTGACTAGTAGAGTCAATTAATTTTTCCCACACCTTAGCGTTGTACTCATTTTTAGGACACGATACCCCTAGTACACCCCTCCGAGCCTATCTCTTTCGTTTCTAACTTTAAGCATCTTACTTAAAGGTAGAATTTGTTAACAATCCACCTAAATGTACACCCAAATCGCCTTAGCCTTCCTTGTATGCACTCATCTTTAGTGCATTATTGTTACATGTTTAAACCCTTAGTTAATTGTCTAATTGATTACATGGTTGCTAAGTCGAGTCATATCTTGTACATATTGTTTTGGGACGATCGGGACTCATGGGTAAAGGACTAGTGTAATGGAGTAATGGGGAAGAACATCAATTATTACCCCCATATGTACGTTAATCTTAAAAAGTACTCCAAGTGTTTTGATTATCTTAATTCGAGTCATTATAATAGTTGATTGTAAAGTATGTAAAAATTCAAGTGTAGGGAGGAAACGAGCTCCTTTTGATGTATTATTTTGGATGGTAGAGTAAAAGTGTATGCAAAAAAAAAATCGAAAAAAAAGAGAAAAAAAAAGAGAAAAACATACGGACTACCATCCTGTTTCCTTCTATGTTATTTTATGTTTTTATTAGATTTCCATTTGCTTAAGTCGTGTCGAGTCTTGGCTTAGCAACGCCACATTGTCCATGTAATTAACCAAGATGATTAACTCGCCACCAGTAAATATTGCCTTTATCCAACAAACTCGTGTTTATCATATCCCTACACCTAACGTTATAACCCTTTTAAAAGACCTATTTGATAGTTTATCCTAGGTACTTACGCCAAGTGGTGGAGGTTTGATCCTTTCCCAAGCTTATGGTAATCTATTTGCTATGACAGGTAGTGAGAGATATTTTCCATTTCCATATTGTGATATATACCTTATTACACCCGAGAGATGTGAGTATCTAAACACTATTTGTGAGGTGCTAGTGTATAATTTTCGTGTTTGTTTTTGGTTGAAGTGGAACGATTATTTGTTGTAATTACTTTTATATTAGTGTTAAATGACTCCTAACTTGTATTTTGATTAGAATAAAAGCGCATTCGCTTGAGAACAAGCAAATCTCAAGTGTAATGGTATTTGATGAGACGAAAAGTGTACCGCTTTTAGGGGGTCATTTAAGCCCAAATCCGAGATTATTTGATCAAATATCGCCCTAAATCGTTTCTTTTGTCATTTTAGATACTTTTGGAGAGAAATCTGGAAAAGAAAGCATTTTGGACGTTTTTGGAGCGAAAAAGTGAAGAAAACGACAAAGTCTCAAAATTCTTGCTGGGAACAGTACCTGACAGCGTCAAGCATTGCTACATGACGGCGTCAAGCTTGGCAAAAGAGGTGGATATGGAAAATACACATGACGGCCCAGAACTATTTCAAGGCTATTTGGCCTGACTGCGTCACCAAGGCCGTCAGGGTCAAAATACACGTGACGGCCCAGAGCTAAATTACAACATGACGGCGTCAGAAGTGGATCTAGGCAATACAAATTTTATTTTGGCGGCGAGTTGACGGCGTCACAAGCTGTGGAAAACTAGAAGGGGGGGTTGAATAGTTTTGCGTCTTTTTCGTTTAATAAGAATTTGCTTTTTAAAGAATTGATGGTAATTGTTAAAAACCTTTGAAGCTAAAGTATAGATACAAACTAATTCACATATATCATATATACACTACTTATTTAAAGTGTTGAATAGAAATTATAATTTCATATATCTCACTTAATTACAAGTTGGTACTAATATAGATATATGTGTCTTAGTAATTGTTTATACTTATATTTTACTAAAGTATAATTAATGTTTTAAATGGAACCTAGTTTGATCTTTATGTAAAATCAATATATGCACAACACACAATATTAACAATATATGAAAAGCTAGTAAGTAAGCAAGCAAAGAGTGAGAGATGGAAAGATCAAACCGAGAGACAAAGGATTTATAGTGGTTCGGCTACAAGGACACCTTTCTTGCCCTACTCCACTCCCCGAGCACCGAACTCGAGAGTTATCTTCACTAAGTCAATAACCTCCCTTATGGCGGAGAAAACCGTACACACCAAAAGCTTACACCAATTAACGACACAAAGCAAGATGTCGAGTTCTAATCGTAGCTAGAACCAATCTCACACCAAATATCACACCACTTCTTCTTCACACCTTTGCACTACTTCAACACTTCTTCACACCACAAGTATCTTCACACCTTCAAGGCACTAATGTCTTGACACCTTCAAGTCACTAATGTCTTCACACCTTTAAGGCACTAATGTCTTGACACCTTCAAGTCACTAATGTCTTCACACCTTTAAGCCACTAATGTCTTGACACCTTCAAGTCACTAATGTCTTCACACCTTCAAGCCACTAATGTCTTCACACCTTCAAGCCACTAAAGTCTTCACAACTTGAATCTACTAATGTCTTCTAGTCTTCTTCACTTGGAACCCTCAATATCTTCACAACAAGTCCCTATTGCTACAATCTTCTATCACCAATACTATCTAACCCTTCTTCTTCACTTCAAGTTCCACTTTACACTTACAACAATTCTAGATTCTTCAACTAAATCTAGCTAACTAATACATACACCTTATTCACCAAAGAATGAAAGATTTACAAGAAAATATCAACAAGCAACTTAGATAGCAAGATGATACTAAGTTGTAATACTTCTAATAGAAGTATTCTTCTCTTTGCACTTTGAATGTTGAGGCTTGAATCACTTTGAAACAAAGATCAAAGTATATAAGATCAAAGGATTTTTAGATAAAGGAAATGGATGTTTAGATCAGAAAGTTTCTAGTGCAAAAAGGTGAGAAAAATATGTGGAATGATCCAATATTTATAGGGCCAGAAAATACTGTTCGGGAGCGTGCCGGTCCCCTTAATTATAGGCCGGTCCCCTTAATGATTAAGGGGGCCGCCTAGTAAAATTAAGGGGGCCGCCCTCCTGAACGTTTGAAAAGTTTTTCTGGATAAAATTTGCCCTTTTTGGTTGGAAATTTGAAATCACATTTTTGTGGTTTAATAAAGCTATACCAAAAATGATTTACAAATATGTATAAAATGTTAAAAACATTTTATAAAATGTTATGTTCTTAAGACAAGATTTCCTTTGATCTTATAATGCACTAATCACTTTGTTTATTCATACCTTAAGTGATTAGATGGTGAAAGTGAGTATTTACTACTAAATACTTGTTTACGTCATAACCTTTGGTTTGATGAGTTTTTGTTTTGTGATTATCAAAACATAGAGATATCGAAAGATATGAATAACGTTTTTAGTCATTTATTTATATCAACACAAGCTATAACGTGACGCCGTTAGGATGCAAAATCTATATATACTTTTCTAATTTTCATTCATTAAGGGTGGAAAATTAGGGTAACTTAGTAGGAACAAATTTTCAGTGTTTTTCAAGGGTTCAATCCCATTGATTCATCCATGTTCAATTGAAGATAAGTTTTCCAATAATCATTCAATATGTCTATGTGTTGTTTGATTCTATCTTATGCTTGTCTTCTTTTTAACACGCTAGGCTAGGTTTTCTTCGTGTTTGCTTAGATGTAATGAAACCTAGATGTTGATTATTGGTTGATTGTTTGTTTATAATTGTTGTGGATGAATGATTTTGATGTTAGGCTTAAGAAAACTGGCAGACTACCAATTTGAAAATAATAATGTAAACATTTATAAACCAAAAACCGTATACCGTACAATTATACTAAAAAACGTAAACGTTCATTGGAACAAAAAACGGTATTCATCTTTCGTAGAATTGCACTGTTTACCATTTTTTGGTTTATGAATGTTTTTTTTTTCTTAACGATACTCCTCTTTCATAGAATTGTACGTCTTTGACCCAAAAAGTGTGTTTTGAAAGTTTTTATTTTTATTTTTTTATTATTTTTTTTAAGAAAATATTATACATACATACTTCCCTAAACTTTATATGTAGCGAATTCGTTAATAAAAAAATACTGTTGCTAAGTGCTCTAAATTACGAACAAAACGAGCACAATATTGATAGACTTTTGACATACGTACGATTTTATAAAAAATATTGAATTACGAGCCCAATATATATATATATATATATATATATATATATATATATATATATATATATATATATATATATAATAAATCAAACTTGAACATTTTTTAGAAAATCGTACGTACGTCAAAAGTATATCAATATTGGGCTCGTTTTGTTCGTAATTTAGAGCTCTTCGCATCAATATTTTTTTTATTAACGAATTCGCTACATATTTGCTAAATATTTAACGAATAAAGTTTTTTATATAAAAAACTTGTAAATATTAAAAAGTTTAGGGTTGAAAAGGTAAGTTGTAATAAGTGATAGTGATGGTTTGTAATATATCGCTGCAACTTTCATGTGAAATGCTTTTTTTTTTTTTGTTTTTTTATTCAAGTAGGTCCCGAAACTATTGTAATTCGCAGCAACTTTTATGGAAAATGTTTTTTTTCTTTCTTTTTTTTAGTTTTCGGATTAACGAGAGTGCGACACGTGTACATATTTATTGCACTGCACGTTTGCAGCGAAATTGGAGGCCTTTTTGGGAATGAAAAAAAAAAAAAAAAAACCACCATCTGCGAGCCAACCTGTTTTGACAGGCGCCTCTGCAGTAATACACCACTGCCACCCGATGGTACTACTGTTTGCTCTGCATTTACCTAGCACGTTTCATCCTAGGGTTGTGTTAACCCAACCCTCTGGCCCACATGTTTTATTCCCTTTGTCCCCTTATCCCCTCTCTTGTACCCCAGTCCCCTTTCTTGTTCCCATTTTATTTTAGTACAACACAGTTTTTTGTCAGTTTCTGTTTCGTATTTGTGACAGTTTTAAGCATTTGACTTATTAAATTTTATATTTTCTGTTCCGCACTTTCAGGTTTATAACTTTTTGATATAAACAAAATTATAAAAATCAAAAAAAATCAAAAAAACAAAAAAAGAGAGGATCCGGATAAAATTTTTGGGAGGGTTGTGAAACCACATGCCTTCATCCTATCACCCTACCTACTTGCAATAATGCATGGTTGAGTGTTTGACCAATGTTTTTCACATGTCCTGTCGAATTATTTTTCCTTTTTAAAAATTGAATTGATTTTACATAACATATACCCACCAACAAAATATATTGAACTGAAATAAACCTACAAAGAAAAAGAAAATAAGAATTGGATTGAGAAATGTGATCTCAAACGTATGATTTGTAGAACATGTATTGTTGGGAGAAATGACCATGGCATTAATGTTTTTTTATATAATCAAGAGTGAGAAATGAGTATCACATTAACGTCGGTAGCATTTTATTAGGAAAAAAAAGTTAACAACAACAACCTCAATGGCATTTTGTAAAACAAGAACAAGTATACACACAACACCTCAAACTCTCAAAGTAACCCAACATAATGGCGAAAAGAAAAATCAAAATTAAAATATAAATCTAAAGAAATGGAGTAATACAAACAACAAAGCCACTAATCAAACCTACTTTTTTATAAGGTTTTCAAGATCGGGATTTTACCTAGCATCGTTTTCGTCTTTGCAAGATCGTGATCGTAAAATCGGATCAGGATCATAAGATCCTACTATAATACTATTTTTTAATAATCTTTGTAATATTATTCAAATATACAAATTATTATATATTATAAACATGAAATTATAAATATTTCATGAAAATGTTGTCATAACAAACAAATCCAACCGTGATAATATCTACACAAGGTCGACACAACAAACAAATGTACAAACACAATCAACACACATCTGTATTCACATATTTTGCAAAGCCGACAGTGTAACTGAAAATGCATGTTTACTTACAAATTTGAAGCCACTCGTGAGTAACTTGAGCATAGATTTACAAAAGATAAAAGAAAATTTTGTTAGTGGGTGTTTGGCCAAGCTTATGAGTTGAGCTTATGTTTATATTATATAAGCAGCTTATAACTTATATCTTGGGAGCTTATAAGCCCATATTGAGTGTTTGGATTAGCTTATGTTTAAAAGTTAATAACATCAAATGTTTGGTTTAGTTTAAATTGATAAATTACCATAAGGGACATGAGTTAAAAAAATATGAACGTTAGATTAGATATAATTGATAGTAAAATTGTAATTTATAAAGCAAAATGTTACATAAGCCCAACCCCACCTAAAAAAGCCACACTTTTGAGGCTTATCAAAAACCTCTTATATAAGCACATAAGCTCACTCATATAAGCTTAGTCAAACACTTATTTTAGACTTATTTGACACATATAAGCTAATAAGCTCATAAGCCCATCATATAAGCTTAGTCAAATATTCTCTTAATATGTGAGAGACAAGAAGGATAAAAGAAGGGTGTGGTTATTCCCACCTTCCAAAAGTACAAACATCACCCCCCTCCTTTTTTTATAATTTTGTTTATATCAAAAGTTATAAATCTGAAAGTACATAATAGAAAATATAAAATTTAATAAGTCAAACGGTTAAAACTTAAAACCGTTAAAAATATGAAACAAAAAATGATAAATAAATGTGTTGTATTGAAAACCAGACGGGACAAAAGGAATCTTTTGACTTTTAGCGTACCCCCTCCCCCCTTTAGTCACATCAAAAGAGAGGGAGGGGGTGTTTGCATTAGGGGTGTTAACGAGTCGAGCTTTTAACGAGCTACTCGAGCTCGAGCTCGTTTATCTCGAGTCGAGCTTAATAATTTTAGAGCTCGAGTTGAGCTCAAACAAAAAGTTGAGCTCGAATAGTTTAATTTTTCGAGCCAAATGAGCCGAACGAGCTATTCGAGCTAAACGAGTCGAACGAGCTAAACGAGCTAAACATGTACTTTTTAAATATTACTACCTCCGTCCCAACTTATTTGTCCACTTTTGACTTTTAAAGTCTTTTATTTACAATTTTGACCTTAATTATCTTCTTTTATGTCATATAATACTTGATATAAAATATACGAATGGATTGGGTTTTTAAATTTATTTTCATTCGTATAATGTTAATCAAATATTCTATAACACAAAGAAAAATAATTAAGGTCAAAGTTGAAAAAGAAAGACAAAAAAAGTCAGAAGTGGACAAATAAATTGAGACGGAGGGAGTATGATTGCAATATTTTACTAAGTATTAGTATTATAGTTCAAACTGAAATACAAAACTAACAATATGTTAACCTTCAATAACATCAAAGAGGATCCACA
This sequence comes from Artemisia argyi, assembly GCA_030686995.1. NCBI lineage: Eukaryota > Viridiplantae > Streptophyta > Magnoliopsida > Asterales > Asteraceae > Artemisia > Artemisia argyi. The sequence goes on along the minus strand of CM060695.1, from coordinate 9,624,766 downwards.
CTTAAGTCTTTATTCACTAGTAAACTTGAGCTTTTGTTTTTATAGCCTTCCCATTTTCTTATATTTGTTTCACTCTTTCAATGTGGGATGTGAGATGAAATCATTGTTTTTTTATTTTGTTTTTTTATTCAAACTCTTAAGTATTACTAAACTCTTAAATATTACTTGGATTGTTAATATAAATGAATAAGTTATTATTTATTTTTTAATTATTTTACGTATGTATCAAATAAATTGTTAGTCATATCTATTCATTGACTTTATAACTTATTAATAATGTGGTATGCTATGTAAGTGTTTCATACGTAAGAGCATATGCAATGGTTGGTTTTCGAATGATTTTTTACATTTAATAGACATCTTTTTATTAATAATTTTATACTTAAAAGCTATCTATCAAAACCTACTCCAATGGGAAAAGCTTTTCAAAAGCTTTTTATGATGTGAAAGTAACTAACACAGAGAGAAGACCAAATTAAATACTAATATTTCTAACTTGTATAAAAGACTTGACAAATTACAAGCTTTTACTAAAAGCTTTACAATAAGTCTTTCACTATAATGGTAAAAAGTCTTTTGAAAAGCTTTTGCAAATAGTAAAAAGTCTTTCAAAAATAAACCATTACATATGCTTTAAATAACCAGCATGCTTAATAATTCTTTCTTAAATACATAAATAAATGAAATCTGATATACCACTAGATAAGAATTATAAATCATTAGATGATTCAAATATTCTTGCTTGTAGGTTAACGAGTGGTTCACGTGGTGTTTCGAGTTCCATAAAGGGTTTTGTTAATACAAATAATGTCAAAAACATTATTCGCATTATTCGGTCTTCTCGTGTTTTGATAATCACAAAGTATAAAGACATGTTACGTAAAGTTACGGTTTATAAGTTTTTAATCAAGGAAACTCGTTACTTCTACGTAGCTGCTTCAACATCACTTCAGGTATGAACAAACTTTATACCGTCATTAGTTAAGTGATCAAAGAATTTTATTTTCACATAAACTTACATTTTTAAGTATAGACAAAACATTTTCACAAAAGTATTTTTGTGTTTTTTAAAGAAATGTTTTATTAAGAAAATAAATTCAAATTCAAACCTTATAACAACTATTCCCCCCCCCCCCCAAACCAGTTCAGCCTGAACCAGATAAGTTTTCACTACGACAGGACAAAAAGGGAGCGTTTTGTCGCGGCGGTCCCTTAGCGATAAAGGACCGTCGGGCATTTAAGGGACCGTCCCTCTCCCCCCTGTCGTCTATAAATACTGAACTGTTACACTTCAAAAAACAAGACTTTCACACATACAAAACTATCTGATCTTTGTTTCTTTTATTCTTTGATCACTATAACATGTCGGTATATGTTATAAGTGATTTCCTCTTCCGTCAAGTGCAAGAGAAGAACTCTCGACAACTATGAAGATTCGAGATGCCGTAGGTGTCCACACAAGTGTTGCGTATCATTGTTTTCCGACTTGTGTGTGAGTCGAGGATGGGGATATTTAAACTTGGATGGTGATGTAGTTCCAAGTATTATAATTGTGTGAGCTTGGATGGTGATGTAGTTCCAAGAGGTCTTATAACTAGATTAGTTCATGTATTTGATGTGAGGAGAGTGGTGTCCTAATGTGTAGGTTAGGATTTATTGAGTCATTATGTAAAGACTTGGATTGGGGATAACCAAGTGTGTCATGTGTGTGAAGACTTGATTCGGGTGAAGAATCAAGTGAGTCATGTGTGTGAAGGCTTGGTTCGGGTGGTGAACCAAGTATGTCTAACAAATGAAGACTTGGATCGGGTGAAGATTCAAGATGGACAAGAGTGCTTGTTCGTGTGGCCACGTGGGCCTTTGAATAGATTGGTTCTAGCTAGGATTAGAACTCGATATTATGCTTAGTGTCGTTAAGCCTTGTGTAAGCATGTGTACGGATTGCTCCGCCTGAAGGAGTGTGTTGATATAATGATTGATAACTCTCGAGTGTGGTACTCAGGGAGTGGAGTAGGACGGAGAGTGAGTTTCGTGCCGAACCACTATAAATCGCCGTGTCTCTTTGGTTGTGTTCTTTCTTTACTCTTTACTTTACTTGTTTGTTTACATTACTAGTTGCTTATTAGATATCACATAACAAGTAGAATTCAATATGTTTGCAAAAGAAAAATAACCGGACCTAATAACGGCGAAACGTTTTGTAAAGCATGAAATGAGCGGTGAAACTATTCAACCCCCCTTATAGTTTCTACAGGTTTTGTGACTATAAGTACAACATTTGTTTATGCATGTTGTATATAACGATTCATTTTTATGATTTTACGCTTGCACACACAAAAGACACATACTTATGAAATTCAAATACGTATATACTTATGGGACACATACATATGAAACTCAAATATGTATGGACACATATGACACATAGTTATGAAATCTAATTATGTATGGACACATACACATATGGAATACGTATAATGCGACTAATATCTACATATTTACACACATATAATATACATATACATAGACTAATTGGAAGGTTGTTAAACATAACTAGTCCATGGTTGTTATATGATGGAACATAAGCAACGTTATCATCTTCAATATATTTGATTATTTATGTCTAGTTGATCAATTTCATAATTCATGGCCAACCTTAAAGGTTTTTGATGTGGTAATTTGCTCAAAATTATGCGGTCTTTTGAGATTTGAGAACCAATTGGTCTTCCAGTCAAACTGATCGAACAAGGATCTTACCTTCACGAGATAAATTTATCTTTTCAACAAAGATTTATAGTAGGCTAAACAATTATTATGTTAACTGGATAAATTGGCATAAGAATCTATCTAATGCTCCTATACTATCATTGTAACTCTTGTTTTGGCCCTAAGTTCTTGTTAATGTTAAATAGTATAATTGTTGTTCGACCAGTCCTAATACTTTCTTTCACTCAAGTTGTCCTTTTGATGATGAAACAAGAAGATTGTTGTTGGTAGTGTAGAAACTAGTAGTTCCGAAAATTCCTAGCCAGAAATGCAACTACATCTCATTTTAATAAATATTTATAGAATTAGGATTTTTTCAGCCTTTTCATATTTTTTTGTTTCAATGTTTCATATAACAATAAACACTTTTCATATTTTTTTATAATATTGCGTTAGTTGATCATTATTGTATCAACCGCTAAAGTTAAAAAAAAGAAGAAACTGTAACACCCCCAAAATTTGATACAGCGGAAGGCTCAACAAGCTTTCGGGGTGCTACGGGGATTGGTATCCAACACAAGACAATATAGAACGAGATAAAGTAAACATAATAAAAACGCAACCAAAACGGGGTTTTAAGGTTTACATTTATCCCAACATCATTCAGAGTTAGGCCCAAAATAACATATCAATAGGTCCAAAATTAATTATCAGAGTTTAGAAAAATAGATCCATAAACCATGAGCCTTGGCCGAGCCTTCCATTCCAAGCATGCATATCATCACTTAATTACCTGAGAAAACGTGCTAAAAGTCAGCTTTCGCTGGTGAAATCATAGGTTTAAATTCGTCTAACAATATAGTGGACATATACGCAAAACGTTTGCTAGCTAGACTAAGGACTCGCTAAAAGCCTGCGGATACCCTCCGCTCCAACCTAACACACAGATACCCTCCGTTCTAACATAGATATTCGGGTAACCCCCGCAATACCAATAAATACTCGGATAACCTCCGAAGTATTAACAACCTATAGGTGCACACTACAGTATCTAAATAAGCCAACCTTGAATAGTACACACGAACCATGTGACTAAAGCTGACAATTCCAAATAAGCCAACCTTGAATAGTACACACAAAACATATGTGACTAAAGCTGACAATATATCCTAGTCCATACGCATAACAAGTTTAGAAAGAATATAAAAGCGATAATAGTCCACATAAAATAATTTGCACGTTTCTCACCCCAAGTATTGAAAACATAGTTCAAGAGTAAAAATGGGGCTATGACTCACCTCAAGTCCAGAAAATAGCAAGTAGAAGTCGGTAGAAATAAGATGTATAGTAACTCACGAAACAGCAACTACGGACTCGGCACGACCTAACAATATTAACTCGTTCAGAAATCATTTCTTCAAATTCAAAATATTCCCAAACCCGGATGAGAATCCGTTTTATTTCCGAAAATCCATTTCGTATTATTTTGGTGTATTTACGTTTGGTATCCATACGGGTGGTGGGTCGACACAAAACAAACCAAAAGGTCACACAAAGAATAATAAAATAAACTATGAATCTAATATTAGCCCAATATATCATTTAAATAAATCGCCGAAGTTTATCGAATCCGTCGATTTGATAATCCTCATATTTATTTACGTAACATACCGTTCCAAGATTACACCCAATCCTAAAGCACATAGCACATAAATACTATATGGTATATATCGTAGTTTAATAAATTCCTCATATACATCGTCAAATTGGCCAGATTTCCCGATATATACATTCGCAATTTATTACACTTTACATATACCACAACCTATGGGCGTCGTAGGATACGATGCCCATTAATATATTCATTTCATATAGCCAAATAACCCGGTTCAACCCTACGGTTAAGTGGTTATTTAGTTATGGAAAACGTTTATATTAATCGTCATATATCCGTGACAACACGAAAGTCACAAATAATAACTTACCTGGACTCGAGTGACAACGGCTTCGCATAACTCGATAAGTTTACCCGTTATATATATACAAAATGACATTTTTATTAAATGTTTAATAATTGTCGAGAGTTTCTCGTTTTATAACACATTTTTATAATAATAATAATACGTTCAATAATATTACGCCACTTTCGTAGCCTAATATATATCTAGTCGTATTATTTATAATATGACTCGTGCTTATTATTATTATTAATATACGCGCCTATATAATTATATATCCGTTATTCACGTCTATATATTCGTATAAACGTTTATATTATCAATAATTATTATTACGAGTTTTATTATTTACGTTTTTAATTGTAATAGTTATCGAGTCATACGAAATGGTCACATGTCCGAGTCATGACTCTCGGCTCATTGTCCAAGTCCAAAGTAATATGTAAAAGTCATAACAATCAATACATCTCCGTCCAATCAATCCCAATCCACGTGCTACAACAATAGGGTCCGACTACGGCACCCGACTAACCTATCTCCGTCAATCTAAGTGACCGTCTCACAATCGGTCCCCATTTTACCATTCGACAACAACTCCACAATCAATACCATAATTCCATTGTCGAGACTACAAAGGTCTCGACCCAACCAAAGCGTTCGGCCAAAATCCAAATACAACAACAACAACAAGATGAAAAATAACAACAAGAAGTTCATCATATTACATATAATTTGGGTCGGTTTACCAAGCCAAACCCGAGCCAAGTGACCCACTTGGGTCACGGCTACAATTATGAGTCAAGGAGGACTCGACCAAGGACCATCTTGGTCTCGACAAAAGCTCAATCGAGCACCACAAAGCTGCCAAATGAGGACCCTTTGGGTCGCGGCACATAACCAACAACAACGAGAGCTAGGCTCGATCAAAATGAGCCACCAATCAAAACCAACATAACAAGCTCTCACAAAAATATACTAAGTCAAAACCCAACAAGAAAAACAAGCCATAGGGCTCGAACCATGGTGAGCCGTGAGCCACGGCTCGTGGTCAACGAGTCGACAACAACCAACATCCACAACCCGGATACCAAACCTTTATTTTAACATCAAAAACCTTATTTCATAACATAATAATTCGATTCCCACTAAAATCATCCGTGTAGCCACGGATTAGTCACCAAGTCGAGGCACCCAAGGTACCAAAAACGAGCATTCTCACCTTCTTGAACCTCCAATCGGATAGATCTAGTAAAAACAACAAGGTTGGGTCGGATTTGAATGAATCACGAGGTGTTAGGGTGCGTTATACGGCGCGTACAATACACCAAAAGAAAGAGGAAGGAAAAAGGAACAAGATGGTGGTGTTTGTTTGGTGGTGTGGTCGGCGTAGTGGTGGTGGTGGCCGGATTTGTGGTTCGGCGGCTAGGGTAAGAAAAGGGGAAGAGAGAAAGAGTAGTTGGTGATGGGTGTTTGTGTTTGTGTGTTGTTTGTGTACACCGAAACCACCAGGACCAATTTTGTAGTTACTCTCTTTTATTTTTTTATTTTTTTTTTACAAATAATAATAATAATGATAATAAAAGTAATAATAATGTTATTAGTGGTAAGAGTGGGTAAATGTAAAACATGTGGCCCAAACCCGAACTCATTTCAAACGTTTAATATCTCACAAAACATCTCGTAAATAAATAAAATATAGTCGGACTCGTAAAACGAATCATAAAATTTTCGTTAGGTAAACCTAGTGCCAGAGTCAACGTAGTACCAGTGAGAATTTAAGAATACATCACCGAGTATAATATCAAAATGAATTATAAAAATAATTCACGAATTCCATAACATCATAAACACATAATTATTCATAGAATAGGTCTTACAAGTTCGTTGTGAAATAAAATTCTAAATAAAAATTATAAACGAACTTTAACGTAATGCGGGTTTTTAAAATAACTCCCTAAACTGCCGGTTGTCACATCCTCCCAGTCTCAGAAGAAACCCGTCCCGGGTTTCACTCGGAAAAATTCATCAACGAAGTGAAAAGCTTCGGATATCTCTTCCGGAACTCGTCCTCACGTTCCCACGTAAATTCTGGTCCATGTCGGGAATTCCAACGAACCTTGACGAGCGGAATGCGACTTCGCTTGAGTCGTTTAACTTCACGGTCTAAAATCTCAATTGGCTCTTCCACGAAGTTCAATTTCTCATCGACACGAATATCCTTAATTGGAATGACCGGCATCTCATCGGAAAGACATTTCTTCAAATTACTAACGTGGAACACGTCGTGAACTTTACTCAGTTCATGTGGTAATTCCAACCTATAAGCCACGGGCCCAATTCTTTCTAAGATCAGAAATGGTCCAATGTAGCGTGGGTTGAGTTTACCAAGTTTCCCGAAACGTATTACACCCTTCCAAGGCGAGACTTTCAGCATTACTTTGTCTCCAACCTGGAACTCTAAGGGTTTACGTCTCTGATCGGCGTAACTTTTCTGCCTATCTCTGGCTGCTTGCAACCGATCACGAATCTGAGCTACCTTCTCTGTAGTTTCCAAAATAAGCTCAGGGCCTGTGAGTTGGCTATCTCCAACTTCTGCCCAACCAATAGGCGAACGACACTTCCTGCCATATAATGCTTCGAATGGTGCAGCCTTAAGACATGTGTGGTAACTATTATTATAGGAAAATTCCGCAAGGGGTAAATACTTCTCCCAGCCCTTACCAAAGTCTATGATGCATGCACGAAGCATATCCTCTAACGTCTGAATGGTCCTCTCACTTTGACCATCGGTTTGGGGATGATATGCAGTACTCATATCTAGTCTCGTCCCCAAAGCCGTTTGAAGTGATCGCCACAAAGCTGACGTAAAACGGCTATCGCGATCCAAAATAATAGATATCGGAACTCCATGACGTGAAATAATCTCCTTCACATATAATCTCGCAAGCTTATCCACACTATCATCTTCACTTATTGCTAGGAAATGAGCAGACTTTGTCAGACGATCCACAATTACCCAGATAGCGTCACAACCGCTAGCTGTCCTCGGTAATTTGGTAATGAAGTCCATTGTAATCCGCTCCCATTTCCAGACTGGAAGTTCTGGTTGAGTTAGTAATCCTGACGGTCTCTGATGTTCGGCTTTAACCTTAGAACATGTCAAGCACTTACTAACGTATGATGCTATATCTGCCTTCATATTTGGCCACCAATAGAACTTCTTAAGATCCTGGTACATCTTGTCATACCCAGGATGAATAGAGTACCTTGACTTATGCGACTCATGCATAATCAACTCCCGAATTCCTCCATACAAAGGTACCCAAATCCGATCTCCAAAACATAACAATCCATCAGATAGCTTAACAAATCGTTTCTCATTCTCAGCCATCCCAAATATATTCTCGGCAGATCTGTTTTCTGCTTTCAACGCTTTCGTTTGGACTTCAAGTATTTGAGACGGTAATGGCGATACAATTGTCATTCCCAATGACCGAACTCATAACGGTGGTATTCTTTCCTTTCGACTAAGAGCATCAGCGACAACGTTTGCTTTACCAGGATGGTAGCGAATTTCACAATCATAATCGCTTAGCAACTCAATCCAACGTCGCTGTCTCATATTGAGCTCTTTTTGATTCAAGATGTGTTGTAGAATTTTATGGTCAGTAAATACAACACACTTGGTTCCGTACAAGTAATGTCTCCATATTCTTAAGGCGAAAACCACAGCACCTAGCTCCAAATCATGGGTAGTGTAGTTTTTCTCATGCTTCTTGAGCTGTCGGGAAGCATAAGCTATCACCTTCTCTCGTTGCATTAATACGGCTCCCAATCCTTTATGTGAGGCGTCACAATAGACGATGAAATCCTCGTTACCTTCCGGTAACGCTAAGATAGGAGCACTACACAACATCTTCTTAAGCAATTGAAATGCTTCCTCTTCTTTATCTCCCCATTCATACGTAACACTCTTTTGAGTCAATTTGGTCAATGGTTTAGCTATCTTCGAAAATCCCTCAATGAATCTTCGGTAATAACCAGCTAAACCCAAAAATTGATGAACTTCGGTTGGGGTCGTAGGTGCAGCCCAATCTTTTATCGCCTCAATCTTAGCAGGATCCACATGGACTCCTTGTCTATCAATCACATGACCCAAAAATTGTACCGTCGGAATCCAGAATTCGCATTTCGAAAACTTGGCATAGAGTTTCTCCTTCCTGAGCAATTCTAAGATGAGTCTTAGATGCTCCTCATGCTCCTTCTCACTCTTTGAATAAATCAGAATATCATCGATGAACACAATCACGAACTTACCTAAGTAAGGCTTACACACCCGATTCATGAGATCCATAAATATTGCCGGTGCGTTAGTCAACCCAAACGGCATCACCTGAAACTCGTAATGCCCGTAACGGGTCCTGAAAGCCGTTTTCGGAATATCTTCCTCGCGAACTCGAAGTTGATGATATCCCGATCTCAAATCGATCTTCGAGTAAACACTCGATCCTTGGAGTTGATCGAACAAGTCATCGATCCTAGGTAACGGGTATCTATTCTTCACCGTTAACTTATTCAACTCTCGGTAATTAATGCACATACGGAATGATCCATCCTTCTTCTTCACAAATAAGACTGGGGCTCCCCAAGGTGAAGAACTTGGTCTTATGAATCCTTTTTCAGCTAACTCCGCCAATTGTTTTGACAACTCTTCTAGCTCGGTAGGTGCAAGACGATAAGGCGCTCGTGCTACAGGTGCAGCACCAGGTATCAACTCAATCTGAAACTCCACTTGTCTAGTCGGCGGGATTCCCGGCAAATCATCAGGAAACACATCAGGAAAATCACGAACTATAGGCACATCTCCAATGCACCTTTCCTTCTTCTTCGTCCCTCCTTTCTCAGAAATTTGAGCTAAGAAAAGGTAACATCCCTTCTCCATTAGCTTTGGTAACTTAGTGCAAGAAATAACAGCTAATCGGGATGGGCTCCTAGAATCCTTTCGATCTCCTATTATATTTAGGATTTCCTTTCCGTATGGTACACGCACGATCTTCTCGTCGCAAAGTATGTGAGCACGATACTTCGACAACCAATCCATACCAATGATGACATCAAAACTTCCTAACGTGACGGGTAGAAGATCTATGTTGAAAGGGTGGTTCAAGAAATTTAACGTGCAACCGCGAATGATAGTATTAATCCTTTCTATATTTCCATTTGCTAACTCAATATCATATCCAATTCCTAAGGCCATCGGGGGTTTCTCGAGTAAGGGTGCAAACGTAGTGGACACAAAACTCCTATCGGCACCAGTATCAAATAGTATGGAAGCATAACGATTATTGAGAAGGAACGTACCAGTAACGACGTTCGGATCTTCTCCTCTCTCGTTCCCGAGTGCATACACTCTTCCCTGAGCAGCTCCAGCTTCCACACATTGGTCCCCATTATTTTGTCGTCCACGGTTTCCTCCAGCTCCACGGTTCCACGATTCTCTACACTCATTCCTATAGTGTCCCTTCTTTCCACACCCATAACAAGTAACATCTGCCTTGTTTCTCATCTCAGGAGCAGCCTAAACCATAGCAAGAGGTCGGGCTCTACAATCCCTAGCTATGTGTCCTTTCTTTGAGCAGTTCTGGCATTTCACACTACACCATCCAGTATGATGCTGGTGGCAACGATCACACTTGGGTGCATCACCGTTCTGATTCTTCTTATCTCTATTCCCAATAGCATAAGCCTTAGCTTGTCTCTTGCTTCGGTGATCATTACCCTTAGAGTGACGATCTCTCTTTCTCTTTCCATTCTTCTCCTTATCAGCTTCTTCTAATTCCAACGAATCCATAAGTTGTTGAGCAATTGTGATTGCCTCATGGATGTTTGCAGGCCTAGCAGAAATCACATCGTTCCTTGTAGCTACAGGTAGCCCATCAGTATACCTCTCGATCTTTTGAGTCTCAGTTTTTACCATATCTGGGCAAAGCAAGGCCAATTCCTGGTAACGACGATTGTAAGTTGTCATATCATTACCTTTCACTTTGTGGTTCCAAAACTCAATCTCTAGCTTCTTGACCTCATTCCTTGGGCAATAAGTCTGAATCAGCAGAGACTTAAATTGTTCCCAAGTCATGGCATAAGCTACATCACTACCAACTGCATTTCGGTAATTGTTCCACCAAGTTAAAGCTTCATCCTTGAAAGTAAAAGAAGCAAATTTTACCTTCGCATTCTCTGCACAACCACTGACATTAAACACTGACTCAGTCTTCTCAATCCACCTAACCAAGTAAACCACTCCTTCGGTTCCACCAAACTCAATAGGTCCACAAATCTTAAACTCCTTGTAGTGACATCCGTTAGCACGAACAGGTGGAAATGTTCCAGCAGAATTGTTGGAATGATTTGACTCAGTAAGTAGCTCAGCAACTCTTTGCTCCACAAGTTGATTGATCATTGCTTGATCCACAGTAGGTGCATTAAGTGGAACATGATCATTGTCTCCCTGAACATCAACATTTTGATTCCTGTTGTTGCGGTTAGTAGTGTCCAGGTTGTCAGGAGTAGGGGTTTCAACATTTCGAGTAGGTCGGCGTCCTCGGCGACCAGGAGTAGTCACTGCAGGACCAATTCTGGTAGCTCTAACAGGGTTTCGTCGTGTGGCCATTGATCTGAAACATCACACAAGTTCATGAGTCTCCAATAGAACTTATCAATATACTCAACAAAAGCAAATCGACGGAGCCAAGTCATGGAAAGGATAGCACAATACACCACGTAACATCAATAAAGCGAATAAGAACTCAATTTCCATAACACTCAAAATCACATAATACCATATACTAATAACCATCAACCATACAATAGCGATCTAACATCGTTCCAACTACTAGAAAACACAATAACGTACTAATCGTTCCAAAAGAGACGAATACTGAACAAAATACATCAAAATATGATAACTAGCTTTTCTAACCGAACACTCCTCGGTTAAGAAAGCAACCATACAACATAACCCAAGTAACTAGCTACGCTGCTGGCGGAGGCTCCTCAACTCCTGCCTCAAGCCATCAAGATCCCTCCATAACGATCCTAGCTCCACGCTATGGGTTTCTCGGTCTCTCTTGAGGTCAGCCACCTCCTTCTCTAGCTCGGCATTCCTTTGCCATAGCTTGCGGTCGGCCTCTCGAGCAGTAACAAATCCTTGCTGCAAACTATCGATATGCTCGTGGACCTCCATCAAAACTCTCCTCAGTTCAGTAGTCCTGCCCACAACGACGGTCATGTCAACTCTCAAATCTGCTAAAAACTCTCCAATAACTCTCTCAAGTCGATCAGATACACGTGCAACTCTCTCACTAAGCTCAGTAATCCGAGCCCATAACCTGCCAATCTCACCTAATTCTGCATGCTCAGCAGAAACCTCAGAAGATGCATCCGACTCAATGGGACTACCAGGTGGCAACTCAAACAAGAACGGATGATCAGGTGAATCAGGCTCAATCGGATGTACAGGTGAATCAGGCTCCTCAGCCTGAGCTGGTGGTACTAACACATCATCATCATCAGGCATCTCATCCTCCTGAGGGTCATCCTCCTCCTCAGGGTCATCATCATCACCCTGCTCAGCCTCCTGAGGGTCATCCTCCTGCTCAGGGTCATCAGCCTCATCCTCACCCTCGTACTCCTCCTCCTCCTCATCGGAAGAGTACCTCATCAATCGTCGTCTCCTACTAGGTGAACCATGTGGAGATGTGGTAGGTGATCTAGGACGACGACGCAATGACGTGGGTGGCGCCTCAGACAGAAGAGAATGAGCATCAATCTGTAAAGGTGATGGAGTAGGGCGTACCGACATGCGTGCCGTAGCTCGGTGGGCAAAGCGTGGGGCCACGTGAGCCAAAGCCTGATGAAGAGTAAGCTGCCTCGATGTACCAGGGAGCTCTAGAGAAGATGAGGGTCCCTGCGTAGATGCAGCAGGTGGTGCTGAAGTAGAAGCTGTCTGCGATACAGTAGCTGAAAGCATGGCCATCTGGTAAGGATCATCAGATGCCATAATGAACTGTGCAGGTAAAACCGGTGCAGTAAGAATATCCTCGACGACATCGGGCATATGGGAGGCCATGGTCTGTGACAACGGCGTAGGGTAGGTGTAAGTGTTTCAAAACAACTAAATCACAACTCATAATACCATACCAAAAATCCTCATCAAATAATTCAATTATATAATCTCAATAAAAAGAATTTCAAACACCGCATTACTAAAATGTTTATAAAACATATAGACCATATAATTCCTCGAAACGCCATCTTATTACTAAAATCCATAAACCTCAAATCATCTCAATAAATCCCAAATTTAACAATCATCCCAAATATCTCATAATACCTCAAATAATAGAAGATGCTTCGGCTTGGCGGGCTGGCGGGCGGTGGTCAAGGATCATTTTCTATAAAAATACGGTTATAGTTTAGGCGTTTATTTACCTAGTTCTCTATAACCTTGGCTCTGATACCAATCTGTAACACCCCCAAAATTTGATACAGCGGAAGGCTCAACAAACTTTCGGGGTGCTACGGGGATTGGTATCCAACACAAGACAATATAGAACGAGATAAAGTAAACATAATAAAAACGCAACCAAAACGGGGTTTTAAGGTTTACATTTATCCCAACATCATTCAGAGTTAGGCCCAAAATAACATATCAATAGGTCCAAAATTAATTATCAGAGTTTAGAAAAATAGATCCATAAACCATGAGCCTTGGCCGAGCCTTCCATTCCAAGCATGCATATCATCACTTAATTACCTGAGAAAACGTGCTAAAAGTCAGCTTTCGCTGGTGAGATCATAGGTTTAAATTCGTCTAACAATATAGTGGACATATACGCAAAACGCTTGCTAGCTAGACTAAGGACTCGCTAAAAGCCTGCGGATACCCTCCGCTCCAACCTAACACACAGATACCCTCCGTTCTAACATAGATATTCGGGTAACCCCCGCAATACCAATAAATACTCGGATAACCTCCGAAGTATTAACAACCTATAGGTGCACACTACAGTATCTAAATAAGCCAACCTTGAATAGTACACACGAACCATGTGACTAAAGCTGACAATTCCAAATAAGCCAACCTTGAATAGTACACACAAAACATATGTGACTAAAGCTGACAATATATCCTAGTCCATACGCATCGCAAGTTTAGAAAGAATATAAAAGCGATAATAGTCCACATAAAATAATTTGCACGTTTCTCACCCAAAGTATTGAAAACATAGTTCAAGAGTAAAAATGGGGCTATGACTCACCTCAAGTCCAGAAAATAGCAAGTAGAAGTCGGTAGAAATAAGATGTATAGTAACTCACGAAACAGCAACTACGGACTCAGCACGACCTAACAATATTAACTCGTTCAGAAATCATTTCCTCAAATTCAAAATATTCCCAAACCCGGACGAGAATCCGTTTTATTTCCGAAAATCCATTTCGTATTAGTTTGGTGTATTTACGTTTGGTATCCATACGGGTGGTGGGTCGACACAAAACAAACCAAAAGGTCACACAAAGAATAATAAAATAAACTATGGATCTAATATTAGCCCAATATATCATTTAAATAAATCGCCGAAGTTTATCGAATCCGTCGATTTGATAATCCTTATATTTATTTACGTAACATACCGTTCCAAGATTACACCCAATCCTAAAGCACATAGCACATAAATACTATATGGTATATATCGTAGTTTAATAAATTCCTCATATACATCGTCAAATTGGCCAGATTTCCCGATATATACATTCGCAATTTATTACACTTTACATATACCACAACCTATGGGCGTCGTAGGATACGATGCCCATTAATATATTCATTTCATATAGCCAAATAACCCGGTTCAACCCTACGGTTAAGTGGTTATTTAGTTATAGAAAACGTTTATATTAATCGTCATATATCCGTGACAACACGAAAGTCATAAATAATAACTTACCTGGACTCGAGTGACAACGGCTTCGCATAACTCAATAAGTTTACCTGTTATATATATACAAAATGACATTTTTATTAAATGTTTAATAATTGTCGAGAGTTTCTCGTTTTATAACACATTTTTATAATAATAATAATACGTTCAATAATATTACGTCACTTTCGTAGCCTAATATATATCTAGTCGTATTATTTATAATATGACTCGTGATTATTATTATTATTAATATACGCGCCTATATAATTATATATCCGTTATTCACGTCTATATATTCGTATAAACGTTTATATTATCAATAATTATTATTACGAGTTTTATTATTTACGTTTTTAATTGTAATAGTTATCGAGTCATACGAAATGGTCACATGTCCGAGTCATGACTCTCGGCTCATTGTCCAAGTCCAAAGTAATATGTAAAAGTCATAACAATCAATACATCTCCGTCCAATCAATCCCAATCCACGTGCTACAACAATAGGGTCCGACTACGGCACCCGACTAACCTATCTCCGTCAATCTAAGTGACCGTCTCACAATCGGTCCCCATTTTACCATTCGACAACAACTCCACAATCAATACCATAATTCCATTGTCGAGACTACAAAGGTCTCGACCCAACCAAAGCGTTCGGCCAAAATCCAAATACAACAACAACAACAAGATGAAAAATAACAACAAGAAGTTCATCATATTACATATAATTTGGGTCGGTTTACCAAGCCAAACCCGAGCCAAGTGACCCACTTGGGTCACGGCTACAATTATGAGTCAAGGAGGACTCGACCAAGGACCATCTTGGTCTCGACAAAAGCTCAATCGAGCACCACAAAGCTGCCAAATGAGGACCCTTTGGGTCGCGGCACATAACCAACAACAACGAGAGCTAGGCTCGATCAAAATGAGCCACCAATCAAAACCAACATAACAAGCTCTCACAAAAATATACTAAGTCAAAACCCAACAAGAAAAACAAGCCATAGGGCTCGAACCATGGTGAGCCGTGAGCCACGGCTCGTGGTCAACGAGTCGACAACAACCAACATCCACAACCCGGATACCAAACCTTTATTTTAACATCAAAAACCTTATTTCATAACATAATAATTCGATTCCCACTAAAATCATCCGTGTAGCCACGGATTAGTCACCAAGTCGAGGCACCCAAGGTACCAAAAACGAGCATTCTCACCTTCTTGAACCTCCAATCGGATAGATCTAGTAAAAACAACAAGGTTGGGTCGGATTTGAATGAATCACGAGGTGTTAGGGTGCGTTATACGGCGCGTACAATACACCAAAAGAAAGAGGAAGGAAAAAGGAACAAGATGGTGGTGTTTGTTTGGTGGTGTGGTCGGCGTAGTGGTGGTGGTGGCCGGATTTGTGGTTCGGCGGCTAGGGTAAGAAAAGGGGAAGAGAGAGAGAGAGTAGTTGGTGATGGGTGTTTGTGTTTGTGTGTTGTTTGTGTACACCGAAACCACCAGGACCAATTTTGTAGTTACTCTCTTTTATTTTTTTATTTTTTTTTACAAATAATAATAATAATGATAATAAAAGTAATAATAATGTTATTAGTGGTAAGAGTGGGTAAATGTAAAACATGTGGCCCGAACCCGAACTCATTTCAAACGTTTAATATCTCACAAAACATCTCGTAAATAAATAAAATATAGTCGAACTCGTAAAACGAATCATAAAATTTTCGTTAGGTAAACCTAGTGCCAGAGTCAACGTAGTACCAGTGAGAATTTAAGAATACATCACCGAGTATAATATCAAAATGAATTATGAAAATAATTCACGAATTCCATAACATCATAAACACATAATTATTCATAGAATGGGTCTTACAAGTTCGTTGTGAAATAAAATTCTAAATAAAAATTATAAACGAACTTTAACGTAATGCGGGTTTTTAAAATAACTCCCTAAACTGCCGGTTGTCACAGAAACGAAAAAAAGAAAACCGCGACTGAAGTAATGCATCATTTTTCTATTTATATGTAATGATTTAAGAAAAGAAAAACTCACTATTAATTCATTAATTGGAACATGATTCCGAACATGATTCAAAATAAAAACACTAACAAACTATTCGATAATTTACTAATTCAATTATGATTCACTAATCCAAAAAAAGATGTTTGAATCATCTAATTAACTAATGACTGGGTTTTTATTCTTTTTATCCAGATAAATCGTTTGAACAATGTACTAACTTTAATGAATTTCTATGGTTATAACTTATAATTATTTCCCAATCTTTTCAATCAATAATCTTTATAAATGAATCAAAACTTATAATAGCAAATGAACAATATAAAATTTATGTTTTGAGAATGTTGTGTAGTATTTATATATGGTATAATGAGTAAGGATCAAATGAGAAGAATTCTTAAAATAAGAAGGATGAGAAATAACTATAACTACACATTAGAGATGCATCAATTTGAATTAAACGCACCCCTAATCTTGAGATGCATCATAATATATTTTCTAGCAAAAAATTATATGCATATACATATATTAGATGCATTTCATCAAGTTAGACGAATCATATGTATTTTTCGTCCTATGCGGGTCAAATTTGTTGCTAGTACTACTTTGCATCGTTTTAACTTCAAAATCACTTTCGAAACTAAATGCAATGCATTTATATGAATAGAGGTGCATCTAATTGAAGTCGATATATCTCATATATGCCATTATAGTCATTTCTCATTCTTCTCATTTTAAGATTTCTTTTCACTGAATCCTTACCCATGGTATAATAACAAAATAGAAAAAAACATCTCACATTGAAAAAGATAAGAAATATTGAGAGATATGACATACTATAAAACAAAGACCCATCTTCATTTTGCATAAGAGAATTACATCTCACTTCAAATAATAAAATAATATATATGAGTATGAGTATAATACTCTCTAGCATTTTTAATGCAAATCAATAGTTATCATGACTTACGTAAACTTTTTTTGAGCTTTAGGATAATTTTTGCAATTATAAACGAGCTTTCGAGCTCGAACTTTAGTTAATAAACGAGCTTTCGAGCTCTAGCATAAGTTAATAAACGAGCATCATAAGCTTGAAAACTAGTTTATTGTAGAATTAAAAAAAAGTTAAAAGTTTTAAGCGAGCTTTGAGCTCGAGCTCGAACAACAACAAAATATTCGAGTTCGAGCTCGAGCCAACTTCAAAAAGATTTAGGCTGAAACTCAACTCGACTCGGAGCGTTAACACCCTAATAAGGAGCCTTTTATTACTTCTATTATTAAAATCTCATTCCTTAATTCAAAAGATCAAACCAAACAATCAGCTAATTTCTTGTCAAAGTAAAACCTATTCCACACCCTTAAACAAACGGGCACTTAGCAAATAGTTAGAATTAAAATAGTAAAATATGTCACTTGAACCTTGAACTCAATAGAGCCGTGTATTAATTTACATGAAAGAAAATATCCAAATAAACAGAAAAAGCAACAACCGTCATATCTCAAAAGCATATTGATTCACGATTATCAGTTGTTTCGGTAATCTCGTCGATTTTTAATTATTGATTGATGATATTTGTAATTTATTTATTCTAGTAAAGGTATTAAATAAACATATTGTTGATTTTACATAATTTGAGTAGTGGAACAATTGTTAATATATTGAAATGTCAAAAGTTAAAGACATCGTCTTTAAGTTTTTAAAATCAAAAGATAAGAGATGGTATGATGAAATGTCAATGCTATCTGAAGAAGATAAAGATAAGAGATGGAGCGTTCAAGGTGAAATGTCAATGCTATCGAGATGGAGCCTTCATGATGAAATGTCAAACCTATTTAATGCCTCACTCGATCGTTGTTTCCCTAAATTTGAAGAAGAGGCTGACCTTTTTCCCAGCTACGAAAAGGAGCATGGTGATTACAATTGGTATATAAATGGTGTTTTTACTTGCTTATTCTTTGTTTCTTTGGTATATTACATATCACTTTTACTTCTCATCAATGATGACAGCCAAAATGTCTTGTCGATATGGCCTAAATTAAGAAAAAACGTTAAATTAAGAGAAGATCATCCAGATATTAAAGGACCAGAAGATGTTGGGGAGGCTATCATGAAATATCTTCCGAATTTTGACATGATAGATGGACAACCGTCTGTGTTAGATGTTGGATTTGTAACTTTTTCGCTATCACCCAATTGGATGGCTGAGGTTCGTTTTTTTTTCTTTTTTTCTTTATCCAACTCTTTTGAATCATACATTACAATCTTTACTTTATTTCCTTGCAGAGCATTCATAAGATGCTAAAACTATACGATGGTATAAACACATGGGCACCAAAACTTCCGGTGGAAAGGGTAATGCTAAAATATCCCTCATTGAAAGAGGAAATACATGCGGGTGTGTTACGACAACTCGTTCTCACAGAAACGCTATATCGTATGCTCGAGCATTCTAAAGTTGATATAATAATGCCAAATTATACTTATGCTGCGCAGGTGCCTTCTAAAGTTGATATGATCATGACATATTTTGCAATTTATGAGTTTAATACTTCCATCTATTTCAGGAAATGCATGATTCGGCTCTAATCACATTAAAGAAATGGTTTTCGATTGAAGAAAGAAAAGAAGATGTGGTGATATGTGTTGAACATAAACCACCTTTTATTCTTGCGAAGAGAGATCTCAACCATTTATCTAATGATCTCGAATGTTTGAGGTACTGTAATTGCTGAGTTTATCAAAAGATATATATATCAACTAGCTAGTAGTTGTCACAGTAAATTTTGTTGTCAACAGTGTTACATTTCACTAATGCTATATGAACTATGGCTTTCAAATCTTGTGTCTGCATGTGTAGGTTTGGTTTTGAACAGCAAAAAGCAGATTGGATAATATATGTGACTCCTGCACGGCAACAAGAGTATGTTGAAATGTGCTTCACTGTAAGTAACTTTTACATAACAGCAAAGCAAAGTGATAACATGTTAAGAAACTATGAGAACTAGAATGTTATTTTCTATTTTCCAGGTTGCTAAACTTGAAAAGTGGACCCCGACTGTTAGGAAGTGGAAGTGGATCCCAGATGGTACAAGTTATTTAGGATATCAAGCTTCTAATACTGAATCAAAAGAGTTGGCTAGTCTGTTAGACACAGTGGTGGTAGAAGATTTACCAGAACTGTTTTATTACAAAGGTCATTCAACTTCCTTGATAAAGCAATCTAGCTTTTAATCCGTTTTACCTGATTCGGTTTTAGTTGAAAGTTTTTTATTTTCCTTAACCTACTAGAGATAAAATATGTCCCAAATCATCAATCCATCAATATTTTAACATGATTGATCTTACAATGGCTAAATTTTACATTTTTCTTCTTATCAGACAAGGATGCTCGGTTGCTTGGGTATACAGATAAAGAAGTTTTTTATGGTGTTATTATGTAAGATTCTCATGCTTTTTAACATAATTATTACCCTTATTGTACTTGTGCTATTGGTAATTTAGTAATAATAATATGAGTAGAGTGGTTAATGTCAAAATTTTCCTATGAATTTGTTGTACTAATCAAATTCTCATTTCCAATTTTTTTCTATTGAATTAAAAAAAGTCTTTACCGAGATACCCTACTTTTAGGTCAATTTTCGTACGTATATTCAACGCTTTCAGTTTTGTGATCTTAACAGATATACAATCTTGAAAACCCATAGATTGGCTAATTGTACATTCACCCTTGGTGAGATGGTTGGTGAAGAGGTATTCTAATTGTGTTCTTCCATTACTACTGATGTTATGCTATTGTATATTGTATTCTTATGATCTGCTCAAATTCATTGATAAACAGGGAAATACTTTTGTGTATCTACTAAATATACGAGCTAAAATTCGTAGAATTACCGATGATTCTCGTGAAGACATCGATGAGTTAACGAAGGTAAGGATCCTTAATATTATTGCTTTTTTGATCTTGAATACTAAGATAATGGATATACATATGTTTGCAACAGGCTTCAGAGTTAATTTTGGAGAAAAATAAACAATGGGAGGAATTAGAACGTGTGTTGGAAGTCCATTTACTCGAGTTTACTCAGGTAAGACGAATATTATAATGAACTCTCACTGATTCTTTGAACATACAAAACTCTAGTTGAGTTACAAAGCATAGTTTTGGATTTGAATACTTTGGTTTTATTTCCCTAGGTTACTCTAAAACATTATAGTGTCTCTTCTAATATGCTCTTAAATGTATGGTTGATTTAAGTTATCTAGTCATGCTTAAAGGGTTAGCAACAATACTAAACCATACACTGCCAAGACTCTTAAGGAAAATTTGAGAATAATGAAACAAATAGACTCTATACCAATTGGAAAACCTAGTCCGGTTTCTAACTAGGTACAAACATTTGGGGTGAAAGTTCAATGCTAATTTACTCGTCTAAATGATTACATTTCACAAATGCAGAAGAAAAAATAAATGAAAAGTTCGATTTTTATCAATTTTCTTAATTTTATTAAAATGTTATGTAAATGATATTATTGCATTAATAATCTTTCTTTCTTTTTCAGGCTCTCAAAGAGTCTTGTTCATATCTATCGCCACATATCTTGTGTGAATACCTTTACGGTTTATCTAAGAAATTTACCAATTACCATTCCTCCATGAGCGAGGTATCATATGCATTCTCTTATACAATAATAACAATATTGAATTTAACCCGTACTCTTAAATCAAGCTTCTCATAAATTATTTAATCTTTATAAAGACATGTGATTATTGTGTTAGCATTTTAGTGTAATGTTGAAATTTTGGCAGGTTGGGTCTATTGCATTATTGTTGTGTAAGGCAACCGCAATCGTAATGGATAAATGCTTTGATATTTTGGGGCTCACACCGGTATGCATTAACGAGTTGATTTTTTTTTTTAGTCCGGTTTCTCGGGTTGGGTTCTTGTTACTGGAATTTGTTATGTGTGAATTTCTTTTGTTTATAAACTATGGTTATTTTATTCTTTGTTATGGAAAGGCATTATTTAGGATTTTTTTTTTAAAGTTTTTGGGTTTAAGTACTTTAAATTAAAATTTTTTGGGAGTATCAAGATGCCATATAACTCATTACCATACTATTGAGGCCCGCTTGGTTTAAAGTGGGGATGGGGATGGGGATGGGGATGGGGATGGGGATGGTAAAGGGAAAGGGAAAGCAAATGAATGAGTGAGGTGGGTAATCAATCCCTTACCCCCAATTTACTCTATAATGGTTGATTACCCACTACGGGGTAATCAATCCCTTTGCACTCACTAACCAAGCACAAACTTATGAGTGAGGTGGGCCCTTTTGAATACCTTACCCATTCCTCACCCCCTTAACCCTCCACCAAGCACCCCTGAATCAATTCATGGATAAATAATTAACTGTGAATAAGTAGAGTAAAAAGGATATTTTTATAAACTAATTCAAGTTTAAATAACTCAAGTAAACGTATTACAGTAGTATAAAAATACCAAATCCGCCACAGTTCTACATTTTGTAACAAGTTTAAAACTTTCTTTTTTTGTGTGTTGGATGACATCAAATATGGCTATTATTTACGATCTTTTGTGAATCGATCAAAGGATAAATAATTTCACTATGAATAAGTAAAGTAGAAAGGATATTTTCAAAAAACTAATTCAAGTTTAAATAACTCAAGTAAAAGTATTACAGTAGTATAAAAATACAAAATTCGCCACAATTCTACATTTTGTAATTAGTTTAAAACTTCCTTTTTTTGTGTGTAGGAGTGGATCGAAAGATTTGACTATCATTTGCAAGCTTTTGTGGATCGACTAAAGGTTGTAAATGCTCGTGTAGAAGATGATGTTTTGGCTGACATCAAGTCTGGCGTTGAGTCTGATAAAAAAACAGACCAAAAGGCTAAAAACAAACAAATGATGGCTGAAAAAGAACAAGAGGCTAAATTTATACTAGAGAAGGAGCTTGTGGACCGTTGCATAACTCCGTGTTTGGTTTCTGTTGCTAGGTAACAGTCGTTTTGATATTGAAAAGAATTGATAATTTCCATGCCAAGTTTATTTCTTTTCATGCAATTTAAATAAAAATATACTCCGTAGGTTTGTATGTATGAAGTATTTTACCTTTTCATTATGCCTTTAAAAAAATGAATTTTTTTTACGAAGTTCTTTGAGAATGATAAGAATGATTTTTTTTACGAAGTTCGCGAAAAAAATCTAAAAAATTTTCACAAAATTGCGTATGTTGGTGCATAAAACTTTTGTGAAAGAAGTTTATCTAATTTTTAGTTTTTATATGTTTTTAGAATGCACAAAAAACGAATTTTGATGCGAAAATTTTATTATACATCAAAGTATAACAAGTTGAAAATTTTGCATCAAAATTTAAGTTTTTATGCATTAAAAAAACGTATAAAAACTCAAAATTAAAAAAATTTCCTTTACAAAAGTTTTATGCACCACCATACTCGATCTTGTAAAACTTTTGGAGAACTTTAAAAAAAAAATCCTTTGTATTCTTCTCACGGATATTTGTCTTTTCCATGTCTTGCACAAGTGTTTTTCATGTCTAGTGTATACATGACAAGGAATGTGCATAACTTAGTGCAATACAATTGTTTAATTTCTTTATTTTAATTTGTGGTGATTGTTTTGATTTTCATCAGGGATCCCCCTAGAAATTCTCGATTTGAGCTGTTTTCGATTCGTCCTTATATTACAACAGATCCCACGTTTAAAAAGGGTAAGATGTTTGGGTTCATTGCAGTATCAGATAAGTATGGGTTATTATCAGATGGGGTGTCCCACTTATTTGAGCCTGATTTTGCTTATGTACCTCTATTCAACCACGAATGGTGTCATCCCATAAACATGCACAACGGTGAGTACATATACCTTGGCAACCCTAGTTCTCGTCATTCAGTTGCATTCTCTTCTTCCATTGAGATTAGTATGGATATCTATGTTACTGCCGAGAAGAATGCGTGTTTTGAACTTTGTAGTCGCAAGTTTAAACTGGACTTGTTAAAAATTTGGGACACGAATTCACGTAACCAGTGCGGTTGTATTGATATTAAAGGCGAGGATGGGATTACACGGATGCATTACATTCTAATAAAGGATGCAGTAGATGCTACTCTCGAGATAAGGTATAAAACGAAAATGATTGCTGATGAGTGTAAAGTTCGTGGACAAATATATGCTTACTATGGATCTGATATTCTCGATCATTGTCGTGCTTCAATGAGGCCTTGCTACTGGGCATTACTCTTTCGATCTGATGTTCCTTTTGCTTTAGAGGGTGACAAAATTCCGCTAAGGAAGTCGGTGCTGGCTGTACCCAAGGGTGCCACCCTCAAAATCTTTGCATACTTATATGATGTTGAATCAGGGAAAGTGATTTTGGATGGCATATGCGAACTCAATTCGCGAACCGAAGGTAGCAGCGAAGATGTTATTGAAGGGCTTAATGAGGGGACAGGAATCACACAATGCTCTTTGAGCGAAGGTGCTATTGAAGGGCTTGATGAGGGCACATGCGAACTCAATTCGCGAACCGAAGGTAGCAGCGAAGATGTTATTGAAGGGCTTAATGAGGGGACCGGAATCAGACAATGCTCTTTGAGCGAAGGTGCTATTGAAGGGCTTGATGAGGGGACAGGAATCACAGGATGCTCTTTGAGTCTGAAAGTCGATTGGACATACCAAGCTCAATATCCTTGATATCTATGCTGTTGATATGTTATGTTATTAAAATATCAAAAGTTTGGTATTCATAAACACCAATGGATTGTCTTATTAGTCCTACAGGACATGCTATATATGTTTAATTTTGAAAACTGAATGCACCCTTGCTACTGAAGAGGGCTTCTACCAGAATTATACATGCAAAATTTGAGTGTATTCTATGTTGGATATTTGCTTTAAGCTTGTGTAATTTGGATTTATGTTTTACGACAGACTTTAAATAATGAGTTAGTTTTTGGTCAAATTATCAATTCGAGCGGCAATATTTGAGCACAAATGGAGAAAGCTGTGAATTGTATATTCTTGGTGATTGTGTTGGTATCGACACCATCATTGTTCAAATGGGTCATGTTTTGACGCATCTTTTAAATAACGAAACGTTTGTTGTATATATGTGGCATTTTTTGTTGTATGCATTTAACTTGTTTATATTTGAAACTTTGTGTATGTGTGTGTACGGTGCATGAATATATGACCTTTGAAAAGGGTAGCTAGGTTCAATATTAGATTTTTATAGAGCACAAAGGTTATGTGCAAAAATTCTAAATTGGTAACATGACGATCACTAATCTTAAACATGTATGATACTTAAAAAGATATATGAATGCCACATTAAATGTATTATTGGCATCATTACATTCTACGAGTAATTAGGGTGCTTATTTAGCTTGCTTCGTTTTCATTCTAGTTATACATAAAAAAAAAAAAAAAAAAAAAAGTTTTTTTTTTATTAGTTGTTTGGGATGTTATACTCTTTCCTTTTCCTTAGTGTATAAATATTCTTTCCTTACTGTATACTCTTTCCTTTTCCTTACGAGTAATTAGGGTGCTTATTTAGCTTACTTCGTTTTCATTCTAGTTATACAAAAATAAATAAATAAATAAATTAAAAAATAATTAAAAAAAAGGCTTTTTTTTTATTAGTTGTTTGGGATGTTATACTCTTTACTTTTCCTTACTGTATAAATATTCATCTTGTCTTTTCATTATGCAAGAAAATTGTTGTTTTTGTCTAGAGCCACAACATAATCTAGATGGAAGCCATTTCTCACTGTCTTTTTATTTGTTTTATTAGCAATTCAACATTTGAGAAGTTTAAAGAAACTTTGTTCTGGAATAACAGATTCTTTAAAGCATTTAATACTCTTAACTTTTATTGTGTGGTTAAATAAGTGAAAAGCGTACAAAATTGAAGAAAACAACTAGATTACCGTTTCGTCTTTCTCTGTAGCTTATTTGATAAAGTATGATGATTGTCAAAATTATTTATAAAAGATTTAATTTCATAAATGGTCTTTGTGGTCTGTCAGATTTAAGGAAAATAGTCCCTGAACTTTTTTTTAACCGATCCGGTCCCTATGGTTGCGACCCGTATCGATTTTGGTCTCTAACCACCAACTCCGTTAATTTGACTGTTAAATATTTGTTTGGAGGGGTGAGATGACAAAAATACCCTTATCAACATCCTCATCTTCATCTTCGTATTCATTCATATCTCCCCACCATTATTTCCGGCCACCGTCCCTAAATTTCGGAACGTACAACCGACCTCCATATACTCACATAAACACACACATATCATTTTTATTTTTTCAATCTTCAACATCATTTTTCTCCAGGTGCCATCCACAAATTCCGATTACTTTATCAATTTTCCGATAATAGTTTGTTCAAAGCACAGAAAAAGAAACAAACAACATTAGCACCATAATCCATTCGAAAAACAAATAAAATTGACAAGGGTTTTACTTTAAAAAAAAATATACAATCCCATGTTACATCTCAAAACATTATGTTACAAACAATGAGGATGTTGTTTAACTTAAGTGGGGATGGAGAATTAGAACGTTAATTGTCCTAAATTTTTTAAAATATGCTTAATATGTCAAATTTAAAAATTTCTCTAACATATTTTTGTTAAATCTAAGTTGCATAACCGCACACATAACTTCTATTATATAAAATTATGAGAATAAACGTAACTGTTTCCCAATTTTTTACCAAAATTTCACAAAAATATGATTGTGCCGGTGACTTGTAAACTTTAGAACTTGGCTTGTATACTATTCGAGACCACCATATTGATTTAATTGAAATGACTTGTCTAACTTGGTAAATTTCTAGTACAACTAAAAAGCCTATATATGTTATGTTTATTAACTAACTATATTGGTTAGTTAACTCCCGTATAAAAACCCTTTTGTTTACTCTCATTTTTAGAGTAAGATACTCCTAGAAAAACCCTCAGAACCATTCATTTCATTTCTTACACATGTGTTTAATGTTTCGTTACACCTTTACAACTTAGCCTACCCTGTAGATTAATGTCTGTGGTTAGTTGCTTTTGGCAAAGTGCGTTTCCTTGCATTACCTGTGTTCGTATGCGTAAATTTATTATATTTGGTTAGGTCGGGAAATTGCATAATGCAATTGGAAGTGAAAGTAAATATTGTATATCTTTAGTTTTGATTTTTGTGTGTCTACTACTTTCACTATTTTCATTATTTTTGAAGTTATGAAAACTATGGAAAAATTATCTAGATTTATCGTTATAAGTGATGTGGTGAAATTTTACACCATTAGTATAAAAAAATCGAAAAAAAAGAAAGAAAAGAAAAAGAAAGAAGAAGTTGGTAAGTTTGTTTAAACCAACATGTAAAGTTTTGTATTAATTGGTTGATATCGCCACTATTATTGTTGTATTATATTTATGGATTGAAAGGGAATTGGCCATTATGGGAACGCCAACTAAGGATTGTTCTTTGTTTAAGATTTTATTGAGTATAATTTGTGTCTACGTAAAGCGTGAGTTACAAGTGTTAAAGCGTGAGTTATTCAACGATATGAGTTTTATTCATGGGATGGTTGGGAAGTGATTAACCACACATTAGGACTTAATCTATTTGTTTGTTTATGTTTTTATTTTACACCAATTTATATCCTAAATGTTGTCCATACCCAACCGTATTATTATATTCATTGTTAGCTTTCGAGCATCCGGATATAATGATTGCCAAGTGAGAATGTTAAATGTATGAATAAGGTAGTGACCATCCGAGTATTAGATTAATTGGCTAACGCGCCAGCGGTTCGGTGTGTGAATTGGTGACCATCCGTTATGCAAATAACGTGCCAGCGATCCAAGAAGCACACTAGTGACCATCTGTTAGTTGAAGCGTCGAAAACTCGTGCCAACAATCTACTAAGTTTGTGCAGGAAATGTTTGAACGAAGCTAGGTTAAACCCTTAAGCCTCAAAACCCTTTTTACCGCTTTTGACTTGTCATTCCTTAGCTTTAGTGGTGGAGATGTGTATCCTTGCCAAGCTTATGATAGAATATTCGTCACGGCCAAGAAATTGAGCGAATTAGATTAGTTGAGAGATTGAGAGAGATATTTTATTTCTAGTTCATTAAGTATTTGGTTGTGTGATTATGATTAAACGAATACAGTAAAACCTCTATAAGTTAATAGTATTGGGACCGAGATATTTTATTAATTTAACGAAATATTATTATATCGATAAATTAATAATTTATTAATTTAAAGAGGTTTTATGTATGGCTTTTAAATTTTCAAGTCTAATATAATAGCTACTTACAATATATACTCATTAGAGACGAGAAATATATTTGAAAAACAAATTACAATTAACATTTTATGAATTCACATTCACACATTATGAAAATATGATTAAAACTTGTTGTTGCAATACAAGTAGACAACGCACCAACTCTTTAGTGCAATAAGGTGATTTTAAAATAAACTCAATATAGATTTGAAGTTCAACAAAAAGCAAGTGACTATGGATTCATTTTTAGCTAAATAGTCTTAGGATTTTGAAGTGTATCTCTCTCTCACACACACACATATACATATATATGTAAATTTTTAGTAATTATTAATTTATAATTTTATTGGGACTAATATATATACATTAAGGTTTCAAAAAAATTATTATCTTATTATTTTATCGATTGAGGTCCAAATTTGTACTGGTCCCAAGTTGGGACTGGACAAATTATTAATTTTATCAAGGTTATTAATTTATCGAGTATTAATTTATAGAGGTTTTACTGTAAATGCTTAAATATAAAAATGATATGAGCGGATTATTACCAGCCATTGACGATGCAAAGGAAATGATATGAGCGGATAATCAAGAAAAAAATTTCAAAAAAACGGCTCTGAGAATGGTTTAACAAGATATGTGTGTGTGTGTGTGTCGAAACAATTATATATATATGATCGGAAAACTACGGCATAGTGATGCGTGGGGATCGAACCCTCGCAACAGGTTTTACCTCTCAAGGGATCTCGAGAAGCTTACAACCCCCACCAGGCAGTGTACCTGATCGTTGTAGTATAGTATAGTGACAAGTACCGGGGGATTGATCGTTCAACTCAGGAATAGTGTCGCTAGGATTAGAAAGTGTACTAAACTAGGTCTAGAGGTGAGGGATGATTCTTTTTGTATTTTTATATTTTATAAAAGCAAGTAAAATCTCGGGTTTTGAAGGAGTGGGCGGAATTATTGCTAGCCAACTAACCCAATTAATCTAAAGATGCAATCAAAATAAAATAAAAGAAATGAAAATAAAACTATTATACTAATGTGGTGGAAACAATAATGAGGAAAGTTGTGTTTACTTAGATTTCATTACTCCCTAGATATCTTTTACAGGTTGATTAGCTTGTTACAATTGCATGGATGACGGGTCATATTCCTTAATACTAGTCGTAGGGCCGTGTACAATATTCCATAACTGTATAAGATCCTACTTCATTCCATGTCGAGCCGTTAGAAGCTCCTAACATGGGATCATTAGAATTCTCTTACGCATTAAATACAACCAAAAATCGTAGTACACATCCGATCATATTTCTTAAGACGTGCAAGCAAGTTACCAATGGAAGTCTGCCAGTTTTCTTAAGCCTAACATCAAATACAATCATCCGTAACAATTATAAACAAACAATCAACCCATAATTAACATCTAGGTTTCACTACATCTAAGCAAACACAATGGAAATCTAGCCTAGCATGTTAAAGAGAAAACAAGCGTAAGATATAATCACACAACACATAGACATATTGAGTGATTTGAATGAATACTTATCTTCAATTGAACATGGAGGAATCAAGGGGTTGAAACCCTTGAAAAGGCTGTAAAGTTCGGCCTAGGGTTTATTCCTTCAAAGATGCACTAAAAATTCCACACTTTAAGGCTAAAGTTTCACTCTTAAATGTTGTAAAAAATTTTAAATTTGGTGCTAAAATTGCCCTAGCAAGTATTTCTCTTAGTTTTATTACACAACTACTTTCGAACAAACAAATTCAAGTGCAATTGTATCCTATAAGGTATCATCATTTACCCTCCCCTTACACTTAGGATGAACATTGTCCCTAATGTTCAATTAAAGAATGTAAAAGTAAAACAGGTAAAAGAATGAAAACAAATACTCCTCTGATTCGTTCGGTGTGGATAGTGTGTCAACAAGGTTAGATCTTCCTCCAAGAAAATGAACATTCAAAGCTTCCCTTCCAGAAATATACATCATCTTCTTGTCATATATAACCTGTTAAACCTGAGAAAACAATCAAGGCAAACCTCGCGTAAAATCGGCGGCAATCTATATATACTAACAAATTAAGATATAATGCTTGTGGAATGAATGTTTGCAGATTTCCTGGAGTTTATAAAACTAAAGAATTAACAAAAACTTTAAGACTCCGGTTTAAACAAAACTTGGAAATTTTTTCAAATTCTGGCATCTGACGCCGTCAGGTTGTAATTCCTAACGCCGTCAGGATGTTCCTGGAAAAATCTTTTGTTAAGTTTCCGGAAAATTTCTGGAAAAACTTATGCTCTATTTCCTGGAAAATCCTGCAAAACATCATTATGACTCGATACAAGCATTTGACTCTAACAATTACTAATATACATGCTTATTTCATATTGTGATAAATCATGCTCATTTTCGTTCTTATAAACAAATTTCGGATCTCCCTTACACTTAGTTTTTGCAAAATACATTTATATGTAATTAAGATGAAGTTAAAAATAAAATAAAGCATTTTCACAATTAACTTTGAAACATGATTTATCAACAATAAAAATAAAGCACGCATACGGAAGCAAATAAAATCAAACAAACAAACAATTAAACAAATAAAGCTTGGGTTACCTCCCAATAAGCGCTTGTTTTTGTTCGAGTCACGAGCCTGACTCTACCCTTATTTAACGGAAATAAGAGAGATTTTCCCTACACTTAGGATTAAGTGCGGGTGGAAGTAGCAATACACATCCTTAGGGTGGAAATATGTCAAGTGAGGTGAAGGGGGTGAGTGAATGGGGAAAGAGTTTACCACATTCATTGTTAGGTTACCTGAATCCTTTGGTTTGATGGGTGGATTTGAAGTTAGAAGAGTTTTATGACAAAGATTTGAGCTCTTGCCATTTTCATAAATAATATGCTCTAACGGTTCTTCATCCATTCCAGTTCCCATCTTTTTTTATTTCAACTTCATTATCATCTTCGTACTCAAACTTGCTTTCATCAAAGAAGTGGAGTGTTGGCGTTTTGAAGTTGGAATGTTGGAAAGAGGTTTTATGGGTAATGGGTTTGGTTTGAGAAATCATCGAGACCCTATGCATCAAGGTTGGTTTGAGTGATTTAGAGGTTATGGTATAGGTGTGAGAGTTTTGATGAGTGTCTAAATACTCATCATTTCGTTCACATTTAAGCTACAAAAACATCTGAAAACATACTGATATGCTTTAAAATATATGAAATATCATTAAATTGTGTTTTTTATGTGTTACAAGTGCAAAAGGATTGAAAACTGATGAAAAACAACAAAGTGCACATACTTTACAGTTTCAGTCCTCAAACTTTCATAAATTGGCAAATCTAGTCCCTGGTAATTTAAAATATGTTAAAAATCATCAAAGGTCCTTAGGGATTCATGAGTTGTCAACTTTAGTCCCTCAAGTTTGAAAAATGTCAAAAATAGTCCTTAAGGTTTTAAAAATGGAAAAATATCAAAAATAAACCTTGTACTATTCATTAATGGCATAATTGGTCCTTGGTTGGAAAGTTTGGTGAAATTACATGTATGGTCCCTAGAGTTTGAAAGTTTGGCAGAAAAGGTCCCTGGAAGTTTAAAAAGTGGAAAAAGTCAACTATGGTCCTTACATTATTGAAACTTGGCAAGTTTTACGCTTGCTAGTACTTTTGGAAAGTTGTCAAAACCCACCCTCAAAAATCCAGAAATTACAATATTGGTCCTTATGATAATAAACAAACCAACCGGATCCTTTTTATTTATAAACCCAAAAATAAATCCAATCCAAACACAACCCCATCACCAGCCCATCACTCAGGCCCAAACATCACCCAACCCACACCCCTTTTATTAATAAAACGGGGTTTGACCCCGTTTGACCTCCCACAAACCGCCAACACTGTACACCCGTCTCCCCCACCCCTGCTTACCCAAAACCAGGGTGGTTTTCACCAACACCACACCCCCCCCAGCTGGCTATCTACTCTCCAGCTCATCCTACACCTCATCATACCACCCCATCCCACATAAATGCTTCCACACCTGAAAACCACCATTGTAGCACTCATGCTACTAGTTTTGCTACTAAACCACCCCAACTGGCTTAAAACTTTTCCAAGCATGTTCCCCACTCCACCACAACATCCCAAAATGCATTAATTGCATAAAAACGGCCACAAGCAATCAAATTTTGGCACCGCTGCCGGGGAGGTGTGCTGCGTATAACGACTTTTGAAGCATCTGTTAGTTTGAATTAATCACTCATTGTTATATATCATCTTTGTCCATACTTCTATATTTCCTTATAAAAACAAAAATCCAAAAAGATTTTTCTTTTCTATTTTTAAAATTCCCGTCACTCTAAGCATTCTTAGAGTCGTCTTTAGTGCATGCGCACTCGTTCTTCTAGGTCAACAAGCCCTTTCCGTGAGCTTGTTAGAAATCCTCGAAGACGCCGTAGACGTTCTGCCCCAACAGCCGTATATGAGATACGTACTGTTGCCACAAAATCAGTTATCATGGCGGAAGACCGTCCGATGAATGAGCTTCTCCAAGCACCCATCGAGGGTTACGGAGATGCAATTGTTGTCCCAGCCATTGTGGCTGAATACTTTGAGCTCAAAACCGGGTTACTAAATCTAGTAACCTCAAGTCAATTTTATGGTTTTGAGAGGGATGATCCTCATGCTCATATTCGATGGTTTAACAAGATTACATCTACCATCAAATACAAGAACGTCCCTTCCGAAGCAGTCAAGCTTCTTCTATTCCCATTTTCTCTTGAGGGGCAGCCCGGATTTGGCTGGAAAAACAACCTCCTCGTTCAATAGCATCATGGGAGGATTTAGTTACCAACGACAAGTCTTAAAAATTGAGATCATCAAATTTACTCAAAGGTTTGATGAATCATTTGGTGACGCATGGGATCGTTTCAAAGAATTGCTTCGTCGATGTCCTCATCATGGTTTCACTGAATTAATGCAAATTGACACTTTCTATAATGGTGTGAGTCAATCTGACCAAGATTCTCTCAATTCCTCCGCGGGAGGTAATTTTTTGAGCAAAACCACTAAAAAAGCTTTAGCGATCATTGAAAATAAGTCCAAGGTCCGCACTACACGCACAAAGCCATATAACTCCCAAGTGAGTGTTGGTCCTTCTACTTCATCTCCCGTGAGTACTTCTAGTACCGATGCTAAGATAGACAAACTCACGGACGCTATTCAAGCTTTGGTTATCTCAAACCAAAAGAAAGTCACTTTCACACAAAACCCTTCACATGCTGAAGTAAAAAAGGTGGAAGTTTGTGTCACTTGTGGTGGCCCACATGCATACTACAGCTGTATTGCCACCGATGGTAGGCCTTTTGAAGCCAATGCCTTAGCCGGTACTACAAATCAGGGAGGTAATCAATACCATCCTCAAATGGAACCAAGTTACCGTGCTAACACGCATATGGGACCACCTGGTTTCAACCAAAACCAGAATTTGCAAAACCGAAACCAAAACCAACCTCGAATGAACCAAGGTTATCAAAACCAAGGGAATTTCAATCCTGGACGAAATCAAGGTTTCCACAACCAAGGAAACTTTAACACAAACAACTTCAGCCCGGGAAATCATTTTCAGGGAAATGGTAATCCAAATTAGGGAAATTTTCAACCACAACAAGGTTATAATCAAAATAACCGAGTCCAAAATTTCCCCAACCAAACACAAGCCATTCTCTCAGCTCCACAATCATCATCGGATGAGTTGTTGAAGCAGTTCATGAAAACTCAAGAAGAGACAAACAGGTTGTTGGTCAGCCAGATTTCTGAAATCAAGAAATCTTTAAATGAACGACCCTCGGGCTCTGTAAAACTTCCGAGCAACACGATCGCAAACCCGAGGGGCGATGCAAAGGCGATCACAACCAGGAGCGGAGTTTCATATGATGGACCCATTGTTCCCACTACCCCTTCTTCTATTTCTCCCAAGGTAGTGGAAAATGAAACCGAGGTAAATAAGGACGAAGTACTTCCTACTCATAATGGAGGTACCCAAGACGTCCTACCTCATGTTGTCCCGAAACCCAAATCAAAACCAAGAGTTGTTTTTGAACCCAATGATATCCCAGTTGAGACCCCTAAATCCAAACCTTCTACCTCTTCTATTCCTTACCCCTCACATTTGAATGAGCAAAAGCTCCGTGAAAAGGCTAGTCACCAGATGGATAAATTCTTTCAAATCTTCCAAGATTTGCATTTTGACATTAGCTTCGCGGATGCTATTATTCTGATGCCCAAGTTTGCATCAACAATCAAACACTTGTTAAGCAACAAGGAGATACTGTTAGAAATGGCAAAGACTCCGTTGAATGAGAACTGCTCAGCAGTTCTTTTAAAGAAGCTTCCTGAGAAGCTTGGAGATCCTGGAAAATTTCTAATACCTTGTGTATTTCCAGGAATGGCTGATTGCTATGCCTTGGCCGATCTTGGTGCAAGCATCAACCTAATGCCTTATTCAGTTTGGAAGAAACTTTCTCTTCCGGATCTTACTCCTACCTGCATGACTCTAGAGCTTGCAGATCGATCGATATCTCGTCCTCTTGGCATTCCCGAGGACATGTTTGTGAAAGTAGGAAAGTTCCATCTCTTCGCTGACTTTGTGGTTGTTGATTTCGATGCGGATCAATGGGTCCCTCTCATTGTTGGGAGGGGATTCCTTAGAACGGGCCGTGCTCTTATCGATGTATTTGAGTAAGAAATCACCTTGCGTGTGGGTAATGAAGCTATTACCTTTAACCTCGATCAAACCTCGAGGTACTCCTCAAATTATGATTCTGAAGCAGTTAATCAAATAGATATCATAGACATTGCTTCAGAGGAGTACTCTCAAGAATTTCTTGGTTATTCTCATAATTCTGTGAGTGGGGATTGATGAGTGCTCAAACACTCATCGTTTTTGATATATTTAAACTGCCAAAACGCACAAAAACAATCAAAAAGATATCAAAATACTTAAATTATCCCAGGGATTGTGTTTTATGTGTTTTAAAAGCAAAATGTGCAAAAACAAAGAAAAAACGTACAAAGTTTGCAGTATTGGCAGTTTCAGTCCCCCGAGTTTCAAAACTTGTCAACTTTAGTCCCTATGCATTTATTTATAAGGAAAAGTCAACCCAAGGTCTTAAAAGTCAAATAAAGTCAAAATGTTATAATTGGGTTGCAAGTTTTCATAAATTACATGATTAGTCCCTAAAAATCCAAATATGGCAAAAGTAGTCCCTGGGATTCTTTTTGAAATTTTGAAAAATGTGGAAAAATGCAAATTTGGTCCTTGGATTATTGGCACTAGGCAAAATTGATCCTTTGGGGAGTTTTGGAAAGTTACCCTTCAGCCCCCTCAACTTTGAAAGAATTGCAAAAATGGTCCTTGTGTTAACTACTAACCATCCGGACCCTTATTTACTTAATCCAAAACACACCCTTATCCACCCAAAATTCCTAGCCCAGCTGCTCCCCAAGCCCACCAGGCCCAAAAATCCTTAGCCCGCCCAAACCTGTGAACCGTTTTAAATAACACCCAGCGTTGACCCGCGTTGACCGCCTTCTCCCCCAACAAAATCCCCCAAAACCAGGGCAACAATCACCTCCCCCCTCCTCACCTTTTCACCCACTTTACCCCCCACAATTAATAACCTTACCCACCAACTCCACCACCATAAATGCATCCTCAATCCCCTCACCAACACCACTCAGAATTGTCCGAAGTGATTTTGGCGCCAAAATGGCAATCTAGGGCTCAGATCATCTCAAGCATAATTAGACGGTTGGGATTTGGTCAGAGGGTCAAGGCAAAGGGTGTGGGGCCCTCAGAATTCAAAAAGAGCCCATGTGGAAGGCTTAGGGCAAGAATTTTAGCTCGATATATAGTGATAAGCTCATAGAAGCTGGTGTGTAATTTTTTTCCTTAGTTTTTATTGTAATTTTAGTTTATTTTCAATGTAATATAACTGTTTTTTATCAATGCAAGCTCAGTTTGAAGTTTAATTCTCATTTCCATTTTTCAAAGTCTCATTTAAATTTATCAAGTTCTAAGTTAAGTTTCTAATTTGTGTTCATTGGATTCATAAGCTAATACAAACTCAGTAACAAGGGTCTATTAACTTAACAAACTTGTTTGATAAACTCTTAGCTCATTTTTAAATATTTATAAAAAATCAAGAAAAATCAAAATTAAATAAAAAGTTGGTGATCACTTAATGAATGAGCAATGAGCACAGTAAATCAAGGATGCCTGTGGGTTAGGTACCTCAGGGGAGGGCATAGGATTGATTGGTTTGGTCCTTTGGTTCTTACTCAGTAGCTTGGAAGGCTTTGTAAGCTAAAAACTCTTTCATCTTTACTCTTAAGTAGCCTAGACTGTTTATCTAAGTTCATTGCATTTAAATATTAGCTTATAAATTAGTAGTGATCATTTGTTTGTGTTTTACATTTGTTTAAGTTGTAATCTCTTCAATAACTGACTTTTAAGGAGTGTTTGGATTTGTCTTGTTCATTGAGATCTTGTTGTTGCAGTGTTGCCATTGTGTCATTTACAAGTTGCTATAAGTTTATTTAGACCTAAGGACTCATAAAACTTGCATCTAATCAAGCAAAAGTCAAAATTGCAAAGATTACACCACCACAGTTAACTGTGGTGGTTTTTGAGTTCCATACCCCATCATTTCATTGTATAAGTGGTACTTGTAACTTAATTTGGTTTTAACTTAACTCATAAACCTGTTTTTAGCCATTTAGATCAATCACAAGTTGAAAAAAGTCAAGGTATCAAGTTTTTGCTAAAAGTCAAATTGTGAGTTCTCAGATTTTGATTAAACTTTGGAGGTTTGTAATTTGATGGATACTAGGTTTTAGAGTTTGAGTTTTTACAAGTGTAATATCTACCACTTTGTTGATTTTTGTGAATTTTCTCAGATTTTATAAGATTTGTTTACTGGGTCCCACAAAGCCACAAAGTGACTTGCAGGGCAACATGTCTGCCCTGTCTCAGCAGACCACCCTCACACCACCATCTTTTGTGGTGGTTTGAGGCCAATACAGTGACCCTCAGACTTTGTTTTTGGTCCCACTCAAACCCCCTCCTACCAGGGAGTAAGGGTGAACCCTTTGTTTGACCCCTACCATAGTGGACCCCACCTAATTTGGCCCCTAGACTCTGTCCCATAACTGCCTCAGAAATCAAATAGCAAAGTGCTTATTTGTTGCTTTTTGGCTTATTTAGGCTTGTTTGTTGCTTGATACTTACTTATTGTTGTTCAATAGACTCAGAGAAACCAATGAATACCATTGTGGACCCCACATCTTCATTTTGAGCTTAAAAACCTTCACAGTCAACAAAAGTCAACTGTGAGGTGATTAAGCACTTCAAGTGCTTATTTCCAGGGGTGTAGTGAAAGTGCCTTTATTAAAAGTACTTATTTTTAGCTTATAATTAGTTTAGAAAAAGAAAAAACCAAAAAAACCAACTTTAAAAATAGTGATAGCTTCTATTTAATAGGATTTATCAATTTAATTTTCTTTTTAATCTATTTCTAAGTAATATATCACTTTTATATTTTTAGAAATTACATTTTAGGTTAAACTAATTTTACAAATTTTTCCAGATTTTTATTTTGTCTTTTAGTGGTATTTCTAATTAATTTTAGTTTACTTTAGTTTTAATTAATATTAATCAATTAAATAGCATAATTAGTTTTTAAATAGTATAATCTAGTTTTTATAATTTTTATAGCTTTTATTTTAGTTAAAATAATTTTATAAATTTTTCTAGAATTTTTACTGTTCATTTAATAGTTTTCATAATTTAAATAGTTTAATTAGATATTAATTAATAAATAGAATAATAATTATTTAATTAGCTTAAAAATACTTAGAAATAACTTTTTATAATTTTTTTTAGGATTTCCATGATGGTTAATTAGATTTATAAAAAATTTCTAAATTTTCTAAGCCTTTTTAGTATTTTTAATAATTCTAATTAATTAAATTAGTATTAAATAGATAATTAGTAAAATAATTAATATTAAATAATTAAATAGTGTAAAAATACTTTTTATTTTTCTTAAAATTTTCTTTATTTATTAGGATTGTAAAAATATCAAATTTACACTTTTACCCCTTTCAGTCCTTCAGTTGTACTTTTTGTATGGTTCATCTGTATACGTTTTTAATTAAAACGTATAATTTTAGGTTTAAGCTCAAATTCTCGTAATCCAAATTCCCGTAATCAATCACGTAGCTTTCCTAAGCTATATTTGTTAATAATTTCCAATTAATTTTGATTATAACCCTTTTCTGTGAATAATTACCCGATCACTAATACGCTAAAGTCACAATTCACACTTCAACGGGATTTAACGACCCGGTGATACATTATATTACCCGGAGTATTGATATAGGCTATTTGACTTAGTTGACCATTCTTTGGTTAATTTAAGTTAGGTGGTTTAGCATCAATCAGGGATCCCACTCCATCATCTCAACCTATCATTTCCGACTCTTCCCCTTCTCTCACTCTATTTGAGGAAAGTGATTTCATTTTGGAAGAGGTCGAGGCTTTTCTCAGAAGTGATTCAGTTCCAGAAGGAATTGATAACACTGAGATTGATCTGGAGGGAGATATTCTTCTCCTTTAGAAATTGCTAAATCAAGACAATTCTCCTCCACTCCCTCCCGTAGAACTTCATAATGAGGAAATTAAATTGGTTGATAAAAATGATGAATTTCCTGAGGTCGAGCTCAAGAACTTACCTCCTCATCTTGAATACGCATTTTTGGAGGGTAATGACAAATTACCCGTCATTATTGCTAAAGATTTAAGTACTGAGGAAAAGGTTGCGCTCATAAAGGTCTTGAAGTCACACAAGCAAGCAATTGCTTGGAAGCTCTCCGATATTAAGGGTATTAACCCAGATTTTTGTACACACAAAATCTTAATGGAGGATGACTTCAAGCCCGCAGTGCAACATCAAAGACGGGTGAATCCAAAAATCCATAATGTCATTAAACAAGAGGTTCTCAAACTTCTTGATGCAGGATTGATTTACCCCATCTCTGACAGTCCATGGGTTAGTCCCATCCATTGCGTCCCAAAAAAGGGTGGCATTACTGTTGTCACTAATGAGGAAAATGAGTTGATTCCAACTCGGCTGGTTACCGGGTGGCGTGTTTGCATTGACTATCGTAAGTTGAATGACGCCACCCGCAAAGACCACTTTCCGATGCCCTTTATGGACCAGATGCTTGAGAGATTAGTAGAAAACGAGTACTATTGTTTCTGTAGAACCCTGTAAAAATTTCTTGTAATTATATCGTTAATAAAATAAATAATCTTTCGTTATTGTTACTAATTCCCATTTTCTCGGAAAAATTTGAAATTTTTCTTATTATATTATTTTGACGATTATCACAAAATAATATAATTCATGAAATGACGGAATTAATCCTCGACACGTTACTCGAAACCTAAACTTTTCATTTAATCCTAATTATATTTCCTAAACCTAATTAATTTTCCTAATCACAATAATTATCCAAACGGGCCCTTAATTATTCCAGCCCATCACCTCTCATTTACTATTCACAGGCCCAAGGCCACGAGCCCAATTCCAAATCCTTAATTATTTCATTTGTTCAACTAGGAATCAAGCCACAAAACGCCTCGTTTATTCTAAATTCTTACACACGACGTACCAATATTTTTACACCATCTTGTTTACCACCTAGCCAACTATTAGTGTGTCAAATCCCATGTTCATTGGACGACGTTTGATATGTTTTTAAGTGGCAAAGTGTTCGATATATATTCATATCAATCGATTCATAAATTATTCAAAACTTAACCGTTTTGATTCCCGTTTGTTCCTAATAACATTTCTAAGATGATTTTATGTTCAAATGTCAAAGATGATCAGTTATATACAAGTGGTATACGATTTAGCAAATCGTATACATAAAAATATGGTGGTCGACATTGAGCATGATTCACCAAGACAATTTCCTAAACTCATGCACACTCATTCCATATTTTAACAATATAAAATCATTCTAGAGCCTAGGTTTTACTGACATGCAATAGTACGTGAGGTTTCCTTGAAATATTTCACACATACGTGTGATATATTGAGACCATATATAACATACATGCATGCATCCGTTTCTCACCATTCTCATACACCTCCAATTAATTCTTTCTTCCTAAAAACTACTCCTAAGAGCTAGAAATCGATTGCTATTTAGTTTGGACGCAAGAAAAGGGTTATCGGTTTGATTTTATACGTATAACGTTTGGGTTATACTTTTTACGAGATCATCCTTGTGTTCCATACCTTCACTCTCGACTCTCTACCACCTAAAGGGTGTTGTAAGTTATTTCCTACTCGTTTCCATTCAAGTTCACACGTTAAAAATAGTCATGCACCTTGTTTATATTTGCTTCGATCGTATATACATTTTACATATATATTTCACATACATATTGTCATATATAACACTAAACGTGGCTAGCCTTTATCTTGGAAGGCCTAGGAGTCACGTAGCACACAAAGTTCACGTTAGTTTAAACGTTACACACATCACACGATCATATTTTGAAACATGTTCCATCGTATGAAAATTTAGCAAAACACTTAGAAATATTTTCAAGTTTTTTTTCAAATATATAAACGATTCAAACATGCTACAAAACACTTGTATAACTTTAAATTTCACGTAACAAGAGTACTATATTATTACACGACTTAATAGACCACCTAGAAAACTACCACTTTCATTTATACAATTGTAAAAATACTCACGTTTTGACACATAAATCGATCCATTTTGAATCGATAAGAACCAGATTTTTCAAAACCAAATTTAGTTAAAAACTTTATATAATTCGCTTGGGCTCAGTCCAAGCCCAATAAGAAATCACGAGCCATAAGCCCACTGGGCCCATATGAAATGTTTTTAGAATCATAAAAATAGTCCAAGGCCAGGCCCATAACATTTTCCATGCCCTCGCCTCTAAAAATCTTAACGGGCCTTGAATTGGTTCGTTAAGGGCCCATAAGCTAAAAAAATAAGCTTTTTATTAAATAAGCAGTTTAAATCAGCTTATTATTGACTTAATAAGCCACGGAAATTTTTAGAAAATTTTTATAATCATTTTTGTAATTTTGGACTAAAAATGTAACGCGACGACACCTAGAAGGACTAAAAGTGTAAATATTGAAAAGTAAGGACAAAAACTGTAAAAACAGAAACTTAAGGGTAAAAATTGATGAAAGTTAATATTCTAAGCCTAATATTGATTATTGGACAATTAGAGGACTATAGTTGAATTTATTTATAAAAAGGACTAACGGTGTAACGCAAAAATCGTTAGAGTAAAAATGGTAAAATTAGAAAAAGAGACAAAGACTAAACATAATCTATTTAACATTCTTATTTATTTTCTATTTTCGTAAATTTATTTCGTATTGCATTTAAACTTTTATTTTTACTTATATATATTATTTAACGTAACGTTAATAATATATATAACGATATTTCAAAAGTTAATATTTTTACTTACGATTAAAAAGGTAAAACTTTGATGGATAATTTAAATAACATATTTTGTCATATCATGCATATCACAAGAATTATACTGCACATCACCTATTCGTCATAACGAATAATTATTATTCGTTATTCGTTCATATTTACCAAATAGTATTTGGTCAAATTCTCAGATAAATCTATTTATCAGGTTGTGTTTCGAAGACGTTATCATAAATTCGTCCGACTTTATTTTCTTCATTTCAGTATCAATCAAGGTGAGTCATAGCCTCACATTTACTTATTTTCAAACTCTGTGAGGGGGATACATGTTATAAACAGATCACAAGTAATTTTCTATATGCTTCCTGATTTGATATATGCCTAAGTTAGCTATTGCGGAAAGACCCTTGATCATGAGCCATTAATCACTGTTATGTGAACGCGAATATAATGAATAGATCTATTTAAGGTTTGACAGCCTGTCCCATTAATACTTGACGGAATGCCATTATGCATGTGGTTAGTCGTATTAGTCGTGATAATTATATTTGAGTAAAAATAGGAATTGGCAAATCACCTATTACACGAGGGCAAAATTAACATTGATTTGATAAACACCTCCGTTTTTACGGTATTTGTTAACGTTTTGCGTGTCATGAGACTTAGAGCAATACATATACTGCAATATCAATTTTTAAACTGATTATATTTCCAATACAATCTTACTTGTATATCAAAATGATTACTAAATTCAAACTCTATTATATCACTCAACATTTTTGTTGACTTTTAAACATGTATCTCAGGTATTTAGCAAGGGAAGAAAGCATGGAACGGGCGGCAAAACTTCAAAACTTATCTACTTTATTTCAATAATGGTGCAAAATAAAAGATGTTTGATTTAGTATAAAACATCAAGACTTTTATAATAATACTCTGATAGTGACCTCTTGTATTTGAATTTTTATTAATGAACTTATGTTTTAAAACGTCTCTTTCGAGTCGTTTTCTATCATTGTGACTTCGATCCTCACCGTAACACCCTAATTACTATTCCGCTGCCGCATTTCAAATTAGGGGGTGTTACAGATTGGCATCGGAGACATAGTTATAGAGAATCAAATGTTTTCAAACATTGAACTATAACCACACTTTCAAATAAATTAAATTTGCACCATATTATTTTTCGCCCGCC
Organism: Artemisia argyi; assembly: GCA_030686995.1. Classification (NCBI taxonomy): domain Eukaryota; kingdom Viridiplantae; phylum Streptophyta; class Magnoliopsida; order Asterales; family Asteraceae; genus Artemisia; species Artemisia argyi. Next base: position 9,582,008 of record CM060695.1, on the reverse strand, counting down.
GTACCTGCTTGCTACCATACTCAGTAAGTTAATCATTAAGCTATGATACTTTGATCTTGATATGTTAGAATTTTACATTCTTTGACGATAATAAATTCTTATTCTGCAATATTTATGAATCATTACAGTATTATTTCAGTATGAATATATCAGACTCCGACTCTGAAATTTCCTTCGCATCTGTTACGTCGCCTGTTTATCGTTCTACCTTTGTACCTGACGCTGTTTCCCAAGAAACAGAACCATTTGAGCAAGACGAGATTGTAACAACGCCTGAAAATCCCGATGTTTTAATTTTACCAACACATATACCATTACCACGTCATGAATTTTATTCATATGCACCCGATCATCTATTCAATCTTTTTAGCCAAACTTATCCATATACTTTTCACCATAGAGAACAAATTCCTGAGGAAGATATACCTACATCCAGCCGACTTCGTATTTCCGATTCTACTCCTCCACTTTCACCATCATTACCATATCCTCCTGGTTTTACTCCCCCAGCGCATATCTATGAAACTGGCGAGAGTGCTAGGATGGAAATTACCTCTACTCTTTCACCTTCTGTAGTAGTGACGCGTTTGGAGCATCACGAAGAACAGATAGACTCACTTCTTCAAATGATTGATTATTCATCATTTGATCATTCGGATACTATCCACAATACCTTACATAACCTTATAGCTAATAGGATAGAGTTGCAGTAGGGTTTAGCTTAGATACATTCAGATATCTCCAAGACATGCTCTTTCGCGATATCATTGCGAAGAGAGGGACAGAACCGTACTTGGGAAGCCAAGCTAGCACACCGAAGAGCAGATACATTGGAAAACCTCGTAGGAGATATGCAGATTCAACACCATACCGAGATGCAGGATCTCCGAACTCAGATCTTAGAGATGGGAGGACATGTGGACGTACCTAATCATTAGAGGTAGTTAGTATTTGTATTAGTAATAAGTCATCTAAGCCTGCCGCATGTGGCAATTAATAAAGAATCTTGTATCGTTTTGTTATGAAAACTCAACTAATCAAGTTATTAATGTTATGCTGTTGGTTGTTGATGAGGCGAAAAATGATCCGTTTTTAGGGGGTCATTTAAGCCCGAATCCGACTTTATTTGATCAAATATTGCCCTAAATATTTCCTTTTGTGATTTTAGGTACTTGGAGAGTGAATTCTGGAAAAGAAGCCATTTTGGACGTTTTTGGAGCATAAAAGTAAAGAAAACAGCAAAGTCTCAATTTTCCATGTTGGGAACAGTAGGTGACGGCGTCAAGAGTAATGCCTTGACGGCGTCAAACATCAAGAATTAAAATCCGTAGTTCATGAAGGCGTCAAGAGTGTTCCTGACGGCGTCAGAGTCCCAAGAATAAAATACCGTAGTTGATGACGGCGTCACATAAGCCGTCATAAGTAGATCAATGCCGTCCGAGGAAGTATTTGGCGGCGAGGTGACGGCGTCACATTGTTGTCTTGACGCCGTCAGCCATATTTTCCTATATATAGTTTTCTAGTTTTTCACATTTATAGGGAGAAGTTTTGGAGAAACCCTAAAGACGAATTTGGTGCAACTTTTACAGGTTTTTCAAGGGTTCCAAACCCTTGATACCTTGCATTGTAATTGAGATAAGTGTTCTTCTAATTCAATCAATATGTCTATGTGTTGGTTGTCTATATCTTGTTCTTGTCTGAATTCCATTATGTTAGGCTAGATCTCCTTTGTGTTTGCTTAGATCTAATGAAACCTAGATATTGATTATGTGTTGATTACTTGTTTATTCTTGTCTTGGATGAATGATTTTATATGTTAGGCTTAAGAAAACTGGCAGATCTCCAAATGGTAACATGCTTGAACGTCTTAAGAAACATGAACCGAGGCGTACTAGGTCTTTATTGGTTGTATTTAATGCATGAGCCACTGTTTACAATCCCTATAGTTGTGCTGGGTCATGGTGTAGGAGGAGATAAGAGCTCATAGAATTGGGGAGTTATGTATGCCACCCCATGAATGGTATTAGGGAATACAATCCGTCATCCATACAATTATAACAAGTAATTAACGTGTAAAAGATATCTAGGGAGTAGTGAAGTCTAAGTAAACACATTTTCTCCAATTACTGCTCACAACTTTAGTATAAATTAGTTTATTTTCATTTTTAGTATTTTATTTTGATTGCATCTTAGTTTTGGGTTAGTTGAATAGCAACTAATTCCGCCCACTCTTCCAAAACCCGAGATTTTACTTGCTTTCATAAAAATATAAAAATACAAAAATAATCATCCCTCACCTTTAGAACTAGTAATTAGGTTTTCTAATCCTAGCGACACTATTCCTAAGCTGAACGATCAATCCCCCGGTACTTGTCACTATACTATACTACAACGATCAGGTACACTGCCTGGTGGGGGTTGTAAGCTTCTCGAGATCCCTCGAGAGGTAAAGCCTGTTGCGATTCCCACGCATCAAGTTTTTGGCGCCGCAGCCTGGGGAATAGTTATTGTCTAGGTTAGAATTTCTTTTTATTAGGTCTACTTGCTAGATTCCTTTCTAGTAAGATTTTATTTTTATTTTCTAGGTTTTCTTTAGTCTATCTTTTTCTTTGTGTGTTTGTTCGTAATTTCCATTGACTCTTCCATTCACCATTATGGAGTACGCGAATCCACCATACCACCAACCACAAAGGCCATTCTACTCTATTGACATCTCGAATTTCAAACAATATCGAGATGAACCCATATATGATGCATGGACTCGTTTTAAAATTTTACTTCGAAAATTCCCTCATCATAGTTTCTCTTTAGCATCCCTAACCCAAACCTTTTACTATCGTGTCAGCCGATGTGACCAAATGTGCATTGATGATTTTGCCAATGGGGGCCCTAGGGAATTAAGTGTTGAAGAAGCATGGGATACCATAGAAGACTGTGCCCAATATTATTATAGAGTAGACAACCCAACAAACAACATCACAAATCAATCAAAAACAAGTTTGAAGGAGCAAACAGGAAGTTTGTCTGGGAATGATTACTCAGGGATACCTGTGTGGATGTCACCTAAAGCCATAGTACAAAACAAACACATAGGTAATCTAGGTACAATGGAGGATGAGGTGGATAATCCAAGCCCACAAAGTACCCCACAAGTCCTACCATCATTTGAGGCACATACACCGCCCGTGACTTACCCGGAAGAAGTAGAAGAGACTATAGGAACTCCAATAGAGGTAAAACCTTTGAACCAAACACAACTAGAGGATATAGGTTTGAATACTTATAATGATAACCTTACTCTTAGTTCTAGGGAAGTTCCTAGTTTTGATGAACCGGAGCCTCAACCAAAACCGTTACCTAATCTTCCATCCTTGGATGAAGATTTAGGAATTGAAATAGGTCCCGATCCACCCATCAAACCATATAGTCCGGGTAGTCTTAAGATGAAGGTAGTAGACTCTAAGCCTTGTAGAGAGGAAGCTACTATAGGAGTGGAGAATGACCTTACGTACTTACATCACCCATTCGTGACTGATCACAAGCAACATTATGGGTTTAAACCGGGTTTATTAGGTCAAGATGGGTTCCCAACTAGGAATCTCTCGAAGTTGATAGAAAATGATCCCTTTCTAGGAGGAAATCTCAATCCACCCATTAACCCAATTGAATTAGGTAAGGTTATGATGATAGGAGCACACCCCTTGGAGCATATAATTCATCCACCACTCTTTCCTCACGAGGCATATTCCCATCCTAAGGGTGTGTATCGCTACTTCCACCCGCACTTAATCCTAAGTGTAGGGATAACCTCACCTATTTCCATTAAATAAGGGTAGAGTCAGGCTCGTGACTCGAACAAAAACAAGCGCTTCTTGGGAGGCAACCCATGTTTTGTGTGATTTTATTTGTTTGATTGTTATTTGCTTCCGTATGCATGTTTTATTTTTATTGTTGGTTGATCATGTCTCTAAATTAAAATGTGGAAATACTTTACTATGTTGTTTAGCCTAGTCTTAACTCCAACCTAAAAGTATTTTTGCAAAAGATAAGTGTAAGGGGAAACCCCAAATATGTTTTTAAGAAACAAACCGATCATGATTCTCCACAATATTAAATGAGCATGTATATTCGTATTTGTTAGAGTCAAATGCTTGTATTGAGTCATAATGAAGTTTTGCAGGATTTTCCAGGAAGTAGGACCAAGTTTTTCCAGAAATTTTCCGGAAACTTAACATAAGAATTTCTGCAGGTCCATTCTGACGGCGTCAGGGGTTTACTCTTGACGACGTCAGGAGTTAAAATCTGGAAATTTTACCGGTTTTGTTTTTCTAACGGAGTCTTATGGTTTTTGTGAATTATTAAGTTTTATAATCTCCAGGAAATCTGCAAACTTCATTCCACAAGCATTATATCTTGCTTTGTTTTCTAGGATTTAGTAACTTATATAGGATGCCGCTGATTTTACGCGAGGTTGTCTTGTCTATTTTGTCAGGTTTTACAGGTTATGTACGACAAGGAGATGATTTATATTCTGGAAGGGAAGCTTTGATTGTTCATTTTCTTGGAGGAAGATTTAACCTGGCCATCCTATAATCCATACCGAGCGAATCAGGGGAGTATTTGATTTCATTCTTTTTACTTATTTCACTTTTACATTCTTTACTTGAACATTGGGGACAATGTTCTTCTTAAGTGTAAGGGGAGGGTAAAAAGATGATACCTTACATATGCACTTTCGCTTGAGATTGTTTTGTTTGATAGTAGATGTGTAATAAAACTATGAGAAATACTTGTTAGTGTAATTTTAGCGCCAAATTTAAAATTTTTTACAACATTTAGGAGTGAAACTTTAGCCATAGCAAGCGTCTTATGGATAGGAGATTGTATGACTAGCACATAACCGTATATTCAGAAAAATTTTCCACCCAAATATGTGAGGTTCGCCTTTAGATTTGATAGGAAAAGCATTCATTATTAGTGCTTATGAGTGTACCGGTAGCATTTAGATTCTAGAACTTGCGTTAGTGATGCATCCCGAGACCGCTAGTGAGACTACATTCGTGTGGTAGGATTTACTACATGATAAGAGGCATTAGGATCACCCTTGTGTTAAATCCGTATCATAATTACTTGACCATTTATGTCATATTACTTGGCTAGTTAAGTCAACTAATTTTTCCCACACCCTTAGCGTTGTACTCATTTTTAGTACACGAAACCCCTAGTACACCCCTCCGAGCCTATCTTTTCGTTTCTAACTTTAAGCATCTTACTTAAAGGAAGAATTTGTTACACCCCACTTAAATGTACACCCAAATCGCCTTAGCCTTCCATGTATGCGCTCATTTTTAGTGCATTATTGTTATTTGTTAAACCCTAAGTTAACTTTCTAATTGATTACATGGTTGCTAAGTCGAGTCATATCCTTGTACATATTGTTTTGGGACGATTGGGACTCATGGGTAAGTACTTATTTTATGGAGTAATGGGGAAGAACATCAATTATTACCCCCATATGTACGTTAATCTTAAAAGTGCTCCAAGTGTTTTGATTTTCTTGATTCGAGTCATTAGATTAGTTTATTGTAAAGTATGTAAAAATTCAAGTGTAAGGGAAATGTTCATTCCCTATGATGTATTATTATGGATGGTAGGGTAAGAGTGTATGCAAAAAAAAAAAAAAAAAAAAAAAAAAAAAAAAAAAAAAAAAAAAAAAAACATACGGACTACCATCCCGTTTCATCTTATGTTTATTTTATGTTTTTGTTATTTTTCATTTATTAGCTTAAGTCGAGTCTAGTCTTGGCTTAGCAACGCCACATTGTACATGTAATTAACCAAGATTGTTAACCCGCCACCAGTAAAACTTCCTTTATCCAACAAAACCGTGTAATTCATATCCCTATACCTAACGTTACAACCCTTTAAAAGACCTCTTTGATAGCTTATCCTAGGTGCTTACGCCATGTGGTGGAGGTTTGATCCTTTCCCAAGCCTATGGTAATCTATTTTGCTATGACAGGTAGTGAGAGATATCTTCCATTTCCATAATGTTATATTACTTTATTACACCCGAGAGATGTGAGTATCTAAAACTATTTGTGAGGTGCTAGTGTATGACCTCCGTGCTTGTCTATTGGTCTTTAGTGGAACGATTATTTGTTGTAATTACTTTTATATTAGTGTTAAATGACCCCTAACTTGTCTTTTGAGTAGAATAAAAGCTCATTTGCTTGAGGACAAGCAAATCTCAAGTGTAAGGGTATATGATGAGGCGAAAAATGATCCGTTTTTAGGGGGTCATTTAAGCCCGAATCCGACTTTATTTGATCAAATATTGCCCTAAATCGTTCCTTTTGTGATTTTAGGTACTTGGAGAGTGAATTCTGGAAAAGAAGCCATTTTGGACGTTTTTGGAGCATAAAAGTAAAGAAAACGGCAAAGTCTCAATTTTCCATGCTGGGAACAGTAGGTGACGGCGTCAAGAGTAATGCCTTGACGGCGTCAAACATCAAGAATTAAAATCCGTAGTTCATGAAGGCGTCAAGAGTGTTCCTGACGGCGTCAGAGTCCCAAGAATAAAATACCGTAGTTGATGACGGCGTCACATAGGCCGTCATAAGTAGATCAAGGCCGTCCGAGGAAGTATTTGGCGGCGAGGTGACGGCGTCACATTGTTGTCTTGACGCCGTCAGCCATATTTTCCTATATATAGTTTTCTAGTTTTTCACATTTAAAGGGAGAAGTTTTGGAGAAACCCTAAAGACGAATTTGGTGCAACTTTTACAGGTTTTTCAAGGGTTCCAAACCCTTGATACCTTGCATTGTAATTGAGATAAGTGTTCTTCTAATTCAATCAATATGTCTATGTGTTGGTTGTCTATATCTTGTTCTTGTCTCAATTCCATTATGCTAGGCTAGATCTCCTTTGTGTTTGCTTAGATCTAATGAAACCTAGATATTGATTATGTGTTGATTACTTGTTTATTCTTGTCTTGGATGAATGATTTTATATGTTAGGCTTAAGAAAACTGGCAGATCTCCAAATGGTAACATGCTTGAACGTCTTAAGAAACATGAACCGAGGCGTACTAGGTCTTTATTGGTTGTATTTAATGCATGAGCCACTGTTTACAATCCCTATAGTTGTGTTGGGTCATGGTGTAGGAGGAGATAAGAGCTCATAGAATTGGGGAGTTATGTATGCCACCCCATGAATGGTATTAGGGAATACAATTCGTCATCCATACAATTATAACAAGTAATTAACGTGTAAAAGATATCTAGGGAGTAGTGAAGTCTAAGTAAACACATTTTCTCCAATTACTGCTCACAACTTTAGTATAAATTAGTTTATTTTCATTTTTAGTATTTTATTTTGATTGCATCTTAGTTTTGGGTTAGTTGAATAGCAACTAATTCCGCCCACTCTTCCAAAACCCGAGATTTTACTTGCTTTCATAAAAATATAAAAATAAAAAAATAATCATCCCTCACCTTTAGAACTAGTAATTAGGCTTTCTAATCCTAGCGACACTATTCCTAAGCTGAACGATCAATCCCCAGGTACTTGTCACTATACTATACTACAACGATCAGGTACACTGCCTGGTGGGGGTTGTAAGCTTCTCGAGATCCCTCGAGAGGTAAAGCCTGTTGCGATTCCCACGCATCAGTTGTGATATTACTATATACAAATGTTAATTTATGCTTATGGTTGTTCATGTGTATTAATAATGCATCTAAAATATCGGAATAATTATGATTGTTGTATCGAAATAAAAACTACATATGGTGCCCAATTATTGTTAAGACTCATAAATATTCATTTCCCTACTTCACAAGATCCTTTAAACAAAGTTATTGTTTAAAATTCTAAAGCTATATTTTTGTATTATCAATAGAAAAATGGAGCATGCAAGTAGCGAAAACTCCAACCCGGAAGTGATCATGACACCCACTGAGCTTCAAAGAATGATTGCTGAGGGAATATCTGCAGCTCGTGAAGCGGATCGTTTGAATAACATCAATGGTGCAAACCGTGAAGCTAATACATCTACTCCTCGTAATTGTACTTACAAGGACTTCATGACTTGCAAGCCAACTAATTTCAAAGGAATAGAAGGAGTTACTGAAATGGCCCATTGGTTTGAGCATACTGAGACAGTCTTCAAGAGGAGTGGTTGTTCTGAAAATAGCAAAGTTACATTTGCTACAGGAACTCTTCAAGGAGAAGCACTATCGTGGTGGAATACTACCGCGAATGCTATGGGTCAGGATGAAGCTTTCAAACTTTCTTGGAATGAGTTGAAGAATAAAATGCTTAAGAAGTATTGTCCCAGAACAGAGATCAGAAAACTAGAGGATGAATTTCATCAGCTAGTAGTAAGGTACAATGACCTGAAGACATACGACAGAAAGTTTTTGGAGTTGTCGGTGTTATGCCCAACAATAGTACCCGACGTTGAACAAGCATTGGAGAAATATGTGGAAGGACTGCCACCATCTATTGAAGGGGATGTTACCGCATCGAATCCATAGATAGTAGAAGAAGCTATGGGACTTGCCCAGAGATTGTTGACCCGGGTGATCAAAAGAAGTTCTACCTCCGTGATCAATGAGCATAAGAGAAGTGCTGACAACCGTGGGAACAACAATAGCAACAACCGCAGCTACAACAACAACTACAGTGGTAACAGGAGCTACAACAACAACAATCAAAGCAGCAACCGCAACAGAGATCAACAACAGAACGTAGTAATCATCATCAGCAATAGAATCGTCGACAAGAAGCTACTAGAGCTTATGCAGCAGTGCCTGCAGAAAGTAAAGGTTATGCCGGAACTTTACCTCCATGTAACAAGTGCAACATGCATCATACCGGATCATGTAAGGCTACTTGTGGCAACTGCAAAAGAATTGGTCATATGACAAAGGACTGTCGAGCAACTAGAGCCAACACACAACCGATAGCAGTAAAGTGCCATGGTTGTGGTGAAGTTGGACATTACAAAACTCACTGTCCGAAGAATGCCAATAACGTTGCCCGAGGAAGAGAATATGTACTTGGTGATGGAAACACAACGCAGAATTCTGATGTTGTTACGGGTACGTTGCTATTAAATCAACAAGATGCTAAGATATTATTTGATTCGGGAGCAGATAAAAGTTTTGTGTCTACTTCGTTTGCCGCAATTCTAAATATTACTCCTATAGAACTAGATACTATCTATGACATAGAATTAGCAGATGGAAATATCCTAAGTACCAATACCCTAATTGAAAATTGCACCTTAACTCTTCTAAGTAAATCTTTCGATATTGATCTTATGCCCATCCAATTGGGAAGTTTTGATGTCATCATTGGTATGGATTGGTTTTCTACACACCGTGCCAGAATAATTTGTGACGAGAAAGTCATTCAAATTCCGCTCAATGGTGAAACCTTAATCATCCAAGGTGATAAACCTAAAACTTTGTTCAATATTATCTCGTACGCCAAGACGATGAAATACATAAGAAAAGGATGCCATGTATTTCAAATTCAAGTAACGGGAGAAGAAACAAAAGAAAAGAAGAAACAACTTGATGAAGTGCCAGTTATAAAAGAATTTTCTGATGTATTTCCCGAAGACTTTCCTGGAATTCCACCAACCCGTCAAGTAGAATTCCGCATCGGTTTAGTGCCTGGAGCAGCACCAGTTGCAAAAGCACCATATCGATTAGCACCCTCCGAAATGAAAGAATTATCTGAACAGTTGAAAGAACTATCAGATAAAGGATTCATTCAACCAAGCTCATCCCCTTGGGGAGCACCAATCCTATTCATCAAAAAGAAAGATGGAACGTTCCGAATGTGTATCGATTACAGGGAGTTGAACAAACTCACGGTGAAAAATCGACATCCATTACCAAGGATCGACGATCTATTTGACCAATTACATGGATCTAGTGTTTACTCAAAAATCGATCTAAGATCAGGATATCATCAATTAAGAGTCAGGGAAGAAGACATTCCCAAGACAGCTTTTCGAACACGGTACGGACATTATGAATTTCAAGTGATGCCATTTGGTCTTACCAATGCACCGGCAGTATTCATGGATTTAATGAACCGAGTATGCAAGCCATACTTGGATAAATTCGTTATTGTGTTCATTGATGATATTTTAATCTATTCGCGCAACAAAGAAGAGCATGCCGAACACTTAAGGACTATTTTGGAGTTACTTAAGAGAGAAAAGTTGTACACCAAGTTTTCCAAATGTGATTTTTGGATTTCTACCGTTCAATTTTTAGGCCATATCATCAACAACCAAGGTTCCATGTAGATCCAGCGAAGATAGAAGCAGTTAAAGGTTGGACGTCACCCACCGCTCCAACTGAAATTCGTCAATTTTTAGGTCTCGCTGATTACTATCGAAGATTTATAGAAGGTTTCTCAAAGATTGCAAAACCTTTGACGGAACTCACCCAGAAGAACAAGAAGTATATCTGGGAAGAGAAGCAAGAGTCAGCATTTCAATTGTTGAAGCAGAAGCTTTGTGAAGCACCAATATTAGCATTACCGGAAGGAAATGAGGACTTTGTAGTGTATTGTGATGCATCTCATCATGGTTTAGGTGCGGTACTAATGCAAAGAGACAAAGTCATTGCTTATGCTTCACGACAGCTAAAGAAGAATGAACAAAATTACACCACCTATGATCTAGAATTAGGAGCAGTAGTTTTTGCTCTTAAGATATGGAGACATTACCTATACGGTACAAAGTGTACTGTTTTCACCGATCACAAGAGTCTACAACATATACTGGATCAGAAGGAGCTGAACAAGAGACAACGAAGATGGTTAGAATTACTCAACGACTACGACTGTGAAATTCGTTACCACCCTGGTAAAGCGAATGTAGTAGCCGATTCGTTGAGCAGAAAAGACAGAATTAAACCTCTTAGAGTTCGATCTCTAGGAATGACAATTCATTCGCCACTTCCAGCTCAAATCATCAAAGCTCAAACAGAAGCTCTACAAGAAGAAAACCGGCAATATGAGAAAATTGACAGAAGGTCAAACCCTGAAGATCAGGTTGACAGAATGCCAAATAATGAAAAAGAATTTGTGAGAAGAAATGATGGAATGTTATGTTTTAAGAAAAGATATTGGATTCCTCTCTTTGGAGGTATTCGAGACCTTATCATGCATGAATCTCGTAAATCCAAATATTCTATTCATCCCGGTTCCAATAAGATGTATCAAGATCTTAAGAAGAATTATTGATGGCCAAATATGAAAGCTGATATCGCAGAGTATGTTGGTAAATGTTTAACATGTTCTAGAGTAAAGGCAGAGACTCAGAAACCATCAGGATTACTCGTGCAACCAGAAATTCCGGTCTGAAAATGGGAACGAATCACCATGGATTTTATTACCAAATTACCAAGGACTTCGAACGGATTAGATACAATCTGGGTTATCATCGATCGATTAACCAAGTCTGCACATTTTCTACCAATCAAGGAAACTGACGAGATGGAAACACTCGCTCAGTTGTATTTTAGGGAAATTGTGATTAGACATGGGGTTCCGATATCTATTATTTCTGATAGAGATAGCCGATTCACTTCAAGATTTTGGGAATCTTTACAGAAATCTTTTGGTACTCGGTTAGATATGAGCACCGCTTATCATCCACAAACTGATGGACAAAGTGCAAGAACAATCCAAACCTTGGAAGATATGCTCCGAGCATGTGTGATTGATTTCGGAAAAGGTTGGGATAAACACTTGCCATTAGTTGAATTCTCATACAATAAAAGCTACCATGCCAGCATAAAGGCTGCACCTTTTGAGGCACTGTACGGAAGGAAGTGCAGATCACCAGTCTGTTGGACAGAAGTTAGTGATATGCAACTCACCAGACCAGAGTTAATACATGACACTACCGAGAAGATATTCCAAATCAAGCAACGCTTACAAGCTGCTCGTGACAGACAGAAGAGTTATGCTGATGTCAGGAGAAAGCCTATGGAATTTCAAGTAGGAGACAGAGTCATGTTGAAAGTTTCTCCCTGGAAGGGAATGATCCGTTTTAGAAGACGTGGAAAGTTAAATCCGAGGTACATTGGACCTTTCAAAATTCTGGAGAGAATTGGTTCAGTTGCTTATAAGTTAGAACTTCCGGAAGAACTCAGTAGGGTACATCCTACGTTTCACGTATCACAACTCAAGAAATGTTTGTCTGACGAAACTCTTGCTATTGCACTAAAGGAGATTAGATTGGATGACAAACTAGTGTTCACAGAAGAGCCTGTGGAAATAATGGATAGAGAAATAAAACAACTCAAATAGAATCGTATCCCCATTGTAAAGGTTAGATGGGACTCAAAGCGATGACCAACCTACACATGGGAAAGAGAAGATAGATTCCGTGAGAAATATCCACATTTATTTTCATAGAACACACTTGTTAGATTTCTTAAAATCGAATTTCGGAATGAAATTCAGAATGACAAGTGGGTACTGTAGAACCCTGTAAAAATTTCTTGTAATTATATCGTTTATAAAATAAATAATCTTTCGTTATCGTTACTAATTCTCATTTTCTCGGAAAAATTTGAAATTTTTCTTATTATATTATTTTGACGATTATCACAAAATAATATAATTCACGAAATGACGGAATTAATCCTCGACACGTTACTCGAAACCTAACCTTTTCATTTAATCCTAATTATATTTCCTAAACCTAATTAATTTTCCTAATCACAATAATTATCCAAACGGACCCTTAATTATTCCAGCCCATCACCGCTCGTTTACTATTCACAGGCCCAAGGCCACAAGCCCAATTCCAAATCCTTAATTATTTCATTTGTTCGACTAGGAATCAAGCCACAAAACGCCTCGTTTATTCTAAATTCTTACACACGACGTACCAATATTTTTACACCATCTCGTTTACCACCTAGCCAATTATTAGTGTGTCAAATCCCAAGTTCATTGGACGACGTTTGATACGTTTTTAAGTGGCAAAGTGTTCGACATATATTCATATCAATCGATTCATAAATTATTCAAAACTTAACCGTTTCGATTCCCGTTTGCTCCTACGTGTTCCTAATAACATTTCTAAGATGATTTTATGTTCAAATGTCAAAGATGATCAGTTATATACAAGTGGTATACGATTTAGCAAATCGTGTACATAAAAATATGGTGGTCGACATTGAGCATGATTCACCAAGACAATTTCCTAAATTCATGCACTCTCATTCCATAGTTTAACAATATAAAATCATTCTAGAGCCTAGGTTTTACTGACATGCAATAGTACGTGAGGTTTCCTTGAAATATTTCACACATACGTGTGATATATTGAGACCATATATAACATACATGCATGCATCCATTTCTCACCATTCTCATAGACCTCCAATTAATTCTTTCTTCCTAAAAACTACTCCTAAGAGCTAGAAATCGATTGCTATTTAGTTTGGACGCAAGAAAAGGGTTATCGGTTTGATTTTATACGTATAACGTTTGGGTTATACTTTGAACGAGATCATCCTTGTGTTCCATACCTTCACTCTCGATTCTCTACCACCTAAAGGGTGTTGTAAGTTATTTCCTACTCGTTTACATTCAAGTTCACACGTTAAAAATAGTCATGCACCTTGTTTATATTTGCTTCGATCGTATATACATTTTACATATATATTTCACATACATATTGTCATATATAACACTAAACGTGGCTAGCCTCTATCTTGGAAGGCCTAGGAGTCATGTAGCACACAAAGTTCACGTTAGTTTTAACGTTACATGCATCACACGATCATATTTTGAAACATGTTCCATCGTATGAAAATTTAGCAAAACACTTAGAAATATTTTTAAGTTTTTTTTCAAATATATAAACGATTCAAACATGCTACAAAACACTCGTATAACTTTAAATTTCACGTAACAAGAGTACTATATTATTACACGACTCAATAGACCACCTAGAAAACTACCACTTTCATTTATACAACTTGTAAAAATACTCACGTTTTGACACATAAATCGATCCATTTTGAATCGACAAGAACCAAAATTTTCAAAACAAAATTTAGTTAAAAACTTTATATAATTCGCTTGGGCTCATTCCAAGCCCAATAAGAAATCACGATCCATAAGCCCACTGGGCCCATATGAAATGTTTTTAGAATCATAAAAATAGTCCAAGGCCAGGCCCAAAACATTTTCCATGCCCTCGCCTCTAAAAATATTAACGGGCCTTGAATTGGTTCGTTAAGGGCCCATAAGCTAAAAAAAATAAGCTTTTCATTAAATAAGCAGTTGAAATCAGCTTATTATTGACTTAATAAGCCACGGAAATTTTTAGAAAATTTTTATAATCATTTTTGCAATTTTGGACTAAAAATGTAACGCGACGACACCTAGAAAGACTAAAAGTGTAAATATTGAAAAGTAAGGACTAAAACTGTAAAAACAGAAACTTAAAGGTAAAAATTGATGAAAGTTAATATTCTAAGCCTAATATTGATTATTGGACAATTAGAGGACTATAGTTGAATTTATTTATAAAAAGGACTAACGGTGTAACGCAAATATCGTTAGAGTAAAAATGGTAAAATTGGAAAAAGAGACAAAGACTAAACATAATCTATTTAACATTCTTATTTATTTTCTATTTTCGTAAATTTATTTCGTATTGCATTTAAACTTTTATTTTTACTTATATATATTATTTAACGTAACGTTAATAATATATATAACGATATTTCAAAAGTTAATATTTTTACTTACGATTAAAAAGGTAAAACTTCGATGGATAATTTAAATAACATATTTTGTCATATCATGCATATCACAAGAATTACACTGCACATCACCTATTCGTCATAACGAATAATTATTATTCGTTATTCGTTCATATTTACCAAATAGTATTTGGTCAAATTCTCAGATAAATCTATTTATCAGGTTGTGTTTCGAAGCCGTTATCATAAATTCGTCCGACTTTATTTTCTTCATTTCAGTATCAATCAAGGTGAGTCATAGCCTCACATTTACTTATTTTCAAACTTCGTGAGGGGGATATATGTTATAAACAGATCACAAGTAATTTTCTGTATGCTTCCTGATTTGATATATGCCTAAGTTAGCTATTGCCAAAAGACCGTTGATCATGAGCCATTAATCACCGTTATGTGAACGCGAATATAATGAATAGATCTATTTAAGGTTTGACAGCCTGTCCCATTAATACTTGACGGAATGCCATTATGCATGTGGTTAGTCGTATTATTCGTGATAATTATATTTGAGTAAAAATAGGAATTGGTAAATCACCTATTACACGAGGGCAAAATTATCATTGATTTGATAAACACCTCCGTTTTTACGGTATTTGTTAACGTTTTGCGTGTCATGAGACTTAGAGCAATATATATACTGCAATATCAATTTTTTAACTGATTGTATTTCCAATACAATCTTACTTGTGTATCAAAATGATTACTAAATTCAAACTCTATGATATCATACAACATTTTTGTTGACTTTTAAACATGTATCTCAGGTATTTAGCAGGGGAAGCAAGCATGGAACGGGTGGCAAAACTTCAAAACTTATCTACTTTATTTCAATAATGGTGTAAAATAAAAGATGTTTGATTTAGTTTAAAACATCAAGACTTTTATAATAATACTTTGATAGTGACCTCTTGTATTTGAATTTTTATTAATGAACTTATGTTTTAAAACGTCTCTTTCGAGTCGTTTTCTATCATTATGACTTCGATCCTCACCGTAACACCCTAATTACTATTCTGCTGCCGCATTTCAAATTAGGGGGTGTTACAGTTTTCTTGATGGTTTCTCAGGATACTTTCAAATCCCCATTGATCCATCAGATCAAGAAAAGACTACCTTTACATGCCCTTATGGGACCTTTGCTTATAAACATATGCCTTTTGGCTTATGTAATGCTCCAGGTACGTTCCAGAGGTGCATGATGGCCATATTTACCGACATGATAGGTAAAACAATGGAGGTCTTTATGGATGACTTCTTGGTCATTGGGGATTCATTCCAAGCATGTCTCACCAATTTAGAAAATATGCTGAAAAGGTGTGAAGACACCAATCTATGTCGAAATTGGGAAAAGAGTCATTTTATGGTCAAAGAGGGCATTGTCTTCGGCCATAAGATTTCCAAGAATGGGATTGAGGTTGACAGAGCTAAGGTTGATGTCATTGCTAAATTGCCTCACCCTACTACCGTCAAAGGTATTAGGAGTTTATTGGGTCATGCCGGTTTCTATCGTAGATTCATACAAGATTTTTCTAAAATCTCCCGGCCAATGACTCATCTCCTCGAGAAGGATGCTCCTTTTATCTTCTCACCAGAGTGCATCGAAGCTTTTGAAACATTAAAGAAAAAGCTTACTGAGGCACCCATTCTTGTTGCCCCTGACTGGGATTTACCCTTTGAGCTCATGTGCGATGCAAGTGATTTTGCTATCGGTGCAGTCTTGGGGCAACGCAAAACGAAACACTTTCAGCCTATCCACAACGCAAGCAAAACTATGAACGAAGCTCAAACTCATTACACCACTACGGAAAAAGAATTATTAGCCGTGGTGTATGCTTTTGAAAAGCGTCGGGCATACTTAATCTTGACCAAATGCGTAGTGTATACGGATCACTCGGCTCTAAAATATCTCTTTGCAAAACAGGATGCAAAGCCGAGATTGCTTCGTTGGATTCTCTTCCTTCAGGAATTTGATATCATTATTCGTGATAAAAAAAGGAGCTGAGAACCTGGCTGCTGATCATCTGTCCCGATTAGAGAACCCTCATCAAGATGTGTATGAGAAAAAGGAAATAAATGAAACATTTCCTCTCGAAGCACTTAATGCGGTTGCTTTTCGTGAAGATTCTACTACCCCATGGTTTGCTAACTTCGCAAACTACCATGCGGGTAACTTTATTGTGAAAGGGATGTCAACCCAGCAGAAGAATAAATTCTTTAAGGATGTCAAACATTACTTCTGGGATGACCCTTACTTATTCAAAATCTGTGCGGATCAAGTCATCCGTCGGTGTGTGTATGGGCAGGAAGCCACTGAAATTCTCAAAGCTTGCCATGCTGGACCCACTGGGGGCCATCATAATCCCAACTACACTGCCAAAAAGGTGTTTGATTCCGGATTCTTCTTGCCCACAATTTATAAGGATGCCCAGGATCTCATTAAAACCCGTGACACTTGTCTGTGAGATCTTTGATATCTGGGGCATTGACTTTATGGGGCCATTCCCATCATCTAGAGGAAACAAATACATACTTGTGGTTGTTGACTACTTGTCAAAATGGGTTGAAGCGAAAGCTTTACCCACAAATGATGCCCGAGTTGTTGTGAAATTCCTGAAATCTCTTTTTGCCCGTTTTGGAACTCCACGTGCTATCATAAGTGATCATGGTACGCATTTCTGCAATGAAAAATTTTACAAAGTCATGCAAAAGTATGGTGTAACTCACCGTCTTTCTACTGCGTATCACCCACAAACAAGTGGGCAAGTGGAGGTTTCAAACCGTGGTATCAAAAGGATACTTGAGAGGACTGTAGGAGAAAACCGTGATGCGTAGTCGGATAAATTGGATGACGCACTATGGGCCTTTCGTACAGCTTATAAAACACCCATTGGGTGTATGCCTTTCAAGCTTGTATACGGAAAGACATGTCATCTTCCGATGGAACTTGAGCACAAAGCCTACTGGGCATTGAAACATGCCAACTTTGACCTCAAAACTGCGGGTGATCACCGAAAAGTGCAAATGAATGAATTAAATGAACTACGTGATCAGGCTTACGAGAACTTTTTAATCTATAAAGAAAAGACAAAGAAGATTCATGACTCAAAAATAAAGAACAGCGTTTTTAACGTTGGTGATCGAGTCCTTCTCTTTAATTCTAGATTAAAGATCTTCCCGGGTAAACTCAAAACCCGTTGGACTGGCCTATTCACTATCACTAAGGTTTATCCATGTGGTACCGTTGAGTTATCTCAAAATGACGGTCCATGTTTTAACGTGAATGGGCATCATTTGTGATGCGTGGGAATTGCACCAGGCTTACCTCTCGAGGGATCTCGAGAAGCTTACAACCCCCACCAGGCAGTGTACCTGATCGATGTAGTATAGTATAATGACAAGTACCGGGGGATTGATCGTTCAGCTAGGAATAGTGTCGCTAGGATTAGAAAACCTAAAGACCAGGTCTAGAGATGAGGGATGATTCTTTTTGTATTTTTATATTTTTTAGAAAGCAAATAAAAATCTCGGGTTTGAAGGATATGGGCGGAATTAGTTGCTATTCAACTAACCCAATACTAAGATGCAATCAAAATAAAATACTATAAATGAAAATAAACTAAATTAAACTAAAGTTGTGAGCAATATGTGGGAGAAATGTGCTTACTTAGATTTCACTACTCCCTAGATACCTTTTACACGTTAATTACTTGTTATAGTTGCGTGGATGACGGATTGTATTCCTTAATACCATTCATGGGGTGGCGTACTTACTTCCCCAATCCTATGAGTGCCTACTTCACTCCTATGTCGAGCCGGCTAAGAAGCTCCTAACATGGGATCATTAGAATTTACTCATGCATTAAATACAACCAATAAAACCTAGTACACATCGGTTCATGTTTCCTAAGACGTTCAAGCATGTTACACAATGAAGATCTGCCTGTTTTCTTAAGCCTAACATTGAAATCATTCATCCAATACAACCATAAACAAGTAATCAACACATAATTAACATCTAGGTTTCATTAGATCTAAGCAAACACAAGATAGATCTAGCCTAGCATGTTGAAATCAAGACAAGCACGAGATATAGACAACCAACACATAGACATATTGATTGAATTAAGAGAAGACTTATCTTAATAGCACATGAAAGGATTCAAGGGGTGAAAACCCTTGAATTTACTGTAAAATACGAGCTAGGGTTCACAAAGTTCGGCCCTAGGGTTTTTCCACACAAGTTCCTCTTTATGAATGCAAAATTAGAAAACTATATATAGATTTTAGAAGGTGACGGCGTCAAGAACAAATGCCTGACGCCGTCATCTCGCCGCCAAATAGTTCCTCGGACTGCCTAGATCTGGGTCTGACGCCGTCATGTGTACACCTTATGTGACGCCTCCACGTTTTTTCTGGGTCGTCATGGATTTTACTCTTGACGCCGTCAAATATTTCCTCTTGACGCCGTCATACACTGTTCTCAGCATGGAAAATTAAGTCTTTGGCGTTTTCTTCACTTTTATGCTCCAAAAACGTCCGAATTGCTTCATTTTTCAGATTTCACTCCCAAAGTACCTAAAATCACAAAAGGAATGATTTAGGGCAATATTTGATCAGATAAATTCAATTCCAGGCTTAAATGAACCCCTAAAAGTGGTTCATTTTTCGCCTCATCAGTTTGAAACCACTTTGGAGAGGACATACCATCCATGGTTGTCCCGGATCTCCAAACTTTCCCCAAGGACAATTAAATTCAGGGTCGAGTCAAGCTAGCGACTCGGTTATCAAAAACAGTAGCTTCCTCATGAACAATTTAATTCGAGGTCGAGTCAAGCTAGCGACTCGGTAATCAAAAACAGTAGCTCAATATGGGTTTTCATCTATATTTCTGTCTTCTTTCTCCTTTCTACCACCCAAGTGTGGGGGAGATGCCCTACATGTTGTATATATGTATATATTTAAAAAAAAAATAAAAAAAAAATAAAAAAACATGTATATAGACTAAAATAAAGGTTATTAGTATTTCCTTCTTACGTTCTAAGTGTTGGTTTAACACCCGATGCTTTGAATATTGAGGGCAATATTCATTTCTAAGTGTGGGGGGGGGGGGGGGGGGTTCTCACGAATTCAAACACATGTTCCATCAAGCACCCTCATTTGATCAAAATTTAAAGTTTTTTCACACTTAGAAATGCAATAAATGGTTATCAGTCCACCATGTCTAACCCACATAAGAACTGGCTAATCCAGGAGCAAACGGCTCTTGGTAAAGATAACTCAAATCCGTTTATGGCTGACAATTTGCCCAAAATTGTATGGTATCTCAACTCGCCATATCCTAAAAAGTGAAAGAGTTGGCTAGCCCGCAAGATTATGGCTTGTCGTAAAGGCAGTGGAAAAACCATAATTGGTAATCAGCTCACCAAGATGTTGACTATGTCCATCAAGAGTTGGCTAGTCCAGAAGCAAACGAATTTTGGTAAAGACAAATTAAAACCGTTGACAGCTGATGGTTTGCTCAAAATCACATGGTTATCGGTGTACCATAGTTCTTACTTGAACTAAAACATTTGGCTACTCCAGAAGTGATGGCTTTTGGTAAAGAGACAAAAATCCATTAAAATTTTCTCAAAAGATTGCTAGGGACTAGCAATAGTTTAGTGTGGGGGATTGATGAGTGTCAAAATACTCATCATTTCGTTCACATTTAAGCTACAAAAACATCTGAAAACATACAGATATGCTTTAAAATATATGAAATATCATTAAATTGTGTTTTTTATGTGTTACAAGTGCAAAAGGATTGAAAACTGATGAAAAACAACAAAGTGCACATAATTTACAGTTTCAGTCCTCAAACTTTCATAAATTCACAAATCTAGTCCCTGGTAATTTAAAATATGTTAAAAATCGTCAAAGGTCCTTAGGGATTCATGAGTTGTCAACTTTAGTCCCTCAAGTTTGAAAAATGTCAAAAATAGTCCTTAAGGTTTTAAAAATGGAAAAATATAAAAAATAAACCTTGTACTATTCATTAATGGCATAATTGGTCCTTGGTTGGAAAGTTTGGTGAAATTACATGTATGGTCCCTGAAGTTTGAAAGTTTGGCAGAAAAGGTCCCTGGAAGTTTAAAAAGTGGAAAAAGTCAACTATGGTCCTTACATTA
Source organism: Artemisia argyi (assembly GCA_030686995.1). NCBI lineage: Eukaryota > Viridiplantae > Streptophyta > Magnoliopsida > Asterales > Asteraceae > Artemisia > Artemisia argyi. Next base: position 9,561,021 of record CM060695.1, on the reverse strand, counting down.
TTGAAACTTAGCAAGTTTTACCCTTGCTAGTACTTTTAGAAAGTTGTCAAAACCCACCCTCAAAAATCCAGAAATTACAATATTGGTCCTTGGGATAATAAACAAACTAACCGGATCCTTTTTATTTATAAACCCAAAAATAAATCCAATCCAAACACAACCCATCACCAGCCCATCACTCAGGCCCAAACATCACCCAGCCCACACCCCTTTTATTAATAAAACGGGGTTTGACCCCGTTTGACCTCCCACAAACCGCCAACACTGTACACCCGTCTCCCCCACCCCTGCTTACCCAAAACCAGGGTGGTTTTCACCACCACCTCACCCCCCCCCCCCCCAGCTGGCTATCTACTCTCCAGCTCATCCTACACCTCATCATACCACCCCATCCCACATAAATGCTTCCACACCTGAAAACCACCACTGTAGCACTTATGCTACTAGTTTTGCTACTAAACCACCCCAACTTGGCTTAAAACTTTTCCAAACATGTTCCCCACTCCACCACAACATCCCAAAATGCATTAATTGCATAAAAACGGCCACAAGCAATCAGAACCACTTTTGGCGCCAAAAGTCATTTAAATGGCTAGGATCACTTCTGCTCATCTAATGGCCAAGAATGTTGATGGGAAAGATTCAGAAACAAGTGGGGAACTCAAAATATCTCTATAAGAGAAGAAATAAGCCAAGGAGAAGAATATCTAGTGTAATTTAATTTTCTTGGTGTCGACTTGTGTAATTTTTAATTTCTAGTATCAAATTTAGCTTTCAAGCTTTGTATTAAGGATAATCAGTTCATAATAAACCTTTTTCAATCATCAATTGTGTTGTTAAGTTTCAATCACTGCTTATGAAATTTTCTTATTCAAAATCTCATATTATTGTGAATGTTGTTGTTTGTTGTTGTAATGGACCCTTAAGCTCACATAAGCTCCTCAGATAGCTTCTGTACGCTATTAGAAACTGTAAAATTAGTTGTAGCCTCAAAAAGCAAAAATACAAAAATAATATAATTAAATAGTGAAAAATCAAAAATTAATGAAGATGATGAAGAAAGGCTGGAGCAAGGGAAAACATGGATTGCCCTTGGGTTAGTTGCTTCTTGGGAAGCTTATAGGATTGTTTGTGTCCTTGGTTCTTGGTTTTTCAGCTGGATTGCATTTGTAAGCTTGTTTCTCAATTTCTAGTAATCTACTGTAGAGTAAGCTTTAAGCTCACATCTTTGTGTTTTTATGCTTATTTGATGCTTGTTATTCATAATATAGCTTAAAATAATCAGCTTGTTCTTTGAATATCATAGTTGCTAAAAATTTCATATTCTCAGTCAAATAGGTCTACTTGTCATTTCTTGGTTTAAAGCTGTTATTGTTGTTATTTTATGTTCAAAAGATCTTATATTATGATAATAAAAAGGCTGGAAACAGTGTTGAAGTCTAGATCATTGATTTGCTTTGAAATTCACAAAATCAGTTTGTTTAAGGGTTGTTTGGATCAACTGATTAAGCTGTGTTAGAAGTTGTATGAATTGTTGTTCTTGTTTTATGTACACTTCTTAGGACCTATATACCTCAGTGAAACAATTACATCTAGTACTTCTTGGTTAAAAAGTCAAAATCCTCAATAAACTTGCATATCAGTTTACTGTTGAGGACTTAAGACCCACAAATCACCATTTCAATGCATAAGTAGATAATTTAGCCTAAATTAGTTCTCTTACAGCTTAATATAGCTTAACTAATCAGTAAAATAGGATTAAAATCCAAGAAAGTCAAAGTTTCAAGTTTATTATAAAAAATCGATTTGTGTAACTCAGGAAAAAGTAAAAAATGGCAAGAATTATTTAGATTTTTGTACTTGGTTTCAGACTTTGAAATTGTTAGGACTTGTAGTCCCCCAGCTAAGCTTCAAAGTCCTACCTTCACCTTATTTTTTCCATTTTTCTAGTGGGCCCCACAGGCTCTCAAAGTCACTTGCAGGGGAAGAGGTTCCCCTGTGCACAGCAGATCACCATCACCACCACCACCTTTGGTGGTTGATTCTGGCCACCACAGTGGGTCCCACAGGCCACAATTGGGTTCCTTTAACCCCCAGGCCATCTATCACTTTTGAGCAAGTTTGTGAGCTTAGGCTCACTGGGACCTACATGAATTCATCCTTAAAATCTGTCCCACTTTCAGTTTAGAAATAAGCAATCCAAGTGCTTATATCTTTCTTATGGGCTTATTCTGTGAGCTTATCTGGTAGATTCTTGCTTAATCAAGTCCAACAAACTCAGTTGAACCAGAATCCACCATTGTGGACCCCACATAAGCTCATTTGAGCTTAATTTCTTGTTTGGTCAAAGAAAGTCAACTGTTAGGCTAATAAGCACTCAAAGTGCTTATTTTCTAAGTTTCATTCAAAGTGATTTCATAAAAGTTGTTAGTTTTGAGTATTAAAATAGTTTGGAAAAAGAAAAAAATAGAAAAAACCAAACTTAATTATAGTGATAGCTTCTATTTAATAGAAATTATATTTTTAATTTTCTTTTTAGCTTATTTATAAGCACTCTTGCATTTTTATATTTTTATTAAATTTCTTTTATATTAAAGTACTTTTAGAAATTTTTCTAGATTTTTCCTTTGTCATTTAGTAATATTTAGAATTAATATTAGTTTAATTAATTATTAAATAATATTAAAGAATTAAATAGCAAAATTAGATTTTATTAAGTAACACCTAGTTTTTATAATTTTCCTAGCTTTTATATAAGTTAAAACATTTTTAGGAATTTTCCTAGAATTTCTACTGTTCATTTTCTATTTTTTTTATAATATAATTAGTTTAATTGGTAATTAATTAATAATTAGTAAATTAGTTTAGAAATACATAAAACTAACTTTTTATAATTTTTTAGATTCCTGTGATGGTTAATTAGATTTATAAAAATCTTCTTAATTATCTAAGTCTTTTTAGTATTTGTAATAATTTAAATCAGTTTAATTAGTTAATTAATAATTAAATAAGTAATTAATTAATAATAATTAGATAAATAGTGTGAAAAATATAATTTTAGTTCTAAAATATGTTTTATAATATTTTAGATTTTTCTAAGTTATAATTTTATTTTTCTAAGCTTATTTTATATTTTCTCATTTATTAGTGTATTATTAAATAATTTAAAATAGTTATTAAATAATAATAATTAATTAAATAGTTATAAAAATAATTTTAAATTTCTAATAAATTTTCTTTTACTTTTAGGATTCCAAAAATATAATTTTCACATTTGTGGGAGTTATATTTGACAGAATTTACGTTTTGTTTCATACGTTTACGTTTATTTAATTTTAAATGTATATTTTTATATCTTTTTACATTTTTAGGTTTTCTTAACTTTTAAATAAATTAGTAATTATAAAATAAATATTTTAAGTTTATTTAATTTGCATTTAAGCCCCTAAGGCATGCAAATTCCTACTATAGTTAAAATCGTTTTGTTTCGTATGTTTACGATTAAATATTAAACATACGCGTTTTCCAGTTCCTTTAAATTTGTGATTATCTAATTTCACATATTAGTTGATATAGCTTATCGAAGCTATTTTCACTTATATTTCAGTAGTATAATCACTTGAACCCTTTTCCTGTTCATTTCACCTGATCTCAAAGTCGTCTTATTTCAGATTTCACGCCTCGTTGGGATCTAACGACCTGGGGAGACACTACACTCCACGGAGTATTGGTTTAGACTGTTTGACTTGTTGACCATTACTTGGTTGATATTTTTTGACTGTTTACCACCAATCAGTTCCCTTTCCCAAAAGGAAGCTTATGAGAATAGAAGTTATTTTGGGTTGAACTCACAGAGAGAGGTGTTTCATTGTACCCATCGCTGCTTGTTTCATTAGGGATTGAGAGTTCAAAAATCTTTTCGATCTTCTTGGGTATAGCTTCTTTCCTAATTTTCTCCTTAATCCTTGATATAAACTTATCAGCCAAGTCCATGAAAACACTTCGGGTGTTTTCCATGCGGGCTTCTAATTGTTGGATTTGCCTCTCTTGGTTGTTTACAAAAGTCAGCATTATCCCTTCGAATTCCTCTTGTCGTGAATATTCAGGAAACGTATATTTACTGTCTACATTCACATATCCAAAGGGATTAGCCATGGGCATCTCGGCTCTCATCAATTCCTCAACCTGCCTTTCGATGTTCTCAAATGACTGTTCTTAGGTTGCATTCATGTAATCTAAACTTCCTTCCTCCAAGAACATTGGATCCTCCCATTCGTATTCTTCGTATTGTGCTAAGTCCTCAATGACCTCCCAGCACTTATCAACACTGAGCTTGCTCAGTCTACCATTGGCAGCGTGATCTATAGCTTTTCTAGTTTGGTCATTAACTCCATCATAAAAGATTTGGATTTGAAACCAAATATCGAGGCCATGATGGGGGACTTTGTGGAGTAGTTCCTTGAAACGAGTCCATGCTTCATAAAGAGTTTCACCTTGACGATGTTGGAACATCAAGATGTCATTCCTTAACTTGGTAGTTCTCCCCGGTGGGAAAATTTTAGCAAGGAAACTAGTGGTGAGATTATCCCAAGTCGAGATAGATCTAACGGGTAGATGATCAAGCCAATGGATAGCTTGGTCACGAAGAGAGAAATGGAAGAGACGCAATCGGGTAGTATCTCTAGTAGCACCGTTAAGGTCAATGGCATCTACGATTTTAAGAAAGTCCTTAAGGTGTTGAATTGGGTCTTCGGACATATGTTCGTGGAATGCACATCCGTTTTGCACCAACCGGATGGTGTCGGGTCGCAGGTGGGCTACGATGGCTTCTTTTAAAATCTAATAAATAAGCTAAAAGGAACTTAATGAATCAGTTTAAATAACATTTAACAAGATTCAAGTGAAATTGTCAATTTCACTTGAAAATGCCAATTTTGATTTCGGTTAACTACACTTGAAATTAAAGGTAAACAAAGTTCAAATTACATTAGAAAAGATAGATTACAAACTTCTTTTACATAAAAAAATGTAACTGATAACTAAATTACACTACAACTATATTAAACTACACTACCTACTCTAATTAATCTACTACTTCATCTCTACTGCTTCCTTCTCCATTTATATGTTCCAAACAGGTCTTGTGGGTCCCACAGAAGCTTTCCCACCACCATTGGATCCATGAAACTCATCCTGGCCGTTTATGCATTTTGGCGGGAAAATTTGTTTATAAGCAATTGGGGTACTGTGAAGGCTTTATATTGTGATTGGTTAGTTATGGAGGTGAAGGGGACAATTAGGGAAGGCTAGGGGTGGTGGAATCAGATTATTGTCAGGCTTAGGTGGTGGCAGAGGTGTAGGGATTGGTATGTGTTGACCCCTGGTGCAAACCCAGGGGTTTGGTTTTGTTTGTGGAGGTGACAGCTAGGGTATGAGGTGGTGAAGGTGTAAGCAGGTGGTGGAAGGGTGAGGTGGAGTGGTGGTGTAGCAGGGTGATGCAGCAGGAGGTGGATGGGAGGTTGGGGATGAGGCATGGTCAACGCGGGTCAAGTATTTAGACCCCGTTTTATTTGTAAAAGGTAATTGGGTTGGAATTGTGTTGGGCCAGGTGTTTGTTGGATCATAGGGAGTGGGTAAGGGTAATGGATTGTGTTGTGTTTGGATTTGGTTTTATTTTTGGACTAAGAATAATATCTTGGATCCGTTTGGTTTGTAAATAATTTAGCCCAAGTACCAATTGTGTATAATCTGAATTTCCAAGGACTAAAGCTGTAATTATTCCAAAGTTTATCAAAAAGGACCATTCTTGTCATATGTAAATATTATAAGGACCTAATTGATATTTTTCCAAAATAAAACATTCGGGGGCCATTTTTGCCAATTTTCAAAGTTGAGGGGTAAAAAGTGTAATTTTCCAAAAGTTATCAAAAAGGAATTGATTTGCCAAGATAAATAGTACAAGGGCTGTATATGTAAGTTTTTCCAATTTAAAATGCCCAGGGACTGTTTTTACCATTTTTGAAACTTTAGGGACCAAAATTGTAATTTCCTCAAACTTTTTATCCAAGGGTCAAACTTGATAACTTGTGAATTCCCAAGGACCATTTTTGACTTTTTATTCCAAAATAAACTTTCAGGGTCCAAAATCGTCATTTCTTGAAAGTTCAGGGACTGATTCTGCCAAGTGTGCAAACTTTGCTCATTTTTCATCTGTTTTCATTCCTTTTGCACCTAAAACATATAAAAACACATTCCAAGAATATTTGTAGTATTATGTGACATATCTGAGTGTTTTTAACTGTTTTCGTATTTAAAATGGGACAGAAATGATGAGTATTTGGACACTCATCAGTCATTCTCCCCAAACCCTAATGAGGTTTTTGGAAAAGGGGAGATGTCTAATAAACAAAAGTCTTCATGTATTTATAATGCCCGACTGGGCTACGACGCAGCTTTATGTACTTACTACGTCGTAGTCTTTGTTTATAATCATTACGACGTAGCTTATTGGAGTGCTATGTCGTAGTCTTCACAAAATCACATCTAAGCCGTAACTTGTCAAGGGCGTAGAGCACTTGTCATCACACTTATGCCGTAGTCGTATAATTACTACGGTGTAGCATCCTAGCTGGCACTACTACGTCATAGCTTATTGCATGCTACGGCGTAGACTTCTTGTCTTCAGAATGATCTTGGGAGTAAATTCAAATCTTTAGTAGAATAATGCCAATAAACATCAAAAACGCTCGTTTGCTCCTTTCTTGTCCTGCAATGAAATATAAAGAAATATGAGAATAATTGAAGGTAAATGAGCATAAAATAAAGTCATAACGGGGGAAAATGATACTAAGAATATAGGGACAATTTGATGTTATCATCCCGATATTACAACAGATCCCAAGTTTGAAAAGGGTAAGATGTTTGGATTTATTGCAGTATCAAATAAGTATAGTTTAATATCAGATGGAGTGTCCCACTTATTTGAGCCTAATTTTTACTTACATCCCTCTATTCGACCATGAATTTTTTCATCTCATAAACATGCACGACGGTGAGTATATATGCCTTGGCAACCCTAGTTCTCCCAATTCAGCTGCATTTTCTTCTTTTATCGAGATTATTAGGTATATCTACGTTACTACCGAGAAGAATGCATGTTTTGAACTTTTCCGTAGCAAGTTTAATTAAACTTGTTAAATATTTGGGTCAAGAATTTTGGTAACTAATGTTGGTGTATTGATGTTAAAGGCGAGGAAGGGTTTAAACAGATGCATGTCATGCTAATAAAGGAAGCAATAGCCGCTGTTGTGGAGATAAGGTATAAAATGAAAACGATTAGAACTTTCTGTAGCAATTTAAGATGTTTTTGTAGTGTTTAGATGTTGGATCTATGTGAGATTATTATATAGTCGGCAAGTTAAAGTTTGATGGTGGAGTGTAAATTTTATAGGCAAATTGAGAAAACCTTCATAACCACCAAGTACTATGCAATTTAACACACTCACCAACCAAAACTTAAATAAGCTTTTTATGCTCTACCCTGAAACACTATAATAACATGAATGCACTTCTCAGGTGTTTGGTAAGGTGTTTAATTCATCACATTGGGGAATGTTAAGTCAAATGCATTTTACAATTCAAATACAATGAAATTCCATCTTGAGAAAAATATTTATGACCAAATTGTGAAGAATTTCATTATGTTAGATTAATAATTTGCTTCTATTAATGTAAAATTTGCATCATTTACAAATCTAAACATCAGGATGTTTAAATCATCTCTTTCTGTTTATATGAAGATACTTTAAATAATATAAAGAAAAATGATTGGGATGCCTAAAATATGTGACTAATTGTGTGCCTAATAGATGCGGCAATAAATTATTTGTTTGTGAAGAAGTGGGTCCAACTGCTGTCCCAAATAAATTATTAAGTTGCGATCCCCTAAAAAGGGGATGCAAATTAAAAAGGCTAAAAACATTTTTCCACCATCCGATCAGTCAAATGGTTGACCAAAACCAATCACACGGTCCAGATTTAAATGAGAAAAAAAACACGCTCTTTCTAATAGAAGGGGTATAAGCGTAAATTTACAACCCCCACTCTCTTCCTTCTTCCCACCAAACAACTTCTCTACTCTCACATTCATTTCACACACTAACTCACACACACAAAAACCGTCAATTTCCAATCAAAATTTGGGAAAAAAACTAGGGTTTCAATTTCCGATCATCTGTAATTGATTAAAACACATTATACGCTCGGAAAAGATGAATCTAACTGGTAATTTTAGATTAATTTAATTTTTAGGGTTAATTTTTTTTAATTTTTTTAGTTTGTACATAAAAAAAAAGTATTTTTTACAAAATAAAATGCATAAGAACTAGATTTTTTTTAAAAAAAAATGCATATTTTTTAGAAAATAAAAAATATACAAGATCTGTTGTTGAAATGTGATCGATATAATGATGCACACCAAGTGCTCGATGAAATGCTTCAACTAGATTCAGGTCATAAATGTGATAGAAATCTGGTTTTAGTGGCGATTGATGATCTTCAGGTTCATCATTTAGTGCATTTTTTGTTCACTTACTAGCTTGCGGGTTCGATAGAGTAACTTGTTAGAATAGGTTAAAATAAGGTTCATCAGTTATTGATTGGATCATGGTTTACTTAGTAGCTTGCTGGTTCGATAGAGTAACTTGTTGGAATAGGTTAGAATGAGGTTCATCAGTTATTGATTGGATCATGGTTTACTTAGTAGCTTGCGGATTCGATAGAGTAACTTTATAGAATACATAAGAATGAGGTTCATCAGTTATTTGAAAATAGGTTCATCAGTTATTGCTAGTATGTTTGATCATCAGTTATTTGAAAAATAGGTTCATCAGTTATTGCTAATGCGTTTGATAATCAGTTATTTAAAAATAGGTTCATCAGTTATTTAAAAATAGGTTCATCAGTTACTATATGTTCATCATTTTTATTATGTTATGAGCTGATGAACATATAAGCTTATGATGAACCGATGAACATACAAGCGTATGATGTATTATGAATTGATGAACATATAACTTTACTATATGTTCATCGGTTATATTGTACTATGAATTGATGAACATATAACTTTACTATATGTTCATCATTTATATCTTGTAAAACCAATTAATTAAAATTAATTGTTCATCAGTGGTTGAAGAACAACGAATGGTGGAGAGTTCCAGATTCACAAGATAGGGGAGATGAAGAAAAACTGGCTGATGCACAAGAGAGTATGAAATTCAGGAATGAACTCATAGAAGCTGTACTTGATATGTGAGACTACCTTCTGAATGATGGTGAAAGAAGCAAGAGTACTCGATCGTTGAGGAAACTCTCAATTTGGTTGAATTATATTTGGGGTACACCGGTGGTTTATTAAATGGTGGGCATGTCCTTTTTGTGTTAGACAATATATTGCTAATTAATTAATTGATTTAAATAGTTCATTTGTACCTCATATGATGTGTAACTCTCAGTTTGATTGAATTGTATAAATATTCTTGTGTTAAACTACTGTAATGTAAATAAAGATATTGTGGCTTTTATTAATCTCTCAGATGTATGTGTTACAGTGGTCTGGTTGTTTAATATAACATTGGTTCAAGTCATGTGGCGTGTCAAAACTAATTCAAGTTAAAAGACATTGTACAAAGATACTAATTCAAGTTAAGAGACATTTGATCAAATTGATGAACTTGAAAAAATTGATGAACCTGACATTTGATGAACCTGAAAAACTGTGATCAATTTGATGAACCCAAACATTTGATAAAATTTGATGAACCTGAAATTGATGAACCTAAAATTTGATGAACCTGAAAAAAATGATGAACCCAAACATTTGATCAAATTTGATGAACCTGAAATTGATGAATCTGTAAAAATTGATGAACCTGAAATTGATGAACCAAAGTAACTGATGAACAAGGTTCATCAGTTAATATGGTTCATCGGTTAAAAAAAAAAAAAAACTTTTTGAATCTTACATTAATAAAACGATTAGTGATGCGCCGTGGTACAAAAATTAATGCATTTAACGCAATTTTAACACTAAAATTCTAAGCTAGACATTTCATCAAACACATTGTGTGCAACAAATATGATTAAAACGTCAACTTTCGCGTGTGATATCTTACTCGTATGACATCGGATTTGATTGATTCAAAAACTTGTGTAAAGAGTGAATCAAAATAAAAAACTTTCGTGTTTTAAGTTTTTAACGATTCGACATTTATGAGGGTAAAAAATAGGGCCGAAAATGACAAAAAAATCAAGAAAATCACTAACCATTTGATATGTAAAAAAAAAAAGTTTGAAATATTTAACCAGATTTATACCAATTTAAAGAGGATTAAATTTTAAAAATTATGGTGAAATCGGTTTTTTCTAAAAGTTTGTCGTTTAAAAGATATGCGCGTTTGAAAATTGAGGTGGAAAAGTAAAATTACGATTTTGCCCCTAAACGAATATTTTAAATAAAATATGTTTGGGACACGTGTCGCTTGCAGGTTACTTTTTATACTTTTTAAATTTGTTACCCTTTATAAGGGATCCGGTACCTTGGTTCAAATAGCGTATTCCAATTTGACTTGTCCATAAACGTTTGATAAAGGGATGTCATGTCCCATCATGACTCGTGAGCATAAATATATCGTTCTTTATCTTTATCATTCTTTATATTTCTTCTTCTTTATCTTTATGTGATCATATAAAAGTATAGTGCAAATTGTATGAACCTTATCTCATGGCATTAGAAGTTTCAACTCTAAATGGACGTTTTGACGTGTATCGAGGTACATTTAAAAATGTATTTGTTGTGTTTTCTTTTAACATACCGAACCTTAAATTTATACACATAATTTCAAGGATTACAAAAGAAGTAGATATTGGCACAAAGATGTCTCGGCTACTTTTTAAACTTTCTGATAATATTACGACCACCAGTAATACTTTAGACTAGTTTTCTTTTTTCAAACCCGATTTCTAAAACATTAACCCCGATTTCTAAAACATTAACCCGACTACATTGTTAATGCAATATAAGCTTAAATTCGATCCATGCTTATATATGTTTTATTGTTACATTACCAAAACAAGTATGTATTATTCATAATATAGCTATGTTCATGCATGTGGTTTAGCATTGACTCGAAAAACAACTTTGAATGTGACATATTATGATTATCCCATAAAAAACGAATATATACTAACAATATAAAGCTCAATGACTATACATATATGGACGATAGTTAATTCGAACAATCGAACTTAAGGATGAAGTTTACATACCTTCATTAAAACGTGACCGTAAATAAGAACCGAAACTCAAAACAGTCTCTCAATGTCGAATCGAGGTAGGTGTTTTTTAGGATTTGTGAATAAGGTGACGTGCAGTAGGGAAGGTATATATACATGTGTTGTATCATGTATGTACTATATATTTAGGAAATACTTTTATGCTCTGTCATTAAGGAATCACATGGTTTTATATGTTTGAAACAAGACAAACACTACGTATACGTAAATATTTGGTTGATGACTCTACTTATTTGATTTTTTAAATCTGCAATAAAAATTTATGAAATCAGATAAAGTGAATTTACAAGTATAATTTATGTTCTACTAATCAAAACAAGATAAACCACGTATTGCATAAATGTGCTTGCTTAAAAGTACATAGCCTTATGTGTGAACTGATATGAATTTTGAGGCTATGATTTTAGGACTGAGGTTGAGATTGTTCAAAGCATGTAGTTAGTTTTTAGAGTGGTTCATTGCTACTCTTTCATCTACGTAAACTCAAAAATATTTTAATATATTCACCGGGTACAATCTCTTTACAACAACAAAATCAAAAAATAAATAAATAAATAAATAATAAATAAATAAAATGTTGAATGCTTAGAATAAGTTATTTAAATTATGGGACATTTCCCGAACGCCGAAATTTTATAAATTTTGGCTCGGAAATGATTTCTATTTAACTATTTTCAGACACATTATATATGGTCATCCTTGCCGTGGTATTCTTACTTTGTTACTACTGATTTGATACAACTATTTTCAGACACAATGGATTAATAAAATTAGCAAAACACCCCCTTAATTTTATTAACTTGTTTAATATAATCTAATCCAACACTAAATATGAGCTTATGAGAAAAGACAAATGTTGGGCATATATTTACAAAGATATTGTAGACGTCTTAAGTCACTTTTTTTATATTAACGATGATCACCTGTCAAGATATAAATATTGATAAAAAAGACAGTGAAATTATACATTTTTATTTCCGAGACCACCTATTTCAACAAGAAAAAAGGGTTGTTTTGCTTTTATATCATAAAATAAAACTAGAAGGTTTTGATCACCTGTTCGAGCAAACATATTAAACAGTGGTAGGAAAGCGGTGTTTGCTGCTGCAAAAAAAGATCAAAGAGTATAATTGATTCGGTAATCTTAGCATTGCATTTGTGTGTGTGTGTTAAAACCCAGCAAAGAGTATAAATAATCTTTAACCGTTTAGATGTAACGAAAAGAGAAGCAAACTTTTAGAACTTTCCGTAACAATTTAAGATGTTTTTTTAGTGTTTAGATGTGAGATTTGTATATAGTTAGCAAGTTAAAGTTTGATGTTGGAATGTAAATTTGATAGGCAAATTGAGAACACCTTCATAACCACCAAGTACTATGCAATTTAACACGCTCACCAACCAAAACTTAAATAAGCTTTTAAATAAATGCTCTACCTTGAAATAGTGCAATAACATGAATACAATTCTTAGGTGTTTGGTTAGGTGTTTAATTCATTACATTGGGGAATGTTAAGTCAAATGCATTTTACAAATCAAATACAGTGAAATTCCATCTTGAGTAAAATATCACAACAAAATACATTCAAATTACACAATTAAAACAAAACAAACAGAATTGAAACAGAAGAATTAAACCTTGATAAAAGTGAATGGTGACAAAGTGAGCGAACATTGACCAAATACTAGTTGTTAAAGTTTGGTTGTTGGTTTTCAAACATTACGAATAACATGTTTCCAAACATTGACCAAAGTAAATGCAAATTTTTTTATTAATTAAACAAGACATTACAACAGGATCACTGCTACTTAAATAAAAATTATTTTACATTGATTATTAATCTCTAATAATTCCCATGCATGCCTATTAGGGATCGGCGAAGATAGGCTCATGGTCGTAGTAGTCGCACCCCACTACCTCGATAAGCTTAAACTGACCCCTGGAATATTCACCAGGGTTGTATTGACTTTAACCAAATTTTGTGGGGTTGCCGTCACTTTAAAAACCACCCATCGTTTACTTCCATCATTTTCATTTTCCTCTTTTGGTTTTGGGACTGAAAATGAAAATGATGGAAGTAAAAGAAGATGCATGGGTGGTTAGCTGAAGAAGAAAGATTGAGTGATGAAGCAGCTGTGGGGAGTTGGGGGGTTTAAATACATGATTTGGAGGCCTCTAATTGGTTGAAAAACAAACACAGTGATTGAAGATTCTGACCATTGGATCTAATTTGAAATATAATCCAATGGTTGGCATGTTTAATCCGTGTGACATCCTTTTGACCAATCCTCCAAATTTTTTCCAAGACCATCTATTTCAATGATAGAATACAAAAAACTATCCGCGGTTTGTCTTTTCTTGGTTTCTGAAATGATAAAACAAAGCAACCTTGATTAGTCACATATGTTGTGTTCTATTTGTGACAACTACTAAAATGACATATGTACTACGTACCTTGGAGATCATGGTGGCAGATGACGTTACTCGAGGCTGAATGGTGGTCATAGAAGCAGTGGGTGGTAGGAGAAGCTAACTAAGGGCGAAGTGAAAATGTGAGTGAGCAAGAATATTTAATAGCTCAACCTAGAAGTAGCTGAAATATTATTTAATGCAATTGCACAAAGCGTCGAGACTTTAGACTTTAGTCTTTTTTTTTTTTTTTTTTTTTTTTTTTCTGAAAAGTGAACTTCATTAGAAACACGCCAGCCCACAAAACGGGGCGGCACTCACAAACCAAGAGCAATTACATAATTACAAAACTACACCAATTATCCCACGTCAAAGAAGGTAACTTGGCTCTAGATTTAGCCCAAAGAAAACCCAAAACTTTAACTTCTCCGATGATACCCTCCATCCTAGCCTTCTTATTTTGAAACTTAAAAGACCCACGAAGTTGTGCAAATCCAGCAGGTCTTTGAACGAAAAAACAAAAATGTTAGGGACCTTACACCAAGTTGATATGTGTTGCCAAAGCCTGGAAGCAAAAATGCAACCCGAGAAAAGGTGGTCAACATTCTCCTCCGCGCTCTGACAAAGCACACACAAGGAGTCCGCTATCTGAATATTTCTTTGCCTAAGAGCAGAGGCCGTTGGGATCCTACCCATCTCAGCCCTCCATCCGAAAATGTTGCACTTTTTAGGAATCCAGCTACACCACTCGAAAGCATTTAAATTGCTGAAATCCATGTCTAAGTACATTTGCTTCCTAACCGCACTCACCTTGAAGACACCATCGCCCATCCCAATCCAAACCCAGCTATCCGAAGCATCAGTGAGAACAACAGAGCCCATCAAAGAGTTGAGCACTTCCCATTCAGGATCGTCCTCGATCGAAATAGCCGTCCTTTTCCAATTCCAAACCGGCTCGTAACCAGAGCCCGTCAATTTCACCCTATCACTAACTTTGCACCTTTTGTCCATATCGAGCCGGAACAAATTGGGACAAACCACCATCAAAGGAAGATTAAGCAACCATGGGTCAATCCAGAAGGATATGTTGTTACCATTTCCCACTTTGCCTTTGAAAAATCTTCTAAGAGGCATCCCCGACACCACCGTTCTAGAGATAACTTTCACTATATTACTCCACAACCCATTCAAGGATTTACGAACCGGAAGAAAATCCCAGCTCCTGTTAGAAACATGACAAGCCTCAATCACCGTGCTCCAAAGACTGCCTTTATCGTTTTTGTACCGCCACCCCCACTTAGTGAGCAAAGCCACATTAATGAACCTCAATTTGCACAAACCGAGACCCCCACACTTCTTAGGAGTGCAAACTCTTTCCCACGCCACCCAGTGTATCTTGTGAACTTCGTTTGACCCTCCCCAGAGAAATCTACTAATGAGGGATTCCAAATCTTTAATAACTTTACAAGGAGCTTTGTACAAAGAAAAGTAATACACCGGGAGGCTTTCCAGAACTGACTTAATCAGGGTGACCCTTCCACCAATCGATAAGCAATCGGCCTTCCACTTGGAAAGACGTGACTCAAACACATCGAACACCGGTTTCCAGTTGTTAACCCTGTTCATGTTTGCCCCAACTGAGATGCCCAGGTAATTAAATGGAAGCGCCCCAACTTTACAACCCAAAACTTTAGCTTTCTCGGCGATCACTTCCTCGTTCACCCCAATACCGTGAAGGCTCGATTTGGCAAGATTGATTTTTAACCCGGAACATAAATAAAAGCATCTTAAGATTCTAACCACATTGTCAAGGCAAGTCTCCGACCATTCCCCAATGATAATAGCATCATCCGCGAAAAGCAAATGAGAGATTATAGGACCCCCATTAGGCATGCTGATCCCATGAATCAGGCCTTCCACTTGAGCCTGATTCAACAAGCAGGATAAGGCTTCCATCACAATAAGGAAGAGAAACGGGGACAGCGGATCACCCTGGCGCATCCCTTTCCCAAACTGGAACTCAAATGTGGGGGATCCATTAACCAAAACCGAAGATCTGGCCGACCTAAGGATGCCTCTAATCCATAAGCACCAAACCTGAGGAAATCCCATCTGATCCAATATGTCTAAAACAAAATTCCAGTTGACGTTGTCAAAGGCTTTCTCGAAATCAATTTGAAGGATGAAAGTTTGCTTCTTATTCCTTTTACACCACATTATGACTTCATTGATGATCAAAGGCCCATCGGGAATAAATTTATCTCTTAAGAACGCCGATTGAGAATTGGAAACCACCTTCCCCAAGACGCATTTAAAGCGATTGGAAAGAATCTTAGAAAAGTACAAAGTTGAGACCATTAAATGAATATGGAGACGTTAGTTGAGACCATTAAATTAACCAACTACAAAAGTACAAAGTGTTGAGACCATTAAAGGGTTGTTTGAGATTTTGGGATTGTTTATTGAAAATAATCTATTCATATTGAAAACGTATGATAATCGGTTGCTACAAAACAAGTATGTAGTTATTCATAACATAGCTTATGTTCATGCATGTGGTAACTCCAAAAACAACTTTGAATGTGATATATTATGATTATCACATAAAAAACGAATATATACTGATAATATAAAGCTCAATGACTATACATATATAGACGATAGTTAATTCGAACAATCGAATTTAAGGATGAAGTTTACTATACGTACCTTCATTAAAACGTGACCGTAAATAAGAACCGAAACTCAAAACAAAGTCTCCCAATGTCGAAACGAGGTAGATGTTTTTTAGGATTTGTGAATAAGGTGACGTGCAGTAGGGAATTGTATATATACATGTGTCGTATGTTCTATTTAGGAAAGTGTATGTATTATGCAAGGGAGGGTCCCAGCCTACCTAAAATTTGCGGCACCCACGTAAATATTTGGTTGATGACTACTTATTTGATTTTTTTAATCTGCCTTAAAAATTTATGAAATCAGATAAAGTGAATTTACAAGTATAATTTATATTCTAATGATCAAAACAAGATAAACCATGTATTGCATAAATGTGCTTGCTAAAAAGTACATAGCCTTGCGTGTTAACTAATATGAATTTTGAGGCTATGATTTTAGGACTGTGGTTGAGACTGTTCAAAGCATGTAGTTATTTGTTTTTTTACGTGGTTAATTGCTACTCTTTCATGTACGTAAACATAAAATTATTTTAATCCTACAAAACTCTTCAAAATATCTATCACTGTCCTCGATCGTTAATGGAAAGAATAAATTTCGTTATAAAGTATTCCCAACATCCAACATGTAGACATACTTACACCTCTTCTCTTTTATGTCTTTTTTGATCTATAAATACAAACACCGCCCACCATGACTTGATATAATTCCTATTGTTTCATTAAACCACAACAATTGAGAGATAAAACTAGAGCTAGATATCAAGAAATAAAGGTAGTTATGCGTCGTGATCTTCTAATGCGCAGGTGTTTGTATTTGTACCTGGATGACATGGTTTCAGAAATCAGTCTTTTCTCTTTCTTTTCTAGTTCGGTATTCGACATAGAGAACATAAAAATACAAAAACAAAACAAATTAAATGTGTGCAATGAGGTAAATAGCAAAAAATCTTTTCTCCGCGTTTATCCTTTGCACCATCTAATTCACTGCCTAAAGAACTCTCTGATTCTGAAACAAGCGAATGGAAGAGGAGCACCTTAAAACCAAAATCAAATAACCTAGAAACGATATTAGATTAAATAGATATAGGAAATAGCATGTAACAACACTCACCCATTATGATGGTAATGTTGAAGTGGCCATGATATCACAACAGAATACATTCAAATTACACAATTGAAACAAAACAAACACAACTGAAACAGAATCAGCTGTGGCGAAGTGAGCAACATTGACCAAATACTACAATAATTGTTAAAGTTTGGTAGTTGGTTTTCAAACATTACGAACAACATCATGTTTCCAAACATTGACCAAAGTAAATGCAAATTTTTTCATTAAAATTAAACGACATTGACATTACAACAGGATCACTACTACTTTAATAAAAATTATTTTACATTGATTATAAATCTCAAATAATTCCCATGCCTGCCTATTAGGGATCGGCGAAGATAGGCTCATGGTCGTAGTAGTCGCACCCCACTACCTCGATAAGCTTCTTGTCTATCAGTGGCTGCACCGCGGCTTCAAACTGTGTGGCCGTCCACCCTGATAAACTTACCACCACCTAAAGGTCCTGCACCTTCAACAGCTTCTTTGACCCCTGGAATATTCACCAGAGCTGTGTTGACTTTAACCAAATTTTGTGGGGTTGCCGTCACTTTAAAAACCACCCATCTTCTTTTACTTCCATGATTTTCATTTCAAGTAAAAGAAGATGGGTGGTTTTTAAAGTTACGGCAACCCCACAAAATTTGGAAAGCAGCAGTTCATTTCTAGCTGAAGAAGAAAGATTGATTGAAGAAGAAAGAGTGATGAAGAAGCTGTGGGGAGTTGGGGGGTTTAAATACATGATTTGGAGGCCTCTGATTGGTTGAAAAACAAACACAAGGATTGAAGATTCTGACCATTGGATCTAATTTGAAATATAATCTAATGGTTTGCATGTTTGATCCGTGTGACATCCTTTGGACCAATCAGATTCATGCTGCCATTGCTGAAAATGGGGGAGAGAGAAGATACAAGAGGTGTTCTGTAAATAGCAATTTATGAGTGAGTTTTGGGCCTGGGCTTGCTAACTCTTCGCTATACTTACCCTTAATAAAACTCCATACTCCAAATCTTCTACCAAAGTATTATTTGACTTGATGTTAGTTGTTTACAAAATAGAAATTTGTACTTCATACTTATATATTCATTCATATGCAGAAATTTTGAGCAACTGAATTGCCATGACATATTTAGATAGTGAGAAGAGCTTTCCTATTAGAGCCTAATACAAGCAATCTACGGATTTTTATAATTAGGGGTTGTTTGGATTGCTAATATATTGACAACTTACTTATTATTACTCACTCGCAAATAATGTGTCTAGCACTCTTGATAATGAATTCCAAACACTCTCAAATAATGTGTGTGGCAATTTTTATCCTCTCTGATATAAACCATTACTCTCCAAACATCACTCTTATGAGAATCAAGAAAGACATATACACAAATCATCATCATAAAATATTTAAATCCATAACTAATTTTAATCAATTTAAAAAAAATAGTTTAGTACATGGATATATAACTTTACCCATAAAAATTATGATATAAGTACAACTACACTTATTCAGGATTATTTATTTATTTATTTATTAATTTTAATGTATTAATATCTATTACAGTAATATTTTGTAAAAAAAATATATATATAGGTTAAAAGAGTTAACTTTATTTAACTGACATAGATGTTGAGATTAAGGTTGATGTTGTTGTTTAACTTTAACTTTAACTGTTTATATCATATTTTAGGAGCACATAATCACCATTGATGAAGTTAAAATATGTTCCGTAAAGTTTTTATTTTTAGCTCCGAAAAGTTTTTAAAAAATGTCTATATATAAACTTTAAATAAGAATTTCATGAATCGTTGTAATAAATACAATAGTGTATATTTATTTTCATATCACAGTAATCCGTACTTACATTTGATATTTATATCCGTATTTAATATTCAAGCCCGTGTACACATAAATTAAACTTTTAAAATAAAATAACACGAGTCTTTATTTAACTTATATAAAAAATAAATATTTAATAGATGAAAGTTTAAAACTAATATTAGTTTTAAAAAATATTTAACGTAAATTTACAAAATTTTGTAATTTTAATAGATGAAAGTATAAAATTAATACTAATACTCATGTCATTTTAAACAAAGTTCATATTATAAAGTATAGGAGGTATAAAGTGTAAACGGTCATTTGTTTTTTTTTTCTAAAGTTATTAAAAAATATAAAAACTTATAATTTTACACTTAACTCCATATATTTTATGTAAAATTCAACTACTAAAGTTTTATTAATTACTTCATTTTTTTAAAGTTTTTGTTTTCATAAATTTGACACAGATATTTTTATGTGTTTTTTTTCCCAACCAAATTTCTCGACCAAATTTATTAAAATTTGTCTAAAATCACCAATCACGTCGTTTGATTTTGCCTACGTGGTAAAATCGAGCTCTTCTTTTAGTCAATTTTTTTTTATGATGAGAAAAGTTTTGCAAAATCACTTAAATAATGCATATCGGTATGATACTAAAGTAGGGTCTCTACATACTAACCAAATGATATTGGAAGATATCTTTTTTGTTGTGTTATACATTACTCATCTGAATAACATATTTCCAAACATTGACCAAAGTAAATGCAAATGAGCCGCTAACAAATTTTTTCATTAATTAAACGACATTGGTATTACACAACTACTACTGGATCTTACTACTAATAAAAATTATTTTACATTGATTAATACTACTAATATCTAATAATTCCCATGCAAACTAACTGGAACTACTCTGGAAGTGCCGTAATGGTAAAAGTCCATCGACACTACCGACATAAGGTCCATCAGTGGCTGCAACGCGGCGCGAAAGTTATCGGGGATAACCCTGCCATCCACCCGGATTACCCTATCTTCTTGATGAACTTGTCCAATAACGTCTCCGACCCCTTCAATACTCGCAAGCCTTGTTGTGACTTCAAACAAATTTTCACGGGTTGTCCTCACCACAAGTAACATACCGTTTTCCTGTTGTGGGGCTGAACAGCAGTTACCCATTTGTAGTAGTGAATTAGCCAACTATCAAGTTGACTCCTTTTCTGCTTCTTCAACAAAGTTTAATATAAGGTTATCAGTCGGTTAGAAACTGTATCTTTGGGCAAAGCCGACAATCAAACTATATATAAATTATCATGCATATACACAACAACAACAACAACAACAACATACCCAATCCCGCAAGAGCGGGGTATGGGGGAGGTAGAAGTGTAGACAGATCCTACCTCTACCCCAGGCAAGGCCTAGGAGTAGAGAGACTGCTTCCAGGGAGACCTCCGGCACGTGCACAAGTGTGAGTGATTATCATGCATATACAAGATGCTAATTATATGTTTTTCTTAATGATTTTAAAGCACGTAATTATCTTAACATATTATGTGATTCTTTCAGTTAAAATTACATGCATGCATGAGATATATCGAGTATTACCTTACGTACTTGGCGACTGAAAATGCTTTGATTCTCCTATTGCTTCTCAGTTTTGTTCGAACTAGGGTTTATAATTATAATGTGATGTGTTCGTGAATTATGTTATGGTATTTATAAGGATGACTAAAGATTTTGTGAAAATCTTTTCTAAATATAGTGTCCTAGCTTCCTTTTGTATCAAACATGCAAGTTTCTTTTTTAATATTATGGAAGTTGATAGACTATGCTGCTATATGGATTTACGATCTTCTGACTTAATAAAAATGATTTAATCAAATCATTTCCTTAAAAAACAACAATGCATATTTTAGGATCTGGATTTAATTTATTTATTTTAATTTAATGATTTGAGTAAGATAGATGGTTTTAACAGAATCACCAGCTTCCTATATATGCATTATGTAAAAAGTAATTCTAGCTAGCCTTACTTTTAATGTTTTGCTGGACCATCTTTGATCTTGTAAGAATAGAGGATTTTGCTTTGATCTGTCTTTAACAGATTTAGTAATACACATTTGTTAGCCATTTAATTTCTTCATGATTTCGAATATTTTTCCCTGTAACAAATGTCATTTTGATGATGAAATTAACACTGTAAAGGTTTAACAGAAGTCAGCTGAATTGTTTTTTATGTGCTAATAAGCGTTTTATGCTGGTTAGCTTATTTGTAGCGTAAACAAATTATGCACTCGTGATCATTACCTTGTGTTTGGTACTGGAGCATGAGAGTACTGTTTATATAGATTTTGAAATGATGTTCCAAATTGTAAAGAGAGAAATGTTGAAGCTATCTTACATTCTTACTATGTCAAAATTAAGAAGCATAGACTGTATGATTTTGTCAAAGACTTGTTCTTTATTCAGATTGTTATGTTTCACCAAGTCAGGTACGTAGAACACTTTTACATAGGCCAACTATCTAGTATATTAAGAACCAATGCCAATCAGCCCCTATATAGGCCGTATCAATAAGCAGCTTTGATAATCCCTAACAGCCCCAATATAAGCAGTTTCACTAAGCAAACCCCAATACCCCATACAGCTCCTAAATTAGCAGTTTTTCCAGATTTTATGCCGATATTCACCCAAATTTCTTCAACTAAAAATAACACCATATTTTTTCCGTATAAATAAAACCATTTATCTTTGTCTTTCCTCAACATTGTATTTTGTTTTTCGCATATATGGTTATATTTTTTTATTATATCAGCTAATGATATATATATTAATCATATTACCGGAATTTATTCATTTAATTGGGATGAAGAAAATATGCTTTTCAGAATAGCAGGAGAAGTTGATCCATGCATAATATTACTCTAAAACAAGTTATGGCTGCAAGTGCGCATGCAAAGCTCGTTGGTGTTAATGGTAAACATCCACATCTAAGATACCAAAACCAGACTTGTTATGCTCCTTCATACAACTATGGTGGCGGCTATAACATGCCACCGCTATCTTATAGGGATGCGTACAGATTACTGCCTGACCATCCTTATTATGGAACCAATGATCAATACCATCCTTATGGTATGCAAAGGATTGCAGCTCCTCAAATTGAATACCCCTCTTCCTACAATAACACACTTGTCCTCCAAAATCCTCTGCCACCACCTACCTATGTGCCATCGAATCCTTATTAAGAGCATGACCCGTATGGTAATTATCATGAAGGGATGACCGGTTGCAGCATTATGTGATCTCTTCTTTGGATGCTATGATTTTTTTTGTTTGTTTGCAATTTCTATTTGGCTTGTGTTAGTACATTTGATGATAGTTTATCCTAGTACTTAAGTTCTATGTTTCTCATGCTACATTTGACATTTTAGACAATATATGCATATTTATGTCTTATAGTCATGGCTCGATTTTACTGTCTAATAGCATCAAATGGTATGGATGATTACCATCATGGGGTTGTGGAGTTGCAATGCATGAATTACCTCAAAAGAGAATGGTACATTTGCCATATCATTCCACTGAAAAAGAAGAACCAGAATTTGTGGTTATTTGACTTTCGAGGTCAAACATGGTAAATTTCAGTGTTTACAAAGTTTTGACATTCATGTAGTTAAAAGTTATCCCCTTTGATCACAATCATCAGCGTCTTCCTTTTCCCGGAAAGTTGACCTGTGAGGTCAAAGCTAGTAGTTTTCAAATTCAATAACTTGAAAGATTTCATGTAAAGCCTGAAGCTCAAACGTATATCTAAGTTTAGTGCTCGTTAAGGTTAACCTTAACTAATAACTAAACTAGAAAAGGATGACATAGATACAATACATTCTGGTCTTAACTGATCAGCCCTTTGACCTCTAAAGTAAGTCCTTATCTTTTTCTTTTTTTTATGAACCGGAAATTAGGTCCTTATCTTTGCTAAAAGTTTTGAATTTTGAGGTGAAATTTGTTACTTTTCAGAAACTAAATTAACGAACTCCTTTGCATAACTAATACCACATTTATGAGTGTGCCTACTTGCTGAATTTTCTATAGTGAATTCAAAACAGCATACTAGATAGGATTGGCACGGCTCATATGGTTTTCCAAGCTCAAGATAGCATAACTGAACTTAAATGTCAGCTACTATCTCTATACAAGATGACCTGTTGACAGGTTTTTTATTCTGTATCTTTTTATTTTCAGATGAAAGCAAGAATGAATAATCAAAGTGAATATCAAGCTTAGTATCCTCAATCTCAAACAGCCAACACCAAAGTCTCATAACACTTTCTCATCATATTAAGTCAAGTCTTTAAGAAATAGCGAAACTAAGTGTTCGCTAACCAGCAGGCTTCTAGTCCGATGGTATCCGTGAGATTCTGAGGTCCTCTACAACCAAGAGGTTGAGTGTTCTAGCTCGCCAACTGTTGGATATAATACGTTTTTTTTTTTTTTTTTTTTTTTTTTTTTTTTTTTTTTTTTTTTTTTTTTCTTTTCTTTTTTAATGTACTAAACATAAAAAAAGGTAACAATTGTGAATTGCTAAAAAAATAGTGATGCATGTCCACTGGGCTAACCATTTCCTGATACAAAAAAAAAAACGAATCATTTATACGTGGCCCAATATATCATATCAAGCTCATACTGTAACAAATTAGAAGCAAGTGAAGTAAGCCTGTGAAATAAGTGACTAATTATAGGGCTAGGCATGGCACCTGAAAATCATTTTGTGAAAGGCACCATGCACCCCATGATAGGCGGCTTGCAAGTCAAGTATTCCTGCAGGTCTTCAACTTATACTAACAAATGAAGCCGTTGATCTTTAGATTAGTCCTGCAAAAGTTTATTAACATGTTGCAGGATACACAGGAAAGAAGAAACTAACCACATACAAGGCATGTGTAAATTAGGAGAACATGGACCTAGTGCGACACAACGTTCTAAATTGATAGAATTACACTAACTGTGCTGCTTTTGACATAGTAAGAACGTAAGATAGCTTATCATTTCTCGCTTGAAACATCCACACAAAACGATATAAACAGTACAGTCATGTTCTGTTTCTAAACCGTATTAGAGGGGAAAAGCACAAGGTAATGACCACCGGTGCATAAATTGTTTTCTCCTACAGATTAGCTAACTAGCATACAATGCTTAGCACACGACATTCTATGTAAATGACCTTTGTTAAACCTATACGGGAGATGGGCGCATTAGCATATGATCAGACTCAATTTGCTAAAAGTAATCCCATTATCAGAAAACACAATATTAACACCAAGATTGAATGCCCAACAAACAACAAATTCATCAAAGCCACACCCCTCTAATTTTATCCTCGTCAAGATCACATTTGACATCAGCATTCCCCTGACCAGGAGCAATCACCACTTTACCACACCCTTTAAACACATACGCATCACTATAAAACGACAACCCAACCTGCAAAACCCGAGTACCTTTCATAACGATCCTACCCGACAGCAAAAAATACCAAAAAAAACGCAAACGGCCTAATGGATCTCGTCCCTTCACCCCAAGTTAGTTTTGAAACCAAGTTAATTAGAAATCCTCTCGGTAGAACTCTTGGACGATCATAGTTAGTTCCTGATTGATGACCAAATGTGTATTGCAGCAATAAAACGATAAGCTGAACATGAACTGATACATAGGATTGGTGGAAATAACCGGATGAATGGTCTAACCAGCTTTAGCAGCTGCCACGTATCAAAGGATGTAAGATAGCTTCAACATTTTTCTCTTTACAATTTGGAACATCGTTTCAAAAGCTATATAAACAGTACTATCATGCTCCAGTACCAAACACAAGGTAATGATCACGAGTGCATAATTTGTTTACGTACACTACAAATAAGCTAACTAGCATAAAACGCTTAGAACACGAAAGACAATTCAAATGACTTCCACTATACCTTTACAGTATTAATTTCATCATCAAAATGGCATTTGTTACAGGGAAAATATTTGAAATTGTGAAAAAATGGCTAACAAATGTGTATTGCTATAGCTGTGAAAGACAGATCAAAACAAAATCCGATAGTTCAGCAAAACATTAAAAGTAAGGCTAGAATTACTTTTTACACCACAAGATACTCTCATTCCATCTCGAGCGCAGGAAGTGGGCGCATCAGCATATGATCAGACTCAATTTGAACCGTCATTGGAAGTTCACATGTCCTCGCCTTGTTACGATTCAATAATCCCATTATCACAAAGCATAATATCAGCACCACAATCGAATGCCCAACAAACAACAAATTCATCAACGCCACACCCCTTAATCTATCCTCATCAAGAACACAGTTAACATCAGCACTCCCCTCACCATGAACAATCACCACCTTACCACACCCTTTAAACGCAAACTCATCACTATACAACGACAACCCAACTTGCAAAACCCAAGTACCTTTCAAAACAATCCCTCCAGACAGCAAAAAATCAGCAAAAAACGCAGACGGCCTAATGGAGAGATAAAAACACGCAAAAGCACAAACTAAAGCCAACCCGCCTAAAAAACTATACTCAAGCTCAGCTAAACCAACAACACCTTTCCCATTCATCAAATACTCGACTAAGAACGCAACACCTGCGAAAACAAACAAGAAATGCTCCGGCATTGCAATGGGATCAAAAAACTCCTTAACACCAACAAAAACAAGAACCACCCAGAAAAGAAAAACAGCCAAAGACTGCTGCATGAATGAGAACTTATAAACTGGGTGGCCCGAAAAAGCAAGAAACAGGAAGAAATTTGAAAAAGAAGCAATTGGAAGAGCAATAATATAAGCAAAAAAGTCAAGGTTTTTGAAAGTGGGTGAGTTTGAAAAGAACCATGTTTTGGATCGGTAGTTAGAAGGGCTGTTGTTGTTGATATAGATTGAGAATGATGAGACGAGACGATGAATGCCAAGAGGAAACAAGAACATGAATGACGTGAAATGTGTTCCTAATGATCCCATGTTTATCAGATTTCTTTCAAGAATGAAATGTTTTTAAGGTTGCCTTTTGAATATTAATGATGATGAGGGATCATGATCATGACGTGCGTATTTTTTTCTTTTTAATATGAGAAGGTGGACTTTGAAACTGCTATGTTTGAATCTTTCAGAGTTGTTGAGTTAAAATAATGTTATGTTCCACTTTATACTTTGTATCTCGGTCAAATGAGAAAGAATTTTTAAAATGGGAAAGATGAGAAATAACTATAACCACATATTAGAGCACTGGGTATCGTTGGTGCCATAGCTTGGTGCCGTGAGATTTTTTTGCTGTCACGTCAACAAAAAGCTCCATGACACCAGAAATCTCGCGGCACCACATTTCAGAGGTATCCGTTGGCACCAGAAATTCTGGTGCCGTCGGCCATTTTTTTCCCCCTTCTTCTTCTTCTTCTTTTACACAAAATTAAACATACACAATATTAACTAAAGTAAACTTCATTAATTAAACTTCATTGAAAAAAAAAATTACAAGACGAAATTTAAACAACATACGAAATAAAAAGTTACAATATAACGTTACATAAAATTAACTAGTTTTCGTTTGGATTATTTGCCCTCTCACGTGCTTTTCGAAGAAAAAAATGTTACGAAAAACTAACTTCCATTTTAGTCCATTTGCATATGAATTTTGGTCCATTTGTATATGAATGATATAATAGGCAACTACAAACCCATTCAAGCCCAGCCCATAACAAACAAAACCAAAACCTAAAACATATAACAAAACACACACAGACCTAAAAAAAAATCAAAACACATGCACACTTTCTCCTACCTCAAAACAAAGCACACACATAGTCTCAACTAGGGGTGAGCAGAAAAACCGAAATATCCGAATAAACCGAAAACCGAAACCGAACCGAACCGAAAATAACCGAATCGAACTAATAACCTAACCGAATTTACCAAAACCGAACCAAACCAAACTTTTAATTCGGTTCTCGGTTTGGATATGGTTTTGGTAATCAAAACCGAAAACCGAATTCATATAAATTTATATATTTTTTTATATATTTATATATATAAAAAGATCAATAAAACGTTATATATTTATATTTATATTTATATTTATATATATAAATAACAATAAAATTTTATCCTAATATTAAAAAATACTTTTTATGTTTGAAATAACTTTTTTGGCTAAATATATTTTTATATTTTTCCTTTTTTTAAATAAAGTGTGTAATTCGGTTAAACCGAAAACCGAACCGAACTAGAATTCAACCAAACCGAACCAAAAACCGAATTTGAATTCGGTTTGGTTTGGTTCACGGTTTGACCCTAAAAAAACTTTTAACCGAATTAACCGAACCGAAGTAACCGAATAACCCGAAAACCGAACCGATCAACACCCCTAGTCTCAACCAAAAAAATGTATAAACGACTCGATTTTTACAAGCTCAAATAAGCAGGAAAAAAAAGAAAAAAAAGTCGATGGCGCTGAGCCGTGGGTACGGCGCGAGCACCGACAGCGCCACCACCGGTACGGTGCGCCGTCGGTTTTGTTGGGCTGGTGGTGATGGCGCCACCGTACCCCATGCTCTTAGAGATGCATCGACTTGAATTAGATGCATCCTTAATCTTTTAGATGCACCATAATATATTTTCTAGCTCAAAATTATATGCATATACATATATTAGATGCATTTTAGCAAGTTAGGAAAATCCTATGTATTTTTCGTTCTTTGCAGGTTAAATTTGTTGCAAGTACTACTTTGCATCGTTTTCACTTCAAAATTACTTCCGAAACTAATTGAGATGCATCTAAATGAATAGAGATGCATCTAATTCAAGTCGACGCATATCAAATATGTAGTTATAGTTTATTTCTCATCCTTCTTATTATAAGTTTTCTTCTCACCGGATCCTTACCCTCTTGTCAAGTTAATTATTCTTATAATTAGAAAATATTTACTAGGATATAACTTAATTTTTTATTTTAAATCGCGGGGAAACTTTGACCACATGTAGCCTTTTAAGTTTTCGACCGACCCTTCTATAAGGACCTAGCTCCATGCAATAGCACACGTTCATATGACCTCCTGACATGACTTATTTATTTAAAAGCCATCATTGACCGGTTAACTAAACGTTTGCGGTATGAAGTGATACATTGAAGCAATGCCCTAATTGTTATAACTCATTGTATTTCCTGTTTTGACAAAAATCAAATTGTATTAAGAGGTAATGTATAACATCACAAAGATTATTTCGCATAAAACAAAGTGTAATGTTAATAATCATATGTGGTCATTGCTTGAGTGATATCGCAAATATCCACTTGACCGGTGAAGGAGAGGTTAATTTAGAGATACAAGTCTTGGTCAGAGGGTAATGCATCGTGTGTTTATAAGAAAGGGTCGGTCGACATCTAAAGGTGATGCAGAAGTCAGCATTGAATTAAACCTTTCTTAAGAAAGTATAATGTTAACAAGACACTATTGATTGTGGAGCTATATCATATCTAAGCTCTTAGAAACAATGTATAGTCATTCAGATCATACATGAACTTTGGCTATAAGAATATCCATTACGATAAACCTTTTTTTTATTAGGTTTATAAAATATCAAATTAATAATTTTTATACTTTTTGACAATGTTGCAAAAATCATGAATCGGTCCCGAGGCGGTCGAGGGCCGTGTAGCGATTTTTGGCCGATTAATCACCGATTCCAAGGTCCAAGGCCGATTAATCGGCCGATTACCTTGTAATTCGCTCCAAGGTCCAAGGCCGTTCAGCTTGTAATCGCCGATTAATCGGCCTTGTAGGCCGATTTTTGCAACACTGCTTTTTGATATTATAAACCTACATTCACTATGGTATAAACTTTTATAACTATATGTCTTATATAACACATGCATTAAATGTATTGAAAATTATAAAGAGGTTTAAAAACTAAGACTTCACGACCTTTTAACTCCTAAATTAACTAGTAATTGTACAATTACCAAATGACGAAAGCAAAATGGGGGTTCTAGAACCTCCCGTAGAGGCCGGCCTATATGGATTAGGGCTAAAGGGGCTAACTTATTCCCTAAGTTTTGAGATTAGTATATAAGGAGGCCTTTAGGTCCTCATTATTAACTCATCATAATTCACAAACTCTTCCTTTTCTCCCCTTGGCTATTAACGATCGGCAAACACTCTTTGTAAGGGTATTGCCTTCGTTTCTTCTTAATCACAAGTCTTTGTGCCTTATTCGTGGTTCGTGGGTTAAGCACTAGCATCCTAACGCTCTCATTGGACGTCTAGTGTGAGCTTACGATAGAGGTCAACTCATTATAGTTGATTAGGGTTTTCGTTATGATTCGGGATCCATTGAAGGCACAAGATCAAGATCCGGTTTTATCTATTATTCAATATATTCGGGTTAGTACTTTATGTGTTTTATTTATGTGTTAATTCATCCGATGAGCTCTCATGGTATTGATGGTTTAATCAATATGAAATCATAACAGTAATTATGACAAAAAAAATTCGTAAGAACTGTAATTTGAAATTTTAAAAGGGCAAATGGTTAAAAAAAAAAAAAGTATCATACTTGCCACTATTTGCTCTTGTAAGTAGCGTACAATTTTTTTTTTCTTTTGAGGGTACTTTGTTTCAAATTCATCTTTTTAAATGTATTATATGATATTTTTGCCCTTTGGCGAAAAAAATTTCTATTAGTTAAGAATGGCAAAAATGTCCAAAATTTTTGCAAATACCCTAAAAAAGATGAATTTAAAAGAAAGGTACCCACAAAAGCAAAAAATTTTGTTCACTACTTACAGGAGCAAATGGTGGCAAATATGATACTTTTTTTTTATTCATTTGCCCATTTTAAAATCAATTTTTTTTTTTTAATTTATCTCACTGACAATATAATTTAGGGAGCTAGGCAGCTCTGATTAGCTAGCATTCTAGCAAACAGGGACGGAGCCAGGGGGTTCCCGCGGGTGCCCGTGCATCCCATGAAATTTTTTGATATAGTGTTAATTTTTGAAAAAAACTCCGATTTTTCCTAAATTCATCTTAAATGTACCCGGTCCATCGAAATGTGTTTCTAGTTTTATTGTTCAAACTTTTTTGTACACCCGCTCATATTTAGTTGTGGCTCCGTTAGCAAACAAGAGTAAGGAGAAATAAAAGCGGAATAATCATTGGTATTTCAATCAATATTTTTGCAAAATATGTATGAACAGCAGATAATAGAGACCATGTGTAATAGAGAATCTTCATTCAAGATGTTCATAGCATAATTACAGTGTCTTATATATACACAAGATGAACAAGAAATACACATAATGTATTAGATTACATATTGATAGTCAATACAAAGCTAGAAGTTCATTACTAAGAAGACATTCAACTTTATTATAGTAGATAGGGATAGAAGTTCATTACCAAGAAGATATTCCACCTTATTTATAGTAAGTACTACACCAGCCAAAGTAAATCAAAGGGGGTGGTGGTGGACTTCTGGCATGGAAACAATCTCACTCAAGCCAAAGCCGGGAGCCGGAAACAGAATTTCAGGACCACATGTTGAAGTTCTCAAATTATTCTCCTTCCTGAAATCTTTGGTATACTTGAAC
The DNA here is from genome assembly GCA_030686995.1 of Artemisia argyi. Classification (NCBI taxonomy): domain Eukaryota; kingdom Viridiplantae; phylum Streptophyta; class Magnoliopsida; order Asterales; family Asteraceae; genus Artemisia; species Artemisia argyi. Next base: position 9,529,998 of record CM060695.1, on the reverse strand, counting down.
TGAATCTCTTTAATTTGCTGCTTATTACTACTGCCCTTTCTTGGAACACATATAATGGTACCAGAGAAGCCACCATTAATCTTCTTCAGTGCAGCTTGTATGTCTGCTAGTTTGTAGGTTTTATAGATAGATGGTCTTATCTTTTCAGCACCAAGTTTTGCTTCAAGTCCTTGGAAATCCTTAAACAATTGTAAAGTCTTCTCAAAGTATTCACGCACTCCCAAGCCAGAATATTTTCCATGCTCAGTCCACTCATGTTTCCAAAAATCTATATTTACAGCTACGCTCTGCTGGTCACTCTTTAAATTTGGCCAGTTGTTCTTCAATTTCGTTTCTAAGGTAGCTATCTGCATTAAGAATAATTTCATAATTAAATTGGAAGGAATCAACATAGCATACAAGTTAGAAAAATATACAAGTCTGTAGCATATACCTTACTAGGATCAAAAACTTCACTTGATGGTGCACCTGCACCATCAGGTTTTGGCCACAAACCGTGAATTGTAAATTCAGTTGGCACTTTTTTGATCTTACAAGTGACACGCGATTCTCCACTGCAAACCCCAGGTGGCCATTGCACCGCTAGTATGTAAGACGTCACTTGAGGACTTTGAAGTGGTGGTGGTGCTCGTGGTGATGGTGGTGGTGGTCGTCGTGCTTTTGGTTTTGGAAGTGAGCTTAAATAGTTTAGAGGAGAGTTAGGAAGTGGATTGGAAGAATCATGACAGTAAACATTTTTGAGAAGAATGGCAAATGCCAATAACAAGACACAATGGAGAATTCTCATCTTTGCGTGGATTTTTTGTGTGGATGAACATCTATATCTATATCTATATCTATATATACAACCTCGATCCATTGAGAAGAATTTTTAAAAACGAAAGATTTTTAACTTCGATTCATGTTTTTCAAGTGTATAACTCATTTAATGTGATTCTAATCCAAAATTTGTAAAAAGAAATTGAATAAATGTTAAAAATTTCATGATTTTGCGATATAAGCACCATCATAAATCATCTATACAAATTAATGAATCATTACAATAATTCGATTTTTATAAAGATTCGTGAATCAAATTTGTGATTTATAGATTCAATTTACTCTTAATTGATGTATACTTGTGAATCAATTAAAAAAAATATGAATCAATAGCTAAAACAAAGATTTCTCAATCTTAATCTAAAAACATTCTCAATGAAACCATATATACAAATTTGATTATACAAATCTCGAAAGCTATTAATTGATGTATACTTGTGAATCAATTAAAAAAATTTGAATCAATAGCTCAAACGAAGATTTCTCCATCTTAATCTAAAAACCTTCTTAATGAAACATATATACAAATTTGAAATATAAAAATCTCGAAAGCTATAATTTTTTATCTCAAGGGTTTTTTCTTTTTCTTTATTTTATTTCAACAAAATAGAATTTACATGGTGGTTGAAGGCAAACGAGCAACAAACTGCGCCGCTAGACCTTTTTGAATTGTAAAGTTAACTCTTTTGAAAACTACATTCGTGGATCTATGTGTCATAAAATTACTGTTCATAACTCGTTGGACTCTATTGAGTAGTTCCACCGCCTCAGGTGCAAGGAAACCAAATGTATCAAACGCGAAAGGAATAAACACATGTTGATTTTCAATGCATGCTTTCTCGTGTTTTGTCACTTTGCATGAGGCGACTTTCAAAGCGGCATGTCCAGCTGTAAAACTCCGACAACTCAACCCCACGAGAGGAGAAACCCCGGTATAATTTTTTGCATGACACAAATTTGAACTAATTTAATTTCTTATACAAATCATCTCTTTCGAGATTGTCAAAATGTATATAAAAAAGGGATGATTTATCATAAAAATGGATTTCTCAATTAAAATCTATACCAGCTCCTTGTAAACAAATGAAATGTCACATTTCCCATTTAATGTTTACATGTCGCTCTACCAAACAAGATTATATAAATAGACCATAACGCCAATCAATATATCAAATCCTTTATGCGCCGGGTATGGCAACGCCCCAACGGAGTTGAGTCCGACGTGGCTCAGCATTGGGTTTCGTTACCATACCACAACGTGGTGCGTTAATGTTGTGTTGTGACTAGCGTTGATATACCAACGTACATTGAAATGTGCTAGGCGACAAAAAACAATTTACAAACACAACCCTAGTGGTTAATGGGTATATGATTTGCGTTTGTGTGTGGGTTTAAGTGCGTGTGTTGGTTTGCGTTTGTGGGTTTGAGTTTCTGTATGTGTGTAGTGTGTGTTGTTATGTTTTTGTGCGTTTGAGTTTGTGTGTGTAGTGTGTGTGTTTGATGATTTTTTTTTTTATTTTTTTTTATTTGCATATTAAAATGAATGAAAAATAATTGAGAGGTTAATTTGTAAATTGTAATTTTTTAAAAATGTGAGTCTTAAAAGATGGTGTTATCTGTTATTATAATAAAAGGTGATTATTTTGTATTAAAATGATATACCACTAACGTGACGAGGTTTTTGATGTTAACTCGAGTTACCACTCCTAGTATTCTAGTGCTCTTACTTCCAATTGAATGAAAGAAATATTTCATTCTAAGTGAATTGTGTTCCATGTTGATTTGTAGGATTAAGTAGTTGAATGTTGTAAATTTTAAGGGGTAGTTTAGTTTTGTCGTTTTAAGTTAGAATTAAAGTGAATATATATGAACCAAGTCTAAATTACTTTGAACAACAACAATAATATCAGCTACCCCGTAGATAAAACTATAAGCCACCAAAAGTATACACGGCTCTTAAGAACTTTGCAACCCGATAAGGTTCCCGTAGATAAAACTATAAGCCACCAAAGTATATACGGCTCTTAAGAACTTTGCAACCCGATAAGGGTCCCGTAGATAAAACTATAAGCCAACAAAGTATATACGGCTCTTAAGAACTTTGCAACTTTGCAACCCGATAAGGGTCCCGTAGATAAAACTATAAGCCACCAAAGTATATACGGCTCTTAAGAACTTTGCAACCCGATAAGGGTCCCGTAGATAAAACTATAAGCCACCAAAGTATATACGGCTCTTAAGAACTTAATTTGCAACCCGATAAGGGTCCCGTAGATAAAACTATAAGCCACCAAAGTATATACGGCTCGTAAGAACTTTGCAACCCGATAAGGGTCCCGTAGATAAAACTATAAGCCACCAAAGTATATACGGCTCTTAAGAACTTTGCAACCCGATAAGGGTCCCGTAGATAAAACTATAAGCCAACAAAGTATATACGGCTCTTAAGAATTTTGCAACCCGATAAGGTTCCCGTAGATAAAACTATAAGCAACCAAAGTATATACGGCTCTAAAGAATAAGGGTCCCGTAGATAAAACTATAAGCCACCAAAGTATATACGGCTCTTAAGAACTTTGCAACCCGATAAGGGTCCCGTAGATAAAACTATAAGCAACCAAAGTATATACGGCTCCTATAAGCCACCAAAGTTTGCATGTGGCTCTCAGGAACTTTGCTAATTGCAACCCGATAAGGTTTACATGTGCCTCTACCAAACAAGATTATATAAATAGGCCATAACGCCAATCAAAATATCAAATCCAATTGAACGAAAGAAATACTTCATTCTAAGAGAAAAAGAAAGACAATGGCTTTTTTGTTAGAGTTAGGGGAAGCGGCAGCAGGATGGTTGGAGGCATCGCTAGGTGCGGCGGAGGGAGAAGCGGTGGCGGCAGGTGCGGCGGCGGAGGCAGAAGCGGCGGCGGCAACAGCGGCTGAAGCGGCAGAGGCGGAAGCGGCGGCGGTGGCAGAATCGGAGGCGGCGGCGACAGTGGCGGAGGATACGGCGGCAACGGAAGCGGAGGCGGCGGAAAAGGCAATGGTAGAATCGAAAGAGGGGATTGAAGCGACGGTACAAGCGGAAGCGAAGGCGGAACAAGCGGCGGTAAAAGCATCGGAGATAGGAGCGAAACTAGGAGCGAGGATAGGAGCGGCGGTAGGATCGATGATAGAAACGCTGCTAACAAAGGCGCTAGGATTAGTAAAAAACCTTGTCTCTCAAATGGCGGACCTAATGCTACTAAAGATGGCGATAGATCTAATACCGGAAAAGTATCGTAAGGTATTAGCAGGAATGATGATGCATTTGGCTGCCGGGGGCATAAAGTTGGTGCTTGTGGCGTACAATTTCGTCGGACTTTCAGGCTCGGAGGAGGGGAAAAAAGTGGCTATAGCGGCAAAGGGAATTGTAGACAAGTTACATGAACAGGCACGCAAGTTGACAGAGGACGCACCAAGCAAGGTGCAAATATATAAAGGAACGCATAAGCCAATGATGGAAGAAGTGAAACAAAAAGTAGAATCAGATAAGCAAGAGCTGGGGAAACTGACGAACATGTTGGATGATATGAATAACTTAATGAAGGAACATGAGAAAACACCACCTGCGAAACGACTCAGGCTCATGTGAAAAAACCATGCATGCATGCATGAGGGCCAAGAAAAGAAGTAGTAACAAGTTGAAGTGATACGTTTGGTCTTTTATTAAAGAAGGAAAAGAAAAAAAAATGTAATGAAATTAAATTTTGTTATTTAAAAAAAGTTGAAAAAAATAAAAATAAAATGAAGGTCACCCTTATTGTAGCAAAAAAATCGCATATATGATGTGATATGTAAAAATAAAAGTCGTTGTTGGTTACTACTGTGCCCAGCCTATATGAGTAAGATAAATTGAACCCTTCAATTTGAACAAAATTTGAGATGTGACATACTTATTATCATGTTTTGCATTCTTTATTTAACAAAAAATATGGAGAAGGTCCCAAGGGTTTCGGTTGTTCGTCGATTCAAGTGGTACGTGAGTTGAGTTTAGAACGGTGTGAGACAATGAATGATTCTATTTAATGTACTTTTAATACAAAAGACAAAGTTGAAACAAGACAAAAAAAAAAAAAGTTTAAAAAGATGAACAAAATAAACACACAAATAAAAAATTCATAACAAAAGAGATAATGTATAAAGAAAAAAAGTAAGAAAAAGTAAAAGAAATAGAAAAAAGACATTAAGATGTGTTATGACACTCCCTTCTCATTTAGTTCATTGAGATGTTTGTGACTTTTACTTACTCTTAATGATCATAAAAACGCTCTTAACACTGACCACCTCTTAATGAAATGAAAAAACAAACACACTTTTTGGGTCAAACCTCTGAGCGCGTCTGAATAAGTCAGGTCAATAGGTTTTTAAGAGGTATTTTTTAAAAAGAAACAAATACCGCCTAATTCATGACCTACTTATTCAAAATTCATCATTGACCGGTACGGTCAACTAAACATTTGCGGTAGAGGTTGACTATTAAAGCAATGCCCTAATGGTTATAACTCATTGCATTTCATGATTTGATAAAAAGCAAATTTTGTCGAGAGGTGATGTATACGTCACAAAGATTATTTCGCATAAAACATAGTATAATGTTAATAATCATATGGTCATTGCTTGAGTGATATCGTAAATATCCACTTGACCGGTCAATGAGGGGTTTAGAGAGTCAAGTCTTGGGTTTAACTCAACTCCTACTAGCTAAAGGTTATTGCAACATGTGCTTATTATTAAGGCTATGCTTACAAAAAAGGGTCAGTCGACATCTAAAGAGGCAATGCGCAAGTCAAAGTTTCCACTGATCTAAGCTCTTAGAAAAAATGTATATTCATTGAGATAATACATAAACTTTGGCTATAAGATAATTTGAAACTTATGCTGTAAGAGCATTTGATATGATAAATCTTTTCAAAAAGTTTAAAAAATGACACATCATTAACTTATAAACTTTCTGATATTATCATAATACCTTATAAAGCATTTAGGCTTTATAAAAAAAATGCTTAAAATTAAGCATTGCAAGTTCTTAAACTAAAATTACAATTAATTAAAACATATTTTCTAACACTAAATACAATTACAAGTTATTAAACTAAAAATACAACTAATTAAAACACATTTTTTAACATTAAATACAATCTTTAAATATAAATATTTAAAATTCGGCATTACAAGTTTTTAAACTAAAAGTACAATTAATTAAAACACATTTACTAACATTAATAAACTGGTCAATAAATACAATTAATGCAGTTATTAAAACACCTCTTACATAAAAAATACAAATTATCAAGTATATTGTACAACCAACTTAAACACAATTCCTCCATTAAATGTCACAAATACAAATAATAAATCACATTATATAAATATTCAAGCCCGAATGGACAACGGGCCAAATGGGCTCAAGCCTGAATGGGCACGGGCCAAACAGGCTCGATCCCGAATGAGCACGGGCCAACGGGCTCGAGCCCGAAAGGTTTACAACTCTTAGCTATCACTTTTTCCTTTTGATGTCGTTAACATTTATTTTAAGATACCCGCCGCTGCAACGCGCGGGTACCCTACTATAAATCTACATTGACTCTGGTATAATTTTTTATAACTTTATAAAATATCTAATAAAACACATGCATTTTTTTTTTTGAACAACAATTGTGGCTACATGGCCCCTAGCCCAGAAGGCGTAGCGAGCCCACACAACCAGGTTGGGTCCAGCCCAGAAGGCAATGGCACCCTTCCCTTTACGCACGCGGGAGGAAACCCCTATCGCCCTAGACAAGACTCGAACTTGAGACCTTGCCTAGGAGGGTAAAACCTCCATACCGCTAGACCAGAGGCCTATTGGTAACACATGCATTAAATGTATTGAAAATTATAAAGAGGTTTAAGAACTAGAATAATTTCATGTCACAAACATGAATATCCTTACTTCCAATTGAACGAAAGAAATACTAGATTCTAAGTGAATTGTGTTCGATGTTGATTCGTAAGATTAAGTTGTTGCATGTTGTAATTTTTTAGAAGTATTTTAATTTTGTCGTTTAAAGTTAGAATCTTTTAGAGGGTGTTAATACAAATAATGTGTAAAAATGTTATTTTTTACCTTGTCATAAATTTATGATAGTCATCTAAAGTTCAAGAGACCATATATATCTAAGTGAAACACAGGTCATCCAAGCAAATAATAATATGACTGAAGATTTGAATAAAAATCTTGAAAGTGAATATATGCATGAACCAAGTCTAAATTACTTTGAACAACAATAATATCAGCTAGCTGACAAGTCTGATAAGATTCGCGTAGATAAAACTATAAGACATCAAAGTATATATATACGGCTCTTAAGAACTTTGCAACCCGATAAGGTTCCCGTAGATGAAACTATAAAGCCACCAAAGTTTACATGTGGCTCTCAGAACTTGCTAATTGCAACCCGATAAGGTTTACATGTGCCTCTACCAAACAAGATTATATAAATAGGCCATACATAACGCCAATCAAAAATATCAAATCCTAACTTCCAATCCAATTGAACGACAGAAACACTTGATTCATTCTAAGAGAACAAGAAAGAAAATGGCTTCTTTTCTACCCGCGCTAATAGAAGCGGTGGGGGCAACGCTACTCATGCTAGAATCGGTGGGGGCAGCGCTAGGCATTGTGGGTGACGCGGTGGCGGGGGGTGCGGAGACGACGGCGTCGGTGGCGGAGGCGACGGTGGCAGCGGCAGGGATGAAGGTGGTGGTGGAGGTGGCGGTGGTGGCGTCGGCGGGGGCGTTTGTGGCGGAAAAGAAGGCGCTGGAGGCAAAGGAGAAGGTGGAGGCGGCGGAGAAGGAGGCGAAGATGGCGGCTGAGGCGGCGGAGAAGGCGACAGTGGCGGAAGCGGGGGCGTGGAAAGCGGTAATCCAAGAAGCGGAAGCGAGTCTAGAAGTGTCAATAAGATCGGCGGAAAAAGCGGTGGGAAAAACAAGGAGCCTAGGAGCGAGGATCAGAGGGGAGCTAGTAGCGCTAATACCGAAGATAGAAACGGGGCTAAAAGTGGCGTTAGTAGAGCTAAGATTGAATAAGAAGAAGCTAATATTAGAAGCTGAAAAGCTATTGGAAAGCGGTGTGCCGACAGTGTATCGCAAGGTATTTGCAGGATTGTTGATGACGTTGGCTGCCGTGGGCATACAGTTGACACTTATAGCGCTCGATTTCACGGGACTTTCAGGCTCAGTGGTGGGAAAAAAAGTGGCTATAGAGGCAAAATCAACTGTACTTCAGTTACTTGAAAAGGTATACAAGTTGACAGAGCACGAGGACTCACCAAGGATGGTGCAAACAAATAAAGAAACGCATGTGAAACTAATGCGAAATATGTCCCACCATCTAGTATCAACTAAACAAAGAATGTGGAACTAAAGGGTAGCGAAGCTGGGGACAACCACCATGTAGTAGATTCAGATAAGCAAAAAGTAACAGACATTATAGGGGAAGTGGATAAGTTAATGGAGGAACATGTGGAGAACCACCATGTAGATGATTCAGATAAGCAGAAAGTAACAGACATTATAGGGGAAGTGGATAAGTTAATGAAGGAACATGTGGACAACCACCATGTATATTCAGCGCTAGGTACGGCGGAGGGAGAAGCAGCGGTGGCACGATGGTTGGAGGCAGCACTAGGTGCGGCGGAGGGAGAAGCGGCAGCGGCAAGAGCGGCGGCGAAGGAAGAAGCGGCTGCTGCGGCGGCGGCGGAAGCGGCAGAGGCGGAAGCGATGGCGGTGGCGAAATCGGAGGCGGCAGCGAAAGCGGCGGAGGAGGCGGCGGCCGCGGAAGCGGAGGCGGCGGAAAAGGCGATGCTTGAATCAAAAGAGGGGTTAGAAGCGACGGTAAAAGCCGAAGCGGAGGCAGAAAAAGCGGCAGAAAAATCAGCGGAGCTAGGAGCAAGTCTAGGAGCGAGGATAGGAGCGGCGGTAGGAGCGATGATAGAAACAGTGCTAAAAAAGGCGCTAGGATTAGTAAAAAACCTTGTAGCGAAAATGGGGGAACTAATGCTACAAAAGATGGCGATAGATCATATACCCGAAAAGTATCGTAAGGTATTAGCAGGAATGATGATGAATTTGGCTGCCGGGGGCGTAAAGTTGGTGCTTGTAGCGTACAATTTCGTCCGACTTTCAGGATCAGAGGAGGGGAAAAAAGTGGCTAAAGCGGCAAAAGGAATTGTAGACGAGTTACATGAACAGGCACGCAAGTTGACAGAGGACGCACCAAGCAAGGTGCAAATATATAAAGGAACGCATAAGCCAATGATGGAAGAATTGCACCAAAAAGTAGAATCAGATAAGCAAGAGCTGGGGAAACTGGCAAACATGTTGAATGATATGAATAACTTAATGAAGGAACATGTGAAAACACCACTTGTGATTAAGAAAAGACCCAGGCTCATCTGAAAAAACCATGCATGCATGCATGCATAAGCCAAGAAAAGAAGTAGTTACAAGTTGAAAGGAAAGCGATGAGTTTTTAAGATGACCATGGTACTTTTTAAAATTATTTATCAAAGTGTGTAGTTGTAAAAATAATTAACATAATACTTAATTTGTTTCTTTGTTTAATACAATCATACAAGATTAAAAACCATGAAAATGACAAACTCACTCGATCCCTTTCCATGCATACGAGACACCACCGCCTGATTCTTTTTAAGTTTTGATTCGCAACATGTTGAAAACACTGATCGACACACACAAATTGACTAGACACACGACAGGTTTTGACACAAAACATGATACACAAATTAAAACGAGGCCTGATCGAAAACCTTTTTACTCATGCAACGAGACCCCATACTCCGTAAACCTCCTGATCCTAACCCCCCCCCCCCCCCCCCCCCCCCCCACCCGGAGACATAACATGATCAACACTAGGGCAGAGCATCGGTTCAAAACCGACCCGAACCGACCCGACCCGACAAAACCGAAAATAATGTTTGGGCCGAACCGAAACCGAACCGAATATGGTCGGTTCGGTTCGGTTTTATGTCGGGTCCGTCGGTTCGGTCCGGTTCACGTGTTTTTGTGTGTGTTTTTGTCGGTTTTGGGCCGAACCGAACCGAAACCGAAAACCATGAAAACCCAAAACCGAAACCGAACCGACGGGCCGTCGGTCCGGTTCGGTTTTTGTCGGTTCGGTCCGGTTCGTCGGTCCGGTTCGGTTTTAAGCATTCGATGCTCACCCCTAATCAACACCCTTAAATAGTATGCAAGCAAGAAACACAAAGTCCTTTTATTATGCAAATGTGACTCACTCATGAACTTATGCATGTAATACCCACACGACGTGATTGTTTCTGATCACCAAACACACACACTCACACGTTCAATAACAACAGCCTACACGACCTTGATTTATACCAACACAACACCACAAGACCTGAACCTACTACACACACTCATGAAATCATGCACAAAATCTACGTTAACCACAACTGCCCCCATTTTTGCATATATATATATTTCATATACAACTCGACACCAACATGCACACACAGAAGCCAAATACCAGACCTGATTTCGAAACACGTACAACACCGACTAGACAAGGGACATGTTCGACATCAAAATGATAGCACGCATACGTTCCCATACCTGACTTAACCCCTCGATAGAAACCAACAGCCCGCGATTTGCATACCCGCTTTGGACACTATCCGACCCATATTAAATCCCACGACGTCACACACATATAAACGAGCTGAGGCATAATAATTTTAAGACCACACATGAAATCACACACGTAAACACACTCACGCAATGATATACGATTCACATGAAATAACAAATGCGAATTCTGATCTCCCTTCCAAAACACTAACCCTTTCTCGTTAGCTAGTGTATATATATTAGTGTTGAAATATTATTTTAGCCTGGATACAAGTACAAGGACTAATGGTGTCATTTTGTATTTCAGGTTTAACTATGTTGGATGTTTTGTGGTTGGATGCTAAGAAGTGAAAGTTGGAGGGGTGATATGCAACTTTGAAGAGATATATGTTGCTAGGGTTCCACACACACCCGTGATACTTAGTTGTTCTCATCTTGGTGAATAGCCGTTTTCCTTGTCTCATCCATGGAAAACGACTTATGGTTGTGGTCTCTATATATAGCTGCTCCCTCACACTCTTTTTTGTATTATCCAAAACTACTCTACTCTTTGTATTTTTATGTTTAGAATCTTGATTGAGATCAAGCTTGTGTATTTCCTGTTTGAGAACAGTTTGGTATTGTAAACTCCTTTTTTATTAATCTAAGTGATTAGATTCAGTTTTTCTGTTATATCCTTAGACTAAGTGAATCTAGGGTATAGTAGGTTTGGTTCCGCTGCTGCTTTCTCTACGTGCTCTGTAACACCTCTCACGCCCTTACCTTTTTTATTTATTTTTTGTTTAGATTGACAGGGAGTATGATTTGGGTTGTTGAAGTTGATTTTGTATGATTTGTGGTATTGGTATTTGTATTGATCCTTTGTGTTTGTCTTATCTTTGTTTAGTAGATAAAGCCCTTGACCTACCACTTTAGTGGCAAGGAAGCCTGGGAACTTCTTTCTTCCCTTCTTATTTATGTGTATTACTTGTTTAGCTTTGATAAGTGTTTACTTGTTTCATTATGTCTTTGCATAATACTACTCCACCTCCCTCTGTTCAGGCTTCTGATGCAGAGGAAGATGATGTTACACATGTCACTCTTATTAGTAAACTCGATATCAGTCACCCACTACATTTACATTCTAATGACTCTGATACATTAACTGTAATATCTATAAAATTAAAAGAAACTGAAAATTATAATGTATGGTCTTGTGCTATGCTGTTAGCTCTTGAAGGTAAAAATAAAACTGGTTTTATAGATGGTTCTTGTAGAAGGTCTAATACTGATGATGTGTTAGGAAGACAATGGGACAGGGTTAATGCTATTGTTCTAGGTTGGATCTTAAATTCTATTTCTGAGGAATTGTTTCTTGGACAAATTTTCTCTAAAAGAGCCTCTGATGTTTGGACTGAATTAAAAGAAACATTTGATAGAGTTGATGGTTCTGTCACCTTTAATTTGCATCATAAAATCAATTCTTTATCTCAAAATGGCTCCCCTATTGCTAAATACTTTAACAAGCTTAGTACTTTGTGGAAACAATTTGATGCTCTTTGTTAAACTGCCTAGATGTACTTGTCATGCAGCTGATGATTTTAAGAAACATAATCAGTTAATGAAGTTAATGCAATTCTTGATGGGTCTTGATGATTCCTATATGCAAATTAGAAGCAACATTCTGTCTAGAGACCCACTGCCTGATATCAAAGGGACTTTTGCCATTATCTCTAGTGATGAGTCTTACAGAACTGTGGTTTCTGGGTCATCAGGGACTGAGGTCTCTCAAAGACCTCTGGGAACTCTTTCAGGCCCAATAATGCCTCCAGGACTAATAATAATGGTAACAATAGGGCTGTTGGAGGTTCTACTCTTGTCTGTGAGCATTGTAGTTTTAATGGGCATACTGTGGATAAATGTTTTAAGGTGATTGGGTATCCTACTAATTGGGAAAAAAGAAACAACAATACTAGAAATTTTTCTAACCAGAGCACTCAAAATTTTAATAAAAGGTTTATTAACAATAATAACTCTGTTGGATCTAGCTCTCTTTCAAACCTCTCAGATGATCAGATTTCTAAACTTTTATCTCTTATCAAAGACACTTCTGTTAATGATGATGAAAAGGGCAAAGGGGTACATGCCAATATGGCAGGTATAGTCTTTAACAATAGCAAGTTCTTTAACCAAAATTTCCAAAATTTTTTTTGCAACAATAGTAAGGCCAGGACTGCACTTGTTGCAAATGGCATTATTGTTGATTCTGGTGCTAATCAGCATTTAACATACACTGATAAGTTTTTGATTAATGTTTTAGATATTTCCAACCTTGGAATCAAAGTCTCACATCCTAATGGAACTGAGGCCTTGATTACAAAGGTTGGAAATATGGTTCTAACCAAAAACTTAACTCTGTATGATGTGCTTGTTGTTCCTGAATACTGTGTGTGTCTTATGTCTGTTCATAAGGTTGCTAGAGACAGCAAAGTTGTCATTACTTTTGATGAATCTAAGTGCTATGTGTTACCTCAGGATTTGAAGGGAATGAATGTTCTGGGGATTGGTAAACAAAAGGATGGTTTATATTATTTTGATGGAGATCAAGGTAGTGACTTAACTGTTAAAAATTTTAAGTCCAGTTGTTTCTTATCTAAACATTTGTGGCATTGCATGCTTGGTCATCCTTCTGACCAAGTCTTGAAAGTCTTAAAAAAAGATCTTAAGTTTGATAATAAAAATAATGTGGAAGTTTGTGAAATTTGTCAAAAGGCTAAACAAACCAGATAACCCTTTTCCTTTGAGTGAGCATAAAACTTCTATGCTTGCAGATCTTGTCCATCTTGATCTTTGGGGACCCTATCGGGTTACTAGTAAAGAAGGATATAAGTATTTTTTGACCATTGTAGATGATTACACCAGGGCTGTGTGGGTGTACTTGATTAAATCTAAAACTGAAGTGTTTGATTGTGTTTATGCCTTTTTTAATCTGATCAAAAATCAATTCAAGAAAACGGTGAAAATCTTTAGAAGTGATAATGGTACTAAATTTGTTAATGATAAGTTCAATGAGTTTTGCATTACTAATGGCAAAATACATCAGACTTCTTGTGCTTATACTCCCAAACAGAATGGGATTGTGGAAAGGAAACATAGGCATCTGCTTAATGTTGCCAGATCCTTTCTGTTTCAGGGGGAATCCCTTTGAATTTGTGGTCTGAATGTATTCTTACTGCTTGTTACCTTATTAACAGGTTGCCCTCTTCAGTGCTGAATGGAAATTCACCTTATAATATGATTTTTAACAGAAAATGCTCTTTAAATCACTTAAGAGCTTTTGGATGTCTATGTTTTGCTACTGTGCTTAATAATCATGATAAGTTCAGTAGCAGATCTGAAAAATGTGTACTGGTTGGCTATGCTTCCTTTAAAAAGGGATATAAGCTTTTTAGTCTTGAAAGGTAACAATTTTTATACTCAAGAGATGTTGATTTCTTTGAAAATGTGTTCCCTTTTAAGACAGATTTTGTGATTAAGACTTGTCAAGATTTGGATCATACAAACTTTTTTGATAAAGTGGTGTATGAGGATCTTGACATGCCCTATGATGAGAAAAATATAAATGACAAACCATCTGATGATGGAAACAAACATGCAAATTCTCCTAGTGTTAGCAAGAATTCTTTTCTTGATGGCAGTCCCACTATTGACCCTAGTGAGGATGAGCTGGGACATCCTCAGGGTTCCAATGGCTCTGCCCCTGAAAATGAGATGTCTACAACACTTGAGAATGAAAATGCACATTCTGAGGGTATATTCCAATGTTGATACAAAAGTTGGGTGTTCCTGGTTATTGGCTCTTGCTCTCGTACCAATTCGCTTCTTAGTACTTGTTACCTGCGCACTAAGAAAATAAACAACACCGTTAGGCTTATCGAGGGATTGTCTCCCCCGATTAGACTCCGGTGTGAGAGTAAGTAATCGATTTAAGGTTCTCGTAGAGAGTTAGGGTTTGTATCTCGTACCTTTGAATGAGAATATATCATTCCTTATATAGAGGCTGAAACCGCGTGGGTTTCTTGCTCCTTAATCTTCGCACTCGTGGTGCTAATCGGGGTAAGGATATCTATTCTATGAATAGAAGATCCTTATCGCATGCCCGATTAATTTGGTTGGGCTTTGGGCTTCGTGAGCCCAAGCCGTTATTATTATGGCCCAAGTCATTTATAACGATAGCCCACTCGTGGTGGATTTGGGCCGAGTAATGTTTATCATTTGGGCTTGTGGCCCATATATAGACTATACGTCATCATGTCCCCCCAGTCTAGTGTGCGCGGCTCGTAGCCGCGGATACTAGACTAATATTATCAGCGGTAAGCGTGGCGGGAGAACAAGGGAATATTACCGCCCATTTTTAAGTGCAATGCACCTAGCCATGGGTATTTCAAATGGATACCTCGAAAATTGGGGGTAGTGTCCACGTGGCCCTCGTAAATCGGGAAAAAGTGCATGTACCGGTTCAGTTCCAGCCATACGTTTTTGTGAGTGGATTCCACGTGGAGATAAACTAGGGTTTTTACTCCCTATATAAGAGTCACCGCCCCATTTTTTACGATCACACAGTAAAACACACACTCACCACTATTCACTTTTCTTGAAAGCTTTTTGCAAAGAAAATACTTCATTTTCGTAGCTAATTTGCGTGTGTTTCACTTCGTAATTTAATGAAGATGGTTGCCCAGTTAGAGGACTTTCGCTCTGCGATGACCATTGAGGATGTTACTCAATTTTCGTCCGACTATTTCGTGCCTCTGGATGTCCATCCAGAGGCTCCAGATGTGGACGCGTGTATAGCTGATTTCCCCGAAGGGAAAATAGGGCTATACACAAAATTCTTTGAGTATGCGAATTACCGCGTACCCATATCTATCTTTCTGAGCGATTTGCTCAACCACTATCGCCTTCACATCTCTCAGCTGCACTGTATAGGTGCGGCTAAGGTGTCGAATTTTGAAGTAAACTGCCGTTTACTTGCGATAGAACCGACCGTGGCCTTGTTCCGCTCCTTTTACCACACGACGTGGTCAAATGGTTGAGTTTCTTTTGCGAAGCGCCAGGGGGCGCTTCAGTGTTATACTGAGAAAGTAGATGCCCTAAAGAATTGGAGGGAGTACTTTTTCTGGGTTGATGATGTAGTATTTCCATCGCCTTATGAGTTTTATACTCAGGACACATTGCCAAGGGATGGGCGCCCCGCACCCGGTTCCTATAGGCTGGTTGATGCGCAAAATCTTGATGCCAACCGACTGTCCATTAACCCCTATCCGGAGGAGTTTTTGGTGCACATGGGGTTGAGCCGCTCTTATTTCGGCGCTGCGGATGAGGTGCCCACTTTCTTAAGTGAGGATGGCCGGGGTGGGTGTTCATTCCTTCTACTTCAAGCTTTTGTAAGTCTTTTTTTCTCTATGCGCGCTGTTAATAACTAATCTTTTTTTTTTTTTTTTTTTTTTTTTTTTATTGATGTGCGCAGAGATGGATCTGTTTTCCGTTGTTAAGCTGGACAAGCCGAAACTTATAACTATAGGGGTGCGCCCTCTAAGGGAAGGTGAGCAACCCCTACTGGAGGCGACTGAGGGTCGCTTGACCGTGCTGCCAGAGGTGGTCCCTGAGAACACGCCGCCGCTCCAAGTGACGCCCGTTCAGAGCGTGGCACCCGATGCGGAGGTGGCGCCCAATGTGGAGGTGGCGCCCAATGTGGAGGTGGCGCACGAGGAGGCGCACTCGGGGTCGTTTGACAGCATAAGGATCCTCAAGCCTGAGGAGGTGCTGAAGGAGGAAGTTGCGCAGAATGTCAAGCGCAAGGGAGAGGCTGGGGGCAGTGGCACCAGGAAGAGACGTCGTCACGTTATTGGGGATGCGGAGTCTACCGCGGAAGAGACATCTACTTCTGGTGCGGGGAAAAAGGCTGCTGAGGCTTCTCCGTTTTTGTAAGTGTCTACACCTTTATCATCTCTTTTTTCGTATATTACTTGTTGTAATATTGACTAACTGTCGTGTTTTGTCTCTTGTAGGGATGATGCTGCGAAGAATGATGGAGTCTTCGTTGATGAGGTTTCCTCTCCACAGAATGAAAACAGGGAGGGGAAAGCCAAGGTTGTTGAGGATGGAGAGGTGCAGCAGTTGATGGATGAGCTGGCTGCGACTGCTGCGCGCCAAGCTGAGCTGGTGGCTCAGTTGAAAGAGAAGTATGTCGGGGAGAGCAGTGCTCTTGCCCAGAAGGATGAGGAGTTAGCGAGGCTCCGTGCGCAGTTGGCAGATGCGCAGGTGGAGTTGGAGGCCTCGCGG
Organism: Artemisia argyi; assembly: GCA_030686995.1. Classification (NCBI taxonomy): domain Eukaryota; kingdom Viridiplantae; phylum Streptophyta; class Magnoliopsida; order Asterales; family Asteraceae; genus Artemisia; species Artemisia argyi. The sequence goes on along the minus strand of CM060695.1, from coordinate 9,513,162 downwards.
GTGTATGCTGAGAAGATCACCCACGAGAAGCTGTCCGCCATGGCTGAGGTGGTGAAGGCGCGTGGAGAGCTGCACCATTATAAGTCTGACTTGACTTTCGCCGTGCGCTTCTTGGAGGAGAAGAAGGTGGAGCACTACGCTTGCATCACCAAGTTTAAGGAGGATATGTTGAAGATCATTCAGGCGCAGGAGGACAAGCTACGTAGTCTTAGCATTGAGTATGACGAGGAATTATATCCTCATTTGATGTCGACCATTGCAGAGCGCATGTATTCTTTTTGTTTTATTCTTCTTCATAATAACTTTATCGCCATGCTTTTTACTTACACAAATTGTCTTTGTGAATGTAGGTGGTTGATTAGCCATGGGCTGTGGACTGTAAATTGGACTTGGGCTGGTCCAGAACATATTCACTATAACCAAAAATTGGCCCAGAAGATTGACTACCAAGTCTTATGCACGTTGGAAGTAATGACCAGGTTTTTTAGGAGTATCTTTGGAGTAGTCAAATAAGTGGAGGAAGTGGTTGCACTTTTATCTCCTAGTCTTTTGTTTATGCTTTACCTATTCAGTAGTTTTTTCAGTATTTAAGCAAGGTAGCAGCAGTAGTTTAATTATCAGTTCAAGCTTTGTAATTTCCCTTTAATGAAATCATTCTTCCAGCAAACACTATATTTTCCTCTTTAATTTCCACTGTTAACACTCATACTTATTCACTGTATATCACAAACCATACATACTTCATCCTTATAAACCAACAAGTGGTATCAGAGCTTGTGTTAGTGTATGGTCAAGTGCATGCCAAAAACAACCATGGTAGCAAGCTCATCGTCTTCAACTCATGATGAAGTTCAAGGGACCGGAAAGGAGGGTACTGTTACTCTTCGTTATCCAATGCTCACAAAGACGAATTACTCTGTGTGGGCAATTAAAATGCGGGTAAATTTGCAAGCACAAGGAGTGTGGGATGCAACTCAACGCGAAGAAGTTGAAGAACGACAAGATCGGATGGCTTTAGCAGCCATTTATCAAGCGATTCCAGAAGATGTGCTACTGATGTTAGCCGATAAGGATACGGCTAAGGAAGCGTGGGAGACGCTTCGTACTATGCACATGGGAGCAGAACGGGTAAAGGAGGCTAAAGTACAAACCTTGAGAAGCGACTTCGAGGTGATCCGTATGAAAGACAGTGAATCAGTGGATGACTTTGCGATGAGATTGAATACCATTGTGACGGGTATTCGATCTCTAGGTGACACGATCGAGGAGATTACGGTGGTGAAGAAGTTTCTTCGGGCTGTTCCGATACGGTTTATGCAAATCGTAACATCGATTGAACAGTTTGGGGACTTAAAGAACATGACGGTGGAAGAGGTAGTGGGTCGTCTTAAGACCCACGAAGAGAGACTCCGAGGTTATGGAGATCAAAAGAGAGAACAATCACTGTTGCTCACTTATGCCGAGTGGTCATCACGTTCCAAGAAAGCTGACGAGAAGGACTCGTCGAACTCTTCAAGAGGGAGAGGAGGTTCTGGTAGCCGAGGTCGGGGACGAGGCCGAGGCCGGGGACGTGGTCGTGGTCGAGGTGATGGCCATGATCTCAAAACAAACTGGAATGATCAGAAGCATGGACAGAAAGATAAAAGCAAGATAAAATGTTTTGCTTGTGATGAATTTGGTCATTATGCATCTGAATGCCCGAAAAAGAAGCAAGCCGAAGAAGCGAACCTCACTCAAACTGTTGATGAAGAACCCACATTAATGATGGCAATTTGTGAAGAACATGTACCTGGTGAATTGTTTCTACAGGAGAAGATAACAGTGAACCTTCTTGCATCAGGGGAACTTCGGGTTCAGTCGGATGTGTGGTATCTCGACAATGGTGCTAGCAACCACATGACAGGAGATCGTTCAAAGTTCCACGAGATAGATGAAAGTGTTTCGGGTCGAGTCAAGTTTGGAGATGGTTCGACCGTAGCTATTATGGGGAAAGGATCGATCTTATTCGATTGCAAAAATGGCGATCAACGACTCCTTAATGAGGTATACTTTATTCCAAGTTTAAAAAGTAACATCATTAGTCTTGGGCAAATGACGGAAGTGGGGTATCGGGTTGAATTAGACGGGAATTTGTTAAAGTTGTTTGACAGGAACAAAACTCTTATGCTAAGGGTGAAAAGATCGCCGGGTCATTTATATAAAACTTTTTTAAAGACGGGTCACCCGACTTGTCTTCTTACAACGCAAGAAGAACCAGCTTGGTTATGGCATTCAAGACTCGGGCATGTGAACTTTTACTCGCTAAGAAGATTGGTTGAAAAGAATATGGCATCAGGTGTCCCTATGATTTCTCACCCAAATCAGGTGTGTGAAGGGTGTGTCCTAGCAAAGCAAACCCGAATACCATTCCCTGAACAAGCGGTGTTTCGGGCTAAAAAACCCCTCGAGCTTGTACATGCTGATTTGTGTGGTCCGATCACACCCACGACTGTTGGAGGGAGCAGGTATTTTTTGCTTTTGATTGATGATTTTAGCAGGTGGTCGTGGGTGTATATGCTTTCTGGAAAGTCTGAAGCTTTGGATGCATTTAAACGGTACAAGACCATGATTGAAGGGAACTCTGGTTACAAAGTAAAAACACTTCGGACTGACCGTGGGGGAGAGTTCACATCAAAAGAATTTGCAAAGTTTTGTGAAGAAAATGGCATTGCAAGGCATTTGACAGCCCCTTATTCGCCCCAACAAAACGGAGTTGTGGAGAGGCGAAACCAAACCGTAATGGAGATGGCAAGGAGCCTTCTCAAAGGAAGAAATGTACCAGGAGAGTTCTGGGGTGAAGCCATTAGACACGCGGTCTATCTTCTCAACCGTTTACCATCAAAGTCACTTCCCGACATCACTCCGTATGAAGCTTGGTATGATAAAAAACCGAATCTTGAACATTTAAGGACTTTTGGTTGTGTTGCGTTTGCTAAATGTACAGGTGGTCATTTAAAAAAACTTGACGATCGAAGCAAAAAGATGGTGTACTTTGGAGTCGAAGATGGAACGAAAGGAAATCGTTTGTATGATCCACAAGACAAGAAGCTGCGGGTTAGTCGTGATGTTACTTTTGATGAAAAAGAAAGTTGGAGTTGGACTAAATCTGAGAAGGAACAAGTTACAGCAGCCAACACTTTCACTATAATCAGTCCACAACACGTAACACCATTAGAAACTCCACAAAACAGCCCCAAAATCACACATAATCAACCAGAAAATCCCGAATTTGAAACTGTGTTCTCGGGACAGCCTTATCCTGAAGATGAGCAAGCTGATTCAGACCCACATATTGCAACCAGTGACCCCTTTTCCTCGCCCTCCTCACATTCAAGTAACTCCCCAAATGCTACTGGACCCAAAGGGTACCGTTCCTTAAACGATATTTATGCTAGAACTCATGAAGTGACACTTGAACCTGAAGAACTGATGTTGGCTGAAACGGATCAGCCCTCAACATTTGAAGAAGCAGTGGCACATAAGGTATGGCGTGAAGCTATGCAAGCTGAGTTGGACGCGATTGAAAAGAACAAGACATGGCAGCGTACTAGCCTGCCTCCGGGTCATAAAGCAATCGGTTTGAAGTGGGTCTACAAGGTGAAGAAAGATAGCATGGGAAATGTGGTTAAGTATAAAGCACGTCTCGTCGCGAAAGGGTATGTGCAAAAACAGGGGGTTGATTTTGAGGAGGTTTTCGCACCTGTAGCTAGACTCGACACCATAAGGCTTATTCTTGCTTTAGCAGCTCAACATGGGTGGAGTGTTCACCATTTAGATGTCAAGTCAGCCTTCCTCAACGGAGATCTCGAGGAGGAGGTTTATGTCACTCAACCAGAAGGGTATGTCAAGAAGGGTGAAGGTGATAAAGTGCTGAAACTTTTCAAAGCTCTTTATGGTTTACGACAAGCACCTCGAGCTTGGAATGTGCGTTTGGATAAAACCATGAAAGGGCTGTGTTTTTTGAAAAGTTCTCAAGACCCGGCTGTTTACACCAGAAACTCGAAAGGTAAAACTCTCATTGTTGGAGTTTATGTTGATGACTTAATTATTATAGGGTCACACACACAAGACATTATCGAATTCAAGGAGCAAATGAAGAATGAATTCGAAATGAGTGACCTGGGATTATTAGCTTATTACCTTGGAATTGAAGTTTCGCAAAAGAAGTGGGGAATAGCTTTGCGACAAACATGTTATGCAAAGAAGATTCTGGAGCAGTTTGGGATGCAATATTGCAACCCGACAAAAAGTCCCATGGAACCTAAGTTGAAGGTCGACAACGATGAAGGTGGTGAAGAGATTGACTCTACTGAATATAGGCGATTGGTTGGATGCTTAAGGTACTTAACTCACACTCGTCCAGACTTGTCGTATTCTGTAGGGATAGCAAGTCGTTTTATGGAAAAACCAACAACTTTGCACTTTCAAGTTGTCAAACGCATTCTGAGATATATTAGGGGAACTCTTGATTACGGGCTTTATTATGAGAAAGGATCAGAATTCACAGACTTAGTCGGGTTCACTGACAGCGATCATGGTGGTGACGCAGTCGGTGGTAAAAGTACGAGCGGTATGATTTTCTACTATGGAAGGAATGCAATTACATGGCAATCTCACAAGCAAAAGACGGTTGCTTTATCTTCTTGTGAAGCTGAGTTTATGGCAGCAACATCAGCAGCATGTCAGGCTATTTGGCTTGCAAATCTTGTGAAGGAACTAACTGGTCAACACGTTGAGCCAATCACTTTGTTTGTTGACAACAAATCAGCAATTGCCTTGATGAAGAATCCTGTTTTTCATGGAAGAAGTAAGCACATTAACATTCGTTATCACTTCATAAGGGAGTGTGTTGAACAAGGAAAGATCATAGTGGAACATGTTAACTCAAAAGATCAGCGAGCAGATTTATTTACTAAGGCATTGCCGCTAGTGAAGTTCATTGAAATGCGAAGCAAACTCGGTTTGACTGACACCGAGCTTGGTCCAGTTTAGGGGGGAGATTGTGGACTGTAAATTGGACTTGGGCTGGTCCAGAACATATTCACTATAACCAAAAATTGGCCCAGAAGATTGACTACCAAGTCTTATGCACGTTGGAAGTAATGACCAGGTTTTTTAGGAGTATCTTTGGAGTAGTCAAATAAGTGGAGGAAGTGGTTGCACTTTTATCTCCTAGTCTTTTGTTTATGCTTTACCTATTCAGTAGTTTTTTCAGTATTTAAGCAAGGTAGCAGCAGTAGTTTAATTATCAGTTCAAGCTTTGTAATTTCCCTTTAATGAAATCATTCTTCCAGCAAACACTATATTTTCCTCTTTAATTTCCACTGTTAACACTCATACTTATTCACTGTATATCACAAACCATACATACTTCATCCTTATAAACCAACATGGGCTGCGCCTGGCAGCTATGGGCACGCTGGAGTCCCAAGAGGTGGTGGACGCCTTTGGGAAGGTGGTGCACTGTGCGATGGCGCGTGGGAGATCGCAGGCTATGGAGGATCTCCATGAGGCCCAGCTGCTGAAGAAGGACTTGGCGGAAGTCCCTGGGTACAGCGCTACTGCTTATGATGAGTTGATGCATGCAATGGCAGGGTTGAAGGTCCTCGAGCTGCCGCACATTGGGAGACTGGAGCACGATCAAGACGACTCCATAGATGTACTTATGGCGGGGTTGACATTGCAGCGCCATCTTGGAGAGAATGGGGAAGGGGAATCAGATTACTATCTGAAGCCTGATGTGTCGCAGCTGCAGATTCCTGTGTTCGCGCAGCCTCGCGACATCCTCAAACCCTTTGCTCTTGAGAGGGAGATTCCCTTGAAAGAGATTCTCGAGCTGACAGAGGACGCACCAAGCAAGGTGCAAATACATAAAGGAACGCATAAGCCAATGATGGAAGAAGTGAAACAAAAAGTAGAATCAGATAAGCAAGAGCTGGGGAAACTGACGAACATGTTGGATGATATGAATAACTTAATGAAGGAACATGCGAAAACACCACCTGTGATTAAGAAAAGACCCAGGCTCATGTGAAAAAACCATGCATGCATGCATGTATAAGCCAAGAAAAGAAGTAGCTAGTAACAAGTTGAAAGGAAAGCGATGAGTTTTTAAGATGACCATGCAACTTTTTAAAATTATTTATCAAAGTGTGTAGTTTTAAAAATAATTAACGTGATACTTAATTTGTTTCTTTCTTTAATACAATCATACAAGATTAAAAACCATGAAAATGACAAACTCACTCGATCCCTTTCCGCATACGAGACACCACCACCTGATTCTTTTTAAGTTTTGATTCGCAACATGTTGAAAACACTGATCGACACACACAAATTGACTAGACACACGACAGGTTTTGACACAAAATATGATATACAAATTAAAACGAGCTGGAGGTCTGATCGAAAACCTTTTTACTCATGCAACGAGACCACATAATCCGTAAACCTCCTGATCCTAACCCCCCCTTGAGACATAACATGATCGACACCCTTAAATAGTATGCAAGCAAGAAACACAACGTACCCTTTTATTAGGCAAATGTGACTCACTCATGAACTTATGCATGTAATGCCCACACGACATGATTGTTTCTGAGCACCAAACACACACACTCACACGTTCAATAACAACAGCCTACACGACCTTGATTTATACCAACACAACACCACAAGACCTGAACCTACACACACTCATGAAATCATGCAGAAAACCTACGTTAACCACAACTGCCCCCATTTTTGCATATATATTTCATATACAACTAGACACCAACATGCACACACACAAGCCAAATACCAGACCTGATTTCGACACACGTACAACACCAACTAGACAAGGGACATGTTCGACATCAAAATGATAGCACGCATACGTTCCCATACCTGACTTAACCCCTCGATAGAAACCAACAGCCCGCGATTTGCATACCCGCTTTGGACACTATCCGACCCATATTAAATCCCACGACGTCACACACATATAAACGAGCTGAGGCATAATAATCTTAAGACCACACATGAAATCACACACGTAAACACACTCGCACAATGATATACGATTCACATGAAATAACAAATGCGAATTCTGATCTCCCTTCCAAAACACTAACCCATTCTCGTTAGCTAGTGTATATATATTAGGGTTTCCTGATTTAGTAGCCTCTTATTAATGTCTTATAATTAATGATAACGTTAGAGTTTTAATGACAGATTCTAGGGCTGGTATAAGGACTTGGGTCGACACACATGTTTCACAGATTCAAGATTATATGTGGCATATCTTTGGTGATCGATCCATGAAGCATGTTTAATGAGGCACACACCCAACATAATGACATGATTAAGATGATTAATATAACATGTTTGATTAGGTTTAGTTTAGTACCAGTCGTGTATGGTTTATTATGAGATAGGAATAATTCATATATATGTACGTACCTTAGGCAGCAACGAGACAGATTGAATAAACAAGGACCAGAACACGACTTATCAACACACCCCAATCGATTTGGACTCTCTTCTGAAAACCCCAATCACCATGTGTGGTCTAAAAAGCCAAGTGGCACAAGTCTTCGACCCTTAGCAGACACTAGTACAAATACAATTTTTTGAAACGGTTAAAATAGATTATTTAGAGCGGTATTGAACCGTTATTATATAATAGAGCGTTTCAAAAGATAGAGGTGATTTTTTATTGCGGTTTTGGACCGTTTTAAAAAATGCATATTTTATTACGGTATTTAACAACCGTTCTAAAAAGCCATATAGAATTAAAAAATATATATATTATTCACCGCTTTCTTATTTTAGTACAATTCATTAGTTATTCCTTTTTCTCCTTTTGAGTATTTTCAGTGCAAATTCCAACTTTATCTTTTGAGTAGTCCACCAATTAAGCATCTGGCCATATCACAAAAATTAGATCAATATAACATCATGAGATTATACAATTTTAAAACATAAGAAAGAAAGATAATTTAGCAAACCTGGTAAGTATAGTGAAAATGAATAAAAAATATGGCATCTTCAAGATCTTCAAAAAAAACTCATATGTAGATCACCAATCGTAAAATTAATAGAAAATATGACATCTAGATAACATGTAGTGTTATTTAATATGGCAAATAAATTAAACATTTTTATAGTAAGATTAAAAAATAAAAATTAATTATCATGTTCATGTTCATGGAACCGTTGGTGAAGATAGTAAGATTCAAATAAAGATCAATTACCATGCTCTTCTTCATTTGATTCGTGTTTAATTCAAGGGTATTTGTGAAGAGAAAAAAGAGAAAGAAAGATAAGAGATGTATTTGGGTGTTTGTTGTGTTTGTGTAACTATGAGAAGTGAAAAGATAAAATAATAATAATAATAATAATAATAATAATAATAATAATAATAATAATAATAGCAAAGAAAATAATCATTAGGAGGGAAAAATCCCGCTCAAAAGGAGTGAAAATATTGAAAACCCACTTTTATAAAGCGGCTATTAAGTAACCGTGATTATAATTTATAATAGTCTGATTTTCAAATGAACCATTTTATAAAATCCATTTAATATAACGTTTTACTAAATAACCGTGCCAAATAATACTTTTCAATGATTTAAAACGGTTATATATCAAAACCGCTTTAAATTAAGCGTTCTAAAATATGGTTTGTGTAGTAGTGAGAGAGAAAAACGCCTGGAACTCTTTGAGGTATTGTTTCTTATTTCGTTTAGTAAACAGAGAATGAAAGGGAGAACGTACGTTTATAGGAGGTGTTGTCAATAAAGGAAAACCGTGGGTAATTAGGGAATGTCGTGTACATATTATGGGTAAGTCGTATAACATGTTTGAGGAAAAAGGGAATAAGTACATATCTTCTAATTAAATCAAGATGGGATTTGCTAACAACAACTCACCGGGTGTTTGTTTAAGCATTCTTTGTTTAAAATATTAGCATTTAATGATCTGTAAACATTCTATATTTAATATCACATACCATATTTAAAATGATTAAACTGTATATTTATGGAACATATGAGTTCATTAAATGTGTTCTTTATAAATAAAGAATGCTTAAACAACACCCAATGGGTTGTTGTTAGCAAATCCCAATCAAGATATACACAATTGTTTGTAAGTCTTATCTTCTCAACAAACGTATAAAATGGATTAAGGACAAGAGTGTGTGTGAGTCGTGTGGTATGAAGATTAGGAGAGACCAAAATAAAACGTATGATAGGTTCATACATAAAGGAAAGAGTATTTTGAGATATTTAACTTAGGATAGCTTAAGAAATTAAAATGTAGCAAATTTATTAAGTATAGTTTAGCTTAGCATTATTTCTAATAATGTGAAATTATTACATAACGTAAAGTTTAATAGTTCTTAATTATTATTAAATACTTTGGGTAAAATCAAATTAATTATAAAATTGTGAAACCAGATTATAGGGTGTTACAATTCTTTCACTCTAAAAAGAAAATTTCGTCCCAGAGGTAGAAAGATTAATCGGATACGTACCAAATTACGAAAAGAAATGAAAATGATTGACTCACTCGGTATGATTGCTTCTAAAAGATTTAACGAACGGAAAAGTTTTGATTCTCATGACTCAATCTTGACGGTTCAAAATAGCCTTAGTATCTCCAACAAAAGACAAACCATAACGAATCAGATCCAACGGGTAAGAAACAACATGAAGCGGAGGATAGTTGTAACTTCTCAAGACATCCTATGATCCCAATAAGTTCATGTTATATGATGTAACTATTATCACGTTTGCCATGCGTCATAATACTTGCATCATATAAACATGCCTTATTGCAATCATATTCCACCTTAAGTCGTGACTAAACAATCTATCAGCACCAGCAGGTTATACGATAAACCTTTTTATTAGGTTTATAAAATAGAAAATCAATAATTTGTAGACTTTTAATATTATAAACATACATTTACTATGGTATAAACTTTTATAACTATATAAAGTGTCTTGTAACACATGCATTAAATGTATTGAAAATTCTAAAAAAGTTCAAGAAATAAGGGGGTGTTTACCAAATTAAGTGGTTTCATATGAACCACTTAATTAGCCTCTTAGATCATTGGGTATAATCATGCAGCTCTTGCGTTAAGGGTGAAGTGGACTCACTTTAACCCACGTTAAGGCTGCGTTACGACACCACCATGCTGCGTTAAGGAGCGATTTAACGTGCTGCGTTAGCAGCTTGACGCGGCGTTTTAAGCTTTCTTTTCTTTCCTTTGCTTTTTTTCCTTTAGATTTAAACGGGTTTTGGTGGGTATTTTGGTGTGTTTGTATAGTACCGTATGTGTGTTATGTGTGTGTTTTAGTGTTTGTTTTATGTGCAGGTTATCAAAAGAGGAAGAAGACAACTTTTGTAAATTTACATTTAATCCTTGTGGTTTTCTGTATTTACCATTTAGTCCATGTGGTTTATACATTTTTTTGAAGTAAATAACATTTTTATTTTTAGTTATTTGTTTAAATAAAAATGTAATTTATTTTAATTTGTATTTTGTTTAAATAATTGGAAAAAATGATAAAAGTGGGGTCTAAAATATTGAGTTAAGGTGAGTTATGATAAGTTTTTTTATTTTTTTTATTTACTTTTTTTTTTAGTTAAGGTGAAAAGGTTAAAGCTGATGTGACGCTGACGTGGACAGCGTTAAGGTTTAACATCAGGTTACCATACCTAATGCTCTTAAAGGGAGGACAAAGCTTTAATGGGTCTCTCCATCAAGTGGGATTAAAGGATTGGGCTCAAATTAAGTGGTTTATATGGAAAAAAGAAACACCCCCTAAGACAGCTTCATGACACATAGACATGAAATAAATATCACTACTGCAAAATTATAACATACTCACACTTTTTAGAGCATGTTTACATACTTTAAAGTGTGAAGAATAAAAAGTTCACACTAGTATGTGTGTGAACCAATTAATTGTAGCAAATATTTTCACACTTTTATGTGTGAAGGTTTATAAATATTTTTTGTACTTTTAATTGTGAGGGTTTTAAAACAATTCTTCACACTTTTAAGTGTAAAGAGTGATGATTTTGATTTTGTAAATCTTCACACTTTTAAGTGTGATATTTTGATTTTGAACTAATTTTTCGCATTTTTAAGTGTGAGATTGAAATTCTTCACGTTTTTTAAATTTGAGAATTTTGGAACAATTATTCACACTCTTAAGTGTGAATATCTTTAAAAAAAAATAGTTTTTATTCATAAAGTGGTGAATAAAAAGAAGTGTAGAAGTAACAAATTTATTGTAGTGTGTTCACTGTACTTGAAATAAAACATAAACTTTTCATAAATTTATATAATAATTAATAATGGATTTTTAGTAATCTAAGATTCAAGAGACCATACATATAAGTGAAACACTTGTTATCCAAGCAAATAATATGACAAGATTTGAATTAAAATCTTTAAAGTGAATATGAACCAAGTCTAAATACTTTGAACAACAACAATAATATCAGCTAGTGGTACCCACAATGGTAGATGAGAATATACCATACCAACGTACATGTGGAATTCAAAACAAGAGAAGTCTAATAAAACGCGTAGACAAAAATATGAAACCAAATTATAAGCCACCAAGTATATGTGGCTCTTAACAACTTTGCAACCCCTTAAGGTTGTGGCAGAACAAAACACATTTCATATATACATTCTAAAATCTAAATTACTACTAGCAACAAACATTTTAATGGCAGCTTCATCAATCACAGCACCTGCAAATGGCCTTTGTTCTTCCTTTTACGGAAGGTCGGGAACGTCTTCTATATGTGGTGAAGACTATTCCACCATGCTTGCAAAGACTACACCAGCATGGGTGAGAGTCGGGAAGCCGTTAAGACATGGTCCAATGATGGGAAATGTTAACGCAGGGAAAGGACTTTTTGCTCCTGCAGTAGTTATCACTCGTAACATCGTTGGGAAAAAGCGCTTCAACCAGCTTAGAGGAAAAGCAATTGCTTTACACTCACAGGTACTATACACATCCCTCCTACACCATGATTATTTCATATATATAGCTCTTTGTAAAGTAGTCAAGGACTGATTCTTGTAGCCATATGTTTTGCAGGTAATCACTGAGTTCTGTAAATCAATAGGGGCAGACTCGAAGCAACGACAAGGACTGATTCGTGTAGCCAAAAAGAACGGAGAAAAACTTGGATTCTTAGCTTAAAACAAGATTCGTTATATACAAAGGATTTTACTTTTACTTCTATAGTATGTATTCAGATAATGTAAACCAGATTCATATATACACTTCAGTTTATCTCTAATAACTTCTGAGTAGATTAGTATTTGTCAATTTAGAATGGCCTGAGTTCAACTATTGGTGCCATTAATTTGCTTAATAATCTTCTGAATGCGAGGCGTGACAAATCGTGCTGATATCTGTATTCATATGGGCTTTTGAATTGCAGCAAATATCAGCACCTTCCTTCAACTCCCATGTATCATATTCTATTTGTAAGTTAAACAAGGTCACCTAACAAGGGAAACTAGCTACTAGAACACGGTGAGGGAACTTTGGCAAAAGCAAATAACAAAATGTAAGAAAGATTGCCGCAATGCAGAATATAACATGTGTCAAAAATCTAATTATACTTGTAATTTAATCTGAAGTGAATCTTGAAAATCTCCAGAGAGAACATAAATATATGATAGTAAAAGCTTAGCATTGAACCTGTAAAAGGTCAGCCAGTATAGTGCCACATAGTTTGCTGTCCGTAATAAGTCTGCAAATACTCTACTGTGCGATAGTATTAGGGGTGGCATCTTCTGCAGAACGACTTTACACGCTGTATCGGCCTTTTGCTGATCTTGTATTAGATTCATCCTACATCACCAAAAGGTAGAAATAAATTAAGCAAATATACAAAAATCACACCAAAAATTTGGAGAAAAGGCCTATGCTGCAAGAAAAGGGAGTTGGTTGAGACTACTTGCAGACGTTCTCTAATCTGCAACATCTGTGATCTCCTTCCACTTCCTTCCAATGCAATGTCAAAAACAATTTAAGGGCTTGGAATTCGAATAAGAATACAGATGATCATCCATGAAAGTGCATTTAGGTGTCTTGAAAGCCCCAACATTTGGTAGGGATGGTTCACTTTTCTGCACAGCTGATGTTGGCGCTTCTTAGTTCCTACCATGAATCTAAAAGTAAGGTATATATCCTGTGTGGTTAAAACCAAAGAGTAGAGTTAAAAACACCCTAGCAGCCCCATTAGTTAGCTGCATTTTTTGGTATGAAAGTTTGTCCCGCCTTTCATGAACACTCTTAACGACACCACACATCTCATCCGCCTCATCAAATATCTCTCCGATTAAGACCATTAACTACTAAGAAAGCTACATTGTATTACCAAAACAATGAATCCACACACAAAGCACATAGAGGGTACATAAGTGTTCGTAATACTTCTATACTAATAGCAATATATAAGTAGGCTTTTTGCTACTGGCAACTGTCCATTTCCCCTTAAGCAATGACCACCTATGTGAACAACGACGATTTTCTCACTCGCACCCCGCTGCGGGGTGCGGGTGTTACAGGAAGGTTATTCTAAGATCCCATCAAAATCGGTTTTAGTTTTTTACTTAAAATGACAAAAGAAGAATATGATTGAATTTTAACATATACAAATAAATTTTAAGTATTAAACTAATAATATTAACTTGTTCGGTAAATACTTAAAAAGAACTTGCTAGGTTAGTTATAGTGAAAACTAATTAACTACAAATATGTAAAGTTAAAAGTATTTATGTATAAATTAAAATGACAAAAGAAGAATATGATTAAATTTTGAACCCAAATTTAAAAGTATTTAAAAAAAAAAAAAATTAATTTACATTTTAAATATAAGAACGGTTTTCGTAAATAAGATAGTCTCTGGACGTAACTCGAGGACTATTTTTGCAACTTTGACTTAACTCAAAGGCACGTTTTTACCATTTGACGAAGAAGTCAATGGTCAATATATCTTATTTAATGAAAAAAATGATAAACCGCTTAAGAAAATAGGTGTGTACAAAAAGATAAGATCACGTGACATGCACATTTGCAAATAAATTGAGGAGGAAACTTAACCCCCAAATGAAGTAGTTGGAAAATGGTAGGAGGGGGGTTTGACAGGATTGAAGATGCTTTGACCGTAAAGAGGAACAACGACCGAGTTAATCTCATCGGTGTTGTCTCTGAGATCGGTTTCTCCAAACGAACCAAAGGCACTGGTCTGTTTCAATTCAATTCATTCTCTAGTCCTAATTTGGTGTTTATTTGATCCCTTAGTACTAGAACGGTACCCGCGCAATGCGGCGACGGGTACCTGTGACTATATTTTGCATTATTGGTTACACATTTAGTTTTCTTTATGCTTTATAAGTACAGATGGTTAAGCCAAATAATTTTAGTTTGAACATCCTAACAAACTTCCTAACCAACTTCCTAACCAACTTCCTAACAAAATCCTAACAAACTTCGTAACAAACTTCCTAACCAACTAGCTTCCTAACCGATTAATTTTAAAATCCTTCCATAATAAGCAAGAAAAAAGTCTGAACTTTTAAGCCTTTCTAATTATAGAATAGCACCAAATGCATTATATAAGAGGAGAGGGAGTGGGTGCGTGAAGAACGCGGGGAAGGTGGAACCCCGCACGGGAACACCGCCGCCTCGCGGGGAACCCCGCACGGGGAGGTAAAAATCGGGACATTTTCACGCATGCGGGGAGAGGAAGAAAAGAGACGTTTGTGTGTGTGTTTGCAAACAGCCAAGGAAGAAGACATTTTCACGCTGTGTGTGATTGTGTGTGTGTTTCCAAACAGCCAAGGAAGAAGAAAGACAACCATATATTTTTTCTGAGTTTTTTTTTTTTTTTTTTTTTTTTTTTTTGAAATGGACTTTGGGCTATTGGACTTGTAAGATTGGGCTAGTGAAAGAGTTTAAAAAAGAAATTTTTTTAAACTATAGTGAAAAGTATAACTTTTATGTTTTTTAATATTATTATGTAATGTTTATTTATTTTAATGAAATTTTAGTTTTAAAATAAATTTTAATAGAATTTAAAAAAAAAAAAAAAAAAAAGTGAGTGAAGGTGCCGCCCCCAAAAATGAAGTGAGTGAAGAGTGAGTGAAGGAAAAAGTGGGAGATGATGTGGCGGAATGGGATTGGTTGTGAGTGAGTGAAGGGAAATGGGTTGAGTGGAGCACTCCCCCCACCCTAATAGTATAGATGTGAAAAAAAAAATAGACTCAATTTCCATTAGACTCACACATATTTCAAATAGTTTTGTGCCTACAAAAAGTAAGGGGGTGTTTGTTTAAGCTTATATGTGAGCTTATGAGCTTATTTGATTTCGGCTTACATTTCATACGCCTCAATTTTCTGGCTTATTTTGAGACTTATATAAGTTTATCACAACCATGATAAACTTATATAAGCACATAAGTCTCAAAATAAGCCGGAAAATTGAGGCTTATGAAATGTAAGCCGAAACACAACTAAGCTCATAAGCCACATATAAGCTTAAACACTTCATTTTCACTTCATATATTTTACATTCCAGCCCCTCGGATAATCAGATTACCTTTATCATCATCAACATATATTATGACCCATTTGCACTTGCCACTTAATCATAATGACAATATCTTCCTGTTTAAACAATATAAAAAAGTGGATTTGTCGCCCATTATTGAGTTTGTTCTTTTGTTTTGTAGATTGCATTTGCACGCTAAAGATTGTAGATGATTCATCTCCCACCGTCGGAATCTACGTTAACATCTTTCAACCACATTTTCAAAACCTCCCTCATGTCAACTCAGCCGGTGACATTATCGTCCTTTCGGGTCTTGTGGTATGTTAATCTTACAGAAAACGCTAGTCTGTTAAAGATGCTTGTTTGCACTTCCATCATATCTAGTTTGAGCCCACTATATTTTGTTTCAACATAATGCATGTCGGTTATTTTTTAGCTAGTAGCTGCTAGTTATTCTTGGTAGCGGTGACTTGATTCTATTTGTATGTTGTTACCTCAGCTGAAAAAAAATATGTCATTGGTTAATGCGGTTTTGTACAAAGACTCTGGATCCTTTGCACTCTATGATGGAAGAGACGCCACAACTTTTTCACCGTATCAAGCTTCGTCTAGGCTTATTGGTAGGCGGGAAGACAAGAAGCTGTTTCTTACGCGCTTGAGACAATGGTCAGCTACCCAACCTAACACAGGTATTATTTGACTAAATTCTTTGACTCCGTTATCTATTTATGTTTACTTTCGTTTTAAATGGTAGATTCTGTTTCACTCAAATAGTACTATATTAACGTCTTACATGATGACAGTGTCAAATGATTCCTTGTCAATGAAAGAGATCAAGGAAGGGGACGACTTCAACTTAATTTGTAAGGTACTATTGGGTCAAGATGTCTTTATAGCGTTTCAATGTATTCTTGGATCTAAATGTTTGATCTTGTTTGAGAATCATGTGTAGGTTCTTCATATCTGTTGTTCAGACGAAGGTGAGTGGATGCTTTTCGTATGGGATGGAACCGATGCTCCACCGCTAGCTGTTAACTCAGAGTGAGTGTGGGGTTCATCTTTAAGCTCATGTCTTAAATACATTGTTTGAACTCACATGTTGTTGCTGTCTACTACATGTGCAGTCTTGAAGAAGAGTTTGATAGCCCTCTTGCGCTGCAGTTGGAATCAAGTCCCTTAGAAAGAGATGTTCTCCGTAAATTCCCATCTGTTGGAACTGTGTTAAGAATGACCGTTGAACAATCCAATGCAAAGCTGGGCCTTCACTTATTCGAGGCTGGTAAATGGGTCCAGTTTAGGAATATTGGTTTTGCAGCTCGTTCCGGTTTATGGTGTGGAATTCTGCATGCAAAATCTAAGTTCAGTTTGTTACCTGTTGATGATGACTACGTATTACAATATCAAAGGTTCGGTATTCGTAAAAAACGATGATTATATGTCTTGTTTAACACCGAGATTTGGTATGTGGATGAGATCTTCTTACTTGTGTTATCATGAAACGATGATTCAGGAATTATGGTAAAAGGTTGAAACACAAACGGGGTCGAATGCCAAACACGTGCATCCCTTGGCCTTCTTCTTTAACAGGTTTAGACTCCGTACATGCTTATATTTATGTGTGTAGACGATGTATTTTGTTTCATTTATTCTACACGTTTGAGTTATATGTGTGAAGTTCTTTTTCTTCTGCTGATAAAACCTTTTTACTGTTACATTTGTATGCAGATACAGAGCATAAGGACGCGCCGTTTTTTACACTGATGAACATCCTCTCCTTTCGAGAGGTATATTATCACATTCTATGCTTTGACATGTGCATAAAGCCGCTCACATAACTCTTGTTTCATTTTTTGATTGCTGAATGTATCATTTGCCATGAATTGAGAAGGTTGGGACATAACTCCTTAATTTGGGACGGAAGTGTTTGTAGTCCTCCTCTTTTCCAAACAGTCCATATTTAGCAACATATATTTAATATTCTCTTCCCCCTTCATCCAACACTACTTTTATAGCTTGCTGAACATCCTTAAATTTTGTAAAATGTAAATAAAGTCTCGACAAGATCAATGGAGGCCGCACTACTGCAAATTGCTGTCATTTACACTTAATCTTGCAAAACGAATGAATGTACCATTGCTTGCAAGGTATATCGTTGTCAAAATAATAAAATAGAATAAAATGAACCAGTGGGCACACACCGATTTAACAGTCTTTCTGGTATTGATACGTTATGAATGACCGATGCTTGCCATTCTTTTTGTGTTCTCTAGTTCAGTGGTCTGGTGGTCTTATTTCTTGCATTCTTTGGCGGCCTTTTTGTACATTAGCCGTGAACATTATTGTCTACGGGCAAGAACGGTTCTCTGCTCAAATTTTACCCATCTCAACCAAAATGTCTTTAAAAAAGAGGACTAGCAACACGGAGGAGTTATATTGTATTTTGTTGCCTTAAAGTGAGTTTGAGTAATAATATGTTGGCATACAGGTGACGGCTAAATTCAGATGTGTAGTTCGGGTAGTGGCAATATTTCCAGGTCACCCTAGCTACTTTCGTTCTCATTGTGGCGGCACTTACAGGATTAGGCTCACCCTTGAAGATCCTACTGCCAGAATTCATGCATATCTGTATGCAGAAGATGCGGTATCGATATATGTTTATGAAATTATCACAATTTTCTACAATTTATAGGCACAGAGGTAACTTATCTGATTACTTACTTACAGGAGAAGTTTTTTGGAGGCTATCCCTCCATTAATACAATGTTTAGAATGCATAATGCGCTGCTTGGGATTGATGAAACTGATGTTGAAAAGCCAAGAAATCCTCCATGGATTCAGTGCTGCATAAAATCTTATGCTACAGATGATACTGATCTCTGGAAGTTTCGTACATATGGGATCTTTGATACCACACTTGAAGGATGCATTGGTTAAAACATAGCCTCTTCATGCTGTATATAACTAACATATGCGTCTTTTGTACTTGTCTAATAGGTCTGTATATATTGCTTTGATTAGATACTTTTTGCTCGTTGATCAGCAATGCAACTTTCAGAAATGCCTTTTTTGACCAAACCATCGTGTAGCTTTATGTGTGTAGTATTAGCATCGCTAGGACTTCTCAAGCAACAGTTTTTTGCTTTATAATGTCAAGATCAACATTATTACTATTTGATATAAAAGTTCAGTGTTGCATTTCCTTTCTTTTTCCTGCAAAAATGTCTACTCTCATCACAGGTTTATGGTTATCTTAGTATCAACATGTGCAATTTTGTCAGAAAATCAAATGTCGATTCTCATTTTTTATTCAATCCATTGTAACATTCTTGACGAAAAAAAATACAGAAGATACATTTTACGCAAATGAATGATGAAACCAAATATGGAAATGCCGAAATATGGGTTTAGGTCATATCCGATTTAAGCAACATAGTAAAGAGAATTGGGGAGCTTTGGTGTACCTCTTATACTGCTCCATTGGTCTCCCAATATACCCAAAATACAGTATCCATTCGCTATCAACTCCCTCCTTACACCTGTTTTGTATTCTTGAACTGTTTTAAGGTCATTGTCGTCACTCCTAAATCAATAAAAACAAATGTATCAGTTTCAAGTGATTCAACGTGTGTTTGTGTAATAGAGTAGAAGGTTAACTTGCATACCTTAGGTAAAGACTCTTCCAACCATAGAAACCAGCATCAACAAGGTTGTCGATAGTGGCATGCATCTCTAAGATGTTCTTTCCTTGAAGAAACCAAAATGACTTGTATTCCTCTCTTCTTTATATTATTGTACAAACCTAAACTGTAGTCCATCACAGTACCCTTTCCCTTGCTCATCCATTCTTCAAGAGCAGTCTTGTTTAGCGCCTCTCCCCTAAATCATGGCTGACTAGATATTATGGTAGCGGTGACTTGATTCTATTTGTATTTTGTTATCTCAGGTGAAAAAAAAAAAAAAAAAAAAAAAAAAAAAATGTCTTTGGTTAATGCGGTTTTGTACAAAGACTCTGGATCCTTTGCACTATATGATGGAAGAGACGCCTCAAGGTTTTCACCGTATCAAGCTTCATCTGGGCTTATTGGTAGGAGGGAAGACAAGAAGCTGTTTCTTACGCACTTGAGACAATGGTCAGCTACCCAACCCAACACAGGTATTTGACTAAAGACTTTGACTCCATTATCTATTTATGTTTACTTTCGTTTTAAATGTTATGTGTAGACCATAACGTCTTACACGATGACAGCATCAAGTGATTCCTTGTCAATGAGAGAGATCAAGGAAGGGGACGACTTCAACTTAATTTGTAAGGTAATTTTAGACAACGTGTCTTTATAGCGTTTCAATGTATTTGTATTTTAAGTTTAGAGTGAATTATATATTCTTGGATCTAAATGGTTGATCTTGTTTGACAATCATTTGTAGGTTCTCTTCCCCCTTCATACAACACTAGTTTTATAGTTTGCCGAACAACCTTAAATTCTGTAAAATGCCAATAGTCTCAACAAGATCTATCGAGGCCACACTACTGCAAATTGCTGTCATTTTCTCTTAATCTTGCAAAAAGAATGAATGTACCATTGCTTGCAAGGTATATTGTTGTCAAAATAATAAAATAGAACAAAATGAACCCGAGACTGACTGAAACAATGCTTGCCATTCTTTTTGTTTTCTCTAGTTGAGTGGTCTGGTGGTCTTATTGATATTTTTTGCATTCTTTGGCGGCCTTTTTGTGCATTATCCGTGAAAATTATTGTCTACAGGCAAGAACGGTTCTCAATGCTCATTTTAATTAGTTGCTTCACATATTGTCATATTTCTATAATAGTCACCCATCTCAACCAAAATGTCTTTAAAAAGAGGACTGACAACATGGAGGAGTTATATTTCAAATGTTTAAATAGATAAAGTAGCATTAATGAATATAGCATCTTCTGATGTGTCACAAATTACTTGAATATTGCATTTTGCTGCCTTGAAATGAGTTTGAGTAATAATATGTTGGCAAACAGGTGACGGCTAAATTCAGAATCCTCTCAGTAGAACTCTTGGACGATCATAGTTAGCTCCTGATTGATGACCAAATGTGTATTGCAGCAATAAAACGATAAGTTGAACACTAACACTGATACTTAGGATTAGTGGAAGTAACCGGATGAATGGTCAAACCAAAGGTCCATGATATGATGAGAAGGAGATAGCAATGTCAACAAACCAAAATGGCTCGGTGGCTAAATATTTGGCCTATGGAAAAGTGTTCTACGTACCTGATCACTTGGTGAAACATAACAATCTGAATAAAGAACAAGTCTTTGACAAAATCATACAGTCTATGCTTCTTAATTTTGACATAGTAAGAATTAATGTGGATACCACAAACACAGATATACCAAACACCCCTGCAAGCAATGCAACAGTGAAGACTGCTCAAGTACAAAGCTTGCAAAGAGCTTCTACACCTCCAAAGATGAAGATGTTACTTCACAGATGTTTAATTCAATGTAATAAGATGTAATGTATATAGTGTATTGTACTGTACAAGTAGTATAGCAGTAATGTAATAAACAGTAGAATAGTAGTAGTATAAATACACTTGTAATGACTCATTTTACTAATCAATGAAATCATTTACATTTTTCATTCAACTAAATTTGCTCTCTGATTATTCAGTATGGTATCAGAGCAAACCGATCACCATAACTACTTCCGGCCAGTCTAACTAACTCCGGCCACCATAACAACCGTTGACCACCACTCTAACAAACTTTGACCATCATAAACCATCACAAACACCACCATGTTCCACCAAAACTCATCAAATTTTCTTCCTTTTTCATCAAAGATCATCAATAACACATTCTAATCATCATCTTCACATCAAAATTCATCAAAAACACTCAAGAACATTCAAATCTTCAAATCACCATTTTTAACTGATTCTTGATTCTAATCCTTCCAAAAATCACCATGACTAATACATCTTCTTCACAAAACACATCATCATCATCACAAAACCCAGATGACATCAATTCTGTTCATCACCCTTTGTATTTTCACCAAAATGACCATCCAGGCCTTATTCTCATATCCAAAAAGCTCACTGGGTCAGAAAACTATAGTACATGGAAAAGATCCATGATGATAGCACTCAATGCAAGAAACAAGATGAAGCTGGTCAATGGTGAATTTCAAGAACCTGCTGTCAATTCAGAGATAAGATCACTATGGGAAAGGGCAAATGATATGGTTATCTCATGGATTTTGAACACAGTTTCTGAACAGATTGGGAACAATTTAAGTTTTGTGAACACTGCTCAAGCATTGTGGAATGAATTGAATGAACACTACTCTCAATTGGATGGTCACAGAATTTATCAGGTTTCACATGATTTGGTCAATTTGAAACAAGGTAACACATCAATTGAATTGTATTATCACAAACTGAAGGGGTTATGGGATGAACTGGATGCTTTAAAAGCTCCATATGCATGTGTGTGTCCTTGTGATTGTGCTAATGGTAGAACAAATGGGGAGAGAGATCAGAGGAAGAGGTTTATGCAATTCTTGATGGGGTTGGATGAAAGTTACACAAATGTAAGAGGTCAAATTCTGTTAATTCAACCACTCCCACTGGTATCAAAAGCTTACAGCATGCTCAGACAAGAGGAAAAGCAAAGAGATACTCAAAAGTCAACCATTTTCACCCCAACTACTCTAAACACATACATCAACAGGAACAGACCACAAGCATCCTTCAACCAGAACAAACCAAACACCTCTTCACCAAGCTCATCTGTGAGAAAGAGCACCTTCAAGAAAGGAGTTTACTGCACAAATTGCAACAAAGAAGGCCATTATGGAAATGAGTGCTACAAACTAGTTGGATATCCACCAGGGCACCCATTACACAACAAATACACTCCTCCATCTCAGAGAAATGGCAAAGGTGCAGCAGTCAATATGGCTGAAATTGATGATTCACAAGACACCACTCTCAACTATGCTGATCCAAACACTGGAACATCAACTTCTGCTGATCCATTTGTTCACTCCAGGATGGACATGCTTCAAAACCAGCTCAATCAGGTACTTCTAATGTTGCAGAACAACCCAAGGGAGTTTACTGCAGCCACTCTTCCTCATATGTCAGGTACTTTCACTTTCATTGCTTCATTCAATTCTGGTCAACTTGATGTTTGGATTATAGATAGTGGGTCTACAGATCACATTTGTATTTCACTACACAAAATGCATAACATTAGAACCTTAAAACACCCAATCCTTGTCAGTTTACCAAATGGAAACCAAATCAAAGTTGATACCATTGGCTCAGTTCACCTTACACCTAAACTCACACTCACAGGAGTGTTTTACATACCCACATTCACTTATAATCTCATTTCAATTAGCAAATTGACTGCCACCACACACTCAGCCATCACATTTACTCACAAACAATGTATTTTTCAGGGCCATGATGGTTCTATCACCCATGGATCACTACATGGTGGACTCTATACACTCAACCCATCCTCAACTATCAACTCAACCACTGCTCAACTTCACACCAGCTCATCATCCTTGTGGCATGCTAGATTAGGACACTCTTCATATCATGTACTTCAAAAGATCAAGGAACTCTCTTCTGTAATCAATTGTAATTCAGAAAATAAATGCACAGTGTGTCCATTAGCAAAACATCATGCTTCACCATTTCCTTCTAGTACATCACATGCTTCCAGTCTTTTTGATCTTATTCACCTTGATGTGTGGGGTCCTTACAAACATCCAACATTTAATCAATGCAAATATTTTCTCACAATTGTTGATGACTGTTCAAGGGCTACTTGGACATATTTATTACCTTCCAAACACCATGTACTATCTACCTTCAAATCATTCTATTCATATGTCATCACTCAGTTCAAAATTTCAATCAAAACAATAAGAAGTGATAATGGCACTGAATTCATCAATGAACAATTTCAAACATTTACTCAATCAAAAGGCATCATACATCAAACCTCTTGTCCTTACACTCCACAACAAAATGCTAGAGCTGAAGTCAAACACAAACACCTATTACAAATAGCAAGAGCTTTGTACTTTCATGCAAAATTTCCAATACATTTTTGGGGTCACTGCATACTAGCTGCCACATATATCATCAACAGGTTACCTTCCAGAGTTATTGATCACAAAAGTCCATTTGAAATTCTATACAAAACACCGCCACCACTTGAGCATTTAAAAGTCATTGGCTGTCAAGCATTTGTTCACCACCACACCACAGACAAGTTTGAACCCAGAGCAATCAAAACAGTCCTCATTGGTTATCCACCAAATCAAAAAGGATATTTATTGTATGATCCTCAAACACACAAAATTCTAACCAGCAGAAATGTCACCTTTGATGAGCACATATTTCCTTTTCACACACAACACAACTCAACACCTTCTATTGATCCATTCACCTCACCCCTTGAGCCAACACATGGTATCACATACTCACCATACATCCACCCATCTCATTCAGCAACACCAATACCACAAGCTCCTACACCAAACACCCCTACCTCAGAACCTACCTCATCCTCAGAACCTCAATCACAACCTGCACACCAATCAGTACCATCTCCATCACCAACACCACCTCCACCACCACCCCTTAGACACTCCACCAGAACCAAAACCTTACCAACTAAACTTCACGGTTTCAAAATCAACTTACCTCAATCCTTAATCAACTCAGTTTCCAAACATCACCACTCTTACTACATAAACTATCTTAACTTATCCAAACAGTCACATCACTTCATTAACAATGTCAATCACATCAATGAGCCCCACTCCTATTTTCAAGCCTCAAAGAATCCAAAATGGAATGAGGCAATGCAAAAAGAAATCTCAGCCTTGGAACAGAATGGGACATGGGAGTACACCATTCTTCCTTATGGTAAACTACCAATTGGATGTAAATGGGTTTACAGAATCAAGCTGAGAGCAGATGGGAGCATAGAAAGATATAAAGCAAGGCTTGTGGCAAAAGGATTCAGTCAGAAGGAAGGGATTGATTTCAAAGAAACCTTTGCTCCTGTTGCAAAAATGGTTACAGTAAGAACACTTCTTGCTGTAGCTATTCAACAAGGAATGCATATTGAGCAATTAGATATCAACAATGCATTTCTACATGGAGATTTAAATGAGGAAGTCTACATGACAGTACCACAAGGCTACTCACAACATCTCCCACCAAACACTGTTTGCAGACTCAAGAAATCCCTATATGGGTTAAAACAGGCAAATAGGCAATGGTTTGAGAAGCTGACAACTTTTCTACTCACACTTGGTTTCAAGCAGAGTTATGTTGACACATCACTCTTCACAATCACACATAAAGGACAGCTTACTTCTCTCTTGGTTTATGTTGATGACATCCTCCTAGTAAGCAAAGACAGTGATTTCCTCAAAACCATCAAAGCTCACTTACATGCCAAGTTCAGCATAAAGGATCTAGGACCACTCAATTATTACCTTGGAATAGAATTTCTCAGAAACTCCAAAGGTCTTGTTATGTCTCAAAGAAAATATGCTCTTGAGCTCTTGGAATGTGCTGATGTTCTTGATGCCAAGCCTATTGCTACACCAATGGATCCTATTCTCAAGCTAAATGATAAAGATGGACATCTTCTACCTGATCCTTCTACTTATAGGACACTGGTTGGCAAGCTTCTTTACCTCACCATTACAAGACCAGACCTATCCTTTGCAGCTCAAGCCTTAAGCCAATACTCCCACAGTCCAAGATCCTCACACTACAATGCTTTACTCAGAGTTCTCAGATACATAAAGTTATGTCCAGGACAGGGTCTCTTTCTTCCATCTCAGAACACAATGCAACTCACCTCTTACTGTGATGCTGACTGGGCAAGTTGTGCTACCACAAGAAGGTCAGTCTCAGGTTATGCTATATTTCTTGGTCATAGTCTTATATCCTGGCAATCCAAGAAGCAATCAGTTGTATCTAGGTCATCCACTGAAGCAGAATACAGGGCCTTAGCTGATTGCACTTGTGAAATTTCTTGGTTAAAATGTTTGCTTCAAGACCTCAATGTTACTGTTCCTACACCCTCACTTGTGATGTGTGATAATGCTTCTACAATAGCTCTAGCAAACAATCCCATACACCATGCTAGAACAAAGCACATTGAAATTGACTGCCATTTTGTGAGAGACAAAATCAAACAAGGTCAAATTTCACCATGCTTTGTTCCTTCAAGACATCAAGTGGCAGATATTCTCACTAAAGGTCTTAACAAGTTCCTTCACTTTGGTTGTCTCTCCAAATTAGGCATTTGTGATCCATGCACAATGCCAATTTGCAGGGGGGATAATGTGGATACCACAAACACAGATATACCAAACACCCCTACAAGCAATGCAACAGTGAAGACTGCTCAAGTACAAAGCTTGCAAAGAGCTTCTACACCTCCAAAGATGAAGATGTTACTTCACAGATGTTTAATTCAATGTAATAAGATGTAATGTATATAGTGTATTGTACTGTACAAGTAGTATAGCAGTAATGTAATAAACGGTAGAATAGTAGTAGTATAAATACACTTGTAATGACTCATTTTACTAATCAATGAAATCATTTACATTTTTCATTCAACTAAATTTGCTCTCTGATTATTCAGTAAGAATGTAAGATAGCTTCAACATTTCTCTCTTTACAATTTGGAACATCATTTCAAAATCTATATAAACAGTACTCTCATGCTCCAGTACCAAACACAAGGTAATGATCACGAGTGCATAATTTGTTTACGCTACAAATAAGCTAACTAGCATAAAACGCTTATTAGCACATAAAAAATAATTCAGATGACTTCTGTTAAACCTTTACGTACAGTGTTAATTTCATCATCAAAATGGCATTTGTTACAGGGAAAAATATTCGAAATCATGAAGAAATTAAATGGCTAACAAATGTGTATTACTAAATCTGTGAAATCCTCTATTCTTACAAGATCAAAGATGGTCCAGCAAAAGATTAAAAGTAAGGCTAGCTAGAATTACTTTTTACATAATGCATATATATATATATATATATATATATATATATATATATATATATATATATAGGAAGCTGGTGATTCTGTTAAAAGTTAAAACCATCTAGCTAGCTTACTCAAATCATTAAATAAATAAATAAATAAATAAATAAAATCCAGATCCTAAAATATGCATTGTTGTTTTTTAAGGAAATGATTTAATTAAATCCTTTTTATTATCGTAAATCCTTATAGTATCGATCATAGTCTGTCAACTTCCATAAAAAATAAGAAAATATTTGATTAAAAATCTGCATTGTTGTTTGTAAAGGAAATGATTTGATTAAAAACGAAAATTGCATGTTTGATACAAAAATATTTAGAAAAGATTTTCACGTCACCCTTATAAATACGTACCATAACATAATTCACCAACACATTACACATTATAAACCCTAGAACGAAACTGAGAAGCAATAGAGGAGAATCAAAGCATTTATTTTGGTTTCAGTCGCCAAGTACGTAAGGTAATACTTGATTGTGAGCTTTAATTTGTGCAGTCAAAGTTGCAAATTTACTTTCGGAACACAAAATTAGTTATCCAATAAATCTGGAATTATAATATTGGTCAAAGGCTTCAATTCAATTCGTAGCATGCATGAGATAGTCAACCAAGTTGTGGGTTCAAGTTTAATAAGCTAGGAACAAATGTTGTGTGTGTATATATATATATATATATATATATATATATATATATATATATATATATATATATATATATTGAGACTGATGTGGAATAATTTACCCCTCTAAAAAGCACTTTTTAACTTCCAGGAAATTACAAACAAGGTCGTTGTCATTATTCTGCTATTAGTATATATATATGTTTCCAAAAAATTTCATATGATACGATTTTGATGATAAATTTGCCCAAAACCGACTGATAACCTTATATTAAACTTTGTTGAAGAAGCATAAAAGGAGTCGACTTGGGATAGTTGGCTAATTAATTAGTTAACTAAGATTTTTGTGAGTTACTTTACTTGTTATATTAATATTTGAACAAGTCTATATTCGTATATAAACTTGATAAGACTTGTTAACTACGGAGTATTACTGTAATAGTTTATGTAATATGACGAGTTTTATAAATATGTGGTAGAAGAATGTGAGTACATGAAGTATGTATGTGTATATAGCCATGACACTATTTGTATCACCTCCAATATTAATGCATTATTGATAAACTCGACCAACCAACAAGGAGTGTTACTTTTTTGGAATATGATAAGAGAATGTATTTTGTTGAAATTGTGGGAGACTTGTTAGGAAAACGAGTGAGAGCTACTAAGACATGGAGAGTTTCAAGGGATTTTTACATGGGGTTGCACGTTTCTCAAGCCAATGTGTCACAGCTTGTTCTAAGGAACCCAAGTGCAAAACTCTAAAAGAGTATAGATAACATCTAATGTATATACTTCTTTTGTTTCTAGGGAACCATAGTTCTAATATGGTTTGTTTTTTATTGCAGAATATCACTTTGAAGGTGAGTAGGGAAGGTTCGTGGCCAGTTGTACTAAAAAAAATAAGTGATAATACGGAAGGTATGCTTTTGTGATCTATCATTATTTTATATACTTTGAATATTTGTGTTCCTAGCTAATATTAATCAAACAATTTCCCTTTTTTGGTAAAAGGAGTAATACGGTGCACGATTGAAAAGAATGGGGAGGTAAATATCTCGGGTGACTTTTGTCGACTCCAAATCATTAAGTGTGTGACTAAAATATGGAAAAAGGACAAGCAATTGCGTTGGACCATTCTATTCAATGACTTTGCTAAACAGACAGAAGCACGCTCAACTAGTAACACAACTTTCCAATTGAAACATAAATACTACCAAATGTGCAAGGAATGCTACCTTCGACATCATAATGAAAAGCCAATGACTTTAGATACGAAACAGAAATACTACCGAATGTGCAAGGAATGCTACCTTCGACATCATAATGAATAGCAATTGACTTCAGATACGACTCGTGATAAATCTTCTTAAAATACAGCCTGCAGGCTCTTGCAGAAGAGACTAGTATCAGGTGGCAATTATCCGGTATAATGTGATTGAATTTTTGGACATGATGTCTTTAGCTCTATTTTTTCTATGTCTTTGAAGTAGCACTTACTAATTATAATGTGTTCGGTTTTATTTGTTTTTCCCATATTATACTTTTATATTTTATGAGGAAAACTAGAAGGGGGTTGAATAGTTTACCGTTTAAAATCTTTTTAACTTGTTTAGTTAGCTTTGAAACTTTCCGTTTGATCAAAGATATATGCACAAACACAATATATAACAAGTAAGTAAATGAAAGAAACGATCAAACCACAACACGAGTATTTATCGTGGTTCGGCTACAAGGACTCTATTTCCTTGCCCTACGTCCACACCCCGAGTATCCAACTCGAGAGTTTCTTTCACTAGTCAACAAGCTCCTTTCACCGGCGGAGAAAACCTTACACGTCGCTTATACTTTTACCGACACAAAGCTAGATGTCGAGTTCTTTTACAAGGGCACAACCACTCCCGTTTAGTTCTTTTACTAGGGTACAACAACTCCCAACACTCTTTGTATTTTGAGGACTAAAATACTAACCACTCACTGCAGAATATACACAAACAAATGACGTGTAAACAATAAGAGTTTACACAATACTAAGCTAACAAGTCTTGCAACGTTTTGTTGGAAACTTGTAACTTTTGATGACCTTGTGAGCTTCTTTGCTACAAAAGGAAACCTCACATTTACAATGTTAAGAGGTTAGAAGAAAAGATGAGTGTGTGTGTAAAATATGATCTCAAGAGGTTAGCCAAAAATCAAGTTATGGCTTGGTATTTATAGCACACCACACTGCATGCTTGGCGGATCAGGCGGAACCCTCAGATGGGTTCCGCCCGTGTACCCCCAGGGTACCGCCGGGTCTGCAGTATGTTTTTGCAATAACTCTTCAAACCAAACAAGGTCTTGTCTCATAACTCCTAGCAACCAAACAATGTCACATCACTTAAATCAAGTCAAACACAAAACTTGTAAGCAACATCAAAGCAAGTCAAACACATTTTTTTCCATAAATGCATAATGACAAAACTTGCCATAAATGTGATGTGACTATTTCTAATTTAAGAAATAAACTTGTGTTGTGTTTTATGAAATGTAAAATGTAGCAAAAGTCTAGTTTATGCAAGTCTTAAAAACAAAGATTATGTTTTGCTTAAAAACTAAAGTTTACATTTTATCGTTAACAAAACTTAGCGAAGATCGTAAAATATAAATAACGTTTTTAGGCGATATTTGTATTAACATTTTATATATATTTTATTATGATGATTTGTGTCTATACAGAATTTGCATGTCTTTTTGGATTTTTATAAGGGTGATGTTTGGAGAGTAATGGTTTATATGATATAGGATAAAAATTGACAAATCTTCTTCATGGATAGTCTTTTTAGATGCATATACATGGTGAACACATTGTGTAGCTAGCTTAGTTTAAATCTAGCTAAAATATTTTTTATAAAACTCGAAGTAGAAATAAAAATCATAAGATCAACACCATGATGGCGTCGACTAGCTAGGCCAGATCATGATTAACAAAATCTAAACAACTCCAATATACTACTAGACAATCATGGCTTTGAATTTACGTATACGGGTTGTTAAGGATTACTTTATTTGTGCTCTTGTATGGTTTACGAACAGTAAAACTAATAACTAAAAACTTGAATATATATTAATAATTTTACTTTAAGTTGGTCTGGAATTTCATAAACTTGTACGTGTTTAATTAGTAAAAATAAAACTTTAATAATTAGTGGACTTAAGAATTAAGATTATCCGCATTTCTTCTAAATCCATCTAAAAGCCCAAAAGCCCACGTCTTTGGGTCAGTTTTTGGCACGCTGGGTTTCAATTTCTATCATCAATAATAAAAATATTCAATTAACTCCCCGGTTGCTATTAACAGAACCACCTTTTCTCTATTCTCTCTCTCCCCATTTTCAGCAATGGCAGGGGCTGTATGATTGGTCCAAAGGATGTCACACGGAACAAACATGGAAACCGTTGGATTATATTTAAAATTCGATCCAATGGCCAGATTCTTCAATCCTTGTGTTTGTTTTTCATCCAATCAGAGGCAACCAAAATCATGTATTTAACACCCCCCCACAACTTCATCACTCTCATCAATCAATCTTTCTTCACTACTACAAAATGGGTAACTGCTGCGCAGCACCTAAGGTTTCATTCCCCCTCAACCTGAACCAACCACAACTCTGATGATGGTAGCAACTCTCCCCCACTATCCGTTCAACTCACACTACTCCCCCCACCCCCAGCTGGTAACAACCCCCACCCCTTCAAATTGTTACATATGATGATGATGGTAACAACAACCAACAAGTTGAAGTTGATGATGATGGTAACAACAACCTACCCCAATCACCCCTAACAACCCACCCCGTGGTAACAACCCAGTAAGTGAAGATGAATGCCAATGCAGCAGCAGCAGCAGCAGTCGCCCCCCTCAATCACCCCTCTGCCATTTGTTCCTTGATATGGGGGCCCTTCCTTCGTTTTTTGACTCAGCCTGTACACGACTCTCGAATCGAGGGTTAACCATCACTTTCGCTATAAATGGAATAATCCAGGCTCAAGGCTGGATTAGAGTGAGTGAGTATAATCAGGGGCGGAGGGAAGGGGTGGCTAGCGGGTGCTAGGCCCCCTTCAATAAGCTTAACGATTGTATTAAGATACCATTGTTTAGCCCATAATTTAGTGTTTAATATACCACGAGCATCTCCCAACTAGCGACTTTTCTATCATGAAAGAAAAAGAAAACACCGACATGAAATATCTCCTATCTAAGTGGCCACTGAAGTAAAAATATGCAATGAGACATTTTTGACAATTTTTTTGTCGTTAATTTAAAAAATTTAAGGAACTTGTCAACAACTAGTTATATCACAAATTTGGATATCCGAAATTTTGCGATGATGATTTTATGTTAGACATAATATTTTGTCTAAGTTTTTTGTAATTCGGATATCTGAAATTAGTAAAAACAAAACTTTAATAATTAGTGGACTTAAGATTATCCGCATTTCTTCTAAATCCATTTAAAAGCCCAAAAGCCCACATCTTTGGGTCAGTTTTTGGCGTGCTGGGTTTCAATTTCTATCATCAATAATAAAAATATTCAATCAACTCCCCCCCCCCCCCCCCCCGGTTGCTATTTACAGAACCACCTCTTCTCTCCTCATTTTCAGCAATGGCAGGGGCTATATGATTGGTCCAAAGGATGTCACACGGATCAAACATGGAAACCGTTGGATTATATTTAAAATTCGATCCAATGGCCAGAATCTTCAATCCTTGTGTTTGTTTTTCATCCAATCAGAGGCAACCAAAATCATGTATTTAACACCCCCACAACTTCATCACTCTCATCAATCAATCTTTCTTCACTACTACAAAATGGGTAACTGCTGCTCAGCACCTAAGGTTTCATCCCCCCCCCCCCGACCTAACGACTACAACTCTGATGATGGTAGCAACTCTCCCCCACTACCCGTTCAACTCACACTACTCCCCCCACCCCCATCTCGTAACAACCCTCACCCCTTCAAATTGTTACATATGATGATGATGGTAACAGCAACCAACAAGTTGAAGTTGAGGATGATGGTAACAACCTACCCCAATCACCCCTAACAACCCACCCCGTGGTAACAACCCAGTAAGTGAAGATGAATGCCAATGCAGCAACAGCAGCAACAGCCCCCCTCAATCACCCTTCCGCCATTTGTTCCTTGAGCTGGGGCCCTTCCTTCATTTTTTGACTCAGCCTGTACACGACTCTCGAATCGAGGGTTAACCATCACTTTCGCTATGAATGGAATAATCCAGGCTCAAGGCTGGATTAGAGTGAGTGAGTATAATCAGGGGCGGAGGGAGGGGGTGGCTAGCGGGTGCTAGGCCCCCTCCAATAAGCTTAATGATTGTATTAAGATACCATTGTGTAGCCCATAATTTAGTGTTTAATATACCACGAGCATCTCCCAACTAGTGACTTTTCTATCATGAAAGAAAAAGAAAACACCGACATGAAATATCTCCTATCTAAGTGGCCACTGAAGCAAGAATATGCAATGAGACATTTTTGACAATTTTTTTGTCGTTAATTTAAAAAATTTAAGGAACTTGTCAACAACTAGTTATATCACAAATTTGGATATCCGAAATTTTGCGATGATTATTTTATGTTAGACATAATATTTTATCTAAGTTTTTTGTAATTCGGATATCCGAAATTTCAGTTACAGTTTTATGTATCTGATTATCCAGATATCTATAAAAGTTTTCCAAAAATTATAGATATCTGGATAATCAGATACATAAAACTGTAACTGAAATTTCGGATATCCGAATTACAAAAAACTTAGATAAAAATTATAGATATCTGTTTCTTTACTATTATCGGTTGAGTCTGTTGTTGATTTTGCATTTAATTTTTGTAATTCGGGCTAATTTCTTTACTATTATCGGTTGAGTCTGTTGTTGATTTGCATTAAGAATTGTCTTTGTAATAACCTTGAATGAATGACCTTTTTTTTAAATGTTTTGTTGTTTAAGTGGAACAATTACCAGACTAGTCAAGTATCTTTTCTAACACATGATTTGTTACTGGGTAATAAACCAAGCCTATCATTACAGATGTTCTCAACAAGATCAATCTAGGCCACACTACTGCAAATTGCTGTCGTTACAAACATACCTGTTTACGCTACAACATATAAGTACATAACTCAAAATCTTTTAACACCTCTACAAACACCAAGAGACTCCTATTTGAATCCAGAAATGCGCTATATGCAGCATTGGAATCTCGTTCCAAGCTACAACCATCACTCTACAGGCGGCAACTAACATGACCAAATCCTAGCTAATCATGCGTCATTTCAGTTACCCCATATATAGCTCTAATAGAACAACAAAGTATTTCAATTTCTATATACTTTTGGTTTGAGGGTGGGACTATGACTATGAATTATTGCCACAGCAATTGACAGAGACTGCAACGCAAACACGCTTGCTTGGTAATGGATATTACAAGTGGCAATATTGACCCATTTACTTATAAATGGGTTGGCTTGGGCTGTGTTTTATCTTAAATGGGTCAAATAAAATGGTTTAGCTAAATGATGTAGACCCTGTAATGAGTCTAATATCAAAGAAGTGCAGGAACCATTTAGCATTTTATTTCAAGTATATTAAGACTTTTAATTATGTATTATATGTCTATGTATTAGGGTCGAATTCTAGTTGTTGTATGGGTCATTATAGGATCCAACAGCCCGTTTATTAGATGACAGTTAATATGGTTTAGTTAGTTATGTGACAGTTATTTGCCAACAGTCATAACGTTTGGAAATAACTGCCACTTGAAAGGTTGTAATGGTTAGGAACGAGTGTGTCGTTTCATACTTGTATATATATGTTTTTCTCACAGAAAAACATACTAACACATTTACAATATTAATACAAGTCCTTATTTAGTATCCAATTGTTGTTCTATTACTTTTGATACTTTGCATACACTTTCATTCGCACAGACCCAAACCAATGGTTAACTTCAAACAAATCATGAAATCTAGAAACGTTGGCAAAGTACCTGTGACACAGTGGTATCAGAGCTATGGCTCTCGACCATGGGATATGCCAACGACACAGAATAATGGTGGATTGTACACTGGAAA
The DNA here is from genome assembly GCA_030686995.1 of Artemisia argyi. Taxonomy (NCBI): domain Eukaryota; kingdom Viridiplantae; phylum Streptophyta; class Magnoliopsida; order Asterales; family Asteraceae; genus Artemisia; species Artemisia argyi. The sequence continues at coordinate 9,478,665 of CM060695.1, read as the reverse complement.
GTACTTACTCAGAGAGACACCCACACGTGTCTACCAATGGAACACTAGAAGGAAGAGCATTTCTCCCAATGGAAAAGAAATGCTTGTCAAGAAAGTTTTGGAAACTCAGACGTACAATGATACCAAAGTGAAAGGAAAACAGAAAGCAGAAGTGGTGAAAACAAAGAGAGACAGAAGATCCAAGTGTTATATTTGTAAAGAGAAAGGACATGCCTTTTGGGCATGTGAGAGTAGGAAAAAGATTTCAGTGGCAGAATCAAATCAAGACCTTGTTACTACATCACAAGTCCTTGATGAAGAAGTGAAATTTCCAGAAAAAGTACATGTTATTGGGATTATATGGTTAAGGGGTCGAATTTGAAGTCTTGGAATGAAATATGGTACATCAGCAATCAATATAAATTTCATCTATGTCCCGGAAGGAAACTATTCAAGAAAATCAAGTATTCATTCAAGATGATAGGGATGGAGGAGATAGAGAAAAAATTCATATTTTCATATGGATTAGGAGGTGTTGTTGTTGATACATAAGATGGGGAATTGGTGATACCAAACGTTCAATATTCTCCAGAGGTATCTTTGAACATACTTAGTTATGATCTATTGGAAGAGCAATGATACATGGTAAAGTTGGACGACACAAAATGCACAATCAAATATATGTTTGATGAAAAGAGGACTGGAAAAGAGAAGGAAGTTGGACAGACAATTCAGATCAGACATGGGGACAAAAACAGGCTATAACAGATCACAATAGATATCTGGAGAGTTACTTTGAATCATTGGATCCAAAGGAGGAATGTTCCCTGATTAAAGGTCTTGAAGAACTGAGTTGTGATAGGAATGATGTCCATAATTATATCGATGATGCCTTTCTAAAAAAATTATATCGATGATGATTACATAAGTTGGAACGCTACACTATACGCTTTGAAGGTTAATTCATTCAATAGATTTCTTTCTTTTATTAACCTACTTAAGAAAGATGCCATAGTGTACAAAAATTGGGATGTGTTTAGTAGGAAATATCTTGATATGTTAAAGTGGTTCTATATGGAGTATCTTAATTATGAAAGCCTATAGGAGATACCACCAACTATTGGAAATGTTAAGATCGACTTGCTTGCATTACACAAGACGGTAGAAAGCCTTGGAGGCTATGCTGCAGTTTCTTTAAGTGGAAAATGGAGTACAGTTGCTTACTTGCAAGGACTAACAACCGAGGAAGGAGACACAATCAAGGAGTGTTTTAAAAAATTCATTGACTTGATCATAGTGTACCATGACACCGCTCAGATTCCATGGACGACAGAGAAGCCACAGAATGAAAAGGGTGAAAGCAGTTGGACTGCGGAACAAAGGAACCCACAGGGCTTGGATGGACTAGCAGTTAGGGATGGGCATGAAGGACAAGAAGTGAATCGGCTTGGTGTTAGGAATGAAGAAACTAGCAGCAATGGAGACTGTGACTTTGAAGTCATTGTTTGATGAAAAAGATGAAGCAGTCTACAAGAACTTTGATATTAAACCATTAGGGGGGAAATGTAGACCCTGTAATGAGTCTAATATCAAAGAAGTGCAGGAACCATTTAGCATTTTATTTCAAGTATATTAAGACTTTTAGTTATGTATTATATGTCTATGTATTAGGGTCGAATTCTAGTTGTTGTATGGGTCATTATAGGATCCAACAGCCCATTTATTAGATGACAGTTAATATGGTTTAGTTAGTTATGTGACAGTTATTTGCCAACAGTCATAACGTTTGGAAATAACTGCTACTTGAAAGGTTGTAATGGTTAGGAACCAGTGTGTCGTTTCATAATTGTATATACATGTTTTTCTCACAGAAAAACATACTAACACATTTACAATATTAATACAAGTCCTTATTTATAGTATCCAATTGTTGTTCTATTACTTTTGATACTTTGCATACACTTTCATTCGCACATACCCAAACCAATGGTTAACTTCAAACAAACCATGAAATCTAGAAATGTTGGCAAAGTACCTGTGACACAAATGAGAATGGGTCAAATGGGTCAGATACAGAGCATAAGGACGCGCCTTTTTTTACATTGATGAACATCCTCTCCCATCGAGAGGTATATTATCAGATTCTATGCCAACCCTTAATTACTTTTTTACAGTAAGTTTAGTTTCCAAACAAATATCACTCTTTGACAGGTGCATAAAGCTGCTCAGGTAACTCTTGTTTCATTTTTTGATTGCGGAATGTATCATTTTGCCATGACTTGAGAAGGTTGGGACATAACTCCTTAATTTGGGAAGGAAGTGTTTGTAATCCTCCTTTTTTCCAAACAGTCCATATTTAGCAGCATATATTCTCTTCCCCCTTCATATAACACTACCATTATAGTTTGCCGAACAACATTAAATTCTGTAAAATGCCTTAATTTTTCAGTGGAGGCCACACTACTGCAAATTGCTGTCATTTACACTTAATTTTTCAAAAAGAATGAATGTACCATTGCTTGCAAGGTATATCGTTGTCAAAATAATAAAATAGAATAAAATGAACCTGAGGGTATACCTGTATAACAGTCTGAGTGAAATGTTGCTTGCCATTCTTTTTGTTTTATCTAGTTGAGTGGTCTGGTGGTCTTATTGATACTTTTTGCATTCTTTGGTTGCCTTTTTGTACATTATCCGTGAACATTATTGTCTACGGGCAAGAACGGTTCTCTCTGCTCAAATTTTAATTCGTTTCTTCACATATTGTCATATTTCTATAATAGTCACCCATCTCAACCAAAATGTCTTCAAAAAGAGGACTGGCAACATGGAGGAGTTATATTTCAAATGTTTAAATGGATAAAGTAGCATTAATCAAATAAACCATGTTGTGATGTGTCACAAATCACTTGAATATTACATTTTGCTGCCTTAACATGAGTTTGAGTAATAATATATTGGCATACAGGTGACGGCTAAATTCAAATGTGTAGTTCGGGTAGTGGCAATATTTCCAGGTCACCCTAGCTACTTTCGTTCTCGGTGTGGCACTTACAGGATTAGGCTCCTACTGCCAGAATTCATGCATATCTATATGCAGAAGATGCGGTATCGATATATGTTTATGAAATTATCACAACTTTCTACAATTTATAGACACAGAGGTAACTTATCTGATTACTTACAGGAGAAGTTTTTTGGAGGCTATCCCTCCATTAGTACAATATTTAGAATGCATAATGCGCTGCTTGGGATTGATGAAACTGATGTTGAAAAGCCAAGAAATCCTCCATGGGTTCAATGCTGCATAAAATCTTATGCTACGGATGATACTGACCTCTGGAAGTTTCGTACATATGGGATCTTTGATACCACACTTGAAGGATGCATTGGTTAAAAACGCAGACTCTTCATGTTGTATATAACTAACATGTGAATCTTTTGAACTTGTCTAGTAGGTTTGTATGTATTGCTTTGATTAGAAACGCCTTTTTTTGACCAAACTGTTAGAATATGGACATTATTTTAGTAGACGTATGTTAGGATCGAACTCGAGATCACGGGATTGCACACAATACGTATGAAGAGGAAAAGTAATAATTATTTATAAATGTTATAATTAATTATTAAACACAAAATAAATAATAATAATTAGTATTATTGATTAATGACTAATTATTTATTAAACGAAGATTAGGAAAGTAATTACTAGACAAAACATGGAAACAAGGGAAGGTTCCGGAATCCCCTAGGGGATGCCAAACCGATCGGCCCAAGGAGTGCAACCCACCTCCTTTGTGCCTTGAGCTCCAAGTTTTGTGTAGTATATAAGCAAACCCAAGATGTAGGTTTTTCTCATAACTTGTACACACACATCTTGGTGTTTTCTCCTCTCTTTCTTTTCTTGGTCGATCCATCTAAACAAATCCATAAGGATTTCGATTTTCATAGATCTAAAAAGGTTTTGTGTTTTATTACTTGCATAAACTTTTTCTTGAATTAGTACGTGTGTACAAGAACGTGAATCAAACACACTATTGTTTGATTCTTGGATTGAATTACAAAAGAGGTAAGGGGTAATTCTTATAATCCTTATAAACCCTAATTAGGGTTCTTGGTTCCGGAAGATTGCATTGATTCTTGTTCGGGCTAGAATCACAAAGGTACGTTTACGATTTATATTAATGATTAATTAATTACATGTTATTCGATCTATTATAATTGCTTCCGCTCATGCTCACTTTGATGTACTTGGTTTATTTATATGAAGGTCATGATATAATAATTCCAACAGTGGCATCTAGAGCCGTTATAATGTGTAATTAATTATCGAAACGCATAAAAATTGGATCTTGATTCGTTTAGTTACATGTTTTTTTAGGGTTTATGTTTTTTTATCCCTAACCCTAATTTTGGGTCGAATGACCTAAGGGTTTTTAGGGTTTTGCTTTTATTTTTTTTATAAAAACTAATTAGAAACCCTAAGATGTCATGTAATTGTTATGCGTTTTAGTAAACGATCTTGGTGCAATGTGTTAATTGTTAAGCTAAATCCATGAAAAGTGCATGTTTGCATGGATTTTTATTGTGTTATTTAAATTGTTTAAATTGCTTATATATATTAATGGTTAAGTTATATTAAAACATGTAAATTTTAATAGATGTCGAATTGGGGAAGACTCCAATATTAAGTAATCAATTATGTGCTATGTGGTATTTATTTAATTTTGGCTTACGCAATCGATTTATCGATGTATGTGGCTCTTTTTCCAAGAAAAAGAAAGCCCTAATTGAATTAATACGTTATACACCTAGATTTGATTATTAATAGGACTTTTGAATAAGATTTGCATGTGGCTACATGTTTTATACATATTTAATTGTTATGATTATGTATATGTGTTTATTTAGTTGTTTTATTTTTTATTATATAATTACTTGTTTTGTTTATTTATTGTGTTAGACATGTTTATATAAACGAAAAGGGTAATTTTTTGAATAGAAAAATAATACGGACTAAATAATAGCGAAATTGTTTTGGTTTCTAAGAGTTAAAATTTCAAAGGATTGGTTGATTGATGTTTTTGTACGTAATGGTTAAATAGGCTCGACCGAAGTTTACACACTACAAGATGGGTATAAGGATGGCAACGCATTAAAATGTGGCCTTAGATAGACAACATTCATGTCTTAACGCTCGTTTGTGTGTAAATTAGACTTACCGAACAACCATTACATGTACATTGTCATCTTAAGGGTGAATAATCCACAATTCCACAATGATTATCCGAAACACTAAGCCTTCGGGCTTAAGCAAAAGTACGATATAGTGGACGATAATTGATGGTTATTCTTTAATTGGTGAACCCGATACCTCAATCAAAACTTTGTTATTTTACTCTTAGCTAATTGGTAATAAAAATGTTTTGTAAAACCAATGTTATGAAGTTGTATGCATGCTTCTTCATACATTATTTTGATCACATCAAAATAGTTATACCCTTATAAAATTAAGTTGAATGCCATCTAATTAAGAACACTTGAAGTTGTAATTTACGTTAAGTGAGACTTGGCGAGATTGCAATGGAGAGGTAAATTTCATAAATTCATTGCTAGCAGATCAACTGATGTGATGGATTTGTGAGTTTACAGTTTTTAAGTTAGACGACTTAAATTGAGTAGGAAGTGAGACTTGGACTCAAGGCATTAAGATGGGGATCAAACATGCTTACATTACAAATGTTTTGTGATTGTAAATCCCATAAATCTAGGAATTGCAATATGATATTGGCAATTATTGTTCGACAATTACCTTGTTGAATACTATCATTACTAGCAGATCAACTGATGTAATGGTACTATGTCAATTTAGGATCCTAGCTTTAAGAAAATACTATGGTTTATATGAATATTTTCCAATGGGTATTTTATTTTCTTAAAGATCTAATTATCGAAAATACTGAAATTGAATTGTGTAATTCGTTTTAATGTATTAATGCAACGTTCAAACCGTAAACGCACTTTGGGCTTTGGTAAATTGATCTAGTTCTGTTTTCAAACAAATGTTTGAATAAGAAATATTTACTTAAAAGACAAAAGAAGTCTCCTTTCTATGAAGGAAGAGTGAGACACAATCCTATTCCTTTTCATGAATGAGAATGGATAATAGGAATATTAGATATGTCTAAATTCTAATATAACTCAAAGCAAATTTTTTAATAGTTAAGAAAATTGCGAATATTTTCCATAGGGATTTTATCATCCTCATTCGGTGATCAAATTCATAGTAACAAATATGATATTTGGTTAACAGAAAATTATGAGTTATTATAATTAGAAGCTAGACTAATTACTGCAAAATGTTTAAAGACAAACTAGTTGTTTTTACTATTTTAAAGGTGCTACATACATTGTAGGATGGTAGACCTATTAAGGAAGAAATTGCATGCCCAATTTTTCAAGTTAAAAGCATTTGGTGGATAGTCCATCATTTAAGTAGTAGAATACACTCTTTAGTGCATAAGTAATTGTTACGTATGGACATTCAAAGGTGTAGGAAAGTTAAAAGCACACTATTTGCTTTTACTGGATATGAAACATTTTAAATGTTGTCAAATTCAGTGGGAGTATTGTGTACTTATTACTGAATAAGGAATTATTGTAATGATCTTTAATTCAGTGGGAGTTACAAGCTTTGATATCTTGGTAGCTAAAGATAATTACTTTCTAAGTGTAGACACTCATACTTTTAAGGATAAGTATTGTACGTTTCCTTACTAGACATTGTTGTTCTACATATACTTGACACAATCATATTGAACACATAAACAAATGCATGGCATGTTGTTTATCAACTATATGATGTTGTTCCATGCACAAGTGGGAGAAATGTTATCTTTAATGTGTGCAAGAAACAACTCATAAAGATATGATTTAATGGATTCTCTTGACTGCAAGGTAAGAGAATAACGTTCTAATATAAATTATACTAATCTAATTCAAGAAACACTTGGTGTTACAATTTATGTTATGTGAGATCTTAACTAGATTGCAACAACAAGGTGAATTTCATATTTTCATTACTAGCAGATCAACTGATGTAATTGAACTATGAGAATTTACAGATTCTAAATTAGATACCTATTAGAACATGTGTCAATATGATATCAAGACTACTTTAATTAGTATATTTATGAATTCATGGAATGACATAAATTAATTAAGTAATCTAATGCTACTTCAATCTGAATATTTATGTGTTCTTGGAATGACATAAATAAATAAAAAAAAATAATGTTATTTACATTATTGTGAAGTAATAAATTAACTTGAAATTACCATTGAAACCAAAAGATGGTGTTCATAATTACTTTAGTTAAACATGTTTATGTTTCATTGTAAAGATATAAACATAAAGTCGTTTAATTGTTACAAGACTTATAATAAAGTAAGACGTTATCTTGTTGTGTTTTTTAATTAAGACATATACATGAAGTTATTAAATTGTTAAATGACTTATAACGTATAGTGGGAATATAACAGTTTATGTTTTCTTGTAAAGACATGAACATGAAGTAACTTTGTAAAAAGTACTTGTGTTATAAAGCATGTAATTGACTTGAAAATTATTATACCATTAAAATGTATTAGTTGGTAAATAGACAAGTCAAAAGGAATATGGTTATCTTTAAATATTGTTAGATTGTCTTACAATATTAATACTAATGAAATATCAAATGTTTATGGTATGTTCAATTAGGATAATCAAACACTTATTAAATTGTTTGATTAAAGATGACTATGATTTCTTTTCTTCCAAAAGTTATCAAGGTTAGAATGTTGAGTATGACTTGGACATATTTAATAAAACTCCAACATAGAAGATTAATAAGACATTATCATATGATAGAATGTGATGAATGTGATGAATCACATTAAGTCTTAAATTGAAGTTCCAAATTTGTTTAACTGCTTATGAAGAGGTTATTAACACAATTAAGTTAGGAACTGTCAAATATGTATTTGTAATATCCCAAAAGAGAATATTGTATTATTGCTTAATTTGCTAAGTATTTAAAGATAGTCTTTAAATTGCTAAAAGCAAGTGGGAGTTTTGATCTTTAAAAGATAAAATTATAAGATACATAATCTTCTAAAATACACTAGTAAATATCATGATGAAGTTTGACATTTGAATGTTAAATCTCAACATGATAATAAAGTTTGACATTTAAATGTTAAATGTTAAATCTCAAGATGATGGAATTATCATTCATAGAATAGCAATATATCTCAGATATTTGATTAATATGCTGAGGGCTGTGATTTACAGGATTCTTGTAAACCTGATGATCATTATGATACATTACCAAATATGAAATTGGGTAAAGTATACATGATATGAATGATTAAGATGCTGTCCATAAAGATAATCAATTTTAGAAACTTGGTTTATCTTAATAGTTAGACTAGTAAATGAAGATGAGTTTCTTCAAAGATAAGGTAACCCTTGAGGTTTAAATCTTTGTATAGAAATCATATGGACAAAATTGTGCACGTATTTAATATATGTTTTATGACAAGATTATTAATCACACTTAAGCAATTAATTGTGATTGAATATTCTATTCTAGACACATTAAATATATAAAGATTACGATTGTCATATTTAGTTTCATTTATATGAAATTGACAATAGAATATCAAAACTCTTTTCATGAGTGATTACTTGAGCGAGGACGATAAGTAGTCAAAAGGAGTTTATGAATTCAAATAAATCTTTGGAAGTGTACAAAGTGCAATAATCCATGGATGGATAAATGCATGCATCTAGAAGATTATTTTATGTTTAATTATTAAATCCATGTTTGGTTTATAATTGAAATAAGATAATTTCTAAGTATTCCTAAAAGCTAGTGGGAGTATTATGTTTAATTTCTTAAATCATATATGTTGTAAGACATATGAAAAGTAATATTTCATATAAGTAAATGTTATGTCTTAGAATGGAATGAAATTTTACTTGTAAGATTTAGAAAATAAGACATATAACCTTGGAATCAATGTTTATAGTTGAAACATGTGCGGTAAATAAATCTAATATATAACATGATATATTATTTGGAAAGTCTGAATAGATATGTATGACATGAATAAAATCTAAGTATGACTCAAAGATTTTTCATGTACATCATGTTTTGTTGTATCATGCTTAAATTACAAGATGATTTGCAATATTAATATCTAATTTAAAGTTATTGGATAACTTGTGTAATATTCTAAAAGAATATGTTTGATTATAGAATCACATCCTAAAATCTGGAACAGCTTCCAAATTCTATAGATGAACAATTTTTCAATTGTTGTGAAAATTGTCATAGCCAACAAACTTGAAAGTTTGAAAGGCATCAAACATTACACAATAGATATTATAGTTTATGGGAAGTTTTAATAACATATTGTTGTTGCATACAATGATGTTATTGAAATTGAGATGACACTCAATACTAGTCATGGTAAGGATTTCATCTTTGACTATATGTACTAGTTATGCTTACTAAAAGCATAGTTGCATTATACATTAAAAGAATAAGAATACTTTAAACTTTAAAATGTTTGGAAGTTTAATTATCATAAATTGGTGGTTAAGGATGTATCACATTTTTATGAAATATGGCATTATCAAAATAGTTGACTATGCACATATAAGAATTTCAATAGTTGAATTCTTGAAATAAGTATTCTTAAAATTCCGATAGATCAAAATTGGATGATTTATGTCTTGTCAACAAGTATGAATGTCATTGCTTGAGACATAATCTATCAACAAGAGTTATCATGCATTGATCTATTTAGTATTTGGATAAGGGATGTTAAACAATTATTATAATAAATTGAAATACATGGTATGTTTAATTTATAATATATTGTATCCTATATTTGTATGTTTAAATCCATGAATAAAGGTTATTCTTAAATTGTCCATTGTCAGTTAATAATATGGGAATATTATTAAATTAAGACAAATCTGAAGGTTGGTATAATATACTTAAAGTATATTGATGCGTAGACATGCCATTTCAGATGATATTCGATGATACTGAATATAGGACTTATCCCAACTACATGATGTTACTTTATGGATTTTGTTATTAAGTAAATCATGAGAAGTTATCCTCAGACTTGAGATGCAAGATAAGTGTCATGAATGTAGTACATTTTTGTGGAACAACTTAACGCTATACGTAACTGGTAGTCATAAGGGTTGTTTTCGGAAGTGTTACAAAGTTTGTGGGTTTTGCTTGTAGTCAAGATAGAATTTGTTCCTTCAAATTTATTTTTGGAGTTTAATACTGCTGGGCCCCTCGTAGGGTTGGTAAGATGCATGTGCGGCCGCACCCAATATCTCACCTGAATATGTTCAGAAGATTTGGTAATCTTGATCAATCATAAACAACGAGAAACAGAATGGTTAATTAAGGAATGACTTTAATCCATATCCTTATTAACGTGGTATTAGAAACAAAAGGATAATAATAATGAGAAATCATTAAAAGGTTTTCCAGGAGCCTTACTCGAGATCGTACTAGAGGCATCGGCGTGTTGCAAGACGCTAACCGATGTGATTACACTATTAAAATATGTCCAAGTGGGAGCTGTTAGAATATGGACATTATTTTAGTAGACGTATGTTAGGATCGAACTCGAGATCACGGGATTGCACACAATACGTATGAAGAGGAAAAGTAATAATTATTTATAAATGTTATAATTAATTATTAAACACAAAATAAATAATAATAATTAGTATTATTGATTAATGACTAATTATTTATTAAACGAAGATTAGGAAAGTAATTACTAGACAAAACATGGAAACAAGGGAAGGTTCCGGAATCCCCTAGGGGATGCCAAACCGATCGGCCCAAGGAGTGCAACCCACCTCCTTTGTGCCTTGAGCTCCAAGTTTTGTGTAGTATATAAGCAAACCCAAGATGTAGGTTTTTCTCATAACTTGTACACACACATCTTGGTGTTTTCTCCTCTCCTTCTTTTCTTGGTCGATCCATCTAAACAAATCCATAAGGATTTCGATTTTCATAGATCTAAAAAGGTTTTGTGTTTTATTACTTGCATAAACTTTTTCTTGAATTAGTACGTGTGTACAAGAACGTGAATCAAACACACTATTGTTTGATTCTTGGATTGAATTACAAAAGAGGTAAGGGGTAATTCTTATAATCCTTATAAACCCTAATTAGGGTTCTTGGTTCCGGAAGATTGCATTGATTCTTGTTCGGGCTAGAATCACAAAGGTACGTTTACGATTTATATTAATGATTAATTAATTACATGTTATTCGATCTATTATAATTGCTTCCGCTCATGCTCACTTTGATGTACTTGGTTTATTTATATGAAGGTCATGATATAATAATTCCAACACAAACCATCGCGTAGCTCGATGTGTGTTTGCTTATAATGTCAAGATCAACATTATTGCTATTTGATATAAAAGTTTAATGTTGCATTTCCTTTCTTTTTCCTGAAAAAATGTCTACTCACTATCAACATGTGCCAAACTATGTTGTTTTCTTAAAGGGGAAAAAAAAAAAATGCTCACAAGCAAATTTTGTCAAAAAAATCAAATGTTGATTCTCATTTTTTATTCAATCCATTGTAACATTCTTGACAAACAAAAATACCGAAGATACAATTATGCAAATGAATGATGAAAGCTCAAGCCATCCGATTGTATGTTTTTCACCACAAACGGAAACCAAAAAACAGAATGTCAAAAGGGTGGGTGTGCGTCATATTCAACTCAAGCGACATAATAAAGAGAATTGGGGAGCTTGAATGTCCTTCTAGCAGTTGGGACACCTCTTATGCTGCTCCATTGGTCTCCCAATATACCCAAAATACGGTATCCATTCGCTATCAACTCCCTCCTTACACTTGTTTTGTATTCTTGAACCGTTTTAAGGTCATTGTCGTCACTCCTAAATCAATAAAAACAAATGTGTCAGTTTTAACTGAATCTGTGTTTGTGTAAAAGAGCCTAAAGTTAATTTGCATACCTTAGGTAAAGACTCTTCCAACCATAGTAACCAGCATCAACAAGGTTGTCGATAGTGGCATCTCTAAGATGTTGTTTCCTTGAAGAAACCAAAATGATTTGTATTCCTCTCTTCTTAATATTATTGTACAAACCTAAACTGTAGTCCATCACGGTACCCTTTCCCTTGATCATCCATTCTTCAAGAGCAGTCACGTTCAGCGCCTCTCCCCTAAATCATGGCTGACTATATAAGCATAAAGTTCCATGATTTGATAACGAAAAAGAGATAATTGCTACTTACCCGTAATCGTGTTTCTTGTAGTAAGGAACAGTTGATAGAAGGGTGTCATCAATGTCAAAGATCCAAGCATCTTTGCCATCGTTCTTTAAGTCGCAAAGAGTGTTGAGGTAGAGCGTGCATTCATCTATTGTGGCCTCGGAATCGATCTTGAACTGGGACCCGGACATGTACTTTCCAATGTAACTAGTACATTCAGCTGGAACCACGGTGAAATCACGAATGTTGTTTAGCTCAACATTCATTCTCCAACCTTCACAATAGTTCTTTAACGTGATTTGGAGACCAGACTTGGTCGACTTAAGTTTCTGATTCATAATGTTCCAGTCAGCAGCTGTTAAGACGCTGACAAGGCACATTGTTGTCAAGAAAAAAGCAATACATTTTGCCATGTTTCTTGTTTAATTTGCTATGAATCAGAGATTGAATGAGCTTCACTTATATAGGCAGAAATGACAGATTTAAAAAATGGTGTTCACATGGATATGGGTATATTTGGTAACCAAAAAGCATGTCTTATTTAAACATCACATGATGATGCTAGGGTGGCATCTCATATCATATACTAACAAATTGTCAACTATCAGCACAATATTTGATAATTAACATTATCATATACATATTCTCAAACATCGTGTAGTCCATAAATTGCAATAAGCAATTAATTAGAACATATCATATGCACATTCTTAAATTGTATATTTTCAAATAATACAATGCAAATAATTGTCCAGCTCAACAATGCCCCTTCTCAATCAAAGGGCATTTCAAGGAAAAGACTTCTATAACATGGAGATGAAATAATAGGTTTACCTATTTTAAACGTGTGCAATGTCAAAGTGAACATTTCACTGTCGAACGTGTGCAATGTAAAAATGAACATTTCAATGTCAAACGAGTATCATATAAAGACGCAAAAAATCACATCACGAGGTATTTGGCTTGACCCACAGTATTGGATTGAGTAGGGTGTGACTGGTATATAAGGAACATGCTGTTAGAAACCAGGTGGGCCGTGTGTTAAAGCATAGCCTGGGCTGGGAACGTCAAGGCTGGTATGCAACGCTATGGGTGGAGAAGATGGTAACATTATTTGAGACATTTGAAGTGCCAACAGTTGATGCAATATTAGTATTCCCATTAAAACCAAGTCTAGCCAAAAGATTCTGTAAAGTTGCTACATCCGTGGGGGTCAAAGGAGATGGTAAAGTATTTGAGCTAGAAGTACCTGTAGTGTTACCAGGGACGGAACTTGAACACTATTGGGGGGGGATATATTTTAGGAGGGCCGATATACACTGCGCTGAAATTTTTGTATTAAAAATGATTCAAACCATATATAAGAGGGTATAAAATGTACATATGGTCACAAATTTTGGGGGGGCCACAGCCCCTCGGTCCCTTCTAATTTCCGTCCATGAGTGTTACCATGCACCTCATTATGTAAAAATTTGCAAGAAGTACCAAATAGACATGCACCCTTTTAAAGTTAAAGCATGGCTTTACCTTTTCCATGGAGAAGTAGCATGCCAAATGCTAGAACCGGAGTTGGCCAATAATACCATTGGTATGATGACGTAGAATCTACCAAAGCCTCTTGAACCCATGACTTCAATCGCATTGAACAAACAGTCTTGAGATCCGGAAAAGGTTCACGATGAGCAATGATGGTGGAAATAATCAAAGCAGACCAAAAAAAAAAAGCTTATCACCATTATGTTAGGTCTTTTATCACCATTATCCTAAAAGCCATTACAAAAAGTTGAATTACATATGTCAAGCCTGCATGGAGCAGATGAGTGCTTAATTAAAGAGCATTAGAACATCTGTAACGATAGGTTTAGTTTATATCCCAAACGTTTAACAGTATCAAACCATGAAAATGAAAAGATACTTGACTAGTCTGGTTAATTTTCGTCTTAAACATCAAAAACTCAAAACAAAAGAAAAACCCATGTCATCAACAAATAGTCACACTAAACAGCCAAAAAATACAATTGCAACTATAAATCAACAAACTCAACCCACATTTCATAGTGATGAACCTTGTTCCAAATATGTGCATATGCTTAACTTTTGAAACTATGAGCTTATTCACTTGAGCTTGTAAACTTTATAATGTCAAAACCAAGTAGATAAGCTCATAAGTTCACAAAAATAAGCTAACAAGCTAATCAATTTTCAAAAAGCCGATCAAATAAGCTTATTTAACAGACTTTTTAAGAACTTGATAAACTCGTAAGCTCAATTTTGTTGGCTTATGAGTTTATCCACTTTTATAAACAAGATCATAAACCCAAGCTTCTAAAACTAGCAAATTTTCAATAATCCAATTAAATAATGGGTTAATTATTTGAAAATGTATCATACTTGTCACTTTTTGTTATTGTGTGTATTGAACTTATTTTTTTCTTATTGTGTGTACTGTACTTTCAAATTTTGATTATTGTGTGTATTTTGTGACTATTCAGCCATGTAAAATTACCATTTTACCCTTCAAAATTTGAAAAAAGTAAGGGTAAAATAGTCACAAAATACACACAATAATCGAAATTTGAAAGTTTAGTACACACAATAAGAAAAATAAAAGTTCAATACACATAATAACAAAAAGTGACAAGTATGATACATTTTTAAGTAATTAACCCTTAAATAATCTTATAAAAACACCCCCTTATGGCCTTATACTTTACTCACTAATAACAAAAACCTAACCAATATCTAGCAAAGCAAGCAACAATAACAACAAACACATTACATATATAACACAAAACAAGAACATAGGGAAAAAAAAAGGACCTTATCAAATTTATAAGCTCGTAAAAGTAGATAAGATCATTATTCAACAAAAATGAGCTAATCAAATTTTCAAAAAGGCCATCAAATAAGCTTATTTAAGAGGCATTTTGAGAACTTGATAAACCCATAAGCTCATTCTTGTCCGCTTATGACCTTTATCCACATAAGCTTATAAACTTTACAAATAAACTCATAAAACCAAATAACTAAGCATACGGTGTTATGATATTTTCAACAATCCCATCAAATAATCTAAAACAAACAGTGGCGAAGCTAGCATATTTTCAGTGGGGGTCGGGATCTAAATTTTTTTTTCCTAACGCTATTTTTCAGGTAATACCAAAATTTTGGAGGGTCGAAACCGAATATACCGAAATTTTTCTACACGAAAACTATATACCCCCTACATCGCAAAAAAAATTTCAGGGGGTCGGGCACCCCCCCCCCCCCCCCCCCCCCCGTCCCCCTCCCCCCCCCCCATAATAGCTGCGCCACTGAAAACAAATACCTCATACACACTAATTCAGTAAACTTAAAATGTAGTAACAAATACCTAATAACCAACATCTAGTGAAACAAACACATATCGAAAAAAAAAAAAAAAAAAAAAAAAAAAAAAAAAAAAAAAAAACATGCACAGCTTCAAAGAAAAATAAAAGAACTTTCAAAATGTACCATTAATCTATTAAATAACTTTAAAAATTATCCTAATTTTTTAAAAAACTATAAGGGCCAAAAAATGCAAAAAGTATTTGCGAGCGAAATTGTTGTCCCGCCGCTCCATCTTGTTGTATTATTATTATTGATATAATGGATTTCTTAATTAAATTAAAATGTATATAAAAAGAGATGACTCGTTATGGAGGCCAACAAAAAAGGCGGGAAACCCGCTTACAATAATACAACGTCGTTCTTGATCGGGTATAGTAGTACGTAATATTTAAGAATGGAGTTGTTAATTAAAATCAGCTAGCTAGGTCATTGTAAACAAAGATTATAAATAGACCATGCATAACGCCAATCAAAAATATCAAATCCTTCCTTTCAATCATAGTTCATTCATTCTAAGAAAAAAAGAAAGACAATGGCTTTTTTGCTAGGAAGAAGCAGCGGAGCTAGAAGCGGGTCTAGGAGCGAGGATAGGAGGGACGCTAGGAACGAACATAGTAAAGGCTCTAAAAGGGACGCTAACATTAGTAAAAACACTCGTAAAGAAAACGTTGCAACTAGTATTACTAAAGACGGCTATAGATCAAATACCCGAAAAGTATCGTAAGGTATTAGCAGGAATGGTTATGTCGTTGGCTGCCACGGCCTCGAAGCTGTTGTGTACATCGTACAAGTTCGCGGGACTTTCAGGAGGCTCAGAGGAGGGGAAACAAGTGGCTAAAGACACGAAAGAAGTTGTAGATGACTTACATACAACGGCACGCAAGTTGGCAACAGAACCAAGCAAGGTGAAAATAAATACTGAAACGCATGAGGAACATATGGAAGATTTGAATCAACAAGTAGAATCCAATAAGAAAGAGATGCAGGAAATAAATGATGTTATGGGGAAAATCGATAGCCTAATGAAGGAACATGTGGAAAAAAACGAGGACAAAGAAGAAAAGAAGAAGAAGAACATACCACTTTGAAGCTAGGAAAGCTTAAAGCTTAATTAAGTTGTCTTCTATGGATCATCATCAACACTACTTACTTTGTGTCTTTATTACTACATATTTCTGTCCCCTTTCCCACCACATTTACACAAGTCACTAAATTGATTTTGTGACTTGCTATGTGTTTGCTATCATATTATTAATCTTGTTATTTGATGATTTGTTGTTTCATTAAAATTGGTATGTCTTTTTTCTGCTTCTCTCTAAAATTCTGCTTCTCTCTCTAAGTAAAACACCAACATTTCTTAAGAACATATATGTTATAAGTCCTTAATTTTTTTTTTTTTTTTTTTTTTTTTTTTTATTTTTTTTTTTTATAGCGGATTATTACTTCGTGAGGGTCTATCGTTAGTTATGTTGCTCATTTTTATGGAGGATTAGGTTCTCATAACTTCTTTTGCTTAAATAGATCAAAAGCTTTTAGCTAGTGAGTAATCTACATGATGATTTTGTGATCATGTAGAAAAAGTTTCAACTAAAGAAATGCAACCAAAGAGTGGTTGTGTTCTTAGGAACCCATGTTTCGTACACGATTGACATAGCGGAATTTAACTAAACTAGATCATTTTGGTTTAGGCCTAAAATTTATATAACGAGAAACTGATATAACAACAACATGTACATGTATGCATAACATAATGCTTACTATACAATACATGATCGATCGGAGTTAATACCGATTCTAACATGGAGCACATCAATACATGCCTAAATATACGTGAATATGTGATATCCATTTATTACACTTTCGAAACAAACCCCTATGTAGGATATTCACTTAGAGCGCTCGGTAAGATCACGTAGAACATGCGTGTGAAATGTTAACGTGAGTAAAAAATAAGCCATGTTAACTTACCGGGCATGATGGTCAAATGCAAGTTAACTTGGTGCGTAAACGCCTTAACTGGCGTTAAGGTGACTTGTTTGCTTAAAAAAAAAAAAAAAACTCATCCCACCCCCCTCTAACGGGTTGAAATTAAAAATATTAATTGAGGTGGAGGTAAGTTAAGGTGAGTTAAATGTAAGTTATGTTACCGGGGTTGAAAGTCAAGAGTTAAGGTTAAAAGGTAAAAGATGATGTGGCGCTGACGTGACAGTGCGTTAAGTTTTAACCCGGGGTGACATTACCGTGTGCTCTTATACATTTGTATTAAGCAACCATGGTCTAAGTCCTTAAATATCTAACATGGATCACCATCTTGAAACATTATTACTGCAATAACCTCTTCTTATTTTTAATGTGTGACAGCATTAAAATTAGTGCCCATTTGATGAATTTTGCAGCAACTTCTCCTTATTTGAGATATTTGGTGAACCAGTTCAACATGTCCGAGTGTGCTTCCATTGCTTGTTTGACAACATGCTCATCATCATCCGTGTATCTTGTACTCCACCCATGAGCAACGCCAGGGTATATCTTCACAAAGTTATCAACCTATAAAATGCTATCTTACCTCCCTAGCAGAAACTAGCAACTCCTACAGCAGATGCTCCTTTGCTTTTTAAATCAGCAACTACCTTTCTTCCATCTTCACATGCTTTGTCCTGAAACCAAAAAAACAGAAGTCAAAAAGTGAAACAATTAACAAAACGTGTTGCAGGCAACAATTTTTGTTCATTTACTATAAGTGGGTCGATTTGAGTTGTTTCAATATCAACTGGGTCGAATACAATTTTTAACTAAAACAGTGACGGGTAAAATGGGTCAAAGGTGGTTCAAAGTCATTTTCTTATAGAATCTAAATACTATTGTAATAACATTGTTATAAATAATACTAATACTCAATGCACTATATGTTTTAAGAATGGAAATGGTCTACATTTAAGAATGGAAATGGTCTACATTTAACTAAAACCGTGCGCCGTTCTTGTTTTTCGGCTAGTGGGTTTGGCGCCAGCTTTGGCACGACGTTACCTCCAGTTCTTTGCGGGTGACGCAAGGAGGAATAAGATTTCACTTTAAACCTTGTTGTTATATAAACTTACATTTTTTGCTCTTGTTAGTGTATTTTTGCACCATTAGTCCTTATTTTGTTTACATCGTTGGTCCTTATTTAATTATTTAATGTGTTTTATATTAATGAAATTTAATTTTAGTTAATCTTATGTGTTTTAATTTTAATTTTATATATCTCTAATAAATTATTTAAGTGAAAAAAAAATGGCCAACGGCACCACATTTTCTGGTGCCAACGGTAACAGCACAAAATGTGGTGCCAAAGATTTTCTGATGCCGTTGTGTGTTTTGCTACGTGACACCACTTTTAGAGAACGGCACGAGGAGAACGGCTCCACGGTACCCTCCCCTCTAAGCTAAATAATATAAACATACATAATTTTTCAAAAAGGTCTAGTGTTATATATAAATTAAAAGCTATGATTAAATCCTTCATGTATATGCTTCTTATCACATATATTACCACACGAACTCCACAACTCCACTGTACCGATTAGGTTGTCATGTATAATTGATTGTTGACCAATTAGTGCTTATATTAGTTTATGAAGTATGTTAATTTCATTTTTTATTTAAGAAAGTAAATTCGAAATCATGTATCACATGGGAGTGAGAAGGCACATATAATGTTTTGCAACGATATTAAGAAAGACGAAGTCTCTCACCCTCTTGCTCAATCAAATCACATTCAGTTAAAAGAAATGGATGAAAATAAAAAGTGAAAAGAGTATTAAAAAAAATTAGTCAATACATTTTAACATACCATAGAATGGTAAATATATCTTTTACCTAAATAATCTAAATAGGTAGTGATTTTACTGATTCAAACTTTTTTCTTATCTTTTATCAAATTGAACGAAATATGTCACTGTCATCTTTTCATTCGCCTCATTTACTCGCACTAAAAACTCACTCGCCTAGTTAGGTAATTAAATACAATCGCTCAAACAAATGTTTACTCGCCCGGTTAATAAATCAAACGCCCAACTAAACAATACAAAAAGATCATATAAGACATGGTAGCCTGGTATCGTATGGTACCAAAAGATAAGGGGTAATTACACACTAAAAGTCAAGCATATGGACTTTATTAACAATGTTCTATATTTCATGCAAAGTCACATTGATTATAGCATATAACAAAAGTCTAACAAAAAAAGTATCTCCTTCCAAAAATCAAAGTCAATAAAGTTGACAATAATATATTTATAGTAAATTAAAACGCTTAAATAAAAAATGCATCGCCCAAGTTATATTGAAATGCCCCAACAGGGACGGAGCTTGAAGACTTCTACTAGGGGGGCCAAAGTATAAAGTAATCATTTTAGGGGGGCCATTTTACAAAATCTTCAACATGTTATATGGAAAATGACTACTACAACAAGTAATAAGGTCAAATTTATGCTTTGATGTGAAAATTTTTGGGGGGGCCACCACCCCCTTTTACATACACTATCCTCCGTCCATGGCCCCAACAAACATTTTGAGCATCTCCCTGGAAACATACATCGCCCAACTTAAATTGAAACGCCCTACATTTATAAACCCATCGCCCAAGAAAAGCCCACAAATTTAAATCGCCTCACAGCTCGCCTAACACTCGCCCAGGTCTCACCCAACACTCGCCTCATCATTTAAACTCGCTCAGGTTTCACTCAACACTCGCCCGAAAACAATACAAATTTCGCGTTTAACCGTCGCCTCAAATTAGTTTAAAGACACGTGCATGGTGAAAAAATTATCTACTAACCAATCTAACGGATAATATTTAAAAGTTTATTAAAAAAAAACTTAGAGAGAAGTCGAAATTCGTAAACTAGTACCAGAAATGATTCATTTAAAAAAATTTCTCTAAAAAAACCTCATAGTTTAGCTGGTTAGATATAATAACAATAGTCACACTTTAGCTTTTATGCTCCCAACACCAGTAACACGTACAATTTCGTTATAATAACCAAATTAAGTAAACAGAATAAAGGTCTTTGTAATAACCAAACCAAGTAAACAAAAGAATGAATTGAAAAATGTCGTTCCAAAAAAATATACGGAGTATGTTTTTAGATTGTTCAAAAGATATGTAGCAATATTTTTCAAGGCAGAAAAGATTAATAATGGACGATCTAGAAGTACATATATTGATCGGACCAACAAATAAGTATCAACCTCTTTTTCATGAACACCTCTTTTTCGAGTGTGCTTATTCGTCACAGGTGTGGTCGTACATGAGGGGTTTAGCCTTTATGGATAACATTCCTCCTCGTATGAAAGATATTGTTGCTGCTATTATTCCGATATCTAGCAAGAGTTCGGTTATGAGTGTCATTGCTAGATTGGTTGTTGCGGCTTGATCTTATTTCATTTGGCAAGAGCGAAACAATCGCATTTTTAAAAAGTCGGGTCGTAAAGTGGAGCAACTAAGAGATGTCATCATCACCGCTATAAGGCTTGTCTCTTCGTTTCAAGAACTCTGCAAACGTTGCTCGTTGCTTGGATCACTGGCAGATACCAAAGTACATTCTTCCTTATGGCTTGTAGTTTTGTTCGTTTAGTATTTGAGCATCTTGGTCAGTTAGGGCTATTTGGGATGTGCTTGCATGAGAAGTTCTTTGTTATTATTTTATGAGAATGGTATAACGTAATTGGTGTAAATGTTTGGCATGTCAAACCTATAGTTGTTGCTAGTACGCTTGTTTAGAGCGTTTAGGTTAATATGGTACCTCAACCATATTCTTTTGTACTTAACGTTATTTTTTTGTGTTAATATATTTACCGGGGTAACACCCTTTACCCAAAATAATACTGTAATAATAATAATAATAATAATAATAATAATAATAATAATAATAATCAACCTAACTTCGTTGACTTGGTATATCATTAGTATTTTGTGGACCGACCATATAGTATATGCAAGAAATTTTTTGCACGTGCACAATCTTATAGATAATTAACCTAGCTTCAAGTTACAGTAGTTTCTTCAGCTATATAACGAAAGCGTTTGTATGCTTTCTTCACCAAACTAAATAAAAAACCTCAAAAAAACATTTCTAGGTTTCCAAAAATATACATAACTAAAATGGGTTCAATGACTAGAGCTTTTATCTTGATCGTCATGGTTGCATGTCTCACATCGGTTGCTCATGCCATTGTTTGCCAATTTGGACAGGTTCTTGCTCCGGGTGAGACTAACGATTGGTCAACAGGTTTTACCGGGTCAGCACCAGGTCCTCCTACGGGTAATTGAATCATAGATACAGGTGCGAGTTCTCACCTAAATGATTATGTTTATAGTCTTAGTGATGTTTTTAATCCATCTGTCGCGGTTGACGGGCATTCTATTCATGTTACCAACTCTGGCCATAGTGTTTTACCTGCGTCATATCGACCACTTCATTTAAATAACGTTCTTATTACTCCAGATATTGTCAAAAATTTAATTTTTGTTCGTGATAATCATTGTATTGTTGAATTTAATCATTTTGGTTTTTCTGTTAAGGATTTTCAGACTCAACGGGTGCTCCTCCGATGTGATAGCTCTGGGGATCTTTACCTGGTCACGCAACCTTCTAGTATTCCTCATGCTTTTCTTTCCAGTTAGTATACGTGGCACCAGCGTCTTGGACATCCAGGAAGTAAAGTGTTCCGTCGTGTTTTGTCTAGTAATTCTATTTCGTGTAATAAAGAGAAGTCTCCCGTTCTTTGTCATGCGTCTCAGCTTGGCAAACACGTGAGGCTTCCATTTGTTAGTTCTAATACTGTGGACGTATGGTCCGGACTGGGCCAGGAATGGGTCAGGCCCGGGTAGCCAGCGGCCCACTCTACGCATTAACCCTAATCCATACCTTATAAATATAGGGTTGGGGTTTCATTCACCACAGAACATAACAGGTTATCTTAAACCTAATACTATTATATGCTCCGCGCATCACATACTAACTTGACCGTCGGAGGTGGATCCCGGGGCTACGGCCTCGGGTCCACTCCTAACGGGTTCTCTTTGTTGTACAGGTCTACTTAGGGCTTATGAAGACGACTAACGGCCCAAGGAGAGTCGTTGAATAAGTCCGCGCCAGATTATGCATCAACAAGTTGGCGCCATCCGTGGGACATGGCTACGACAAGTGTCGTGCTCTCACATCGCTAGAACGCGACCATCGTCGCATCGATATACAACCATCGTTGCGTCTATGCGGTAACTTTAATGATATCATTAATAATTCTTGGTCAAATATTCGTGGGTCCGTATGCATGATTACATGAATAGAGGAATTGTTGTTTGGTGCGTATGGTGATAAGGTATTTATCTTGACTTCGTACTGTGCAATCCTTTGACTAAATCCAATATGCAATCTGATGCTCACGTATCTATTAATACGTAAATATACGTAACTTTCATATATTAAATTGGTAGTAACATATTGCCAATATTTTCTAAAATTAAGAAGATATCCTAATATTTTGTGCATATCTTTTCAATCGATAAGATTTGATATCTTTTAATTATTAAAAAGATTTTACATAAATCTTTTACCTTGATAAACACGATTTTATCTATCGCTATGAGCGCATTAAATCCGCACGATCGGATCTATTTTATCTTTTAGCCGCGAAACAGCGCAGTCGCGATAAATCTACCCGCATCAGGCCATGCGTTCGGAAATCTTCGCAGATTGGCGTCATGAGCGCACTGTCACGTACAGGCACCACGATGCTAGTCAATCGCCATGAGCGCAGTGTCACTGTCACGTACAGGCACTGGACGAAAGCCGTGGTCAACTGCGATCATCCACAAAACGTTAGAGTCTATGCGGTCACGATACATCCATCTGCGTCTGTGCGTGCAACAGAAACTATTAGTCACGGTCATGGTACATCCATCCGCGCCATTATTTTTATTCTCATAAAACAGAAAAATATCAATTAATCGCCATGCGCGCACTATTTTTATTATTAGCTACATGCTACTTCTTTTACGTAGTTTGTAAAACCTCACGTTAGGTGTAATTCACGCTACTACTTCTTTCATATATTTATTATATGCTATGTGCTATATTTTTGCTACACGCTTATCTTTTACTTTATTAAGTTTTATATGTCGCGATTCGCGGCATATACTTTTAATGTTTGCATTAAGTGTTTTTTCAGGATAAATTAAGTTTAATGCTCCTACACGAGTAGCACCATCAAACTTGGGGGGCTACCAGGGTATATAATACTACTGCGCGCGACAGCGTTACGCAGGTATATTTGGAAGCAGATCGTACGTAAGAGGTACTGCAGGCCCGGTACAAAGACGGATTTAAACAATTCGCACCATCTTGCCGCAGGGGAGACGTTCTCTGTCGGTTGTAAAGACGCGCAAACAGCACGCACCTCTGCGCACTGCGCACATTCTTGTCGCGGACAACGCGCACTTCTGCCACAGAAGTACGTCTTCTGTCGCACCATGTTGCATCGCTACTGGTACAAAAGGTACGCCCTTACCCAGGATACAGCATGAGGAATCCACCTTCACCACGGACACCTTCACCATTGTGAGACAATCACAATCGCAATCCCAGTGCGCATTATCGCATTTGGACTGCGCAGTATGATCCGTCCCTTACGCACACATGAACCCAGTGCGTACCATCGCATTTGGTTGATTGGGCCTATGCGGCCATGAACAGAACTTAAGTCTAGCATAACATAGCCACGCACTATGTCATACTAAACTTGGGGGGCTTGTGGACGTATGGTCCGGACTGGGCCAGGAATGGGTCAGGCCCGGGTAGCCAGCGGCCCACTCTACGCATTAACCCTAATCCATACCTTATAAATATAGGGTTGGGGTTTCATTCACCACAGAACATAACAGGTTATCTTAAACCTAATACTATTATATGCTCCGCGCATCACATACTAACTTGACCGTCGGAGGTGGATCCCGGGGCTACGGCCTCGGGTCCACTCCTAACGGGTTCTCTTTGTTGTACAGGTCTACTTAGGGCTTATGAAGACGACTAACGGCCCAAGGAGAGTCGTTGAATAAGTCCGCGCCAGATTATGCATCAACAAATACTTTAGTTTTGTCCTGTTTTGACATTGTTCACTCGGATTTGTGGACTTCCTCGATTTCGAGTCTTTCTGGTTTTAAATACTATGTTTTATTTTTGGATCATTATTCTCAATATGTTTAGGTTTATCATTTAGTTAATAAATCTGGTGTCTTGCATAAATTTATGTTGTTTAGTAATTTTGTTCGCACTCAATTTAAGTGTCAACTAAAGTCATTTCAGTGTGATCATGATGGTGAATTTGACAACCACACTTTTCATAAGTTGTTTGCATCTAATGGTATCCACTTTCATTTTTCTTACCCTAAAACCTCCCAACAAAACGGTAAATCTAAAAGGATGATCTAAACCACCAACAATCTCATTCGCACATTGCTTTTTCAAGCCCACCTTCCTCCCAATTATTGGGTTGAAGCACTTAATATGGTCATTTACTTGTTGAATATTCTGCCTTCGTGAGCCATTAATAACGACATACCTTTTACCCGCCTTTTTGGGACCAACCCATATTATAGCCTTTTACGTACTTTTGGATGTCTTTGCTATCCTCACCTTAACGTCTCTCATAAACTTGAACCCCGTGCCACACCCTCCATTTTTTGGGACACGCATCAAATTATCGTGGCTACCGTTGTCTTGACTTAAACACCAATCGAATTATCATTTCCCGGCATGTTACTTTTGATGAGACGGTATTTCCATTTGGCTCTGTGACACCTACCACGCCTCCCTCATATACCTTTTCGGGTGAGCCAACTGATGTCATTTCTCATAAAAATGACTACACCAAACAAGTAACATGACTTTCTCACAAGAGGTATAAGTTTCAAAAATCGCTAGGTATACATTTAGGCGTGGCCAGTGAAAGGGTTGAAAATGGTTGCAGGATACCTCACTTAAGGCGTGTACATCTAATTCAAAGACACACCTTCTCGAATAACTTGATAAAAAAACTAATTACCTAAATAATAATCTATATAGGCAGTGATTTTACGGATTCAAACTTTTTTCTTATCATTTATCAAAATGAACGAAATATGTCACTGTCATCTTTTCATTCGCCTCATTTACTCGCACCAAAAACTCACTCGCCTAGTTAGGCAATTAAATACAATCGCTCAAACAAATGTTTACTCGCCAAGTTAATAAATCAAACGGCCAACTAAACAATACAAAATATCAAATAAGACATGGTAGCCTGGTAGGCATATGGTACCAAAAGATAAGGGGTAAGTACACAATAAAACTCAAGCATATAGACTTTATTAACAATGTTCTATATTTCATGCAAAGTCAGATTGATTATGGCATATAACAATAGTCTACTAAAAAAAGTATCTGCTACCAAAAATCAAAGTCAATAAAGTTGACAATAATATATTTATAGTAAATTAAAACACCCAAATAAATGCATCGCCCAAGTTACATTGAAAAGCCCCAACAAACATTTTGACCATCGTCCAGAAAACATACATCGCCCAAATTAAATTGAAACGCCCCACATTTATAAACCCATCGCCTAAGAAAAGACCACAAATTTAAATCGCCTCACTGCTCGCCTAACACTCGCCCATGTCTCACCCAAACACTCGCCTCATCATCTAAACTCGCCCAGGTTTCGCCCAACACACGCCCGAAAACAATACATCGAAAACAAATAAACAATACAAATTTCGCATTTAACCGTCGCCTCAAATTAGTTTAGAGACACGTGTATTGTGAAAAAATTATCTACTAACCAATCTAACGGATAATATTTGAAAGTTTATTTTGAAAAAAATTTAAGGCAAAGTCGAAATTTGTAAACTAGTATCAGAAATAGTTCATTAAAAAAAAAAATCTCTTTTTCAAAAGTAATTACTTTGTAAAAAAACTCCAATTCCTTTGGATGTATCTTTAAAACCCCAAAAAGAAATCTCCTAAGATATACCTTTCCAATGATGACAACAAAAAGGAGAGTTATTTACATACTATATTTTTATTACTACTAGTAGTTTTCCATCTTTTGTCTTTTGGACAACAAAAAGGAGAGTTATTTACATACTATATTTTTATTATATATAAAGAGACTCGTCTCAACTATCCATCTAAAAAAAATCAATGGTTGAGATTAAATGTATTTTAATATTTTACTCATTTTTTAAAATTTAAATATGTTTTAAACCGTTAATCGTTAAGCGAAAATAATTACACCATCGCGACGAGCATTTAATTATCTTTCTATAGACGGGCATTTTGATATACTTTCGATAAAAAAAAAATCGTTTTTTTCACATTTTTTTTCGTAGCCGAAAAAATCACATGTGATATTAGTGTAATATCACATGTGATTTTTTCGGCAACGAAAAAAAACGTGAAAAAAACAAAATTTTATTTTGTCGAAAATATATCAAAGTGTCTATTTATAGAAAGATAATTAAATGCTCATTGTAACGATATATTTTTTTTTTCGCTTAACGATTAACGGTTTGCAAGATATTAATATTTGAAAAAAATAATGAAAGTTGGTTTTTTAAATTGTTAGATTAATCTCATACATTAGATCAAATAAAGATAAAGGGTTAAGATTAGTCCATTGGTATGTAAATATAGTTTGATAATTTGATCTTAAATTTTTGGACAAAATATTCATTTTTAATAGATGGGCTAAACTTCAAACCAAGTGGCCAGACATATGGGCACCGTTGACCATTACCTTTTCATATTTATGAAATATGAGGTTATCTCCTTGCATTGCGACAATATTTAGAACGTATGCTTATTTGACGTTCATGTAATATATATGTTGGAGAAGTCAGATGCGACGATCGGTCTATCCCATTAAGCGTAATCCTGCTAGCCAATGAAAGGACTACACTTCTCGCTATTTAGACTTTTGGCCCCTTCATCGCTTCTTCTCCACCAAGCACGGAAGTTTAAGATATATATCAACACAAACGGCACATATATAATTGAAGTTTACGCTGTGATGGAGAGATATGAGAGTCAAAGGATGGATGAAATGAAGAAAAGGGTATAGGATTACTTTATATATGGGCAAAATAGTCATTTAACTAGAATAACGGGATTTGATGAGATATAACGGGGTGTTGACTAACGGAAAACGGGTGAAGGGACACAATCGGCCTCAAAAAACTTGAGGAGGGACGCACGGAGACGATTTTGCAAACTTAGGGTGCATGACGATGTTTTCTGAAAAGTTTAGAGACCAACGGTGTATTTTTGTCTAAACATATAACACATTAACAAAAAATAATTGTTTGACATTTATAGCTTACAATCACATTAAATGTATATCATTAATATTTTCTATTCATAATTTAACATGTAACTTTTTAGGGAAGTGATTGGCACACTCATAAAAGTTATTGGCACACTCAACTGTACAAGCTGTTAAAGCAGGATATACGTAAAGTACAACTATCTAATGCATTGAATGGAGTGTGCCAATAAATTATAGGAGTGTGCAAATCATTTCCCAACTTTTTAACATAATATGCCCTTTGAATTTTACGGGTCAATAAACTAGTTCCCTATATACCTAAATTAAATCACTAAATGTCACATTTACCCAACAAAAAATCATAATGACATATATATACCCGATCTAAACATTATATTTGTCATATTTATCAATTTCATTTTAAATATAGCTAAAAAGTAATTTGCAATTATTAATTTACCATTATACCCTACTTATATATAACTAAGAAAGTGAAAGTAACCTTCAAACAAATCAACAACTTTCATAACCTATGAAACAAGTATATTTTCAAATTGTATATTTTCAAATAATGAAATGCTAAAAATAATTGTCCAGCTCATTCATATGTCGTGCCAACTAGGCAAAAAATCACATTACAAGGTATTTTATAGAACTAAATAAGCAACAATGCCCAAATAAACCTTCAACATAAGTAAATAACCCATCATCATTCCAAGTACTAAAATCGCATACAATAGAATCAAAGCAGATATAAACTCGGTACCAATGAAAGATGTCGGGTATATATAAATAGATCCAAAGCTCATTAAAGTAGCAAAGTCTGCACATATCAAAATAAACTCAGGCAGCTAGAGTTTTACAAAGTTTTTCTTCAAGAGACAACAACTTAAACAATAGCGTTTGCTGCACTCGCAATTCTTGGCCATAAGTCAGCACATTCCTTTCCAATCGGTCCAGTGATCGCAGATCCTGAATAAGCAAAAACAAAGTTAGCAATCAAAACTAGCAAGTGTAAATAAAAAAACACGAAGAGAGTGATCCGTCATGTACCTTTCATTTCTCCTTTCGGGTTGACAATAACACCAGCATTATCTGTTTAACAAAGAAAGAACGCGTATTAGGATCGACAACATTTTATTGAAACATTAATAACATGTTGTACAGGCTAACAGATAGAAAATGTAGAAATCAGATGTATCAGTTGCAAGCTTGAAAAGAGCTTAAACTGTAACGAATGACTACAAGTTGATTTTCCAGACGTGTAACAGTATCAAACAATGAAGATGATAAGATACTTGACTAGTCCGGTTAAATTTTCCATTAAAACGATAGAATTACCAATGACTAACAACACACCCAATAGCACTGATTTATAACTAGAAAATAAAACAGATGTTTGTAAAGAAAGCACTCATTAGAACAAGGCTTCATATAAAATGAACAAAACGGTGTAATAAATATATCAGACACGCCTATAACATGCAATTGTAATGACCCCTAAGTAACAACAAAGAATCAATGTCTATATTATATGTAAAGCCTACATGGAGCAGATGAGTGCTTAAAGAGCATGAGATCATCTGTAACGATAGGCTTAGTTTATTTCCCAAACGTGTAACAGTATCAAATCATGAGTTAGAAAAGATACTTGACTAGTATGGTAATAGTTCCACTTAAAACAACAAAACTGTTAAAAAAGGTAAATGTCATCACCAGAGCCTAGTGAAACAATCAACAATAAAAACAAACAAATAGACACGTTATATTAGATACACAACAGGGCCGGCTTTAAGGGAGTGCAAGAGGTGCCATTGCACAGGGCCACCGCTTAACGAGGGCCACAAAATTCTATGCACTTTAATATATATGTATATACACAACATGAGGCTTGAGTTTAATTAGTTCACGTACTAGTGATATATGTTTATTTTGTATGTGTTTTTAAGGGCCTCTTTGTGGTGTGGCACGGGGCCACCGAAATCCATGAGACGGCCCTGATACACAAATAGCTAGTTCTGCAATCACATTTATCCTAAATGCCAAGCATAACAGGGTTTACAACTTTACATACATTACAAAAAAGTCGATATACATGTCAAGCCTACATGGAGCAGATGAGTGCTTAAAGAGCATGAGAGCATCTGTAACGATAGGCTTAGTTTATTTCCCAGACGTGTAACAGTAGCAAATCATGTGTTAGAAAAGATACTTGACTAGTCTGATTATAGTTGCACTTAAAGAGCATGAGAACATCTGTAACGATAGGCTTAGTTTTTTCATTCAAACTGCTTGTAAATACAAATTCAATTGCAAATC
This sequence comes from Artemisia argyi, assembly GCA_030686995.1. Lineage (NCBI taxonomy): Eukaryota > Viridiplantae > Streptophyta > Magnoliopsida > Asterales > Asteraceae > Artemisia > Artemisia argyi. Next base: position 9,448,309 of record CM060695.1, on the reverse strand, counting down.
ACATTACAAAAAGTTGAAAAATATGTAAAGCCTACATGGAGCAGATGAGTGCTTAAAGAGCAATATAACATCTGCAACGATAGGCTTAATTTATTTCCCAGACGTGTAACAGTATCAAACCATGAGAGCGAAAAGATACTTGACTAGTCTGGTTAATTTTCGTCTTAACCATCAATAACATATAACAAAACATAAACCCAAAGTCATCAACACAGGTACACATCCATTAAATGAGACAAAAAATATAATTGAAACTATAAATCATTAACTAACTCAACCCACATTTCATAGTGATGAACCTTGTTTTAGGAGGTGTTTTTTAAGCTAACTTGATAAGCTCATCTGGTTAACTTTTGAAACTATGAACTTATTCACTTGAGCGTATAAACTTTATATCTCAAAACCAAGTAGATAACAAGCTTATCAAAATTTCAAAAAACCCCTCAAATTAGCTTATTCAACAGACTTTTTGAGAACTTGATAAACTCAGAAGCTCATTTCTTTCGGCTTATGAGTTTATAACTTATAAACATTATAAGCTAGTAATCTCAAGTAAATAAAATCATAAACCCAAATAACTAAGCTTCTAAGACTACCAAATTTTCAACAATCCAATTAAATAAGCTTAGATAAACACCCTTTTACTTTACTAAACACTAATACAATACCTATGTAACAAACACATTACATTTATAACACATAAAAACAACAAACATAAGCTTATGGAAAACTCGAAAACCTCATATGCTTAACTTTTGAAATTATGAGCTTATTCACTTGAGCTTATTAACTTTATAATGTCGAAACCAAGTAGCTAACAAGATTATAAAATTTTCAAAAAACCCATCAAATAAGCTTATTAACAAACTTTTTGAGAACTTGATAAACTAATAAGCTCATTTTGTTGGCTTACTAGTTTATCCACTTTAATAAACTTTATAAGCTAGTAACCTCAAGTAAATAAGCTCATAAGCCCAAAGTAACCAAACTTTATAATGTCAAAACCAAGTAACTAACAAACTCATAAAATTTTCAAAAAACCCATCAAATAAGCTTATTTAAAATACTTTGTGAGAATTTGATACACTCATAAGCTAATTTTTGTAGGCTTGAAAGTTTATCCACTTGGGCTTATAAACTTTATAGATAAGCTCATAATCTCAACTACCAAATTTTCAATAATCCAATTAAATAAGCTTAGAAAAGCAACCCCCCCCCCCCCCCCCCACCTATACTTTAATAAGAGGGTGTTTGTTTTATAGCTTATTTGATGGGCTTTTGGGGTTGTTGAAATTTTAATAAGCTCATTATTAACAACTTATAAGCTTATCCACCTGAGCCTATAAGCTATGGCTTATAAGCTCATCAACTTAAGCTTATAAGCTATTAATAATGAGCTTATGAGCTTATTAAAATCTCAATAAGTTCAAAAGGCCACCAAATAAGCTAAAACAAACACCCCCTAAACACTAATACAATACATATGTAACAAAAACCTAACCATTTTAACAAAACAAAACAAAAAACATGTTTTCCTAGAATACTAAAACAACAAACAACAAAACATGAAAAGGGTAAAAAGGTAAATATACCTTCAAATACCTAACCAACATCTAGCAAAGCAAGCAACAATAACAACAAACATAAGAAACATGAAAAGGGTAAAAAAGTAAATATACCACCTTCAAAGTACTCAATAATCCAATTAAATAAGCTTAGATAAGCACCCCTTATATTAAGGGGGTGTCTGTTTTAGCTTATTTGATGGGCTTTTGGGCTTATTGAGATTTTAATAAGCCATAAGCTCATTATTAACAACTTATAAGCTCAGGTGGATAAGCTTATAAGTTGTTAATAATGAGGTTATGGCTTATTAAAATCTCAATAAGCTCAAAAGGCCACCAAATAAGGCAAGACAAACACCCCTTTAATAAAGTATAAGGGGTGCTTATCTAAGCTTATTTAATTGGATTATTGAGTACTTTGAAGGTAGTATATTTACTTTTATAAGGTAATACAATACATATGTAACAAAAACCAAACCATTTCATAAAACAAAACAAAAAACATGTTTTCCTAGAATACTAAAACAACAAACAACAAAACATGAAAAGGTAAATATACCTAACCAACATCTAGCAAAGCAAGCAACAATAACAAACACATTACATTTATAACACATAACCAAAAAAAAAAAAAAAAAAAAAGTGTACCTTCAAAACATGAAAAGGGTAAAAAAGTAAATAAACACCCCCTTTAAACACTAATACAATACATATGTACCAAAAACCTAACCATTTTATAAAACAAAACAACAAAACATGAAAAGGGTAAAATGGTAAAGTATACTACCTTCAAAGTACATGAAGACACCATCCTTTCGGCGCCAAGGCTTCCTCTGCCTGACAATGACAGCAGGCATGACCTTCTTCCTCAAATCAGGTTTACCTTTCTTAACAGTAGCCATAACCATGTCTCCAACACAAGCAGAAGGCAGCCTGTTCAAACGTCCCTTGATACCCTTGACTGAAATGATGTAAAGATTCTTGGCCCCCGTGTTGTCTGCACAGTTGACTGTTGCAGCCACTGGGAGACCCAGTGACATCCTGAACTTGTTCCCCGCTGACCCTCCTCTTCCTAAAGACACAATATCATTTTTTATAAATATATAAACAACCCAATATATATATATATATATATATATATATATATATATATATATATATATATAAGATATGAAATGAGATTTATAAAACTGACCTCTCTTGGACATGATGAAGGTGGTGATGAAGAGCTGCTAGGGTTTAGTGGCTGCCGTGTGTATTTATCATAAGTTTTGCTAGGGTTTCTAAGATGGGCTTTTTTGGGCTTTTTACTTGAGATAATGAGGCCTATTTTGCTAGAGAAAGTGTATTGATATGGCCCAAAACAAAAAGCGTATTTGTAGTAGGGGGTGTTCATGGATCGGGTAATATCGACAATAACCGAAAACTGAAACCGAACCGAACCGAAAAAACTGAACCGAATTTGTAACCGAACCGAATTGGTCAAAACCGAACTGAACCGAACTAAATATTCGGTTATCGGATTGGATATGGGTTTGGCAATGAAAACCGAAAACCGAAAATATATAAATATATGTATTTTTTTGATGTATGTATATATAAAAATAATCACTAAAAGTCTTTCTTTTTTTCTCTTTTCCTTTTTTTTTTTTTTTTTTTTTTTTTTTTTTTGAACAGCGGGTTAGTTTGTTAGTTGTTGGCTCGAGATAGTGTCGCATCCTCAGGCAGAGATACCAACCGCGAGCCTCTCTTTAGAGGATAACCCCACTCCTATTCCCGATTCGCCTAAGGGGAAAATCACTAAAAGTTTTTCTTAGTATAAATATAACATTATTTAAGCTTGAAAAAATTTTTGTTCTAAAAATGTATATAATTAAATGAAAAAATAATTAAAATTATATAATTCTGGTTATTCGATTCGGTTGAATCAAATTTGAATTCGGTTCGGTTCGGTTTTCTGTTTAACCCAGAAAAAAAATTAACCGAACAAACAGAACTGAATAACCCGATAACCGAACCGATGAACACCCCTAACTTGTAGTAGGGTGTTAATCGGGGTCGGGTTGGTCGGGTTCGGATTAGTTCGATTCAGGTTAAAGACGGGTCGAAGCTGAAATTAACATACTTGAACCTAACCTTATTTGAATTCATGTTAGTGGGGTTCGGGTCCATTCAGGTTCGGATCAGTCTGAATATGAATGTTTTTAAAATTGCTTTTTTTTACTGGTTTAGATTGATATTTTAGAAAATTACATTTAATAAATACATAAAAAAAAAAACAAAAAAAAAAAAAAAAAAAAAAAAAAAAAAAAAAAAACCCTTTACTTAAGCTAATAAGGCCTATTTTGCTAAAGAAAGTGTATTGATATGGCCCAAAACAAAGAGGGTATTTGCAGTTAGGGTGTTAATCGAGGTCGGGTTAGTCGGGTTCGGATCAATTCGAGTCGGGTTAAAGACGGGTCGAGGCTGAAATTAACATACTTGAACCTGACCTTATTTGAATTCATGTTAGTAGGGTTCGGGACCATTCGGGTTCAGGTAAACTTGAATATAAGTGAAATGTTTCTTTTAAATTGCTTTTTTTTACTGGTTTATATTGATAATTTAATTACGTTTAATAAATAAATAAAAAAACTTTATTCGGGTCAAATGGGTCGACTTGCTGAGTTAGACAAAAATATTTAACCCGATACCCGGATCATTTTTAGAATTTGGGTTATTCAAGTTAACCCGAGTAAGATTATTGACTTGAGTAACCCGACCTGAATAGCCTTAATTGGTCAGTCAGACTTTTTAACACCCTTATTTGCAGTGTCATTGTTAAGCTAATTGAAGCCTTGTGCAAAAGCTGACGAGATAACTAAAATGAGGATAAGAGATTTATTATACAATTTGTTGAACAAAAAACATATTATTTTAATTATCAAGCTTCAGATTTAACAATCATTTAAAACATATAGTTATACTATGGTAAAAAGAATTATGTTGAAAATGAATTTTAAGGCCCTAAATTATATACCGGAATGTACATTTTGAGGCCTCGCGCAGTAGCACACCTTGCATGCCTGCTTTTATTGACTCTTTTTTAGTTCATGTAAGTTTGAAAATGGTAAACCAATAACAACAATACCAAATCTTCTCTGAGTAGTTAAAAATGGTAGTTAGCTAAAAAGAAATTCTCGCTTATTACTTGTCAAGTTAAGTTTGCAGCCGTTTTGTAGTCATGAGTTCAACTTGATAAGTTTATAAATGGAAAAAAGTTTTTCAAATTCATAGAGTAGACGAGAACCAAAATCCATTAGATCCTAATATTTTACCTAAGGATTTCGTCAATATAAAAGAAAAACGCCAAGTTCAAAGTCCGATGAGAGCAAATGAGAGAAAAGTGTACCGTAGAAAAAACTAAATTCATATATAGAGACCGAGGATTTTTTTTTTTTTTTTTTTTTTTTTTTTTTTTTTTTTAAAGCTATTTGAATTCAATCCTAATTACATGAGTAACTTTGCAAGCATGTAATAACAAAGCACTTCTTATTAAACACATCATATGTTAGGCGAAAATGTGCCTTCACTTTTCAAAGAAAAACCTCATTTTCTGATTTGTCTTGACACTCACTGATGCACTATCAATCTATCATATTTATTTGAATAACTCACATTTTATTAAGATGTTGTTTTAAGTTTTGATTGTTCAAAAATTAACATGTAGACGCGTAAGGAGAACCATAATGCATCAGTCGTCCACTCGGTCATGCACACTTTAGACGCGTCCCCCCTATTACACTAACTCGGTCACGGTCGTGGTTATGTTCAAAGAATGCACAACTCGGTCGTATTTAAGGCCGAGTCATCCCCTCTTTGTTGTGTACGAGTGTTTTTTATTTAATTGTTTTGTGAAGTATGTTTTTTGGCAATGGTGTCTTCGGTCATGTTGTTGGTCACCATTACGGGTAGCCTAAGTAATCAAAATAACGTTTACATTATTCAAACTTAAAACACCCTGCAAACTTTTTGAAGAACCATCAAGAAATTACAACTTTTTTTGAATAGTCTAACAAAAATTCTGTCGACCAAGTACAGAACCTAAAAGGCTAAAACTACCCAACAAAAACGAGAACAAAGGTTCCTACTAATCATCCATCACACATTTTTTATCACTAACCTATATCGGATAACTGAAAGAGAAAGCATTAAGAGTAAGGCTACACGATAAGAGCTAATTAACATATTATATTTCAGGTCATCAAATCATAGCTAAGTTTCAAGTTTAAATCACATGATGCAATATTCATTAGACTAAAAGGAGACATCACGTGGTTCAGGAGTATATAATCATACTAACTATCATATCATATAGTTCTAGCAAAACCCAAAGTAGCATGCGAATTGCAACATATACATGTGCACGCTAGTATAATTTCTCAGCAGTACCAAAAGCAAAAGGGTGCGGTCAGTCGTTCTTGTTTCCATCCTACTTCATCCTTACGATTAGCTGTTTGTCTTGTGCCATGTTTACCTGCGCCATTGCATAAAACATACTGTCAAAACATGCTTAAATATATAAATGGTCTGCAGGATTAGTCACTTTTTATCAAGGAATATGCAGCGACAATGTGAAATGTTTACTTACGTTTTTGTGTTTGGTTTGCCTGCAGTAACTACTTCCACATTTGCAATTGAATGCCTTCACTGGATAACTATCATCATCAAAATCAATCCCATAGTCCTGCATCAATTCTCAAAACATTGAATACACCTGCTTAACCTTAAAACTCGTTAGTTTAACAGGCCATCGCACATGGTTACTTACCCAAGTTAACTCCTCCATAGCCTTCACATCTCTGGCCGTGAAAAAAACCTGCTGCAAATTCAAAAAACAAACTTAAATCCAGTACAAAAACCATAGAAGCAAAGACGTCCGCAGTAAAACGAAACTAAGGGGGTGTTTGGGTAAAGCCTATCCTTATAAGATTACGTGTTTTAAAAACCCCCTAATCCAAGGGATCTCGCTTGTTAGGCTATTTCCTAACCAAAAATGATACAAGCCTTTTGAGATAAGATTAAGTGAACACCTTCAAAGTGCTTAATAGCTTTTCCAAGCTACAATAAGCTATTAAGCACTTACAATAAGCTTGTCCAAACACCCCAAAAACAAATAATTAAATGAAACAAGTAGTCCAAAATAATGAATTGATTAGAGACAAATATACGGAAGGATAAAAGCAATATTACATGGTAATAGTGACGATCCGGTGACTCCACCTCAACAGGGATCGCAACCAGGTTAGCATCCTTACATCTATCAAAAACGCATTCCGTCAATGAATATGAATAAAACCAGTAATAGTTATTATCCATGAACTTGTAAATAATTCAAACCTGTAAAATGCAATAATGCAAAAAGAATGCATACCTATGGTTAATGAAGCGTGCAACATTTCCAAAAGACGTGGCATCCAAACAAAGGGCCTCTATATCCTTTAAGAAACCTTCGGAGCTCCAATTAGCATCCAATAGGACAGGATATGTATGCTTTGCATCCGTGTTTTGTTCATTTCGCTTGAATAACTCGGTATTTGACACAATTTCTCCAACATGCTCACAAACAAATGTCCCTTTCGGCAAGTCCTCAAGAGTTCTAAGTCCCCATCCCTTTCCTTCAGAAGTCATAAAAACCTGCAAAATCAGCAAACTCTTAGTATTTGGCTTGTGGAGATGATTCAGTTTGTTACATACTTACATGTACTTTACGTTATAATACTAACCTGCAAATTTTCTTGAGTTCCTCTTTGTAAGGAGTGATCTTTCAGACATAAAGTCAAATGAGTAGAACCAGATAAGTTATCGACTACAGGCGTCTTTTGCTTCCTAAAGGTACGATCGAAAACATCAGAGTAGACACCATTAACATCATGAACATCAGTGCAGGGACTTGACACCACAGATCTTGGAATCGGGACTGGAGCATCAGTGTGATCAGAAGGCGTCGTTGATACGCTCAACTGACTACATTGCTTCTCAGCTTCCATAAAGTTTTCAAAAGTTTGAACCAGACTTTGGTTGTTACCATCTGACACATTCCCTTGTTCCACGAAACGATCACATATCTCTTTTAAAAGAACAGACAGAGTGAATTCATCTCCAAGACCTCGGAAATTTTCTCGATACTTTTCCTCAACTTGCTTCATGACTGCATCAAGACTTGGAATACTGAAGCCATGAAGAGGTTTACAAATAGACAAGGCCAATTTGACTTCACCACCGGAAGAGGAGACTATATCAATCTCAGATGAACATGGCGTAACATTCTCATCCTCATCCTCATTTTCATTTCCCTTGTCGTCCATATTCTTATGCATTTCAGGTGCATAGTCACTTGAGCATGGGGACAAAGGTCTGTCTTGGCTTTGAGCTTCATTTTCTTCATCGTCAGAATTACCAAATAAGTTGGTGTCATGTTGCACTTTCTCGATTCTCTACATGTAAGAAATAAAAGCCTGGAATCAATATAACGTTGTACAGTGGGAAAGAGCATGACAGTCGTAAAAAGAAAGCAAATACCAAGTGTAGATTATTACATTGGAAACCCTCCTACGATAAAATTGTACCACTTTAGGCTTAGCAGGTTCAAGGACGTCCATAGCACCAAAGCCAGGTTCAACCACCTGTTGCATTTCAGATGCATAGTTACTTGAGCATGGGACAGAGCTACCAGCTGGGGACGAAGGTCTATTTTGTCTTCGAGGTTTCTTCCTTAGTGGTTCGATATCTTCTTCATCAGGCTCATAGAGTAAATTGAAGTCAGGTAACTCATTGTCAAATCTCTACATGTAAGAAATAAAAGACTGGAGTGAATCTAATGTTGTACAGTTGTAATAAAAAGAATGCAAACACCAAGTGCTTATTATTAAGAAAATGTACCAATTTACGCTTATCGAGCACCATAGGTTCCTCATTGTCAAAACTCTACATGTAAGAAATAAAAGACGGGAGTCAATCTAATGTTGTACAATTGTAATGAGCAAGACATAAGTGATAAAAAGAATGCAACACCAAGTGCTTATTATTAAGAAAATGTACCAATTTACGCTTATCGAGCACCATAGGTTCCTCAGGCTCAAAAATAGCCTCTATAAGCACCCGATAACTCTCTTCCTCGATATATGTCCAATTGTTCTCATAAGCCTCCAGGAGGGGCTTCAATGCTGATCTTACGGTTTTTTCAGATATGCCAAGATGCTTCAGTGCTTTGCATGCTTTCTTTATTTTATTCTGATCTGTTTTTGAAGATCCCATCAGTTGGTCCAACACGGCCAAACTACACAATTAGAAAGGAAGACATACATAAGTTTTTTGTACAATCAAAAGGAAGAATAATAATAAACTAGCATCAGGCTGGTGATAATAACTCGACTACTAACAAAGCTGTACTAACAATACACAAAATGTAAGTTTAAGCAAGCCAAGATAATTATGATACTACAGAGCATTTGAGGAACTTATCATGGAGAAAAAGATCAGTTAAAGAGCGCTCATACATATGTCGGAACAGACTGTGGATCTTCTGTAATTTTACGGAAGACCATAGTCCCATATTGATACATGTAGCATCCGCTAGATTGATTGCATAAGAATTTCGCTGACCATACACTTTGAAATCACACATTTATAGTTTATACTTGCATACAAATTTTAGTTTCTTGCGAGTCTAACACCACCATTATAGTACTTGCCACTTTTTATAAAGCTTCCTTAAGTCAAAAAGATGTCTTAAAAAGGCTTTGTCAAGTTAAAAGATCAGGTGTACCTTAAATGGTCATTCCAAAATTCGCATATAAATCACAATAACACAGATCAAAACTTCAAAAGGTATACAATCAACTATGACCAAATTGCATTCGCCCTAACATCATATATAGCAACAACCATACCCACGTCAAGATCTTCAGGTTGCCGGATATCAACCTTTTCCCACCTAACAGCATATGCATAAGAAAAGGTACTACTGGTATAAAATTTCCCAAAAACCGTAAACAAAAAAATGAAGGTAAACCCAATCTCCTAAGGATAAAACACATTCTGCTTACACCCACATAACTAAACTCGTATTATTATCTTTCTGTGCACCCTGGATCACTACTACAGTACTACTTCTACATTCCATTTTCTTTATTTTTAAAAGTATATTTTCACTAAAATATATCGCCAGAAACATAGCATCAGAAAGAACAAAAGATGCATGTACACAATCAACATAGTTGCAAGTCGTATAAAGTCATTATTATGTTCAAATCCTACTTGCCAACACAAGTCATACCCTGAATCACTATAATGCGTTATTAGGCTCCAAAATGTCAACAATTAAATATCCAACTATTTGGATAACCGAATTAACTACATTCAGCATAAGCGGAGTTGTATCATCGGACATCATGAAAATAGTGCAAACCGAGCAGTTCAATAACTTGAAAATGTTAATATGTATAAAATGCTCGAAATGAGTTCGCCGATAAAAGTTTCACTTGTTTGTAGCCCAAATTTTGTTTTAACGGCAATTTTTCACACATCTATCCACATGTCCACCTACATCACAAATGTCTCCTACAATACTTAGAGGGTGTTTGTTTAGGCTTATATGTGGGCTTATGAGCTGATATCATTTCGGCTTATATTTTGTAAGCCTCAATTTTCTGGCTGATTGGCTTATATAAGCTTATTAAAATATAACAAGCTTATATAAGCCATAAGGGGGTGTTTGTTTCAGCTTATATAGCCGGCTTATGGCTTATTTCGTTTTGGGCTTATGTTTCTTAAGCTCACTTTTTGTGGTTTATTTTGAAACTTTTCGGCTTATATAAGTTTATTACTCCGTAGTATAACATAACAAAGTTATATAAGCCAAAAAGTTTTAAAAAAAGCCACAAAAAGTGAGCTTATGAAACATAAGACCAAAACCAAATAAGCTATAAGCCGAAACAAACACTCCTAAGTCGCAAAATAAAGGCAGAAAAATTTGCAGCTTATGAAATGTATAAGCTTAAAGTGTTAAACAAACACCCCCCCTTAAACCCACAACTTGTTTTCACACACCTTACACCTATGTCACAAACAGTGGCGGAGATAAAGGGGTCCGGGGGTCACGTGGCCCCCGGCAAAAAAAATTATAGTGTAAATTTTCGAAAAATTTCGGCTATTTTTGTAATTTGCCCCGTCCAACGGACCAATTTTTAGTGCAGTTTCTAAAAATTATCATATTTTGCCCCTTCGACAAAAAAGTTCTCTGGTCACAAATGTAGCAAAACCCGCAACAAACTTATTTTTTGATGATCACACTCATATACCACTAGTCCAAACTCTACTAATAAGATACAGGGTTAAAAAAAAAAAAAAAAAAAAAAAAAAAAATCTTAAAATCCGGTGGTTGGTCCTTGTTAGGGTTTAAGGTAGGTTTATTAAATGTTGTTACATTTGGTCCAATAAATGTAATAATGTAATGGGGTCTTTATTTATTTATTTATTAGCTGAAATAGATAAGCCCAAAATTTGGTGGAATGTTGTTAACAACTAGTACTAGTAATAAACAATGCAACAAAAAACTAAAAACAAAATGGAGTGTTGCATTTTGGTTAACGTAATACATGAGTATGAGTAAGGTAAAGAAAACAAACCTTTTCTTGTTGTTGTTGTACCTCAAAGACAAGAAATATGAATGAATGCTGTTTCTTGCTTTGAGAAACAAGGAAGAAGAGAAAATGAAAAAAAGATGACAAGTGTCAAGTGTGTGTGTGATATAAGAAGACAAAAAGGCCATTTCATTTAAAAAATAAAAGTAAGAGTAAATGTCATTTTTCGTCCGTTTGCCGGGTCAATCAATATTAGTCCCTGCCGTTAAATTTTCTTCGGGTTTGGTTCCCGTGGTTTACAACCCATACGGGTTTGGTCAAAAAAACGGGTCAAAAAACTCGGGTTTCTAAAAACAGGTTAACCGGTTAGACCCGCCGGGTTTTAAGTGACCCGGGTCAACCCGGTTCTCGAAACCCGGCCGGGTTTTGGATTTTGGTTTTTTGTTTTTTTTTTTTTTTTTTTTTTTTTTTTATATAGAAAACCTGAATGTTCCACTTTTCACTTTTTATTTCATACCCTTTTTCATCACAACCCGTGGTTAATCTCAATACCAAACAGACTGTCTAGGGATGAGCACGGTACCGGTACCGTACCGATCCCGTACCGAATTAGTGGTACCGATTTTTTCCTGAGCATAAATAGTGGTACCGGTACCGTACCGAACGGGATTCGGATACCGGTACCGGTACCGGTTTCGGTACCGGTACCGGGAAATCGGGTTTTTCCCGTTTTTATTCGGGAATTTCTCGATTTGGTACCGGTCCCGTACCGAATTAGTGGTCCCGAATTTTTTTTCACCTTATTTCGTAGTCCCAGTACCGCACCGTATATCAGGAACGGTACCGTTTCGGTACGGTACTGGTACGGTTCCGGTTCGGTTCCGGGATTCGGGTCAAAATGCTCATCCCTAAGACTGTCTGTGTGAAGAAATCTGTTGACAATGTATTGACCAATGGATGTCCCAAAAGAAGGTTTGCTAATTTCTTCTTGTTTTCTTAATGCTTAATGATGTCATTTTTTATATGGATATGAAATGGAATATCATATGTGGTTCATTGATCAAGTTGCTGGATAAATTTAATTCGATGCCTTCAGAGAGTCTATTTGGTATTAAGATAAATCACAACAAAAGTGGACAACGTTATATATGCTGTTGTTTACAGCAGAAAAAATGGTTTTTTGCCTTTTTTTCACAGTAAAAGTAGTGTTTGGACAACAGAAAATGGATGGTTGGACATGTGCATAAAACCGGGTCTAACCGGGTTGATCCGGCGGTCGAACCGGTTGACCCGCCGACCCGGTGGCCCGGTGACTCGGCCGGGTCGATCACAAACCCGGTTTTCAAAACATTGTATTCAACCCATGTAACCTATTTAACCTGTCAAACTAATTATATATACGGTTTAAATGGGTCAACCGGTTCGGGTTACGTGTAAACAGGTTTAGGTTGACATAGCTGACCCAATAATTTAAATAGGTCAGGTTCGGGTTAGGGTTTCTGACCCGCCAACCTGAACCTGACCCGAATTGCCACCCTATCTCTATACTAAAAGTAACGCTACGTCGGTGTGGCGAATATAATATCAAGATCTCTACAGCGATTTCTTCATAGTCATTCAAGGTATAAAAATTATTCTTTATCACTTGCGATTTCTGTTTTTTTGCTTATGATCGTCAACTTTATTTTTTCCCCTTAGGTTTTAAAGCGACAAAGAGTTTGCTTCGTTTCAACAGGTATGTTTGATTGATTGAAAATCAATCTTTTTATACTTTTTCTTTAACTGTAACTGTAGTTTCCAACTCCAATTATAACCCACCTCTTCCTAATTTGATTAAAATTAGATTTACTAGGTGCTTTTCTATATATGAATGTAACGTTATATATATGTGAGCGATTAACGTTAATCATGTTATATATATATGCAATATCAACATTCTCTTTTTGGTTAACACAGTAAGTCTATTTACTAGTATCATATAATAAACAATTATGTAGTAAACCGCAAGGGGTGACCCAGCGGTAAGAATACCTGCCTTTCAAAGAGGAGGTCAAGGGTTCGAATCCAACGGGAAGAAAATTAATCCCCTTGTGGCCACGGAGGTTCACCTGCGCCGACTCCGGGCTATCCAAAAGGGTAGTCACCGTGGGATTAGTCGCCTCGTAATGTTACCAAAAAAAAAAAAAAAAAAAAAAAAAAAAAAAAAAAAAAAAAGCAATTATGTAGTATGGCTTTGATTTACATACTATCAACCAAACATGCCCTTAAAACTTTCTGTTCACATTCATGATTTGCCCGAAAATTTTGACCATGCTAGTTTTTCTTCTACACAAAAACCTGCTAAGTTAACTCATTATATTAAATCAACAATTTTTGATGTCTTTTCTTGCCTAAATCAACACTACACATTAACTCATGGTTTTTCTGGTATTTATCATTTCAGGTCATCCATTCTGTTTAGCAGATACAGACAGACAGAACAAATAAGGCATTAGTCTCACGTGAAGATGTCTAGGAAGACGCCTGGATGGGCTGCATATGACCCTAAGAAGCAGAAGAAACAAGTCACTTATAATGAAACAGACAATGACCCTTTCCCACCTATTATAGCGACTACATTGCACCATCGCCAAAATTCTTCTAGAAATGGTGGCAAGTCTTTCTCGTCTGTGCTAACTTACTCGCCCAGTCTTCCAAATATAATGGAATATAGTCATAGCAAACAGACGACTTCCAAATATGTAGAAAATATCGTCCCTCAAATTTATGACAAGCTTAAGGTGCTTCATCCATGGGCTAATGAGAAATTAATAGAGGATATAGTGGCAGCTGTAGATAAGGATATTGACAAAGCCTCAGCTGTACTAAGCGACATGGCTCCCCCTGGTAGGTTGCAGGAAGCAGAGTTGGTAGACAATATTGAGGAGGTTCGTCTTGATAGTGCAATGAAGGGTCCCATTCATGATAATGTAGCACTAAGGTTAATGATGGATATGAGTATGGTTCCAGTGGAGCCTGAATGGGAAGACGATGACGTGTACCTCGTGCATCGGAAAGAGGCTATAAGGGCGATGAGGTATGATTACAGTTTTTGAGGCTTATAGGATTTTGTACCTCTTTTTGTACTAAAGTAAAATAGTTATGTATATTAGCCATTAATTGCTTGTGAAGGGAAGCGATTGACTCTTTGACGGCCTTATTTTAGAACTAACCCTTGCAATCGTAGTTAGGTTACCTCCTTGTTTATATATAGTTGCGCAAGGAGGAAGTTTGTTTAGGTTCATATGCAGTCAATGAACGTGAAGGATGCTTTTCATTAATCAATGTAAATAGAAGGGTATTCTTCGCTTTGTGACGCATATCAATCTGTCCCATTATTCATTAATCATATCGTCACTTCAGGTTCATTGTAAGGGTTGTTTGGATGAATATTAAGTTTAGGTCCATGTAGTTGTTGAGAGTCGTTTAGGTTTGTGCATTGCTAGGACTTGCTGTTGATTATCTTTAGGACCAGTGAGCCATGGGTGGTTTCCAACTTTCCACCGAGTATAGGACAGAATTCATTTTAATGATAAATCTGTATTAAGGACTTGGTAGTTTGGCCTGATTTTAAGCACTGGAATCACGCCTTTGGCCCTTTCCGAAAAGGTTTCTTATCTATAAAAAGTTGGCTGAAGTCTCAAAAATTATTAGGTGATATGAACGTGAAAGCTAAAGCCTTATTCTTTGGAGAATGATTATGAAATTTTTTTGGCTTTAAAACTTATGAAATTTTTTGCCTTAGAAAGCCCAGCAGCCTTGAAATCATATATCAAGAAAACAACAACAATACCCAGTCCCACGTGGGAGGTAGGATGTAGACAATCACACCCCTACCGGAGGGTTCAAGAAAGACCTCCGGCAAGAGTGTGTCTATATATAGAATTTATGTGTGGCCGTGTGTGTAAATGGTAGGGCCACATAAGACTAACAACATAAAAGCGTAGCATAGATATAAACCCGTAACGACATAAAATCATAAGAGCATGCAAACATAAATCCTCAATATAATACCAGCTACAGTTCCTATCCTATAATTTCGTCGTTTTTATTTTATAGTCTTTTTACTTATGAACATATAAGAGTGGATTGCTATGAATTTCTTACCTTTGTTCTGAGTTTGCAGTTGCAACTGCGTGTTTTCCTTTTTGGTGTTTATGTGTATCTTGACTTAATCATTTACTGTGAATACGTGGTTATACATTATGTTTTGGTGAACAGATCTGCCTCTCGCCACTCAAAAGCAGCCACTGATGCCTACGAAAAAGGAGATCATGTAGCTGCACAGGAATTTTCCCGAAAGGCTCAACAAGAATGGAGTAATGCTGAAAAGCTTCACGCTAATGCTGCAAAGGAAATTCTAGCCATCAGAAACTGTGAAAATGATGATTGGACGTTGGACCTGCATGGTCTTCATGCCACAGAAGCGGTGCAAGTTTTACTAGAGCACTTACTGAAGCTAGAATCTCAGGTCTCAGGGACGTATCTTTTAAAGCCTGATAAAACCAAAGAGTCTGTGAGTCAAGATACAGGCAAGTCAGACAGACAACAACAGTTATTGAGGTCGAGGTTGTTAGAAGTCATTACAGGTAATAAAGACACAAGTTTATGTACACCGTTTACATATATGCTATTTTGATTAAACGATAATTGTAATTTCTAAAATAATAGGTTGGTCTTTGTCATGTACCAACCATATTGAAATTTACTGCTGCCTAAGGCCGATAACTGATTACATGTTATGCACTTTGTTTCTTATTAACTGTGGTATACCACCAAATAATTTAATATTCTAAGTTGGGTTTTATTGTTTACTGTTTTCGGACATATGCAGGGAAAGGTAATCACAGCCGAGGAGAAGCTGCGCTTCCCGTAGCAGTAAAAAGCTTTCTCAGTGAAAAAGGGTGCGGTTTCTTCATCTTTTTATACACGTGTACTTTAGTTGGTTAAGTTAAATTCCCTATGTTGTCATTTTCTCAAGCTTATTAATTATCGGTTATATAAATAACAGGTATTATTACTATGAGGCAAGGACTGGGGTTATAACAGTGCAACCTAAATTTCGTCGAATGTCAGCTGCTCTATCGAATACATTATAGTCTTAGACTATTAATTGTGTCAATCATCGACTCTCGAGTCCAATGGACTAATTTGTATATAATGTATCAAATTGTATCCTAAGCACTAGAAACAGAAAACACTTAGTCCTAAAACTGTAACATAATTCATATTTCATTTTATTTATTTTGGAAAGTACTAGGTTGACTTTAAAAGTCAATGAGTTTCTGTCATGAAGCTGATCTGGTATAGAGTGACTCGTCCTTTGGTATAAGATAATGTAAGCCCAACACATAAATCTTGTAGTGTTCAGGACAAAAAGAGTGGCAGATATGTGTGGGAATGGCAGGCTAGTTATAAAACTTTTCGTTTAAAGATGTATCCATGACTTGTTTCTTAACAAATCAGTACGGAGTATATTTAATAAGAAATGGGTTTAATTGGGTTTATAGTTTCGAGACAAAGTTTAATTCATAAATATCAAGATTTTTAACGAAAATTTACACAAGTCAACAAACATCTATCAGGTTCCCGAGAATCCCCTAAGTCAACCCCTGAAACACACACACGCTGTAACTTCTTACGACTTGATCGTCTGCACGACTGAGTTTTGCAAATTTGGCTTCAAGACGCGTCGACATGGGTGACCTTAACGAGTGAAGACGCGTTGACATGTGTGACCTTAACAAGTGAAGACGCGTCTAATATGCCACATATGAGAGGAAACGAGTGCAATTTAATCTATTACGATGGTTTGATGATTAAGCTAACAAGTAACCACAAATGTTATCCCATACACCACCCCGCTTGGCGTTACTTGCAACATAATACGGACGCATTCGCTGAGCCGCTCCTAACATCTGAAAACTTTTCGTCATTTCAGTATTTCAGCATCTTGATGAACATATACTTTCTAAAAACTACGAGTAGTAAGCTTGATATCGTTGATAAGGTTATTCCAAGCCAGAATCACCCCACGACCGAGCCATCAATTTACATGACTTGACGAAAAATAATATGTTTACAGTAAAATATAAAAATATAGAATACAAATAAAGGCATGAAAACCAGATCATCCCCTTGTGGCCTTTTATACTAAAAGCATGTTAATATCATCTTCCAAGATGACGAAAAGAATTTAAGCAATACAAAGATACCTGTTTACGCTACAACATATAAGTACATAACTCAAATCTTTTAATACTACAAACAGCAAGAGACTCCTATTTGAATCCACAAATGCGCTATATGCAGCATTGGAATCTCGCTCCAAGTATACAAGCTACAACAACCATGACTCTACAGGCGGCAACTAAGAAGAAGCAATAACTTATTGCACCCACATGACCAAGTCCTAATCATGCGTCATTTCAGCTACCCCATATCTCTAATAGAAAAACAAAGAAATTCAATTTCTATATACTTTAGGTTTGAGGGTGGGACTGTGACTATGAATTATTGCCACAGCAATTGATAGAGACTGCAACGCAGACAAGCTTGATTGGTAATGGATATAATACAAACCATCATGGACATTCGTCACTTCTATAACCGGCATACTTTGCTTACAACCCTGAAATAAACAAAAATAGAAAAGAAACACGATGAGTAACTAAGTAGTTAGCGACATTTACATGTTATCATTTTGAAATGCACAGTCAAACTATGATAGTCTTTGTAATTGCTTTTCGATAAATATTGAATAAAAACGACCTAGATGGGCAAGACTTGTTTTTGGCATCTAAATTAAGCGTTCTACTGATTCATAATGACACAAGAGAGAATATTGAAGGCAGTGATACCTGAGTAAATAATTCAAAGGAATTGCTCTTCCCAAAAACGCCCCCTTGGTACAAGACATCTTTGTTATTTGGCCCAGCGTCAAGTATTGTTAGTGGGCAACCGATATCCCAGCCACCACAATCACAAGAGCCGCCACTCCTCCACCTTTCAACAAGGCTAGAAGGACCTCCATTCTTCGTTCTTGGCCCGCCATGAACACCTGCTGGAACGACGACATCCATACTACTAGAATGATGGCTGGTGTTTTGTCTACAAGGCTCACAAGGTACTGATTGTGTCGTGGGGGACACAATCTTTTGCTTATTCCCACCTTTTTTAAGAAACTTTAAGCCCCATCCCCCGACCTCCACCTTCTTTTGACTCTCGGGAATATGATCTTTCACGACAATAGCAACTAACTCGGTATTTGAAGGAAAGCTGGATTCCTGAAAGAGATTTTCTTCCTCGTTTAGCTCTAATGAGGTGTCTTGTATCGCAACTGACCCATCGAATTTGGAGGAAGTTCTCTTCCTAAGATGGTTTCCTTTAAATATGTTTGATACTTTCCTTGACAGCCCCTTGCTCTTTTTAACCGTCTGATTTGGAGTCTGCATACCCCCTTCGCTATGTTCACCAGTCGCATATAAAATATACTGAGTCTCCATAATGTCTGTTCCCTGAGGACAGACCGTAAAAGATGTAGACACTCTCATTTTACCAACAAGTTCTGACTCTTCGTTTACATTTTCCCTTTTCCCATCTCTAGAATAGAACGAGTAAATATAGTCACAGCTATCGTCCCTACTGGAGTCAACTTTGGAAAGATTTGTTGAATAAACCTCTCGTTGGTCCTCTACAGAGAAAACATAACGCGGAAATCCATAGTTCCATGAGCAGTGAAGCATTCCTTGACTGTAGCCACTAGAAGATGATGACGACGATGAAGAAGAAGTAGAAGGATCCGAGAAGGTGGAGTATGTGCTTGAGTGCGAAATAAGCCTTTTGTGCACAGGACTACATCCAAATATTTGATCTTCAGGCAATACCCTTTTCTTTTCGATCTCATGTGATGAATCGATACATATAGATTCTCTAACATCTATTGCACTCGCGTTTCCATTACTGATATAATCATCAGAGGCACCTAATTGGCGTAGTAAAGGACTGTTCAAAAGCTTTATCATGGTTGGGCTTCCTGTGATCGAGCCAACAATAGGATCCACAGAAGAGCTCATGACTACATTTTCATTTCCAGATGAAAACAAAAACAAAGCATCACGACCACCATTTCCACCACCAACTACTCCTGAAGACGATATAGGCCAAGAATTTGCTGTCATGGCACTTGTATGAATCAATTCAAGGCAACGGCGGAGGTATTTTTCCTCCACAGTCATGATTTGCTTTGGGATCAGCTTATTCAAGCCCGACAGTTGTTGAAAAAAATGATTTTGTGCGCAGAAATCACTTATATGTAATCTTTTGATGCTTGAAGGCGATACATCTCCACGCTTTGCCAATATTTCAGACACGCAATCTTCTTCTTTTGATGATTCAAAATCCTTGTTTGGGTCGTTTTTATACCCAACAATGTTAGCATTTACTATTGTGTTATCCATCGTATCTGACATGGATAGAAGACCAGATATCACAAGATTGAAAATCAGTTTACATAATATACATTCAGCTGTCGTATCCCAGTCTTCAAATTGTGTCTTGAAATGTCACATATAACCTGAAAAGCAGAACACAGCAATAATCACTATCATATAAATAGCGAATGATAAAACAGAACCTCAATATAAATATAACATCAACTCAACAACAAGCATCAAACATGAAGTATAAGGAAAACAACCGTATATGTATATTTGTGTAGGACACAAGAAAACCATAAATGGCTCGTTATAGATAAAATTAGACTAAAGTATTCTGAAATATAAATATTTGTGCTGATAATAAAAATGAATAGACAATAAGCAATGTAACTGTATACTAATCCTTACGATAAGTCTAACTTCAGCAACTAGGAACGGGCTAATAGTATGTGCCTAGCTACCAAAATTGTATGGGAACAAGTACGCCAAAAGAAGATGCTGCAACTACAAGTGAGCTAATTAAGTAGCAGCAATTTCATTCCCAAAAGGTGACTAAGAACAAGTATTCTGTGCACTTGGTAACTAAAAACATGTAGTACTAAATAAGAGCAAAAAAAAAATAATAATAAAAAAAATAAAAATAAATGAGAACTATTTGGGAAAGTTGTTTCATAACATAGAATTGGGATGGATTTTAACAAGCAAATTAAATCAAGTCAAAAGCAATAGCCTGAATTACCAACTAAAAGGCTCAAAATCAAGTATTCAAAAAAAGATAAAAAAACAAACAAGAAAATAGGATTACATAGATGCATACATACCAAATAGATAAAGAAAGACTGGAAATTTTTTTCTTGAACTAACCCAGAAAAAAGATATATTTAAGTTTTGTGATGAATAATTGAAGGTAGGGTAGTGTCCTTCCTAAGCCCCCCTCCTCTATATCCTATATTCTCCAACATAAACACTATTCTATATGAGCAACAAAACAAATGCAATTATACACACAGAGCACCAAATAATACAGGACAAAAACTGGAATAATTTTAGTATATCTATTATATCTATGCATCTATGAGCAAGAAAACAAATAATGTAAATATAATTAAAAAGAAAAAGAAGGTATAATTACCAAGTATGGAGCATGCAATTTCTTCTTCTTCAGTTACAAAGAAAGAGACAAATAAATAAATACGAGATTGTTGTTTTTGTATGTATGTATTACTAGTATTACGTAAGCCACGAGTAATTTGGTTTGGTTTGAGGTTGAAAATGAAATGGTGGGAGTGGGACCAACTACCACTTGTTCTTCTTCCTTAACCTTTGTTAGATTAAGATTAGATTGGATTTGATTTTATGTCAAAGGAGGCAGGGAGGGGGGTTAAAAGCAAAATGGAGTTATGAGCTGGTTAGCACCCATTATAGAAGATATGAGTTGACTGGCTTGCTTGGTTCCACTAATAAGCCCGAACCCAGTTCCCGTGTAGCTTATTTAGCTAAGTGGTGGTGCTGAGATGTGGGCCCCTGTTTCAAAGACAGTGAGACAGACATGTGACTGGTCAGGATCCCATGTTTCTATCTTTTTTATATTTCTATTGTATTTTTTATTTTATTATTTTCATATACAAAGCACAAATGTTTTGTATTTTCTACCCTCTTTGTCTATCTGTTTACAATAAAACACATTTTTTGATCAGTTTTTGTTTTGTACTTTTTACTAATTTAATAATTTTGACTTGTTAAATTTTATATTAGGCGTGAGCAAAATCGACCGACAACCGAAAACCGACACCAACCGACCTATACTTGGTTTTGGTTTTCCACAAAGTCGGGACTCGAGTCGGGTCAGGTCTCGGGATGAGACCGAGAAAAAACAAAGAAAACTATACAAACCGACCGAACCGACCTATACTCAGGTCGGGATTCGGTTAGGGTTTTCCAGATTGTCGGTTTCAGGATGGGTCGGGACGGATCGGTTTCAGCCCAATGCTCACCCCTACTTTATATTTTTTTAATCCGCATTTTTCATTTCACAATTTTATAATTAAAAATAATAAAATAAAATAAATTGTAGAACTTGTAGATTTAAAATGGTCTTTATAACCTATCCCTACTATAACTATTGTTGGTCAAGATTTTTTATTTACTTTTCTGACTCAACTAGCCAAGTATATTATTACATCTTCAATTCATTCCTTCCTCATCTTCAATTTATTCCTCCTACATTATTAATTACTACTCCCGTATTTATTTTTGTAACTCTTTTCAATATTTCAATCAATTTGTCATAAAGGTTCTTATGCCTCCTTTACTTTTCTTTAATGTAATGTAAATATGAAGTAACTCTAAATTACATTTTAAATTTGTTTGGTTTATAGCAAGAATTTAATTGTAATTAAGATTTTAAAAATGAATTAAAATTGTTGGTGACAATATTTATTGAAGTAGTTGTTATCAAACTAATGAATTTAAATTAGCCATTCTATACAACTAGTTAGGATGAAAAGGAAACACAATCCAACATTGCTAGTATAAAGTTTGTCATCTATGTATATACTATATTTTGGATGATGGAAACTCCGTGTTTTACACTTTATTATTTATCACTATAAAAATAGTGAAAACCCTAAATCAATCTTACGGACCTAAGCCCACAACCAGGCTTGAGCCGACTAATCTAACTTATCCTCTAATATTATACTTTTACTTGTAAAATCATAATATTATTATTGAATGGGTTTTGTCTTCTTACATAATAAGAATTGCATGTGTATTTATAATAAACACATAACTAACTGAACATATCTAACATTTGTAATTACCTTTTATCAATTTCTTAAAAGAAATGTGTAACTTCCTAATGTTTGGCACACAAGATTGTTAAGAGATTATGCTTATTTTTTAAAAAAATAGGCTATTTAAAAAATAATCTTCGTTTGACAGACATAACTTATAAGAGATAATAATAATAATAATAATAATAATAATAATAATAATAATCTTCTATAATCTCTTAAAACCAAAGGTTACTTCATGTAGCTTATAAAAATAATCTCTTTTTATAATCTCCAACACCTGCACCATCTCCAGTTTCAGCAACAGTTACTTTCGCCAAACATATCTAAGATTGCACCTCATATACAGCTTGCAAAACAAATGTATATTATTAAAATCGTAAACTAATATTATTATTATTAAATGTGTTTTGTGTTCTTACATAATAAATTGCATGTGTATTTATTATAAATACCTAACTAACTCAACATATCAAACTCTAAAACTAATGGATCCAAAATTACAATTTATAAGTTTGGTCCAACTAACCTATGTACTAACATTTGTAATTAGCTTTTATAATTTTCTTAAAACAAATGTGTAACTTGCTACTAAGGCCCCGTTTGGTTTGCGGAATATTTTTGATGGAATTGGAATGTTTCTATAGAATTGGAATGTGAAGGAATTGGAATGTTAAAGAACAGAATCTTAAATATTTGGAATCTTAAGAATTGGAATTTGCAAAAACTATCACGTGTTTGGTTGGAAGAAAATAAAATGGGAAAAAATAAATTATATTAAAATATTTAAAATTTAATTTTAAATTAAAATTGATAAATTGATAATAATAATAATAATAATAATAATAATAATAATAATAATAATAATTAATAATATAAATAATAATAAAAATATTATTATTATTAAAAAAATAATGATAATATTATTATTAGTATATTAATAATAAAATAATATTATTATTTTTATTTTATTAATAATAATAATAATATTATTATTATTATTATTATTATTATTATTATAACTGATTTTTACGATAAATATATTGAATTCCATGGAATTGTAAACATTTCTCCCACTTTGCTATGAAATGTTGAATTCCACAAAAATGAGATTTTGAAGGAATTCATTCCATTCAATTTGTCAACCAAACACGTTAAGGAATGAAATTCAGATTTTAAATTCCTTGAATCTGCGAACCAAACATGTTATGAAATAGAATCAGATTCCAATTCCATCATAATCCTAAAGAATTCGCGAACCAAACGGGGTCTAAGATTGCACCTCAAATACAGCTTGCAAAACAAATGTTATTAAGTTTGGATTTTACTTTTTCAACAAAAAAAGATACTCCATATTTAATGAATAATAGGTGGTGGTGGGAGTAAATGTGGTCATATTATATGGTATAGGTTCAATAAATGTTTCGGTTTGGAATTAGGAAAGTTTGCAGTCTTTCTTGCAATGTTCGTTATTGGTCAAACGCCAAACTTCTTTAAAGCCACTTGTCCCCTTTTGTCAGGTATCAATACTTATTCTGCTTTCAAAAATCTTTAATGTACCTCTATTATATATGTAAAAGTATAAAGAATAAGTTTAATTTGTTGATTAAGTTTAATGATAAAACTGTTTGACGTTGGAGTATAACGAGTGTTGGTATCCGCGCATTGCTGCAGAATTTTTTTGTTACTGTTATCTACTTAACGTGAAATTAGTTATCTAGGACTGACTTTGCAATTGATGCATAACATGAATAACCATTTATGTAAATTATGTGAGGATTAAATTTGCAATGAACCGTTGAGATGAAAGACAAAGTGCGTACAATTTTTTTTAAAATGTTAAAGTAACGGTCGTTAGTTAACAGCCGTTAAATAACTAACGGCTGTTAGTACTGTACAAATAGAACTGAAATTGCAATTGATGTATAACATGAATGACCATTTATGTAAATTATTTGAAGACTAAATTTGCAATGAACCGCTGAGATGAAGGACAAAGTGCGTACAATTTTTTTTTTAATGTTAAAGATAACAATCTTTAGTTAAAAGCCGTTAAATAACTAACGACCGTTAGTGCTGTAAAAAAAAATAAATACTGTAAAAACCACTGTAGCAGCTACAGTGCTTTTTCCCATCATCCTCCCTCTTTTAGTATATATATATAATTTTTGAATGATAATAAGTTCAAAGCATTGACGGAACTAGGGGGTCTTGCAGTGTTACGTGACACCGATAAAATATTTCCATAGTGTTAATTTTTTTTAGAACCTCGATTTTATTTGGATACATTCTGTACCAAAAACTTGTGGCTACTATTACAGTTTAAAGTTTTTTATGCACCCGATCTTGTTTAGTCATGGTTCCGTCCCTGATTCAGTAGTTATCAAGAAGAGTTTGCATAGTAACCATCTAATCATATTTTCGAACTATTTAGTACGTAACCAATACGTCAAAATAGACAAAATTAATAAAAGCCTAGACAGGAAAGTTTGTTGTCATATCCTACAAGCAAGTTTATTTGAATTTTTCAAGTTGACAAAACTAGATTTTTGGTACAATTGTTTTTCAACATCAAATGGTCCCATGAAACATTTGCATGAGTTAGTGCCACCATTAAATTCAAATACGTGTTTTCTAATCCGTTTTTTAAACAAGTATGGCTGGCCACAGTAACAAGCCTCGATCGATTGAGGCGATCGATTCTCAATTCGATCATGTTTCTATGGAGACTCAATCGCCTAATCGATCGACTATGTTTTTTTTGTAACTTGGTCGTAAACTCGACCGACTCACATACACACATAGAAACAAAAGGCCCACTTTCCAATTAATGTTATTAAGGTCGCCTTTACTGGGGCACCCAATCACAAGTAGGTCGCTAGAGAGAATGAGAGTGATTGGAATCCCTTACTGTGGCCAGCCTAATAAGATCACATCAATTGCATAATGGCACACTATATTTATATGTTGTCACGTTCCACATCCATTATCTTTTGCTAGTGAGTTGCAATAATCAAGGCTACGACTTGTTAATTTACAGATTGTTATTGCTTTCAACTTATTGAGGCATTAAATTTCTAAGGCCTTCTAGCTTTGCATTAGATTAAAATTATGCATCTCAACATAATTCTTATCATTTTATTTCATGACTTCATCGTATACTATATTAGATACTAGAAAGTACTAACTTGTAAGATCTCATCAAAGTCTAAAATTAAGGATAGACTTTATCACAAGTCTCTCATTTTGAAATTTTGCACATGTTTACTCTATCTTTTAGACTTTTACATGCACTCTTATAGTCTTATCCAATGTTTTGAAAACCAGGTTCAAAATTGATCCGGTCGAATTACCGGACACCGGTTTGACCGCCGGGTTAACCCGGTTTTCCATTTATTATTATTTTTTTTTTCGACCGGTTCGACCACCAAGTCAACCCAGATTTTTATTAAAAATTTTTGAAAAAACGAAATCCGGCCAGGTTTAGAGAACCGGGTTGACCCGGGTCACTCAAAACAACCGGTTAACCCGGTTTTAGAAACCCGGGTCTTTTTCACTTGTTTTTTTTTTTTGCTGAAAACGGTCGAACCGATTAACCCGGGTTTCAAAACACTGGTCTTATCACTTGTCTCAAACCATTGAATCTTCCTAGTTGAATCATAAAAATTATTTGCATACATGTACACCGTACACGTCAAGAAAGTCCAATATCGAATTTCTATAGATGCAAAAAGTTGGCACGCGTCTTGTCCTTTAAGGGTGGGGGGAGTGCTCCACTCACCCCATTTCCTTTCACTCACTTACAACCAATCCCATTCCGCCACATCATCTCTCACTTTTTCCTTCACTCACTCTTCACTCACTTCATTTTTTGGGGCGGCACCTTCACTCACCCTTCACTCATTTTTTTTTTTTTTTTTTTAAATTCTATTAAAATTTATTTAAAAACTAAAATTTCATTAAAATAAATAAACATTACATAATAATATTAAAAAACATATATAAATAACTGTTTTCATACAATATCAACAAAATCGATCTTCCTTCTGTTCCCAAGATAAGTCAACCACCAGCTTTATATAAAATTTCAACAGTGGCATGTGAGTGTAGCAGCAGAGCTTCGAGTCAATGAGATCAAAACCCAGAAACAGATCAAAACAACGTCTCTTTTCCTCCCTCCCCGCATGCGTGAAGATTTCCCGATTTTTACCTCCCCGTGCGGGGTTCCCCGCGAGGCGGCGGTGTTCCCGTGCGGGGTTCCACCCTCCCCGCATGCTTCACTCACCCACTCCCTCTCCTCTTAACAAAGTGCTACAGTTTTTCAGTAATGGAAAATAACATTGATTGAATGATATTCTGTAATTCCATTAAACAAATAGTTAGCTATAGGATATAGTTGGTGTATATTGAATTTTAACTCAAAATTTTCAAAATAGCAATAATACGTTGGGGTGGACCCTAGTGATGGAAAATATTGATGTGAATAAACATATACAAAGATGGTTTAATACTTTAATACTATTAAGAGTTAACTACATTTTTGGTCCTCGTGGTTTACCGGGTATAACACTTTTGGTCCAAAATGAAATTTTGTAACGGATCTTGTCCAATATCCGCTGACCCGTAACACTTTTGGTCCAATTTTTGTTGACCGCTAGTTTGACTAGTTAAAAACATGCGAAATGACTAAAATACCCTCAAATGTTAATGTACAATGACTAAAATGCCCTTTCCTCTATTTATTTATTTATTTATTTATTTATTATTATTATTATTATTATTATTATTATTATTTACTTAACTCTAACCACTAAATGAATAAATCAAACCCAGAATCCAGAATCCGGACAGAAATTCCGGCGACTAAAAACCCAGAATCCGGCGAGATTCCGGCGACCAAAAACCACTAAATGAATAAATCCCGCTCTAACAAATATATGTAAACACAACCATCACCAAATCCTCACCACCGCAATCCTCACCACAACCACTACCAAATCCTTACCACAACCATCACCAAATCCTCACCACCGCAATCCTCACCACAACCACTACCAAATCCTTACCACAACCATCACCAAATCCTCACCACCGCCATCCCAACACGAAACCACCACAACAACTAACTACAACAACCCTCAAACCTACCTCCATATCCACAACAACAAAGATTCGAACTCGAAAAAAA
This sequence comes from Artemisia argyi, assembly GCA_030686995.1. NCBI lineage: Eukaryota > Viridiplantae > Streptophyta > Magnoliopsida > Asterales > Asteraceae > Artemisia > Artemisia argyi. Next base: position 9,420,661 of record CM060695.1, on the reverse strand, counting down.
AAAAAAAAAAAAAAAAAAAAAAACGGATCTCACCTTTTTTATTTTCTTGATTGACGAACACAAATCTTAATATGTTTTGTGTTACGAATAAAACTTGAATCACCCTTTCTTGTGCTTCTTTCTTTTCGAAAACAATTGACACTCTTTTGTTCTCGATGTTGTGTTTATGATGGTTTTGATAAAGAGTATGGTGGAGGTGCGGTGGTGGCACGGGGTTGAGGATATTGATGGTGATGTTATGTTTAGAGTAGAAAAAAGGGAGAAGATGAAGAGTAGTATGGTGGCCAGTGGTATGTCAAGTTTTGGTATGTCGCCGGAGGTGGGGGTGGTGGCCGGTAATTTTTGGCCGGATGTGGGAGTATGTGAATCTGGGAAGGAGGAAGAACAAGAGAGAGAGAGGGGGTGAATGTGTTTATGTGTTGGGTGAATGCTTCTATATATATCCTTCTATATATGTATGAATGAGCAACACTTTAGCATACCTTAGTTAATTAGAATAAACAAAATGACACAATTGCCCTCATATCTAACAGTCAAACTCGGTCAAACAAACGATGTTATTAAATTTGGACCAAAAGTGTTACGGGTCGTCGGATATTGGACAAGATCCGTTACAAAATTTCATTTTGGACCAAAAGTGTTATACCCGGTAAACCACGAGGACCAAAAATGTAGTTAACTCTACTATTAATATGGTGCAATTCAAATTCTAGTTATAAAAAAAATTAAAAAATGGTGCAATTCAAATTTATAAAGGGCCCATGCAACAACTATCCAGAAAACAATGCAATCAAGCAAATTTCAATTTTCTGGGTCACATTTTATATGCTATAATCCCATGTGCTTCCTCCCTCAATCAAAGGTTATTGACCACATATAAAACTATCTTAAAGCTAACTTTGACATGATAAACAAAAGTTTAATAGCTAAACTAAGTGTGTATTATAACAAGTAAACTCATAATTGTCGTAAATCCATTGACAATAGATATCTGATTGGAATACGAGAAGGAATAGTTAAACGGATTTCTAGGACATATATGTATTTGGACTCCATAAAGTCAAAGCAAAAAAATATAACTTGTCTTTACTTGTTATTTCGGATATATATACTTCATTTGTTTTTTAAGTCGATCTAACCAAAGGTGAATAAACTAATATCTATTAGTGGATAAATAGGCCTAAACCCGGTTAGTGGGTTTAGGATGTCTAGAGTTTCACCATTATAAATAATGGTCATTAATAAAGTTATACCTACGCGGAATTATGTAATCTAACAATATCTGGTGGAAAAGTTATTCTTAAAGCTTAATAAGCATTTCACATTCTGACTGCAACACTACGACCAACCGACTTCTTCATAATTTCGTCGACTTGTTCATAGTTGTGTATACTTGCACAAATGCAGAACCCCCCGTAGTCGATGTTACGGAGTACTTAACTAGCTGGATCCGGATCGGAAAGAAATGTTATTGATTAAAAGATCCATTGCTAATTAACTTTATTATGTAACATTCATTTAACAACTCCGTTTTCTTCTAAGAGATCGTAGTATTTCGCATTTAAATTTTAAGTAGCCTATACATTTCTTCTGAAGTTTTTACTTCCAATTATACAAGCCCAATCCCACATTGATAAAATATAAATCATAAAGGTGATATATAATTTTAATGAACTACTACTCTTATGGCCTAGATGGTTAAGAAATGGTATTACTTGAGCTTATGCTAAGTTTGGTAAACCATTTTTCAACTAAATCTTGGCTTTTAGTGCTTTCACTATTTTAAGGAAATGGTATTGCATTTGCACCACTAAACGTTTACACTTTTTTTTTTGCGAGTGTTTGTGGCGTATTTTTATATTTGATTTGGTGGTGACATTATACATGTTTGGTGGTGGGTTTGATAATAGGCTGAATAGTGTTATGACGTTGATGTAGAGGTAATGAGTTAAAATTTGAAAGGTTGAAATGAATATTAAGAGATTGGGTAGAAACTTCTATATATTATTCCAATTTGAAACACGGTTTGCTGATTCTAGGAATTGAACGTAACAGTGTTAAACGCTCCAATTGTTCAAATAGTCTTTGTCTACTAGTATGATTTTCAAGAAACAACTAGAGACAAGAAAATTTGGAATAGGCTGCGCAAAAGTTTGTTTCTCATGCAAATGATAAGTAAAAAACATTGCAAAAACATTTGACTAAATAATAAAGACCTTTGAAATAATGATACTTGCCCTCACTTGTTGAAATTTACAAATTTTTTAGTTGGTCCAAAATCTGGTATTTGAAGACCCATAAAACACATGTGCATGAATTTGTAAGAGGCTAGACAATTGCTTTGATTTCCATGCAAAATTGTGGGATTAGTCAAAATATATATCCACCATACCCGATGATTTCCTTGAATTACTACATTTTTCAATCAATGACACCTAACAAATATTTACCTCTTTGCTAATAAAATGGTACGATTATTTTTTTTGAGGTTGGAGTGTTCGTTAGTTATGAACCATCGGCCCATAAGTAAGCTAAACGTATACTATGAAATGGTTAAGAATCGGTACTAGAATAACTTTCCATATTATGTCTACCTAGAGGTTTTTTTTTTTAATTATCTTGGACGTCTTCATAGTCCCAATATGTTTTTTTGTAATAGTTACAAAGTTTTTATTAACTATATTTATGTTATAGTGGAGAATGGAGATCGGTTTATCGATTATAACATGTTGATGTGTATTGACATATCAAGCCTATAAAGCTTTATAAAAATTCATGATAAGTTATTGGCACAAATTAGCCTTTGGGCCTTTGAAAACAGGCCCAATAAGTTTAAGTTCAAGTTTCAGTGAAATGAATATTACCAACTCATGCTAACTATATTAGCTACGCAAGTCAAGTTAAGAAATTTACCTATACAAGTTAAGTTAACTAATTTACAACAGTTTTGCTTCGATTGGGCAAATTATATCTTCTGAAAAAGGTGCCCAGTTCTTGAAAACAAGTCTTTTCGGTTATGTTTCTTTTTGCTTAAAATCGAACACGTAAGCGTTGTTAAGTGTAATGTTGATGTGTTGGAGTTGCTAAAATCATTGTTGCTCGATCTAGGGTCGTTGTGGGTCGGAAGGAATGGTTTAGTGTCGATGTAACTAAGTTCAATTCCTAGCATTTTGCTAGCTAGAGTTTATTTATCATGTAATATATCGCCTTTATCTTTCTTTCTAAAAGGAGTAAGATAATGAAAAAGTTGATGAGGAATAATGTAGACCAGAATTTCCCTTTACAGCAAATACAATCTCCAAACTTTGAAAGCATAAAATAACATTGAAAGTAACATTCTCCTCCTCCTATATATAACATTTTATATCACATTGAAGCTTAATCGATCTTCGTTCATATATAGGCTATAGCTTGTATATACAAAAAATAAGCAATCTTAAACTGTTAGTTTGGCGGTTGGTTATTTAAATCCTTTTATCAAATGTAACAACGACAAGCTTTGAGCTTATTACATGAAATCTCAAAGGCCTAAAGATGTTGATACACAACAAAACGGAATGGTTTTTGGTAGTAATTTGAACTCATAAGTTTTTCACGCAGTATGATAAGGATTTTTCTAGTACACATTTAATTTCTTTTTATATACATATTCGATTTCAGATTTAACAAATGCACATTATTTAAAATATATATATATATATATATATATATATACAAACATATTAAATGGCGTCATATTTTAGTTTTAGGCTGTATCTAAACTTCGAATACATTTTCTTTTGCTACAGTCTATAGTCTAGTCTAATCAATACTACGTATTTGATATTTCTCTGGAAATTTTCCCACGAACAATTAAATCAAATAGACCCTTTATTAGCCATTGCTACTAAGTAGTGAGTACGTACGTTAAAAAAAAATAATAAAAAAATACTCAAGCAAAAGTTCAGTTTACATATAATAAACGAGAGTGATGCTGGTGTTATAGACCTATAAGCTTACAGGCTTACAAATTGGCGAGCTCGCAACACGTGCAAAAAAAAAGGTTGAACCGATGAAAAGTTAATTGGATTAATAATAATAATAATAATAATAATAATAATAATAATAATAATAATAATAATAATAATAATAATCTCCCTCCGTATCACAAAAAGAGTCTCTTTTGCAAAAAAATAGTAAAATACTACTAAACTTCCAAAAATACCGGCCTATACAATAACATTAAATGGAGTGTATTAACCCAAAATTATAAATGAAAAACATTCTGAAAAACGAAATTGTTATATTTATGGCTAAGGGTACAAATGAAAAATACTATGCCAGTAACTTTTTATTAAACTGTATGAAAGATAAGAGAGATTTTTTATATATAGTATATGCATAGATAGATAGATATACGACACAAAATATCCACACAAAGATGAATTAGGGCTCGCTTGGTTCAAAGTGGGGAAAGGGAAAAGGAAAAGGAATGCAAAGGAATGAGTGAGGTGGGTAATCAATACCTTACCCCCCCCCCCCCCCCCCCCCCCAATTTACTCCATAATGGTTGATTACCCACTTTGGGGTAATCAATCCCTTTGCACCCCTTTACCAAGCACCATATATAAAGAAATGTGGGCCCTTTCGAATATCTTACCCATTCCCCACCTCTCTTTAACCTCCCACCAAGCACCCCTTATTCTCCATTGTGTCTTGATATTGGCATTTGCCATTCTTCTGAAAAATGTTTACTGGGATTCTTCCAATCCACTTCAATTTCTAACTTCTCTCTTACAAGCTAGCGTTGCAATTGCCACCTCGGGTTTTTTATATATAGTATATGCATAGATAGATATAGACACAGACAAAAAAGTGCTTTTTATATATAGTATATGCATAGATAGATATAGACACATATTTAAGAAGACAAAAAATCCACACAAAGACAAAAAAGTGATTTTCTCATCTTTGTGTGGATTTTTATATACTATATAAAAAAATCCACACAAAGACAAAAAAATGCTTTTCTTCGGTCTGTGTCTCGTGCATCACGCTTTTCCATTCTTCTGAACTATTTAAGCTCACTTCCAAAACCAAAAGCACGACGACCACCAACACGAGCACGACGACCACCATCACCACGAGCACCACCACCAAGTCCTCAAGTGACGTCTTACATACTAGCGGTGCAATGGCCACCTGGGGTTTGCAGTGGAGAATCGGGTGTCACTTGTCAGATCACACCAGTGCCAACTGAATTTAAAATTCACAGTTTGTGGCCACAGCCTAATGGTGCACCATCAAGTGAAGTGTTTGATGCTGGCCATGTATATACTACAGACTTGTATATTTTTCTAACTTGTATATTATGTTGATTCCTTCCAATTTAATTATGAAGTATAACACCATCTAACACCTACAAACTACAAGCCAAACAAAAACTAAATCAATTGAAGTTTTCTCTTTATTATCTTTACCAGAAGTTGCTGGTCATAATATTTTTAAAACAAAACCCCGAACCAAAGTTTCGATTTTATGTTATTTAAAACCAAACCCCGCACCAAAAGTTTGGTTTGGTTTTTATGGTTTTTAATTTTTTGCGGTTCGGTTTTTTTTCTTTTTTAGTTTTCAGATATCCGAAATTTTCGATGACAGGTTTAGGTTTTTTCAATTCGGATATCCGAAATTTCAGATAACTATTTTATATATCCGAATATCTATATTTTTGGAAAACTTTTATATGAGTTCCAGAACTGACATTTTATGAAACACAATTTTTTAATAAATTTTGATCAATTTTTTGGATATCTGAATACGAATATTTTTTAAACACCCAAAACCTAATCAAGAAATCATAGACAGTAAGTTGAATATGTTGCCTAAAAATAATAAGATGGCATAACATGTGTATAAAGATGAGATGTACAAATATATATGAAATAAAGAAACTAGCTTTACTGTCACACCTCGCCAAGGCGGAAATGCTAGGGTGTAACTTCATGTATATCATCACAACACATGATGTCTATATAGAGAATAACTACATGCAATAAAAATAGCAAAATATAGACACAAAGTGTCATAACAATACCCGAAAGATAACAACATGGTAAACTCCAAACGCACAGATAAACCACTTCCAATGTAACTAGGGTCTCGTATAATCACATCCTTCTATTTTATCCTTAGAAAGTTCACCTGAAAATGATGCTTAAAACGTCAACATAATGTTGGTGAGATTCATAGGTTTAGACACACATACACTCTCAAGGCAACCAGTTCACTGTGATTATAAAATTTAGCTGGACAAATAATTATAGTTATTATAGAAGCTACATATGTTCATAAACCAACCATCACACAAAAGGCAACCATCGGGCGGAACATGCTCACTGATCCAAATTCACAACATCCGGTCCGGAACGTGACCCCCGCTCCAAATAATGGGTAACTAATACCCTCTGATCCCACAATGATTACCACAGGACGGCTCGTGTCCTCCGATCCTACAATGATTACAACAGGACTGCTCGTGTCCTCCGATCCCACAATAATTACAACAGGACGGCTCGTGTCCTCCGATCCCACAATGATTACAACAGGATCCACAATGATTACAACAGGACTGCTCGTGTCCTCCGATCCCACAATGATTACAACAGGACGGCTCGTGTCCTCCGACCCCACAATGATTACAACAGGACGGCTCGTGTCCCCCGACCCCAATAGACATCAATTAGGTCGCATGCACGAGCAACAGGATAAGCATCCTCCTAATCGAATCACATATATATCCACACAAGCAAATAATCACACATAGCATGCATACGATAACATTATAAGTCCAAGCTCTTTTGACACACACATAATCACAGTAACTTAAACATTTAAGACAAGCATCATTCTCATCCCAAGTTTAAAACAATGTAAAAATATGGAACTATAAACTCACCTCAAACCTTGCAGCTTCCACAAAACCAAATCACAATCTATAACACACAAAATAAATCCACATTACACATGGCCAAGCTAAAAGTTATAACCCATGTAATACACATATGATGGATGTGTCAGACTCATATGACCCGCCATGGATCTCCTAGACACAATACTAACCATTACCATAACCTAACACTCACTAAATCCCTTGCACTTTTAAAATCAGAAAACGCAGAATTTTTAGGTACATTCGCCCACATGAAATCACAACAATTAAAGTTCAACAACTCACACCAAACTTTTACCATGGTCTCTCATAATCATACAAGCTAATCCCAGAAGGCCATGGACCAATAACACACACAAGTTCTCAAAAGAAAATCTAACTTGTCAACTATCCAAATTCGAATCTGAACGCACACCAAAAAGTTTTAATTAACATAAAATACTTCTACAAGTTTTTATCGCGAATCCTTTTCGTGGTAGTCTAAGATAACCTAAAACTTAACTATTCCAGAAGGGCTAGTCTAAATACCACTTTTACACCCACAATTCACTATCAAACGTTTAGCCAAATTTTGTTCCGGTTTGACAGCTTTGACACCTTAACAAAGAAAAATCAAAAGACCAACTTCCCGACCTTAAAATCAATCGTGGTCGGACTTTTTGAAAAGCTATTTAATTAAACTTCAATTTAGATCAAAAATTCATGACCTAACTCCTCACCATCTGTTATTTACACTCACATCTTTATAGTTGTAGTTTTCTATCCAAACCCTAACTCAATAACTAGCATGTTTTACGCTCAATTCTCTTCATCAATCATCATAATATAACCATTAATTGATCCCAACATGTTTTAATTAATTAATTTACAGAAGTTTACAAACCCTAGATCCATCATACTTAATGTTACATGAATACTAATAATTAATCAATTATATGATTATAGGGTTTAAGGATTTTACCTTGATTCTTAATTATTGTTTCCAAATTACAAACCCTAATTTTTTTCTTCTTCCTTTTCTCTCATGGATCGAGTCAAATTTACAGGAAATGAGTTTTGGGAACTTTGATTTTGTATTTATAATTATTTAGTGGATAATTACCTAACTTAGAGTTGTAATTACTTAACAATTGGGTTTCCTTTTCCCCCTTATCTTTTTCCAACCGATTTTCATATACATATATATACATTTTTTATTTTTTTTATTAAATTAATTTATTACACTCAAAACCTCATACTTTTTATATTTTATAAACTCCCAAAACAAAACCTAACGTCTTTCGCGACAAACCTTAACTTTTACGACAACAGGAAAAATTATCATTTTCAAAACAAAGTTTCCAAAAATAGAATTTCACACTCTTTTGAAACATAACTCATAAAAACGAAACACACATAACTCGCTTACGCTCATTAACTTGAACGAAGACTCGTTACGCAAAATCACAAAAACACCAAAACTACACAAGTCATTTCTACACCACAAATGTGATCAAAATGAACTTTCCTAAATTCCAAACTTTCCAAATCACAATAAAATCATTTACGCAAAGGGATTTAGTGCTAAAACTCACCTATATCACCTCAAACACCTAAGACACACCAAACAAACGTCAACCGAGTCAAGACTATTAGTCAAACTGACCTGCTAAAACCACGGTTGTTACATCATCCCCCACTTATGGAAATCGCGTCCCGAGATTTCAACTACACGAGTCACCACTCACAACAGAAAAAGAAAATTTATGGATATTTAAGCGGAATAATACCACACCATAAAATCACAGAGGAAGAATCACAAAAAAATGTGAACCGACTAAATACCCGAATTCACACAATAGAAAACATTCCGTCACTCCAATATACACACAAATAGATACACTCCCCGATCAATAACACTATTGATCCAAATGACTTCTCATAGGTAGGTACGATACCCTCGAAGCAAATGAAAAACCAAATGGTAACCGTAGGAAACACCATATATAATGGATACACACAAAACAAACATTAATTACATCTGATCCTCACGTTCCCAAGTAAACTCAGGACCACGCTCAGAATCCCACCATACCTTTACCAACGCTATCTCACCACACTTCAACCCCTTAACATCTCGATCCATAATCTCAACAGGTTTCTCGACAAAACGAAGAGTTTTGTCAACCCCTACTTTCATCTATTGGCACGTGCAGACTAGCATCCGCCAAACACTTCTTCAAATTAAATACATGAAACGTATCATGCACTCTACTTAACTCATCAGGCAAATTCAACCAATATGTCTCAAATCCAATCCCTTCCGTAAATCTCAAATGGTCCTACGTATCTCGGTGCTAACTTACCTTTCTTACCGAAATGCACAACACCCTTCCATGGTGACACTTTCAGCATCACAAAATCCCCAATACTACACTCCAAAGGTTTACGGCGATTATCCACATAACCCTTTTGACGATCTCTCGCAGCCTTAAGTCTTTCTTTAATCCGAAAGGCCATATCCGTAGTCCCTTGTACCAGCTCAGGGCCAATCAGTTGGCTTGTTCCAACTTCTGCCCATAGAGCAGGTAATCTACATTACCTTTCATATAACTTTTCACACGACACATACTCAACACTATAATGATAACTGTTGATATAGGAGAACTCAGCTAAGGGTAAATGTATACCCCGGCTCCCTCCAAAATCAAACACACCAATGCTCTCAACTCACCATCCAACGCCTGATTTGTACGCTTACTTAGTTCACTCATTAGACAATGATAAGTCGCACTCATCTACATACGCGTTCTCAAGACTCCATAACACGTTTACCACCATCGCGAAGTAAGTATTCCATCTTGATATAAGCTGATTGACGCGACACTCCACGTCCCTGTAACAACTCATCAAATGTAACGTCTCGCTAACTCCTCCTTAACACAATCTTCAGGTATCTCTGAATATGCAAATTTCAGAACAATGAATATGCAAATTTCAAGTAGTCAATTGTTGGTTTTATAAGGACATGTGGTATTTCTTGATGCAAAATTGAGTGTCTTCAGAGCTTTTATGGTTTGCATTTTTGCATGTCGCATAACACGTATATATGCAAGATTGTTTTAAACTTCTCACATTTCATTTTGCGTAAGTTTTATTACTAAAAAAAGAAAAAAAAAATCGGGGTCACCACTATGACACTTGGGTCATGTCTGGTCGACGGAGAGAGAAAATTGATGTGGCAGCCAAAAAATTAGGTCAAGTTGGGTACTACGCACATCCTAAACCAAACAACTTTTTTAAGAATTAAAGTTATTCCATTAAACAAATACTGGTTAGCTATAGGAAATAGTTGGTGTGGACCCTAGTAATGGAATTTAACTCATAGTTGTCATAATTCCATTAACAATTTGACTCCAAAAAGTCAAAGCCAAAAATATACTAGTAACTTGACTTTGCGTGTTATTTCAGATATGCACTTCATTTGGATTTTAGTCGATGTTCAATCAGAGGTGAATAAACTAATATCTAGCTGGAAAAGTTATTCTTAAAGTTTAATAAGAGCACTTGGTACCGTGAATGCAACACTATGACTAACCGACTTGTTCAAAATTTCGTCCATATGAAATTATGAACATAAGGGTGGTCATAGTATTTCGGATTTAAATTTTAAGTAGGCATTTCATCTAAAGTTTTTTTATTTCAATGATATAAGCCCAATCCCACATTGATAAAATATGAATCTCAAAGGTGATATATAACTTTAATGAACTACTACTGTCGGGTTTATTCTGGTTGTAGGGGTAGGATCTGTCTACATTTCACTTCCCCATTACCCTGCTCCGGCGGGATTGAGTTTGTTGTTGTTATCATCTCAAGTCATGCTAACTATATTTGCTACACAAGTCAAGTCAAGAAATTTAACTATACAAGTTAACTAATTTACAACAGTTTTGCTTCGATTCCTCAAATTATATCTTCTGAAAAAGGTGCCCAGTTCTTGAAAACAAGTCTTTTCGGTTATGTTTCTTTTTGCTTAAAATCTAACACATAAGTGTCGTTTAGGTGGCTTCGGAGTTGGAGTGTCACGTATTGTAGCATTCTTGTTCTAGGGTCGTTGTGGGTCGGAAGGAATGGTTTTGTGTCGATGTACAGTAATTAATTTCCTAGCATTTTGCTAGAGTTTATTTATCATATTTATGGCCTTTATCATTCTTTCTAAAAGGAGGAAGATAATGAAAAAGTTGATGAGGAATATTGTAGACCAGAATTTCCCTTTACAGCAAATACAATCTCCAAACTTTGAAAAGCATAAAATAAGATTGAAAGTAACATTCTCACCTATATATAACATTTTATACCCCATTGAAGCTTAATCGATCTTCGTTTATATATAGGCCAGGCTTGTATATACAAAAAGGCATTGGTTATTAGCATATAATTACATAACTCTCGTTACTTAGATAGCGATGATGAATTGAATCCGTTAATTATTGTGCAGTATGCTGATGATTTCATACATCTTGCTGCTGATTCATGGCTTGGTTTCATGCATTACATCCAAGACTGTATCGGGTAGTTGCATTTGAATGAATTCACCCCACTTAGATGTGCAAATATATCTGATGTGTCGAAGTTATGTTCCTCTTCCTTCACAACCACCTGCTAATAGCATTCGCAACTCATCACATAAGTATTGCGGCTTTGAATCAATCAATTAGTGTATTATGAAGTTAAGTAAGGCGCATTACCTGAAAAGATTTTAAATCTTCATCGGTGTCTTCTTCATGGTTGCTGCATGTTCTATTGTTTTCTCCAAATTCATCGTTCTTTGCAAACCTTCCTCTAACTCGAGGCCTGCTGTCTGCCAGAGTTTTTCGGCATGCATACTGTAACCATATACTTATTCAAATTATTAACTAAACAAGTTAATTGATTTTTTTTTTCGGGCTTTTTAAGACATACCTTGATTTTCTTGCTAAAGTTCCTCTCATTTCGTTTCTTCATATATCTATGAATCTTCTCTTTACGTTCTTCGGTTGTGAGCTTGGTTGTAACTCTAAATGTATCCGCTTCCAAACTTGTGATTTCTGATGCCAACGGAGTAGTAGAACTTCCGCCTCCATTTGCAAGATGCTGGCTTTCGTTACTAAGGGCCTTAAAACATATTCAAGAACAAAACAATATATGTTAGATCCTAGAAAAAAATATGATAAACTAGAACAAATAAACTATCTTAGAATTAGTTTACCTGAAGTTCGCTAGAGTTGTAAGGTGGTGGCAATGGATCTTGACAAAAGATGCCACGATTGTCTCCTTTGAACTCTAGATCACCCAAGAACAAATTCGCGTTGAACATCTTTGAGGTTTCTAGTGGTAAAGGAGGGTTCGAAAGGTATGAGCTTAAGGAAGGATCCATGAATGAGCAATTAGGCGATGTAGCAGTGTTGTTAAAGCGCATGAACTTTGAAGGTGGCATGGAAGATAAGCAATCATTTTCACAAACAGTGGACAATGTTGGTCCAATTATAGGGACACCATGGTCATTCGGGTATGGTTGAATCGGGCCATTATTCATGTTGGTAGTGTGATCTATTTGGTTTTGGAGTATAGTAAGATCAAAATGGTCTTGATGCCCGAATTGGTATGAAGGGAGGTTGAGATTGTGAGGCGTAGTGAAGTCTATGTCGTTTTCAGTTATTTCCTCATCAAAGATTATGGAGAAGTTGTTGATGTCGTCAGTGTCGATGTTGTTGCTTGTTGGAGGTTTAGTGGTAGTGGTGTTATCGATAGGTGTTGGATATTTGATTGTATCGGCCGTAGGAAAGGAGATGTTAGTGGTGTATGAAGATTGTTCGTCATAGCAACAATTTGAGCTCGAAGCAACTTCTGAGTTTTGTATAGTTTCGGGGAACAAATCTGATTCGCAGAACTCTAATAGTTGAGTGCTCAATGGGCTCGAAACTTGCTCCTGTTGATATAAGAAACAAAATGAAAACCCGAATAAGCTGATCATAATCTTATTAACTCGACACAGAATTGAAGAACAGTATTCAGACCTCGATAGATAAGCCCGTTTTCAAAAAATAATTCAAAGCACACAAAGGACTCATAAAAAAAATTAAAAGAAATGCCAACATTTATACATAGTTAAATACATAGGTTCCTTTCATGATCATCTCCATCTACATCGCCATCCGAATTGAATCAAAGAATCAAACAAGTTAGACTACTTAAACCTAACGCGGTCATAGAAAATGACATGTTTATATTCTCCAAATCATTGAATAAAAGGAGATAATGGTGGTTTAGGCAATCGAAAAGCGACAAATTTATAAGTTTGTTAGAAAGGCCATCGAATGCATATAGGCAGGCACGCGACGATGTTTATGTTCTTGACAGCGATCGAGAATAAAAGGACATCGATGATAAGGATAAAAAGAGCCAAAATGGAATTTAATCAAGCCCAATCTTGAAACTCCTTTATATGTACAACTTGTTAACCATCAACCTCATCATCTCAACATCTTCACTTCTTTTAAAATAAAAGTACATAAACTTTAGAAATTAAGCCAAACAAACTCATGGGTTGCTTTCGAAACCGATAAGAATTCATGATCAATCATCTTATGCATGCACAATCACAACAAAAATATAATGGAGCATCTAAATGATCTATATCAACACAAAAGAACTCATTAACAACTTGATCATATCTCCAAACTAAGGAATATTCCTATAGAAAGTTACTTATAAAGTATATAAACAATTATTGTAGTACCATGGAAGAAGGTTGTTCGTGTGAATGAACTGCGTGATCAGGCAACATTCTTTAACGACGTTCTTCTCCAAAACAACTAACAACGACGCCTAAAAACGCTATGAAAGTGTTTTAATTTCTATAAGAAAGTGATCAGGGAACGAATGGGAACCTGGAGCTTAAGAAACGACTGTCGTTTAGAGTCGAAGTAAATGTAGGGATGAACAACCGGAAGATCAAAGTCCATGTAGCTAGAAACTATGTAAAAAAAGTTTCCAAAAGGAAATTAGATTGTGGATTGAGAATGTTAAAGAGGTTAGAGGAGAGTAAATAGGAAGAAATGAAGGGTGGTGCATAAATCAATCAAATTTGAATGTGTTATTAAGGTTTGTTATATAAGGTACAAATGTAGGGTGTCCGTACACTAGATGTCCTATTAACATGCTTATGACCTATTGACCATGCATGCATATGTTACGTTTTTTTTTTTTTTTTTTTTTTTTTTTTTTTTTTTTTTATAAAAAAAAGGGACCATCCCCGGCAAATATATTAAACACTCAAAAATCACAAGTAACTTATATGGACAAACCATACCCATATAAGTATAATTCAAATGACATTCCCAAAACATGCTTCGGGAACATCTCTAGCAACAATAAAGTCCTCCTATAACTATACTTATTACAAATTAAAGAACACCAAATAAAATCCAATATCCAAAATATAGCAATAGACTTCAACTTCCCATCCTCACACATATCCATAAACTTCATCTTCAACGCCGGGGACATAATCATCAACTTCAACACCGAAACCATCTCAATACAATCAAACGTGGAGCATTTCACTAAACAATATTGCCTCTTTAAAAACCTTCCCGAGAAAAACCCATCGGGACAAAACCCGGGAAAGGAAAAAAGAGCGCAACTATCATTTAGGACTCCTACCAATATGCAATTGGCCTTCATATCTTCAAAGACATAATCCATGGAGAACAACAGAAACAAAGATCTCAAAAGCATCTCAGTAGGCCCTAGAGAAATAACCACCATAAGCCCATACTTACTATCTCTTATTCTGTCATCCCAACTCCAACATAAATCTAAACCAACCATCAAAAGACTATCTCTTATGCTATCATCCCACTTCAAATAAATTCAAACCAAACCCAGCATAATAAAGGACCCCTTCACACATGAACCAGGCCCCACCCAAAAAGCTATAAAATACGACCCCTTGATACATATTCCAGTCAAAAAGCATAACGACATGCCATAGCAAAAAATCACCCCTTTAACACCACAATCTACTTCCAAACCATCATCAATACCAGACCAAATGAATCCATGATAAAGATGCCAAAAACATAATATAATTAACCAAACACCATCTGTGCTAGGCACACACCATGTTGGACAATCAGTTACACAAGAGACATCTAAATACAAGCTAATCCAAGTGTCATCTGAGCTAGGCTCACACCACACAGGATTAACATGTAAACACCATGGACAAAAGTAAAATGTTCCAATAGAATAAGAAGAATCACATCTGATAACCCAAAAAACAAACCCACCCCTGAACCAAAAAGAGTACCTGATCTCATAATTCCAGTGGAGAGTACCAGCATCATAAACTTCAGGACCACCTCCCATATCACCATAAACACCTCTATCACCAAAACTGCATAACACCTTACTCATTTATATAGAATTTAACATTCCTGCTCCCATCACACTTCCTCACTTCAAAATCCCATAAACCAGCAGCTTCATTAGCATGTCTAGAGCTTCTAATCGTCAAACTCAGCAACCTAAGTCTCACATTTTCCCTAATTATTCCAAATAGCTCATTAACAGGTCTATTCTTATGCTGAAATCTTCGCATGTTTCGCTCTTGCCACACAAAGTAAACCGTAGCCCCAATGACTAACCTCTGCAAGATACTCCAAACAGACCTATTAATAGGTCTATCACAAACAAAACGAACAATATCAGACAACGAGTTAGGGTCAGACTCCAGCCAAACAGCCACAGCTCCAAAGAAAAATCACATTCAAAGAATAGGTGCTAATGAGATTCAGTCTCATTGCTACACAAAGAACAATTAAAATCATGAAACCCTTGCCAAACAGCCACTCTATCCAGAGTCTTCAATTTATCTTTGATTGCAAGCCACAAAATAAACGCGTGTCTTGGAATGTTTTGGTTAAACCAGACAAGTTTGTACCATGGAACAACAGGCTTAGAGACAGCAATATCAGACCAAACCTTCTTAACAGAAAAATGACCAAGGTTACCATCATTAGTCTTCCATAAAACTCTATCCTTTCGACCATGAAACAATAATGGAGGTGGAAGATGAAAAAGGAATGGAAACTTCACCCTCCACACCTCAGGCCACTTCCAATCACCATTCTCAACCACATCACAAACTTTAGCGCTTAAAGACATACCAGCTTCAAAGATATCTCTTTTGGTAATGAATTGCGATAAAGGGCCAATAAACAACCAATTATCATACCAAACAGAGATAGTAGAACCATCACCAACAGAATACACAATATGGTCCCGAACCATCTCCCTACATTGCAAGATCTTACGCCAACACCAACTAACATCATTACGATTAGGAATGTCCCAGAAATTTCTTATAGTGGAACTTCTATCAATCAACCTATATGAGCTAACCCATTTAACCCATAATGAATCTTTCTTCGACACTACATTCCAAATATGTTTAGCAATAAGAGAGATATTCCAAGTGCCTAAAGATTTAATACCAAGACCCCCCTGAATCTTCAACAAACACACATCATTCCATCTAACTTTGGCCTACCCTTTAATCAAATCACCATTGGACCAGAGGAAACCCCTCATCATTTGTTCAATATCCGCATTTACAGCTTTAGGCAACATAAAGCATGAAGCCCAGTACAATTGAATAGAACTCACCACAGAGTTAATTAACTGTAGCCGACCCGAAAAAGATACCGATTTGTTTTTCCAATTATGAATTCTCTTCTTAACCTTATCTAACAGGCTACCACAATGATGCTTATAAAGTCTAGAAGTAATAAGAGGAAGGCCAAGGTACCTTATAGGAAACACACCAACAGCAAGCGGAAGAATATTCAGAATAGCAGCCTTCAAATGATCAGGAACGTTGCCAAAGAAAATAGAACTTTTGTCTAAATTAGGAACCAGGACTGAGACACCACTAAACTCCTTTAACGCATCACTCAAAAGCTCCACAGAGTGAACATCAGCTTTGGCAAAAACCATGAGATCGTCAGCAAAACTCAAATGGGTAATCTTCAATTTGTCACACCTCCAATGGAATTTGAAATCACCATCATCCTCAATCTTCCTTCTAACCATCAACGAGAACACCTCCATCACTAAAGTGAACAAATAGGGCGATAACGGGTCACCCTGTCTCAGGCCCCTCATTCCCTTGAAATAGCCATGATGATCACCATTAACGTTAATAGTAAACGAGGGAGAAGACAGACAACTCATGATCCATGTAATCATATCCTTGTGAAAACCAAAATGAATCAAACACTGCTTCATAAAGCCCCACTCCACAGAGTTGTAAGCCTTATGAATATCAATCTTGAATGCCACTTTAGCCGGAACACAATCCCTGTGATAATTCCTCATGAGTTCTTGGGTCAGCAGCACATTATCACTAATCTGTCGATTCGGGATAAAAGCATTCTGACTAACATCCACCAACTCACCCAGATAACCTTTGATCCTATTAGCAATAATCTTAGTGACAGCCTTGTATAAAACATTACAACACGAAATCGGCCTAAAATCTGAAACTTTTTGCAGAGTTTGAGATTTAGGCACAAGAGCTATAATCGTAGCATTAACTTCCTTCAAAAGCTTTCCATTCTTAAAGAAATAAAAAATAGCCCTACAAACTTCATTACCCACAACAGACCAAGAAGCTTTAAAGAACTTAGACGAGAACCCATCTGGTCCTGGCGCTTTATCATCATTCATCTCAAAAAACACATTCTTGATCTCTTCTCTAGTAACAGGCCTAACCATAAACAGAGCATCTTCAGGGGACAATTTCTTACAGAAAAGAGAAGCCGGATCAACAATAGGTTCCACATTCTTCATATTACCAAGCACACACTGAAAATGTTTAACAAACCGAGCTCCAACTTGTTGACCAGAGTATAACACCCCATTCATATCTTCAACATTCTCAATCCTATTCCTATTCAACCTTTCCTTAACGGTTTTATGAAAGAACTTCGTATTAAAGTCGCCTTCACTCAACCATTCTACTTTAGCACGTTGCTTCAACAATAATTCTTCATCTCTCACAGCTTCATTATACGCTTTAAGACATTCCATCTCTTTGGCTCTTAACACAGGATCATGAGAATCATTAACCATATTGGATTGAGCCCTTTCCATTTCATGTCTCAACTCAGTGACTTTCCTAGTTAAATCACCCTGAGCAAATTTAAGCTTTCTAAGCGGCTTCTTCACTAATTTCAACTTAGAAACCACAGAAAACATTGCATGACCAGGAATGTGCCTTTCCCAAACATCTTTGACAATAGGCAAAAATTCCTCCTTTTTAGCCAAAAAGTTAACAAATTTAAAAGGTCTCGGTTTAGCTCTTGGCATCACAGGAATCTCAACAACAGCGGGAGTATGATCCGACACCACAAAAGGAAGAAATTGAGCATTAGCATTAGCAAACATTTCCACAAACGGCAGATTACTCATAACCCTATCCAACTTTTTCAATAAGCCATCAACCTTACCCCGACTTTTATTCCAAGTGAATTTGATGCCTGACATCACCAAATCCTCCACACCAATCTCCCCTAAAAATTCTCTAAATTCAACCATACCTGGCATAAATGAAGAGGTTCCAGCAGACCTTTCTGAAGGGTCCAAAATAACGTTAAAATCACCCAACAATAGCCACGGCTTATCCTTAACCAGCAGACTATGACTAACCAAATCCTACCACAACTCCTTCCTACTACTGGCTCTAACATGGGCATATATAAATGAACAAAAGAATCTATGTTGGCTATTAACAGATTCAACATACAAATTCAAAAGTTGGGAAGATTGACTAATAACCATAACTCTAATAGAATTAGGATCCTAACCCACTATAATACCCGTGCCATTAGAGCAAGAAACATTATTCGAAACCCAATGCCAATTGCCCAAAACAGTAGAACAAATATTATGCAAATTCCTCTTCTTAACTTTTGTTTCGAGAAGTCCACATAAACTAAAATTACCTTCATGTAGCAGATCAATCACTTGTTTCTGACTAGCGAGGTTATTGAGACCTCTAACATTCCACGAAAGAGCTTTATACATTGGAAATATCTTTATCTACGTCAGCCACATTATTCCCACTACTACGGGCTTCCAAATCCTCATCCTATGGCCTCATGTCCTTAGCCATACCACCATCATCAGTAGCCATATCATCATCTTCAACAGAGGGATCTAGACCATACCCTTGACAGTTATTATAGAAAAAGTCTGTTTGTTGAAGAAACCATCCTAGTCTAATTGCCTTTGAGGGGTAAATTCCAGTTTCCATAACATTAATAACTTCCAGCTTCAACTTTGGCCAAATCACATTAATATATTCCTCATCCATAGCTTCCTCCACCGCTTTCTCCTTATCAATCATTTCTTGATCACCAAGCACATCAAAAGAATTACTAACTGGAACATTTTCATTACACAAATTAAAGTCATCATTACCAGAACCTGAGCCTCTCACCAGAACTTTTGGCCTGAAATTATGGTCATAGGCAGAAGCAAGTTTTGGTTTTTCAACAATCCCACCATCCGCCTTGTTTTGAACAGCTTTGCCACCACCTGAATTATCCTTGGCCACAGATTTCCCTTTAGAAACAAAATTACCTGCATTATTACCTTTTTGCTGATAAACGTTCCTCTGCATCACCCCTCCGAATCTCCTTTGACTATTGAAACTGGCCTCATTATTGCTATACCCTAGTCTTCCATTATTCTGAACTTTTCTATTCTGAGAACCAACATCCCTGCCACTTCTATTCTGCCCACCACCATTACCCTGAACCTCATTAGTCTTCACATTAACCGGTATATTTTTCTTGCCCATAACTTTGAAACCATCATCAACCTGATCCACACCAGCAATGTTCTTAGACACATTAGGTTTAACATTAGCGGACTCAAAAGCGGTTTTTGCTGCCAATTCTTCCTCAGACCTTGGTCTAATTTTACAAGCAATTTTCGTATGCCCAAATGTATTACAGTGAGTGCATAACGGTGGTTTCCACTGATATTTGACATCCAATTTACCCACCTTGGCAGGTCTATTACCTAAAGGAGGATAAGAAATCTCAAGAAAACTAGGCAATTCATCAATTGCATCAACCTCAACCAAACATCTGGCAAAATCCAATTTTCCAGATTTCTTTAAACATCGCTCCCTCGTCATTTTATCCATAAGCATAGGTTTTCCCACCCCACTCATAATCTTACCTAAACCGTTACCATTACAAAGCTCCATTGGTATGTTGTAAATACAAACCCAAATAGGAATGGTACTCGGTTCAACTTTTTCAAGCCATATCCCTGGTTCCCACACATTAAGCACCAAAGGAACATTATTGACCATCCACGGACCGCTTTCAAGAACCGCTTTCATCCCCGCCTCACTCTTAAATTTAAAATAGTAAACCCCTGCATTAGTCTTAGTAATTCCTTCTATATCATACACTCTCCACATCTTACTCAAATTAGCATTTACCACCCTGAAATCCATTGACGTCCCCACAAAATACCCATACAGTTGCAACGAGCAAGCTTCACTCCCCTTCTTAATGTCTTCAACTGAAATATCGATTCTCCTATTACCATTACCTAACTTAGGAACAGATTGAGGAACATATTGCATAAGAATTTCCCTATCCTCTGCTCCTTTCTTCATTTTCTCAGCAAATGACTCTATATTCAACGAACCATCTGAATTAACAGCATTAACCCCAGCCTTTTTGGACGCCCAAACATTAGAAGAACCATTTCTATGAAATAAGCAAGGACCAAAATGCACAGAATTCAAAACCACATGCAGCTTTTTAAGAATACCACTTCCCCCATTCTTTGAACCAAACACAAACTCAGAGCTACCCTGCACTCCTCCACCCCTCATCCTTGTTAGTTTTCTTAATGTTTTCATCATGAACATGCTCCTCACAAGCCACATTGTGACTACTAACATCCTTACTCACTAAACCAGGATCTACATTAGCATCAAGCATATTAAAATCCTCCTGAATATCCACCTTATCACTCCCCGTAGACTGACTATCACCAACACCTTTATCACTACTAACAACCTCAATAGGCTTATTGATAAATGAACCATCATTTTCACTTATCAAGGAATCATTACCAGTCAAATTAACCTTACTCCTACGTTTAGCAATCCTAACAGACTTAGAATAATGACTAGGAGCAACATTACTACCTTCCTTAAACTTCATTTGACTAGAAACCACCTTATTAGCATAAATTTTATCAATTACCTTAGACAAAACATCATCTAATGGAGTAGAGATAGAACGTTTACCATCAACAAGAACATCATTACCAGAAGAATTACGACTTCTACCTTTCTCATTCAATTTCGATGTCCTAAGTCTTTTTAGGATCGATCCAGCACCAGCAGACGCCGATGGAGGTGATTTAACCTTGATGCGAACCCCAGAATGAGAATTAGAGGCCTTCCTTGGCCTACCACATGGCTTAGGAAGACGATTAACATCAGATGGAACAATGGGTTTATGGCTCAAACCCTCAGAAGTCATCCCTGTAAGAGTACAAAACTTATCAGTGATGGCGTCAGGAGGTTTAGGTGGATCCGGAGGCATAACAATAGTGAAAGAAAAGAAAAGGACTCAAAAGGAATAACGGAATAGAAAAACAACAATAGATCCTAAACTTGCAATAGATCTAATTGTTGTTTTTAGGGTTTGGGGATTTCGCCACAATCGCCAGAGAGCATATGTTACGTTGGACAACACCTATTGGACTTGGCATCTTCTTCGATCATTTCATGTCACCTAAGACATAGGAACTCTTGTCTTAAACTCTTCATTGTTATTTTTAGAAAAATGGATATATAAACTAGCAAAAAGATAAAGATACATTGGCGGACTCACGTTCAGGGCCGTTTTTGAGGGTGTGTAAATGTGAGCGACCGATCAGGGCCTCAAAATTTTTAAAGGCCTCAAAACTTGTCTTGTTAATAAATATATATATATGTACATATGTATTTTTCACGAAGAAAAAAGTATTTATATGAGAAAATATCTTAAATGAGTAATATGTTAGTACTTTTAGATAACTAATTGCATTATATCTTATAAACTGTGATATTTTATATATAACATTCCTTATCGAAATGATTCATTGTTTAATTTCGTCCAGTGCTCTAAAATATTTCATAAATTCATGGGACGACCTTGCTCAAGTTTATAAGTGATCAGGTTCACAATTTTGTTTACGATTATACAATGTACTAACTAATCAAAACATGTGACAAAATAATTTGGGTATCAGGTTCATTTCGTAAAAATCATGATTTTTAACATAAAAATTACACTACGGGGCAAAAATCCCATGAACCCCCGAGAACCCTCTTGGATCCGCCCCTCCAGGATATACATGCATCAACGCTAACGTAACACTAGTGATCAAACTGATTCTAAAACCACCACAACCTACAACCGACCTGAAACTATAACGACTACAGGATCAAACACAAGACACTGAGAAAGTGTGATTTTTTTTTTTTTTTTTTTTTTTTCCGATTTATGTTGAATATTTTTGCCAACTACTGTAAAATGTTCATAGTGACCAAATGAAAAAAGCTCAGATCGACATATACTGATTCTTCTTTAGTTGAACTTATTATTGTGTAGGCTGCACCGAGTTATACATATCATAACTCATAAGTAACTTTATTAGTTTTTACGTACATCGAATCTCTTTTGAGATATATACTCCATACATGTGCATATGTTAAGTTACACCAATATAATTGGTTCCAATGATGATATGATGCCGTTACATACGTGTATCTTTGTTTGTGAGCTATGACACTTTTGTACGTACTGTTTAGTATCTTTTTAAGTTCCTAAATAAAAATACATCATGTATGTCTGCTAGCTTCCAATTCATGTTCAAGTATAAAAGGTGTAACTCATGAGCATATATAAAGATTAAGAATAACAACACAAGATCATATCTTTGGACATAACCCAAAATCAGATAAAGTCGCGTACTTTTGATTCTTAAGCCGCATCCAAACTAAAGCCTGATATCTAAACAGTGCTAAGCAATCTCTTGATATAATGTAAAGTTTATTATTCGCATGAGACACTAGTACAATCACTACAAGAAAACAAGCAATTGGGGAAAAAAAAAAATTTGGATCGACATATGTAATCCCAAATTGACTATAGGGCCCACATGTATTCAACAAAAAAAGAGCAGTCAACTAAAAAATTTGGCCACACAATTTGGGATGAGAATGTCGTCTCATTCTGTAAAAAAATAATTTTTGCTATTTACATTCCTTTTTAAAAATATTTCGCTCGATTATTTTCTTCCCGCCTGTTTATTTTTAACCCACCAAACCATATGGGACGACAATGTCGTCCCATTTTGTAAAAAACATGTATTTTTTGGATTTTAAACTTTATAAATCAATTTTATTTTACAAACCATTTTTGGAACTTTTAATATAATATTGAAAATAACATTTATAATTCAATAATCTATCTAAAAATACTTATATACAAAGTAACTTTAAAAAATTATTTAATTTAAATACTTTTATTTAATAAAAAATATTTAAAATTATTTAATTTAATTTAAAGTTAAATCCAATAATCTATCTAAAAATACTTATATATAAATTAATTTTAAAAAATTATTTAATTTAAATACTTTTATTTAATTTAAAAAATTAATTAATTTAAATACTTGATAAAGGTCGTGAGTTATGGATATGCATAACATTTTAAACGGTCGAGTTGTTATTGATATGCATAACATGTTTAACGGATGAGTCGAGTTGTTATGGATATTCGTAACATGTTAAACGGATGAGTCAAGTTGTTATGGATATCCATAACATGTTTAACGAACGAGTCGAGCTAATATGGTTATATTTCTTACATACGTAGGTAGGTTTTACGTACGTAGGTTTTATTTCTTACATTAAACAAATCAAATACCAAAGACTTCTTTATGTACGTAGGTTTTATTTCTTACATTATAAATAAACATCTGAGGATGTTGTAAGCCTCAACCCTTAAAACACTTGAACTTTGTCAATATTACTCGTTATATTTGCTTTTAAACGATAAGAATTCCAACCTTTCAAATATCTTTTTATAAGTATGTTTTATCCCAAGTGTAGATCACACAACTCGACAAGCAAACGAAACATATCAAACGAAACAACTCGACAAAATATTTGCTTATCCTCAAACCAACCTCACAACCTCTTATACATGAGATGTTAAACGAATGAGTCGAGATGCAATGGTTATACATGAGATGTTAAACGAACGAGTCGAGATGCAATGGTTATACATGAGATGTTAAATGAACGAGTCGAGATCTAACTAATATATATATAAACACACACACACACACACTCATCTCACTATCTCTCTCTCTCTCTCTCACTCTAGCAGTTTTCGTTTTCCGGCGACACCAGCAGTTTTCGGCCGTCGGAATCTTTTTCCGGCCACCACCTTTTATCACCTCAAATTGTAGACCGGGCCACCCCTGTCACGATTCCACCACTCATAACCACTCAACCTCACTTAACATACACTGTTATCATGGTGAAGATGGTGGAATATGAAGTTTTTCCTTGTCCTTGTGAACGAGGATACGTAATATTGCGAGAATCGCGTAGACCTCACTCAAGGGGTCAAAAATACTATGCGTGTCCTTTCTCGAAGGTGAACAATTACATACTTTTTCGTGTATTATGTAAATAATTTGGTTAGTTGTTAAAAATAATAGTTTTTACTCTTTAACAGTCTGGGACAACAGACCATGGATGTGATTTTTTTTTATGAAAGAAGGAACGACTCGCCAAAATGACCGGTTCTCTGGGAGCTTCAACATCAAACGGTTCTGGATCTGCTCCAACAAGGTGCTCAAACTGTCATGAAAAAGATCTTAGGGTAAACATGCTTGAGGCACAAAATCAGTTGCTACTCTAAAAAATAAGGATGTTGGAGGCAAAACTTGAAATGGCAACGTATCCCGACAACCACGACCACGCATGTCAGTCGGATGCAATACTCCGTGACCTTTTAGGTGAGATGGATAAATTTCATATGTAGTACTGTTGTTGTTGTTGTTGTTGTTGTTGTTGTTGTTGTTGCTGTTATCGTTGTTATTGTTGTTGTTGTTGATGTTGTTTGCTGTTGTTGTTGATGTTATTATTGTTGTTTAATAAAATGTTGTTGTTGTTGTGGTAACTGATGTTGAACGTCCTTTATATTTTAAATTCGTACGCACAAATAATAGAACTAAAGGAACAATATCACAATTATCAAACACGACAACTCGACAACCAAAGGAAACAACTCAAACTAAACAACTCGACAACCAAACGAAACAACTCAAACTAAACAACTCGACAACCAAAAGAACAGATCAAACGAAACAACCCGTTTATTTTTCGATAATCTTGTCTCTCATCCACGGTTGAATTTTTCGGGTCGGGTTTTTTTGTGATTCAAATTAGGCAAGATTGTCTTGTTTTTGGACGCGATTTATTTTTTATTTATTTAGTATTAATTAAATAATTCAAAACATGATTACAACATCTATTTAAATAATTTTAATTTATTTAAATATTTTTTTTAATTAATTTAAATCATTATTTATTTATTTAGTATTTATTAAATAATTTAAATTATTTTTAATTTATTTAGTATTAATTAAATAATTAAAATCATTTATAATATACAAAAGATGAATGAAAAAAAAAAAAAAAAAAAAAAAAAAAAAAAAAAAAAAAAAAAAACATAAGGAACGACAATGTCGTCCCTTTTGTTTTCACCAAAAATTTTCACGAAAATTGAATCAACCCGCCACGAAATTATTAAACCCGCCACAGTAAGGGACGACAATGTCGTCCCTAATTTACAAACAATTGTCGTCCCTTTTTGTTCGTCCCTTTTTGATCAATTATTGATATTCTTCCTAGATCTATTCATTTTCTTCTAAGTCTTTACCGAAAAAAAAAAAAAAAAAAAAAAAAAAAAAAAAAAAAAAAAAAGCTAGCTTTCTTCTTCAATTCGACACCACCATAACCAAATTAATACCACATTCGACACCACTATCACCTCAAAACACCAATTACACACGCACCACTATGCACAATTTGTTTAATTTTTGTTAATTTGTTTTGTGTAAAGGTATGATTTTTTTGTTAATTTCATTTTCTTAATTTGTTTTGTTTAATTTTGGTTTGATAATCTTTGTTTCTATTTTGTGTTGTATTTGTGTTGGCGTTAGATGGCAGCAGCACCACCACCACCGTGAACCACCACGGCAACAACAGTTTCTATTTTGTGTTGTGTTTGTGTTGGCGTTAAAGGTATTTTTTTTTTTTTTGTTAATTTAAAGGTATGCTTTTTTTATTGTGTTAAAGTGTTTTGGGACGACAATGTTGTCGTCAAAAGTTATGGACAGCCGGGACAAAGTGTTTTGGACAGCCGGGACAAAGTTATGGACCACCTCTCGCTTGTGTTTTTTTTATTGTGTTAAAGTGTTTTGGTGATATAGGATTGTGTATTAATTAAGATAGTATATTGTAAACAGCCGGGACAAATTAAAGAAACTTTTGCTAGACATTGCAGTAAAGTTTACAAGTATTGATGTGCTAAAATGAAGTTGGTATTAATTTAGGTTGTTTTTTTTATGTGTATGTTTTTTGTTAGCCAGGACAGCCGGGAGAGCCGGGACAGTACCACTTTTCCTCTTTTTCTCTTTTCTTCTCTTCTTCTATTTTAGCCGCAAACTAGGTATATAATTTAATTACTCTTAGGGGGTGTTTGGTTGGGGTAAATTCAAGGTAATTGGGAGAATTTGAAATTAAAATTGCTTCAATTCTCTTGTTTGGTTCAAAATAAATATGTGGGTCCAAGAATTTTATTTGCATTAATGAGGCTAAAAGTGAGGCATTTTAATTTTCTTCCACATGGGAAGCATTTATATTTGCTTAGAATTTTAAATAGCACCATTTATATATCTTGAACCAAACGCCCCCTTATGATATTGTAATTTGGTTAGTATGATTGTTAAACTTATATGAATTGTAATTTGGTTTATGAAATGTATGTTTGTGTAGGACCATCGCAAAAGCACCACCTCTCTATCTTTCTTCCTTTCTTCTTCTCTTTCAGCCATGTACCAACCGTGACATCTAGTATGTTTTCTTTATTTTCATATTTTGTTTTTGTTTATTTGTATGTAATTTAATTAGTAATGTATTTGTTATTGGAATGATATTGTATTGTTAAACTTATGTGACTTTTTTTTAGGATTCTAGTGATTGATTTCGGACAACCCCCATCTGAAATTAATCATCCTATAGAAAACCCGTCCGAAATTAATTTATTAGAAATTAATTTCGAAAAGTCCCATGTTTGAGACTGCTTTTTGAATGTTTTGTCTCATTTAGGAAATGGATGCGTATAACTGTTTTACTATTTGAGAGAAATGCGACAGTATTTCCCTTTCACTCCTACGAATATGTCTTTAATGCACATATGTGGGGAGTTGAGGGGAAATGATGCCGAATTTTTTTTCAAATAGTAAATCATTTATACGCATTCATATATGAGACGAGACATTTAAAGAGTGGGTTAGGATTGCCTTCCATAGTTGCACTAGGTAAACAAAACAGTTCATAATTACGCCTTTTCATGTTTGAATGTGTTTATTTGCATATGTTTTTTTGAATGTGTTTATTTGCATATGTTTTTTTGAATGTGTTTTTTTGCAACGCAGTCATGACAATTGATAAGAGTTGGACCACTATATCCAACCATAATTCCAACGAATTTTTAGATGGTCTTTTTGCATTCATCGCGCATTGTGAGCCATTGTTACACCCCATCTCAAAAATGATTCATTGCCCATGTGTTCGTTGTGGTAACGCTCCAACTAAATTGGCTACACTTACAACTCTTGAGTCACACATATCTAAATACGGGTTTGACAATAGTTATACCACTTGGAAATATCATGGTGAACCGCTTCCTCCACCCGTAGTTATACCACAACCACCTTCACCTAAACACATTGACATGGATGCATTCTTCCAAGATATTTCTGCAAATAATGTCCCAACTCCACCATCTCAAACAACAGGTTCTCAACCAGCTCAAACCACGAATCCTAACAAGTACAAAGAGTTACGTGCTAGGTCCACCCAAAAGTTGTACCCAGGTTGTGATATGACTACATTGGACTTTATGTCAGAGCTTTTGCACATCAAGGTCTTATGTAAAATAACTGATGTCGGGTTTAACAAGATTCTAGCTCTGTTTCAAAAGGCATTACCCTCTAGTAAAGGATTCAATTCCCCAACCTTATACTATGAAATCAAGAAGACATACAAAGATATCGGGTTAGGATACGAATCAATCCATGCTTGTATAAATGATTGTTTTTTATTTTGGGGGTCATATCACAACAAAAGTCTGGATAATTGTCCAATCTGCAACGCGAGTAGATGGAAAAACATTAAGAAAAAGGGGAAGAAAGTTGCCAACAAGGTGTTGCGTTACTTTCCGTTAACACCTAGACTACAACGTATGTTCAACACAAAACACATTGCAAAGTGGATGACTTGGCATGCTACTGGACAGTCTAAGGAAAACGGTAAGATGAATCACCCGTGTGATGGTAAAGCTTGGAAACATTTTGACATAATGAAACCAGAGTTTTCATGTGACCCTAGAAACGTCCAATTAGGGTTGGCTGCCGATGGTTTCAATCCGTTTGCCAACATGAGTCAAAATTACAGCATGTGGCCGGTTATATTAACAGCATAACACCCCCCCCCCCCCCCCGTGGATGTGTATGAAAGAGACTTCTTTGATGTTGACGATGTTAATTCCCGGCCCTAAATCACCTGCAAAGGACATTGATGTTTTCTTGCAGCCTTTGATCAAAGAACTCAAAGATTTATGGAATGGAGAGCCGACTTTTGACGCTGCTACGGGGTACTCATTTCAACATGAAAGCGGCGGTTTTATGGACCATCAATGACTTTCCAGCTCGAAGTAGTTTGTCTGGTTGGATTGGACAAGGCTACTATGCATGCCCAACATGTAAGCAGGACACTCCAGCCCTTCCTGTGAAGCATAAAATCGCTTATGTTGGTTATAGAAGATTCTTACGCGTAAGGCATCCAATGAGGAATAAACATAAGGAATTCCATGGTCAACCTGAAACGAAGCATCCTCCTAGAAAGTTTACCAATAAAGAAATCATGATTCAAATTAGTAAAGTCTTTAAACGTGTCTCAGGTAAACATCCACCTATTGTTAAAAATAACCCTAAACCTAATCGAAAAATCGAATTGAATTGTGTGGAAAACTAGAAGGGGGGTTGAATAGTTTTGCGTCTTTTTCGTTTATTAAAAGTACACTTTCAAAGAATTAGTGGTAATTGTAAAAACCTTTGAAGCTAAAGTATAGATACAAATTAATTCACATATATCACATAGATACTACTTAATTAAAGTGTTGAATAGAAATTATAATTTCATATATCTCACTTAATTATAAGTTTGTATTTATATATGTATATGTGTTTTAATAATTGTATATACTTATATTTTACTAATGTATAATTAATGTTTTGAATGGAACCTAGTTTGATCTTTACGTGAAATCAATATATGCACAACACACAATAATAATAATGTACGAGAAGCAAGTAAGTAAACAAGTAAAGAATGAGAGATGGAAATATCAAACCGAGAGACAAAGGATTTATAGTGGTTCGGCTACAAGGACACCTTCCTTGCCCTACTCCACTCCCCGAGCACCGAACTCGAGAGTTTTCTTCACTAAGTCAATAACCTCCCTTATGGCGGAGAAAACCGTACACACCAAATGCTTACACCAATTAACGACACAAAGCAAGATGTCGAGTTCTAATCGTAGCTAGAACCAATCTCACACCAAATATCACAACACAACTTCTTCACACCTTTTACTTCTTCAATACTTCTTCACACCACAAGTATCTTCACGCCTTTACAAGATACTTCACAACTTCAATGTCTTGCAACTTCACAACTTCAAAGCACCAATGTCTTCACAACTTCAAACCAATAATATCTTTGCACCTTCAAGCCACTAGAGTCTTCACAACTTTAATCTACTAATGTCTTCTAGTCTTCTCCACTTGGAAGCTTCAATTTCTTCACTACTAGTCACTATTGCTACTCTTCTCCTATCTTCACTACTATCCAACACTACTTTTTCACTTCAAGTTCCACTTCACACTTACAACAATTCTAGATTTTACAACTAAATCTAGCAAACTAATACATACACCTTATTCACCAAAATATGAAAGATCAACAAGATGAAACAAACAAACAACTTAGATAGCAAGATGATACTAAGTTGTAATACTTCTAATAGAAGTATTCTTCTCTTTGCACTTGAGTGTTGAGGCTTGAATCACTTTGAAACAAAGATCAAATGATTTTTAAAGGATGGAGAAGGATGTTTAGATCAGAAAGTTTTTAGTGCAAAAAGGTGAGAAAAGTATGTGGAATGATCCAATATTTATAGGGCCAGAAAATACTGTTCTGGAGCGTGCCGGTCCCCTTAATTAGGGGGCGGTCCCCTTAATGATTAAGGGGGCTGCCTAGTAAAATTAAGGGGGCCGCCCTCCTGAACGTTGGATTTTCTTGTCCTTTTGTGAGGGGATTTTTTCTGGATTAGATTTATCATTTTTGGTTAAAAATTTGAATTCACAAATTTGTAATGAATTAAACATATTCTTTTAATTCCAAAAATGTTTTACAAAAGATATAAAATGTTTTGTGACATTTTATAAATATCTAGTGATTAACAAAAGTGTTCCTTTGATCTTATAATACATTAGACACTTTGTTTATTCATACCTTAAGTGATTAATTGGTAAAGATGAGTATTTACTACTAAATACTTGTTTATGTCATAATCTTTGGTTTGATGAGTTTTCGTTTTGTGATTATCAAAACATAGAGATATCGAAAGATATGAATAACGTTTTTAGTCATTTATTTATATCAACAAATTGGAGTAAGCGTTCTATCTTCTACGAACTGGAGTATTGGCCCGTTCTTCTTCTAAAACACAATCTCGATGTCATTGATTCCTCCCGGACTATACTGCTTTTATTCATAAGCCACCCACTTGTTTATAAAATGGATAACCTAATAATAAAAGTAAACGGGCGACAGCCCGGGAGAGGAATGCAAGTTTACCAAGGATTAAAATATCCTTGGATCGTTTATGTCCTGGTGAGGCGTGATATTCTAAATACAATGACTTGTGAATTGTTGAAAATATTAGTAGTATAGAAAAACAGGAGTCTGATTGACTAACACTGAATGTGAATAGTAATAGCTCTGTCACAGCTAGTTCAATTAAGAAACGTACAATCAGAAACCTTAAAATGATAAAGTATATACAAACGTACGTTTGAGTTTAAATAAACGTAAACGTAACGTATAAAACAAAATTTTCCCTAAGAGGGAATTTGCATGCCTTAACGGCTTAAATGCAAATTAAAAGAAAATAAAATATCTAACTATATTTATAATATTATTATTATATTAATAAGAAAACCTAGAAAACTAAAACGCGTACGTAAACGTTTAAATAAACGTCTATGTACAAAATAAAAATTGAATACCGTCAAATATAACTCTCACAAATGTGAAAATTACATTTTTGGAATCCTAAAAGAATAAGAAAATTATTAGAAAATTAAAACTTATTTTTATACTATGTACTTAATTATTATTAATTAAAACTATTTATAACTATTTAACAATTACCTAAAAATAAGAAAATGTGAAATAAAGCTAAGAAAAATAAAATTAAAACTTAGAAAAGTTAAAAATAATATAAAAGAAATTTTGAAACTAAAAATATATTTATTATACAAGTATTCTATTTACTATTAATTATTTACTATTATTTATTTATTAATACTATTATTAAATTATTATTTATACTAAATAAGCAAACAAAAATCTAAAAATTTTTACATAATTCTAAAATACTTATAAGAAGCTAAGAAAAATATAAAAACTATATTTTATGTACAAAAATAAGAAAACTTAATTTAAATCTATTATTTATTAATTAGACTAATTAAACTAAATTAATTATTACACATACTAAACTTATTTATAAAATTATAAAACTTTTTATAAAACTTTCTAAGTATCTCAGGATTACATAAAAAATATAAAAAGTTTGTAAAAATTATAAATAAGCAGATTTAAAAATAAATTACTAACTATTTCCTAAAACCTAGTGAAACTATATTAATTATTATATATACTAAATGTACAGTAAAAAATGTGAAAAATTTACAGAAACTATAAAAAGTTATGAAGATGCTAAGAAAAATAAACTTGGGGTAACAGCTTATACCAATAAGCTGCTATAAGCTCAGCAGTCCACAAAAGCTTAAAGGGTCAAAATGGCTTAAGTGTATTAATGTTCCAAGGTATAACGGAACTGGTGCCCCAGAGCTACTGGAAGGGGTGTGGGTACTAAGCATGCATACTAGCCTTGAGGTCCTGAGTTCGAATCCAACCCACACCCATTTTTGCTATTTTTTTATTTTTTTAATTTTCTTTTTACAAAACTATAAAACTAGTAAAAATATTAAACTTTAACAAAGCCATCTTTTCCAAAACTTAGAATTAAGCTGTAAAACAGCTTATTTCCAACTCAGTAGGCTTTTTAGCCTTAAGCTTCTTAAATAGAAGCTATCACTATGGTTAAAGGGTCTTTTTGGGTTTTTCTTTTTATAAAACTTAGTAAATACATATAATATACATATTAGAAGAAAATGAAACTTATGAAACCTAGAAATAAGCAGTTTAGGAGCTTATAAGCTTATTTAAGCAAAAAGCTCATAGTTGCTCATAAGCTCTAAACTAGCTTAAAAACTAAAAAGAAAGAAAAAGAAATGTAAAAATATGTTTAATAAACTATAATATACAATCTTGGTGCACTGGATTGAACAAATAAGCTCACATAAACTAATAAGCCAATTCAGCACACTCAGAGCCAAACACCCCCTGCAACCTTATGTTTGGTCCATTTCAACTGACGGGTTGAGCTCAAAATGGCAAAGTAAAAGTTGGAGTTGCAAGGTGTGCTGGTAAGCTTTCCAAAAAGCCCAAGCTCATGCATTTTGGTGCACAGATGAGCTTGTAAGGGGCTTTTGAAAAAGCTTTGATTTCCTGAATAAGATGGTTAAAAGTTTAAGTGCTCAGGAATTGGGACTTTCTTTTTGGCTTTTTCTTTTTATTAAACTATGTATATATACTACTTATATAAGTTTTATTAAATATAAGCTGTACAAACAAGTAAATAAGCAATTCATGGGCTTATGAGTCACACAGTCAAGCTTAAAGGCTCACAGTGGACTCATAAGCTTGGAATAAGCTAGAAAAAGCTATACAAGGTATGAAAAGTAAAAAGGTGTTTATGTACAAGTATATTAGGTATTTATGGACATAAATAAGCACTGAGAAGTGCTTAATAGTACAAGCTTATGGTTTAGACAATTTAACCTTTTGGGCTAAACTTGGATTGAATGAAGGCTTCTAAGAACCTATAATAAGCTTCATACTAACAAGTAAAAGTGAAAATGTATCTATACTAGTATTATATACATATTTACAAAAGCTCATGCACAGAGAATCACTAATAAGCTTAGAATAAGCTAATAAGCACTTCTCAGGTACATGATAATCCAAACACCCCTGCAACTGATTAGAAAGGCCAAATAAGCTTAGTAAATAAGCTGAGAAGGTCAAACTAAAGATTGGAGTTTCAAGCTGAGGTGTTTGGCTTTCCAAAAAGCCAAAGCTCAAGCTGTGGGGTCCACAGCTGAACTTTTGGGAAGCTTATGAAAAGGGCTCCATTTCCTGAGTTCTTGTGGTATAAGGTTAAGTGTTCAGGAAATGGGCACACAAAAAGCCACTTGCAGCCCATGTAAATAAGCTGCAAGCTAATAATTAAGAACTGGATCCAAAAGATGGGTTGATAAGCTCCACATGGAACTTGATTTCATAAGCTGGGTCCAAAGTTCAAGCTTTTTATGAGCTTATGAAATAGTCTAATTTTGGTAAGAAATGCTGAGGACCCAGCATATCTTTTCATATGGTGATAAGTTTAAGCTGCTTGCAGCCCATGCAAATAAGCTACAAGTGGTAAATTAAGAACATAACCATAAAGCTGGGTTGCTAGGCTTCCTAAAAAGCTAAGCCACATAACTTAAGGGTCACTACTGAGCTTGTGGTGAGTTTGTGGAAATGGTGTAATACCACTGAATGGCTCAGTGGTATGTTGTGAATGGATTGACAACAAGCTCACACAAAACTTATCTAATGAGCTTGAGAGAGCTCAACAAACACTGATCATTAAAATTGAATAGCTTAGCCTCACATAAGGCCAAGAATCACAAGGTTAAGCTCAGAGAGGAACTTTTCCCAAGCTTGTGAAATCAACTCATCACACTGTTTGCTTCAGTGTGATGAGTGGTGAGTAACAAAAAGGTGGATTGATTAAGCTACCTAATTTAGCTGTAAATAAACAAATAAGCATAAAACTAACAACTATGGTACTAAAACATAACAAACAAGCCAAGAGCACTGATTGGAGTCAAGTCATGAGACTTGGATAAGCTCATGAACTTGACAGTCCAATGGTGACACAGGGCAAAAACATGTAAAAATAAGCACTGATTTAAGCTACTAAATAAGCTAAACAAAAATTAATAAAAATCACACATAAAGGTGAGCAGCTAAACTAAAACATATTAAAAGCACAAAGTTTAAAATCTAATATTAAAGTCTACACAAAATTATCTATATAATTCAAAAACCTGAAAAGTGAAATTTTGACTTTTTAGTTTTATGATCAAAGTTGACTTTGATCAACTTTGATCTGAATTTTAAGACTGATTAACATATAATATGACATAGGAACATGAAATTAACAAATAAGAACAACAATAACACAGATATGGTGAGTATGGCTATGCAAATTCAAACAGTAATCAAATGAGAGAACCAAAATGGTGATTTTGACTTTTATATGGATATACAATAGATTTGATGGACTGTCAATCCTCAAAGAACTCAGTACATTATATATCTACCAAAAACAACATCTCAAACCTATCTAAACACCATGGAATCAGTAATGCCAAACACACCTTAAATAAACATAAATTTAACTTTTCAATCCATATCATTGCATAAGCTGATTTCATCAATTCCAGAGGGTTTCATTGGTTAAATTAGGACCTTTTTTCAGTATACACAAGTAGTCACACAAGTGTATACCTAGGTTTCTCAAAAATTTAGCTTATGACAGTTGAAATGGAACTTCAAGCCAAATCAATTTCTAAAACATTACAACCTATGATTAAGCTATATTATCATCAACTAACAACAAATAAACACATAAACATGATAATCAACACAGAACAAAGACTTAAACATTAAAAAGCTAAAATTGTAAAAATGACTTACATGGTGAGATGAACTGAAAACCATGAAACCATTGAACACTAACTATCCTAAAGCTTCCCATGAAGCTACTAAACCAAGGGCCATCAAGTATTAACCCTGCTCCAGCTTGTCTCTTCATGAACAACTATTTTTTATTTATTTTCTATTTTTTTTATGATTTTTGTTATTTAAAAACTACAACTGATTTAAAGTATCTAAAAGCTTCAAAAAGCTTTGTCAGGAGCTTAAGTGACTTATAGAGTCCTTATAATCAACTACAAACAACAATAAAGTAAATGACTTGAAAATAAAATGACAATAAAGAAAACTTGAATTGTAAAGATAACTTGATATTTAAAACTGAGAATAGAGTTTCATTACACTACTTGATGTTTCATTACACTAGTAAAACAGTAAATGACATGTAAAAGTAAAGGAAAGCAATAAAATTACACTAAGATTAAAACTAATCTACATGACAATGGCTTAAGGCCAAGGTGGTTGTTCCTTCTGTCTTTCTTCTCTTATATAGCCTCAGCAATACTTGGTGACCACTCCCAAACTCTGTCTTTAATCTGAGCCTTTGATTTTCTGTATTCAATCTCAACCATTCAAATGAGCTTTTGGCGCCAAAGTCATCCTGACAGTTTGAGGCGGTTTGGATATAATCAATGCATCTTGTATGCATATAGAGGTGGAGGGGGGAAGTTGTGAAGCTTTATTGATCTTGGAGCCCAAGTAGAAGGGAAAACAGGGGAGGTTGAGTGTTTGGAGGGAAAAAGATGGTGTGGAAGCATTTATTGTGGAGTGGGTTGAGGTTTAGATGGTGTAAGAGGGTAGGGGTGAGCTGTGTTAGGCAAGTGGAGGGGGAAAAAGGTGGTAAAAATACCACCTGGTTTGTGACTCAGGCGGTTTGGGGAGACGGGTGAACAGTACTGGTGGTATTAGGGCGGGGGTTGACCTGTTTGACTTTTTAAATATCAAAGGGCCGGGTTGGTTTTTGGGCTTGATGGTGGGCTGGGGTTTGTGTTTTGGATTTAGGGATTTGGATTTAATGGGTAATAAGGATCCGTTTGGTTTTGTTTTGTTATAGCCCAAGGACTAATTTTGTAGATTCTGAAATCTTGAGGGATTGAACCTGAAACATTTCCAAAGTATTCACAAGGACTAAAATTGTTAGTTTAGATAAACCAAAGGACTATTTTTGCATTTTTACAATTTAAAATACCCCGAGGACCATTTATGTAATTTTCCAAAGTTTAGGGGGTTAAACTGTAAATTCCTCAAAGTTATCAAAATAGTTCCAAATTGTATTTTCATGCATAGTACAAGGGTAATATTTGTAAAATTCTAAGTTTAGAATACCCAGGGACTAAGTTTGCCAATTTTGTAACTTGAGGGGTAAAAATTGCCAGTTTGTGTAAACTTTTATCCAGGGATGTTTTGTGAACATTTTTGGTTTCCCAAGGACTTAAGTTTACTTTTCATTAATTTAAAACATTTAGGGACTAGTTTTGACATTTGTTGTAACTCCAGGGACTGAAAACGACAATTGTTGTGAAATTGATCATTTTCCACTTGTTTTTCAATCTTTTGTACCTGAATCACATATAAAACACATTGTGATGAATTTGTAACATTTTGTGAGTCATTTGTGTGTTTTTGGTTGTTTTTGTGGGTTCAAATTGGTATAAAATGATGAGTATTTAGACACTCATCAATCCCCCACACTAAACTATTGCTAGTCCCTAGCAATCTTTTATTTAAAACTTAATGGATTTGAAAAATTCTTTACCAAAAGCCATCACTTCTGGAATAGCCAGGTGTAAGAACTGTGGCACACCTGATAACCGTGTGATTTTGAGCAAACCACCAGCTGTCAACGGATTTGATTAGTCTTTACCAAAAGCCGTTTGCTTCTGGACTAGCCAACTCTTGATGGAATAGTCAACATCTTGGTGAGTTAATTACCAATTATGGTTTTCCACAGCCTTTACCACAAGCCATAACCTTGCGGGCTAGCCAACTCATTTGCTTATTAGGATATGGGGAGTTGAGGAACCATACAATTTTGAGCAAATTGCAAGCTATAACGGATTTGAGATATCTTTACCAAGAACCGTTTGCTCCTGGATTAGCCAATCCTTATGTGTGTTAGACATGGTGGACTGATTACCATTTGTTGTATTTAGTGCAAAACACTAATACCAAATGAAAAAAATTTAAATTTTGGTCATTTTTGGGGAAAAGGGCATACAAGGGTATAAAAGTGATCAAATTCGCCAGAATTCCCCCCCACACTTATTATGAATATTGTCCTCAATATTCAAAGCTAAGTGGGGTAATACAACAATTATTTTATTTTTCTGTATTTACAATTTTCTCAATTTTTTTAGATCTATATACGAAATGTGGGGCACACCCCCACACTTAGGTGGTAGAAAGGGGTAAGAAAAGTGAAAATGATTTGACGAGAAATCGGAGTGGGATTGCCACTCACAGAATTATAAATGATAAGGTAGGGAGAATCTTTTTGGGTTTTTGATATAATATAAACAGAAACGAAAAATATTTTTGTATTTTTTAAGTTTTATATATATGTACAAAGAAATGGCTAAAAATGAAACCTAAATGAGAATTTCAATACAGGATACTGATTTAAACCTAATCTATCACATTCCAGGAGTTATACTAAGCACGGTAAATCCTTTTTTAGTGTAAACATGGTGTTTAGCCAAAATTTAGACCTAGGAATATCAAGATTAGGAAAATTGACAGTAAAGTGCAAATCAAAGCACAAATAGATTTCAACCAAATAAAATATTTTTGTATTTTATATTGTTTATGAAATATGATATAATATATGTAATATATATACAAGGATAAAAATTTCAACAAAATACAAAATACAAGTCAATAGTATTTAGCACAGCCTCCCCGGCAACGGCGCCAAAATTTTGATTCCTCCCGGACTATACTGCTTTTATTCATAAGCCACCCACTTGTTTATAAAATGGATAACCTAATAATAAAAGTAAACGGGCGACAGCCCGGGAGAGGAATGCAAGTTTACCAAGGATTAAAATATCCTTGGATCGTTTATGTCCTGGTGAGGCGTGATATTCTAAATACAATGACTTGTGAATTGTTGAAAATATTAGTAGTATAGAAAAACAGGAGTCTGATTGACTAACACTGAATGTGAATAGTAATAGCTCTGTCACAGCTAGTTCAATTAAGAAACGTACAATCAGAAACCTTAAAATGATAAAGTATATACAAACGTACGTTTGAGTTTAAATAAACGTAAACGTAACGTATAAAACAAAATTTTCCCTAAGAGGGAATTTGCATGCCTTAACGGCTTAAATGCAAATTAAAAGAAAATAAAATATCTAACTATATTTATAATATTATTATTATATTAATAAGAAAACCTAGAAAACTAAAACGCGTACGTAAACGTTTAAATAAACGTCTATGTACAAAATAAAAATTGAATACCGTCAAATATAACTCTCACAAATGTGAAAATTACATTTTTGGAATCCTAAAAGAATAAGAAAATTATTAGAAAATTAAAACTTATTTTTATACTATGTACTTAATTATTATTAATTAAAACTATTTATAACTATTTAACAATTACCTAAAAATAAGAAAATGTGAAA
The DNA here is from genome assembly GCA_030686995.1 of Artemisia argyi. Classification (NCBI taxonomy): domain Eukaryota; kingdom Viridiplantae; phylum Streptophyta; class Magnoliopsida; order Asterales; family Asteraceae; genus Artemisia; species Artemisia argyi. The sequence goes on along the minus strand of CM060695.1, from coordinate 9,381,444 downwards.
TAAAGCTAAGAAAAATAAAATTAAAACTTAGAAAAGTTAAAAATAATATAAAAGAAATTTTGAAACTAAAAATATATTTATTATACAAGTATTCTATTTACTATTAATTATTTACTATTATTTATTTATTAATACTATTATTAAATTATTATTTATACTAAATAAGCAAACAAAAATCTAAAAATTTTTACATAATTCTAAAATACTTATAAGAAGCTAAGAAAAATATAAAAACTATATTTTATGTACAAAAATAAGAAAACTTAATTTAAATCTATTATTTATTAATTAGACTAATTAAACTAAATTAATTATTACACATACTAAACTTATTTATAAAATTATAAAACTTTTTATAAAACTTTCTAAGTATCTCAGGATTACATAAAAAATATAAAAAGTTTGTAAAAATTATAAATAAGCAGATTTAAAAATAAATTACTAACTATTTCCTAAAACCTAGTGAAACTATATTAATTATTATATATACTAAATGTACAGTAAAAAATGTGAAAAATTTACAGAAACTATAAAAAGTTATGAAGATGCTAAGAAAAATAAACTTGGGGTAACAGCTTATACCAATAAGCTGCTATAAGCTCAGCAGTCCACAAAAGCTTAAAGGGTCAAAATGGCTTAAGTGTATTAATGTTCCAAGGTATAACGGAACTGGTGCCCCAGAGCTACTGGAAGGGGTGTGGGTACTAAGCATGCATACTAGCCTTGAGGTCCTGAGTTCGAATCCAACCCACACCCATTTTTGCTATTTTTTTATTTTTTTAATTTTCTTTTTACAAAACTATAAAACTAGTAAAAATATTAAACTTTAACAAAGCCATCTTTTCCAAAACTTAGAATTAAGCTGTAAAACAGCTTATTTCCAACTCAGTAGGCTTTTTAGCCTTAAGCTTCTTAAATAGAAGCTATCACTATGGTTAAAGGGTCTTTTTGGGTTTTTCTTTTTATAAAACTTAGTAAATACATATAATATACATATTAGAAGAAAATGAAACTTATGAAACCTAGAAATAAGCAGTTTAGGAGCTTATAAGCTTATTTAAGCAAAAAGCTCATAGTTGCTCATAAGCTCTAAACTAGCTTAAAAACTAAAAAGAAAGAAAAAGAAATGTAAAAATATGTTTAATAAACTATAATATACAATCTTGGTGCACTGGATTGAACAAATAAGCTCACATAAACTAATAAGCCAATTCAGCACACTCAGAGCCAAACACCCCCTGCAACCTTATGTTTGGTCCATTTCAACTGACGGGTTGAGCTCAAAATGGCAAAGTAAAAGTTGGAGTTGCAAGGTGTGCTGGTAAGCTTTCCAAAAAGCCCAAGCTCATGCATTTTGGTGCACAGATGAGCTTGTAAGGGGCTTTTGAAAAAGCTTTGATTTCCTGAATAAGATGGTTAAAAGTTTAAGTGCTCAGGAATTGGGACTTTCTTTTTGGCTTTTTCTTTTTATTAAACTATGTATATATACTACTTATATAAGTTTTATTAAATATAAGCTGTACAAACAAGTAAATAAGCAATTCATGGGCTTATGAGTCACACAGTCAAGCTTAAAGGCTCACAGTGGACTCATAAGCTTGGAATAAGCTAGAAAAAGCTATACAAGGTATGAAAAGTAAAAAGGTGTTTATGTACAAGTATATTAGGTATTTATGGACATAAATAAGCACTGAGAAGTGCTTAATAGTACAAGCTTATGGTTTAGACAATTTAACCTTTTGGGCTAAACTTGGATTGAATGAAGGCTTCTAAGAACCTATAATAAGCTTCATACTAACAAGTAAAAGTGAAAATGTATCTATACTAGTATTATATACATATTTACAAAAGCTCATGCACAGAGAATCACTAATAAGCTTAGAATAAGCTAATAAGCACTTCTCAGGTACATGATAATCCAAACACCCCTGCAACTGATTAGAAAGGCCAAATAAGCTTAGTAAATAAGCTGAGAAGGTCAAACTAAAGATTGGAGTTTCAAGCTGAGGTGTTTGGCTTTCCAAAAAGCCAAAGCTCAAGCTGTGGGGTCCACAGCTGAACTTTTGGGAAGCTTATGAAAAGGGCTCCATTTCCTGAGTTCTTGTGGTATAAGGTTAAGTGTTCAGGAAATGGGCACACAAAAAGCCACTTGCAGCCCATGTAAATAAGCTGCAAGCTAATAATTAAGAACTGGATCCAAAAGATGGGTTGATAAGCTCCACATGGAACTTGATTTCATAAGCTGGGTCCAAAGTTCAAGCTTTTTATGAGCTTATGAAATAGTCTAATTTTGGTAAGAAATGCTGAGGACCCAGCATATCTTTTCATATGGTGATAAGTTTAAGCTGCTTGCAGCCCATGCAAATAAGCTACAAGTGGTAAATTAAGAACATAACCATAAAGCTGGGTTGCTAGGCTTCCTAAAAAGCTAAGCCACATAACTTAAGGGTCACTACTGAGCTTGTGGTGAGTTTGTGGAAATGGTGTAATACCACTGAATGGCTCAGTGGTATGTTGTGAATGGATTGACAACAAGCTCACACAAAACTTATCTAATGAGCTTGAGAGAGCTCAACAAACACTGATCATTAAAATTGAATAGCTTAGCCTCACATAAGGCCAAGAATCACAAGGTTAAGCTCAGAGAGGAACTTTTCCCAAGCTTGTGAAATCAACTCATCACACTGTTTGCTTCAGTGTGATGAGTGGTGAGTAACAAAAAGGTGGATTGATTAAGCTACCTAATTTAGCTGTAAATAAACAAATAAGCATAAAACTAACAACTATGGTACTAAAACATAACAAACAAGCCAAGAGCACTGATTGGAGTCAAGTCATGAGACTTGGATAAGCTCATGAACTTGACAGTCCAATGGTGACACAGGGCAAAAACATGTAAAAATAAGCACTGATTTAAGCTACTAAATAAGCTAAACAAAAATTAATAAAAATCACACATAAAGGTGAGCAGCTAAACTAAAACATATTAAAAGCACAAAGTTTAAAATCTAATATTAAAGTCTACACAAAATTATCTATATAATTCAAAAACCTGAAAAGTGAAATTTTGACTTTTTAGTTTTATGATCAAAGTTGACTTTGATCAACTTTGATCTGAATTTTAAGACTGATTAACATATAATATGACATAGGAACATGAAATTAACAAATAAGAACAACAATAACACAGATATGGTGAGTATGGCTATGCAAATTCAAACAGTAATCAAATGAGAGAACCAAAATGGTGATTTTGACTTTTATATGGATATACAATAGATTTGATGGACTGTCAATCCTCAAAGAACTCAGTACATTATATATCTACCAAAAACAACATCTCAAACCTATCTAAACACCATGGAATCAGTAATGCCAAACACACCTTAAATAAACATAAATTTAACTTTTCAATCCATATCATTGCATAAGCTGATTTCATCAATTCCAGAGGGTTTCATTGGTTAAATTAGGACCTTTTTTCAGTATACACAAGTAGTCACACAAGTGTATACCTAGGTTTCTCAAAAATTTAGCTTATGACAGTTGAAATGGAACTTCAAGCCAAATCAATTTCTAAAACATTACAACCTATGATTAAGCTATATTATCATCAACTAACAACAAATAAACACATAAACATGATAATCAACACAGAACAAAGACTTAAACATTAAAAAGCTAAAATTGTAAAAATGACTTACATGGTGAGATGAACTGAAAACCATGAAACCATTGAACACTAACTATCCTAAAGCTTCCCATGAAGCTACTAAACCAAGGGCCATCAAGTATTAACCCTGCTCCAGCTTGTCTCTTCATGAACAACTATTTTTTATTTATTTTCTATTTTTTTTATGATTTTTGTTATTTAAAAACTACAACTGATTTAAAGTATCTAAAAGCTTCAAAAAGCTTTGTCAGGAGCTTAAGTGACTTATAGAGTCCTTATAATCAACTACAAACAACAATAAAGTAAATGACTTGAAAATAAAATGACAATAAAGAAAACTTGAATTGTAAAGATAACTTGATATTTAAAACTGAGAATAGAGTTTCATTACACTACTTGATGTTTCATTACACTAGTAAAACAGTAAATGACATGTAAAAGTAAAGGAAAGCAATAAAATTACACTAAGATTAAAACTAATCTACATGACAATGGCTTAAGGCCAAGGTGGTTGTTCCTTCTGTCTTTCTTCTCTTATATAGCCTCAGCAATACTTGGTGACCACTCCCAAACTCTGTCTTTAATCTGAGCCTTTGATTTTCTGTATTCAATCTCAACCATTCAAATGAGCTTTTGGCGCCAAAGTCATCCTGACAGTTTGAGGCGGTTTGGATATAATCAATGCATCTTGTATGCATATAGAGGTGGAGGGGGGAAGTTGTGAAGCTTTATTGATCTTGGAGCCCAAGTAGAAGGGAAAACAGGGGAGGTTGAGTGTTTGGAGGGAAAAAGATGGTGTGGAAGCATTTATTGTGGAGTGGGTTGAGGTTTAGATGGTGTAAGAGGGTAGGGGTGAGCTGTGTTAGGCAAGTGGAGGGGGAAAAAGGTGGTAAAAATACCACCTGGTTTGTGACTCAGGCGGTTTGGGGAGACGGGTGAACAGTACTGGTGGTATTAGGGCGGGGGTTGACCTGTTTGACTTTTTAAATATCAAAGGGCCGGGTTGGTTTTTGGGCTTGATGGTGGGCTGGGGTTTGTGTTTTGGATTTAGGGATTTGGATTTAATGGGTAATAAGGATCCGTTTGGTTTTGTTTTGTTATAGCCCAAGGACTAATTTTGTAGATTCTGAAATCTTGAGGGATTGAACCTGAAACATTTCCAAAGTATTCACAAGGACTAAAATTGTTAGTTTAGATAAACCAAAGGACTATTTTTGCATTTTTACAATTTAAAATACCCCGAGGACCATTTATGTAATTTTCCAAAGTTTAGGGGGTTAAACTGTAAATTCCTCAAAGTTATCAAAATAGTTCCAAATTGTATTTTCATGCATAGTACAAGGGTAATATTTGTAAAATTCTAAGTTTAGAATACCCAGGGACTAAGTTTGCCAATTTTGTAACTTGAGGGGTAAAAATTGCCAGTTTGTGTAAACTTTTATCCAGGGATGTTTTGTGAACATTTTTGGTTTCCCAAGGACTTAAGTTTACTTTTCATTAATTTAAAACATTTAGGGACTAGTTTTGACATTTGTTGTAACTCCAGGGACTGAAAACGACAATTGTTGTGAAATTGATCATTTTCCACTTGTTTTTCAATCTTTTGTACCTGAATCACATATAAAACACATTGTGATGAATTTGTAACATTTTGTGAGTCATTTGTGTGTTTTTGGTTGTTTTTGTGGGTTCAAATTGGTATAAAATGATGAGTATTTAGACACTCATCAGTCATGCACATCGAAAAAAACGTGTTGGAGAGTGTGTTGAATGCCTTGTTAATGAACGACAAATCCAAAGACACGCTAAAGGCAAGGCAAGACTTGGAAACTTTGGGAGTTCAAAAAGAGTTATGGCTCGTTGATAAATGATGAGGCGAAAAATGAAGCACTTTTAGGGGGTCATTTAAGCCCGGAATTGAATTTATTTGATCAAATATTGCCCTAAATCGTTCCTTTTGTGATTTTAGGTACTTTGGGAGTGAAATCTGGAAAAGAAGGCATTTTGGACATTTTTGGAGCATAAAAGTGAAGAAAACGGCAAAGTCACAATTTTCCAAGCTGGGAACAGTAGGTGACGGCGTCAAGAGTAACTTTTTGACGGAGTCATGAGTATTTTTCATGACGACCCAGTACAGAATTGACGGCGTCACAAGGAAGGGCGTCAAGAGTAAAAGACGTGACGGCCTGGAAACACATAATGCTTGACGGCGTCAGAAGTAGATCAAGGCAGTCCGAGAAGTATTTTGGAGGCGAGATGACGGCGTCACCAATTTGGTCTTGACGCCGTCAAACCCTATTTCCTATATATAGTTTTCTAATTTTTACACATTAAGAGAGGAAGTTTTGGAGAAACCCTAAGGCCGAACTTAGTACAAATTTTACAGGTTTTTCAATGGTTGTCTATATCTTGTTCTTGTCTTAATTCCATCATGCTAGGCTAAATCTATCTTGTGTTTGCTTAGATCTAATGAAACCTAGATGTTAATTATGTGTTGATTACTTGTTTATGGTTGTATTGGATGAATGATTTCAATGTTAGGCTTAAGAAAACTGGCAGATCTCCAAATGGTAACATGCTTGAACGTCTTAGGAAACATGAACTGATGTGCACTAGGTTTTATTGGTTGTATTTAATGCATGAGTAAATTCTAATGATCCCATGTTAGGAGCTTCTTAGCCGGCTCGACATAGGAGTGAAGTAGGCACTCATAGGATTGGGGAAGTAAGTGCGCCACCCCATGAATGGTATTAAGGAATACAATCCGTCATCCACGCAACTATAACAAGTAATTAACGTGTAAAAGATGTCTAGGGAGTAGTGAAATCTAAGTAAACACATTTTCTCCACTTATTGCTCACAACCTTAGTATAATTTAGTTTTATTTTCATTTCTAGTATTTACTTTTAATTGCATCTTAGTATTGGGTTAGTTGACTAGCAACTAATTCCGCCCAAATCCTTCAAACCCGAGATTTTTACTTGCTTTCATAAAAATATAAAAACACAAAAATAATCATCCGTCATCTTTAGCACTAGTAATTAGGTTTTCTAATCCTAGCGACACTATTCCTAGATGAACGATCAATCCCCCGGTACTTGTCACTATACTATACTACAGCGATCAGGTACACTGCCTGATGAGGGTTGTAAACTTCTCAAGATCCCTTGAGAGGTAAAGCCTGGTGCGATTCCTACGTATCAAGTTTTTGGCGCCGCAGCCCGGGGAATAGTTATTGTCTAGGTTAGAATTTCTTTTTATTAGGTCTACTTGCTAGATTCCTTTCTAGTAAGATTTTATTTTTATTTTTAGGTTTCTTTAGTCTATCTTAATTCTTCGTGTTTTTGTTTGTACTAGTGTGGTCTTTATGAATTAGAGAGTCGCCGTTTAGAAGTTAGCAAGAGGCTTATTGCGCATAAAAGAAGAAAGAGAGAAGTTAACACATTTAAGGAATTCATTAAGCCTCTCCAAATGAAAATTGAGTTTACGGACTTCGCTCCAACCCCGGATGAATTGAGTTACCATAGGTTCCTTTTACAACACCCTTGCCCCTCAAAATATAGAAAGACACCATGGATTAGGAGGCATAACTTGAGGAACATGAAAATTCCTTGCATGATTGGGTACATGTCTAGAGAGCATACATACATTGACTTAAAAGCACCCATGAATATCATGTCTAGGCTCTATTACAATTGGATAATGAACGAAAGGTTAAGTCCTAGAAAAGACCCTTACAATTCTAAAAGGCTATGTAACTTTGTCAGGAGAGTTAAAGGGGTACACATCTTTATAGGAAATTTTACTTATCAATGCGACTTTGTAATCCTAGAAGATGTTAGAGGCATTATTGATCCACACCTAGGAGAAGTAGTTTTAGGACAACCTTTTGTTGAGAAGACTAAGATGTATCACGACCATGAGAAGGGGATAGCTCAGTTTACTGATGGGATAGAAAAGGTCACTTTCATGATGCCTCACATGAAGGAAGAATTAAAGGGCATCAAAAATCTACAAATTGATGAAATTCGACCCTATGAGGTTAAGGAAGATGGAATTAGTGATGATGTCTATTATGAGAGGAGGAGAACATACTATTCGGGTTGCATGAATCTAGGCCCGGAATATAAGCGTGATGAGAATTGGATTAGATGTTTCAAGTTGGCACAAAAGTGGGAAAGGAAAACGTAACCCATGACCTTGAGTCTAGCTACAAGACTCGTAAATAAAGAAAAGCGCTTCTTGGGAGGCAACCCATGCTTTGTGTGATTTTTATTTGTTTGTTTGTTATTTGATTCCGTATGCATGCTTTATTTTTATTGTTGGTAGATCATGTTTCTAAACTAAAATGTGGAAATACTTTACTTTGTTGTTTTGACCTAGTCTTAACTCCACCTAAAGGTATTTTTGCAAAAGATAAGTGTAAGGGGAAACCCCAAATATGTTTTTAAGAAACAAACCGATCATGATTCTCCACAATATTAAATGGACATGTATATTCGTATTTGTTAGAGTCAAATGCTTGTATTGAGTCATAATGAAGTTTTGCAGGATTTTCCAGGAAGTAGGACCAAGTTTTTCCAGAAATTTTCCGGAAACTTAACATAAGAATTTCTGCAGGTCAATCCTGACGGCGTCATGAGTTTACTCTTGACGGCGTAACGGGTAAAAATCTGGAAATTTTACCGGTTTTGTTTTTTTCTAACGGAGTCTTAAGGTTTTTGTGAATTATTAAGTTTTATAATCTCCAGGAAGTCTGCAAACTTCATTCCACAAGCATTATATCTTACTTTGTTTTCTAGGATTTAGTAACTTATATAGGATGCCACCGATTTTATGCGAGGTTGTCTTGTTTGTTTTCTCAGGATTTACAGGTTATGTATGACAAGAAGATGATTTATATTCTGGAAGGGAATCTTTGATTGTTCATTTTCTTGGAGGAAGATTTAACCTGGCCACCTAATTATCCATACCGAGCGAATCAGGGGAGTATTTGATTTCATTTGTTTTACTTATTTCACTTTTACATTCTTTACTTGAACATTGGGGACAATGTTCATCTTAAGTGTAAGGGGAGGGTAAAATGATGATACCTTACAAATACACTTTCGCTTGAGTTTGCTTTGTTTAATGGTAGATGTGTAATAAAACTATGAGAAACACTTGTTAGTGCAATTTTAGCGCCAAATTTAAATTTTTTTTACAACATTTAGGAGTGAAACTTTAGCCATAGCAAGCGTCTCATGGATAGGAGATTGTATGACTAGCACATAACCGTATATTCAGAAAAATTTTCCACCCAAATATGTGAGGTTCGCCTTTAGATTTGATAGGAAAAGCATTTACTATTAGTGCTTATGAGTGTACCGGTAGCATTTAGATTCTAGAACTTGCGTTAGTGATGCATCCCGAGACCGCTAGTGAGACTACATTCGTGCGGTAGGATTTACTACATGATAAGAGGCATTAGGATCACCCTTGTGTTAAACCCGTATTATAATTACTTGACCATTTAAGTCATATTACTTGACTACTTAAGTCAATTAATTTTTCCCCCACCGTTAGCGTTGTACTCATTTTTAGTACACGAAACCCCTAGTACACCCCTCCGAGCCTATCTTTTCGTTTCTAACTTTAAGCATTTTACTTAAAGGAAGAATTTGTTACACCCCACTTAAGTGTACATCCAAATCGCCTTAGCCTTCCGTGTATGCGCTCATTTTAGTGCATTATTGTTATTTGTTAAACCCTAAGTTAACTATCTAATTGATTACATGGTTGCTAAGTCGAGTCATATCCTTGTACATATTGTTTTGGGACGATTGGGACTCATGGGTAAAGTACTTATTTTATGGAGTAATGGGGAAGAACGTCATTTATTACCCTCATATGTACGTTAATCTTAAAAGTGCTCCAAGTGTTTTGATTATCTTAATTCGAGTCATTAGATTAGTTTAATGTAAAGTATGTAAAGATTCAAGTGTAAGGGGAATTTCCATCCCCTATAATGTATTATTTTGGATGGTATGGTAAGAGTGTATGCAAAAAAAAAAAAAAAAAAAAAAAAAAAAAAAAAAAAAAAAATCAAGAAAACATACGGACTACCATCCCTTTTTATTCTATGTTCATTTTATGTTTTTGTTATTTTTCATTTATTAGCTTAAGTCGAGTCTAGTCTTGGCTTAGCAACGCCATGTTGTACATGTAATTGACCATGATTGTTAACTCGCCACCAGTCAAAACTGCCTTTATCCAACAAAACCGTGTATTTCATATCCCTACACCTAACGTTGCAACCCTTTAAAAGACCTCTTTGATAGTTTATCCTAGGTGCTTACGCCATGTGGTGGAGGTTTGATCCTTTCCCAATCCTATGGTAATCTATTTTGCTATGACAGGTAGTGAGAGATATCTTCTGTTTCCATATTGTAATTTACACTTTATTACACCCGAGAGATGTGAGTATCTAAACAATATTTGTGAGGTGCTAGTATATGACCTCCGTGCTTGTCTATTGGTCTTTAGTAGAACGATTATTTGTTGTAATTACTTTTATCTTATTGTTAAATGACCCCTAACTTGTATTTTGAGTAGAATAATAAATGCATTTGCTTGAGGACAAGCAAATCTCAAGTGTAAGGGTATATGATGAGGCGAAAAATGAACCACTTTTAGGGGGTCATTTAAGCCGGAATTGAATTTATTTGATCAAATATTTCCCTAAATCGTTCCTTTTGTGATTTTAGGTACTTTGGGAGTGAAATCTGAAAAAGAAGGCATTTTGGACATTTTTGGAGCATAAAAGTGAAGAAAACGGCAAAGTCTCAATTTTCCAAGCTGGGAACAGGAGGTAACGGCGTCAAGAGTAACTTTTCGACGGCGTCACGAGTATTTTTCATGACGACCCAGTACAGAATTGACGGCGTCACAAGGAAGGGCGTCAAGAGTAAAAGACGTGACGGCCTGGAAACACATAATGCTTGATGGCGTCAGAAGTAGATCAAGGCAGTCCGAGAAGTATTTTGGCGGCGAGATGACGGCGTCACCAATTTGGTCTTGACGCCGTCAGACTCTATTTCCTATATATAGTTTTATAATTTTTACACATTAAGAGAGGAAGTTTTGGAGAAACCCTAAGACCGAACTTAGTACAAATTTTACAGGTTTTTCAATGGTTCTCAGCCCTTGAACCCTTTCATGTGTAATTGAGATAAGTGTTCTTTTAATTCAATCAATATGTCTATGTGTTGGTTGTCTATATCTTGTTCTTGTCTTAATTCCATCATGCTAGGCTAGATCTATCTTGTGTTTGCTTAGATCTAATGAAACCTAGATGTTAATTATGTGTTGATTACTTGTTTATGGTTGTATTGGATGAATGATTTCGATGTTAGGCTTAAGAAAACTGGCAGATCTCCAAATGGTAACATGCTTGAACGTCTTAGGAAACATGAACTGATGTGCACTAGGTTTTATTGGTTGTATTTAATGCATGAGTAAATTCTAATGATCCCATGTTAGGAGCTTCTTAGCCGGCTCGACATAGGAGTGAAGTAGGCACTCATAGGATTGGGGAAGTAAGTGCGCCACCCCATGAATGGTATTAAGGAATACAATCCGTCATCCACGCAACTATAACAAGTAATTAACGTGTAAAAGATGTCTAGGGAGTAGTGAAATCTAAGTAAACACATTTTCTCCACTTATTGCTCACAACCTTAGTATAATTTAGTTTTATTTTCATTTCTAGTATTTACTTTTAATTGCATCTTAGTATTGGGTTAGTTGACTAGCAACTAATTCCGCCCAAATCCTTCAAACCCGAGATTTTTACTTGCTTTCATAAAAATATAAAAACACAAAAATAATCATCCGTCATCTTTAGCACTAGTAATTAGGTTTTCTAATCCTAGCGACACTATTCCTAGCTGAACGATCAATCCCCCGGTACTTGTCACTATACTATACTACAACGATCAGGTACACTGCCTGGTGGGGATTGTAAACTTCTCAAGATCCCTTGAGAGGTAAAGCCTGGTGCGATTCCCACGTATCAATAAAGGTAACGGGAAGGTCGATAAGCCTCATCTAAGGTACTCTTTAACACCGGAAAATAGAAAACTTTTTTGTAAATTCATCAAAGGAGTTAGACTACCTGATGGGTTTGGATCCAACTTCAAGAAAAAAGTGACTGCTGACGATAACAACATAACGGGCCTAAAATCTCATGACTGTCATATAATGATGCAGCGGTTACTTCCTTATGGACTTCGGCAATACTTACCCAAAGACATTTCACCCCCATTAATCGAGCTCTGCTTATTCTTTAAGCAGATCTGTGCTCGAAATTTGATGCAGCAGGACATAGAGAAAGCTAAAAAAACAAATGATCGATGTTATGATCAATTTAGAGCAAATATTTCCTCTGGCTTTTTTTGACAGAATGATTCATTTGGTTATACATTTACCCGAAGAGGCTATTCTAGGTGGCCCTGTTTACTACAGGTGGATGTATCCATTTGAAAGATACATGAAGAAGCTAAAAAATTATGTCCGAAATAAAGCCAAGCCAGAAGGTTCTATAGCAGAGGGTTATGTTGCAGAAGAAGCATTAACTTTCTGCTGGCGTTATTTTAAGGATGTCGAGACGAGATTTAATCGTCTTGACAGAAATGACGACGGTGAACCTGAACAACCAGATAAATTCCAAGTGTTCCAGTCATTATGCACACCGGTGGGTAGATATGTAAATACTAAGATAAAGCCAGATGTTATGCAGGCAGTTGTATGGTTTATACTTAACAACAGTCCTGAAATTGACGCAGACATCCAGGTGTACAAAGAGTATGTTTCTTCTTTTTTATATTTTGAAGAACCCTTTTTTTCGTAAGCTATTTGTTTTCGATGACTTATTCTAATATCATGAACTTCTGCAGTGAATTTCCTAACAATACCGTGTAAACAAGTTTTCCTCCCTGGTTCAATCACAAGGTAAACACATTAGATATATTACCTTGTAGTCTAGAGTTATTGCCCATCTGAATCTGTTTGTATCTCTTTCGTAGATCCGTGAAAAGAGCGTGGCAAAAGACCCAACCTGTAGTCCCGAGTTACTCTCTTTGGCGTGTGGACCTTCATCTAGTGCAAATACATACCCCGCTTGCATAGTTAACGGCATGAAGTTTATGGTGCATGAGCGCGATATACTTCATACCACTCAAGGCAGTGGAGTTTCATCACCCGGGCCTGATGGAGATATGTATTATGGTCAACTAGAAGAAATTCTGGAGCTCACTTATATGGGCAACTGCAAGGTTGTGTTGTTCCGATGTAAATGGTTTGACACCCATAACCCTAATAACCCTACGGCACGCTCTAGACGTTCTTACAAGGAACGAGGCATACATCATATTCTGACTGATAAGGATGCTTTTAGAAATCAACAATACATTCTTGCGACACAAGCAACACAAGTCTTCTACCTCGAAGACCCTGCCAGACGACCACCTCATTGGAAGGTCGTCGAAGATGTTCATCATCGGAAGATCTGGCATCGGGATGTGGTAGATTCTGATCAAGATTTTATACATGGGAGTAGTTCATCAGATTTTGCATTGTTTGTTGGTTTGACTGGTTTGGAGAATGCGAATTTGATTGTAAACGATGAATCAACAGAAGAGGACGCCCCACCAGCTGATGATGCATCAGCTGAAGAAGATGTTGATTTTATTAATAACGAGGATGATGTCGTTGCTCATGTCCTTGATGATGATGATGTTGACGTGTCTGATGATGATGAAGTGAACCCCACTGTTGTTGAAGAAATTTTATCTAGCGATGATTCTGATGATGACAATTGTTCTTAAATTGTAATTTGAATGAAATTGTTACTACATGTTTACATGTGTAACTTTTATTTTGAATGAAATTGTTATGTTGTGTTTAAATGTGTATATTTATATGAATGTGTGTATTAGTATTAATTGGTCCACGAAATTGTGTGTTCTTGTACTTGTAATTTTACAGATGGTTGTCGTAGCTCCTAATTCACACGGCGGGGATGCTGGTGGTGATCCACCAAGACAACCCTCATTTACTTTGCCGGGATATTGCGCAGGTAAGAAAATGAGATTTATTTTTTATTGATAAAATTGAATTTTTTTACTTGTATTTTCAATACTCAATAACTTGTATTTGTAGGTAATATGATCACGGGCGAGACATCTAATCGGGCATTAAAGAAAGCGTTTAGAGAGAATAAGAATAAACCTTTGCCTATCGGCTTTGATCACGATGATCAAGGTACATTCTCACCCATAGGCACGTATGCACCGCAGCTCAATAGTCTTATCGGGGAACAAGTTAGGCACTTCCCCTTGACTGCAATTGGGAACAAATTCCCGATGTTTATAAGGCGCATATATTTCCCGCCCTCAAGGTATTTTATTTCTATTCTTATTGTTATCAACCGCTTAGATATGCGTGTTATATTTAAATTGTATGTATATTTAAATGCGTATATTTATTTGTAGACCTATTTTGAAATCGAGCCTTGGTTAAATGATGATCGCCAAGTGAGGTATGGGGATGAAACATATAAGGTGGGGGAAAGGGTATGTAAAGGGCTCGAACTTCAGATGCGATTACTATATCGTAAAAATAAAAATAGGATCAAGAAGAGGTACTTTACTACCCATAGGACGCCCGCGGTCGCAAGGGAACATCCGCCGCCGCCAAATGCGTGGGCTCACAGAACCCGAGAAGAATGGGAGTTGTTTGTCGACTGGTTGTCCGACCCGGCACGGATGGAAAGATCCGCCAAAAATGCTGAAAATTGATCAAAGAACAAGATAAAAACTCACCAGGGGAGACAATCTTTCGTACAAGGAAGAAACAATTATGTAAGACTCATTATAATTTTTGTGATTTTTAAAGGTCTATATAATGTTTATACATAGCTCGTTATTAATCTATTTTATATTGTATGTATAGCGGGTTAAAAAAGGGGAAAATGAAGATCTGATCGAAACATGGAGGAGGGGACATTCAACTAAAGAGGGCAAATTTATAACAGAAGATAACGAGACGGCTTATGTAAGTAATTTATCTCTTAACACGTGTCATTAGGATCAAGTTACTTGTTTTTTTTAACTTACTTGTTTTTAACATACTTTTTTTTTACTTGCACAACTGCAGATGAAGTCTCTTTTCAATCAAGTGAAAGCCGGTACAGTCTCGTCGATGACCGAGCGATAAATAATTCGTAGAATTGTTCCGAGTGACAACCGCCAAAATTTGTCGGGCATTGGCAGGATAGTGACGGGCAGTGGCAAGTCCACACATCAGCCGTTTGATCGAGACTATATTACTCGCCAGCATATGACCGAGGTGTTGAGGTGAGAGCGTCAACGGGCTGATTTGGCTGAACAACGGACTCTCGTGGCCGAGCAAGAGGCTAGATTGGCTAGGGAAACTGCTAATGCGACTAATGCTAGAATGGGCACCTTTGAATCTTACATTGGTCAGTTTTTTACCTTCTACAACAACCAAGGTAATCCATTTCCCGTTCCTTTCCCCCACCTAATCCTGTTCCCGGCCCTTTTTCCGGCCCTATTCCCTTTCCCGGCCCTCCTACTTTCCAAGCTCCCTTTCCCTGCCCTCCTACTTTCCAAGCTCCCTTTCCTGACCCTAATAATGCTTTTAACAATTGTTATCGTCCCTCCTTTCCCGACTCTACTACATGCCCGGGTTCTAGTTCGAATTATGAAATGCAGCCACCCGAAGTCCTTAACAAATACCTCTTAGCAAATAATCCTCATTTGAGCCGCATGCCAAGGAATAATGATTATAGTAGTGAGGAGGAGGAGGTGGTGGATTCGGACGATGAGTAGGCGTAGGGATGTAAGATTTTACTATTTGTTGCAACTTTATTACTACGTACTTGTTAGTAACTTTGAACATGTTAATTAGTAACTTTGTGACTTGTTAGTTTAATTGTATCGTATTTGTGGAATGGTATCGTGGATTTGTGGAATAGAATGATATTGTATCGCTTAGTAATTTGGTATTGTATCATATTGTCGAATTGGTATTGCGGATTGTGGTTGATTACAAGTTAAAAATATGCAGGTTTTGGTAGATTTTTTCGGGAAAAAAATCCGGAAAAAATCTGGAAAATGTGCAGGCTGCTGCATATTTTTTTTGCACCCAGGTACAGTTTGGGACGACAAAATCGTCCCATTTTTGCAAGCAGTTGTCGTCCCATATTGCTGAGTTCCACGTAGCCTGTCCCAAACGAATAAATAAATAAATTATTCAAAGCAATTTGGGACGATATTCTCGTCCCTTTTCTTCAAAAAATATGTCGTCCCATTTTTTATTTTCCAAACATTTTCTTCTTTAATTAAAAATAGTTAACAAAGTAAAAAATAATAATAATAAGTTTGGGACGATTTTCTCGTCCCTTTTTGCAAGTAACATGTCGTCCCCCCCTTTTTTTTTGTTGACTTACTAGTGGGCCCAGCAGTGTATCGTCCCAAAATATAAAGAGAATGTCGTCCCATATTTTTTTGGGACAAAAAGTTAGGGACGAGCAATATGGGACGAGATGTCGTTCCATTTTTTTTTTGGGACGACGCTCTTTGGCAAAGTGGGACGAGAATGGCGTTCCAAATCCTTTATTTGGGTGTAGTGAATCGACGCTTTTGCCGGCGACATTTTTACGCCGTTCCCGTCGACAGGTCGACGGAACAATACGTTCCCGTTGACATGTCGACCGGAACAAAACGACGGTTGTGCCTCGTCGGGAACAGCTTTCCCGTCGACAATCGCCGTCGACATTGTGGGTCCCACATCGTTTTCCAGTCAAACGAATTTGCTGTCCGTCAAATTTTTCCCATCGACATGTTGACGGGAACATATAACTAATTAATGTTTTAATTAACAAATAATAATTACGTTTTATATAATGCCGTCGACATGTCGACGGAATTTTAAAACTACAAATATTCATTATTTAATTATGTCGTCGACGTGTCGACGGCATGATTAAAAAAAATATTTTTTGTTTAATAATGCCGTCGACATGTCGACGACAACATTAAATAATCAATATTTTTTGGTTAATGTTGGCCTCGACATGTCGACGACATCATTAAGGTATCCTGCTAACAGCAGGCTGCAAAACCAGCAATTTTCCAGATTTTTTCCGAATTTTCCGAAAAAAATCTACCAAAATCTGTAACAGCCAGAACCTGTAATAGCACCTATAACCACTCAAACTCGCACCATCTTTTCCCCTCCTTGCTCTCATTTCCTTGATATGTGCAAATGTAGCTTCAAGATTTGTGACCCTATTTCCCATATTATCAAGTTTGGTTTCCAACGTGCTTTCAGCTTCATCATCACCTCCAACAGCAACAACTTGAGCTACAGCAGCATCTAGCTCTTCCATGTACTCTTTGTAGTACGACTTTTTCCTACACCATTCGATAATCTTGTCTCTCATCCCCGGTTCAGCGTCCCTAAAAGAACCATATTCCTCATAAACTGCATGACCAAAAGTTAACATAACTTCATTAAAGAGGAGCTCGTGTGACAATACTTTTGAGTACTCCTCTTCAACTGTGCAACCACGCCAAGTCATGTGTGTCTTGTAAGAATTGACGATTGACTTATTTGTGAGAATCAAGAATGTATGTGTAAAATGAGACGGAAATGATTTTGTGAGAATGTATATAGGTAAAAAATGAGACGGGAATGTTTTTGTAAGGTTATATATAGGGTGAATTTTTTGGGAGATATTGTCGACGGGAAAAAGAACGCGGGAAAAATCCCACCCAATATTTTAGCCATTTATTAAGAATATTTATATTTATTAATAATTTCCCGTCGACATGTCGACAGGAATCGTAAAACAAAAATTGATTAACTTTAATCACACGTTAATTACGAAAAAAACCGTGATTAATATATTCCCGTCGACATGTCGACGGGAAAATAATAGCGGGTAAATTTCACGCCCAAATTTAGTGAATTATTGAGGCTAAAAAGGTATGGTGAAATGTTCCCGTCGACATGTCGACGGGAAAATATGTGTATGAAAAATTCAACGTAGCGGGGCTCGGCCAAGCGCCTTTTTTGTCGTTTTGTGCCTTATGCCGTCGACATTGTGTCGACGGGAAAATGTCCGTCGCCTGTTTTCCTTATCCTTGTAGTGAGACTTGCTCAGCTCGATATGATCTCAACCAATCATAGCTAACAAACACTCCTTCAAATGGCAAGCGAGCGCTTAGAAGCCATCTTGTCGCGCTGTACTTTGGTATATAAAAACGAAGACAAGGCATAAAAGGTCTAGTATGGTTGATCAAAGAATATTTAAAGCTCAAGAGATCAATCTAGCTTTCAATTTGATTCCAAAGAGATGATATTATGTTCATTCATAGGTTCAACTTTATCTTCTCACCTAGCTAGGTTTTGACCTTAACCAAGTTACTCATCGCAATCATAAGACCACAATTTCTACCACAACAAAAAGAATCAACAGCTAGGCCACGATGTTCGTGTTCTTTCAAAGATGGTTCCAAACAGCTACTGATTTGAGCCACTGTTTGTGCTATGTTTGCCAAGTGCGTGCGCTTTCATATATGTTTCCCCCAAACGCTACGACAATCATCCATTGGCACAGCTTCTATTTAGCCCTTTTTGGCAAAATTCTTTCCCCTAAGCGAATAGTGACTCGTACAGCAAGACTTACTTTGGAATCTTTGCATCAAATTATTCCCAGATTTTTTAAGCTTGTACGACGGTGCGTGTAGAGTTCTTTCACATGGATCTCGAGAATCAAAGACTGTATTATAGCCCAAACTCCAAACAAGAAAACATGGATTTTCCAGGTGAATTGACATTGTCCTCTTTATTTTTTCTCTAGAATATATGTCTTTGCATACAAGTCGTACTAAAATCATAATGCACATCTATGTCATTACATATATAATCATAGTAACGTGTCGATTGTATGTGTATCGACAACTAAAGATCCTGGATAGTCTTTTTAGATGCATATACATGGTGAACACATCATACTCATGTAAAGGCATATTTCGTAGCTAGCTTTTTTTTGACCGGTTTGTTGGTTGTTAGTGATTCAGGTCCAGCAATGACATCCAATTAGGCAGTATGCTGACCCTGAGACCCGCTTGTTCCTCCTTTACCGCCTGAAGGGGTAAAAGTCCGGAGTGGGACTCGAACTTGAGACCTCCCCTCCCCAATGCACCTTAAGGAAACCTTGGTGGCCAACTGAGCTAGCCCAGTTGGTTCATATTGCGTAGCTAGCATAGTTTAAAACCAGCTAAATATTCTTTATAAAACTCGAAGTAGAAATAAAAATCATAAGATCAAAACCATGATCGGGTCAAAAATCTAAACAACTCCAAGATACTACACAATCATGGCTTTTAATTTACGTATACCAATTTATTTGTGCTCTTGTTTGGTTTACGAATAGATATTTATAACTAATAACTAAAAAACTTGAATACATATATAGAAATAAAACTTTGATAATTGTACTCATATTACCTTTAAGTTGGTCTGTAATCTTTACTACATAAAAAGGAAAAATAGTCAAACTTGAATTCTTAACTTTGTTAAATTGTTGAATTGTTGAAAAATGAGTAAGGAAAATATCGAATGTTTAATGCAATTAATGTAATATATGAAATGTTGAATAGGTAATATACAAAACCAATTTCCGGAAAAACTATATTGGTCAAATTATTAAAAAAAGTATTATACTTGCTACTATTTCATCTTTTGGGTAGCGAACAATTTTTTTTTTTTTTTTCATTTTGAGAGTAATTTTCTTTCAAATTCATCATCTTTAAGGTAATATGTCACATTTTTGCCCTTCGGGGAAAAAAATTTGTATTAGCTAAAAGGGGCAATAATGTCCAAAAATTTCGCAAAATACCCTAAAGATGATGAATTTGAAAGAAAATTACCCTCAAAATAAATAAATAAATAAATAAATAAATTGTTCGCTACCCTGAAGATGAAACAGTGGCAAGTGTAACATTTTTTTTTTATACTTTGCCCAAATATATTTTATTAATTTTCGGGAAAAATATACAAAACCAATTTTCGGGTCTAACCGGGTTTCAAAAATATAAAAACCGGTTTTATTTGACTCATTTTTTCGATCGGAATCGGTTCAACTGGTGGAATCGGCCGGGTCGAACCGGGTTTCAAAACATCATGTTTAATCCTCAAATCCTCAAACTTTTATTATTTTTCGTTTATAAACCATAAATTTTTTTATCGCTACAACTATCTGCTGTTATAAGATCTCGTTACTATGCACGGGTACTCGTCTAGTTTTATAAACTTCTATAAAAACATCATTTGATTAGATAAAAGAAATTTAAAAATTCTACAATTCGAATTTTTAGTCATGATGTTAATATTAATCAATACAACAAGAGAAGGAAGCCCAATGAATAAACAAGAACAAGAAAGAATAAAGAGAAGCCCAATGAAAAACTTCGGACCATTTTTCAGGGTATGGGCCAGCCCTCTTGTTATCGTTTGATACTTTGATTGAAATAAACTAAGGCACCCTAATTTTAGTGGCGGTGATTAACATGTGCAAGTGGTACAGCAGCACATAACCACTATTTGTGTGGGTCTCCGATTTAGTATATGTCAATTAGTATTTATACATGTCTAATTATATTATGTTTTAAATTTTCCATAATAGTTAAGCTATTCGTGATTTACAATACCTCATTCGTAGTTTCATATCAGGCCACCCAAATCAATGTGACGGCCCTGGCTAATTTGTTGTCGATGAATGTATTTTTTTTAGTTGTAGAATTGTCTTTTAATAGGAGTTTTTTTTTTTTTTTTTTTTTTTTTTATCTTCAAAATTTTATATAAAATCGTACGTAAGTTAAAAGTATTGCAACATTTATCTCATTTTATTCGTAATTTGAATGCTTTTTCAACAACATATATTTTTTTATAAGAAAATCGGTAGATATTTGTTAGATATGTGATAAATAAAGTTTGTCATTTCAAAAAAATGTAAATAGCTAAAAGTACAGGGTGATCGCCTTAACTTTTTTTTAATGAATATGTTTTTAAATAAACTTTATGATAGTTTTTAAAATTATCAGGCAGGTTAAAGGTGTGTTTTAAAAGTTTTATTTTTTCTTTAAAAATATATATTAAACTTCAACATTTTTTTATAATATCGTGCGTGCGTTAAAAACATATCATGAACGGGCTCGCTTTGTTTGTATCGGTATACTTTTTATTAAAGAAATCATTAAATATTTGTTATATGACTTGAGAAGGTTGATAATAGCTTAATATCAGGCCATGTGAGGTTGAGCTTGAGCTCCAAGTTGATAAAAGATGAGCTCGTACGAGATCGAGTAGCTTTCTCATACAAATATTCATTGTCCACACGCATACTAGAACTAAAAGCTACACCAACAAGTCATGTAGTATTTATTACATTAGCTTTAGCACGCACACATAAATGCCTTTCAAGCTAATGTCGACACTCGTTGACCACCGTCACATATTGTTATGTTACTAATGCAACATAGCGTGATTCAGGGACGGAACCAGGGTGGGTCCTGGGGGGTCCAAAGACACCCGTGGATTTTCCCGATAAAATTGGGTATATAGTCTTGTTTATTTTTTCTTGAATGCACCTGGTGAATTAGTGTTCTGGTTCCGTCCCTTGCATGATTACCATATTAGCATAAATAAAACACATGCTTATATTATGTATTAAGCTAACAAAACCGATTGATTAAACTTTGAAATTTAGATGAGTAACGGGAAACTGGGAATGGGATATTCATACACTCCAAAATGGATTTCAATACCCTTTTTTTTTTTTTTTTTTTTTTAAATAAAGCTATGTAATTAGAAAATAAGGGAAAAAATAAAGTTTGACAAGTAAAAAATATAAAGGTCAAAAAATAAGAAATAAAAATTGATAAAAAGAAAATGAAAATTTCTTAGACTCTTAATAAAAGAGGCAAAAGATGGCACAAAGAATATTACACCCATAACTAACTTCTATAAAAAGTTAAATCAGCCGTTAAAAACTTACTCCTCCGTGGTTCTTAAATAAGTGTCTGCTATTAATTTTTAAAGTTTATTTATTTATTTATTTATTTTAACTTTGATCTTAAATTATTTTATTTGTGTTATGTAATACTTGATGCCAAATATATAAATAGATTGTGCTTTAAAAGTATTTTTATTTGTATAATTTTCTTCAAAAATTAAAATAACACAAATAAAATAATTTAATGTCAAAGTTAAAAAAAATTAAAAATGAACAGTGGACATTTATTTAGAGACGGGGGAGTATTTGGTTAAATGGTTTGTGAAAAGTTCAACCAAAATCGTTTCACATTATTTTGTTATTCTAATCAGAAAAAAAAGTACTTTTTTGCCCATCTTTAAACGAGAGTTCAAGTTTACTACGTCTTCCTTTTTAAATTCCAAAGAATATTGAATGAGATTTAGTCCGAGGTCACATGTTGTATTCATTTCAAACCAAACCAAACATTTGATTTATGAGACATTATATTATTCCATCTACTTATACTTTAATCAAACCCAATTTATGTCTTAGGCTTAAATTATTATATGTTACAAACATTATTAACGTGGTCGAGCTACTCATGAATTAGTGAAGCTGGAGCTTAACATAAAGTTCGTTTAACAAACGAGCTCGAGCCTGGACTTTAGACATCATATAACTCAATACATTTTTCGAAATAGAAAAGAAATTAGATATACTCATATACATTGTTTAATTGAATAAGGTTTATTTATTTATTTATTTTTCCTTCAAATACTATGAATCAATTCCATCATGAACATATTTTTAATATTTTGGCTTCTAAAATAATTAAAGAAAGCAAATATGCTTTTAAGACTGTATAATAAGGACTTTTTGGTGACCATTTCTTTCTTATAGATTACTTTATTATTAACTTGATGTAATAAGATGACTCACACCACAAATAACATACATCACAAAATATATTTTAAATAAAAAATCACACACACACACATGCATATAAGTTGGTCGCTCCGACCCGTATCTCCATTTTGATGAGATGTGTGACATGGGGACCGAGATGGTGTAATAAGGGGGACCGACTGGGACTAGTCCTTGGAGGGTAAACCGACTGACTATTGTTGACCTATTACATCTAATAGCCTAAACAAGCGAGTTTGTGATGAGCTTAAGCTCTATAATTGACTCATGAGCCAAACTCAAGCTTTAAAAATAAGGCACGAAACAAGACTCGAGCTTTTTCAATGCTAAATGAACCGAAATTGAGCATTGTTGAGCTCGAGCTCGGCTCAACTTATTTACACCCCATTGTTAGATTGCCCACAGTGGGTCATGAAATCTCGGTCGAAGGAGTCGAACAACCGATTTGAACATCGGTTGAGTCCACTGTGAGCCAAAAGTCGAACATCGGTTGTGGAGCAAAAAAGTTGGCTATCAAACAACACAAAGTTCCAATTTACTTGTTTATTACCACTGTGGCACTTGGGTGAATATGGGTTGCTGGAGAGAGAAAGCTGACGTGACAGCCGAAAAGATGATGCAATATGGGTCATCACTGTGTCCAACCTTATACTCCAACAACTGTGACAGGATTAATATTTTATTAAGCTGGTAGTAATTAACTAGACTTTCTAAAGCATCATTAAAAATTGATTGCATAAAACCACAAACACAAACACTGTGCACTTTATTTTTTGGACAAGCACTGTACTCATATCCTTCTCACACCAACTGCAAATCTACCAAAACAAATTCCTCCCCTAAAAAGTTAAAGACAGTAGGCCACACCACACCACCCCACACCCAAACCCAAACCCTAATCAAATCTATCTCAAATTCAAAAACCACCCACAACCCACCCATGATTTAACATCATTAAAAAAACCAACCATTTTAACCCATTTTCACCCATGAAACCCTTGTTAGTATCTTTCATCTTTGCAGTTCTTGTTTCTGGTGCACCAGACAACTCAAACCTAGTCTACAAAGGATGTGCAAAGCAACCACTTTCAGATCCCACTGGTGTCTACTCATCAGCACTTTCAGCCATCTTTGGCACACTCATCCAACAATCTTCAAAGTCAAAGTTCTACAAAACAGCTAGTGGAACTGGCCAAACATCTGTGTCTGGTCTTTTCCAATGTAGAGGAGATCTTAGCAATGTAGAATGCTACACTTGTGTCAGCAGGCTTCCTATCTTGATGGACAAACTATGTGGCAAAACAGTTGCAGCTAGAATCCAGCTCCTAGGCTGTTACATGTTGTATGAGGTTTCAGGTTTTGCTCAGATATCTGGTATGGAAATGCTTTACAAAACATGTGGCAAAGCCACTTCAAATAATGGGTATCAAGAAACTAGAGATTCAGCTTTTTCATCTTTGGAAAATGTTATAGGTAGTAGTAATAATGGTGGCTTTTATACTACTAGTTACCAAGCTTTTTATGTTTTAGGACAATGTCAAGGTGACTTAAGTACTTCAGATTGTGGTACTTGTATTAAAGGTGCTGTTCAAAGGGCACAAGTGGAATGTGGTAGCTCAGTTTCTGGTCAAATATATTTGCATAGATGTTTTATTAGCTATAACTATTATCCTAATGGTGCACCTAAGAATAATAGACCTTCAGCTTCTTCGGGTTCTAGTTCGTATTCTTCGCCTGATTATTCATCCCCATCTAGCTCATCAGGTATGCAAATATGCAATGTAGTAAATGTTACTCACTCCGTCTCAAAATATAAGTCCAGTTTGACTTTTTGAATCGAATTTCGACTTTAAATATTTTTGTTTATATTATATCATACTTGATGCAAAATGTATACATGGATAGTGCTTTATATGTATTTTCATTTGGTATAATTTTCATCAAGTGATATATAATACAAACAAAAATATTTACGGTCAAAGTTCGATTCAAAAAGTCAGAATGGACTTATATTTTGGGACGGAGGTAGTATATAAAGTTTGTGACTTTATTGTTAAAGAAGGTGAATTGAGTTGTTTGGTGATGTGGGTGTGTTTGATAGGGTCAAATACAGGGAAAACCGTGGCGATAATATTGGGAGGGGCAGCTGGAGTTGGGTTCTTGATTGTGTTTTTGTTGATTGCTAGAAAAGCAATGAAGAAAGATGATGGTGAGTATAACTAAAAGGGTGATTGGATTAGCTTATTTAGCCGCCTTATGGGCTTATTTGGTTTTGGAAAAGCCGATAAGCTCGCTTTTCGGAGCTTACGAGTTTATCTACTTGAGCTTAAGCTAATAAGCTCAAGCTGATAAGCTCTAGAAAGTGAGCTTATTGGCTTTTTTAAAATCAAATAAGCTCGTAAGCCGGCTAAATAAGCTAAATCCAAACACCCCTTAAGTAAAGTTTGTAAAAGTTACTGTACGTGTTTTTTTGACTTGGGTTAATTTTTGTGAACAGATTATTGAAAAGGGTATGTAATGAAGGACCAAAGATCCAATTTTTGAGGTGGGTTAGCTAGGTTCTTTTCTTGGTCTTTTCCAAACCCATGAAGCAAGTTGTTTTTGGTAGCTAGGTTTTAGATGTTAGCATGAATATTTATGTAGAAATTAATGTTGTTATCCTGAAAAGCAACCAGGATATTTGTTGTTGTTAAATAGTAAGAATGAAATGTTTGTCATTGGTGAAAAAGATGAAGGAAAGACTAGTAGCAATGTGATTTTTTATTTTTTATCTTAAGGGTAAAGATTATTAAAATAGCTCATTCACCCGGACACTTACACTTGCCGAAAGTCTTTTTAAAAACGGTCTTTCGGGTTTATTCTGAAATAAAGGTAAAATCTGTGTACATTCTACCTTCTCTCGCACCCCGCTCCGGCAGGGACGAGTATCTTGTTATAAGATTATTAAAATAAAGAATCAACAAATGCATGTGGTGGTTGTCTTTATTCTATCTGGCCTCGAATATTAGCCTTTCGATTTCTTCAATTTGTCTATGTCTTTGGCTCAGCAGGGTACGATTTTCAAAGCTGGCAAAAGTTTTCAAACCAAAACATGAATATGTCCACTTTATCTTTTTATCTTTTCCTTTATTTTTCCATGTCAAAACTTTACCAATTTTGTTTGAGTTGAAACTGAAATCAACTTTTCTTTTTAAAGTAAGTAAATACTTTATTGTATTCGTTTATAGAATGTTTTAGAAGCCATTAGCTTTTATAAGCGTCAATTGAAACAGGTTTATGTGAGTTTATAGAGGGACAAATTATTTAAATACTTTTAAAAATATAAAGAATTATAATGCAAATGATGACAGTATAAATGAAATTAATTTGATGTATTTTTATGCGATTTACATTAATAAGTTCAACTCTAATGAATTCATCAAAAAACTTTATAAAAATTTAAGCTCTAGTCAACTCCAAGTCCATTTCGTCAAACATACTCGCATACTAATGAACCAAAATGCAACTTTCTTTAAATTTAACCTCCATCCACATTACCATAAAGAAGCTATCTTATAATCTACATCAACATTCCTCAAAACGCCGTTATTGTCAAATTCATGTTCATTGTTAGGAGCTGTTTGATTTGAGGGTATGTCAACGAAGGAATGAGAATGACAATCATTTTTAGTATGATATGAGGAAACCACTATTATTTGGTATCCTCATTCCAATAGATATATACCAAACATATTTGATGGCCCACTTGATGGTCCCACCTAATTAATAATTCATGTACTTTGTTATATTTAAAACATTTTCTTTTATTAATTTTGAAAGCCTAACATCACTATCACCCATGTACAATTTCATTTTTTTCATAAAAAAACAAAAGAGATAAAACATAATTATTTATTTTAGTTACTTTTAATTTATATATTAGAGCACAAGGTGCAGTCGACAACGACCCCCTCGTCATCCGATGTGGCACTTCCAACGGTGAGCCGTTGCTCGCCGCCACACCGGAGAGGGCTCGCCGTTCTTCGCCGTTGGTGAGTTCGTCGTGGCCACGACGAAGGAGATGATCTGACAAATGTGCAGCCTTTTCATATTAAACGTTCGTCTTTTTTTTTTTTTTTTTTTTTTTTTTTTTTTTTTTTCCTAACCCCAAAAACCATATACACTATCCCTATATATATTTACATATTTCATTCCCAAAAAACCAAAACATTTCATTCTAAAAAACCTAACTCATTTCATTCAAAAGCAAAAACAATGAGTGAATCATCTTATTCGGAAGTTAGTGACTTTGAAGAGCTACATGAGCTAGAGTTGATTATACAAGAGTTTGAAAACGAGCAAGAGTTGCAAAATCAAGAAGCCGGTCCTTCAAATCGCCGTACATACATTCGGCGTGAACGTGATGTTGCTGAAGCACGTCTATTGGCCGACTATTTTGGTGATGTGCCAAAGTATACTGAAGATAATTTTCGACGTCGTTACCGTATGAGCCGTAAACTATTCTTAGAAATAGTCGAAGGTATTGAAACATATATTGACACTCATGATCCTCTTCCTGCTCATTTTGATTTCTTTAGACAACGACCCAATGCTGCGGGTGTAATGAGTTTTAGTGTGATTATGAAATGCACATGTGCCCTACGCCAATTGGAGCACGGGGTAGCACCTGATTCGTTAGATGAGTATTTACAAATAGGTGAACATTGTGCACGTGATTGTCTTGATTTTTTTACTATGTGCATAATCCATTTGTTTGGGAAGGAGTTTTTAAGAAAACCAACTGAGGACGACGTTCGTAACTTATACGACGCACATAGCCAGGTTCATAAGATTCCGGGAATGTTGGGAAGCATCGATTGTATGCACTGGGAATGGAAGAATTGCCCAAAATAATGGCAAGGACAATTTCACAGAGGTGATAAAAAATATCCAACTATAATGCTTGAAGCTATTGCGTCTTATGATTTGTGGATTTGGCATGCGTTTTTTGGTGTGGCAGGTGCGAATAACGATCTGACCGTTTTATATAATTCACCTTTATTCGACGACCTGATTGACGATATTGGCCCTCAAGTTCCGTTTGAAGTACACGGACGTACATTTAAAAATGGCTATTATCTAGCAGATGGAATTTACCCGCAGTGGGCATCGTTTGTCAAGTCCTTTACTGTTGCAAACAACCCAAAACACGCCGCATGGAAAGCGAAACAAGAAAGTGCGTGAAAAGATATCGAGAGAGCTTTTGGTGTCCTACAAGGACGTTGGCATATTATTGCCCAACCGGCGCGTGCATATACTGTGGGCAAGTTGCGGAGAATCATGTACTCGTGCATCATAATGCATAACATGATTTTGAAAGATCAACATTTTCATATAGCCGACGCTGCCGAAATGTATATTCCGGCGACACCAAATATACAACAGTCATGGGTCGAACGTTGCGCAACGCAAAGAAGAAAAACCAAAGAACTACATGATAAACGCACACACTCAAGGCTTCAACTATGTCTCATCGAGCATGTTTGGCAACAACAACAATGGGAAGAATTTCAACGAAATAATAATAATTAGGTTCGGTTTTTAGTGTCGTATGTATCGTATTTTTTTTCCCGTATCGTATTTTTTTTCCGTATTGTAACTTTTTAATGTGATGAAATAAAATTAGTATGTTTTTTTTATTTTTTAGTATTTGTGAAATAATTTAATTTATTTAAAGAAATAAATAAAAAAATAAGTGTGTAAGAGGTGGGGCCCGAATGGGAAAGTGGAGGTTTGTTGTTTGGTGAGGGGGGGTTTGTTGTTGTTAGTTGAAGTTGAGGTATTTTGGTGATGTGGCATGGTGGGGCCCGAATGGGGAGCCAAACCCTTGTTGTTGCACCTTGTGCTCTTATTGAAACCCAACTTTATTAACCAAACAACATTTTTTTATCTATCATATTTATACCGATTCCACCATCTTGTCAATGTCATACCTATAGTGATTCCAACTAGCAAACCAAACGGGCCCTTATTTAGTGTATAGTTTGGTGAGTGAGTAGTCAAAAGAGGATGCTTGGCTGAAGGTTATTTAGTGTATGACTCCATCCGGACTTGAACCAACAACTTCTTGTTTGTTTGGTGGTCACTTTCACATACCATTATGTACATCCGACAATATTATTAAAAAAAAAAAAAAAAAAAAAAAAAAAAAAAAGAAAAAAAAAAAAAATGTCGGCAATGCATATACATTAACAAGATAAACCTACCAAGCCCCATACATGAAATTAAGCAGAAGATATGGGGCTTCATTGAAGCTACTAAATACTAATGGCCCATAAGGAGAATCTAACAGCAATGTAGCAAACCCATTAGCCATGTAAAAAAAATGCTATTGAAATACTAGTATCAAATTTAAGAAGTGTGAAGGAAGGAGCTACATTTATTGAGGTACTAGTTAGGCCATTCGCATGCATAATTTCAAATGTAACAATAGTCCCTGCGCTGTTGGCGTGTTTTGTACTAGGAATATCTGCTTAGAGTTGTCCCTTGTACCCAAGTCTTCTTAGTCGGGTAAATCGCCTCAACATGTGCTATTCATATAATGGTTGCCCTATAATGACCCAGTTCAGATAGATTGTTTAAACCTTGAAGAGTATGCATAGGTTTTGTATAATTTTTTTTTTTTTTCTTAGCTGATCATGGTTCAGATGACAGCAATTCTTTCAGCATATGTGGAGTTAGAACACCTAGCAACACACTATTTCTTTAATTAGAAAGTAATGGGTACTAAAAGAGAAGAGAAACGTTGACCAACTCCCAAAAAGCTAGCAATGACCCTTGGAATGTATTGATTTAGTGGAGGTCTTTTTGACCCACCACCATTCATAAGAGCCACCCATATATACAAATATTTTACCCATAGATGTTGACCTTTTTTTTCACACGGTTTTCATGTTGTAATCCCAGTTTCAAATCTCTTCTTCTCCTTTGAGACTTGTATTTATGGTGTTAAAGACTTCCAGTTCTCCCCTAGTTTGGATAATCTAAAATTATCCGGAATCATATAATATCAACAATCTTTCATTTCTAAGAAAACCAAGTAGGATTTTGTTTTACGTATTTCGTTATGTTCATCTCAGGCTATGTACTTTTTTACGTATTAACTGGTTTTTGGTTTCTGAATTTTGTAAGTGTATCCAAAGGTGAAGGTGAGACAAGAAGACGATCCGCCAGAGTTTCAGAGGATTTGTTTGAAGGATTTTCAGTCTCTGTCTTTACATGATCATCTATCTACTAAGGCTACAAAACATGATAAAGATGGTAAAACACCACCACACGTGAGGGTTCATAAGTCTCATATCTCAGGTTCGGGCACGTTTGCTAGTCTACCGTCTAAATTTGATCATCAACCTTAGCCTTTTGCTAATTTTAAAGATTATTTGTATGTTGAATCAGATGTGGAGAAATCACCAACTAGAGGTAAGATTACTAGAAAAGTTGCAGAGGAAAGTAAGCCAAATAAGGTCAACGTAAAAGTCGCAGATGAATATAAGCCAAGTTCTGTCTTGCCACCACGGGCTGTGTTATCGAGTCCAGGTACTATACTACCATCCTTCCGGTATTGAATTAGACTACAGTCAAAACTTAATGAGACTAATCGCTTATAACTTTTGGCTGTCGTGTGTGTAGAGAATGATGTAATGCTCAGAACAAAAAACAAAACTAAAGCAAAAACAGAATGTTCAGATTCGAAGGATCATAAGTTGTGTCATAACACACATGCCAAGTGCAAGAAGACTTATGAACTTGAGAAGAAAAGCGGTTATTCATGGAAATGGTGACTTTCAGGACATTTGATCGTAAGGTGTGAAAAATGAGATTGTGATCATATATGTACAATTAGAAGTTAGAAAACAGATCATATACGTTTTTTTTTGTTTTGTTTTGTTTTTATGTATATAGACGGATCTTACTTGACTTAAAACCACATATATAACAAACAGTGTGTTATCGACCATTTCAGATAAATATCCATTTCGTAACACAAATTATATGCAATTGATATTAAGAGTTAACCAATATCCATAGCCATATGCATCAGGTTTAAAAGAAAGCAGATGCTTTGAAACTCGGGATGTGAATTCTCGCCTGCAACAAATGCATGCCCGCTGTTGTTTACCTCAATCCAACTACACCCCGGTTGTTTCTTGATCCCTTTGTCTCTCATACGAACCAAAATATCCGCAGCTTCGTCTCTGTTTTCACTATGCAGATGCATTTCTGTCAATATCATATAAGCACCACTATTCGAAGGCTCTAGCTCTAACATCTTTTCGCCAACCATCTTACCCAACTCGTATTCTTTGTGCAATCTACATGCTCCAAGCATGGAACCCCAAACACTAGCAGGAACTTCAATTCCATCTGCTATCATTTTCTTCAATATGCCAGCCGCTTCGTTAATAACTCCAAATCTACTAAACAAATCAATAATACAAGTATAATGCTCACTAGTTGGCTTAATCAAGTATTCATACTGCATGATATCAAAGTAGTATTTTCCTTCTTTTACTAGTCCTGTGTGACTGCACGCTGACAGCACACCAACAAATGTTATCTGGTTGGGTTTGATATTTGTCAGCGTCATTTGTTTGAACATATTTAAGGCTTTCTCACCATAACCATGATAAGCTAATCCACATATTATCGAATTCCAAGAAATTACATCATGTTTGGACATGGAAAAGAATTCTAGTAATGCAAAATCTAAGTCCCCGCATCTAGCATACATAGTAAGCAATGCATTCGAAACAGGTGTGAAGCAATTAATTCCTGACTTTATCACCTGAGCATGCGTCTGTTTTCCGAGATTTAATGATGGCAAATTTGAACATATAGTTAAAACACTGGTATACGACGACTCATCTAAGGATAAATTACCTTTCTTCGTTCTAATAAATAACTTCATACCATCCTCTCCGTGTTCACTTTCTCCTAGTCCATATATCACGACATTGCACACAGTTGTGTCGAGGGTAGGCAATAGATTAAAAACCTTCACTGCATTAACTACCTCGCCGATACTGAAGTAACCAATGATCAGGTTTGTATGTGACACTATGTTCTGATACGGACTTTTCTCAATAACCGCCTGACACTCATTAATCAACCCACTCCTTATTATCGCCAGTACGATTGCATTCCACACTCTTTGACACTTTTGTGGCATTTGGCGGAAAAGGCTCATAGCATCATTAACTAGTCGATTATTCAGCAACCCGTTTATCATTTTGTTCCAAGAATACCAATCTCGTTCAGGCATCTTGTGAAACAACACATGAGCAATATGAACGTGTCCTTCCTTAATATATCCCGAGATAATCGTGTTCCAAGCTTGAACATCTTTCACCGGCATACAATCAAAACATTTCCTAGCTTCTACAATCCGTCCAACGCTTAAAAAACCCGACATCATCAACGTCCACGACACAACATCCCTTTCACTCATCTCTTTAAAAAACTCCTCAGCTAAACCTATCTCTCGCGCATCTACTAAACCCGAAATCACCAAATTCCAAGAAATCACATCCTTAAAAGGCATCATACCAAATACCGCTAATGCCTCATCCATAAAACCATTCTGAAAATACCCGTTAATCATAGAATTCCATGTCACAACGTCTTTAAACCTCATACGATCAAAAACGCCCTTAGCACCGTCCACGTCCCCAAATTTCATTAACCCGGCGATCACAGTATTATACGAGAAAACATCACGGTCAGGCATTTTACAATACAATTCTAACGCTTTTTCCATGTCCCCGTTACGAAAGAACCCGCTAATCATGGCGTTCCACGTGACTGTGTTTCTTTGAGGCATTTCGTCGAACACCTTATGTGCTTCCGCAACAAGCCCATTTCTCATCAAAGAAGTTAGCTTTGAATTCAAAGGCTTTAGATTCGGAAGTGTCGTGACGGTACGCACTCGAAGCGTAACGATTGATGATCGGAGATTTAGTATTCGAAACATGTTCCATAACTAGTTAAATTTGAATTAAATTTGGAGGGAAGGTGAATATTATAAGGGATATATACCACGCGTGCTCACGCGTGGTCATTCATTACGTTAATGAAAGTTCACGCGTGGTGGAGGAGTAAATTGAGAGGAACCGAACGAAATGAAAGCGGTTTTAGCGTGTGAGTGTAGTGTCAGATATGTTTATGTTTTAGTGAGGTATTTGGTGACAAGAGTGGATGCTGATGTGGCGGTGCGGTGTGGAGCTGGTCAATGACCACTCCACCTAGTCTAATACACCTTAAAAAGTTCACCTAGGTAAAACGAGTATACGCCTCGTGCTGAGGCGTGTATTAGTGGTATTATAAACGGGTTTGGGTATCGATATTTTAAAGGAATAATTCTCTCATAAATGTATCTAACCTGTCTTTTTCTAATTGCGTGTAGCCTCTTTTTTTCTTTTCTTTTTCTTTTTTTTTTTTTTTTTCTTTTTTGTTCTTATATATCTCAAACTTTTGAATTTCGGCATTTTTGTGTATGTGCTCATGTAAAATGACTATTTTATCTTTATATTTTGTAACCGCTCTATTGACATCGAATGGTAAAATGATTATTTTACATGAATAAAATAGACACAAAAGTGGAAATCAAAAGTTTAAGGTATATAATAGCAAAAAAATAAAAAGGCTACACACAATTAGAAAAAGAGACAAGTTAGATACATTTCTAGGTAATTAGCGCTATTCTAAAACCCGCCCATACCCGACATGTTGCCACGTGACGTCTGAGATATTCATTACAGAGAGGAAGGATTATAAAATGAACCAACATCATCACAAACCAATTACATATCATCCAACATTCGACCATGTAACTTCCATATGATTTAATTCATAAATCAATGTATTTCAAGTCAATGCTACATAGTTACCTAAATTTGCAAATCAAACTACAAACATGGTGTTACCAGTCATTATCTAAACTAGAAATAGTACTATATGTTAAACATATCACATCTTTAATGCAACAGTTCCGATCTTATGCTCAACCGTTCACCCTTGATCATCTGTCCGAAAGCTAAAAAGAAATAAAAATAAGAGTTACGCTACATGAAAACGACTTATGTAAATGCTTAATTCATAGAAAACAAGATGTACAAAGTCACCTGAATGAAAAATAAGCATGATTTAATCTTCATTCTGTACTTGATCTACTTCCCACAAAAACCGAGCATATGCTGCAAGAATGTTGCTGTAAACAGAATACCTGATAAGTCGACTGTAAACATATTTTAATCACACGAACATACATAAACACATTTGTCAGTGATGATACAACTTGACCTCGAAAAGCAAAGTGCATACCTATCTTCGGGAGTAGTAAACACAGCTTTTTCAAAGTAAGTTGAGGCTTTATCTTGGTCTCGGTGAAGCTTCCATACTAACTGTGCATACTGCATCATAATTTCACCATCTTTAGGATCTGCTACTGTTGCACGCAAGTAGTAATCCTCGGCTCCACTAACGTCTCCCTTGGACTGTCACGTTAGTCAAAATCTCATTTCAACTTAATTATATATTTCATCTATGGGACTATTGGTCAAAAAACAAATGATAACACACCTGCAGAAGCTGAGCATAGTTCTTCAGATACGTAGGATTGCAAGGATCTTCACTGGCCATAATCCTATAATACTCCTCGTCAACGCCTCCCATGACATCAATACCAAGACCGGTAGCAAGATACATTTTGGGACTCGGTGGTTGTTCCATCTGTTCAATATCTTTTGTAATATTTTCTTGAGCTCCGACATCATCCTCCGCGATTACTTCTTTACTTGTTTCTGCAAAAGTGAATTCACTACCTTGTGAACCTGTAATCTCCAAATCTCCTTTCTTATTCTCACAAGATCCATCTTCATTAGTATAAATGCAGAAAGAAGGCTCTGTGTGCAACAGCGATAAGCTATCCATGAGATGAAAGAAGATCAACCGTTGAAATCCGTGATGTGGCTTTCAAAGGAGATTTGTATATATGATGTAACTTCTAATCAGCATTTATTTATGATCCAAGTTTCACTGAATCCAAGTTTAAAGAAACAATAAATAAAGAAAAGGTAAACATTACACAAGCAATAACTGGATTCACATGACTAGTTCTCTTTCCCGTGCATTGACATTTTTGTAGCAATGAGCACGGGCCAAGCAACATTTATCACCAACTGCCCTTTATCACATACAATATGATCTGTAGACATCTCTTAATTTTTAATACAACAGTGAAATGAAATAGAATACATGTTAGTATGTTACTACCGAAAAAACTCGAAAAGTGCATTTCTGGCATAAAATCTCAACTGAGAAAGTAAAAGAGACTTCGCAGAAAGAGGCCAGACTCTTTGCTGGTTAGTCAAATCTGAATGATAGTATAACAAAAGATCTACATAGAGAATATCTGAATAAAACGGAGCTAAGTCTACGCCAAAGCTTCTACAGAGTCTATACAGACCTTTCGTTTAGAATGCTTCTTAATCGGCTAGCTTGTAAATAGCTTTAGACTACTTTGTCACTCACATTTATATAATATCCCAAATGATTTATGATAAAACTATAAAAGGAACTAGGACTTAATGAATCGATAACTAAATAACAAATGAAATGTCTGTATATCAATCCAAGCAAGTACATGCCATCCTCGGCGTATGAAAGAAACATAAAATTTTAGACCAGAAGCAACTCACATGAACAGGCCGGATACAGTTGCTTTACATACATTGCAATACATTTAAACTTAATATATACTATACATACTAAAGTAATAAAGTAATAAAGTAATTGAGAACCAATTGCTGTATCCTAGCACATAGAAAGTTTACAACAGAACTCGCTGGGATTCTACTCTTATTAAACTAGTCAGCATAAAACAACACTCATACATGATAAGCCGCTGTAGTAGAGTGTCACCACTCACTTTTGTTCTGAAAAATGCCTAAATGTAGTGAAGCCACAGCTGATTTGCAACATTGGAAAACCTTGAAAAACTTCTGATGTCACTTCTAACGTTTAGACTCCGAGCTGCAAGAGTTGCCAACCAATCATCTTGCACCTGTCTACAAAAGGCAACATGATTCATGTGACAATTAGCATATGGCAGTCACTTGATATGCAATAATCTATGTTGGAATGTAAACGAATTTGCTTGTACGAAACAACTAATTAGATCAAGCCATATTTTCATATCGTCAATGAGCCAAGAGGGCCCCAAATTATGACCATCCATTTAAAGTATAAAACAGATAAAATACAATGCATGAGAACAGGGGAAATTTCTAAAACATTCCCTACAAAGTACATTTAGGCAAAGCGTAATGCATTCATTATAGGCCATAATTACATGAAGAATGTTGGACTCCCGAAACAACAATTTGCCCAAAGATTTTTGAGAAAAGGAACCTTGGTAGCTGGGTCACAGACTATGATGGACCAATATACACGTCTATGGAGTATGTCCACAAGAATGAGAACAGAAAGATCTGACACTGTACATGACTACAGAACGGCAGAACAAACATTGCTAAATCAGTTCAAAGGTGACTAGCATCCTTAAATCTAGGGAATGAAATCAGCATTGAACATACTACAGCAAAGTGAATATACATATATAAGATTTACCCAAGAAGCAGAAAGTATAACAAAGGTGGTACCTAAGTAGATGGAGGAAAATCATTTGAAAATGCGAATTCTGGTTATATGGAACAGAGACAAACGATGCATGCTAACTAGCTACCTATGTTGTGGGAATGTGAATGCATAAAAGGTGGACACTGGAAAATCCAAACGAAATGAGGGTGTTGGGTTTTTGCGCAGACACAATAAAATGGAGGCAGAAGGTGTAAAACTAACCAAAAGTACTTCAGGGCAAATGAAACTGCTGTGGCAGTATATATGCCTCTCTACGAGTGACCAATAGACTAAGAAAGTAACGCCTTGACTTCTGCTATTCAGAATGGGAAACAAAAGAGGAAACTTGCAATCAATAGTTTGTCAAGTCTCCCATTGTTCCCCCTCATTCCCTTGGATTTCCAATTTAACACAATAGCAATGAACAAACTTTTAACCCCACGTTTATAAAATATTTCACCCAGCAACCGCCAACCACAAAACCTTGTAGACAAAGTGACAAACATAGCCTTCGTGCGCCTGGAAATTCCTAAATCCTCAATATTTTGTTTCTAATCTACGTTGTACTGTGTAATCAAATGTGATCTCTAAAATGAAGTGCTAAGCATGTAACACAAAAACAATGGAAAAATACACTAGATGGTGACAAAAATCTGGAAAACAAACAGCAATGGCAACCACCATGGATAAATATCACAAGAACATGATATGGCAACTAATAGACCTTATTCCTTCTGCTACAGGGTCATTTTAGCATCCAACAATTAGCTTAAAAACTTCGTTGGCCACATTAATTAATTCTACTAGAAGGCAAATTTCATAATCACAGACCACAAGCAGTATCTCAGAGTCTCAGATTGAGCAGCACGAAACAGCCAAGCGAGGATCAATAAAAAGGCCTAACTAATTCATAATTATGAAATGGAGCCGTTCAAACAGAACCAAGCACAGCAGTAATTTAGATGATCAATAAATGTACGAGGATCAATAACAATGAACTTAGCACACAGTAAAGCAAAAAAGGGCGAATATGCAAGAAAAACAGATTATTGCAGTTTAACATTTAGCATAACTGTCGATATGTGAAAAGTGTAGTTACCTCGGTGTATCATGATTCCCAGAATCTGCACTGGTAGACGCACACATAAAAAACGAATAAATCAGAAATTGCTTTAGTTACATATTGCTAGCTTCGGCGAAGCCTCATCTGGTGCAGCTCCGTAATCTAGACTAAGTTCCCGCAAGGGAGGAATATTCTCCATAGCAAATAGCATAAGGTGAGGAAACGCATAATTTGGGTGATCATACAACACCAATTGCACTAAAACATTCGGGCACGCACTGTGGCTCATGTAACAAGCAAGGTTCCTCATTCTAGAAACATCCATACCATAATCCAACGGAGGAATAGACGGGTACGACGGGCGTACGTAATCAGTAAATATTTGAGACAAGTCCCCCCATTCCGCCCATCTCTCCACAAATCGATTTGGATAGATTAAAGCATCCCCGTTCATAGTAAAGAGCTGTGCTTGCTCTCTAGTAAGCACAACTCCGGTATATTCGCATATAAACGAACCAGCTTGTATCAAGTCCAATGATCTAACTCCCCAACCCGTTTCCCGTGATCTAAACACTTCAAATCTATTCCTGACACCCTTTTGGCTGACGCGGTTTTGGCAAGAGGGAGGACACCGACAGTGTGGTCCACATTCAAATATTAACGGTTTTCCTCTCACGAGAAGACCATTTGCATCATAAGCAAACTCGCCCCCATTCTTCTTCGCGCAATAACAATTAAGAGTACATCCGGAAACACAACCACACCCGCCACCCTTCACTCCGTGGTGATACACGTACGGTGGAAAAACAGTCGTAGCCAAATATTCATAGTACATTGGCTCGTGATTATTATCAATATCATTAAATAGAAACACCGGGAAGTTTTCCTTTTTCATTGAAATATCGAAACTAACGTACCCGACGGGCCGAGCCTCTAAAGGTCTAGTTCTAAGAGTATTCGCAAACTTAAGCACCGCACTCCCCATCTCAACTTGATTCTCCATCCTAACAAGCTTAAACTTAAACACACCAAAACCCGACTTACCAACATCAAACCACGCCTCATGAATCTTATACAACCCGTCATAAACATAAACCTTCCCACTCGCACTCCCTTCGTACTTAAACCCCCGTATAACCCTCACCTCAATCCCGTAATGCATACTCCTCTCCATCGCCAAATTCCCACCTTCCAGCTTCTGATGCACCACTTGTCTCGAATGCTTATCCTGCCCACCGTGCCCCGTATACACAATCACATCACCCGCATCCTCGTCATCCTCATACCCACCCGAAACAATCACACTCGTCGCAATACTCTCCCCGTTAGAACTCTGGCTCGACGTCAAGTAATCAATCCCGGCCTGCGCCTGCCCGTGCATTCCCACCACACACAACTCCATCCTAAAGAAAAAAACGTCCCCAACGTGCACCCCCGGTATCGCCCCAACTATCCGTTTATCCCTATTCAACCACAACCCCCTATCCTTCATAACCGAAGCCGCTTTCAAATCGCCTCTAGCCCTCGCCCCAAACGCCCCGCCTAACGACCTACGCTTATCGTCCTCCATCACCACCAACACCCTAAGGGAGTCATATATCATCCTAGTCTTCCTAACTACGTCTCGAAAATACCTTTCGTCCTCTACGGCTAAATTCGTAACCCTAACCAACTCACTAGACCTCTGTAAACTCTTCCTACGTATTGATGACGTCATCATAGTATTACCATTACCATTACCACCATTATCAGGAACAGCCACAATAGCTTGTGAATTAGCTGACGTCATCATGGCACCATTGCTGACGTCATCATTAAAAGTTTGTGGCTCCGGTTTAGTACTGTTGGCAAACGCCGTACGGAACATTTCTTGTATCCGGTTGTACTCCGACAGGACGTTAAGGTTGTTGTCGGACACGTCAGCATGAGGTGGGACAACAGTGGCGATAGGTTTAGGGTTAGGGTTATGATGTGGGATGACGTCATCATCGTCAATTGGTTCGGGTTTGGGTTCGATTTTGGGGGTGATTAGGATTTGGGCTTCCGGTGGATCCGGGTAGAGATTCAGATCGATTAAAGAAGAAGCCATTGATGGTTGTGGTGGTGGGTGATGGAAATGGAAATGTTTTGTGTTGGTTTCGAAACGGGTAAACGGATGAGGTTTTCTTTTTTAGATCTATTTAGAGAGAGAGAGAGAGAAAGAGTTTTTGATTCAGATGTACGCGGCTTAGTCGAGATTTAAAGAAGAAGAAAACATCGTTTTCAACGAAATGATATGTTTGACATATATGTCCCTGTTTACGTTCAAAATTACGTATATATCTAACTTTGCTTTTTGGGTGGTGGAGACAACGTGGGCCCGCTAATATTAATTTTCTTTTCAGATCTAGAGAGAGAATGAATATTTTTCTGCTTTAGATGTACGCGGCTTAATCGAGATTTATAGAAAATGAGAACATCGTTTTTAACGAAATAATATATAAATGAAAATATGATGTCATAAAATGAGTGTTTGACATATATGTCCCTCGTTAAATTCAAAATTACATATATATCTAACTTTACTTTTTTGGTGGTGGAAACAACGTGGGCCCGCCAATATTAATTTTCTTTTCAGATCTAGAGAGAGAGAATGAATATTTTTCTGCTTTAGATGTACACGGCTTAATCGAGATTTATAGAAAATGAAAAGCATCGTTTTCATCAAAATAGTATATAAATGGAAATATGATGTCATAAATGAGTGTTTGACATATATGTCGCTCGTTAAGTTTAAAATTACGTATATATCTTTTTGAGTGGTGTGAGACAAAGGCTAAAAAATGTGGGCCCCGCCAATATCAATTCTTTTTCATATTCCGAGAGAAAGAGAAAGAGAGAGGGAATGAGTTGTTGTTGCTTTAGATGTACGCGACTTAATCGAGATTAAAAAAAAAAAAAAAAAAAAAAAAAAAAAAAAAAAAAAAAAAAAAAATCGTTTTCATCAAAATAATATATAAATGAAAATATGATGTCAGAAAATGAGTGTTTGGCATATATGTCCCTTGTTAAGTTCAAAATTACATATATATTTAACTTGACTTTTTGGGTGGTGTGATACAAAGGCTAAGGTGCAGGCCCTGCCAATATTAATTTTCTTTTTCAGATCTGGAGAGAGAGAATGAGTGTTTTCTGCTTTAGATGTACGCGATTTAATGAGAATTTTAAATAAAAAGAAAACATCGTTTTCATCGAAATAATATATAAATGGAAATGATGGCAGAAATGGGTGTTTGACATATATGCCCCTCGTTAAATACAAAATTACATATATATCTAATGGATGAGGCTTTCTTTTCAGATCTATCCGTATCGGAGAAAGAATGATTCTTTGCTTTGTTTTAGATGTACGATACTTAATCGAGATTTTGAAGAAAGCAAAACATTATTTTCATCGAAATAATATGTAAATGGAAAATATGTCAGAAACAAGTGTTTGACATATATGTCACTCGTTAAAAGCAAAATTACATATATATCTAACGGATGAGGTTTTCCTTTCAGATTCGAAAAGAGATAATGAGTCTTTTCTGCTTTAGATGTACATGATTTAATCAAGATTTTAAAAAAAATAAATAAAATAAAAAAGAAAACATCATTTACATTGAAATAATATATAAATAGAAATATGGTGTCAGAATAAGTGTATTAAATATAGAATTACATATATATCTAATGAAGAGAGAGAATGAGTGTTTGCTTGCTTTAGATGTACGCGACTTAATCGAGATTTAAAGAAAACATCATTTTCATTGAAATAATATATAAATAGAAATATAATGTCAGAAAATAAGTGTTTTGACATTTATACTCATTAATTTTACATTAAATTTAAAGATTGAGATCCTTTCAAGTTAATATTTTTCTATAAATAAAACAGCAGACTTACACAGAAACACGACTCAATACATAATTATTCATTTGTAGGAGTATATATTAAATTCAGACAAAAAGTATGTGTTTGGAGA
This sequence comes from Artemisia argyi, assembly GCA_030686995.1. Classification (NCBI taxonomy): domain Eukaryota; kingdom Viridiplantae; phylum Streptophyta; class Magnoliopsida; order Asterales; family Asteraceae; genus Artemisia; species Artemisia argyi. The sequence continues at coordinate 9,339,997 of CM060695.1, read as the reverse complement.
TGTATTACTCTTTTTAATCCTATGCTATGATGTAGTGATTATGAAAAAAAAAAAAAATATATATATATATATATATATATATATATATATATATATATATATATATATTAAGAACTTATTTTCAGTTTAGGATTAATTTAATATATAACCTTACCTTTATAATTAATTTCATATATACTCAAAGTGTAAGTATTGAATGCATAATATACAATATTTTTAATGCATGTTTGGGTATATATGAAATTTTCAACTAAAAGGATGAGAGATATAAATGTTGATCCCAGTTGAGCAAACGATCTTATATAGAACTAGCTTCATAACCCGCCCGATGGGTGGGCTCGCTTCATAATAATATAGATAATATTAACAGGAAGAAAATAAAACATTGATAAGCGCAAAAAAAATTACAAATAAAATATCAGACATTATAAAAACCTTGTCGGTTTTAGAATTTAAAATGAATATTTTGAATGTAAACAAAAAAATGGCTATTCAAATCCGACATAACACTTCTTTGTAAACGACATTTGAAGTGTAGTTACAATAGTTGTCTTCTTTATCTAAACTACTTCTGTTTCCCATTTATTTACTCCATATTTTTGTACTTTAAATATCTAACAACTCTAAAATAACTTTACAGCTGTAAATACCATTCGACATTAATTTCCAATGTGTTGTTTTGTCTCGTCCCGTGTGAATAATTCATGCCATACGTTACACAAGTTGGTTCATGACACCTTTTGATAATTGTTATAATATCAGCGCACGTTCGGGTTTTTTTTATAATTTTTTGAATAATGGATTTTTATTTATTAGAAATTAAATAATTTAATTTTTGTTTTTTATTAGGAAATTGGAATGCCCATTAGTATAATTACAGTCATAGCTCTCTGCAAGTGTACGCCGAGCATTTTATACTGTTTTGCACCATAAGCTTGCCCACATAAAGTTTATAATGCCCCTCCCATTCCCCATCTGATTAAGAAAAAGTAATCAACTATAGAAAACTGGCCCGCAAAATGTATTTCATGTAAAGGCCAGCAAGAAAATTTTAAACATGAGCAATGCTAGTAGAAAACTATATTGAAGAAGGCTAACCACAATGAAAGGTCCTGCTAACAACAGTCGATGCTTCAGCTCAGAAACAAACTCCTGTATGTGAAACTACAATCGGTATTTGGATTTTGGGATAGTAAGAGCAGCCCCAGAATGAGCAATCCAAACACTATTCAAAGAAAACTTACCAAAAACTATGTTGATAGGATTCATGGACACTTGATTCATGGTAGCATCACCGACCAAACATTTAGTATGTGTAAACGCTACATAAGATGGTGTAGTTCTGTTCCCAAGATCATTAGCTATTATCTCGACCCGATTGTTTTACTAGACTCCTACACTCGAGTATGTTGCACCTAAATCTATTCTGATCGCTGGTCCACCAGAGTTGCTCCACATATTCGTCAACAGTGAATACAAACATAGAAGAAGCTTCAGAGAATGAATTGAAAAGAGATTTTGTGAAAGAAAAAAAAAAAGAACTTTTTTAGAGTACCAATCTGATTATTTTCAACTGCTTAGTTTAAATTAAAATAACATCCTTCTGCACTTTTTCAATATAGTCCGCCATTGGTCTTCTCTTAACCTCTTTATGTATTTCCAAACAAAATCACAAATATTCAAAGCATCACCAAGTATGCTTATTTGTAAGCATATCAACAGTTTAGAGTGTTTGGATGTGCCGAAACTACTTGTGATCATCTACTTACTTTATAGTAAAAAAAGGTGCATTGAAAAATAATTAGTATTAGGTAATTTACCTTAATCGAATACCCCTTTTCATTGATAATCTTTATGTAGTTGTTTAGCACAGGGATTTTCATTAGATCATCACAGTCAAGAACCAACTGAAAGAATCAAAGTGACCATGAAGAGTAAGATTAGTTGGTGATTGGTCCCAAACGGTCAACCTAATTGACCAGGTGAATGGTCAACAAGGTCAAACAGCTTCTCGTCAATGCTCCGTGGAAGTACAGTGGTTTCCCCGGGTCGTTATGTCCCGACGAGGTGTGATGGTTATCAAACGATTTTGTTGAATTTGGACAGGAAAAGGGTTTGTGATTGATTACACTACTGATTTGTATAATGAAATAGCTTAAATAAGCTATTATAACAAGACTGGAAAGTTGGAAAAACCATAAACGTTTAAGACCTAAAAACGCGTACGTTCACATTTTAAATAACGTGAACGTACGAAATAAAAAGTAAAAAGTGAAATCTGAAAACCCCCAGGGGGTGAAAATGACTTTTTTACAAACTAAAAGATAAAAGAAAATTTTTAGAAAAAGGAAATTAATTTTTACACTATTTAATTATTTATTATTAATTAAATACTAATTATTAATATTTAAAATACTTAAATACAATATAATATTAATTTAATACAAGAAAAATGAAAATAAAATTTCTAAAATTATAAAATAACTAAAAACAAGTTTTAAAAATAAAAATAAGTATTTTTGTCTTTTTGTGGTTTTTCTATTAAATTATAAAAAATAGCAAATGAACAGTAAAAATTATAGGAAAATTTCTGAAATTATTTTACATCATATAAAAGCTAGGAAAAATATAAAAACTAGGTCTTACTTAATAAAAACTAATTATGCTATTTAAAACTTACTTATTAATTAATTATTAATAAAACTAAAATTAAATATAATAAATACCAAATTGCAAAATAAAAATCTGAAAAATTTACTAAAATTACTTTACTATAAAAGGTAATTAATAAAAATATAAAAATAACAAGTACTTAATAAAAATCTAAAAATGAAAATTAAAATTTAAATTATATTAAATAGAAACTATCACTTATAATTAAATTGAATTTTCTTGATTTTTCTTTTACAAACTTATTTTACAACTAAAAACTAACAACTTTTGTAAAAACAACTCTTTTGTAACTTGAAAATAAGCTGATTATGAAGCAATAAGCAAAACAATTGACTTTGTTTGACCAAGGAAGGAAATGAGCTCAAATGAGCTTTGGTGGGGTCCACAATGGTTGAATCTAGTTTAAATAAGTTATTAGAACATAATTAAGCTGGAAAAAGTCACTTGGGACCACAGAATAAGCAAATGGATCAAATTAAGCACTTGGACACTTTGCTCAATACAGAAAAAAAGGACAAACTTGGGGTCTGATTCAGGTGGGTCCCCCAAGGTTCTAGGTCAAACAAAGGGTCAAAGTTCAAAGACTGGTAGGAGGGGGTTGGAAGGAACAAAGTTGGAGGGCTGTGGACCACTGTGGTGGCCAGAAAACCACCACCAAGTGGTGGTGTTGGACTGAGAAGCTGCTGCAGCAGGGCAGTCCCCTTGCCCTGCAGCCTTGTTTCTTGGGTTGTGGGGCCCAGGAAAAAAATCACAAAATTGAAGTGTCCATGGGAATTTAAAGGTGAGCTGGGGAACTTCCAATCCTAAAAAGCTCAAGTCCTGAACCCTCTTCCTAAATTCTGCATAATTCTCTTTGTTTTGGAAAAAATCTTAATTGAAATACTTTTGACTTTTTAGATTTTTGGAAGATTTGACTTATGTGGATTTAAACTGATCTAGATTAATTTCTTAATGTTTGTTACCCCTTAGTTAACCTATTTCAAGCAAGCTATACTACTCCTAAGCTCAGTTCCAATATTTGGAGCTCAAATTCTTTCACAGTCAACTGTCAATGATCCCTAAATGGAATTTGACTTTTTGCTTAAAAGAGACCAAAGTTTTTATTGCATTGGACTGTATTTAAGTTAAGAGAAAAGTTCCAATGAGTTTAAGCAACTAATAACCACAGCCACTCAGTTAATAAATTTGATCCAAACACCCCTTTACATGCAACTGTCTTGAGTTTTTCAACAGATTACAATGCTTTAATCCACAAAACAGATTCCAAAAGTCATCTTATGATGGTATATGATCATTTAAACATATAACTACCAAGAATAACAGCCTAATACACATCAATCTTAAATATGCTATTTTGGCAGTGGAAAAATGAAATTTAGAGCACACTTAAAACTAATGAACAAGCATCAAATATCTAGCAATAATATTACTCACCTATACCTAAGAAGCAAGAAATCACAAATAATTAAGCTAAGGAGATCAGTTACAGTACAAATGCAATTATGTGAGAAAAAGGCTTACAAATGGTGTTTGACTGATGAAACAGGTGACCAAAGTACCATACACCATACCTACAGTTCCCCAAGAACTTCTAAACCCATTATATTCCAAGATACAACCTGCTTCAATACATCATCCTTCATACCACTTATTTTTTATTTTCTTATCTATTTAATTGGTATCTTTTTTTTTTGTGATTGTCAAGTAAACTGCAGTAAACTCTTTTCAAAAGTTTTGAAAGCTTTTGAAAGCTTAAATGTAACTGAAATGGTCTTAAAGGAACAAGAGATAACACATTCAACACTATTTAAGCAAAGTTGTCAAATTTACTTAAAAAGTGCTAAATCTCAATTGAAACCTGGAAATTGGAATTGTTATTAAAAACAGTTGATAGTACACTTAAAATTGCTGAATACAATCTTTGAAAGATTAAAATTACAATAAAGCTTGGAAAATTAAGTCGACATGAAAAATAAGCTAAGTAAAACTACACTACACTACTTGGCCTTCTCTTGCTCCTTCCCTCTTGGTTTATAAGGTTCCTTGCAATCTTCTTGTCTTTTCCCATCACAAATTTGGGCCCTAGGATGATAGAATTTTAATCCTGACCCTTCTTCAATTTTGGCGGCAAAACACAATTTGGCCTCTAGCAATGTAACTTGTTGCCAGTGGTGTTATTTGGAGTTTAGTATTTGGAAGAGTAGTGTAGGGGTAGGGTTATTGAGTGTTGAGTGTTGGCAGAGGAGGGGGTTGGAGTGATGATGGGTTTTGCAGGCTAGGTGGGGGAGGTGGAAGGTTGACTGAGTTTGACTGGGTGAGTTATAAAAATGGGATGGAGGTTTATTTAGTGGGAGTGGGCTTGTGAGGAGATTGGGCCAAAGAGGAATGGATCAGGCCTGGGTGGATTGGTTGATGGTGTGTTGGATTTGGTATTGGTTTTGGGTTGTTTTAATATCAAGGGTCCGTATGGTTTATTAGCAAAAACACCACAAGGACTAATTTTGTAAATTATGAAATGTGGTGAACTGAAAATGTAATTTTTCCAAAGTAACCATAAGGACAATACTTGCCATGTTTTGATAACCCACGGACCTACATTTAATATTTTCCAAAATTAAGTTTCCCGGGGACCAATTGTGCAAAATTCCAAACTACGGGGACCAAACGTGTAATTTTCTCAAACTTTTCACCCAAGGATCGTTTTTGATAATTTTTGACTTTTCAATACCTTGGGTTGACTTTTCTTTTGTTTTAAACCTTCAGGGACTAGTTTTGTCAATTTTTGAAACTTGAGGGACTAAAACTGCCAATTATGCAAACTTTATTCGTTTTTCATTTGTTTTTAAACATTTTGCATCTAAAACGTATAAAACACAATTTTGGAATATTTTTAGTATTTTGATGCATTACTGAGTGTTTTTGGACGTTTTGGCAGTTCAGATACGATAAAAATGATGAGTATTTACACACTCATCAGTTGGACATGGATCTTATGATAAGAAAAGGAGTGTCGCAAAGTCTTATTATCATTATAACTTTACAGCATAGGTATATATTGGTGCATAGTTATCTCAGCGCCGTCATCTTCTCCAACAGCTCCAAATGGAATGATGTCAACGCCTAACTTTGCTGCCATTCTTACAGATTCAGGTTGATCAGGCCAAAACAACTTGTAGTCTTTCACCCTGCGCATGCACCAAATAAAATTTTGAAAATGAAAACATACAATAAAAAAACTATCTGCATTAACGCTATAAGTATAAACAGGCTGCTTTATTTTCTAACAATACAATTTCACGGTTACTAACATTTTTGAATTTTTATTACTGAAAGGTAAAATTCATGTATACATCAGAGAAGGAGACTTTCTGCCTTCTGAATAACAAAGTTTTATCAACAAACAATTTCACATAAAACCATCTTTAACTATAGTAATTAAAAAAAAAAAAAAAAAAAAAAAAAAAAAAAAAAAAAAAAAAAAAACCGATATCCAAACGCCTTTAATAGCACAAGGACGAAAATACAATTTACAACTCTATTACCTTAGTATATAGAACCAATTAAGTCAAGATGCTTATAGTAAAAAAGACACGTCAGAGTGCTGCTATGCATCCAATTTAAAGCCTAGCGCAAGAGCAGGTGCGGGGAGATCTGCAAGACACGGGTTTTTAACAACTAAAACATCTAAATAAATAAAATATAATATGCCAAATCATATATATGATATATTCAAATACAGTATATGATGACATTTGTTCCAGTTCAGTCGTTATATGGAGGAATTCCTTTTGTACTCACATTTACCATAGATGAACTCCTTCAAATCAGCCAACCTGAAACCACATAAACGAAGTGTTTGGACGTGTTTATGCTGTTGGAAACCTGCAATTATCATATAAGCATTGGTTAAAGTGTTTCTTGAATCCTGATTATTTAAGGAACAATGAAATGATGTATATAACATGTGCAAGCGTGAACCAAGCAGCATAAACCAAGCCCACCCAAGAACCGTTCCAACTGCAGCAACATCAATAGGATAAAGCGGCCAGCAGTCTCAAGTGATGGCAACAAAAAACAAATCCAGTGTTATCACAAAGTTGCTTTAAAGTTTTCAAGTACAGTAAAGAAAGAAGATAATAACTGACCAACTTAAGAAACCTGAGAAAACCTACCTCAAGGGTTTAGCGAAGGCATTTATAAATAGTTGAGAGTTTCTAGCTATATTGCGTGCATTTCTAACTACAAACAATTATCTATACACTTAATTCGGAGAACCCCATTTCCAAATCTCATATGAATTCATGTACCTTGAAATGGCATTTATAGAATTCATGTACCATTTCCAGATGTGTTTACCTGACCCATTTGTGATGGTTTATGGCATGGCAAATGCCTCCAACATCCTTGAATTTACCTTGTACCGTGTAAGTGGTCGTTGTTTCTGGGCAATAAGAGAAGCCTACAACCATTCAACCAATGACAGATTTTCTGTTGAGATAACATATGTGGCCTGACCTTTCAAAGCCGCCTGTTAAAGCGAAGAACCAACCATCAGTACATTACAGGAGGTGTTTGTTTAAGCTTATTTAGCTTATGGGCTTATGGAGTTTTTGAAAGTATAATAAGGTCACAATTTTGGGCTTATGAGCTTATCCCGGTTATAGCTTATCGAAGTTCATAAGTATTCACTATTCTGACAAATTTCTCAGATGTGCCTGAATGAGTCTAAACTAACAAAGGCTCTTAAAGTTTCAATAACTAATGGACATCACCCAATTTACTCGAACCCCAAAATATTATAATAAAACAAATCATACATCAGGTATTAGTCTCTTTCACTTTCTCATTTTCAATTGCATACATAATTTTTAAATTCACTCCGTCCTAAATAATTGCCATTTGACCCGTGTGATCCTTATAAGCTAAATTCATTTGCATACTCATTGACCCATTAGGAATAAACCATAACCTAAAGCGACACATTACCAAGTAAGTACATCAACATTGCAACCTACAGGCAACATTACCCAAGTTATATACGCTAAATGCCCATCTTTTTATATCTTGTCTCTTAAAAATAAAACACATGCCATATTTTTTATGATCGTTTGTTAGCTGGTTATCAAAATTTATATCCAGTATAACAAAAAAAGTATTCACCAAAAAAAAAAAAAAAAAAAAAAAAACGGTTGGTGTTGACAAAAAAAACCCACGTTTTCGTATTCTATTCCCATATAGTAATAAAAATGGCCGGTTACAATTTAATCATAAGATCTGAACATGAGTGTTTCCAAAAATCAATAATAAAATTATAAATCTAAACATAACATCTTAGAATAGTTAAGGCGAAAAAAAAATTCTACCTTGGTGACCATTAGCTGCCATAGGTGTGTAAGCCGAGATGGCAAATCTTCCACCTGAACGAAAGACATCTAAAGGCATAAGTATGATAGTCCAAACACCCTTAAAGCCTCAACACTTCTAATGTAATTTGCAAATTCAAAAAAATGGCTAATGAAAATGAAAGAATATCACTACCAGTCAAAGCAATAAAGTAGTCCTCGAATTCATTTACTTTTGTAGTTGTGACATCCGGCAAAGTAACGTTTCAAACCATAGAAATTAATAAGAATATAGTTGTTCCTATAGAAATATTTTACAACAATACTGATGAGGCGAAAAATGAACCACTTTTAGAGGGTCATTTAAGCCCGGAATTGAATTTGTTTGATCAAATATTACCCTTAATCGTTCCTTTTGTGATTTTAGGTACTTTGGGAGTGAATTCTGGAAAAGGAAGCAATTCGGACGTTTTTGGAGCATAAAAGTGAAGAAAACGCCAAAGACTTAATTTTCCATGCTGAGAACAGTACCTAACGGCGTCAAGAGGAAAATCATGACGGGGTCAAGAGTAAAAGTGGTGATGATCCATTGCAAACCTGAAGGCGTCACAACAAGGGCGTCAAGACTAAATTTTGTGACGGCCTGCATAAGGAGAATACATGACGGCGTCAGACCCAGATCTAGGCAGTCCGAGGAACTATTTGCGGCGAGATGACGGCGTCAGACATTTGTTCTTGACGCCCCTTTCAAACTCTATATATAGTTTTCTATTTTTCATTCATAAAAAAGAAGAACTTGTGTGGAGAAACTAGGGCCGAACTTTGTAAACCCTAGCTCATATTTTACAGTACTTTCAAGGGTTTTCACCCCTTGAATCCTTCCATGTTCTATTAAGATAAGTCTTCTCTTAATTCAATCAATATGTCTATGTGTTGGTTGATTATATCTTATGCTTGTCTTAATTTTATCATGCTAGGCTTGACCTATCTTGTGTTTGCTTGGATCTAATGAAACCTAGATGTTAATTATGTGTTGATTACTTGTTTATGGTTGTATTGGATGAATGATTTCAATGTTAGACTTAAGAAAACTGGCAGATCTCCATTGTGTAACATGCTTGAACGTCTTAGGAAACATGAACCGATGTGTACTAGGTTTTATTGGTTGTATTTAATGCATGAGCAAATTCTAGTGATCCCATGTTTGGAGCTTCTTAGCCGGCTCGACATAGGAGTGAAGTAGGCGTTCATAGGATTGGGGAAGTAAGTACGCCACCCCATGAATGGTATTAAGGAATACAATCCGTCATCCACACAACTATAACAAGTAATTAACGTGTAAAAGATATCTAGGAAGTAGTGAAATCTAAGTAAACACATTTCTCCCACATATTGCTCACAACTTTAGTTTAATATAGTTTATTTTCATTTTTAGTATTTTATTTTGATTGCATCTTAGTATTGGGTTAGTTGATTAGCAACTAATTCCGCCAACTCCTTCAAAACCCGAGATTTTTACTTGCTTTCTAAAAAATATAAAAATACAAAAAGAATCATCCCTCATCTCTAGACCTAGTCTTTAGGTTTTCTAATCCTAGCGACACTATTCCTAGCTGAACGATCAATCCCCCGGTACTTGTCATTATACTATACTACAACGATCAGGTACACTGCCTGGTGGGGGTTGTAAGCTTTTCGAGATCCCTCGAGAGGTAAAGCCTGGTGCAATCCCTACGCATCAAGTTTTTGGCGCCGTTACCGGGGAATAGTTATTGTCTAGGTTAAAATCTCTTTTTATTAGGTCTACTTGCTAGATTCCTTTCTAGTAAGATTTTATTTTTATTTTTTAGGTTTTCTTTAGTCTATCTTATTTCTTTGTGTTTTTGTTCGTAACTCTTCACCACCCGACATCATGGACGATGGGAACATCTTTGAACCCGTCATCCCACCACAACAAAACCCACCACTAGATAACCAACCTCTTAGGCCCCGAACCTTAGGAGAATATTCCCGACCTAGCCACCAAGGCTATCGAAACACCATTGGGCTCACCGGAGCTAATGTGACCCCCTTGCGATCCGACACCATCCGGTTGGTGCAAAGCGGATGCGCATTCCATGGACTTCGTTCCGAAGATCCAAACCAACATCTCAAGGACTTCCTTAAAATCGTAGATTCTATAGACCTTGATGTTACAACTAGAGAGTCAACCCGATTACGCCTATTCCAATTCTCTCTACGTGATCAAGCTAGTCAATGGCTGATGAGGCTAAAAATGATCCGTTTTTAGGGGGTCATTTAAGCCCGAATCCGAATTTATTTGATCAAATATTGCCCTAAATCGTTCCTTTTGTGATTTTAGGTACTTTGGGAGAGAAATCTGGAAAAGGAAGCAATTCGGACGTTTTTGGAGCATAAAAGTGAAGAAAACGCCAAAGTCTTAATTTTCCATGCTGGGAACAGTAGGTGACGGCGTCAAGAGCAAATTTCATGAATTTCCATGACGACCCAGAACAGATTTGACGGCGTCACGTAGGAAGGGCGTCAAGAGTAAAAGAGTCATGACGGCCTGGAAGTGTATAAGTCTTGACGGCGTCAGAAGTAGATCTAGGCAGTCCGAGAAGAGTTTTGGCGGCGAGGTGACGGCGTCACAGTGTTTGTCTTGACGCCGTCAGACCTATTTTTCTATATATAGTTTTCTAATTTTCACACATTAGGGAGAGAAGTTTTGGGAGAAACCCTAGTACGATTTTGGTGTAACTTTACAGGTTTTTCAAGGGTTCCAACCCCTTGATACCTTGCATGTTTAATCAAGATAAGTGTTCTTTTAATTCAATCAATATGTCTATGTGTTGGTTGTCTATATCATGTTCTTATCTTAATTCCTTCATGCTAGGCTAGATCTATCATGTGTTTGCTTAGATCTAATGAAACCTAGATGTTAATTATGTGTTGATTACTTGTTTATTCTTGTCTTGGATGAATGATTTATATGTTAGGCTTAAGAAAACTGGCAGATCTCCACTTGGTAACATGCTTGAACGTCTTAAGAAACATGAACCGAGGCGCACTAGGTCTTTATTGGTTGTATTTAATGCATGAGCCACTGTTTACAATCCCTATAGTTGTGCTGGGCATGGTGTAGGAGGAGATAAGAGCTCATAGAATTGGGGAGTTATGTGTGCCACCCCATGAATGGTATTAAGGAATACGATCCGTCATCCATGTAATTATAACAAGTAATTAACGTGTAAAAGATGTCTAGGGAGTAGTGAAATCTAAGTAAACACATTTTCTCCAATTACTGCTCACAACCTTAGTATAATTAGTTTAATTTCAATTTTAGTATTTTATTTTGATTGCATCTTAGTATTGGGTTAGTTGATTAGCAACTAATTCCGCCCAAATCCTCCAAACCCGAGATATTTACTTGCTTTCATAAAAATATAAAAATACAAAAATAATCATCCCTCACCCCTTAGAACTAGTATTTAGGCTTTCTAATCCTAGCGACACTATTCCTAAGCTGAACGATCAATCCCCTGGTACTTGTCACTATACTATACTACAACGATCAGGTACACTGCCTGGTGGGGGTTGTAAGCTTCTCGAGATCCCTCGAGAGGTAAAGCCTGTTGTGATTCCCACGCGTATCAATGGCTTGAACGTTTACCCGCGGGATCCATCACCTCATGGGATGATCTCACCACTCATTTCCTTGCTCAATTTTTCCCACCGGGGAGAACTACCAAGCTTAGAAATGATATCTTGATGTTCCAACAACGTCAAGGTGAAACTCTATATGAAGCATGGACTCGTTTCAAGGACTTACTCTAAAAAGTCCCTCATCATGGCATAGATCTTTGGCTCCAAATCCAAATCTTCTATGACCATATCGATCTATCCACAAGGCGAGCCATTGACCAATCGGGCGGTGGTAAGTTACGTGATCTAAGTGCGGAACAATCATGGGAACTCATAGAAGATCTTGCTTTCTATGACAACGAAAGTTGGAATGATCCCCGTGATTTGAACAATACGGTCAAGGCAATATCTTTGCCTTCGAACAACTCTAGCACTCCCTACCGTAGGATCATAGAACTTGAAGGTCGAGTCAAGTCTCTCATGAAATCTTACGAAGCTCAAAAGCCTTCAAGCCAAGCAATTAGAATCGCTTCTGCATGTAAATTGTGTAATGGCCCTCACGAAACTCATAACTGCATGGAGCTTCCAAAACGCGCTTATAACGAATTCACATTGTCACACGTTGGTCGAGGCCCTCGAAACTCTGACGAGGCCTATGAGGCATGGAAGGATAAACCTAATTTTAAAGGGTACCAAACACGGAGCGTATCTTTCAATGACTCCCCCCCTCACTCAAATGGTCCGAGCATTTTCCATCACAGAGCACTTCTAGGCAAAGCTGTGAAGATGCCTTGCGAAAATTCATTTTATCTCAAGAATTGCAGCTCTCTACGCTCGAGGCTAAATTTAGACAACAGCAAGCCGATATGAACAATAAGATTTGTAATCTGTTAACTGCTATTAAAGAGTGATGCGTGGGGTTTGCACCAGGCTTTACCTCTCAAGGGATCTTGAGAAGCTTACAACCCCCACCAGGCAGTGTACCTGATCGATGTAGTATAGTATAATGACAAGTACCGGGGGATTGATCGTTCAGCTAGGAATAGTGTCGCTAGGATTAGAAAACCTAAAGACTAGGTCTAGAGATGAGGGATGATCCTTTCTGTATTTTTATATTTTTTAGAAAGCAAATTAAAATCTCGGGTTTGAAAGATTTAGGGCGGAATTAGTTGCTAATCAACTAACCCAATACTAGGATGCAATCAAAATAAAATACTAAAAATGAAAATAAACTATATTAAACTAAGGTTGTGAGCAATATATGGGAGAAATGTGTTTACTTAGATTTCACTACTCCCTAGATATCTTTTACATGTTAATTACTTGTTATAGTTGCGTGGATGACGGATTGTATTCCTTAATACCATTCATGGGGTGGCGTACTTACTTCCACAATCCTATGAATGCCTACTTCACTCCTATGTCGAGCCGGCTAAGAAGCTCCTAACATGGGATCATTAGAATTTACTTATGCATTAAATACAACCAATAAAACCTAGTACACATCGGTTCATGTTTCCTAAGACGTTCAAGCATGTTACACAATGGAGATCTGCCAGTTTTCTTAAGCTAACATTGAAATCACTCATCCAATACAACCATAAACAAGTAATCAACACATAATTAACATCTAGGTTTCATTATATCTAAGCAAACACAAGATAGATCTAGCCTAGCATGTTGAAATCAAGACAAGTACAAGATATAGACAACCAACACATAGACATATTGATTGAATTAAGAGAAGACTTATCTCAATAGCACATGAAAGGATTCAAGGGCTGAAAACCCTTGAAAAAGCTGTAAAATACGTACAAGGTTCGGCCCTAAGGTTTCTCCACACAAGTCCTCTCTAATGAATGAAAAATAGAAAACTATATATAGAGTTTAGAAGGTGACGGCGACAAGAACAAATGTCTGACGCCGTCATCTCGCCGCCAAATAGTTCCTCGGACTGCCTAGATCTGGGTCTGACGCCGTCATGTGGTCTCCTTATGCAGGCCGTCATGATTTTAACTCTTGACGCCCTTGTTGTGACGCCTTCAGGTTTTCACTGGGTCGTCACCACTTTTACTCTTGACGCCGTCATGCATTTCCTCTTGACGCCGTCATACACTGTTCTCAGCATGGAAAATTAAGTCTTTGGCGTTTTCTTCACTTTTATGCTCCAAAAACGTCCGAATTGCTTCCTTTTCCAGATTTCACTCCCAGAGTACCTAAAATCACAAAAGGAACGATTTAGGGACAATATTTGATCAAATAAATTCAATTACGGGCTTAAATGACCCCCTAAAAGTGGTTCATTTTTCGCCTCATCATATACCCTTACACTTGAGATTTGCTTGTCCTCAAGCAAATGCGCTTTTATTCTAATCAAAAGACAAGTTAGGGGTCATTTAACACTAATATCAAAGTAATTACAACAAATAATCGTTCCACTAAAGACCAATAGACAAGCACGGAGGTCATACACTAGCACCTCACAAATAGTGTTTAGATACTCAAATCTCTCGGGGTGTAATAAAGTATAAATTACAATATGGAAACGAAAGATATCTCTCACTACCTGTCATAGCAAAATAGATTATCATAGGCTTGGGAAAGGATCAAACCTCCACCACATGGCGTAAGCACCTAGGATAAATTATCAAAGAGGTCTTTCAAAGGGTTGTAACGTTAGGTGTAGGGATATGAAATACACGGTTTTGTTGGATATAGGCAGTCTTTACTGGTGGCGAGTTAACAATCTTGGTTAATTACATGTACAATATGGCGTTGCTAAGCCAAGACTAGACTCGACTTAAACTAATAAATGAAAAATAACAAAAACATAAAATGAAAAGGGATGGTAGTCCGTTTTTTTTTTTTTTTTTTTTTTTTTTTTTTGCATACACTCTTACCCTACCATCCAAAATAATACATCGTAGGGAATGAATATTCCCCTTACACTTGAATCTTTACATACTTTACAATAAACTAATCTAATGACTCGAATTAAGAAAATCAAAACACTTTGAGTACTTTTAAGATTAACGTACATATGAGGGTAATAAATGATGTTCTTCCCCATTACTCCATAAAATAAGCACTTTACCCATGAGTCCCAATCGTCCCAAAACAATATGTACAAGGATATGACTCGACTTAGCAACCATGTAATCAATTAGATAATTAACTTAGGGTTTAACAAATAACAATAATGCACTAAAAATGAGCGCATACACGGAAGGCTAAGGCGATTTGGGTGTACATTTAAGTGGGGTGTAACAAATTCTTCTTTTAAGTAAAATGCTTAAAGTTAGAAACGAAAATACAGGCTCGGAGGGGTGTACTAGGGGTTTCGTGTACTAAAAATGAGTACAACGCTATGGTGTGGGAAAAAATTAATTGACTTAACTAGCCAAGTAATATGACTTAAATGGTCAAGTAATTATGATACGGGTTTAACACAAGGGTGATCCTAATGCCTCTTATCATGTAGTAAATCCTACTACACGAATGTAGTCTCACTAGCGGTCTCGGGATGCATCACTAACGCAAGTTCTAGAATCTAAATGCTACCGGTACACTCATAAGCACTAATAGTAAATGCTTTTCCTATCAAATCTAAAGGCGAACCTCACATATTTGGGTGGAAAATTTTTCTGAATGATACGGTTATGTGCTAGTCATACAATCTCCTATCCATGAGACGCTTGCTATAGCTAAAGCTTCACTCCTAAATGTTGTAAAAAAAATTTAAATTTGGCGCTAAAATTACACTAACAAGTATTTCTCATAGTTTTATTACACATCTATTATCAAACAAACAAACTCAAGCGAAAGTGTATCTGTAAGGTATCATCATTTTACCCTCCCCTTACACTTAAGATGAACATTGTCCCTAATGTTCAAGTAAAGAATGTAAAAGTGAAATAAGTAAAAAGAATGAAATCAAATACTCCCCTGATTCGCTCGGTATGGATAATAAGGTGGCCAGGTTAAATCTTCCTCCAAGAAAATAAACAATCAAAGCTTCCCTTCCAGAAAAATAATCATCTTCTTGTCATACATAACCTGTAAATCCTGAGAAAACAGACAAGGCAACCTCGCATAAAATCGGCGGCAATCTACATATATTAATAAATCCTAGAAAATAAAATAAGATATAATGTTTGTGGAATGATGTTTGCAGATTTCATGGAGATTATAAAACTAATAATTCAATAAAAACTTTAAGACTCCGTTAGAAAAACAAAACCGGTAAAATTTCCAGATTTTTTTACACGTGACGCCGTCAAGAGTAAACTCATGACGCCGTCAGAAGTGACCTGCAGAAATTCTTATGTTAAGTTTCCGGAAAATTTATGGAAAAACTTGGTTCTACTTCCTGGAAAATCCTGCAAAACTTCATTATGACTCGATACAAGCATTTGACTCTAACAAATACGAATATACATGTTCATTTAATATTGTGGAGAATCATGATCGGTTTGTTTCTTAAAAACATATTTGGGGTTTCCCCTTACACTTATCTTTTGCAAAAATACCTTTGGGTGAAGTTAAGACTAGGCCAAAACAACAAAGTAAAGTATTTCCACTATTTAGTTTTGAAACATGATCTACTAACAATAAAAATAAAGCATGCATACGGAAGCAAATAACAAACACACAAATAAAAATCACACAAAACATGGGTTGCCTCCCAAGAAGCGCTTTTCTTTATTTACGAGTCTTGTAGCTAGACTCAAGGTCATGGGTTACTACGTGACCTCATCGTTGGTTTCACTCTCTAGGTCGTCTTCTAAACCAGTTTTGTACTCCGGACCTAGTTGCAAGCATTCTTTGTAGAAATCAAGTATTCTATTCTTCACATACTCTACTCTTCTACGTCTATCCTCATCATTCCTATAGTAAGCTGCTTGTTTATGTTCGTTTTCTATAATAGAAAGGAGGCGGTATTGCTCAATCTTGTAGGGCATTTGGTAGGCAATCTCATCATTCTCTTCCTTGAATCTAACTATCCCTAAAGTCGGATCATAACTCATCCTAGTGGCCTCAATAAATGGTTTTCCGAATATTACTTGGCTTAGGCAATCATCTATCACCGGACGAGTGTCTTCTACTATCATAAAATCGATCTCATAAGTGAAATTACCTATAATCACATGCAATCCCTTCACTCTTCCTATAAAATTACTTGTCAAATTCTTATTGGGCATCATCCTATAATCAAGTTGTTTCTTCATCAGCCAATTGTAATAGCTCCTAGTCATGATGTTTACAGGAGATCTAGGATCGATGTAAGCTTTCCATATATGCATATGCCCGATGTTGCATGGTATGTTGATGTTAGAGGGGTCTCTGATGAGGCGAAAAATGAACCACTTTTAGGGGGTCATTTAAGCCCGGAATTGAATTTATTTGATCAAATATTGCCCTAAATCGTTTCTTTTGTGATTTTATGTACTTTGGGAGTGAAATCTGGAAAAGAAGGCATTTTGGACGTTTTTGGAGCATAAAAGTGAAGAAAACGGCTAAGTCTCAATTTTCCAAGCTGGGAACAGTAGGTGACGGCATCAAGAGTTAATTTTTAACGGCGTCACAAGTATTTTCCATGACGACCCAGTACAGAATTGACAGCGTCACAAGTAGAGCGTCAAGAGTAAAAGACGTGACGGCCTAGAAGACCATAACACATGACGGCATCAGAAGTAGATCAAGGCAGTCTGAGAAGTATTTTGGCGGCGAGGTGACGGCGTCACAAATTTGTTCTTGACGCCGTCAGCCCCTATTTCCTATATATAGTTTTCTAATTTTTACACATTAGGAGAGGAAGTTTTGAAGAAACCCTAAGGCCGAACTTAGTACAATTTTCACAGGTTTTTCAAGGGTTTTCAGCCCTTGAAACCTTGCAAGTGTAATTAAGATAAGTATTCTTTTAATTCAATCAATATGTCTATGTGTTGGTTGTCTATATCTTGTTCTTGTCTTGATTCCACCATGCTAGGCTAGATCTATCTTGTGTTTGCTTAGATCTAATGAAACCTAGATATTAATTATGTGTTGATTACTTGTTTATGGTTGTATTGGATGAATGATTTCGATGTTAGGCTTAAGAAAACTGGCAGATCTCCAAATGGTAACATGCTTGAACGTCTTAAGAAACATGAACCGATGTGCACTAGGTTTTATTGGTTGTATTTACTGCATGAGTAATTTCTAATGATCCCATGTTAGGAGTTTTTAACGGCTCGACATAGGAGTGAAGTAGGCACTCATAGGATTGGGGAAGTAAGTGCGCCACCCCATGAATGGTATTAAGGAATACAATTTGTCATCTACGCAACTATAACAAGTAATTAACGTGTAAAAGATGTCTAGGGAGTAGTGAAATCTAAGTAAACACATTTTCTCCACATATTGCTCACAACCTTAGTATAATTTAGATTTATTTTCATTTTAAGTATTTTATTTTGATTGCATTTTTAGTATTAGGTTAGTTGACTAGCAACTAATTCCGCCCAAATCTTTCAAACCCGAGATATTTACTTGCTTTCTAAAAAATATAAAAACACAAAAATAATCATCCGTCATCTTTAGCACTAGTAATTAGGTTTCTAATCCTAGCGACACTATTCCTAGCTGAACGATCAATCCCCCGGTACTTGTCACTATACTATACTACAACGATCAGGTACACTGCCTGGTGGGGGTTGTAAGCTTCTCAAGATCCCTTGAGAGGTAAAGCCTGGTGCGATTCCCACGTATATCAAGTTTTTGGCACCGCAGCCCGGGGAATAGTTATTGTCTAGGTTAGAATCTCTTTTTATTAGGTCTACTTGCTAGATTCCTTTCTAGTAAGATTTTATTTTTATTTTTAAGTTTCTTTAGTCTATCTTAATTCTTTGTATCTTTGTTCGTAACTCTTCACCACCCGACACCATGGACGATGGGAACATCTTTGAACCCGTCATCCAACCACAACAAAACCCACCACTAGAACCCCTTAGGCCCCGAACCTTAGGAGAGTATTCCCGACCTAGCCACCAAGGCTACCGAAACACCATTGAGCTCACCGGAGCCAATGTGACCCCCTTGCGATCCGACACCATCCGGTTGGTGCAAAGCGGATGTGCATTCCATGGACTTCGTTCCGAAGATCCAAATCAACATCTTAAGGACTTCCTTAAAATCGTAGATTCTATAGACCTAAGTGTTGAAACTAGAGAGACTACCCGATTACGCCTATTCCAATTCTCTCTACGGGATCAAGCTAGTCAATGGCTTGAGCGTTTACCCACGGGATCCATCACCACATGGGATAATCTCGCCAATCGCTTCCTTACCCAATTCTTCCCACCGGAAAAGACTGCAATGCTTAGAAGGGACATTTTGATGTTTGAACAACATCGGGGTGAAACTTTCTACGAAGCATGGGTCCGCTTTAAGGATCTCCTCCATAAGATCCCTCATCATGGTATAAACCTTTGGCTATTAGTTCAGATTTTCTATGACCATGTTGACTATCACACTAAACGTACAATCGATAGGGCCGCAGGAGGGAAACTGCGTGATAAGAACGTCGAGGAGTCCTGGGCAATTATTGAGGAGCTCGCCACCGATAATCAAGAGGTATGGGAATTTAAGCATGCGATTAACGCGGCCATCAATGCAGTCTCAACACCGGGAGGACCCACCGAGCTACCCGATGAAAACCTATGCAAACTCGAGGCAAAAGTTGACTATTTTGAGGAAAGGCAACGGAAACCTTTTAGTCTTAGACGAGCTACTGTCAATTCTATCTCGAAACCGACCTCAAAACCGCTATCAGAATCACCCTCTAGAGAAAACATCGAAACCTTTCAAAACTATGCTCCACCTTATTCCCCACCCGAGGAGCTTAGTTCAGAGTTTGAAGCTAGGATGAGAGAATACATGGCAGCTCATTCTGATCGACTTGCTAGATTCGAGGAAGCAGTGTATAAGCAAAAAGAAAAAATTCAAGAGAAGATGAATGAGATGATGAGTCTATTGGAGGAGTATGCCAACCAGAAAACCCCCGAAAGAATGCTACTAAGGAAAGAAAGCGTCACCCCCACTACCCAATTTGTTAATTCCATCACAATTGTCCACAAGGATGACGAGAATGTAGAAGCCTCTACTAAACAGACCTTAGAAGAGCCACCAAAATCCCAACCCTTGAGTCACTACCTAAAACATGATATAAATGAAAACACCATAACAAATTGGATAAAGGGTGACGGGCGTAACCAACCTTCCAAACAAGGTTCGGAGAACGAGGAAGGGGGAAAGGATGAGTATGATACGTTACCTGGGGGGCCAATATTCGAGAAACTATTCGTACAAAAGGTGGCTACTAAGCAGGTGGCGTGTGGGAACTTTGAGATACCAGCTAGCATCGGGGATTTGAAATATCTTAATGCTTTCGCCGACCAAGGATCGGAAGTAAATCTTATGCCCCTCACTATTTATATCCAAGTAACATCAAAAATGCTGGCCCCCACTCGTGTTAGGTTGTCCCTCGCTGGACACTCATATGTATATCCCCTAGGAATCGCAGAAGATGTATTAGTTAATGTCGCAGGGTTTATGTACCCTGTTGATTTTATGATCATCGATGATAAGGGAGATGGATGCATGCCAATAATCCTCGGGGCACCATTCCTTGCCACCGCTAGAGCTGTCATTAAGTATGAAGGGAGGAAAATTGAGCTTAAATCTGGGAAAAGAAAGATTAGCTTCCCCATGACCCCACGGAATGGGCATGAGAATGTGAGTTGGAGAAAGCTCAAAAACAACATTGACACGACACCCATACGCGTTCAGAATAAAATTCTTGCATGGGAGGCAAGAATCAAAAGCTACAAGGAGGCTAAGTATGAAAGAAGCAAAAACGATAAGGTTCAGGTCGAATTCGAACATACTCAACCAGCAGAAAATCATGTACCATTTGAGGAAGGTAACTTGGTACTCCTAAGACACTCGGAAATAACAATACCACCCGATAAACCAAGTCCTTGGTGGTATGGGCCTTTCACGATTGAAGGCGTGAGCCAAGATGGGATGGCTAACCTAAGAAGTAAAGTAGGTGGAGAGGTGATTGCAAGTGTCAACAGGTTACGGCACTACCACCACAATAGTAATGATCACAACTATATGGGGTATATCATCTCACGGGACGAAGTCACGTAGTAACCCATGACCTTGAGTCTAGCTACAAGACTCGTAAATAAAGAAAAACGCTTCTTGGGAGGCAACCCATGTTTTGTGTGATTTTCATTTTGTTTGTTTGTTTGTTATTTGCTTCCGTATACATGCTTTATTTTTATTGTTGGTAGATCATGTTTCTCAATTAAAAAGTGGAAATACTTTACTTTGTTGTTTTGGCCTAGTCTTAACTCCACCTAAAGGTATTTTTGCAAAAGATAAGTGTAAGGGGAAACCCCAAATATGTTTTTAAGAAACAAGCCGATCATGATTCTCCACAATATTAAATGAACATGTGTATTCGTATTTGTTAGAGTCAAATGCTTGTATTGAGTCATAATGAAGTTTTGCAGGATTTTCCAGGAAGTAGGACCAAGTTTTTCCAGAAATTTTCCGGAAACTTAACATAAGAATTTCTGCAGGTCAATCCTGACGGCGTCACGGGTTAAAAAAAAAATCTGGAAATTTTACCGGTTTTGTTTTTCTAACGGAGTCTTATGGTTTTTGTGAATTATTAAGTTTTATAATCTCCAGGAAATCTGCAAACTTCATTCCACAAGCATTATATCTTACTTTGTTTTCTAGGAATTAGTAACTTATATAGGATGCCGCCGATTTTATGCGAGGTTGTCTTGTCTATTTTCTCAGGATTTACAGGTTATGTATGACAAGAAGATGATTTATATTCTGGAAGGGAAACCTTGATTGTTCATTTTCTTGGAGGAAATTTAACCTGGCTACCTAATTATCCATACCGAGCGAATCAGGGGAGTATTTGATTTCATTCTTTTTACTTTTTCACTTTTACATTCTTTACTTGAACATTGGGGACAATGTTCATCTTAAGTGTAAGGGGAGGGTAAAATGATGATACCTTACATGTACACTTCCGCGTGAGTTTGCCTTGTTTAATGGTAGGTGTGTAATAAAACTATGAGAAATACTTGTTAGTGCAATTTTAGCGCGAAATTTAAATTTTTTTACAACATTTAGGAGTGAAACTTTAGCCATAGCAAGCGACTCATGGATAGGAGATTGTATGACTAGCACATAACCGTATATTCAAAAAAAATTTCCACCCAAATATGTGAGGTTCGCCTTTAGATTTGATAGGAAAAGCATTTACTATTAGTGCTTATGAGTGTACCGGTAGCATTTAGATTCTAGAACTTGCATTAGTGATGCATCCCGAGACCGCTAGTGAGACTACATTCGTGTAGTAGGATTTACTACATGATAAGAGGCATTAGGATCACCCTTGTGTTAAACCCGTATCATAATTACTTGACCATTTAAGTCATATTACTTGACTACTTAAGTCAACTAATTTTTCCCATACCTTAGCGGTTGTACTCATTTTTAGTACACGAAACCCCTAGTACACCCCTCCGAGCCTATCTTTTCGTTTCTAACTTTAAGCATTTTACTTAAAGGAAGAATTTGTTACACCCCACTTAAATGTACACCCAAATCGCCTTAGCCTTCCGTGTATGCACTCATTTTTAGTGCATTATTGTTGTTTGTTAAACCCTAAGTTAACTTTCTAATTGATTACATGGTTGCTAAGTCGAGTCATATCCTTGTACATATTATTTTGGGACGATTGGGACTCATGGGTAAGTACTTATTTTATGGAGTAATGGAGAAGAGCATCATATTATTACCCCCGTATGTGCGTTAATCTTAAAAGTGCTCCAAGTGTTTTGATTTTCTTAATTCGAGTCATTAGATTAGTTCATTGTAAAGTATGTAAAGATTCAAGTGTAAGGGGAATTCTCATCCCCTATGATGTATTATTTTGGATGGTAGGGTAAGAGTGTAAAAAAAAAAAAAAAAAAAAAAAAAAAAAAAAAAAAAAAAAATCGCAAAATCAAGAAAAAGAAAAAAAAAATAGAAAAAGAGAAAAGAGAAAGAAAAAAAAAAACATACGGACTACCATCCCTTTTTATTCTATGTTCATTTTATGTTTTTGTTATTTTTCATTTATTAGCTTAAGTCGAGTCTAGTCTTGGCTTAGCAACGCCATGTTGTACATGTAATTAACTAAGATTGTTAACTCGCCACCAGTAAAGACTGCCTTTATCCAACAAAATCGTGTATTTCATATCCCTACACCTAACGTTACAACCCTTTAAAAGACCTCTTTGATAGTGTATCCTAGGTGCTTACGCCATGTGGTGGAGGTTTGATTCTTTCCCAAGCCTATGGTAATCTATTTTGCTATGACAGGTAGTGAGAGATATCTTCCGTTTCCATATTGTAATTTATACTTTATTACACCCGAGAGATGTGAGTATCTAAACACTATTTGTGAGGTGCTAGTGTATGACCTCTGTGCTTGTCTATTGGTCTTTAGTGGAACGATTATTTGTTGTAATTACTTTTATATTAGTGTTAAATGACCCCTAACTTGTATTTTGAGTAGAATAAAAGCGCATTTGGTTGAGGACAAGCAAATCTCAAGTGTAAGGGTATATGATGAGGCGAAAAATGAACCACTTTTAGGGGGTCATTTAAGCCCGGAATTGAATTTATTTGATCAAATATTGCCCTAAATCGTTCATTTTGTGATTTTAGGTACTTTGGGAGTGAAATCTGGAAAAGAAGGCATTTTGGACGTTTTTGGAGCACAAAAGTGAAGAAAACGGCAAAGTCTCAATTTTCCAAGCTGGGAACAGTAGGTGACGGCGTCAAGAGTTAATTTTTGACGGCGTCACAAGTATTTTCCATGACGACCCAGTACAGAATTGACGGCGTCACAAGTAGAGCGTCAAGAGTAAAAGACGTGACGGCCTGGAAGACCATAACACATGACGGCGTCAGAAGTAGATCAAGGCAGTCCGAGATGTATTTTGGCGGCGAGGTGACGGCGTCACAAATTTGTTCTTGACGCCGTCAGCCCCTATTTCCTATATATAGTTTTCTAATTTTTACACATTAGGAAAGGAAGTTTTGGAGAAACCCTAAGGCCGAACTTAGTACGATTTTCACAGGTTTTTCAAGGGTTTTCAGCCCTTGAAACCTTGCAAGTGTAATTAAGATAAGTATTCTTTTAATTCAATCAATATGTCTATGTGTTGGTTGTCTATATCTTGTTCTTGTCTTGATTCCACCATGCTAGGTTAGATCTATCTTGTGTTTGCTTAGATCTAATGAAACCTAGATGTTAATTATGTGTTGATTACTTGTTTATGGTTGTATTGGATGAATGATTTCGATGTTAGGCTTAAGAAAACTGGCAGATCTCCAAATGGTAACATGCTTGAACGTCTTAAGAAACATGAACCGATGTGCACTAGGTTTTATTGGTTGTATTTACTGCATGAGTAATTTCTAATGATCCTATGTTAGGAGTTTTTAACGGCTCGACATAGGAGTGAAGTAGGCACTCATAGGATTGGGGAAGTAAGTGCGCCACCCCATGAATGGTATTAAGGAATACAATCCGTTATCCATGCAACTAAAACAAGTAATTAACGTGTAAAAGATGTCTAGGGAGTAGTGAAATCTAAGTAAACACATTTTCTCCACATATTGCTCACAACCTTAGTATAATTTAGATTTATTTTCATTTTAAGTATTTTATTTTGATTGCATTTTTAGTATTAGGTTAGTTGACTAGCAACTAATTCCGCCCAAATCTTTCAAACCCGAGATATTTACTTGCTTTCTAAAAAATATAAAAACACAAAAATAATCATCCGTCATCTTTAGCACTAGTAATTAGGTTTCTAATCCTAGCGACACTATTCCTAGCTGAACGATCAATCCCCCGGTACTTGTCACTATACTATACTACAACGATCAGGTACACTGCCTGGTGGGGGTTGTAAGCTTCTCAAGATCCCTTGAGAGGTAAAGCCTGGTGCGATTCCCACGTATATCAAGTTTTTGGCGCCGCAGCCCGGGGAATAGTTATTGTCTAGGTTAGAATCTCTTTTTATTAGGTCTACTTGCTAGATTCCTTTCTAGTAAGATTTTATTTTTATTTTTAAGTTTCTTTAGTCTATCTTAATTCTTTGGACTTGGAGCCAAAGATCTATGCCATGATGAGGGACTTTTTGGAGTAAGTCCTTGAAACGAGTCCATGCTTCATAAAGAGTTTCACATTGACGTTGTTGGAACATCAAGATGTCATTTCTAAGCTTGGTAGTTCTCCCCGGTTGGAAAAATTGAGCAAGGAAACGAGTGGTGAGATCATCCCATGTGGTGATGGATCCCGCGGGTAAACGTTCAAGCCATTGACTAGCTTGATCACGTAGAGAGAATTGGAATAGGCGTAATCGTGTTGTCTCTCTAGTTGCAACATCTAGGTCT
Organism: Artemisia argyi; assembly: GCA_030686995.1. Classification (NCBI taxonomy): domain Eukaryota; kingdom Viridiplantae; phylum Streptophyta; class Magnoliopsida; order Asterales; family Asteraceae; genus Artemisia; species Artemisia argyi. The sequence continues at coordinate 9,314,810 of CM060695.1, read as the reverse complement.
ATGGAATCTACGATTTTAAGAAAGTCCTTGAGATGTTGATTTGGATCTTCGGAACGAAGTCCATGGAATGCACATCCGCTTTGCACCAACCGGATGGTGTCGGATCGCAAGGGGATCACATTGGCTCCGGTGAGCTCAATGGTGTTTCGGTAGCCTTGGTGGCTAGGTCGGGAATACTCTCCTAAGGTTCGGGGCCTAAGAGGTTCTAGTGGTGGGTTTTGTTGTGGTGGGATGACGGGTTCAAAGATGTTCCCATCGTCCATGTTGTCGGGTGGTGAAAAGTTACGAACAAAAACATGAAGAAATAAGATAGACTAAAGAGAACCTAAAAATAAAAAATAAAATATTACTAGAAAGGAATCTAGCAAGTAGACCTAATAAAAAGAGATTTTAACCTAGACAATAACTATTCCCTGGCAACGGCGCCAAAAACTTGATGCGTGGGGTTTGCACCAGGCTTTACCTCTCAAGGGATCTTGAGAAGCTTACAACCCCTACCAGGCAGTGTACCTGATCGACGTAGTATAGTATAATGACAAGTACCGGGGGATTGATCGTTCAGCTAGGAATAGTGTTGCTAGGATTAGAAAACCTAAAGACTAGGTCTAGAGATGAGGGATGATTCTTTTTGTATTTTTATATTTTTTAAAAAGCAAATTAAAATCTCAGGTTTGAAGGATTTAGGGCGGAATTAGTTGCTAATCAACTAACCCAATACTAGGATGCAATCAAAATAAAATAATAAAAATGAAAATAAACTATATTAAACTAAGGTTGTGAGCAATATATGGGAGAAATGTGTTTACTTAGATTTCACTACTCCCTAGATATCTTTTACATGTTAATTACTTGTTATAGTTGCGTGGATGACGGATTGTATTCCTTAATACCATTCATGGGGTGGCGTACTTACTTCCCCAATCCTATGAGTGCCTACTTCACTCCTATGTCGAGCCGGATAAGAAGCTCCTAACATGGGATCATTATTATTTACTCATGCATTAAATACAACCAATAAAACCTAGTACACATCGGTTCATGTTTCCTAAGATGTTCAAGCATGTTACACAATGGAGATCTGCCAGTTTTCTTAAGCCTAACATTGAAATCATTCATCCAATACAACCATAAACAAGTAATCAACACATAATTAACATCTAGGTTTCATTAGATCTAAGCAAACACAAGATAGATCTAGCCTAGCATGTTGAAATCAAGACAAACACAAGATATAGACAACCAACACATAGACATATTGATTGAATTAAGAGAAGACTTATCTCAATAGCACATGAAAGGATTCAAGGGCTGAAAACCCTTGAAAAAGCTGTAAAATACGTACAAGGTTCGGCCCTAAGGTTTCTCCACACAAGTCCTCTCTAAAAACGTCCGAATTGCTTCCTTTTCCAGATTTTACTCCCAAAGTACCTAAAATCACAAAAGGAACGATTTAGGGCAATATTTGATCAAATAAATTCAATTCCAGGCTTAAATGACCCCCTAAAAGTGGTTCATTTTTCGCCTCATCAAAGAGCACGCTGTTAATAAACCAATTCAAGCTGAAGAGGTCAAATCTGTTACCATCATGAATCAGCCAACTTCTCATGTGAAAATAAAAAGTCCTAGTAAGCTATTTAAATATCTATCACCAAAAGTAAAAGACCCTGTCAACCCCCTAGGACCTATACATTTCGTAAATACCATTACCACGATATCTGCTTCTACACCTAACCTGAACCAACAACAAAATAAAAATATGGGTCATACAGCTAAAGGTGAAACCTCAAGGTTGGACCACGAATTGGCCAAAAGCCCTACCAACTCATTCGAGCAGTCCGCCACGCAAGAATCTAGCAAATCGGATGAAGGGAACGAGAGATCGGAAGTGCATACGAGGAATCCAGCCATTTTGGGTAAATCTATTGTAGAGGAACCCGAGAGAAAAATGGAGGATGTTACTAGTGGGAGTAGTGATAGGACTGAGGAAAGCAACTCTAAAGTTTTCAAGATTTCCTGCACCATTAAGAAAAAGCTCTTAACCGATAGTCATATAGATCCTAGCCTCTCCGTCAACATAATCCCCCTTTTCCTATACCACGAAGCCTTCCCAGAACGCATGGTGTGCGAGAGAGTCAATAATGCAAGGGTAATAAAAGATTTATCAATCATGATTGGAGAACTTGTTTACAACACTGACCTCACTGTGGTCGATGACATAGACCCTTTCACTAATCAAACATTAACCAACCTTGTTCTAGGGAAACCATTTATCAATGAATCGGGAGTAATCCTTGATGAGAAGGATGGTAGTGCATTGTTCACCAATGGTGTCAAGAAGGTAATTTTTCGCAGGGGTAATGAGGAGGTGTACGAGTACCGTCCTTCCCTTGAGGGGAATCTATATGGATCAAGGGCTGGAGGATCGGGGAAGATAAGGAGGCGTGATCCGAATAATCTCAAAATTCCCTGCATGATCGGTCATAAGTATTTCGATAACGTCTACATTAACGTATTCCTACCTAAGAATTTTATGTCTCTATTCCACTATAACAACATATGTAGATGGGGAATGATTTATAAGGGCGAGAAAGTGGTTGGTAGGGATCATGAAATCCAGGTGTTCGTAGGAAATATGGCATTCACTATAGAATTTACGATTGTGGACAACATCGAAGACTATGTCGACCCGAGGTTATCACAAGTTGTTTTTGGAGCACCCTTTTGTGAAATCACTAATTTGATAGTCGATGACCAGAATGGAATCATGACCTTCGCTGATGGAATTAGGAGGGTTTCATACCAAACACCGTACAAGAGAAAAGATCTCAAGGAAATCGATTGTGACGGGCTTGATAGGCTAAGTTCCCAACTTATTTTGTGTGATGAAGATGTGCGGAGAGGATGTAAGAACACTTCCGATCTATCATGTGGGTTCTTTAAAGATGTTAGTAAACTTGGTTCTAAGTATCGAGACGATGTCTTTAAGTTCGAAGACCCGAAATACTTGCACTATGAAAGCGATACTTGCTTAGAAGACGACCTAGAGAGTGGAACCAACGATGAGGTTACATAGTAACCCATGACCTTGAGTCTAGCTACAAGACTCGTAAATAAATAAAAGCGCTTCTTGGGAGGCAACCCATGCTTTGTGTGATTTTTATTTTGTTTGTTTGTTATTTGCTTCCGTATGCATGCTTTATTTTTATTGTTGGTAGATCATGTTTCAAAACTAAAATAGTGAAAATACTTTACTTTGTTGTTTGGCCTAGTCTTAACTTCACCCAAAGGTATTTTTGCAAAAGATAAGTGTAAGGGGAAACCCCAAATATGTTTTTAAGAAACAAACCGATCATGATTCTCCACAATATTAAGTGAACATGTATATTCGTATTTGTTAGAGTCAAATGCTTGTATCGAGTCATAATGAAGTTTTGCAGGATTTTCCAGGAAGTAGGACCAAGTTTTTCCAGAAATTTTCCGGAAACTTAACATAAGAATTTCTGCAGATCACTTCTGACGGCGTCACGAGTTTACTCTTGACGGCGTCACGTGTAAAAATCTAGAAATTTTACCAGTTTTGTTTTTCTAACGGAGTCTAAAAGTTTTTGTTGAATTATTAGTTTTATAATCTCCAGGAAATCTGCAAACATCATTCCACAAGCATTATATTTTATTTTGTTTTCTAGGATTTATTAGCATATGTAGATTGCCGCCGATTTTATGCGAGGTTGCCTTGTCTGTTTTCTCAGGTTTTATAGGTTATGTATGACAAGAAGATGATTTATATTCTGGAAGGGAAGCTTTGATTGTTCATTTTCTTGGAGGAAGATCTAACCTGGCCACCTTATTATCCATACCGAGCGAATCATGGGAGTATTTGATTTCATTTGTTTTACTTATTTCACTTTTACATTCTTTACATGAATATTGGGGACAATGTTCATCCTAAGTGTAAGGGGAGGGTAAAATGATGATACCTTACAGATACACTTTCGCTTGAGTTTGTTTGTTTGATGGTAGATGTGTAATAAAACTATGAGAAATAATTGTTAGTGCGATTTTAGCGCCAAATTTAAAATTTTTTATAACATTTAGGAGTGAAACTTTAGCCTTAGCAAGCGTCTCATGGATAGGAGATTGTTTGACTAGCACATAACCGTACCATTCAGAAAAAATTTTCACCAAAATATGCGAGGTTCGCCTTTAGATTTGATAGGAAAAGCATTTACTATTAGTGCTTATGAGTGTACCGGTAGCATTTAGATTCTAGAACTTGCGTTAGTGATGCATCCCGAGACCGCTAGTGAGACTACATTCGTGTAGTAGGATTTACTACATGATAAGAGGCATTAGGATCACCCTTGTGTTAAACCCGTATCATAATTATTTGACCATTTAAGTCATATTACTTGGCTAGTTAAGTCAATTAATTTTTCCCACACCCTTAGCGTTGTACTCATTTTTAGTACACGAAACCCCTAGTACACCCCTCCGAGCCTATCTTTTCATTTCTAACTTTAAGCATTTTACTAAAAGGAAGAATTTGTTACACCCTACTTAAATGTACACCCAAATCGCCTTAGCCTTCCGTGGATGCACTCATCTTTAGTGCATTATTGTATTTTGTTAAACCCTTAGTTAATTATCTAATTGATTACATGGTTGCTAAGTCGAGTCATATCCTTGTACATATTGTTTTGGGACGATTGGGACTCATGGGTAAAGTACTTATTTTATGGAGTAATGGGGAAGAACATCATATATTACCCCCATATGTACGTTAATCTTAAAAGTACTCCAAGTGTTTTGATTTTCTTAATTCGAGTCATTAGATTAGTTTATTGTAAAGTATGTAAAGATTCAAGTGTAAGGGGAATTTTCATTCCCTATGATGTATTATTTTGGATGGTAGGGTAAGAGTGTATGCAAAAAATAAAAAAAAATAAAAAATAAAATAAAAAAAAATTGAAAAGGAGAAAAAAGAAAAACATACGGACTACCATCCCTTTTTATTCTATGTTCATTTTGTGTTTTTGTTATTTTTCATTTATTAGCTTAAGTCGAGTCTAGTCTTGGCTTAGCAACGCCATATTGTACATGTAATTAACCAAGATTGTTAACTCGCCACCAGTAAAGACTGCCTATATCCAACAAAACCGTGTATTCCATATCCCTACACCTAACGTTACAACCCTTTTAAAGACCTCTTTGATAGTTTATCCTAGGTGCTTACGCCATGTGGTGGAGGTTTGATCCTTTCCCAAGCCTATGGTAATCTATTTTGCTATGACAGGTAGTGAGAGATATTTTCCGTTTCCATATTGTGATACTACTTTATTACACCCGAGAGATGTGAGTATCTAAACACTATTTGTGAGGTGCTAGTGTATGACCTCCGTGCTTGTATTTGCTCTTTAGTGGAACGATTATTTGTTGTAATTACTTTTATATTAGTGTTAAATGACTCCTAACTTGTATTTTGATTAGAATAAAAGCACATGTGCTTGAGGACAAGCAAATCTCAAGTGTAAGGGTATATGATGAGACGAAAAATGAACCACTTTTAGGGGGTCATTTAAGCCCGGAATTGAATTTATTTGATCAAATATTACCCTAAATCGTTCCTTTTGTGATTTTAGGTACTTTGTGAGTGAATTCTGGAAAAGGAAGCAATTCGGACGTTTTTGGAGCATAAAAGTGAAGAAAACGCCAAAGACTTAATTTTCCATGCTGAGAACAGTACCTAACGGCGTCAAGAGGAAAATCATGACGGGGTCAAGAGTAAAAGTGGTGATGATCCATTGCAAACCTGAAGGCGTCACAACAAGGGCGTCAAGACTAAATTTTGCGACGGCCTACTTAAGGAGAATACATGACGGCGTCAGACCCAGATCTAGGCAGTCCGAGGAACTATTTGGCGGCGAGATGACGGCGTCAGACATTTGTTCTTGACGCCGTCACCTATCAAACTATATATATTGTTTTCTATTTTTCATTCATAAAAAAGAGGAACTTGTGTGGAGAAACTATGGCCGAACTTTGTAAACCCTAGCTCATATTTTACAGTACTTTCAAGGGTTTTCACCCCTTGAATCCTTCCATGTTCTATTAAGATAAGTCTTCTCTTAATTCAATCAATATGTCTATGTGTTGGTTGATTAATGCTTGTCTTAATTTTATCATGCTAGGCTAGATCTATCTTGTGTTTGCTTGGATCTAATGAAACCTAGATGTTAATTATGTGTTGATTACTTGTTTATGGTTGTATTGGATGAATGATTTCAATGTTAGGCTTAAGAAAACTGGCAGATTTCCATTGTGTAGCACGCTTGAACGTCTTAGGAAACATGAACCGATGTGTACTAGGTTTTATTGGTTGTATTTAATGCATGAGCAAATTCTAGTGATCCCATGTTAGGAGCTTCTTAGCCGGCTCGACATAGGAGTGAAGTAGGCGCTCATAAGATTGGGGAAGTAAGTACGCCACCCCATGAATGGTATTAAGGAATACAATACGTCATCTACACAACTATAACAAGTAATTAATGTGTAAAAGATATCTAGGGAGTAATGAAATATAAGTAAACACATTTCTCCCACATATTGCTCACAACTTTAGTTTAATATAGTTTATTTTCATTTTTAGTATTTTATTTTGATTGCATCTTAGTATTGGGTTAGTTGATTAGCAACTAATTCCGCCAACTCCTTCAAAACCCGAGATTTTTACTTGCTTTCTAAAAAATATAAAAATACAAAAAGAATCATCCCTCATCTCTAGACCTAGTCTTTAGGTTTTCGAATCCTAGCGACACTATTCCTAGCTGAACGATCAATCCCCCGGTACTTGTCATTATACTATACTACAACGATCAGGTACACTGCCTGGTGGGGGTTGTAAGCTTCTCGAGATCCCTCGAGAGGTAAAGCCTGGTGCAATCCTTACGCATCAAATACCATCATAGATATTATTGTTATAACTTATGGTTAGCACTTGGGACCATCTATCATCACAAATTCATTGAAGCAGTGGTTTTGATCAGCGTGACCTTTAATCTAAAAATATAACTAATAAGCCCAAATCAAGTCAATATATGTAAAAAGTAACTAATAAGGCCAAATCAAGTCAATATATTATGGTTAGTACTTGTTGATTCTGTTATACTGTTTGATATTGGCCAGGTCAAGGTTTAGATAAGTTGGCTAAAACTGGAAGAGGTCAAACGGGGCGAAAGTAGCCCAAAGTCTAGTTTTCCCTCCCCATCAACTAAAGCAAGTAAGATTTTCTCAATATGAACTAAAGTAACAGCTACTTGATATATTCATCTTTAACGATTCTACTCCAAAGATTTGCTTGAGTATTCTTGCAGTCTACAGCTACATGATACTATCAATATTTAACATGGACCAACCAAAGAAATACAACTTGATGTAAAAATGGATAATACCACTTGATTTGAAAGTGATAAATTGCAAAAACTTACCATGAATCATTAAAACCTAAATCAAGCATACCTTACAATGATATTTGATTGTGAATTCAGTTCGACCTTGAATCATCGACCCGAAAATTGTTATTTGAGATCACACGAATTCATCCCAATAAAATAAATCAATCAATTCAAAAATTAAATCAACGCTAAAATTCGAAATTCAAATTCACTGACTTATTCTGTTGCTTAAGGGATCACTGATGCGTGGTTTACAACAAAATAACCACAAGCATGGGTGCGCCATAGATGTGTTTATCTTCCTTGTTGTATACCATGCCTACAATGCACATATTCCGAGATACAAAGATGTCAATAAAGACATAAGCATATACAATAAAACTAGTAAAGCTAAATTTGTAGATCCATACTATACCTGATAATTAAACGCAGAATCAGATCGAATCATCAATGCAAACACCTAATTTCACAATCACACGATAAAATCATCACTAACTAATATAAAAATTGAAATATCAAAATACCAAAAATCGAGTTGAGATCATTTACCGTTAATCATAATTTGAATTAAAACCCTAATTAGCCTCATGTTGTTGCGGTGTTTAATCAGAAGTCATCATCGCAAAACCAAGGAAGAAGATCATACATGATCGAAGCGTACCTTAAGTGTTTAACAAACGATTGAAAATCAATTAATAAGTGTAATAACTATCAAAATATGTACACAACTCTTACCTTTAATCTTGATAAATCAAAGATCTCGCTGAATATTGTAATGGATGGATGTTAGGAAGTGTTATTGATGAAGATTAGGTTTTTGAAATCAAGTATAAAGATTATTGATTGAATCGTAGGAATTGATTGTGTTTGTGAGATTGATTTGAAGATTAGGAGAAATTTTAGGGAAAAAACGCTTGATTTATGAAACGATATTAAAAGTCAACTGATTGTGAGTTATAGAGAATAAATTCAATGCCTTATTGAATTTGTTTTTCAAGGAATATCACAAAAACCAATTTGGTCTAGTGGTTGAGAACATGTTGAATGGGAGTGCATGCTAGGGTTCGATTCCCACAAGGATCAAATTTTTTAATTTTCGGATTAAATAAAACTGACACCGTGGCATGCGAAGTGGCGTTTACATGATTTATCCAGTCAGCATGTTAGTGCCAAGTGGCGTTTCTAAGTGACAAGTGGCAATTCCCTCTCATTGTACAACTTTCAAAGCCTCAAGTACAACTCAAATCTTGTCCCATATATATGTAAAGATTTGACTTGAGTTAACACTTAAGCTAGAATGCGGAATATTAAAGCTTAACTTAAGAAGAATAATTATTCAATATCAACACTTCAATATATTAATAATACGAGCACTCGACAATGCTATGATTTTACAACCTTGAAGTGTAAACGAAAACTAAACAAAAACATACTCAATCTAATTCTAGGATCCTCCTTTTATAGGCCACGGAGTCCTACTAGGTTTACAATACCTTTCTACACAAGATAAGAATATTCTTGACGTATAAACTATACACACAATCTATTCTATAATTATCTATTTCGTATACATGCATATCTCTTTAGCAGTAGATTCCACTAGCAGTACTTTCCCATAGCAGCACTTTGAATATTCAGCAGCAGAATCTTTAACCTTAGCAGCATTTTCATCTCAGCAGCAGTTTGACTCTTCAGCAGCAGAATCCAAAACCCAACAATCCTCCCCTAAACTTAATATTTATTTCTAAATTATTAAGTTTCTTCAAAGCTCAATTAAACACCAGGAGGATGCTTCCAAACACTTATATCTTCTAGTTTCTTTGAAAGCTTCTTCAAACAGTTGGATCCAAGATCTTTTCATACTTCTGTATCAATGTATAAGCTTGATTGTCAGACACATGCTGTTGTTAACACTTGAGAAATCCAGGTCTCACCATCTGCCTAAGTATCTCCGGACACTTATTTAGACTAGGATAGTCTTTCTCTACCAAAAAAACAAAGTAACTGCACCAGTCCTTAATTCATGAACTCCACAAGATTGATACAGAAACCATTTATGCACCTTGCTGCATCCAATTTCATTCCATTCTTTATCACCAGGCTGAGGATCAAACATATTCTTCAAGAAGCGATACATTACATTTTCAAATGTTAGATTAATATCAAGAACAGTATCCATCTTCTTTCCATCATATTTATCTTTGTATAATCCCCATATGGCAATAACATCATCTCTATCCATCTTATCAAAAATCTGTGAAAATCTGTGAAATTTCCTTATTAAAAGTTTGTGGCTCCGTTTTAGTACTGTTTGCAAACGCCGTACGGAACATTTCTTGTATCCGGTTGTACTCCGACAGGACATTGCTGCCGTTAAGGTTGTTGTCGGACACGTCAGCATGTGGGACAACAGTGGCGATGGGTCTAGGGTTAGGGTTATGTCGGATGACGTCATCATCGTCAATTGGTTCGGGTTTAGGTTCAATTTTGGGGGTGATTAGGATTTGGGTTTCGGGTGGATCCGGGTAGAGATTCAGATCGATTAAAGAAGAAGCCATTGATGATGGTAATGGTGGTTGTAGTGGGTGGTGATGGAAATGGAAATGTTTTTGTTAATTTGGGGGAGGTTTCGAAACGGGTAAACAGATGAGGTTTTCTTTTTCAGATCTATTTAGAGAGAGAGAGAGAAAGAGTTTTTGATTCAGATGTACGCGGCTTAGTCGAGATTTAAAGAAAAAGAAAACATCGTTTTCATCGAAATGATATGTTTGACATATATGTCCTTGTTTAAGTTCAAAATTACATATATATCTAACTTTACTTTTTGGGTGGTGGAAACAACGTGGGCCCACTAATATTAATTTTCTTTTCAGATCTAGAAAGAGAAAATGAATATTTTTCGGCTTTAGATACACGCGGCTTAATCGAGATTTATAGAAAATGAAAAACATCGTTTTCATCGAAATAATATATAAATGGAAATATGATGTCAGAAATGAGTGTTTGACATATATGTCCCTCGTTAAGTTCAAAATTACGTATATATCTAAATTGACCTTTTGGGTGGTGGAGACAACGTGGGCCCCGCCAATATCAATTTTCTTTTAAGATCTAGAGAGAGAATGAATATTTTTCTGCTTTAGATGTACGCGGCTTAATCGAGATTTATAGAAAATGAAAAACATTGTTTTCATCGAAATAATTTATAAATGAAAATATGATGTCAGAAATGAGTGTTTGACGTATATGTCCTCGTTAAGTTCAAAATTACGTATATATCTAACTTGACTTTTTTAGTGGTGTGAGACAAAGGTTAAGGTGTGGGCCCCGCCTATATTAATTTTCTTTTCAAATCTGGAGAGAGAGAATGAATATTTTTCTGCTTTAGATGTACGCGGCTTAATCGAGATTTATAGAAAATAAAACACATCGTTTTCATCGAAATATATAAATGGAAATATGATGTCAGAAATAAGTGTTTGACATATATGTCCCTCGTTAAGTTCAAAATTACGTATATATCTTTTTAGGTGGTGTGAGACAAAGGCTAAAAAATGTGGGCCCCGCCAATATCAATTCTTTTTTCAAATTCAGAGAGAAAAAGAGAGAGGATGAGTTGTTGCTTTAGATGTACGTGACTTAATCGAGATTTAAAGAAAAAGATAACATTGTTTTCATCGAAATAATATATAAATGGAAATATGATGTCATAAATGAGTGTTTGACATATATGTCCCTCGTTAAGTTCAAAATTACGTATATGTCTAACTTGAATTTTTGGTGGTGTGAGGCTAAAAGACGCGGGGCCCACCGATATCAATTCTTTTTTCAAATCTGGAGAGATAAAGAGAAAGAGAAGGAGAAAGAGAGAAAGACTGAGTTGTTGTTGATTTAGATGTACGCGGCTTAATCGAGATTTATAGAAAATGGAAACATCGTTTTCATCGAAATAATATATAAATGTAAATATGATGTCAGAAATGAGTGTTGGACGTATATGTCCCTTGTTATTTCAAAATTACGTATATATCTTTTTGGTGGTGTGAGACATAGGCTAAAAAACGTGGGCCCTGCCAATATCAATTCTTTTTTCAAATCCAGAGAGAGAAAGAGAAAGAAAGAGAATGAGTTGTTGCTTTAGGTGTACGCGACTTAATCGAGAATAAAAAAAAATAATAATAAAAAAACTTTGTTTTCATCGAAATAATATATAAATAGAAATATGATGTCATAAATGAGTGTTTGACGTATATGTCCATCGTTAAGTTTAAAATTACGTATATATCTAAATTCACCTTTTGGGTGGTGGAGACAACGTGGCCCCTGCCAGTATCAATTTTCTTTTCAAATCCAGAGAGAGAAAATGAGTATTTTCTGCTTTAAATGTACACGACTTAATAGAGATTTAAAGAAAAATAAACATCGTTTTCATCGAAATAATATATAAATGGAAATATGATGTCATAAATGAGTGTTTGACATATATGTCCCTCGTTAAGTTCAAAATTACGTATATATCTAATTTAACCTTTTTAGTGGTGTGAGACAAAGGCTAAGGTGCGGGCCCCGCCAATGTTAATTTTCTTTTCGGATCTGGAGAGAGAGAATGAGTATTTTCTGCTTTAGATGTACGCGACTTAATGGGGATTTTAAATAAAAAGAAGACATCGTTTTCTTCAAAATAATATATAAATGGAAATGATGTCAGAAATGAGTGTTTGACATATATGTCCCTTGTTAAGTTCAAAATTACGTATATATCTAATTTTAACTTTTTGGGTTGTGTGAGACAAAGGCTAAAAGACGCGGGCCCCGCCAATGTTAATTTTCTTTTTAGATCCGGAGAGAGAAAGAGTCTTTGTTGCTTTAGATGTACACGACTTAATTGAGATTTCATAAAAAATAAAACATCGTTTTCATCAAAATAATATATAAATAGAAATATGATGTTAGGAAATAAGTGTTTGACATATATGCCCTTGTTAAATACAAAATTACAAATACATCTAACGAGTTGGGGTACCTGCGCGTTGCTGTGGGAATGTTTTGTTTAATCTAAACCCTTAATGAAACGGTTGTAAAAAATTTATTTTTGTTATTAAGGACTAAATATGCAAAAGGTCGATAACCGCAAGTACAATTTTTGTAAAGTGTTTCTGAAAATAGTATGATTTTTTACAGCCTGAGATTGTCGGTATGTTGCAAAGTTAGTCCTTAGGGACTAACTTTGAAATTAAAAGTTAACCTGAGGGGCTTTTTCTGTACAATATTAACGGGCGTTAAGGACTAACTTTGCAACAGATCTATAACCTCGGGGTCTAAAAGCAAAAATTGCGCAATGAATAGTGCAAAAACAATGCTTTTACTATTTATCCTAATGTGTTTTTAGTATATGTTATAATGGATGAGGTTTTCTTTTCAGATCTACCCGGAGAGGAGAGAGAATGATTCTTTGCTTTGTTTTAGATGTACGATACTTAATCAAGACTTTGAAGAAAGCAAAACATTATTTTCATCGAAATAATAAATAAATGGAAAATATGTCTGAAATCAGTGTTTGACATATATGCCACTCGTTAAAAACAGAATTACTTATATATATATCTAACGGATGAGGTTTTCTTTTCAGATTCGAAGAGAGAGAGAATGAGTCTTTTCTGCTTTAGATGTGCGCGACTTAATCAAGATTTTTAAAAAATAAAATAAAAAGAAAACATCGTTTTACATTGAAATAATATATAAATAAAAATATGATGTCAGAATAAGTGTATTAAATATAAAATTACATATATATCTACTGAAGAGAGAGAATGAGTCTTTGCATGCTTTAGATGTACGCGACTTAATCGAGATTTAAAGAAAACATCGTTTTCATTGAAATAATATATAAATAGAAATATAATGTCAGAAAATAAGTGTTTTGACATTTATATCTCTCATTAATTTTACATTAAATTTAAAGATTGAGATCCTTTCAAGTTAATGTTTTTCTATAAACAAAACAGCAGACTTACACAGAAACACGCCTTAGTTTTTTTTTTATTACATAATTATTCACCTGTAGGAGCCTATATTAAATTATGACAAGAAGTATGTGTTTTGAGATGTATTACTCTTTTTTTATCCTATGTTATGATGTAGTGATTGTATTTAACTTTTTGGGTGGTGTGAGACAAAAGATAAAAATCATGGGCCCTGCCAATATTAATTTTCTATTCAGATTCGAAGAGAGAGAGAATGAGTCTTTGCTGCTTTAGATGTACGCGACTTAATTGAGATTTTAAAGAAAAGAAAACATCGTTTTCATCGAAATAATATATAAATAGAAACATGATGTCAGAAAATAAGTGCTTGACATATATATCTTTCATTAATTTTACATTAAATTTAAACATTGAGATCTTTTTAAGTTAATATTTTTCTATAAACAAAACAGATGACTTAAACAGAAACATGACCCAAATTTTCTTTTATTACGTAATTACTCATTTGTAAAAAAAAAGTATGTGTTTTGAAATGTGTTACCTTTTTTAATTTTATGCTATGATGCAGTGATTGTAATAAAATAAAATAAAATAAATTAAATTAAATTAAATCAAATCGTAAGAATTTATTTTGGTGAAAATTACTGCAGACCCCCTTTTCAGGGGGCTGTGTCTCAAATTACCCCAACTTTTTGCCGTTTTCAATTCTACCCCCAACATTCCCCCTAAAAATATACGCGACATGTTAGAAGGAAACGTGTCATGATTTCAGATTTTTTCGAGGTCGAAAATATATATATATATATATATATATATATATATATATATATATATATATATATATATATAAAACGTAACATGTCGCGTATATATATACGCGACATGTATATATATACGCGACATGTGTAAATACTTGCATGGGGATATACGCGACATGTACAGCTAGTTCATGTAGTAGTTGGTATTGACTGTTGCCGACACAGACATCGTAACAAAATCCTACATTGCCCCCTTTATTTTAATGGCAAAAAATAATTAAAGATATATATTTCTACATAACCTTTTTTTTTTCTTTTTTTTTTTAGCAAATTTCTACATAACTTTTTTATTACGACTTGTATTGTATATTCGTATAGCTAAATTGTTCACGTTTATTAGACTAACCATCTAAAGACCAAAACCGAAAGGGTTTTTTTGTTTTTTGTTTAAGCTTGTTTTTTATTAGGCTAATGGCTACAAAATGTATCATAGTTGTCACTTATTTTTTTTATGTATCGAACAAATTTTTTCAGCCAACTTTTTATATACTAAACTTGATTTTTTTGCATTTTTGTGTACTTTATAACCATTTTGCCCCTCATTTTATTAACATGGGAGGGGCAAAATGGTTATAAAGTACACAAAAATGCCAAAAAAATCAAGTTTAGTACATAAAAAGTTGGCTGAAAAAATTTGTTCGATACATAAAAAAAATAAGTGACAACTATGATACATTTTGTAGCCATTAGCCTAATAAAAAACAAGCTTAAACAAAAAACAAAAAAACCCTTTCGGTTTTGTCTTTAGATGGTTAGTCTAATAAACGTGAACAATTTAGCTATACGAATATACAATACAAGTCGTAATAAAAAAGTTATGTAGAAATTTGCTAAAAAAAAAAAAAAGAAAAAAAAAAGGTTATGTAGAAATATATATCTTTAATTATTTTTTGCCATTAAAATAAAGGGGGCAATGTAGGATTTTGTTACGATGTCTGTGTCGGCAACAGTCAATACCAACTACTACATGAACTAGCTGTACATGTCGCGTATATCCCCATGCAAGTATTTACACATGTCGCGTATATATATATACATGTCGCGTATATATATACGCGACATGTTACGTTTTCTATATATATTTTTTTTTCGACCTCGAAAAAATCTGAAATGATGACACGTTTCCTTCTAACATGTCGCATATATTTTTAGGAGGGAATATTGGGGTAGAATTGAAAACAGCAAAAAGTTAGGGTAATTTGAGACACAGCCCCTCAAAAAGGGGTTTGCAGTAATTTTCGCTTTATTTTGAGTTTACTATTATTACCTCGTTGTGTTTCATAAAAGGTAAAGTGGTACTTTCTGTAATGTTCTTTTATCGTACTAATGAAATTTGAAAATTTGAAACAAGGTAGGGACTAGATTAAAGAAACCATTAATTTATATTTTTATTATTTATGGATGAAGTATGAACCGATGAACAACTAGCTTAGAAATGGAATGCGAAATTTCAATTCCTCTGATGGTGATAGATACTCCTCCGTCCATGGTTCTAAAAGACGGTCTCGCAAAAGTGTGAGGCTTGATCAGATTGTCATGTCACGCTTATGTCTTTTTATAAACTTGATATATACTTATGAAATATAATGTAAATATGTAAATATTTTTAGATTTTGTGCCATCTTATGCCACGCTTTATTAACGCAAAAGCTTTGTCTTAGCCGCTAAAGCGTGAGGCTTGGTCATGCCGTCAAAGCCACGCATCGCCTTGCGCTATTTATAACCTTGCCTCCGTTGAGAATTTATTATTCACATTTTCGTTTTTGTTGTCTCAAATTATTTATCAACTTTTAAAAATAGATAGAAAATTCAAATCGAGTTTGCCATATTACTCTCACTAGATGTTAACATTACAAACGTTAAAGAAGTTAAAATTGATTATTTAAAGGTAAAGTGTCATCATGCAAAACACAAAAAAGAAAAGATTGTAACTATGATAATTTTCTTAAATTGTGTATTATTTTTGTAGGTGGACGCTAATTTGGGATACCCTCCCAAATTTACAAGTAATATTTCCTCTTAAATTTTTTATTTTCTTTTTGTTATTATAATTTTGTTTTTATTATAAAATTGAGAAATAAAAAATACGGAATAAAAAATATAAACTTTGACAAGTTAAAAAGTAGTAAAACATGAAAAAATACGAAGCATGAAACCATAAACAACGGTCTTGTCTTGTTAATAAAATGGGTAAAATTGTCGGAAAAAAGTATAGAACATAAAATACAAAGTTTAACAAGTCAAAAGTAGTAAAAGAGAAAAGATAGAGAATTTAGTTCGATTTTACTATATTACCCTTACCTGATGTTATTATTATAAACATTCAAGAAGTTTTAAATTAATTGGTTATGGCCTTATGGGTAAAACTATTATTTTGCAAAAAAAAAAAAAAAAAAAAAAAAAAAAAAAAAGGAAAAAAAAAAAAAAAAAAGGAATGATTATGTTTTTTCGTTTGTTTTTTTCTCTATAAACAATTATTTTGAGACAAAGATAACGAAAATTTATTTTGGGTAAAAGGAAGCTTCCGTCATGGTAAAATATATTAACCAATAAAATGATGAAAGTACAATGGAATGTGGCTGAAGTACCACATTAACCTCAAGCAATCGCTTGAACTACCCTATATTATTTATGACAGGCCATAAATGTACCACTAGCTACCAACAACTAGAACAACCAAAAAACAACATAAGACGACAACCAATCTTATGATAAAACGAAACAAAATAGAATACTACTTCCTAGCACGTCCTTGAAGCTTGAACTCCTTGAATTGTTTCGGTAAGTCGTTTACTTGAGCCGCATACTCATCTGAAAAATAATCATCTCCCAAATAATCATTAGGCTCATACACCTCATCTTCATCACTGTCAGAAGCAACTACTTCACCCACCTTAGAAAATGGGTTACCCCTCTTCGATGCAGAAGTACTTGGAGATGGGATAGTGGACTGCTCCAACGCCTTTTTTTGTTGCGGACGTACTAGAAGATGGGACAGTAGACGACTTTGAAGCCTCATCTGGCACCTGCGATTCCACGTTACTAATAGGCTGATCTTGTGACCCCTTACCATTGTTAACAAAACCAAGAACATCCTCATCCACCAATGACTCCAAGATACCAAAAGAGTTAGAAGACTGTGGGTCCTTACCAGATTTAACATTTGAAGTAGAAGTCTGCTTTAGACCCTTAGTATCCGAATCTTTCTTGGTATCAACCTGATTAGAAGTTGTCGTGACTTTAGGTCTCCAAAAATTAGCCTTAAGCTTGGAGAGTTTAACCCCTCCAATTGGCTTAGGTTGAGACGTAGAAACCACACTCTTACCTTTATTATTACGATTCCTTACCTTTGTGAACCCCTCATCGTTATTAACCACCTAAATCGATGCATTAGTCACCACATTAGAATCCTTATAAAGCACCTCTTTCACTTGTTTTGGACACTCACTAAGTGTGTGACCAAATATCTTACAAATACTGCAATGAGGAGGTGTCCATTCATATTCGACATGAATGATTTCCATCGAATAGCCACTATCATCATCCAATGGAATAGCCATACTAACTTTCTTTTTCAATTCTGAATTTGAACACACTTCAACCAACGCACGAGCATAACTAATCCGACCCCACGAGTCAACACACATAGAAGATGTAAATGAATCCAACATAACCGGTTTCCCTACTTGAGTAGCAATCAAACTTAAACCAACCTCCGAATAAGCAACTATAGGCACATTATGTAATTTAACCCAAACGAAAAGTTATTTTGTCATATGAATAAAACATGAGACAAGTTATCCACACCCTCCCATAGGGAGAGTATCTAATCATTGAGTGCATCACCGGTTTGTACGGTGTGCATCTCGGATTGTACGGTTTGAATAAAACCTATTGATGTGACAATATAGGGAGGGTTCCTATAACACATATTTTTCAAAGTCTTTCTTTTCCGACTTTGACCATAATTATATTTTTTTCGTGTTATATAATACTTGATGAAAAATATACTAATAAAAATGTGTTTAAAAGACAAATCCATTTATATATTTTGCATCAACCATTATATAACAAGAAAAAAACAATTATGGTCAAAGTCAGAATAAAAAGACTTTGAAAAAGTAAAAATGGACTTATATTTTGAGACGGAGAGAGTATAAAACATAATATCAAAAAGGTGGGAGGGGCAAGTGGATACTAATTAACCCATTTAAAAATTATGAAACCTCACTTGGTCCAAGTATTTTGCTTTTCAATTGAGTAACACAATGCCTTTGTTTTGTAAATTCAAGAAATTCTGAAACCTCTTATTTTTCCTTTTGCCAAAATACATGGGAAAAGTATCACGACTCATGAGGATACTGCATTTAACTTTTTTTTTTTTTTAAATGATCATAGTTTAAATAAATTTCGCTTTGCTTCAAAAAATACTAGTATATGTTTAATAAGACTTTTGTGAGGTACTTGTTTAGGCGACATGACGATAAATAAATGAGAGTTGTTATGCATACCTCTCCTAGTTACTTTTACCCTCTCCGACCTACTTTCTACCTTATCATACTATATTATAAAGCATGAATGCCTACTATTAATAGAATACTTAAAATTAAGCTTTACAACTTCTAAAGCTATAAGTACAACAACAAATTCTACTTATAGAAATTCTCCTCATATTTAATTATAACATACAATTAATACTAACATTAAATAAAATAAATAAATCATTATGTATATTAAATGCAATTAATTAAATAGTCAATAAATACAATTAATACACTTATTAAAACACCCCTTACATAAGAAATACAAATTATCAAGCATATTGTACAACCAACTTAAACACAATTCCTGCATTAAATGTCACTAATACAAATAATAAAGCATATTATACAAATTTTTAAGCCCGAACAGGCAATGGGCCAAATGGGCTCGAGCCCGAACCGGCACGGGTCAAACGGGCTCGAGCCCGAACGGACACGAACTAAACGAAATTTTTGATATCCGTAAATTTATTATAAAAAAGAACATAATAAACTAAAATATGTTCACATATTGTACAAACCAAACCAACTACTAAACAAAAACATAAAATAAATAATAAATAAAATAATACAAACAAAGCAAAATTCAGTCAAACTTTTGCCATAAAAAACTAATCAGTAAAGCTATTGCCAAAAAACTTACAAATAAAATAAATTATTAATCGAAAAAATTAAATTACAGGGTGCCCGCAGCTGCATCGCGCGGGGACCCTGCTAGTTTATTAATAGTATAAGACATCTTTTTTATTTTATTTTATTGTTTTTCAATTTTTGTTTTTTATAAGGCTATATTATGTATTTCTTCTCAAACTTTATATAATTTGTTTCCTACACTTTGTTCGTAGTTTTATACTAACAAGTGGGAAGGCGCCCGCAGCGTTGCAGCGGGAATTTTCGAGGAATTTTTGCGATAATTATTTACGAATAATGTTTGGGTAGGGCTTCTCGTTGTAAGATCGATGTATGTTTTTTGCCGACACGTGTTGTATTTGTTTGGAACAAACGTTGTGTGAAGCTATATATCTGTAGTTGTCGTACGACGTCCTTTTTGGAATTAATGTGTGTTGCGGCGGGGCTAATTTTGACCATTATAGTTTTAAAAATTTTAAGGTAATTCGAAAGTTATTTGATATGTTAAGGGTGCATTTTGAAAGTTCTTTTATTTTGAAACTCTATATATATTAAACTTCAACATTTTTTATAAAACCGTACGTACGTCAAAAGTATATCAATATTGGGCTTGTTTTGTTCGTTATCGAGAGGCCTTTTTGCCAGTATTTTTTTTATTGGAGAAACTGGCAGGTATCTGTTAGATATTTGACAAATACAGTTTGTTATATAAAAAAGTCGTAAATATTAAAAAGCTCAGGGTTTGTTTTGTAAGTTTTGTTTTTGTTTTTGTTTTTTTTTTTTTTTTTTTTTTTTAATATTCTAATAAACAAATGACTTTTTTTTTCTCTTCGCTCGATACAACTATCGCTCTATTATATATAGAGAGAATAACAAAATTATAAAAATAAAATATGAGAATACTACAATCATTTTAAGTGGTTATCAATAACCTAACATTGAATAACTTAAAGCATAGTAGGTACTAATGGACCGACCAATTTGACTGTGTCTTGTATATGTGTCATTAAAAGTGCACAATATGCGTTTAGGCTATGTGTACTTGTCAAATTTCTTTCATCTGAATCTGATTGTCACATCAGCTTTTCATCACATCATCTAACATACCATCTAACAGCCGTAGTTGTAACTACCCAACGAAACATATAAAAATAAATCACTTTATACAAACATACCACCCAATATACTACACACACTTACAAGCCAAAATTATATTAATAATTACACCCACCACCTAACCAATACACAAAAAAAAAAATGATCTTGGCGTGTGAAGTTAAGTGTCATAGGGCTGGCATGTGAAAAGCATCATCACCGCACCTTCACATGTTACCATAATGCATGGTTTAAGAACGCTCAACTTAAATCATCTTTAATTTAATACTCCATCCGTCCCAAAATAATTGTTCTCCGACAAAAAACACACAGTTTAATAAAAACATAATTATTACTGATTTATCTCTCTTACTTTTTGCAGAATAACAGTTTTACCCTTAACTAATTAATTAATTTCTTCTTTAAAGTTTGTAATATTAATTTCAACTAAGGGTAATATGGTAAACTTGATCAAACATCCCTATCTATTTTTAGTAGTCATAATTAAATTGGGACATCCAAAAAAAAAAAAAAAATGCGGACTATAAATTTGAGACGGGGGAGTAATGATTTTCATCCATAAATGGAAACATTATTCTTAGAGATTTGAACTGAATAATTTTGCAATTTAGTTTCTTTAGTTAACAATGTTTCAGTTATTTTGATCAAATTTATTGCTTTGATTATTTTTATTTTCTTCTATCGAGACTAATGTTTCTGTTATTATGAACTTATGGTAGAATCGTGTTTGCTGTCTTGCTTGCAGTGTTGAGAAAGCAATTTTAGTATTTATTTTTAACAAGCTATTTTTACCCCACGCGTTGCAGCGAGAACAAATATATTCATTTTTTAAGCATGAAATAATGTTTTATTAGTATTATTTTCAATAAAAAGTGTCAACAATAAAAAGGAGATGATAAAACGAGTACATATACAGTAGAAACTCGATAAATTAATACTCGATTATTTAATAAACTCTCTAAGATAATATTTTTTGCCGGTCCCGACTCGGGGATAGGGTGCTAAATTAATAATTCGCTAAAATTATAAGATAATACATTTTTGATAATTTCTTTAGACCCATATAAAATATAAATTAATAATTCCTTATATATAGCATATTACATGAATGATTTATGAAGATTTCTTGAAAAATGACTCAATTGTCTTTTGTTTTTTGTTGAAATCAATTTCCTCTTGAATCTCGTCTCTAATTTTCCTTAGCATGGTAAGAACTTCTGGTGTTGTTTTCTCATAGCTCAACAAGAAGCATAAAGTGATACATTGAACACAAGAAGCATAATAAGGTGGGAGATTGAAGGTTTCTTTCAAATTGGGCCGTTCATTTGATATACATGCATTGTATACAATAATTAAGTGGAAGCTTGAAAGGTGTTTGTAAACTAACTATTCTACTATAAATTAATAAAATATTAATTAATATATAAATTAATAATTATTAATTTATCGATTAATTAATAACTCTTTTAATTAATAAATTTTGGTGGTCTCAAGTGTATTATATTATAGAGTTTCTACTGTATAGTGTTTAATTTGTTATAAATCATTAAACTTAAATGGAAGTTAGAATATACAAAAATGTGTAAAAAATATACTAGTAATTTGGAGCTTAATTTGTTGTTTACTAAATTTAAATAGGTGAAAAGTGTAAAATTAATTATTTTAAGATGCCTTTTGTAGTTTTAGGAAACTTAAAAAAATGTTTAACATTTATGGTTTATCAACTCAAATTGCTATTCATTAAGTTGATTTGATGATATAGGTCGCGCAAGTTTTAATAATCAAATATTTTGGATTTTATCAAAAACTGCACCATGTTCACCCTTAAATGTAGTAAGGATAATGATGTACGGAGTACATGAGTACAAATGTAAGGTAAGTAGGTTTAAAGGTTAATTTGCTATATTACTAAACTTAAATAGTGTAAAATGTAAATATTTGCGGGTTTATAAGCTAATTTGTTATTTTATTAAACATAAAAGAGTGGTGTGAAAATGGTTAAAATATAAAAATTAATTGACTTATGGACCAATATAGTTTTTAGTAAACGAAAGGGGCTTATTTGACAATTACCAAGCTTGTTGGTTACTGTTCATAAACAGTACAAAGCAAGCTGGTAATTGTTATTATTGAAATCTGATTTTGTGATTAAGTAATTTATTCATGATATGGTCATATCTTAATTTTTCTTAAATTACTATGGCGTTTAAGGTTCTTAAATAGGTATTTCATTAACGCAATGAAAGATGTGGTGATAACATCAAATTAGTACTATATTTATCACATAATTATTGCTCAAATATTGTATGTTTATGACTGAATTGATGTTTAATTGCTTTAGTTTTCCATTTTCAGTGATTTTGGAGCAATATTGCAAAAGATGTGGAAAAAGGCATGATTTGGAGCTATTTTTGATGATTTTGTATGCAAGCTGCAAAAGAGCATACGGTGTATGTAACTCTAGCCATACGCCGTATTCATATTTGGAAGAATTCACTAAGTACTGGTGAATATAGAGGCATGCGACGTATTTAACTCTGTCAATACGTCGTATTTGCCTATTTGGAAGCTCTCCGGTCAAAGCCCAATGTTAATACAAATAATGTCAAAAAAGTCATTTGCATTTTTCGGTCTCTACACGTTTTGATAATCACAAAATATAAAATCAAGTTACGTAAAACTACATTTAATAAGTTTCTAATCGAGAAAACTTGTTTCGACTACAACATCACTTAAGGTATGAACAAAAAATCTGCCAACTTAGTTAAGTGGTCAAAGAATTTATATTTCTCTGAACTTCACATTTTTATGTGACAAAACATTTTTACATGTTGAAGGCTTTGTCCACTAACCTTTGGTAAGTGGCTCCTGCGTTCTTAAGACCAAAATGCATCTTTTTGTAATAGTAAACGTCTTTACCTGTGAAAAAGGTTGTCTTCTCCTCGTCTTTCTCAGCCATTTGTATTTGGTGATAGCCTTTGTAAGCATTGAGGAAGATTCAATCGAAACCTTGATAGAGATTCGACTTTCTAATCAATCTCTGGCATAGGATAACAGTCTTTGTGACATACTTTGCTGATGTCGGTGAAATCAATGCACATTCGCCAGCCTCCATCACTCTTTTTAACCATAATAGGGTTTGCCACCATGTTTGGAACTTTACCTCTCGAAGTATCCCAGATTGGTTAAGCTTTTTGACCTTTTGCAAGTTGCGGCATTCCTCTTTGGGGCTAAATTTTTTTTTTTTTTTTTTTTTTTTTTTTTTTTTTTTTTTTTTTTTTTTTTTTGTAGACTTAATGTGTTTGAACTTGTTGAGCTTGTATTTAGTGTTTAAAGGTTTTCCATCGATCATAAGCATCCTCGGAACCCCCGTCATGTCGGAGTATGTCCATGTGAAAAAATATGTGTTAGCTCGAAGCAACTTCTGTAACTGCCTTTTGAAACTCCCTCATTTTTTTAAACTTGTTGGGAGTTATTTGCCGATAACCATAGTCTGCTCAGGATATGAGTCATTAACCACGATTCTTTTCTCAGCGTCCAAACAGCTGAGAATTGCTTTCGGAGGCTTTAGGGAACTTTCTCTCACCTTTTTGTGAATGTCTTCTGCCCTTTCCCCCATCATAATTCGAGTATACTCTACCTACACCGTTAGGCATATGAACTTTACAGCCATGTGTATTTTGGAAACCACCATTTCCATCTTCTGCATAGCTATTCTTCCCAATAATAGGTTGTACGGAGACTCAAATATGATTATAATGAAGTTAAAAGTTTCCGTCCTGACGAGGTTTCCTTCCCTAATTGTTATTTCCAAAGGTACTTCTCCCAAAGGCCACGAGTGCTCCCCAGAGAAACCAACTAAAGGGATATTCGAATCCATCCTCTTCGACCAGATCGAGGGCTTTAACTTAAGGAAACATTGTTCATATATAATTTCACAAGATCTTTTGCAGTCTATGTATACCATATTGATGAGGCGAAAAGTGTACCGCTTTTAAGGGGTCATTTAAGCCCGAATTTGAGATTATTTGATCAATTATTGCCCTAAATCATTCCTTTTGTCATTTTAGGTACTTTTGAGGAAAAATTTGGAAAAGGGAGCATTTTGGACGTTTTTGGAGCATAAAAGTGAAGAAAACGGCAAAGTCTCAAATTTCCTTGCTGGAACAGTACCTGACGGCGTCAAGATGTTACACATGATGGCGTCAAGAGTTACAAAAGAGGTGGAAGTGGAAAATACACGTGACGATCCAGAGAGTTTTTAAGCTTAGGACCTGACGGCGTCACCAAGGCCGTCAGGGTCCAACTACACGTAACGGCCCAGAGTAAATTCCTACATGACGGCGTCACAAACAGATCTAAGTAATACGATTTTATCAAGGCGTCGAGTTGACGGCGTCACGATCTAACACATGACGCCGTCACGATGTATAATCTATATATAGTTTTCCAAATTTCATTCATTAGTGTGCAACTTTGAGGGAATAAACCCTAGTCCGAATTTTATCAGTTTTTCAAGGGTTCCAACCCTTGATTCTTCCATGTTCAATTGAAGATAAGTATTCATTCAAATCATTCAATATGTCTATGTGTTGTGTGATTATATCTTACGCTTTTCTTCTCTTTAACATGCTAGGTGATGCGTGGGAATTGCACCAGGCTTTACTTCTCGAGGGATCTCGAGAAGCTTACAACCCCCACCAGGCAGTGTACCTGATCGTTGTAGTATAGTATAGTGACAAGTACCTGGGGATTGATCGTTCAACTCAGGAATAGTGTCGCTAGGATTATAAAGCCTAAAAACTAGGTCTAGATGTGAGGGATGATTCTTTTTGTATTTTTATATTTTTATAAAAGTAATTAAAATCTCGGTTTTTGGAAGAGTGGGCGGAATTAGTTGCTAATCAACTAACCCAATAACTAAGATGCAATCAAAATAAAATAAAATAACAGAAATGAAAATAAATCTAATTAAACTAGTGTGGTGTGAACAATAATGGGGAGAGTTGTGTTTACTTAGGTTTTATTACTCCCTAGATATCTTTTACAGGTTGATAGTTTGTTACAATTGCGTGGATGACGGGTTATATTCCTTAATACCATTCGTGGGGTGGCGTACGTACTTCCCCAACTCTATAAGCTCCTACTTCACTCCTATGTTGAGCCTGCAAGAAGCTCCTAACATGGGATCATTAGAATTCGCTCATGCATTAAATACAACTATAATAACCTAGTACGCATTGGTTCATGTTTCTTAAGACGTTCAAGCATGTTACCCTATGGAAGTCTGCCAGTTTTCTTAAGCCTAACATCGAAATCATTCATCCGTAACAACTATAAACAAACAATCAACCCATAATCAACATCTAGGTTTCACTACATCTAAGCAAACACACAAGAGATCTAGCCTAGCATGTTAAATTCAAGACAAGCGTAAGATATATTCAAACAACACATAGACATATTGAATGAATTGAAAGGATACTTATCTCAATTGAACATGAAAGGTTTCAAAGGGTAAAAACCCTTGAAAGAGCAGTAAAATTCGTGCTAGGGTTTCTCCAAAGTTATCCCCTCTTAAGTTATATTTATGAATGAAAATTGCAAAACTATATATAGATTTTACAAGGTGACGGCGTCAAGAAGAAATGTCTGACGCCGTCAACTCGCCGCCCATAATAAGATTGGATTGCCTAGATCCAGATTTGACGCCGTCATGTGTAATTGAGTTTTGGGCCGTCACCATATCTTGAACCTTGACGGCCATACGTGACGCCGTCACGTTTTCTCTGGACCGTCACCACTTCCAACTCTTGACGCCGTCATATGAAGACTCTTGACGCCGTCAGGTACTGTTCCCAGCAAGAAAAATTAAGACTTTGCTGTTTTCTTCACTTTTATGCTCAAAAAACGTCCAAAATGCTTCATTTTCCAGAATTCACTTCAAAAGTACCTAAAATCACAAAAGGAACGATTTAGGGCAATATTTGATCAAATAAATTCAAATCCGGGCTTAAATGACCCCCTAAAAACGGTTCATTTTTCGCCTCATCACTAGGCTAGATTTTTCTTGTGTTTGCTTAGATGTAGTGAAACCTAGATGTTAATTATGGGTTGATTGCTTGTTTATAATTGTTATGGATGATTGTATTCGATGTTAGGCTTAAGAAAACTGGTAGACTTCCATTGGTAACTTGCTTGAACGTCTTAAGAAATATGATCGGAGGTGTACTACGATTTTTGGTTGAATTTAATACGTAGGAGAATTCTAATGATCCCATGTTAGGAGCTTCTAACGGCTCAACATAGGAGTGAAGTAGGATCCTATAGAGTTAGGGAATATTGTACACGGCCCTACGACTAGTATTAAGGAATATGACCCGTCATCCATGCAATTGTAACAAGCTATCAACCTGTAAAAGATATCTAGGGAGTAATGAAATCTAAGTAAACACAACTTTCCTCATTATTATTTCCACCACATTAGTTTAAAAAGTGGTAGTATTTAAAAAACATGTTTACTTAGATTTCATTACTCCCTAGAGTGGAACAAGGTGACCATTAATGGAAGGAGGACAAGAAGGTGACCAAAAAGGTGACCAAGGTGATAGTGAAGGAGATGATAAAAGAGAAGACGTTCCTTTGGGGAATGTGGTGAATTTTTACTTTACCAATTTCCCACCGGAATGGAACAAGGTCAATTTGCATGAACTATTTGCGTGGCTAGAAAGGTGAGTAAGTACGGTAAAAGGTTTGGTTTTGCTCGTTTTTTCTAGGTAGGAAATCTTCAAGTTCTTGAAAAGAGATTGAATAGGATTAAAATTGGGAGTTTCAAACTTCGAGCGAACATTGCAAAGTTTGAAAAAAATAATTCAAAGTCTAACCAAGGATGCAAGAGAAAAGGGTGGGTGTTTGATATCCCGTTCAAATTGAATACATTACCTACACTTGATCCTTCTTCATCAATTAACCAGACAAAGGTTCGAAACACATTGGATGGTGTACCATTTGTAATTGATTCAATTTTAGAACTGCATCACATATGGTCGTCTTTTGGTGCTACAACTTGCAAGGTCAAGTATATAGGAGGCTCAATATTTTCACTGGAATTCCAAAAACCCGAAGAAGGTTATAGCTCAACTAGAGTTGATTATAAAAAGAGTGTAGAACAAGGTGTTGAATTTGAAACAGGAAGCAATCCTGTTGGAGATGGTCTTGATGGTAGTTCTGGAGATAACATCGAGCCACTCGGGACAACTCCAAAGTGCGAAACACCCAACGAGGTTATCCAAGATGGAAGTGAGGAACATCCGAGTTATGCCGTTGGTAGTTTTCCGGAAAAGGATGAGAGTGTGTTTCCCGCTCATTCCTACGAAAAAGACAATTCAAATTTTGAATTGGGATATGGCAGTGATTCATACATTGAAATGAAAGGACATCTAACTGACAATGGCAGTAGATATGGTAAAGGAGATGGGGACTTGTCACATTCTGATGTTGCAGGCGTGGAATTGTCGCCTTCCTACAGTGGGGAAAAGGTTGGACCTAGCCCATCTATTGATTTGAAAGAAAGGTGTATTTCTTATTGTCACGGGCTTGATCTCGTTGAGATTTCTGATGGGCTCAATTCTGAAAGTTTTGTAAGCCCAGAATAAGTAGTTAACAAACCTAATATAATTTCTCCAAAGGGTAAAGTGCAAAGAAATGATAAGGCTACTCATATGAAGAAGAGAAAGATGAAGACTATGAATCTTTTTAAGCTAATTCAGATTAAACAACGTGACAAATTGATAAATGATATGACAAAAGGAACTCCAAGGCTACGGTCTTCCAAAGCTCTCAAGTTGCTTCGGCAAGTGGCGTTGTGATTGGTCTTAAAATAGTGGATTGTTGGAATTCTTCTCATGGCTTGGTCAACTATAACATTTACGCTTAGTTTATTTATAGGTGTAGTCGATCATGGTTAACATGGGCGTGTTCAGGTGTAGTTTTAGGGTGCTTTTACATGTTGTCTTTGTTTGGTGTTTGTTTTTATAGCTTCTTGCTAGTTATTTAATATAATTCTGCCGTTCAAAAAAAAAAATTGGGTTAGTTGGCTAGCAACTAATTCCGCCAACTCCTTCAAAACCCGAGATTTTACTTGCTTTCATAAAATATAAAAATACAAAAAGAATCATCCCTCACCTCTAGACCTAGTTTAGTAGGCATTCTAATCCTAACGACACTATTCCTGAGTTGAACGATCAATCCTACGGTACTTGTCACTATACTATACTACAACGATTAGGTACACTGCCTGGTGGGGGTTGTAAGCTTCTCGAGATCCCTTGAGAGGTGAAACCTGTTGCGAGGGCGCAATTCCCACGTATCACATATTAACATGTCTTTTAAATACTAGCACTTTTTATGATGATGGGATGTGTTGAAGGTGTCATATTGATGCCAAAAGGAAAGGTAATTTCTCCAACTCTATAGACCTCGCGCTCAACTGCCTTAGGCTTAAGTTTAGGGTCACCTCGATGAATCATAAGAGTAGGGCCCTTGATCGCCCCTATCTCTTTATCGCCTTTCTTTCACTCGCCCATATGGGTGTCGGAGGCTTTATCTTTTTCCCCTTTGATGCCTTTCAACAAATGTGCAAGTTGTCCAGAATACACAACTTCCTCAATCTATTTCTTTAGCTCCCTACAGTAATTTGTTTCGTGATCATGGTCTTCCTGAAAGTAGCAGAACTTGGTCATATCTCTATTATTCCCCCTCACCGCCATTCATGGAGGAGGGTTGAAGGCATTGGTGGCCTTCTCAGTTGATAGTATTTCTCTTGGAGATTTGACCAGATTTCCAAGGATTTCGTGGTTGGAACCTTTGTTGTAAGGGGGAACCTATCTCAACCCTTTTCTTCCCTCAAATAACCCTTCGAAGATCTATCCTAACCTTCTTTGTACTCGGCTGGGGCCCAATTTGTTGCCTCCTCTTTGGCTTTGATCCAAGAGTACGTCTTCTCCATCAGGGCTTTGTAAGTGGTTGGGAGATCAGTAGATAAGAATTCAACGAGGCTTCGAGTTTTTAAACCATGTACAAAGCCTAAGATTCGCTGATATTCATGCAACCCCATTATTTGGAGAGTGTCATCAATGTATCTGGTGATTAAGGCACGAGTCCTTTCTCCACCTCTTTGTTTAATGTTGTGTACCGCCAAATGGGTCTTTGTAAACTTCTTTTGTTGGCTAAAGTGGGATCGAAACTTAGCTTTTAGGTCACCTAAATTCACAACACTGTCTGGCTTTTCTCCATACCACCAAATACGAGCAAAATCTTATAATGTGTTAGTAAACATGTGGCATGCTATGAGCATTACCCATTTCTTCATCCTTATTGCTCATTCGAACAGGTGAAGGAAATTATCTGGATCTCCTTTACCATCATAAGTGCCTATATGCGAAGACATCTTTAAACCATCAAGAAGGGGATAGTGTTTGATCCAAAGCACGAAAGGTGTCACAGAGCCCATAGGTTCTGAGTATTGGAAATTGTAAGGCGGTGCGTATGTGAGAACAACATTGTATGACCTGTAATTATGAGTGGAAACACTGGGTCTATAATTTGGGTAAGGTTGGTATGGTCGATATCCTCCGAAGGAGGGGTTTCCCCCCATAGAGGGTAACGGATAGGTCGAAGGTGGGTTATAAGGCAAATTACCGTTAGGCGGGGCGAATGGATGAGCATAATTGAGGTTATTGGACTGTTCATTAAGAGGAGGATGTAAACCATGAGGATAAGAATAGGTTTGGAACAGAGGGTACATACCATTAGATTGGGGGCCTCCGAATCCAAAGACGTGAGAGGACTGTAACGGAGCCCCTGTTTCAGTCCTTCCCAGATGTGTTTCCAATAATGGTGGTAGGTTAACCTCTGCATTTTCTCCATTACCTATTTTTCCGTTCGACTCATCCCTCCCATTTTCTTCTTCTACCCTTTCGACTCTTTTAGGAATGCTTTCTTGCACTCCTTTGAACCCTACTGTCTTTCCATTTGGCCTTCGGATAACCATGGATCCATTTCTTAAAGATGGGCGTGTTTGTTAATTATAGGAAGGCCTAGGTTCGGCTTCGATCTCTTCATCGTACTCTTCACTACAGTACTCCAACTCCATTCGTACTCCTTGGTTACTTGCTTATCTTTTATAGTTCTTCATTAAGGATTCTGACGTTTCGAATTTAGCTTTGACGAAAGCTGGGCTAATGACAGGTTCCGGATTGGCGGAGGTTGATGCATGATGGATGGGTGGAGTTTTATAATGAGATCTGGTGGTAAAAGTAGACGCGGTTATTGGAAGTAAGTCATCGGTGTCAGTACGGGTAGTGGTGTTAAGGGAGAGAAACCCGATGGGGGTGTAATTTCTCTTCTTTGTGTCATGACAAAAAAGTAGCGGGTGTGGTTAGACGGTTACAGACTTAGAAGTAACGGGACTAATAGTATCAGGTCCCACGGATGGCGCCACTGACTATACAATTTTTTTGCACTACCAGGCCTTGGGATGGTGATCGAAGGATTGAGGGGTGTGTGATCTAGCCAAGCTGCTCATAACCTGAAATAAGAAATAATAAGACACTATGTTAAGTGATTGTACAAGGGTTGGACATTATGAACCACCTCCCGGGTGCGAATAAGTATATGGTATGATAATTGGAGTGTCTAGGAAAATGTTTAAGTGTTTAGAGAGCATACCATAATCAAATGACCAGCCAAGCTATTTATAAGAGGAGAGAAATAACCTTGGCAAGTCTTAGCACGATTTTAGGAGATCATGGGGGTGTGTCATGATTTTCGGTAACTGTCGGGCTTGGTTCCCCATGTCCTCTTCCTTGGCGGGAAATCTTAAGTTGAGTGATGAACGTGGGTGAAAACCAAGGCAAGTCTTATCTATGTTCAGTCATCTTTGAAGGACACCCCTCAAAGGGTGTGAGGCTTCGACTGGCGAATTCCTAACCAGTAACCAGGGTTTGTAAATGGTTTCACGCCATTAGAGACTTAAGGGTTTGACCTAGTCTTTCGAAGTTTAGTATTTGAGAGAGTTCGAAGGGGAGGCCTTCGAACTGCTTGGAGGATACGTCATCAGATCCATTTGGCTCTTTTTACTAATTCTACAAAAGTCGCTAACTTTTTTTGGTGCAAAAGGTGAACATATATTATTAATCACAAAGAAATAATACAAAACTGATACAGAGTATAAACATGCCTATACTCTTTAAGCAGAATACAAAAGTCCCCAACTTAAGTATTACTGAGAAAGGAAAAAACAAAGAGCAATAATTTTAAATTAACCATTTCCACTACCACTTTACCAAAATGAACGTCACTCGGCATTTTTTTTTTTACCAAAATGAACCTTTAACATAGGCGACCTCCATGCGAATTTCTGAGTGACTCTTGGGCAACTTCAACTCCTGGGCGACACCATGGACGCGGCTTCTGGGTAACGTGGGCGATTAAGACATCTCTTGGGCAACTAAGCATGTGTGGGCGTGACCATGGAAAATGGGTAAGATACATCTTCAGGATATTAGTACTCCGGTTAACCCCCTGAACCTACGTCGAGATCAGACGAAGTTGATGATATTATTACTGTTAGAAGATGGGTTGTGATAGCTCATGGTTAATGGTTGTGTGTCTTGTTTTTAGATAGAAGATGGGAGATGATACATTTTAAAGAGAAAGAAACAGAAAGATGTGAATAATGAAAGAAGAAAAAGAGGGTCATTTTAGTAAAGTGCTGAAAATTGGTTTAGTTTCTTAAATTGCGGGGTGATATATGGGCCCGCTTTGTTTTGAGGGGATTGTGGCTTTGTGATATGATGTGACTAATAAACTTTGTTTGTTATAATCATATAGGTTTATGATTCTACCTTCAAACCTTTAGGGTGTGTTTGGTTTATGGGTATTGGAATGAATGAATCAATTCCATTCCGAATAAATTGTTTGGTTGGTAGGTTTATTTTGAGATATAGGTATGAAACCTATAAAACTTGACATAAACTAAACCCAACCAGAGTGACGGGTTTACAAAACCTATACCCATTGCGATACCCATAGCGATTCCCTTGACAAACCAAACACCCCCTTAAACTCTACCATGTACGCATATCTTTTGAAATAATTAATAATCACACATTTCGAGACACCACTCATAGCAATTTGCAGATTCCATTAATTAAACTAACTATTACTAGTTTACTACACAATTCAACAACGCAAACCTAATTCTATACACTAAAAAAGTCATAAATAGCTAAAAGTATAAGGGTTTTTCTAATGTGTGCCCTGGGGGCACACGTTAAGAACACTAAAAGGACAATGGGACCCACGAAAAAGTACATCCGGACCCACACCTTTTATCTGAAAAGTGTACTTTTCTGTGGGTCCGGATGTACTTTTTCGTGGGCCCCATTGTCCTTTTGGTGTTCTTAACGTGTGCCCCCAGGGCACACATTATAAAAACCCAAAGTAGGGTTTTTCTAATGTGTGCCGGGTTTTTCTAATGTGTGCCCTGGGGGCACACGTTAAGAACACCAAAAGGACAATGGGACCCACGAAAAAGTACATCCGGACCCACAGAAAAGTACACTTTTCAGATAAAAGGTGTGGGTCCGGATGTACTTTTTCGTGGGTCCCATTGTTCTTTTGGTGTTCTTAACGTGTGCCCCCAGGGCACACATTAGAAAAACCCTTCTATAACTATCATTACTTGTCACATAATTCAGGGGCATGTTTTGTAACATTTCTTTTTTCCATTGTTATGTATGGTGGTTGTTTAGTCACGTAACTTTGAATGGCCCAGTTACTTGGCACATTACCAAACGGCATATCTAAAGCCACAAAACGGCACACTACACCAAAAAGCGACATCATTTCACTTTTTTTTCCCCTCCAAAATAGCGTCGTGAGCACGCATAATATATAATAGAATAATAAGTAAATACTAGATGTATACCCTCGTAAAATGACGGTGTATAACGGTAAATAAATATACTTGCGAAATCGTTATTCTTGTTTGACCTTTGATGCAAAGCGTGTGTGTTTTGAAATACAAATCGTGTGTTTTTAAAATTAATACAATGTGTGTTTTTGAAAAGTTGCCAAGTTTAGAATTGATCAAGCTTAAAGTGTATGAAAGCAGACGAAAAACGTATGAAAATGGATAAACAACATACAAAAATATAAAAAAGTTTAGAATTGATCAAGTTTTGCCTTGTCTAGGGGGAACGCGTTGCTTTTTTTATGGTTGTGGTTGCCAATCAACTCCCATTAGCATTAGTCTTACAATCCAAGGTGCCCATGTACTCTCTTGAACAAAAAATTAATATTGATATACCCCTCAACTGATACACAATTTTATAGCATTCCAATTAAACTAAATCGTCTACTCGCTTTGGGTACAATATGTATAATTAGATTCTAGATAAATGAAACTGCGTATATAGCTACTTAGAAAACAAGCAGATAACACGAATAAACGTATCATATTTCAGCATTTCGTAACATTACGCCCACGAATGCATCGTTTAACAACACATAAAGTCATATCCTGCATTCTCCATACTAATTAAACTAACTATTACTACACAATTCAACAACGCAAACCTAATCATATACACTAAAAAAGTCGTAAATAGCTAAAAGTATAACTATCATTACTTGTCACATAATTCAGGGGTATGTTTTGTAACATTTTTTTTTCCATTGTTATGTCATACGTGTGGTGGTTGTTTAGTCACGTCACTTTGAATGGCCAGGTTACTTAGCCCATTACCAAACGACATAGCTAAAGCCACAAAACGGCACACTACACCACAAAACGACATCATTTCACCTTTTTCCCTTTCAAAACAGTGTCGTGAGCACGCATAATATATAATAGAATAATAAGTAAATACTAGATGTACACCCTCGTAAAATGACGGTGTATAGCGGTAAATAAATATACTTGCGAAATCGTGATTCTTGTTTGACCTTTGATGCAAAGCGTGCGTGTTTTGAAATACAAATTGTGTGTTTTTAAGATTAATACAATGTGTGTTTTTGAAAAGTTGTCAAGTTTAGAATTATATGAAAGCGGACGAAAGACATATGAAAACAGACAAAAACATATAAAAATAAAAAAAAAGGAAAAATTTGACACCTATATAAATAATGAGGGAGTGGTTGGGGTGAGGTTTAAGTGAATTTATACTTTTGATCCTTCATTTTTTTAATCTTTATCTTTTTAATCAAATGAAATAGATAGTTTTCTTTATATATATCAATCCAAATAATATACAACTATTTTGTGCCGTTAAACTGTTTGATGAAAGTCCTCAAACAAAGATTAAACTTTATGTTTTCCTTTAGAACTCCAGTCTAAATTACCTCCCAAAAGTAGAAAACAATAACAATGTAGGCATAGACAGGAGTGCACAAAATAAATTGAACACTAGTACTAAAAACATATTTCGATGAACCGGATGCATTTAAGATAACTTATGGAAAAATTGATGGTTTTTTCAAAAATTAACATTACATTGAAAAAATCCATGGGGTGCCCGGGCACCCGCGGGAACCCCTCGCTCCGTCCCTGGGCATAGTTTAGTGATGTCTCATGAATGTAGGAATTGCGGACTTAAACGAACATTTCGGACTTAAATCGGGCATATTTCGAATGTAGGAACCACTATCTGCTTTTTTAAACGAACATTTCGGACTTAAATCGTGGAAATGTCCAAATGAATGACCCGTGTCCGGTGGGCGAACATTTTTTTACCAGCCCTTGTCGATTTTGGCACATGTAACCTTATACAGACTCAGGCTATGTTAATGTGTATACATTACATCTGTGGTTTGATAATATGTTATGTTAATCCTGACAGTGGTGATTTTTCTCGATAGACCAATAACATATAGACACGATGAATCTCCAACCCTTTAGACTCGACATTGATGAGCTCATCAATGATTTTGCCGAGGTACTCCATCCATCCATCATTTTAAGCTTACATTCAAATATAGACGATTTGCATGTCATGATATTATAGAATATTAATTATTTCAGGGTGAAATGACTTTGTTGGAGGAAATGAAGAAGGTCTGGATTGCTAAAAGGTTTTCATGCATCTTTGTAGCTAAGCCTACCACAAAACCAGCCTTTTTCATGCAATCTTTGTATGACCATTGCTTAGGTAAATTTCAACTTTATACAACAAGAATGATATTTTATACGTTTGTTCGTTCTTCTGTAGGATACATGACGTCTACGAAATCTTTATCACACAGGCTCGGTGGTCTTTATTGCCTTTACTGCTTACACGAAACACAGCCATTTAAGCCTCCGTTCAGAATTTATCTGTCAATATGTATGTATCTGTTGCTTTAAGTCAGAGATGAACACGTCAGATGGACCAAACCGGGAAGGGTTGGGTTGACCCGTATCTTTTAAAATTTAATTTTGTTGGCTTTGCTCGTTTGACCCTCTAGAGGTTCAGCGTAACCAAATTGACTCATTTATATACTTACATATATATTGAACTACGAGTCTCATTTTTACTTGTGATATTGTCGATGCCGTTCATTATAATTGTACTTCTTCCTTTTGGCAGCGCAACTGAAGAGGCTTAAAGAGCTGGTCGCTGATGCAAAGAAGGAGAATATAGCAATTGTCCATTGTTTTGTCAATAGTATGATACATAGGAACTTGTTTCTTTACGGGGCTTCCGAATTTAAACAAGAAGGATCCATTGAGGAGGAGGCCTGTGCTCAACATCCGAATAAAAGGTAATCATTAAGTTCCTCTTTTGCCTAATTTTTGTCAATAACTAACGTTTTTACTCTGCATATATGTTATGACGTGATGTTTTCAATAGGTTGTGTGCAGACACAGAGATTGAAGGTTACAACCACATGGACTTGGTGAGTATCGTAACTCAGCTATTTAATTCTTGTTGTGACTAGAAGAATCCAAATCAGATATTCATTCGTTATGTTAGGGATAGTCATCCAATCTTACATTTAACCTCAAGGATAATTCAACTACTTTTAATCCCTTAAATATATGCTTGCTGATTTACTTGGTACAATTTGCGGTGCTGATTCGATTCATATTTCTGATACAGGGTAATCAAGTAGATCTGGATGTGCTCAAGAATATGTCAACAGATTATGGCGTGACCAAAGAGTTAGCCATCCAAGGTCTTATGCTCAATTGCTCATGCTTATATTATCTTTACACATTTTAAATATTATTAGGCTACTATATACTACAGGTCGACACTGACTTCTATTTTACCTTGATAGTAGTTAATTCATTGCATAATCTATTAAAATCAGAGAAATATTTTTAGAAAATCAGGTTTATAAATTGAAAAGGTCACACTTTTGACCAAACATCAGTCTTTCAAAGAGAATTTCATGGATTCATTGCAGACATTTCCAGTCACATTCTGACTCTGAAAAGTCACACAATTGACTCCAAAAGTCAAACATAAGTTTATAAAAGAGAGAATTTTTACCTGGATTTTTTTTCCTAATGCCATGTTAACTGCTGACAAAACTGAAGGGTTCGAAGTTTTGACAACTACTCATCACAGATGTCAAAATTTATAGCAGGAGCCTAATCTAGGTTTTGAGTTTATTGACGATTCTGCTTGACCTTTTTATCTGCCATTTTTTTTTTTTTTTGGTCACGTTAAAGAAGCTGTGAAGGTGATAGATACACAAGATATGAAGCACATTGCAGAAGATCTAACATTGATCGGAGATGTAGTTGAGAAAACAACACAAGAGTGGAATATTCACCAAGAAACTGTCTTATCAGAAAACGGGACTCAACGAACGCCAAATGTTGGAAAACCAGAACCAAAATAGCAATGACAACATTGATGTAGTTGAGTTCAATGAAACTTCAGTTAATGAAGATGACACAGATTCAGAAAATGACACCAAATATCTTCATTAGCCTAAAGACATCAGCTAATCATTAGCTGGCTTCTCTATTACTCTTTCCAAATGATACCCTCGAGTTTTGCTTAGTTTAGCTACTTAAAATGGTATGAATGAGATTGACAAGTCTTGTATTATTTGGTTTTTTAGTATTCTGCTTCCACTTTCAAAAAGTGGATACAATTATTAGAACAGGCGAGTGGCGGACCCTCCTCGTCATTGCACCTTGACACCTTGTGCTCTTAGGAGAACAGGATTTGCAAAGCTGATCGAGCTAACAATAATCAGCATGAATATGTTCAATCTTGAATGAGTTGATTTCATATGACGTTTTATAGCTATGAGATCAAGTGGGAAAACTAAAAAAGATCATCTTAAAAGGAAACCAGTCATACGGGTCACAAATATTACCTATTTGACCCGTTACCCAACTACTCAGCCTGCCCAGTTTGCCACTTCTAGTTTTACAGTTATGAATTATAATATACTTTTGAGTTGTTTTTAACTCAGAACTGCAAGATCGTTCATTTTCCTAGTTATATTTTAATGTTATAGTGAAGTAAAACAATGTTCCTGTAATAATACAAGTACAAGGAAATTAAGCTGTAACGAGAACACACTTTGTCAGCAACGTAGAGCAAATGGCTGATACCTGCATGTGGATGACCCTGGAGTAAGTTGTGCACATGGCTGGTGGGCAAATATGGACCAAAGTTGAAGCGTCTCAGCTTCTATTACCAGATAAAACACTAATTTTTATCTGCTCTACAATCAGAACATGATGTCTGTTTTCTTGTAAAGTCTCGCAACTACAACAAATGCCCAAATGTGTATAACCCGACAGTTATATGTCCAACTAACCATGCAATTAACTCTTTTTAAATATTTATGTATAAAACTAATGTTCTTTTAAAGTATCAATCATAGCAATAGCAATATAATAAGGCACGCTTACATGATGTTATTTTAATGATTTATTATCGTCAACAATGTGCATAACCAGAATACTAACAAAAACAGAGGATGCAACAAAATCTTTCCACTTTCAAAATCAATTAGTACAATTCTTTTTGTCATCGACTCATTCCACAAACCACAAGATTAGCCAGTTAACAAAAGTTTGAAGATACCAAAAAAAGCAGAGTTCTATTTCAGCTATTGGAGGTGCTCAATCGAGTGTCAATAACTTCTTGGCAAGCATCAACTGTCCATGGTCACCACACCAAACGCTTCCGAGTTGGGACGAATAGTCATTTTCTTTAACAAAATGAGAACAACCAGTTTTAACTATCAACTAACACTTAAATCACTTTAAGCAATTTGTTCCTCTCCATCTCCATTTTCAACTCGATCATCGTCAAACGTATCACTACCAGCTTCCAAACGAGAGAGAAGCTATCAATGCAAAAGTGAACATAATTAGAGCAGTGCAACGTGTATAATTTTACACACAAACAACAAACCGGAGTGTATGAACAAAAGACATTCGTAAGTAATATATTACCTCCAAACAGCGATCCCCAATTGTAAGATCTTCGACATGGCCTAGGCTTTCTAAGAGTCCTCCAAATACTTCTTCAGATACTTCGTCTTCAGATACTTCTTCTTCAGATATCCCAGACTCACCCCATTGGATCGAATAATCTAAGTGAGCTTCAACCAAAGATGAGACATTAAGCAACACAAGATCCCGCAAATCCAAATCAGCTTTTATAGTTAGAGACGATATATAAGGAGCATTGATTTTAACGCAATCTATATAACCCTCCCCGTCTATAGAACACAGCTCATAAAAGTAGTATCCAGAAAACACCAACTTCTTAACACTCGTTGAAGTAACATCAATCTCCCTATACCCATAGCAATTGTCGAACTCCAAAGATTCCAAGCAGGGACTTCCGGATAATATCTTCTCAATCATATCTTCATCCAGAGTCACATCAGATAAACACAAACACTTAAGTCTTTCCCACCTAATCTCCTCATTAGGAGGATTTAACGAACACGAGGACAGCTTCAGACGATTAAAACACAAATTGTTGAAAAACAACTCACCATCATAGCTGAAAGGCCCTAACACTCCATCAAATAACTCTAAATCAACCTCTTCAACTTTATGGCTAATAGCATGACGAATCCATGTATTTGCTCGCGATTTAAACTCAGCATTAACGAGACTACTGTAACATATTTTGAGTTTAAATTTTTTGAGATTCAAATCTTCAGGACACTGATTAAGGGTGTTGTCGATAAAAGAAATGTAACCATGGAGATCAGTTTCTTTATCTACATCTTTAATGCCGTCATCCTCATTTGAGAAAATTAGATGAGGAAGTTGAGTCCAGAGATTTTTCCAACGTTTAGAGATGGTAGCCGTTGCTCTGATCATCTCTTTGGTAGTGCAGTCCACACGAGACATGATATTATTGACTAAAATCTCATCCTCTAACTCACTCAACCGATCCACTCCTTCCCTGACCAACTAGATGTTACAAAACGAGAAATGAAATGTTAGAAACAGCAGCAACAGCTACATCAAAACACGGAAAACTAAATTATATTCTAATAATAAAAGTCATTATGATTTTAATCTCGTATTGTGTTTGAAAGATACTCCTAGTCGATAAGAGAAATTTAATAAGAAGCAATCCCAAACACCACCTAAGTAACAATGTTATTATTGGGGCATTTCATCAAACACTTGGTGTGCGTACATCAAATAGTATTGGGGCATTTCATCAAACACTTGGAGACGATGTTAGAGATTAATCCTTACTAAAATCTAATGTCAAAACATAAAAAAGCATCTAACATCAATCGTAGAAATAAATTAAATTAAGCATCAATACATATAGTAGTTAATGAAATGAACAATACTCGTTTAGATGCAGACGTCATCGTAGTGGTCTGATTCTTCGCCGCCGTTTTAGATCAAAAGGAATTTGATTCGGTGTTGTAACCCTAGCTATTTAGTAGTATTATGATGAGTTAAGAAATGGTAAACCAAACCAACCAATTGCAAAAGTTTTTATTCCTGCAACTCATATAAAGTAGAAAAATCATATTTTTAATGTATATAGTATCGAAATACGTAACTTGACTTATGATGATCGGAAAATTTAATCCCCACTTTTCTTTAAAAAAAATAAAAAGAGTAAATTGTAGAAATGGTCCCTGTCGTTTGCTCAGATTGCATGTTTAGCCTCTGATCTTTCTAAATTGCAGACGGCCTCCATGTGAGGAGTTTTTTGTTTCGTTTTGGTCCCTGGCCAGTAGGGATGAGCATTTCCACCCGAATCCCGAAAATGAACCGGAACTAAATCGGAACCGTACCGATTCTTGATATACGGTACGGTACTGGGACTACAAAATAAGGTGAAAAAAATCGGGACCACTAATTCGGTACGGTACCGGTATCCGAATCCCGTTTGGTACGGTACTAGTACCACTAATTTATGCACATGAAAAAATCGATACTACTAATTCGGTACGGGACCAATACCGTGCTCATCCCTATTGGCTAGGGACTAAACGTGTTATTTTGAGCAAACCACAAGGACCATTTATGCGATGGCCAGTGAAATTTTGAACAAATTCAACCCTTAAACTAAACGTGCAATTTTGAGCAAATTCAACCCCTAATACGTGCAATGGCCAGGGAAATTTTGAGCAAATTCAACCACTAAACGTGCAATTTTGAGCAAAATCAACCCCTAAACTAAAACTAATGCTTCATTTAATAAACAAAATAACATTAAACTTGAACATTACAATACGAATTCAAACAAAAAAAGTTACGAAATAAAAAAAAAATATGACATAAAGGAAATTATCAACTAAATAAATCTACAATAACGTGTGATGATGTACCCTCCGATCAGGTCGAAGAACCCCCCCTTCGGGCCTGCTTGCAACCTACATATCGAAGGCTCTGGTCAACCTTCTAAAATCTTCAATGGCGTAAAACTAATCATCTTTGATCTAGTTACCAATTGGGAATTCGCCAATCGAAGGATTAAGCCCTTCGGGGTATCCTCCGATGATCTTAGAACGGAACAATCCCAAGACCAAGTCGTACTCATGTCTCCTCTTTCTCCTTAGCTTTCCTGCTAAATCAGGGAGAGTGGGACATTAAACCCTAGCGGTTACCATAAATCATGGGACACCCCCACGATCCCCTAAAAAAGTGCAAACACTCTCCAAGGTTATTTCTTCCCCTATAAATAGTCTTGGACGAGTTACAAATCTGGTATGCAATCTCTACTACTCCACTTTACTACAATTTCGTTAAACTTATCATACCAAATACTTATTCATACGCCGGAGGTGGTTCGCAGGCCCAACCCCTGCGCAATCACTTAACGTAGTGTCTTCGTATTTCTTATTTCAGGTTAAACACAAGCATGGCACAACAACAACACCCCTTATACCCTTCGATCACCATCGTAGGCTTGGTCGTGCAAATTATTGTACAATCAGTGACGCCATCCGTGGGACCCGCTACAATTGGTCTCGTTATTCCTAAGCAAATAACCAGTCAAATAAACCCGCTACTTTCCAGCATGAATCAAGATAGAGAAATTACACCCCCACCGGGTTTCTCGACCTTTACACCAATACTAGTAACTGACCCTAACAACCTTCCCCCAATTACGGCATCCACCTTCACAACACGATCTCACCCAGAAATCACACCTAATCATCATGCTTCGACATCAGCAAACCCAGAGCCAATCATTAGCCCAACCTTTGTCGAAGCCAACTTTGAAGAGTTGGAGTCACTATTAAGGGCTCGTAGAACACAGGCTCAGAACATAGAGATGCGAAAGGAGTAGGAATACTCTAGTGATGATTATGATGAGGAAATGGAAATGGAGCCAAGGCCTCCGGTTCAAGGGCCTACGCCCTCGGCATTAAGAACATAATCTCCACGGAGAATGGGCAGAAGGTCTGTTGGTTTTGAAGGAGTCCCTAAAAGGGCCCCCACAAGGAGAGAAGGAACAATGGCTGAAGGTTACAATGGAAGGAGCCAACGAAGGGATCGTACAAAGGTTAATTTACCTCCGTTGCTAGCTGCTCACTTAGGAAGAACTGGAGCAGGGGTTCCGTTGCAGCCTTCTCACGCATCCGGTGTAGAAGGCAATCCACCTCCATTTAACATTGGGGGAAATATTCCTCCTAATGGTAACAGGGTTGTTTTTATTTTGCTGCGGGAATGTCGTGTACATAAAGTTAATTTCTCGAATTTTTATTTGATTCAAAGGGTTGTTTTTATTTTGCTGCAGTAACAGGTTACATACACCAATTTGCAATAAAATCAACTTTGTACAAATGATTTCCTCGACCAACATTATTGAATATGCCTGCCTGCAATCTTTGGTTCAACACTTCGAATAGAATTCTTACTGTTATCCCAAAACATTACTGCAAAATGATGTTATAGCCTCAAGCTGGAACAACACAGAAACATGCATAAACATCAAATAATTTTTTTACAAAGCCATTGTATTTGTAAGTTAGAAAGATTGCACAAATGAGGAAGGATATCAAATACGTATAAAGCCATCGATAAGCAACAATCCTGTGAATTTGTCTGCGACGAAGAAAATACGCCATAATCATTAACAAACTCACTTATAAATTAGAGGAGTCTTTTTTGTTCGCTCTCAATGCATCTTAATTCAGCAGCCTATATCAAGGGTAACTAAGGTTCAGGTTCAAAATAGGTCATGTAGAGTTTAACAGACATATTATTTTTTGACCCATTTAACAACAAACTCTGTAACCTCTAGTATGGTGTTTGTTACACAATATCCTACTCGTCATACAACTATTCAATATATTTTTGTGTCGTTCATTGTTACATATGCTTAGAATACTAATTTTAGCCAAAAAGAAACTATGAAGGCTATGTTTGGCGTAAAGCTTTTTGGAGCTTTTTAGGGGCGATGAGCAGTGAACAATGAGCTTTTTGATTTTTAGTCTTCGTTTGGCATGAGAGCTGTGAGCTTTGCTATTTTTTAGGAAAGCTCATTTTCCAATGCTTTTTTATGAAGCAG
Source organism: Artemisia argyi (assembly GCA_030686995.1). Lineage (NCBI taxonomy): Eukaryota > Viridiplantae > Streptophyta > Magnoliopsida > Asterales > Asteraceae > Artemisia > Artemisia argyi. The sequence continues at coordinate 9,271,243 of CM060695.1, read as the reverse complement.
TGAGCGGTGAGTTGTGGCTACTGCTCACAACTCACACCTACTGCTTGCTGCTAGTGCTCACAGCTAATTTTGACAAACATAGCCGAAATAACAACCTCATCACCATCCTTGATTCCAAGGTCTTGCATACAAACTTTATCATCAAGCATCCTTCTGGCCTTTGTAGCATAAAAAAACCCCTACATATGTGACTTGACCCATTGAATACAAATTATGAGCTTCGTGCCAGAAATAGTTTCCGTTTGAAAATATATTGTAACTACAACATTACGTTAGGTGAAGCAGAATTTGAGGCCCCATTAGCCCCCAATCCTACACCCATTTCAGGTGCGAAACTGACCCACTTTAATCCCCACTTCAGCCCATAAACACACCCATTTCAACCCCATTTCAGTCCCATTTCATTACCCAAAACCACCCATTTTAGCCCCCAAACGTACCCACTGTTGCCTCTATTTCAACACATAAGCCATCCTTAGGCGCCACTTAATACATTAGTTGTCACTACTATTATAGTCAAAACAAAAAAAAATGTTAGTAATATACCAAAAGGGTGGTAACGTAATTTTAGAGTTGATCCAAGTTCGAGAATATGCAACGTTGTTATAACATCCAATATAGCATATTATGTTATCAAATTTGCACTGCTGTACATGAATTTCAATTGTGAAGCCTAAGTTTTAGAGCGTAAATTCAAACACTCATTAAAATAGATTTGCCGTCATATGTGATAATAACAGTAATAAAATGAAGTTGTTGGGTTTAGAGATAGCTGTTCAGCGTTGGTCCTAGTCGCGGGAGGGTTGTATTAGGGCGTGTTGTAGTTGGGATTCTCTTTGTGTCCATAGTTCAGTAGGCATGGCCCTCTCTTCCACGAAACAATAGCCTGAAATACAGAAAGAAAATAAGATATTCATTTTTACAATAACCAAGATTTGATGACGATCTTTATAGTATCAATAAAGTAATAATAGGCAAAAAAAAGTTGCTGATAAAAACCTTACCAGGGTATGACGTTGTTTCCAAATTGGTGTATCAGCATAGGCGTCAGAAAAAAACCATCTTTCAAATGTTTAATGGCCCTTGAGGCTGCTGTTCTGTTGTCTCACCTTCCATCGAGGGGAATTTCAGTTGGTGCCTTAGAATGTGGTGTACGCCTTTCCCTAATGCCTTTACGTCTTTGTTTCATATTCCTCTGAAACAAATGCATATATTAGTTATCAGTTCCACGGCTACACTTTACAATAGCCTAAGAAACTCGCATTTGCAATTTTTCCATTGGTTTCTTTTTAGATTTGTATTGTTTGAGGCAAGTGTTAAATTAGCATGTTAGAATATGCAATACAAAATGACCAAGTCTAGAATATGTTGAAGAGTATGAAAAGTGATTAAGATAATTCAGCTACCATTAACACCATTAACATGATGTAGTAGTGATTTGTTACACTAATAGTAATTGGGCCAAATGTTAGTTGTTCACCTGATCTTGCAACTTTCTAAGTTTCTTGAATATACATTGGATCCTTTTAAATCGCCCTTGGAAGCCAATCTATGAATTTTTCACATCATAGTGAACTTCAACTTTTGTTAGGTCATGCTTTATTCCTGCATAGAACTATAACAGTGGCATGGCTGCTGTAAAATGAGAAACAATCTAATTGTAGGCAGTAATTTCAACCTTATTTATATGAAAAAGGGTTGGATTGGGCTATAACATTTATCCATTAATGAGCCACAAAACATAACAGCTAATTAAACCTTTAAATATGTGAAGGAACCTTTTTTCTATGAACAAATTTAAGTAGTAGTGGTAGAAAATGCAGGTCGGTTAATAGATGAAAACTGATATCGTGGTAATTTTCATACTGGTGAAAACTGGTCAGCTTTTGGTTCCAAAATTTTACGTGTTGCTCTTCTCTTAGCATGAACATTCATTCTATTCTATTCGTCTTCTTTATTCAGCCCCCACCCGAACCATTCTTAAGACCACCAAGCCCTCCCGAATGAGTTCTACTGCCATGTGACGTCAACACTATCTATCTTGCAAAAACTGAATTGAGGATAAAACAATTGAAGTGGAGAAGTCCCTGAGTATAAAAGCGACCAATAGACGTGAAAGATTTTATAGTATTAATTGGTTGTGACCATGACATCTTGACTGACTGGAATCTCACCAATGTTTGTTGTAAGGCCAATGGTGTATCGTTTATGACCATTGTGAGTACCCAACTTTCGCTTGCCAAGTTTGAGAGCACGTTTGTTCTTTCCAATCCTAAGAAGCTCAGTAGCTCTCCTTTAATAGGGAGCCAATCCAGTAACTTCTCTGATAAGGTTCTCATAAAGTGCACTTTCTTACTTGTTTTATGCAAAAAGAGCACCATGTACATTGACGGTTAAGCTTAAGATTTATATGGTTTTAAATTGCCAAACAGGGATTATACGGGTGATCAGTTACCCCTTTCTTGTTGCTAATTCCTTCTTGGTCACAATATGTTCTTTGTTTAGATCCACAAAAAGTACTATCTTTAGCTGTGTTGCAAGAAAAGACACACAAAACATTTACATGATATTATAACTTATCAAAGAATAGGATTGTAAATTACCATGGGCCAGAGAATGTGGTCACATATTTCATGGAGTTGGTGTTATAACCATTTTGTACACCATTGTTAATACCTGTTACGATAACAAAGTGTCCAAAATTAGTATAGGTAAAAAAAAAAGCAACCACAAACTGCAGTCACCATAAGTATTACATACATATTTTGATGCAACGCGGGATATTCTACTACTTTACTTCCTAAAAGCATGTTCATTTAGGCACTAGTTAATTATCAACGTGAGCATAATCCCATCAAATTAGGTATATTTTTACCTTGTATTGTGAAGCCATATTATCAACAAACATTTGCAATCAGACGACTTTGAAACAAAATGAACCTTGCAAAAAGATACGATATAAATAAGAAATTTCTCATAAAGGCCATTATTGAAATAATATAATTATGTTCTTGCTTATCATAAAGAGTGGTGTCTTTGGCATATAACTGACCAAAAAAATCCCGAATCAAAAATTGGTAATGTTCCAAGTTCAATTTTCCATTTCAATGTATCAGATATACAAATATCTCATCGGACAGAAAATGTTGCATATGCTTCTAAGCTTCCCTAATCTGTCGTGGTTTAGTGCAGCTCTAGCTTTTTTCCATGTTTTTAGACATTTAATATATTTATCAGGGTAAAACAAAAGTAGATACAAAAGTGAAAAGTTATATTTCAAATTATTAACTAACTATAAAAAATAAGGAAAATAATATATTGAGTCATACTACTGAATTTCATATCGTAACAGTAACTATTTATATAGTAATTGACAAACTGTAGTGTAACATTCACTTTTCTTGTTTAATCTATATAAAAAATAGCTAATTTAACAACGGAGAACAACTAATGGAGACTTGAATAAGTATGATATAGTGTTCCACATTGGATTTATTTTTTATGCAAATGGATACATCTTACAATGGGACCGTTTACTACAGAAGTTTAACTAATCCAGTCACGGCTTTATTCAACAATCCTACATTTGTCAACATTCGTTGATATTAGTTAAAAGTAGTAAATTATGGTTGTATTTGAATTATGATGCAATTGTTTGGTCAATATGTAGGTGGTACATTCGATTTTATCAACAAAGCACTACCGCATAAACGTATCAACAAACAATCATCATAAATCTGACTATAGAGCTTTAAAGTTCTATAGTTACATATATTAACCCCACTGATTTTAACCCAAACATTTCATCAAACACATTATATAAGCAAACCCACATCAAACACCCAAACATAAATAAATCAAGTAATCATGGGGACAATCATAAACACAATGTTTACATTAACACCTGAGACATACAATATTTCAAACGCAACAAATTAAAAATATACACAAAACCATATCTTAAATTCGCAATTCCTTCTTGTTCAAACTAAAACCGATGGTGGAGCTGTGTCTTCTTTGTGTGTTAGCAACCGGAAACCAATTATAACACGCATCTGTTGTGAATCATTTAAAAAAAAATTAGGGCTACTGCTTACCACAAAATTTATTATGAAGAATAAAATTGGTGATAGTCTTGTGATAAGAACAAAAAGGAAGGCTTTACATACCTGAGTTGGTGCCAATGGTTTATCGGAAGTGGGTAAACGCCAATAGCTATAGGCGGAGTAAACTATTTGGTGGTCTTGATGTTTGTGTCTTGAGTGTTTTTATGTGTGTGTGTTTTTTGAGTGTTTAGCAGGTGGTAGAACCTTCAAGAGGAATGAAGTTTTTGTGTGGAGAAGCAGGATCTAGATATGGGTTATGTGTGTTAAATGGAGCGGGATTTAAAAAAAAAAAAAAACAAAAGGTGGCACTGTATTGCACTTTTCTGCACTGTAGCTACTACAGTGCTCTTACACTCACATACCCAATGGGTTTTAATATATGGTATAATATAAAAATTAATTGACTTATGAACTAATACGATTTTTAGTAAACAAAATGGGCTTATTTGACAATTACCAAACTTGTTGGTTACTGTTCATGAACAGTACAAAGCAAGTTGGAAAGTCTTATTATTGAAATTTGATTTTGTAATTAAGTAATTTATTCCTAATATGGTCGTATCTTAATTTTTCTTAAACTACTATGGCGTTTAAGGTTCTTAAATAAGTAATTCATTAACGCAGTGAGAGACGTGGCTATAGTAATGATTTTATGTATCTATATTACTAAGTCGGTCATGATTCAATTGTTCGTCTTTTGTTTTGATTAATTGTACATTACAAGCATGGTACCCCTATAAAAAGCAGTGACTTCAAAAGTAAATGTTGTTTAATGATTTTTTAATTTTGCGTTATTTAGAGAATATTGTTTAACAATTTTCTATAGTGAATGATAATTTATAGACCATGTATTTATGTTGTGAGTAATTAATATGTCAGATTATTAGATGCAAATTTAAAAAGTTATCAATTTTAACTATAAACATATTAAATTCATTATTTTAGTTATATTTTATTATTATGATATCCAATTTAATGTGCTATTTGTGTATTTTAAAATTTTATGTTAATAATTACTAATAATAGAAGGTGTATTAACTTAAATTTTTTTAAAACTTATCAAGAAGAAGGTCTCAAATACATTATAACTTTCAGAATTGTAATAATTAAAAAGTAGAGCACTGGAACCACTCCGTCTCGATAGTAAAGAAGCAACATACTACCAGTTAGTGTCACCATGCTGCTTCACAACCTTTTAAAGTTTCTTATTCATGGGAGAAGTCCAATCGTTGTTAATCATTTCTGGGTTGAGACTCCTTTGATACCGTGATAAGCATTGAAATTGTGTCTGATTTGTCTTCAATTCCTTAGAGACCTCGGTCCAACTACTATAACCTCTTTAGAGATACAAGGTTGGCGAGCTTTTTCTCTTCATCTTTTGTTAATTTCCCATGATCTATTAGTGGGTCTTCACTATTCATCCACCTAAAGTAATAAACAAACTATTTTGGGGGACTTTTGCCATTTCTCAGTTATCAAGGAAGTATAAGACGTGAGAAATAGTTACCTTATCTCACAATCACAACCATACCGACTTTTAAGATACGTGACTGATAGATTATCCTAGTTGACTTTTGGGACGACTATCTAATGTCCTCTAGAGAATTTTTACCATTTTAAGCCTTGTAATCAATGTATCATGGTTACTCCCACTTGAATCTTTATCACTATCAAACGCACAACATTATAAAGTCAGGTGAGACTGACACGTGAGAGTGACGGACAAGGCGTGAGAGGCTCGAGTCGAGCTAGACAAGGCTCGAGCTCGGCTCGTATGTTATTCCAGTGAATGTGATTCCAACCAGTTCAACTATACATGTAAAGCCCGATAGGTCTCCAAGACCAGACCTGTTAGTTGTATAACATGGCAATGGTGCACGTAGTCTTCATGAAATTTCTTGTAACTAGTTGGTGTAAACCCTCGTTCATTCTACTAGAACCGTTATAGATCAATTAACCAACCAAAAAAATATTAATAATGTGGTCTTCTAGTTGTCAAAAATCTAATTTTTCACCATATATAGTGGACAGACACCACAGTAAGTCCATTGTTTAGGTCTTTACGTCAAACACCACTACAATATGCATGTGGGAAATCAAGGTATGTTATAGTTCATAGTATTAGACTTAATGGTAAAGAGCTCGACGGAGTGGGTTACATGGGCGTTATAGGAAAATTTTGGTACCTATAACATGTTAAAATGCATTGTCACATGTGTTATAGGTAAGTTATAGACGCACATGTTATACGCATAACGCATGGTTTGTGTGTGTGATATTTGGATTTTTATAGTCTTTTTTTTAATTTTAGTGTAAAGTGGTGTTTTTTTTTTGTGGTGTATTATAAAATTTTTATTGGGAAAAGTGTTTTTTTAGTTTTATGTTATATGAATATTATATGATAAAAGCTGAGGTGACAGTAAAGACAACCCCAGTACAAAAAGAGGAATGGATACCATGACCCGGAAACAAAATGCCGATAACCCAACGCAAAACAGATATACATATATAATTAAAGACCATATGAATCAAAATTGTCAAGGAATAGATACCATGACCCCAATACAAAATGAGGCAATCAATTATTTACACAAATCGTACATGAAAATCAATATCTTTGATCAATTTACATCAACGATCAACATAAATCACACCGAACATTAGATAATTGGTCTATAGATTTTACATGAGCTCCACACTTTTCATAAATCGTAACCAACACATAAGCAAATGAGTCTTCAACATTCTTGAATGCTCTAGATTTCCACAAAATTCTGAGAGTTTTATCATAATGAGTCTGTATAATTTCACCTAACTATAGTATCACATGCAACCTTTGGGTTAGCTTTCGAACAACTATTCTCCTAGCGCAAACGTTTTTGTAAGCTTGAAAAAAAAAATGATTTTTGTAAAATAGGTTCATGCATGGGATCGATCAACTTCTTCCGAGTTGTAGAAAACAACTGGACATTGTACATGTCGAATAAATTAAATTACAGTGTACTTTCATCCTACACCAACTATGTGCGTGAACTATTGTTTGTCTATAGTTTAGGCTATTTAATGAGCAAAAGCGCATATGGTTACATCAATTACCTCATGTTCCTAGAATAATACTAGCACAAGTTAAACGCAGGGACTATCCATGTTAGTAGTTTAAAAAACATGGACCTTAGGTGTAATTATAAATCTTGGACACTATATATAGATTCGTCATATGCATGTTTTACCCCGAAACGCAATTACCTAAAAAAAATGGCTCAACAACAATCAAAGAGAAAGAGGTCGGTTAAAAGAATGGGAGTCGAAGATGAACAACAATCAAAGAGAAATAGTCTATCGGTAATATTACCTAGTCACCTTCTTCTGCCCGAGATCATTGTCGAAATTCTGTTGAGGTTTCCTGTGGAAACCTTATTAATATGTAAGTCTGTTTGCAAATCATGGTACTCATTAATATCAAGTCGATATTTTATTACTAGTAATTCTCATGTTAGGCTATGGACTAGAAGGCATCAATATGTACATCCTAGACTAATATTTAGCCTTATTTTCGAAGGAGTATCGCTTAGCTTTCCTTCCAAATTAAGTCCCCCCGTTAATCTGATAGGCTCTTGCAATGGATTGTTCTGCATCGTTGTGGATTACAATGCTCCAGTTCTTTACAACCCTAGTACTAGAATTTATAAGAGGTTATATGGTGGTTGTTTTCCTGTCGGCGTGAGCTTTACTTTTGGGTACGATGAGTCTAGTGATGATTACAAAGTTGTTGGGATTTACCTTGGTAACAAAGCCAAGATATACTCATTAAAACTTGATCGTTGGAAAGATATCAATGATGTCCCACATGTTTCTCCATGGTGTTAATGGTACCTTTTTAAACGGAGCTTTTCATTGGATGGTTCGTAATATGCCTGTGTCATACTATCGGTTGACTAACATAGTTTCTTTTGATTTAGCAACCGACACTTATAGTGAGGTATCGCCGCCACCTCTGGATGGTGATGAATGTGATAGGGATATAATAGCGTTGAGGACTTTGGGAGAATGGTTGTGTGTGATTGTTCATTATAAGGGGATTCGTGCTGACGTATGGGTGATGAAGGTCTACGGAGTGAAAGATTCTTGGACTAAATTGGTTTCCATCCCGTACTATTCTAAAGTTGGGTTTTATGTGCCCGTGTCTATGTCAAATGATGGGAGATTTTTGCTGACATTTCTTAATAAGTTGGTTGTTTATGATTCTATAAATTGTTCATTAACTAAGATTCACGAGTTTGATGGGGGGTTTGAAGCATGCACTCATGTTGATAGCTTAGTTTCACCTCATTCCCCCCTTGATTCGGAACGAATTGAGGACTTGTCGTCTTTCTTCACGTGAAAGAATGGGAGCGAGTCCAGTGCAAGGGAAAACAACTTATAGCTTTAAAGGTTTTTTAAGACTTGCGAGCCTGTTTCATCCCCTCTTGATGCAGAACAAATTGAGTAGTTTTCTTAGTTCACACGGACGAATGGGACCGAGTCAAGTGTAAGGGAAAACACGCTATAACGTAGAAGGCTTTTTTTAAGACTTGTGAGCCTGTTTAATTTTATGTTTTATTTCAATTTGGTTTCTAATTATAAACTTCAAGCATCCAACAATTTATTCTTAAATAATGAGTATCTTTTACATTATGTCTTTGCATTTGCACCCTTTAAAGGGGATTGTATGTGGTAGTCTCGTCAATCACGTGCCATGGCAAAAATCACACCAAACTATCATCAAAACCAGACCACCATACTTCAACCACGAAACATAACCACGAGCCATAAGACAACCCAGTATCCCCAGACTAAGACCAACGCTACTTGACTCCGCAATCACCACTATTCAACACTAGAATCACTAGAGTGCCTAAAACCACAACCACCGCTACTTGACACCACCTCCAAAACCACGTGCAACCACTACGACCTAACACCAAAACCAGCTCACGCCACATCAGCTACTACTTGACACAACAACCATAACTATTTGACATTACAACCATCACAACTAACCCCATGCTCAAATTGCTCTTTGTGTGTTGTATACCTTCAATCTAACATCATTCAGGCCACAAGAGGATCCTTTATTCAAGGTTCTTCCTAAAGTTCTTTGCTTGTCCTGTAGTACTACAAAATTGACCATTCGTGCAGGTCGAAGCTTGAACATTTATTCTGAACCATGGCCCCCAAAACGACCATCAGGGCCATGATGATCGATCTGAAAACAAACAACCACCACAGCTAAAACAAGACCACCACAACATGAAGCCGAAAAAAAACAAGATGACCAGAAGAAAAAAAAAATCAATATGACCCAAAAGACACAAAAAAACAACATGAAACTCTGGTTCTTTTTAGATTATAAAAGCTTGTTTTTCATACTGACATCGTCGAGTCTTGACTTGATATCTTTAACTTTATACGGCTTATTTGAATTTGAGGTTATTTGTCACGCCCAACTTCCATGCAACACTTTTTTCCTTGTTGCATCACCAAGGGAACGCGCGACCTTGATACCCATTGTGATTGCGGTAACTAGAATGCACTTCTGTCTTAACATTTTAGCTTTGCTTATGTATTCATGTATATATGTAGAGAAATATTGCCACATTCGAGATCTCCAATATATGCTCAAAATCATCATTGTTAGATCATTCTTGCCAATCTCCTCTTGTTGATTGAGCAGGTTGTATCTGTACAAAGGTAGTCTAGAAAAGTTGTCCACATGAAGCAGATGAAAATGGATTGGGAAAACAGTATTCGTTTTCTATTTATACGTGACAGGTTCCGATTAATGTTAATAATTAATTGGTACTTACATTGACATGAATCTCATTCTTACAGAAGTGCTTTAATAGAAAGACTAAAATCTCAAATCTTTGTACTAAACTGTGTCCAAAGAAGGTATTAACGCTCATAACATATTCGTTTTCATGCTCTTGTGTTTATAACCACATTTCGGTAAATCCATATGAACATGATTAAATGCATAGGACTTACTCAAAATTAGTACACTTACTACGATACGTTCATAAACCATATAACACATACTATGGACTTAAAATGACAATTTTGCGCTCACATGCCCAACACATGACCAAACTTAACGAGAAAAACTAACGTCCGTTTGGTCAAAGAATTGGTCGGTTTCGAAAGGTCAACCATAGTGACGACTGATGTACTTATTAGACTTTTAAGACGAAAGGTGAAATTGTGTGTAAACAACAAGGACGATTTATATAATTAACCCTAACTTAAAAAACTTTCGATTTACTAGTATCATTTTATGAACTACATACATGGATAAAATCACATCAAATCAAACTCAAGTAGTCCCTTTGAAGCCAGGTTCTTCGATATGATGATGACCACCAACACCCACTCCATAGTCAGAGTCACGATACCCTGGTCCATATCGACTGTTGTACAAACCAGCAAATCATAACAATTGTGCCTACTTATCCTAGGTAGTAATAAACAAAGTCTGCTAGTTGTCAGCTATAGTTACTCGATCTTTTGTGTAAGATGAATTTACGGTGAATCAACATATCTTTTGTTATCGTTATCATAAATCAAAATGAGAAATACTACAACCACCTATAATTTACAAAAATAAATCCACACAATGATGTGGCATGTGAATTTATAGATGAAAATAAGATAGATAATTTAAATGTTAGAAAGAGAAGACAATAAATTGCACGACACCTCATTGTGTGTGTTTTTTTTTTTTTTTTCATCTTACTTTCGTCTACCATATATCAAACGAGGTTTCTAATGTGATGCAATGATGCATGACATCCGTCTATGCAAAGACATAGTGTAAAAAAATGCTCCTCGTATAAAAACCAAATTGAAATAAATCAGAAAGCTAGAGACTCAAAAGTCTTAAAAAACCTTTTTAAGTTATAAGTTGTTTTCTCTTGTACTTGACTCGCTTCCATTCTTTCACTTGAAATAAGGCGACAACTCCTCAATTTGTTCCGAATCAAGGGGGGAATTGGGTGAAACTAAACTATCAACATGAGTACATGCTTCAAACGCCCCATCAAACTCCTGAATCTGAGTGAATGAACTATTTATGGGATCATAAACAACCAATTTTTTATAAAATGTCAGTAAAAATCTCCCATCATTTGACATAGACAGAGGCACACAGAAATCTTTAGTATAATACGGGATGGAAACCAATTTAGTCCAAGAATCTTTCACTCCATAGACCTTCATCACCCATAAATCAGCAGAAATCCCACGATAATGAACAACACCCAACCATTCTCCCAAAGTCGTCAACCATATACCCCTATCACATTTATCGCAATCCAGAGGTGGCGGCGAAACTTCACCAAAAGTCTCGGTTACTAAATTAAAAGAAACTATGTTAGTCAATCGAACGTACGGCACAGAGTCCTCTTCAAGAACCTTAACCATCCAATGAAAAACTCCGTTAGAAAATGTACCACGATGAAACGATGGATCAATATGGGGAACATCGTTCATATCTTTCCAACGGTCGGTTTTTAATGAGTATATCTTGGCTAATTTGTTATTACGGGATAACCCAACAACTTTGTAATCATCACTAGACTCATCGTACCCGAAAGAATACCCTGCATTGGCAGACAAACCGCTATATGGTAACCTCTTATATATTCTAGTACTGGGGTTGAAAAGAAAGGGATTATCCGACTCCTGAACAATGCATAGCAATCCATTGCAAGAGCCTATCAGCTTAACGGGAACTGATACTAGTTTATGAGGAAGATCGTATACTCGTATGAGATAAAGGCTAAATATTAGTCTAGGATGTACATATTGATGCTTTTTAGACCATAGTCTAACATGAGAATTAATAAAATATCGACTCGATATTAAAGTGTACCATGATTTGCAAACAGACTTGCATCTTAATAAGGTTTCGACAGGAAACCTCAACAGAATTTCGACAATGATCTCTTCGGGCAGAAAAAGACTAGGTATCGATATACCTTCGATTGTCTTTCTCTTTGATTGTCGTTGTGCCATTTATTATTAGCCGACCTAACTAGGGTTCTTAGGAAAACATATGACGATAGAATTTTATTTATATCTATATCTATATATATTGTATACACGATTTATAATTACACCCCCTAAACTTCCACTATAGTTAAAACAAATTCGTATAAAGTTCACTACTTCTCATAAATCAAATCCACAACCCGACAAAAGTACAAACATTACATGATGACGAGTACTTCATATCTTAGACTATGTTTATTGGTGACCTTTGGTGTGGGTTGTGGGTTGGAGTCACGACCGATTCTCCCCTTTCAACCAATCACAAATTGACATGTGGCAATCGGTTGTGACTTTAGGTCACCAAGTGACCACAAATTGGCAATCTCTTGTGACCGGTTGTGACTTTAGATCACCAATAAACATAGTCTTAATTAGTTCGATCTACTAGTATTCATTATCTTATAAATAAGCTACATACATCCACAACATAAGATAAAACAAAACTAATTAAACTCTAGTAGTAGTTCCTTTGTAGCCAGGCTCTTCGACATGATGACCACCAACACCGACTCCATAGTCGGAGTCACGATATCCCGGTCCATATCGACTGTTGTACAAACCAGCATGCACCAACATCACATACAAAAGCTCGGTAAAAGCTAATATTATTATGAAAGCTTCCACTATCCTTAACCTCCATCCTCTATGTCCTCCCACGTTTATCTCCTTGCATGCCAACCTACATGCACACAAATTATATATCCTTGATTAGTTAAGAACCTACTCAACGGGTGTTCGTGTTAGCTCATTTACTGAGCTAACGTGAATACACCGTTATAAAAATGTACATAAATTTGGAGTAAAAATAGTTATGTACCCAAAAGCAAGAGCTGTGACAGCCCATGCAATGAGAGCAGAAGATCCAGCAGCTGCTAGACTATCGTTTCTCCACACACGAAGATGGTTTCCACCCGCAAATTTCGACACGATTCCAAGAACCGAAGCTAATATCGCAAACTCCAAAAAGAACTCAGTTGCTCCATTTCCTCCAAAACCTATAAAATAAATCAGTTCAGACAAAAAAACACATAGTTTAAAAACCGTACCGATCAAAATAGTACTATAGCATGCTAGCTTACTAGGGTGGTGAGTCTGTCCATTGATGTATCTATTAAGACACCAACTAGCAAACCCTAAAGTTATTGCGTGCATCACAAGGTTCAAGAACAGCAAAGGTGCTGCCATTCTTTTTCCTCCAGTTTCCACCGCCATGTTTCTTATTCTAGATCACGTCGTCGTTCGGTTATATTTGTTTGTTTTTAAAAACTAGGTGATAGTAAATGTGATAATATGTATTTTGAAGTGAAGAAAGTTGCATTTTGAATATCAGCCAAAGAAGACTCCTACTGTTCCCAAGAAAGTTAATGATAGGAAGAAGAAGACTTCTGATGTGGCTAGTACGAGTGGTGCAACGATCTCTACATCTAACCAATTTGATGCGCTTAATATGGATGATACGGATACGTTTGGTGTTCCTACTTATGACACCAGCATGGATGTGGATACTGGCAGTACAATGGAAGCTAATGTGGATAAGTCAGTTAAGACTGGTGCTACATCACAAGAACCACTTGTGAGTGATTCAATGGGAACTAAGGAAGTTGGTTCTACTCCTTTAGTTGATAAAATTAGTAAGTTTGAAAAGATTCTTATTGATGGGAAAGGTACTCTTGTGGATAATGATGGTCATCCTGTTCCGTCTGCCTCTGTCACTAAGAGGGCTAACCCATTTTCCAAGGTGGGTGAGGTTGTGGTTTCTGATAGTGAGGAGGAGGAGGTTCTTAACACGTTCGACGAATCTGCTAATCTTTTTGGTAGTGGTCATGAGCGTGAAGATGAGTTTGATGACTATGATGATTACTCGAAGCAAATTCATGATCTTCCGGGAGAATTGGATGCTCTTAATGCCATTTATGGCCTTAATCTCCAAGGTCGTAGGAAGTAGATTATATTTTGTCCGAGTTTTTTCTATATGATGTGGTAGTGGTTTTGTTTCTTGTCTAGAAAATAGGAAGTATCTTGTTATGTAAGCTTTTCGCCTATGTAACAGGCTGAGATATGGGATTCACCCATATCCGTTGTACTTAAACGTTTTTTGGAGTAATATATTTACCGGGTCATTGACCTTTTACCCAAAAAAGAAGTGAAGAAAGTTGCAAAGAGTATATATAAAAACAATGGTTGGCAGGTGGCATGATACGTGTCGAGAATGTGGTATCGCATGGGACACGTGGCGAGTGTTGAAGTTAGTTAGATGATAGTTTAAAGCAAAGCCCATCATCGTATCCACTACTAGAACAAGTTCTCGTGCTTTCTGGACGTTATCGAGTTTATTATCATCGGATACTCTTTATTTACTACTAGAATATTTCGGCTTATTACGTGTCACCATTTTAGTCCTAGAATCAATCCATTATGATATGTTGTAAAAGTACGTGTGCCTCTTGTAACATGTCTTCTCAGTTATTTTTAGATTTTACTAGTTGTAATACATATGCATGCCTAACGAAGAAGTTTATGTATATATGTTTTTTATTTATTATTAACTAGATTGATGGCTCGTCTGGGCGGGTTAGTTTTATAGATTTTATTTATAAATGAGATCAAATATGTATATAGATGAAGAAGTGTCTTGTGTTGTCATGCAAATCTGAATAATTATTACATTTTCGTCACATTTAATAAAGGTGGCATACCGTGTGGTGCATCGGGAAGTCCATGTTAACGGTATATTAATGTGTGATTGAAAGTGGCACACCGCTTAGTTGTATATTAAAAGTTGATTAGCTAGAGTTTAGAAGGTGATAACAATTTACCCTAAATAGATTATGGATTGTACTTATATATTGTATACGGTGTTTTTCGGTTCGGTTATCGGTTAATCGGTTTATTCGGTTCGGGTTGTTCGGTTAAAAAAAAAATTTGGGTCATAACCGAAAACCGAACCGAATCGAAAATATCTATAACTGAACCGAACCGAGAACCGAACCGAAGTTCAGGTCGGTTATGGGTCAAAACCGAAAACCGAAATTTATACTTGAATTACACTATTTATATTTTTTTAGATTTAATTATATATATTTTTGGCAAAAAAAAATATTTTAAGTTTAAAAAATGTTTTTTATATTAGTATAAAATTTTAATGGGTATTTTTTATATATAAAATAATTTAATTATAATATATATATATATATATATATATATATATATATATATATATTTATATAAATTCGGTTTTCGGTTCAGATAGCTAAACCCATATCCAAACCGAATTTTTAATTCGGTTCGGTTTGGTTTTAACAAGTTCGGTTCGGTTATATGTTCGGTTCGGTTCGATTTTCGGTTTATTACCCGACACATGAACACCCCTACTTGTATATCAATAAATAATACATAAACACATTCCTATCTCATTATCTTGTTAGAGGATGTTTCTAGGGCCTAGCCCAATTATGTTTTGTCTAGGCTTGTATTGTTATATGAGCCCATTATCTTGTTATTTATACTTGACAATTGTAATCAGTTTGTGATGAATAAAATATACGATTTATGGTTTTACATGGTATCAGCATAAATCAACGATCCTAAGCAAACCTAACCCTAAAATTTTACGCCACACCCTCTCCTCCCTACTGTTGCCGTCATAATGACTAACGACAACATTACTCCACCACCGTCTACCCTCACCCTTGTTGAAAAACTATATGCCGTCACCAACATCAACAACGTTGTTCCGGTTAAACTGAATATTGATGAGTTAAATTACTCATCTTGGTGCTATTTTTTCAAAATTCATTGTGACAACTTCGGTGTCCTAAAGCACATCGAAGGTGCAAGCGAGGCTGCGAGCCCTTCTACTCCGACTCCACCAACTGATGAATGGAAGACTGCGGATTCAATCGTCTAGTCTTGGATATTTCTCACACTTGCTCCTACCCTTCAAGGTAGGCTAATAAAACTCAATCCCAAAACAGCTAAAGAAGCTTGGGAACAAGTCGAAAAGATATTTCTGGATAATAAGCGTACGCGTACAATCGCTTTAAAAGGCGAGCTTCGCGTCATACAGATGGGTGATCTTACAGCGGACGCCTACTTCCAAAAAATAGAATCTATTGTTACGTTGTTGAACGATCTTGGGTCGTCCATGACAGATGACGATGTTGTCACCTATGCCATCAATGGCCTCAGTGAAAAGTATGCTAATCTTGCAACCATTATTGCACATAAGGACCCTTTTCCGGACCTTGACACCATGCGTTCAATGGTCACGACGGAAGAGATGCGACTCAACTCGAAGCCTCCAGGTTTGTCCAATAACATGTCCTCTTCGGCACCTCAGGTCCTTCTTACTGAGACTAATTCGACTCGAAATCAAAACTCACGTAATACACGTGATGCTCGCACAAATAATCCTCAGGTTTGTCGCAATTATTCTCGTGGATTTTGTAGATGGGATACTGATTGTAGATTCATGCATGATTCTAATCGTGTGGGTGTGGGGAATACGTATGGTACACAAAACAACTCAAGGGAGTATACAAATAATAATAATCGTGGTCCTAGACAAAATCAAAATAATAATAACAGCCAACAACATCTTTTGGCTCTATTGCAAGCCCAAAACCAGCTTCTGGCCCAACAGCAACTTATTGCTCAGTTATCTCAGGCCCATTCGCTTTCCTCTGTCCGGCAGCAGCCCTCGATATTGGGCCTCAGGCCCAGCCCACCTGGTTTTGGATCCCTTGGTACACAGCAACGTACCAACACTGGTTTTGGGAATTCGGTTTTACAACAGTCTACACATCATATCTCACCTCAACAACAAGCTCTTTTTGCTTAATCAGTGAATGGCTCGGGTTCTCAGGCTTCTTCACATTGATAGGAGACACTTCTTCCTCAGGACTCAACACTATGACACTTCAGGAACTCGCTAATGCCAACTGGAACATGGATACTGGTGCGTCATCTCATCTGAACTCATCTGCTAATAATCTGAGTATTGTATTTAATTCTTGCATTTATCCATCCATTTTTGTTGGTGATGGGAAATCTATTCCCATCACCAACACGGGCCATAGCACTTTGACCACCCCTTACCGAACCCTTCACTTAAATAATTGTAACCTCCCGTAATTTTCCCATACGATTAGTAAATATCAATAATTGAATAAAAGGATATTACGTGAATTAAATACCATTTTTACGGGGAACAATTTTTTTTTTTATGCATGACATATTATGTGAATCACTACGACATTTATGATTGACCAATTGCCTAGGAACGATGCTTACACACACCCTTGATAGTCTATTAATATCGCGAATAATATATTTAAAACGTTTATATTTTATAAATATACGTTTCGTATATTTACCGTACAATATTTATAAACAAAATTATACATTTCATTTAATTACCGTACAATATTTATATATTTCCGGAGCCTACGAAAATTCCCGAGATTGCTTACTAATATTTTTGGACCTCGACACGATACTTTGAACAACCTCACCAAGCACACCTCCAACTATTATATTTACAAGTCACAAGTACATGTTTGCTTTAGCTCAGTTTATTTTAACTTTTACAAATGACGTATCCCTTTCATTTAACAACTCTAGTTTTCATGCTTCCAAGAACCATGAAAGACAATTGTTATCAACTTTTAAATATAATTACTATACTAGAATATTGATCAAGTTAAGGCACCTTACACGTTTCATCTCAAATTAACACAAATAACACTTCGTATAAATTCTAATAAACCACCAACTTTCTGTAACGAATTTAAATCCTAATTTTAAGGCTCTTCTGGTCCGAACCAGGAAAAGTGTAAAACACGAAAGTTGTATGAAATAATGTTTTACGTCTAGACTCACGAGATTTTGAACCAAAAATGTAATTCGTGGCTGTAAACCTGACCCAAATAAACCTCCCTCAAATATAACCTATAACTCACACATTCACCCTCCCTCACTTGTTACTACCCCAAGTACGACCTAGAAAACCCATGTGCAACTCTTACATCGACCTCCCATGCTCACCAATCACTACAAGTAACCTCACACATTCCTTGCCTATATTCTCACTTCACTTGACTCGATTGGGCACTAGAAGAGGTGGCATGCAATCTATTCGATCAAACACTCAACCTCCTGTTAACTTTGCTTGTTTTCACATGCTAAACTCGTATATAAAAGGCTCCATGCAATTCGACAGTTCACTAACACACAAGAATACATTCTCCTCAACTTGTAAAATGGCCATATAATAATACTATGCAATCACTCATTCCTACGTACAAAATCACTCTCATATTTCCCAAACTATAAACGAAACACATCAAACCTTTCACTTAACTCTCAATTACCACCAAACGGACCCTTAATTATTTCTTTTTCGTTTGGGCCTGATCCACGCCAAGCAGCCCAGCAGCCAAGCCCAGCGTGGGTGATTTTTTTTTAAATTCTTTGTTTTCCTTTATTTTGTTCCAGCCGCGACCCAAGCCACAAACGCACCCATTTTCTCTCAATCTCGACATGTAACATCCCTATATTTTTACACCACTCGATTCACCATATAGCCAAGAACCAGGAGTAACAAATTTCGATACCTCACTCACCCATTTACTGCCTCAGATACGACCCAAGTAAACACCAAAACTCATTATTGCCAAACTTGTAAAAACGTGTCACAAATTTCCTTAGCACCTCCCATGCTCCCCAATCGCTGGAAACCATCTATAAACGTTATAACAGCTGTCAGGAGTGTCAGGGAATGTTCAGAAGAAGGTCTTACACATTCTCTTGTTGTTCTAACTTGATTGGATACTAGTAGAGGTGCCACACATAGTTTCAAGCCAACACACAACATCATGTTACCCATTGCTTGCTATCACACACCAAACACTGCCTATATATACTCCCCATACAACCTCAGTTAAGAACTCACACTCAAACATACCAAAAACTCGTATTCGTGAAGGTTGTAATGTCGAATAGGGACAAACTGTTTGCCTAGTGTACGAAGGGTTCAAATTAAGTTCGAGGTCCAAGTTTCGTGCATCCTAGATCCTCGGTGGGTCGTGTGTCGAACCACGTTCATCCCTTGCCTCAAATCAATCTCTACGAACGTTTGTACCCCACCCCTAGAGTTGAGGTTGTGTGTGAAGCCGTTGCCTTGCATCGTTGAGATTATGTTACTACCACTACTACTGTACTACTAAGGTGAGTCATAGCCCCTACTCTTAATTGTTTTATAATGATTTATACACGTTTTTTGGGGGAGATACATGCTTAACTATTGCTTTATACTTTTACAAGTACTCGTTAACTATTTACATATTACTATAAGTTCATAGCTACACTTTCTATCGTTTAATTGTTTTATAAACTCTTTGGAAGAGATGCATGTGTAACAACTTTTCTAACGATTTTACTATCGATATTTGGAATTATGGAACAAACTGTTTAAATACGGTTTCAACTGTTTAAATACGGTTCTCCACAAACTGTTTGGATACAGTTTCAACTGTTTAAATACGGTTCCCCGCAAACTGTTTAAATACGGTTTCAACTGTTTAAATACGGTTCTCCACAAACTGTTCGGATACAGTTTCAACTGTTTAAATACGGTTCCCCGCAAACTGTTTGGATACAGTTTCAACTGTTCAAATATGTTTCCCCGCAAACTGTTTGGATACGGTTTCAACTGTTTAAATACGGTTCTCTACAAACTGTTCGGATACAGTTTCAACTGTTTAAATACGGTTCCCCGTAAACTGTTTATGTTATGGACGCAACAACGTGGCCCAAATATCGAAACTCGGGTTAAATGGATTTATAAACCAACTACTATTTTTGGTGTTGACCCGGTGAAGGGCAAACCAACGGATTAATTTGTATTGAATTAATAAGGAAATCACTCATTTTCTAATTAACGATTTAAACTATGAACACTATGGATTTTCTCACACTTTAATTTGGATAATCAACTCTTATTATAAATACTGTGAACTTGTAAACTCTTTGATTTTGGAAATCGATATTCGAAACTATAAACTCTATGAACTCACCAACCCTTGTGTTGACACTTTTAGCATGTGTTTATCTCAGGTAATTAAACAAGAAGGAACTTGAAGGCACGGAGTGGGCTTGTAACCCGGCATGGGCTTAAATAAACGTTTTGACACATTTCAAATAAACTTGTTGTTTAAACTATGAAATATCTTGATATCTCGAATATTTGGTATTTTGAATGAATTAAACTTTAAAGTGTCACATTTGTGTCGTTTTCTATGATTGTGAAAAAGATCCTCGAAGTAACACCCAAAAAGTCTTCCGCTGACATTTTAAGTCTTCCACTGAAGTGATGATTTTGGGGGTGTTACAGATTGGCATCAGAGCTACAGTTATAGAGAACCAAGTGTTTTGAACATTGGACTATAACTACACTTTTAAAACGGACCACTTTTACAAAATACCACCTTATGCCCTCCGTGCCTACGCGTTTCCAACATCTGGCAGAGACATTACTTTTACATGATTTCTTATATATGTTAACATGTTATGATTATGCTAATGACTTATATTTACTAATCGGGATTATTACAAGTACCATGTCTTCATATTCCCACCCTATTGTCTTGTCATCGGATTTATAGGCTTCCCCTTCAACATCACCTGATCCAATTCACCAAAATAGGAAAATTCGACAACTTCAGCCGTAGGAAGCAAATTCTTCTTATATCACTGCCAGCTCTTGTCATACCACCACCGGAATCAGTTGTGCCATCACCACTTACACCACCTGTGCTCTCACCATCACCACCTACTATCTTCTACCAATAGATCTATGAACTTCTTACTAGAGCAGCAGTATAGGCATTTTTGAATGCACATCTTTTGTTCGACGAATTTGATCGGCATTTCGTGTCATATAAGCATATCTTCACTAAAAAGTCATTAGGACTGTTCTTACCCATACCATGAACCAGAGCGAGTCCAATCCATCCTCCTTCCCTGAATAGGCTGTGTCCCCTACATTCGCTTCGCCCTCCGCTACTGCGCAAAGATTTTGATCCCCCGTTTAGTAAGTCGTGAAAACACTACCTTATGTTTAGACCTATTGATTCCAGTAAAAAGCCAAATAGAGAGTTTTCGCGTATGCCTGCTTTAAGAGTAAAGGAAAAGCTTGAAATGCATACTTGCTTTAAGAACGGAAAGAGGTTCCTTCCGCGGTTCAACCTTACATTCACATAGGAGTTATTTGCGTAGAAAAACCCCAATTAGTCCTCTTAGTATCGAAACCTTCTTTTGACAACTTGTCAAGAAACATAAATAAACTGAAATACTTTAGACCTCCCACCATAACAAAAGCTGAAGTTCAGCAACCTTCTCTACGTCTATCACTTTTATCTGAAACCCCCCATTGTTAAATATCTGTTGCAGACAAAATCTTTGTCTAAATGGGTAAGTTACCCCACAGATTTTCACGGAATGTGAACAATAATTACTTTCCAAACACAATAGGATAACAATCTTCATTTAGAATGAAATTGTTTATCAAATCAAGACAACGCCACTAGTTAGGACTTAGGACTACTCAACAATTATGACTGTGAGATACGTTATTACCCAAGAAAGGCTAATGTAGTAGTAGATACGTTAAGCTAAAAAGAACAATTAAAACCACTCAGGATTAGATCATTAGGAATAACTATTTATTCACCCCTTCATCACACTATATCCTTGTTGGCAGATAGACTTCCCGACATGAGAATTGAATCGATACTATTACCGACACCCTCAACGACTTTCTTCGTGAACACATAGAGACTCTTACAGATGAGATTGAGAAACTTCGTAATTGGCCAGTAGCTATGAAGGCTGTATTTGAACAGATAGATGCTCAGTTTTGGGAATCAATGGAGTTTATAGGAGCATTGTGTGGAGCCAACACCTCAACAGAAATAATGATGGGAGCCCTGGACCGTGAAATTGAGAGGATTGACATGGAGAATGTGTATCTTAGGCGAGCCTTACAAGAATCCCTAACTAGGGAAAGAACAAGAGATCAAACCATCGAAACTATAACCACTGCCATTCAAGAACTCCAAAACCGTATGGACAACACTGGAAAACCATGAATCTGAGACTTGTCAGCTTAACGAACCAATGTTCTATTAATAAGGAATCTTGTCGTATGATGTTTTGTAAACATTCAAACAAGTATTAATAAATGTTGTAATGACATCGATTTATGTTTGTCCTTCCGACATGATGTGACACATCTAAATTTAAATTTCTCATTGACTAAGTTGTTATGATTATAACCTATTCTTGGTTGTATAAGAAGTATTCTAACTTAACATGGTCATTATGAAATTCTAAAACATACGCCTTTCTTCCGTTAATAGTAGAAACATAGCTAGAACTAGAAGAACAAACACAACCACTACGCCAACAAACCCCGAAGTTATGACCCCAGCAGCGATACAGCAAGCAATTGCTGATGGTGTCAATGCCTTCTTAACCGAACAAGCCCGCCAAAGAGATACTGGCACACAAATGGCTGGAAACGCAACACCCGCACCTCGTTACTACACCTATAAGAACTTTATAACATGCCAACTGATGAGGCGAAAAATGATCCGTTTTTAGGGGGTCATTTAAGCCCGAATTCGAATTTATTTGATCAAATATTGCCCTAAATTGTTCCTTTTTGTGATTTTAGGTACTTTGGGAGAGAAATCTGGAAAAGGAAGCAATTCGGACGTTTTTGGAGAATAAAAGTGAGGAAAACGCCAAAGTCTTAATTTTCCATGCTGGGAACAGTAGGTGACGGCGTCAAGAACAACTCCTTGATGGCGTCAAGAGCAAAATTCCATGACGGTCCAGTAGAGATTTGACGGCGTCATGAAGGTAGGGCGTCAAGAGTAAAAAGTCATGACGGCCTGGAAATGATTAATACTTGACGGCGTCAAATGTAGATCAAGGCAGTCCGAGAAGAGTTTTGGCGGCGAGGTGACGGCGTCACCTAATTGGTTTTGACGCCGTCAGACCCATTTTTCTATATATAGTTTTCTAATTTTTCACATTTAAAGGGAGAAGTTGAGAGAGAAGTTTTGGGAGAAAACCTAAGTACGATTTTGGTGTAACTTTACAGGTTTTTCAAGGGTTCCAATCCCTTGATACCTTGCATGTTTAATCAAGATAAGTGTCCCTTTAATTCAATCAATATGTCTATGTGTTGGTTGTCTATATCTTGTTCTTATCTTATGTAACACCCCCAAAATTTGGTACAGCGGAAGACTCAACAAGCTTTCGGGGTGCTACGGGGATTGGTATCCAAACACAAGACATAAAAGAACGAGATAAAGTAAACAAAATAAAATAAAACCACGCGGGGTTTTAAAGTTTACATTATCCCAAAATCATCCAAAGTCAGGCCCAAAAGAAATAAATATGGGTCCACAATAGTTATCAGAGTTTTAGAAATATAGATCCATAACCAGTGCCAAATGCCAAGCCTCCAATCCCAAGCATCCGCAGAGCATCACTTAATTACCTGAGAAAACGTGCTAAAAGTCAGCTTTCGCTGGTGAGATCATAGGTTTAGATTCTTAATTCAATATAGTGGACATATACGCAAAACGCTTGCTAGCTAGACTAGGCCTCAATCATCCAACCAAAATAATCCAACCAAATCAAATCAACCCTATAGGTGCACGCTATAGCTCAAATCAATCCAATCAATAGCTTACCTAGCTCAAGTCTAGGCCTCGCTCTATAATCAATCCAATAGCTTACCTAGTTCGGGGACTAGGCCTCGCTCATCAACCAATTCAAATAGCTTACCTAGTTCGGGGACTAGGCCTCGCTCAATAACCAAATCAAATAGCTTACCTAGTTCAAGTCTAGGCCTCACTCAATAACCGAATTAATAGCTTACCTAGATCTAGTCTAGGCCTCGCTCTACCTAGTTCGATAAGCATAGCAAGTTTTAAAATCAAAAAGCGATAATAGTCCACATAAAGCATTTGCACGTTTCTCACCCCAAGTATTGAAAACAACGTTCAAGAGTAAAAAGTGGGGCTATGACTCACCTCAAGTCCAGAAATCCTCAAAAGAAACGATAGAAGAAAGACGTAAGTAATCTCAAGCAACTCACGTAACGGCGACTACAGACTCGGCACTTCCTAACAATATCAAACCCGTTCAGAAATCATTTCCTCAAAATCAAATATTCCCATTCCCAAACGTATTCCATTTTACTTTCCAAAATATCCATTTCTCGAATTAACTTCATATTCATTTGAAATTTGACGTTTGGTATCCATACGGGTGGAGGGTCGACACATCTCAAACCAAAAAGCCTCAACAAAGAACAATAATAAGATAACTATAGGTCTAATGTTAGCCCAACATATTATTTAAATAATTATCGAAGCTTATTAAATCCGTCGATTCGATAATCTCCCATACTTATTTACGTAATATGTCGTTCCAAAATTATACCCAACCTAAAGCACATTGCACATAAATTTCTATTTGGTATATGTCGTAGCCCAATGAATTCCCTATATATATCGTCGAATCGGCCAAATTCCACGAGACATATAGTAATTCATTACCCTAAAATATATACCACATCCTATGGGCGTCGTGGGATACGATGCCCATTAATATACCCATTGTATATCGTCAAATAACTCAATCTAGAATAAGTCATTCGATAATATAAAATGTTTATATTAACCGTCATATATCCGTGACAACACAAAGTCACAATATAAAGCCCACTTGGACTTTAAAGACCCACAATTCGTATAACTCGATAAGTTTCTAGTTTATAAAATAAAATCACATTTTTAATTATTATTTACCCGACTTATGTTTCGCCGTTATTTTTATAGTTATTATTTATAATAATATCCCGACATTTATTACACTATTTTCATAGTATAATAACTATCGTCTTATCATTATACGTTTACTCGTGATCGTGTTATTATTAATATACGCATTTATATATATATATATATATATATATATATATATATATATATATATATATATACACGTTTAACGTGTCTATATATACGTATATAAACGATTATATTCTTAATAATATTATAACGAGTATTATTTTTGATTTCGACTTTTAAATATTTATCGAGTCATAGAATTTGGTCACATGTCCGAGTCATGACCCTCGGCTCAAAGTCCAAGTCCAAAATAATAAAATCAAGCCACAATATAAATCAACTCCGTCCAAACAATCCCATATTCACGTGCTACAACATGAGGGTCCGACTACGGCACCCAACTAACCTATCTCCGTCATCTAATTGACCGTCTCACAATCGGTCCCCAATATCCACATTCGTCAACAACTCCAACAAATACATGTCCAAAAGTACCATGTCCAACTATAGTCACAACAAATATTATTACCATATAAGAACCAAAACAAAATATATCAATTATACGGGTCGACTTACCAAGTCAAACCCGGGTCAACTTGTGAGGTCACAACCAAAACAATAACCTCACCCGAGACCTCTCGGTCTCGGCTAGCTCTAAGGAGCCTTTCGACCCAAACAGCCCGCGAAGGGGGGGGGGGGTTCGGCTGAGAATCCAAAACAACAACAACAACAATTCGAACCATCTTCCACCCAAAAATCCCAACAAGTATTAACCATCATCAAGAATCAAGAAGAACAAGAACCATCACACCTCCAAGACTCTAATCGAGTCGAGGAGGGTCACACCGAGACCTAGGGTCTCGGTCAAGCTCACATCGAGCCACAAAACCAAATCCAAACGCGTACAACTCCAAATCCGAGCACAAAATACATCAAGAATCGACCCCCAAGGATACCAAACTCGTTTCATTAACAAAACCCATCTTCATTTTAATGTTATCATCCCAAAAATGCCAAGATCCAATTCGGGTTTGACTCAAAATAGTCAAACCCGACCCAAAACTCATGTTTTCTCACCTCTAATCGAATAGAAACCAAGATAGATGATGATGTGGTGTTGTGTGAGGTGTGGATGTCGGCGGTATTTAAAAGAAATGGAGGGGGAAGGCGCATGTTTCACACCAAACGAACAAGGACGTGATGGGGAGTGTTTTGGTGGTGGATGTGTGGTGTGGAAGTCGGCGGTGGTGAGGGTGTTGGGGTGGCTGCCGGCGGCGACAAAGAGAGGAGAGGGGAAAAAGAAAATGATGAAAATATTATTTGTGAGGGTGAAGGGTTAGGGTTAGGGTTAGGGGTATTATACCCGAAATTTTCATTTTAGTCCCTCAAGTTTCCTTTCTCCAAAGTTAGCCACAAATACTTTAATAATTAGTGAACTCTTTTTAATCGGTTTTCCCGTAACTCGATTACCCGTTCATAAAAGTATTAAATTTTCATCAAACATACACGTACATGTCATAATTGATTTCCCAACAACACTTCCCGAAAAATATAGATATGTACGAAAGACATAATATTAATTTAACGGTGAATCGCTACCGTTTTGTAAAATATAAAAATCTTGTTAGGTTAATCTAGTGCCGGAGTCAATGTAGTGCCAAAGATAACGATCTCAAAATAAATCATCATGAGCGAAACGAATCAAACCATAAATAAATAACTAAATCCCATAAACATCGTACGATTAAAATCAAGTACCAACGTTCGTAAACTATCTCGTCACAATAACTTTTCAAAAATTCTATATTTATTATTTAAATGTAATGCGGGTTTTATAAAACGGCTCCCTATTTTGCCAGTTGTCACATCTTAATTCCATCATGCTAGGCTAGATCTATCTTGTGTTTGCTTAGATCTAATGAAACCTAGATGTTGATTATGTGTTGATTACTTGTTTATTCTTGTCTTGGATGAATAATTTATATGTTAGGCTTAAGAAAACTGGCAGATCTCCAATTGGTAACATGCTTGAACGTCTTAAGAAACATGAACCGACGCGCACTAGGTCTTTATTGGTTGTATTTAATGCATGAGCCACTGCTTACAATCCCTATAGTTGTGCTGGGCATGGTGTAGGAGGAGATAAGAGCTCATAGAATTGGGGAGTTAAGTCCCCATGAATGGTATTAAGGAATACGATCCGTCATCCATGCAATTATAACAAGTAATTAACGTGTAAAAGATGTCTAGGGAGTAGTGAAATCTAAGTAAACACATTTTCTCCAATTACTGCTCACAACTTTAGTATAATTTAGTTTATTTTCATTTTTAGTATTTTATTTTGATTGCATCTTAGTATTGGGTTAGTTGATTAGCAACTAATTCCGCCCAAATCCTTCAAACCCGAGAATTTTACTTGCTTTTCATAAAATATAAAAATACAAAAAGAATTTTCCCTCATCTTTAGAACTAGTATTTAGGTTTTCTAATCCTAGCGACACTATTCCTAGCTTAACGATCAATCCCCCGGTACTTGTCACTATACTATACTACAACGATCAGGTACACTGCCTGGTGGGGGTTGTAAGCTTCTCAAGATCCCTTGAGAGGTAAAGCCTGGTGCGATTCCCACGTATCAAGTTTTTGGCGCCGCAGCCCGGGGAATAGTTATTGCCTAGGTTAGAATTTCTTTTTATTAGGTCTACTTGCTAGATTCCTTTCTAGTAAGATTTTTTTATTTTTATAGGATTCCTTTAGTCTATCTTTTTCTTTGTGCCCTTTGTTTGTAAAACCATTTTCATTTGTCTTCATGGCGGATGAGATTCCATTTAGATCATTAACAATAGAGGAACAATTAGTTTACTCGGATAGATTAGCTTCCTGTTGCTCCAATGAATTTTTAAGTAATCTTAGATATATACAAGAGGAGATGGGTGTAAAGTTTGATAAGTTTGATGAGTTATGCACATGTGTGGCCTATATTAAACAATCATTGTTAGGATCAATTCCTTTTAGTAAGACCCTTTGGAAAAATTTTGAGGAAAGCCTCCTAACCGTGAACCATGAGTTCAATGAATTGATGGGTTTGTATACATCACAACTTGAGGAAACAATTAAGGAGGATTTAGCCGAACATGATCGTATTGAGCAAAAAGATGAATCCTTTAGGCAAATTGAACATTGTAATCAAGTTATTGAGGAAGGTTCTTATGAATCAGACAAAGAACTTGAAATGGCTAGAGAAGGATTTGAGATACTTAGGAACATGTTTAGGTTAGATTCTACTAAAACACGTGATGAGGATATAGGTGATGTTGAGAAAAGGAAGGATGAGGTAAATAACACAAACCTACAAAGTACCCCACAACTCCCACCATCACTTAAGGAATACACACCACCCGTGACTTACCCAGAAGAAGTAGAAGAGACTATAGGAGCCCCAATAGAGGTAGAACCCTTGGACCAAACACAACTAGAGAATATAGGTTTTAACACTTGTAGTGATGACCTTTCTTTTAGTTCAAAGGAAATTCCTAGTTTTGATGAACCGGAGCCTCAACCAAAACCGTTACCTAATCTTCCATCCTTGGATGAAAATTTAGGAAATGAAATAGGTCCCGATCCACCCATCAAACCATATAGTCCGGGTAGTCTTAGGATAAAGGTAGTGGACTCTAAGCCTTGTAGAGAGGAAGCCAATATAGGAGTGGAAAATGACCTTACATGCTTACATCACCCATTTATGATTGATCACAAGAAACATTATGGGTTTAAACCGGGTTTATTAGGTCAAGATGGATTCCCAACTAGGAGTCTCTTGAAGTTGATTGAAAATGATCCTTTTCTAGGAGAAAATCTTAATCCACCAATTAACCCGATTGAATTAGGTAAGGTTATGATGATAGGAGCACACCCCTTTGAGCATATAATTCATCCACCAGTCTTACCTCACGTGGCATATTTTCACCCTAAGGGTGTGTATCGCTACTTTCACCCACACTTAATCCTAAGTGTAGGGAGAACCTTCCCTATTTCCGTTAAATAAGGGTAGAGTTAGGCTCGTGACTCGAACAAAAACAAGCGCTTCTTGGGAGGCAACCCATGTTTTGTGTGATTTTATTTGTTTGATTGTTATTTGCTTTCGTATGCATATTTAATTTTTATTGTTGGTAGATCATGTTTCTCAATTAAAAAGTGGAAATACTTTACTTTGTTGTTTAGCCTAGTCTGAACTCCACCTAAAAGTATTTTTGCAAAAGATAAGTGTAAGGGGAAACCCCAAATATGTTTTTAAGAAACAAACCGATCATGATTCTCCACAATATTAAATGAACATGTGTATTCGTATTTGTTAGAGTCAAATGCTTGTATTGAGTCATAATAAAGTTTTGCAGGATTTTCCAGGAAGTAGGACCAAGTTTTTCCAGAAATTTTCCGGAAACTTAACATAAGAATTTCTGCAGGTCAATTCTGACGGCGTTAGGAATTTACTCTTGACGGCGTCAGGTGTAAAAATCTGGAAATTTTACTGGTTTTGTTTTTCTAACGGAGTTTTATGGTTTTTATGAATTATTAAGTTTTATAATCTCCAGGAGATCTGCAAACTTCATTCTATAAGCATTATATCTTATCTTGTTTTCTAGGATTTAGTAACTTATATAGGATGCCGCCGATTTTACGCGAGGTTGTCTTGTCTATTTTGTCAAGTTTTACAGGTTATGTATGACAAGAAGATGATTTATATTCTGGAAGGGAAGCTTTGATTGTTCATTTTCTTGGATGAAGATTTAACCTGGCCACCTATTATCCATACCGAGCGAATCAGGGGAGTATTTGATTTCATTCTCTTTACTTTTTTACTTTTACATTCTTTACTTGAACATTGGGGACAATGTTCATCTTAAGTGTAAGGGGAGGGTAAAAAGATGATACCTTACATATGCACTTTCGCTTGAGTTTGTTTTGTTTAATGGTAGATGTGTAATAAAACTATGAGAAATACTTGTTAGTGTAATTTTAGCGCCAAATTTAAATTTTTTTACAACATTTAGGAGTGAAACTTTAGCCATAGCAAGCGTCTCATGGATAGGAGATTGTATGACTAGCACATAACCGTATATTCAGAAAAATTTTCCACCCAAATATGTGAGGTTCGCCTTTAGATTTGATAGGAAAAGCATTTATTATTAGTGCTTATGAGTGTACCGGTAGCATTTAGATTCTAGAACTTGCGTTAGTGATGCATCCCGAGACCGCTAGTGAGACTACATTCGTGTAGTAGGATTTACTACATGATAAGAAGCATTAGGATCACCCTTGTGTTAAACCCGTATCATAATTACTTGACCATTTAAGTCATATTACTTGGCTAGTTAAGTCAACTAATTTTTCCCACACCCTTAGCGTTGTACTCATTTTTAGTACACGAAACCCCTAGTACACCCCTCCGAGCCTATCATTTCGTTTCTAACTTTAAGCATTTTACTTAAAGGAAGAATTTGTTACACCCCACTTAAATGTACAACCAAATCGCCTTAGCCTTCCGTGTATGCGCTCATTTTTAGTGCATTATTGTTATTTGTTAAACCCTAAGTTAACTATCTAAT
The DNA here is from genome assembly GCA_030686995.1 of Artemisia argyi. Classification (NCBI taxonomy): domain Eukaryota; kingdom Viridiplantae; phylum Streptophyta; class Magnoliopsida; order Asterales; family Asteraceae; genus Artemisia; species Artemisia argyi. The sequence continues at coordinate 9,240,514 of CM060695.1, read as the reverse complement.
TGATTACATGGTTGCTAAGTCGAGTCATATCTTTGTACATATTGTTTTGGGACGATTGGGACTCATGGGTAAGTACTTATTTTATGGAGTAATGGGGAATATCATTTATTACCCCCATAGGTACGTTAATCTTAAAAGTGCTCCAAGTGTTTTGATTTTCTTAATTCGAGTCATTAGATTAGTTAATTGTAAAGTATGTAAAAATTCAAGTGTAAGGGGAATGCTCAATTCCCTATGATGTATTATTTTGGATGGTAGGGTAAGAGTGTATGTAAAAAAAAAAAAAAAAAAAAAAAAAAAAAAAAAAAAAAAAAAAAAAAAAAAACGAACTACCATCCCGTTTTTATTCTATGTTCATTTTATGTTTTTGTTATTTTTCATTTATTAGCTTAAGTCGAGTCTAGTCTTGGCTTAGCAACGCCATATTGTACATGTAATTAACCAAGATTGTTAACTCGCCACCAGTAAAACTTCCTTTATCCAACAAAACCGTGTATTTCATATCTCTACACCTAACGTTACAACTCTTTAAAAGACCTCTTTGATAGTTTATCCTAGGTGCTTACGCCATGTGGTGGAGGTTTGATCCTTTCCCAAGCCTATGGTAATCTATTTTGCTATGACAGGTAGTGAGAGATATCTTCCGTTTCCATACTGTAATTTACACTTTATTACACCCGAGAGATGTGAGTATCTAAACACTATTTGTGAGGTGCTAGTATATGACCTCCGTGCTTGTCTATTGGTCTTTAGTGGAACGATTATTTGTTGCAATTACTTTTATATTAGTGTTAAATGACCCCTAACTTGTCTTTTGAGTAGAATAAAAGCGCATTTGCTTGAGGACAAGCAAATCTCAAGTGTAAGGGTATATGATGAGGCGAAAAATGATTCGTTTTTAGGGGGTCATTTAAGCCCGAATTTGAATTTATTTGATCAAATATTGCCCTAAATCGTTTCTTTTGTGATTTTAGGTACTTTGGGAGAGAAATCTGGAAAAGGAAGCAATTCGGACGTTTTTGGAGCATAGAAGTGAAGAAAACGCCAAAGTCTTAATTTTCCATGCTGGGAACAGTAGGTGACGGCGTCAAGAACAACTCCTTGACGGCGTCAAGAGCAAAATTCCATGACGGTCCAGTAGAGATTTGACGGCGTCATGAAGGTAGGGCGCAAGAGTAAAAATTCATGACGGCCTGGAAATGATTAATACTTGACGGCGTCAAATGTAGATCAAGGCAGTCCGAGAAGAGTTTTGGCGGCGAGGTGACGGCGTCACCTAATTGGTCTTGACGCCGTCAGACTCATTTTTCTATATATAGTTTTCTAATTTTTCACATTTAAAGGGAGAAGTTGAGAGAGAAGTTTTGGGAGAAACCCTAAGTATGATTTTGGTGTAACTTTACAGGTTTTTCAAGGGTTCCAACCCCTTGATACCTTGCATGTTTAATCAAGATAAGTGTCCCTTTAATTCAATCAATATGTCTATGTGTTGGTTGTCTATATCTTGTTCTTATCTTAATTCCATCATGCTAGGTTAGATCTATCTTGTGTTTGCTTAGATCTAATGAAACCTAGATGTTGATTATGTGTTGATTACTTGTTTATTCTTGTCTTGGATGAATGATTTATATGTTAGGCTTAAGAAAACTGGCAGATCTCCAATTGGTAACATGCTTGAACGTCTTAAGAAACATGAACCGACGCGCACTAGGTCTTTATTGGTTGTATTTAATGCATGAGCCACTGTTTACAATCCCTATAGTTGTGCTGGGCATGGTGTAGGAGGAGATAAAAGCTTATAGAATTGGGGAGTTAAGTGTGCCACCCCATGAATGGTATTAAGGAATACGATCCGTCATCCATGCAATTATAACAAGTAATTAACGTGTAAAAGATGTCTAGGGAGTAGTGAAATCTAAGTAAACACATTTTCTCCAATTACTACTCACAACTTTAGTATAATTTAGTTTATTTTCATTTTTAGTATTTTATTTTGATTGCATCTTAGTATTGGGTTAGTTGATTAGCAACTAATTCCGCCCAAATCCTTCAAACCCGAGAATTTTACTTGCTTTTCATAAAATATAAAAATACAAAAAGAATCTTCCCTCATCTTTAGAACTAGTATTTAGGTTTTCTAATCCTAGCGACATTATTCCTAGCTGAACGATCAATCCCCCGGTACTTGTCACTATACTATACTACAACGATCAGGTACACTGCCTGGTGGGGGTTGTAAGCTTCTCAAGATCCCTTGAGAGGTAAAGCCTGGTGCGATTCCCACGTATCACCAACCCACATACTTCGAAGGTACCGAAGGGATATCCGAATTAGCCCAATGGTTTGAGCAATGTGAAACGGTATTCCAAAGAAGTAGATGCTCAGAAAACAACAAAGTTAGCTTCGCAACGGGAACTCTAATGCAAGATGCCCTATCTTGGTCGAATGCTATTGTTCAGACTCTAGGAGCAACAACAGCATATCAACTCTCATGGACTAAATTCAAGACCAAGATATTAAAGAAGTATTGTCCTCATTCGGAATTGAGGAAGCTTGAGGATGAGTTCTATGTGTTGGTAGTAAAGGGAATCGATCTGAGAACTTACAACCGAAGGTTTCAGGAACTTAAAATACTATGCCCATCGATGGTGCCTGACCTTGAGAAAACCTTGGAAAAGTACGTCGAAGGACTCCCTAGGAGCATTGAAGGAGATGTCACCTCATCAAACCCACCAACCCTGGAAGCAGCAATGAAACTTGCTCAGAGGCTATTGGACCAAGAGGTCAAATGCAATGAGCTCAAGAGGAAACTCGATAATAAAAGAATCACACATCACCACGACAACAACCATCATAGCAACACCAGCAATCACCGCAACAACAACGACAATTCTCAACAACGCAGCAGACTAATAAAGTTTAGAATTTAACCGTCCGAATTTCCTTAAGCACTAAGTGGTACTAAGTGATGTCACCTTTAAGTGTTCGTCTTTCACACGACTTAGGTCTACCTTCTATTCAGTAAGCCACTCGCTGCGATATTTCCTCATCGTTTGTGCTATCTAGTTCTTCCTGAAATCCATTTTATCCGCTCCTTCTACTCTAACTATCATTTCATTTGTGGCATGGCCAAAATCCATTTTTAACACCAAACCGACGAACCATTTTAGTATTGACTGAGTTAGAGTAATCACTCATACTTTGATTTAGGAAATCAACCGTTTGACTTATAAACTCTACAAACCAACAACTAGACCGGACATCATACGGGTCGATTGGTCCAAGCATTATTACTCGTAAATTATACATAGCCTGATCACCTATGTCTAATTTAGGAAGAATCATGCAATGAATGGAACAATTGTCTCTGAGGTGTAAGTAAGTTATACTTGAGATATATGATTTCTAAGGAACACGAAGACCAGATTCGCACCAAGTACCCACATCTTTTCCCTAGACACCCGTGGCAACTATCTTAGACTAGAATTCCGGGACGGAATTCCCTGTAAGAGGTAGGTAATGTAACCTCCCGTAATTTTCCCATACGATTAGTAAATATCAATAATTGAATAAAAGGATATAACGTGAATTAAATACCATTTTTACGGGGAACAAATTTTTTTTTATGCATGACATATTATGTGAATCACTACGACATTTATGATTGACCAATTGCCTAGGAACGATGCTTACACACACCCTTGATAGTCTATTAATATCGCGAATAATACATTTAAAACGTTTATATTTTATAAATATACGTTTCGTATATTTACCGTACAATATTTATAAATAAAATTATACATTTCATTTAATTACCGTACAATATTTATATATTTCCGAAGCCTACGAAAATTCCCGAGATTGCTCACTAATATTTTTGGACCTCGACACGATACTTTGAACAACCTCACCAAGCACACCTCCAACTATTATATTTACAAGTCACAAGTACATGTTTGCTTTAGCTCAGTTTATTTTAACTTTTACAAATGACGTATCCCTTTCATTTAACAACTCTAGTTTTCATGCTTCTAAGAACCATGAAAGACAATTGTTATCAACTTTTAAATATAATTACTATACTAGAATATTGATCAAGTTAAGGCACCTTACACGTTTCATCTCAAATTAACACAAATAACACTTCGTATAAATTCTAATAAACCACCAACTTTCTGTAACGAATTTAAATCCTAATTTTAAGGCTCTTCTGGTCCAAACCAGGAAAAGTGTAAAACACGAAAGTTGTCTGAAATAATGTTTTACGTCTAGACTCACGAGATTTTGAACCAAAAATGTAATTCGTGGCTGTAAACCTGACCCAAATAAACCTCCCTCAAATATAACCTATAACTCACACATTCACCCTCCCTCACTTGTTACTACCCCAAGTACGACCTAGAAAACCCATGTGCAACTCTTACATCGACCTCCCATGCTCACCAATCACTACAAGTAACCTCACACATTCCTTGCCTATATTCTCACTTCACTTGACTCGATTGGGCACTAGAAGAGGTGGCATGCAATCTATTCGATCAAACACTCAACCTCCTGTTAACTTTGCTTGTTTTCACATGCTAAACTCGTATATAAAAGGCTCCATGCAATTCGACAGTTCACTAACACACAAGAATACATTCTCCTCAACTTGTAAAATGGCCATATAATAATACTATGCAATCACTCATTCCTACGTACAAAATCACTCTCATACTTCCCAAACTATAAACGAAACACATCAAACCTTTCACTTAACTCTCAATTACCACCAAACGGACCCTTAATTATTTCTTTTTCGTTTGGGCCTGATCCACGCCAAGCAGCCCAGCAGCCAAGCCCAGCGTGGGTGATTTTTTTTTAAATTCTTTGTTTTCCTTTCTTTTGTTCCAGCCGCGACCCAAGCCACAAACGCACCCATTTTCTCTCAATCTCGACATGTAACATCCCTATATTTTTACACCACTCGATTCACCATATAGCCAAGAACCAGGAGTAACAAATTTCGATACCTCACTCACCCATTTACTGCCTCAGATACGACCCAAGTAAACACCAAAACTCATTATTGCCAAACTTGTAAAAACGTGTCACAAATTTCCTTAGCACCTCCCATGCTCCCCAATCGCTGGAAACCATCTATAAACGTTATAACAGCTGTCAAGAGTGTCAGAGAATGTTCAGTAGAAGGTCTTACACATTCTCTTGTTGTTCTAACTTGATTGGATACTAGTAGAGTTTCCACACATAGTTTCAAGCCAACACACAACATCATGTTACCCATTGCTTGCTATCACACACCAAACACTGCCTATATATACTCCCCATACAACCTCAGTTGAGAACTCACACTCAAACATACCAAAAACTCGTATTCGTGAAGGTTGTAATGTCGAATAGGGACAAACTGTTTGCCTAGTGTACGAAGGGTTCAAATTAAGTTCGAGGTCCAAGTTTCGTGCATCCTAGATCCTCGGTGGGTCGTGTGTCGAACCACGTTCATCCCTTGCCTCAAATCAATCTCTACGAACGTTTGTACCCCACCCCTAGAGTTGAGGTTGTGTGTGAAGCCGTTGCCTTGCATCGTTGAGATTATGTTACTACCACTACTACTGTACTACTAAGGTGAGTCATAGCCCCTACTCTTAATTGTTTTATAATGATTTATACACGTTTTTTGGGGGAGATACATGCTTAACTATTGCTTTATACTTTTACAAGTACTCGTTAACTATTTACATATTACTATAAGTTCATAGCTACACTTTCTATCGTTTAATTGTTTTATAAACTCTTTGGAAGAGATGCATGTGTAACAACTTTTCTAACGATTTTACTATCGATATTTGGAAATATGGAACAAACTGTTTAAATACGGTTTCAACTGTTTAAATACGGTTCTCCACAAACTGTTTGGATACAGTTTCAACTGTTTAAATACGGTTCCCCGCAAACTGTTTAAATACGGTTTCAACTGTTTAAATACGGTTCTCCACAAACTGTTCGGATACAGTTTCAACTGTTTAAATACGGTTCCCCGCAAACTGTTTGGATACAGTTTCAACTGTTCAAATATGTTTCCCCGCAAACTGTTTGGATACGGTTTCAACTGTTTAAATACGGTTCTCTACAAACTGTTCGGATACAGTTTCAACTGTTTAAATACGGTTCCCCGTAAACTGTTTATGTTATGGACGCAACAACGTGGCCCAAATATCGAAACTCGGGTTAAATGGATTTATAAACCAACTACTATTTTTGGTGTTGACCCGGTGAAGGGCAAACCAACGGATTAATTTGTATTGAATTAATAAGGAAATCACTCATTTTCTAATTAACGATTTAAACTATGAACACTATGGATTTTCTCACACTTTAATTTGGATAATCAACTCTTATTATAAATACTGTGAACTTGTAAACTCTTTGATTTTGGAAATCGATATTCGAAACTATAAACTCTATGAACTCACCAACCCTTGTGTTGACACTTTTAGCATGTGTTTATCTCAGGTAATTAAACAAGAAGGAACTTGAAGGCACGGAGTGGGCTTGTAACCCGGCATGGGCTTAAATAAACGTTTTGACACATTTCAAATAAACTTGTTGTTTAAACTATGAAATATCTTGATGTCTCGAATATTTGGTATTTTGAATGAATTAAACTTTAAAGCGTCACATTTGTGTCGTTTTCTATGATTGTGAAAAAGATCCTCGAAGTAACACCCAAAAAGTCTTCCGCTGACATTTTAAGTCTTCCGCTGAAGTGATGATTTTGGGGGTGTTACAATAATGTTCTCATTACCCCTAATATTGTTAAAAATCTTATATTTGTTCGTCAATTTGTATATGAAAATAAATGTACCATTGAATTTGACGAGTTCGGTTTTTCTGTGAAGGACTACTGGACCCACCAAATCCTCCTCAGATGTGATAGCACTGGGGATCTCTATCCTGTCATCAACCCAAAGTTTCCTCAAGTATTTCTTGTCAGCCAAGATACGTGGCATCAACGACTTGGACATTCAGGAAGTGACGTGTTGCGTTCTCTAGTGTTCTAGTAATTTCATTTCTTGTAATAAGACTAAGTCTCCCGTGCTATGTCATGCTTGTCAGCTTGGCAAGCATGTGCGGCTTCCCTTTTCGGTTTCTGAAACTATTGTTGAGTCTCCTCTTGATATCATTCATTCTGACTTATGGACTTCTCCAATTGAGAGTATTACTGGTATTAAATACTATGTTTTGTTTCTAGATCATTTTTCACATTATTTATGGGTGTATCCTTTACGTAACAAGTCTGATATGTTGTCTAAATTTGTTCATTTTCGTGCTTTTGTTAAGAACCAATTTAATTGTGATATCAAATCTTTGTAATGTGATCATGGGGGTGAATTTGACAACACAGGTCTCCACCAACTATTTGCTACCAACGGCATTACCATTCGATTCTCTTGTCCAAGAACATCTCAACAGAATGGTAAATCTGAGCGAATGATACGCACCATTAACAACCTTATCTGAACCCTTTTGTTTCAAGCACACTTACCACCCACATTTTGGGTTGAAGCTCTTCACATGGCCACCTATTTGTTGAATATCTTACCTTCCACCGCCATAAATAATGAAATCCCTCACACTCGCCATTATAAGACTACGCCCAATTATGCAGATCTTCGTGTTTTTTGCTGTCTTTGCTACCCCCACATCGATACCAACCACAAATTAGGACCTCGTGCCACACCCTCCATATTTCTCGGGTATCCAACAAACCATCGCAGGTATAGGTGTCTTGACCTAAATACAAACAAAATTATAATCTCCCGTCATGTGACCTTTGATGAGACACAATTTCTTTATGGCTCTATGACACCCAACTCATCACCTTCTTACACGTTTCTTGACACATCACCAAACATTATTCAACAACAATTAATAACCAAGTCATTTCTACCACCCTTAACCACCAACACTACACAAACACACCCTCCGATGCTTCACAGCCCAACAAACTCGCCCTTCGATGCTTCCCCCAACCAAACTCACGCACCGCCTCACCAGCCCTTTACTTCACCTGGCCCAAATACCTTTCCTACTCAACAGACATCTTCGCATACCCTCTCAACCCAACCTGCTAGTAATATCCCGGCGACACAACCTCCAAATCCCAATCCCGTGTCGACTCACCCCATGGTCACTCGCTTTCGTGTTGGTTCTAATCATCCTACTCAATGTTTTGCATTAAATGTGTCTACCATTTCCCCGCTTCCTAAGTCCTACCCCCAAGCTTTTCAAGATTTAAATTGGTATCGTGCTATGATAGATGAATATAATGCATTAATTAAAAATAATACTTGGATTCTTGTGCCTCGACCACTGGACGCGAACATTGTCCGTTCTATGTGGCTTTTTCGACACAAACATAATGCAGATGGTAGTCTTAACCGCTACAAGGCTCGTCTTGTAGCAAATGGTAGTACACAGCTTCCCGGTATTGATGTGGATGAGACGTTTAGTCCAGTTGTTAAACCGGCTACTATACGCACGGTTTTGAGTCTTGCTATTTCTCGACATTGGCCTGTTTATCATCTTGATGTCAAGAATGCATTTCTGCATGGTTTTTTATCTGAGATCGTTTATATGCATCAGCCTCCTGGTTTTCAGGATACTAGACATCCCAATCATGTTTGTCTTTTGCAGAGATCATTATATGGACTTAAACATGCTCCTAGGGCCTGGTTTCAGAGATTTGCAGCTTATGCTACTCGTGTTGGGTTTCATCACAGTCAGTGTGACTCCTCACTTTTTATTTATCGACAGGGATCGGATACTGCTTATTTATTGTTATATGTTGATGATATAGTTTTGACTGCATCTTCATCCACACTTCTACAACAGGTTATTGCTTCTCTACATGAGGAGTTTTCCATGACTGACCTTGGCCCACTTAATTATTTTTTGGGCATTTCTGTGACACGTAATACTTCGGGGATGTTTCTTTCCCAATCGAAGTATGCTACCGAGGTTCTAGAGCGTGCCACTATGCTTAATTGCAATCCATGTCGGAGTCCGGTTGACACAGACACCAAGCTTGCAGCTGATGGTGATCCTGTTTTTGACCCCACTTTGTATCGTAGTCTTGCAGGTGCTTTACAGTATCTTACTTTTACCAGACCGGATATCTCTTATGCAGTTCAGCAGGTTTGTCTCTTTATGCATGATCCTCGGGAGCCACATTTCTCCGCTCTCAAGAGGATCTTACATTATGTTCGGGGGACATTAGACTATGGGTTACAACTTTATTCTTCGTCCACATCGTCGTTGGTTGCCTACTCAGATGCAGATTGGGCAGGTTGTCCGACTACACGCCGATCTACTTCAGGTTATGTATTTTTCTTGGCAACAATCTTCTCTCTTGGTCCTCTAAGCGTCAGGTTATGCTTTCTCGGTCTAGTGCTGAAGCTGAGTATAGAGGTGTTGCTAATGCTATTGCTGAGACTTGCTGGTTACGTAATTTATTACGGGAGCTTTATACACCACTTTCTACTGCTACTATTGTTTATTGTGATAATGTTAGTGCTGTTTATCTCTCTTTCAATCCCGTGCAGCATCAACGCACAAAGCATATAGAGATTGATATTCACTTTGTTCGTGATTTGGTAGCTACTGGTCATGTTCGTGTTCTCCATATTCCTTCTCGATACCTGTACGCGGATATCTTCACCAAAGGCTTGCCTACTGTGTTGTTTGATGAGTTTCGCTCCAGCTTGAGTGTTTGTTCCTCTCCAGCTCAAACTGCGGGGGGCTGTTAGAGGATGTTTCTAGGGCCTAGCCCAATTATGTTTTGTCTAGGCTTGTATTGTTATATGAACCCATTATCTTGTTATTTATATCTGACAATTGTAATCAGTTTGCGATGAATAAGATATACGATTTATGGTTTTACATATCTTTCATGGTATCAGAGAGCTTTTGTCAACCGATCCTAATAAGCCTAAACTCTACCGCCACCGCCTCCGGCCGCCGGCTACATGCCGAAGGTTCGGAGGGCTCCCTTTAAACCTTAACTTCTGTAAGTGCTATAATAAACCCTCCCCATGTTTTGATGTTTATTTGTGAGGTGGATCTTTAGGTTTTTCTAGGGAAAAACATGTCCCGTTTGTTTGAAAAGTTCTTTGGGAGTTGAAGTTTTAAAACCAACTTTCGTTTTATCATCTTTTCTTTTGATGTTAGTGCATGAGTTTTAGTTGTAAATTTCTTTGTATTAGTATAGGGGATACTTTAGGTTATCCCGTTTGTTTTAGTTATAGGGGATACTTTGGGTTATATTGTTTGGTCAGGATACTCTGGTTTATCCTGTTTGGTAAGTAATACTTTGGTTTATCCTGTTTGGTACAGATACTTTGGTTTATCCGATTTATTGCGTGCTTATATCTACTATTGCTTGAAGATGTGGTTCCGCTTGCTGTCGAATGTCTTCTTCATCAATTATTTATTAGTTTTACTTTATTGTTAATTAGCTTTTGATCTCATGTCTGAACTTTCGCGAATTCGCCGCTCGGACTGCGGGGGACTGTTAAATGCATATTAATGTATGATTGCAAAGGGATTAAATTGATGAGTAGGCGGTTAATTGTATATTAAAGTTGATTAGCTAAAGTTTAGAGGGTGATTACAATTTACCTTAAATAAATAGGGTAAGGATCCAGTGAGAAAAAAAACTTATAATGATAATGATGAGAAATAACTATAACTATATATTTGAGATGCGTCGACTTGAATTAGATACATCTCTATTCATTTAGATGCATCCCAATTAGTTTAGAAAGTAATTTTGAAGTGAAAACGATGCAAAGTAGTAGTTGCAACAAATTTGACCCGCAGAGGACGAAAAATACATAGGATTTTCCTAACTTGCTAAAATGCATCTAATATATGTATATGTATATAATTTTTAGTTAGAAAATATATTATGGTGCATCTAAAAGATTAGGATGCATCTAATTCAAGTCGATGCATATCTAATATGTGGTTATAGTTATTTCTTATCCTTCTTATTTTAAGAGTTATTCTCATTTGATCCTAAGTCTAAACAATAATACTAGGGGTGGAAATGAGCCGAGCCGCTCGTGAAAAGCTCGGGATCGGATCGGTAAAAAGCTCGAACGAGCCGAGCCTAAACGAGCTCGAGCCCGAGCTCGAGCCTAAGTTGCAGCTCGTTTATTAATCGAGCTCGAGCTCGAGCTTTACATAAAAAGCTCGTTTGGGCTCGCGAGCCTAAAAAATATATGATATTTTAACTTATATACGAGCCGAGCTCGAGCTTATTAACGAGCTTAATAAATATATATTACGAGCCGAGCTCGAGCTCGAGCCAAGCTTTAACTTTTCATTGCCAAATCGAATAAACGAGCCGAGCTCGAGCTGAGCCCGAGCCTATATAATATTCCACGAGCCGAGCTCGAGCTTAAAGTTTAAGGCTCGAAACGAGCCGAGCTCGAGCTTGAGCCTTTTAAAACTTAAATGAGCCGAGCTCGAGCTCTGGCAGGCTCGGGCTCGACTCGGCTCGTTTCCACCCCTACTTATAATACACAAACACATTGCTATCTCATTATTATCTTTCATGGTATCAGAGATACAAGCAATATATAATAAGTACAATCCATAATCTATTTTGGATAAATTGTAATCACCCTCTAAACTCTAGCTAATCAACTTTAATATACAACTAAGTACCTACTCATCAATCTAATCCTTTTGCAATCACACATACGGTTAACAGTCCATTGGTTTGACACCGTTGAAAATTTGATGTATAGTATGTTTACGCATCTAAAGACTAACCTTTTGTTAAGTAAACTAGTACTCCGTATGTGTTTCCTAAAAGTTTCCCTGCCGATATCATTATATCAATGAGTCAAAACCTATAGTTTCGCTCACCAACACCTATCACATGAACGAATATCCACATATAAATTCAAACCTTTAACCCATACCAGATATAATATAACATTAATCAAACCTGAAAAAGTTTTTTTTTTCTTTTTTTTTTTTTTTTTTTTTAAGTTGATGATAATTGTAAATTTTGAAAAAAAGTAAGTAATTACTAGATAGATTTAAAATCCCAAGAGCCCAGTATAAAGTATATATGCACGAGCCCATGCATACCTTTGAGGCTTTGATGATGTCTACAACTTGGGGCCAAAGTTATAGACGTGGTAAATAGAAATTACTTGGGGAAGTCGAAACGCGAATTGATTAATATATATGGGATTCAACAGAAATTAATTATTACCGAGTCAATAATTTGCCAAACCAAACCTTAGTTTTTCAGTTTACGATTACAATTTCGGGATGAAGTCGAAACGCAAAATTGCTAGGAACGTAAGAGAAAACAACAGAAAGAAGGATCAAAGTGTGAGTCCTCATTCGTAAAGCTTATTATGGACTTACAAATATATAAGCTTTTTCCATAATCCAATAAACTAGTTGTTTGCAATTTTAGCTAGCTTAACTATGTCACCTAAACTAGCTCTTTTGATCATACTCTATCCGTCTCAAATTTATTGTCCATTATTAACTTTTTTAGTTTTTCTTTTTCAATTTTGACCTTAAATATTTTCGTATGTGTTATATAATATTTGAAGCAAAATATATAAATGGATTGGGTTTTAAGTGTACTTTTCAATGGTATAATTTTTCATCAAGTATTCTATAACAAAAAAAAAATATTTATGGTCAAAGTTGAACCAGTTTGACTTTAAAAATTTTAACTGGACAATTATTTTGGAACGGAGGGAGTATATATAGTCTCTTATGACTTATCATTAGAAATATTTACATTGCTTACTTATATACATTTTTCGGTTTGTTTTCATCTACTAGCACCAATCGTTTTTAAAAACTTATTACTGGTCTATAATAAGCTTTTGCATGCATGTTCAATGTTGATTTTTGAAACCTTTATGTTAAGGTGAGATTATGTGTAAAGTTTTACATTAAAACAAAAATTTCAAGTACCAAAATTATGCTCAGACATGAAACTCTAACTCAACTTTATCCCATTCGATGTTATAGGCTTCAGCTCTTAGCCCTCGGGACGATGATAATTCTAATGATGATGCTAGTATTGCCCAGTCAAGTCACACGACTCCACTATTCAGTTTAATCCTCGACAGGAGCCTTGATCCACTATCACACATTGATCCACTGCAGCAGAAACGTTTAACACTCCCATCCGGAATGGTTCTCTTGAAGAAATTTATTAGCATCGATGATCAGGTAGTATTGCAATGATTTATTCTTTCATAAAATTGTTGATTCACTTCTTATCCGCATCATAAGATCCAGGCATTTGATCCGAGAACTTCTTTCACTGCATAGATAAGAATGTTTTTATCCGTTATCCACAAAACGACATAAGTTACTACCTGATACACATATCATCATAACGTAAAGGACGCAAATAGATCAAAACGGGTAAATTTTTTAGTATGGGTAAAACGGCCCAAAACATTTTCTGTCTATATTGCGCCCATAGTCAAACTGCCCAAAATATTAGTATGGGCGCATTTTTGCTCGTTTGACCCATTAAAGATAAAGCCTCACTTAATTTCACTGTACCATGAGCTAAATATTAGTATGGGCGCATTTTTGCCGTTTTCAAGAAAAAAGCCAACTTATATCGTTTTTCTCTGCATATATTACAAGTACAAGTACAATGCATGCTCGTTATTTTGCTTACATGTTTGATAAAATCTAACATAATACTTACAGGTTAAAATAGTGAATACATGTCAAGAATTTGGCAAGGGTCGTGGGGGATTTTACCAAGCCGGGGGAAAAAAATTACATATGATGTGCTTTGGTCGAAACTGGGACCCACATGAAAAGTATGATGCACGTAGAAGTGACTGTTCTGAAGCACCACCAATTCCTGATCAGTTCCTTTCATTCGCTAAAACTGCACTTCAAAAAGCTCAAGAAGAAGATCCAATTCCCTCAATGCAACCAGACATTTGTATCGTCAATTTCTATACGACCAGTGATAGGCTTGGTCTTCATCAGGTTTGTTTGTTTGTTTGTTTGTTTGTTTGTTTGGTACTGACAAGAAAATGTTTTATCATTCATGTAGAAATGTCCAAACGCGTAGTGTAATTTTATTATAATTATACAAACGTTATTTGTAAAAAAAAAAAATAATAAAAAAAAAAAAAATCTTTAATGTGGGTCATAAGGGATGCCTCCTCTAGTATGGTTCTTGAGATAATCTGATAATTTTTCCTTCAACATGGATCAAACCGCGGCTGCCTCCTCTAGTTCAAGCTAGTAGCTTATAATACGTATTCAGTATAATTTACGTTTATATATTTAAAAATTGCAATGCAGGACCGCGATGAGAGTTCAGATAGTTTGGACAAAAGATTGCCTGTGGTTTCCATCTCTATTGGTGACTCTGCCCGATTCTTATATGGTCCTCGTAAAGATGCGACGGAAGAAGTTTGGTTAAATTCAGGAGATGTATTGATATTCGGAGGAGAGTCTAGGCATATTTATCATGGAGTGACGGAAATTTGCCCGAATTCAGCTCCTCATTCGTTGCTAGAGAAAAGCATGTTGAAACCCGGCCGTCTCAACCTTACATTCAGACAATTCTGAGCCCAGGTCTCCTATGCCTATTTGTTTGAAGTCTCAAAACGTCCTATCTATACTACATATAATAGACAAATGACTCTTTCTCCAAAAATTATAAATGTACAAAAAATTATGCAATATTTACAACACTTTAAAGCAAGAATTTTTCAGAATTACAACAAGCAAAGCATTGTGTACAATGAAAAAAAGCACAACTTGAAATTCAGACCAAAATACTACAATTAGACATTAAATAGCATTTAAAACACCCCTACACCCAAAATTACAACCATTTTAAGCACAATGTACAACCTAATGATTTCACACGGGACAGTCATATTCTTCCGTGCTTTATTTGATCCTACGTAATCCATCCAATCTTGAAAACCGTATATAAAGGTCATTGGTACTTTCCACTCGAAAGATCTACACACAAAAGAGAATCAATATGTGATGCCTTTGATAGGTAGATTAACTATCAAATACGTATCCACAAAATTCCGGCGAATATAGAAATAAAAAAACGTAGATATAAAGAAGTTGAAAAAAGATACTACCTTGGAAGAGGTATTTTGAGATGGCCTTATGGTTCTTATCAGGGATAATATGAAACACAAATATATATATATATATAGTGTATCTTTATTTTCAGAACCCTGTTAAGTGCGGGAACTGCGAGAACTCTAATTTTGCATTAGAAAACATGCATGTTCATATAAAAATGTTTGTTTCTTACATACACCTTAATACACATAATACATGTTTATATAAAAACCTATTAAGTGCAATAGATCAATGCAAAATGGTTTTATTTTTAGAACCCTGTTAAATGCGGGAACTGTGAGAACTCCAATTATGCATTAGAAAACATGCATGTTTATATAAAACATGTATGTTTTCTTACATACACCTTAATACGCAGGCATGTGTATGTAAGAAAACATACATGTTTTATATGAACATGCATATTTTCTAATGCAAAATTGGAGTTCTCGCAGTTCCCGCACTTAACAGGGTTCTGAAAATAAAGCTCCCCTATATATATATATATATATATATATATATATATATATATATATATATATAAAAGTTAGTGAATGTTTTTTATAAATTTAAGAGATAAAAAATGGAAATGGTGATGCATAATGATTGCTGATGCTGGTTGTTTGAGATGTGATGAGAGAATATGAGACAGGCACAAAAACAAAACCCTACATGTGTTTATTATGTTTATGTGGGTGGGTGGGCTAAAAGCCCATTTCGATATGGCTTGTAATGTATCTAGGCTGGCCTCAAATTATTCATTTCATTCTATCTTTGGAAATGATTTATAAAAGTTTGGAGTTTTTATATAATAATTTTGCTATGTATCTAAAGCTTTTTATAGTTCTTATAGGTTATAAGCTTTTTATAATCTCAAGTAAATAGAAATTATTTATAAGTATCTAAAGCACATATAAAACAAAAAACACACTACTCATATATTAAAATTAATACACTATTAAAAACTCCTCTTTATTAAAAAATACAAGTGAAAAAACATAATTTACAAGTAGTTGAAGCACAAATAAAACTAAAAAACAATATTCAACACATACAACTCATAAACAATTTAATTCACATTTTCACCAAAATATACAACTATTTAACTACAATGTACAATCTAATTAAGCTTCTAAAACATTAAACTGAATCTAACAGCCCAAAACAAAATAACATTTGTTCGACTGAAAATTTAGTCACAGGGTACCCGCCGCCGCATCGCGCGGGTACCCTGCTAGTTTAGTTAAACGTATAATGTATGTGGAGGCTAATATCATATCTATTTTTATTTTTTATTTTTCATTTAAACCACCTATGTATTATGACAACTCAACTGGCTATAAGTCTCAAAGGCATATGTTACGACACAAGATTGAGATTGTAACAGGTGCTTATTCATATTTCTACTGCCAACTTGTACATCCAAACTATTACTACATTTTTCTAAAAATATTTTAACTTTTTATTTAGTTTAACATCTTTTAAAAGAAAAATATTTAATTTAATTTTTACCGAATATTGTATGATTTCGTTTTTTAAAATGTCAAAACCTCCTTTCAGATTTTTTTTTTTTAATTATATAAAAGATTCGGATAATCGCGTATGTGGTATTTCAGTCAAGCCGGGTACATTTGAGTTACAAATGTGACCTTTTCAAATGATTTATGCAGGAAAACCAAAATATGACATCTAGTAAAAACCAAAGAAAGTAAGAGTTGAAAATCAATACGAGTATAAAATACTTTTTGCACTGCCTTTCTATTAAATATATAAATAAATAAATAAATAAAATTTGCACTCTTATAAGTTGTAAAGTTTGAGATATTGGGCAGGTAGTAGCTACAAGCCTACAATTGAGAGATGGCGATTGGGCTCTCTAAATAAGCCCAACATGAACAGAAGCCCAGTTTAAAAATGCTCTATAAATAAGCCCACTTACATGCTTTAAACTTTTAACAAAAAAAAACATTATTGTATTGGTAAGTTCGTTGAGCAATAATCAAACTTTTGAAAGTTGTCAGCTGATGAGTGTAAGAGATATTTCACGATACTAATGATTGGGTAAAAAAAACTAAAATACTTGTTTATATGCAATTTAAAATGCTTGTCTATATCAATTACTTAAGAGCCAGCTGTGGATTAAACTTTCATATTTGCACTCATAGATTTTTAAAAAGGATATGTAATACATATGTAGAGTTAAAAAGTTAAAACGAGAACAGTGAGAAGAAACCAAAACTACACATTTCAGGCGTATTTATAAAAGTAGATACATCGCCCTTTAAAATTCTCCTTTTTATTTAAAAGTGTGGCTAGAAATCCTTCTCATTCTTCTCGTACGTAACATTTATATGTTTAGAGTTTATGGATGTTTAGTACTAATCGTTTAAGTGCTGAAACATGTATAGTTATTTTCTATTTTAACTTGAGTTTTGTCATTACTATAATATAAAGTGCTATAGAAATGTGGCTATTTAGCCAAAAACTTAAGAACTAAAAGAGGTCATAACCCTTTGTTGCTTAGCTTTGGTAGCACAAAAGTTAGGACCATGAACATAATCCCAAAAACATAGTACGAATTAAGATGTCAAAACTCAAAACACTTGCTAGCTAGCTAGCTCTTGCAGCACAAAAGTTAGGACCATGAACCTCATCCAAGTTCCACAAGCCATCCCATATACCAACGTCTTCGTTCATGGGGGTCACGGGCATATTAGATGAATCGTAACAACCATTGAGCAATATCATCGGATTGATCAAACTTTGGTGTTCCTCGGCGAGTGGCATGTGTCCCACTTTGTTCTCATTTTCTTCAAGCAACAACGCCATTACCTTTTTCATGTCAGCTTCATTTTGCTGCATCATGAGTCGTTGTCGTTGTTCTTGTTGGAACTTTTGTCGCTTTAGTAACCGTGCTTTCAGCTTCGTTGATTCATCTGAGGCCCCTTTACTCCTTTTCTTGAAATGAGTTCGCCAATAGTTCTTAATCTCGTTATCAGTTCTTCCAGGCAAGCTTCGTGCAATTGTTGACCATCTAAACCATATATATCATTGATATAAGCCTATAAGGACATCATATTATACGAGTTTCTAAAAGAGCAAACTAGCTATATGATACTTTTACGCACCTATTGCCCCAACGAGCATGTAGATCGAGAATGAGAGCTTCTTCTTGAGGGGTAATTCGACCTCTCTTAAGGTCCGGTCTCAAGTAGTTCACCCATCTTAGTCTACAACTTTTTCCATTTCTTTTAAGGCCTACAATGACACAAACACATATATACTAGTCAAGTAACATATCGAAAACTCATTGATCTTTCACAAACAAGTACGTGAATCACACTAGTACCGGCAAGGGTAGCCACGGAATTCCATCGTCCTTCACCATGCACGTTGACATGCTGAACGAGCAAACGATCTTCTTCAGCCGTCCACGGCCCTTTTTTCCACTTCTCTTCTACCCCACTCATGACTCCTTGATAGTACATTAAGTACGTACCTTAGTACCTAAATGATTATCTATTGATTTAGGCACTGTTAGCTACCTTTGTGTACTTAATCCTTCTTGACTAGCCATGTATTTATACCACTAAAAACTCTTTATCAAGAGTCCCTATCAAAACCATGAATCTTTCTTTCTATATATAAAGCTAGATAGCATAATGATATATCTCACAACACTATCCGATCGAACGGCTCTAAATTTACTAAAATACCCTTCAAATGACCCTGGTTTTAATTTTTTAATTTTTAATTTTTTTTAAGAACGGCATCACACTTGAAATCCGACCCCCCGAGTTAAACCATCCAAATGGGCAGGCCCCAGGACCCGAATCACTAGGAGAGACCCGCGAAGGGAAACCCCTAGAACTCACGGCTTCGCACTAGGAGGAAAACCTGGATTTTTTTGTCTCTTGCGGGACTTGAACCCTGGGTAAAACCTCTTCCAAATTTTAGAAAGAGCCCAGATGACCAACTGAGCTAAGCGAGTTGGTTTCAAATGACCCTTGATTTGAAAATCATTGAAGGGTGTTTTGGGAAATGACAACTTGTTATGGAATAAGGTGACATGTTCAATGCATTGTTGAGCATATCTAAAGAGTATATATGTTGAATGTGACATTTGGGCCACGTACTACATGGAGACAAAATGCGTCACTAGAGCTAGCATACGAGTTTTAATACATTATGCTAATTAAATATTAGTAGTAGCTAATGAGATTTATGCAGGTGTTCAGGAACTAATTACTTATTATGGTCATAAATCACAATCGTATCTTATAAAAAATACAATAGATTAATGCTAGCTAGATTGGGTTAATGGGATTTGTACATGAACACCATCTCTTTAATTCATTGTACGTATAGATCGAGTACAACATGATATATTTGTTAATTATTACAACCTGTGGTGGCCTAGTGGATACGGGAGGGGGCATTGTGGACACGTGACCTTTAGCGAAAAAATTGTAGCGTAAAATTATTAAAATATGAGAAGTGATAGGATCACTAAAAAAATTATTAAAATTCTACAAAAAGCTCCACAAGCTGATGTGTCAGCGGCTCATTGATGTGCTTTCTCTTTCTCCTCTCTTATTTAACCAATCATTTTCTGCCACATCATTTTGTGGTTTTTTTTTTTTTTTTTTTTTTTTTTTTTTTTTTTTTTAATCCTATCACTTCTCTTAAAATATTTGTCTATTTTTGTAACTTGCCATCTAACAAACAGATTTGTAATGCAGTTTATAAAAATTATCAAAGTTTGTTATCTCGAATACAACTTTCTGGTTCCGCCCCTGAGGCTGAGGGCTTTCCGTGAACCACAAAAAATTTTCTTCTATAGTGTAAAATTTGATAAAAAAAGAAAATATCGATTTGTCTTAAGTACACCATGTCTCTAGATCTTTTTTTTGTTAAAACTCGTCTTTTTTAAAAATTTAAAAAGCATCTCGTAACTTTTGATATTCGGTGCGCCGCTTTATGAACAACATTTTAATGAGTGAATTTTCTAACCTAGGATTACTTTTTTACTTTACAAAAATAGTGAGTTGTCATTTGGAATTATATTGCAAAGATTAGCAAATAACCCAAAGATTCATTTCTTTGAATTATTAAATGTCATGTCACATATATTTATTGCATATGTAAAATATGGATATAAAGCGGTTTGTTAATTTGGCATTTTGGCCTGCAACTTTTTCTTCTTAATTCTAGAAAAGTTATAACTTATTCAGACAATTTGTTAAAACAAAGATTAGGAATATATTGTTTGGCTCTATGTTATGTAGAATTCAAGGATGATCGAAAAGACAAAAGATGATATTCTTATATGTAAGTTCTAGAAATGACAATGATAGTGAACTATTAAAATTAAATAATCAAAAATTGACCATTTGCTTTTTAAGGAAAACTAAATAAGAACCGAAACACAATTTCTTTGGACCAGATGCATTTACAAAAAATAGATATTTTATTACAAAAAATAACACTACGCTGCAAAAATCTATAAGAGCACACGGTAAGGTCACACCGGGTTAAAACTTAACGCACTGCCACGTCAGCGTCACATCAGCTTTTATCTTTTAACCTTAACTCTTGACTTTTCACCCCGATAACATAACTTACATTTAACTCACCTTAACTCACCTCCACCTCAATTTACAAATTAACCCCTTAACTATTTCATTCATTCAACAACCCAAATATTTTATTAATAACCTTAAAAATTACAATACAAAATTAAAAAAAAAAAAAAAAAAAAAAAAAAAAAAAAAATTGCTACTAAAACGCATGGTGTAAAATGTAAACACCACAAACCATAGAAACCAAACTGCAAATGTCAAACATATACTCCTTCCCCAACTTGACCACCTGCATCTTTTACACACACTAAACACACGCACAAAAACACACACAAACACAAACACATCACAAACATAAACACACAAAGAATCAAAGGGGCAAAAACGAAAGTTTTTTTTAATGTTAACGCACGTTAAGCTTTTGCCCATGCTCCTTAACGCACCCCTTTAACGTAGAAGACGGTAAGCTAACGCACCCCAAATAGGTGCTGCGTTAAAAGTTAACTCGGGCCTCACGTTACTTTACCGAAGACTCTAAGTGTCTCAAAACCCACCCTGATTTTGTCACTGTTCGAGGTCTAGATATTTTATAAGGAAATATCTAATAGCATATTATTGTGGACGTAGGATATAATTATGTACACAAGATTGGAGATCTTGAATCATATCATATCGAAGATATTTACGTTTACTACTATTTAATAAGTGATTCTGAAATCCAATAATATATATTAGAATGATCTTTTTACAGACTTATAAACTTTAATCTACTCATTTGTTTAAAAGACTTGAAAACGAGAGATAAAGCACCACTAAATGGGAAATAGATATATTGAAGTTAGCAGTACAAGCACTAATTTACACTTTATAAGATGTACATCACTTGTTTTTACTTTTACAGCCTACAATAATACTACTCATGGATAAATATCTATCGAACTGTACCCATTCCGTGCTTTTAACAAAGTTTGTCAAAATCTTGATCCTGATCGTACGATTCTACATATAAAAAACAAGCAGGATCGTAATATGATCTTTATTTAATCAGGATCTGTCTAAGATCGTAGGATCGTATCGTTACGATCTGATCCTACTACATGCCCATGTTTTTATCTAAAGTAGAGCAAGATCGGTGTAGGATCGTAGGATCGTAAACGATCCGATGCTACTAAAAGCTCATGTTTCTTAATGTTCTATTACTACGTTACTTGAACATATAACTTTTTCTTTTATAATCATTTAGATTCGTTTATAATATAAAATATTATCTAGAAATATATGAAAGCACAAAACTACAACCCTTATACAAAAATATATACATTTTTATATTCTTACGATCCCAATCGAATCCTTCGATTACGAACTTGTGAAGCCAAAAAACAATCCTAGGTAGGATCCCGATCCTGACAACCTTGCTTTTAAGAATACCATGGTCCAGGGGTGGACCCAAAGGGGTCAGAGGAACTTTATGAATTTTCGACGCGTAACATAAATTTGTATTAAAAGCAATACTTTTCCGAAATGATTCTGGTCTTATAGTTTTATGTTACATGTTTTGTTTAGTCCGTACTATACAAACAAAATACTTTGCTCCCTATCCATTTTGCTCGTCATTTCATTGTAAGAAATTAGCAAATCGCAAGCAAAATACTTTGCTCTTCATCCATTTAAAAAGTTTGTTTATTGTTTGGGTTTAAAAATACAATATGCTTATGACATCTTATATGAAACGAGCGGGGTAGCCCGCGCTTTGCTACGAGAGTGTTTTATAGGACGTTAATTATATATACATTTTTTCATTTTATGTGTTTTTACACAAAATACTAACACATATTCAAAACCCGTTTGATTCGGTATGCGTGACTTGGTTTTAATTGATGTGAATAACAGTAAACGTGCGCGTTGGTCCCGGAATTTTGTGTTTGATGTAAACCTGAAATGACATGTTGAGTCGTTTGTATAAACAAAATATTTTCTTTAGTAAACCAGAAATGACATCAATTAGAACCAATTAATTAAAATCTTTTATAAAAATATTTTTTTGCCGCGACTCGTTGAGTCGGTCAATCCACCAAGTTGACTCAGTGAGTCGCTGTGGTAATACTTTTGTGTTTCCTTATTTTTCTTTTATGTTTGTTGATGTTATTGGTGATTTGGAGTATTCTTTGGCCCGTTTGGTTTGTGTTACTCTCGACAGTAGGTCATGCATTTTTTTTTTGATCTACAGTGCTTATAACAGTGGTTGAAGCATTATGTGCCACAAATTTCATCTACAGTGCTTGTAACAGTAAATGAAGCATTGTGCACCACAAATTTGCCCCTCTCATTCCTACGCGTTGCTGCGGGGCAATTGATTTTTGTGTAACGTTGTTTATCGTTTGCAAATTTTATGCCAAATAAATTAACTTCGAAAAAGTTATACGTATTTTTAGTTGTTTTTATTGGAAAAATTATTTCGTGAACAATGGCGAAGGTTTCGTAATTTTTTGAACCCGTTTGCTATGTCGAATGAGCCCCGGAGTGTTTTTGTGAAAAGAATTGCCAAAGTGGCAGAATTGGTCCTCCGCCCCTAAGTTTCGTTTCACACCCCCACATTTCCAATTTTCATTTTGGTCCCTCCCTTATATAAACCATTTTTATTTATTTTATTTTATTAAAATTAAAAACACACACACACATAAACTCTTTTTTCTCTCTACATCCTCGCCGGAGTCTTCACATGTCCGGCAACAGCAGCAGTTTCCGGCGGTCGCCGTCGCCGGAATATTTTCCGGCGTTTTTTTTTCTTGCCGATTCGATAGATCGGTTAACTCTTATCATTTCTGGAAACTTTGAGCCCTCGGCTCCCACCACAACACCACCCACGCGCCACTACCGCCACTGTCACCACCACCGGGACACCACCACCACCTCTCACCTTCATTCCTTCTCGATAAAACCCCTCACGCGCCTTCCTCGTCCCCCTTTTATGATTATTTTTCAAACCCTAATTTTTGTAACTTTTAATTAATCCGATTTTTATACAAAACCTTTTATAAAAACGTTTTAAAAACCTTCAGGTTTGGATTTGGAGTTGTTTCGGGTTTGTTGAGGTCTCGGCTGCGGGAGTCGATATGGAGCCGAGGCGTAACTCATAGTTTGTTTTGAGGATTGATCTAATTCGGTATACATTTTTGAGGGTCCGTTTGGGTTGTTTGTTGCTCGGCAGTCACCACACCCCAATGTTTGGATCATTTTGTTGATGTTATTGTTGTGTTTATGCTTCGGAGTTCGGATGCATAATTTTTTTTTTTTTTTTTTTTTTTTTTTTTTTTTTTTTTTTGTTTAGGTTGCTGGCCGGAAAATTTTGAGGCTGCCGGAAAACATTGCTGCTGATGTTGGTGGGGGGGGGGGGGGGGCGTTGGGAATTTCAGCTAGTGTAAAAAAAAAAAAAAAAAAAAAAAAAAAGGACGAAAAAATGACGTGGCAAAAAAACCCTCCCCCATTGGTTGGGGTACTGTTATTTCAACTGTTCATTGAACAGTTGATTTGCTACAGTCACTTCCTGGCTTTTATATATATTTATAATGTATTAATTTATCTCAAAAAATCTAAAAGGATGAGGATGATAAAGATTGGTGTGTAAATGAAAAATTAAATACACTGGGTTAATGTATCGGAGTAACGGTGAGTTTATGTATTAGCAAGTCAAACAAATAAATAAAACATGCACGTTATATAGTTCACTTGGTTCTTTTAATATGTGAATTCATTGGCTATGGTTGGCAAAAATAGCTGTGAGCAGTAGCTGTGAGCAGTGAGCAGTAGCCAAAAAAGCTCACAGCTTCATAAAGAAGCATTGGGAAAAATGAGTTTTCCTAAAAAATAGCAAAGCCCACAGCTCTCATGCCAAACAAACATCAAAAATAAAAAAACTCATTCTCACCGCTCATTACCCCAAAAAGCTCCAAAAAAGCTCCGCGCCAAACATAGCCATTGTTTTAAAAGTAGCAAGCAAAAGAGTTACCAAAAAAAAAAAAAAAAAAAAAAAAAAAACAATTTTGTTTGGCATGTATTTTATTTATTTATTATTTTTTTTAAATTAAATTATTTGGTTCATTTAATATGTGATTTAATTGTTTTGAAAAGTAGCAAACAAAATAGATACACGAGCAAACAATTTTGCTTGACATGTAGTTTTTATTTATTATAAATTAACAAAAGTGGCGAGCAAAGAGAGATACAAGGAAACAATTTTGCTCGCCATTTAAAGATTTGTAAAGTGAAAAAATAGTGTCGATTTTGGTAATATGATTTGGTAAGAGCAGACACCGAAATTATAAGAAGCAGTTTACCATTATTAACCCAATCCACTAAACTTCAATTCCATCAAAACCCACATCTAAAATCACCAATCCATCATTTCCCCCAAATCAATTTCAAACAAAATTATACTTTTTTAAATTATTTTTATTTTTATTTTTTTTTTCTAAATTGATTTTGTTTTCTTTGTCTGGTGTTTATTATGGGACCACTGAGATCTAAGGAGGACGAGGTTCATAGGATTTCCACGTCGGTGTTCGTTACTAATTTTCCTGATCAATCATCTGCTAAGGACCTATGGAACGCATGTAAGCAATATGGGCATGTGGTGGATGCTTTCATTCCTGATAGAAGATCGAAGATAGGTAAGAGGTTTGGTTTTGTTCGGTTTATTAAAGTTTATGATGTGGAGCGGTTGGTGAATAACTTATGTACTGTGTGGATTGGTAGTCATAGAATTCACGCTAACATTGCTAGATTCCAGAGACCAGTGTTGAATAACAGTAGTAAGCAATTTAGTTACAACGGGGAGAATAGAAAAAATACTACTGATGACAAAAGAGATAGTGGGAAAAAAGATAATGTTAACTCATATGCGCACGCTGTTAGAGGTTGGTCACAAGTGAATAGGGAAGTTGATAATAATCCTGCAATGGTCCTTGATGATGCTTGTGTGAATCAGAAGGATTATAGTTGTTGTCTGAATGGGAAAGTAAAAGATTTTGGCTCGCTATCTAACTTGAAGGTAGTATTGGGCAATGAAGGCTTTGATGAGATTGAGCTAAGATATTTGGGTGGTTTGTGGGTAATGATTATATTTAAATCAGTGGAGGTAAAAGATAAATTTCGGTCCAATGTTGGGGCAGGTTCATGGTTTTCACAACTCATTCAAGCTTCCAACGATTTTACTATTGATGGGAGAGTTACTTGGGTGGAGATCGAGGGTATACCGTTAAAAGTATGGACTGAAAATACTTTTAAATGGATTGCGTCAAAGTGGGGGTCATTATTATATGTGGATAATTCGGAGGAGGGGCATCTTCATAGCATAAGATTGTGTATTTCTATGACTAGTATGGCTAACATCTTTGAGTCGTTTAAGATCATTTTCCAAGGTAAGTCGTATTGGGTGCGGGCTAAAGAAATTCCGGGTTGGACTCCGGATTTTGAAGAACAATATGATGAGGATAGTGAGTCAGATGATGTAAATGCCGAAAGAGGTTATAAGGAGGATATTGGTAATAGTGATGAAGAACTAGAAGGAGAAAATGAAGTAAACGTAGTTCCTGAGACGGTGTTTGAGGATGCGGAGTCTGAACCTACTGAAGCAGAAGGATCCATTGGAAATCAGGAGAAACATTCTGAAGATCCTTTTAACATCTATTCTCTGCTTAAAAAGAAAAAAGGAGAGAATGATAAGGATTCTAGTACAAATGAAAGTTTGAAGTATCCACCTGGTTTTACACCCAGGGTGGATGGTGTAGATGATTGTCAGATGGCAAACAAGGAGAATAGTGATGTTAGAGATATGGATGTCGAAAATAAACAGTTTTTGGATAACACTGGCTCACAGAAAGAAGGCACAGAATCAGTGGGATCGGGTCATTTTAAAAAGGTTGATGCTCCTCGTACAGGAGGATCTTTACTGATTGTGATGGACGAATTGATTAAGGTGGGACAAACTATGGGTTATAATATGGATGGGTGTATGAAAAATATTGAAGAAATAATTGAATCGCAAGGAGTGAACGAGGTTTTCCAATGAATATGTTGTCTTTGAATATTCAAGGCCTTACCCAAAAGGCTAAAAAAGATTGGGTTAAGGAGTTATGTGTTTCTAATAAGGTGAATTTTCTTACCTTGCAAGAAACTAAAATGGAGTCCATTGAGTTGTTTGATATCAAGAGGTGTTGGGGAAATTTTGTTTTTGATTATGTGCATAGTGATTCGGTTGGTAATTCGGGTGGAATTCTTTGTGTGTGGGATACTAATTCGTTCAAGAAACACAATGTAACTATTTCGGATTACTTTGTTATGATTAGAGGTAATTGGGTTAATAATGGTAAACTGCTTCTTATAATTTCGGTGTATGCTCCTCAAGAATTAACAGAAAAGAAGTTGCTATGGGATTATTTGGGTCATGTGATTGCTAGTTGGAAAGGTGAGGTGATTATCATGGGGGATTTTAATGAGGTTCGTAATAAAAATGAAAGATTTGGTTCGATTTTTAATGTGCAAGGGGCGGATGCTTTTAATTCTTTCATTTTGAATGCGGGTTTAGAGGAGGTGCCCCTTGGAGGATGTTCTTTTACATGGTGTCACAAATCAGCCTCCAAGATGAGTAAGCTTGATCGGTTCCTTATTTCTGAGAGTTTATTAAGTGCATGCCCTAATTTTTCAGCGATTACTTTGGATAGATACTTATCTGATCATCGCCCAATTCTATTGCGTGAATATACGCATGATTATGGGCCTATTCCGTTCCGGTTTTTTCATTATTGGTTAGAAGTGGATGGGTTTGAGAAATTCGTTATTGATGCGTGGCATGATATTTCTGTTGACGGGCCTAATGATATGTTAAACTTGATGTATAAGTTGAAGACTCTAAAAAAGAAGATATGTATATGGAATGGTAAGCGAACAAGCTTTAGAAATAGTAAACACAAGCTTCTGATGGAGCTAGCAGATACGGAGGTTGTTATTGATAAAGGTAAGGCATCGGAGGATATTATTTATAAGAGATCAGAAATCGTTAAATCAATTCAAGAGTTGGATAAACTTCAATCAATGGAAGCGGCTCAGAAAGCAAAGATTAAATGGGCGATTGAAGGAGACGAAAATTCTAAATATTATCACGGGATCCTCAATAAAAAAAGAAATCACCTTTCCATTCGTGGGGTATTGGATGCTGGGAAATGGATTGAAAATCCAACATTGGTGAAAAATGAATTTCTAACTCATTTTAAAAATAGGTTTGCGAGACCCAGGAAGGTGCGCCCTACTCTTATTATGGATTTTCCGCGACAATTGACTTCCCTCCAACAAGCGGATATGGAAGCTGAGGTTTTGAATGAAGAGATTAAAAAGGCAGTTTGGGATTGCGGGACTGATAAATCACCGGGACCAGATGGGTTCACGTTTGGTTTCTATAGGCGATTTTGGAATATTATCGAGAAAGACGTGGTAGCAGCGATGAAACACTTTTTTCAATTGGGGTTTATCCCTAAAGGATGTAATTCCTCCTTCATTGCCTTGATTCCGAAGATTACTGACGCAAAAATGGTTAAGGATTTTAGACCGATAAGTTTAATAGGAAGTTTATATAAAATTATCGCCAAGATTTTGGCTAATCGTTTGACGATGGTTCTGGGGGATATTGTTAATGAGGTTCAATCAGCTTTTGTTGCGGATAGACAAATTCTTGATGGCCCATTTATTCTCAATGAAATCTTTCAATGGTGTAAGTCGAAGAAAAAACATTCTTTCATTTTTAAGATAGATTTTGAGAAGGCGTATGATTCGGTTCGTTGGGATTATTTAGATGATGTTCTTAAAAAGTTTGGCTTCGGAGAAAGATGGTGTGGTTGGATTCGCGAGTGTCTTCGATCTTCTTGGGGCTCGGTTATTGTGAATGGAAGTCCTACGGAGGAATTTCAGTTCTTTAAGGGTCTTAAACAAGGTGATCTGCTTTCTCCATTTCTATTTACTTTGGTTATGGAAAGTCTCCATATTTCGTTTCAAAAAGTTGTGGATGCGGGTATGTTTAAAGGTATCGCCTTAGATTCTTCGATGATATTATCTCATATGTTTTATGCGGATGACGCGGTGTTTGTGGGGCAATGGAGTAATTCGAATATTGATACGATTGTTTATGCGTTAAAGTGCTTTGAACGGGCTTCTGGTCTTAGTATTAATATGAGTAAGACTAAAATTATGGGTATAGTTGTGAATGAAGAGAAGGTGGGACAAGTTGCAAATAGGATTGGATGTGGTATTCTTAACGTGCCTTTTGCTTATTTAGGTTCGAAAGTGGGGGGGAGTATGTCCCGTATTCAAGATTGGAATGAGATTGTGGACAACATGTCAAATCGTCTTTCAAAATGGAAAATGAAGACTCTATCAATAGGCGGAAGACTAACTCTCCTCAAGTCCGTTTTAGGATCGATGCCGATTTATAATATGTCTATTTTTAAGGTCCCCATGAAGGTTCTTCATAGGATGGAATCTATACGACGTCGCTTCTTTAATGTTGTTGCTTTAGATAGTAAAAAATCGAGTTGGGTCAAATGGAATAAAGTTTTGACGTCTAAAGAGAAAGGTGGTCTTGGTGTTTCTAGTTTATACGCGTTAAACAGAGCCCTCTTATTTAAATGGGTTTGGCGGTTTACAACTCAAAAGACTACGTTATGGGCCAAGGTTATTACTGCAATTCATGGGGAAGACGGGAGGATTGGAGCTCGCTCAAAATCTGGCCATAAATCTATATGGAGGGATATTGTTCAGGAAATGGAAGCTGTCAAAAATCAAGGTGTTGACGTTCTTAGTTTTATGCAGAAAAAACTTGGTAATGGTGTGGATACTCTTTTTTGGGAGGATTCTTGGCAAGGTGATATGTCGTTCAAAGATAGATACCCTAGACTTTACGCGCTGGAATTGGATAAGAAGATTAACGTGGCTGCTAAACTTGCACAGACAGGTTTGGTTTCTTCTTTTCGTCGACAACCCAGAAGCGGAATGGAATATTCTCAGTTTGCTGACTTGATGGCTAAGGTAGAAGAAGTTTCTCTCGTTGACTGGAAGGATAGGTGGTTTTGGTCCTTAGAAGGATCAGGTGAATTTTCGGTAGCGTCGGTTAGAAAGATGATTGATGATAATAGACTGTTGGAGGTGTCTTCCCAAACACGTTGGATAAAAGAGGTGCCCATTAAGGTGAATGTTCATGCTTGGAAGGTGAAATTAGATGGTTTACCTTCCCGACTTAACATCTCGCGTAGAGGTATGAATATTTCATCTATTCTATGTCCTATATGCGATAGAGAGGTAGAATCAACGAGTCATGTGTTCTTTGCATGTCATGTGGCTAAGGATAACTTTCGTAAGATTTGTCGGTGGTGGAATGTGGATTTCATGGAGGTGAATTCGTATGAAGATTGGTTATCTTGGATGATAAACTTAAGAGTTCCCGGTAAACATAAAAAGGTGTTGGAGGGAGTGTGTTACGGGTTGTGGTGGCATGTATGGTCTTTTCGTAATAAATACGTTTTTGGCTCGGATATTCCCCCTAAGGAGATGATCTTTGAAGACGTAGTGTTGCGTTTATTTTATTGGATTAGGTATCGTTGTAAGGTATCTTTTAGTTGGGTAGATTGGTTGAAAAACCCTTATCTTGTGAAATTGTAAGTCCTAGCGCCTCGCTAGTTTTTTTGTTTAATAAATTTGCCGTTCAAAAAAAAAAAAAAAAAGAGCAGACCTTGATAATTTAGTTCATTTATAAATCTGTGGAAAGACGGAATAAACATTCTAATTGAATGAATTATCACTATTCGTTTCTCTGTTTGCTGTCATTCATATTTTTAAATATTAAATGGTCGACCTAGGTTTATAGTTTTCTTATCTAAATTTATTTGTGCTAATTAGGTTTTAGTGGTCATCACACGCTTGTTGACCATGACCATGCATGATCACTTTCACAGTCTAACTATGCAGTCAAAGTAATATTTGGATGTGTCTTTTAATATTAAAAAAGTAGCAATGTTATTGTACCAACATAACGAAGATATTAGTTTGGCCCATGTCGTCTATGACGTACTTAATGAAGTGCTTAATTCATTGATTGTTGTAATAAAAAACACTTTACAAGTTGCAATATCATTTTCGATTTATGGTGACACCATAATCTCTGCCAGAGGCAAACCTAGAGAATTATGGAAGTTTGTGGAAATTCGATGATATTTGCCGCTTAGTGTAAGTTTTCGTTAAAATTATTGATTTCTTCGATATGTAAGAAGAAATACATTGCCTTTTTTTTTTTTTTTTTTTTTTTTTTTTTTTTTTTAACGGCAAAATTATATAAAAAAAAACTAACATGAAGCTAGAAAAAATTACATATTACAAGCAATGGCGGGGTTTTGTAACCAAACCCCCCATAACATCTTACAATTCTTCCGTCGATTACTAAGCCAAAAAAAGGATCTAGAAACTATGTCATCAAAAATATTGGATTTCCGAGGCTTCACCGAGTCAAAAATAAAGGAATTGCGGAAATTCCACAAAACCCAAAACGCCGTACAAATAACCGCATCAAAACACTTTCGTTGCAAAATACATTGCCTTGTTAGTTCGCCAATATGTAAGAAGAAATCAATAATTTTAACAAAAGCTTACACTAAGCGGCAAATATCATCGAATTTCCACAAACTTCGAGAATCCTCTAAGCGGCAAATACATGTCGCACAAATACATGTTTTTTTTAGTTAGTCCGCCAATATGTAAGAAGAACTACATTGCCTTGTTAGTTCACTTACTAGTTTTAATGAAAAAAAATAAAAAATAGAATGTGATGTCTAAAAGTATGACTGAACTTGTGTCTAGCATGACAATGATTTATTGATTTGTGGAAAGTGAGTCTTTTTTGCGTCAAAGCTTTCACATAAGATTAGGCATACATTTATGCTTACCAGTTAGACATGTCAGTCAATACTGTTAATTAAATTGTACTTTTTGATTCATTTTTACTTCTTTTATACTCGTAAAAAAATTGTGCATCCAGTAACTTATAATCTTGGATCCGCCCATGATCTCTCCTTTTTGAGCTAAAACTTATGTTATTAAAAAATTAAGTATTACGACAGTAGTTATGTGGCAAAAGATTGATATCTGACAACGTTAATTGGCTTACAATCGACTGGCTTGTTCATAATGTGGACTTACTCATGGGGGTTCGAACGATAGCCCCGCCTAAACAACTTAGCTACGCTCTATCTGCAATACAACGACAATAGTAATGTAATTTACTGTTTAAATAGTTAAAAGTTACTAACAGAAGAAGACTTAATTGCTAATTCATATACCGAGTCATTTTTAACCAATAATTGCAAGTTTACTATCCAAACATGTACTTTTTTTCCTCATTACACTATGACACTAATTATTTGCTTTGTTAAGTTTTGCAAGTTTACAATGTCTTTAATTATACATTAATTACTATTCATTAGAAAAGCTCTACCCCGTTCGGTTATAGTCACTAAATGTTTTTAATATCAATTATATTTTTTAGTGGTTATCATTAAAAAAGAGGGCTTATATATATATATATATATATATATATATATATATATATATATATATATATATATATATATATATATATATATATATATATATATATATATATATATATATATATCCTTGCAAATTTTAAAAATTACATATATACTTTATGCATATATATGTAATTATTCATTCAGGAAAGAATATACATGGAGAAACTAGATTTGAAACGCTAATATATTTTGAATATCCAATACTAGTATAATAACAAAGTGTAATTAAGAGTATAAATTTGTACATCTTATGAATTTAGTTTGGATAATTACGTACAAGTAAGATTCAATTTGATTTTTTCGAATGATAAAACCGCAGCGAAGCTTGGCCAGTTGCTAAACTCACGAGAAGAGATTTAGTGAGAAGAAAATCTGAAATGAGAAGAATGAGAAGAAATTTCAGCCACACATTTCAAATAAGAGGAAAAATTTAAAGGAGATGCATCTATATTTGTAGATGCATCTGAAATGTACAGTTGTGGTTTCTTCTCATACTTCTTATTTTAATTTTATTTCTGATTGGATCCTTACCATTTAAAAAACATTTGGCTGTAATTCTTGACCAACATAAGCTACCTGTAAATGATTTGGAGTAACAAACACACTTTAATTAAAAAAAAATAAAAAAAAAGGATAATATAAACGATTAATTTCATATATCACCCTACTTTCAAGATTAATTTTATATATACCCAAAGTGCAAGTATTGAATACATAATGTACAATGTTTTTAATGCATATTTGAGTATATATGAAATTTCCAAATAAAAGAAGGAGAGAGATGAAATTACCCCTAATATTGCTTGCCGTTTTTGACATGGACTAACAATATAATTGTTAATTAAGGTTTAATTCCCACCTTAATCTTATCCTATGATACGCCTTCGATTTATTTACCTCAAAAAGTCACTTAAAGCAACATTTAAAGGGGGTAAAAGATTTTGGTCGACATACAAAGATACAAAGCAAGACGGTTTTTTAAAATATATTTCTAGTATCTGCACCAAAAAATAATAATTTATTTTTAGTATGATTGTGGTAAATATCTATAGAATCTGCAATAATTACAATAAAGTTATAGAATATAGATAGTGATAACACTTACAAATGTTTTATTTCTGGATGTAAAGTTATAGAATATAGATAGTGATAACACTTACAAATGTTTTATTTCTAGATGTGGGAGACACCAACAATACCTTATTCGTTTGTTATCTCAGCCCCATCTTATCACCCCACCAAATAACACATTAATAACTAAAACATCATTCCTAACAAAAAAACAATACTAACACTTATTGGATCCGACAAAGTACACCACAAAAAATACACTCACTCACAAAAAAAGGGATGAATGACAAACGAATGACATGTAATAAGGTGTGAAATCAAAATCAAGTTGTTAAAAACCATTGTTGGTTCCCAAAATTTACCAACAACACGTTGTTGGTTCCTGTAACACCCCGAAATTTTGATAAGCAGCGGAAGTCTAATCGGGGTCATTACAGTTTAGTACACAGTCATACTCATAGAAAACAATTCAAAAGATAGTCAATATCATTCCATGAAAACTCAAATAGTCAGAGTTACAAACATTTTTCCAAAATGTTAATTGTTTCGCAAAAGAAGTGATGAGTTTGAAAAGAATTATATAATTATTGAAATAACAAGGGAGGTCCTGTGTGCCTTTATGCCAGCTCCGTGCCGCCATGCTTGCTAATTTCCTGAGATAAACATGCTTAAAAGTCAACACAAAGGTTGAGTTAATCAATA
Source organism: Artemisia argyi (assembly GCA_030686995.1). Lineage (NCBI taxonomy): Eukaryota > Viridiplantae > Streptophyta > Magnoliopsida > Asterales > Asteraceae > Artemisia > Artemisia argyi. The sequence goes on along the minus strand of CM060695.1, from coordinate 9,206,358 downwards.
GTAGTTTAAATAATAATAGTGTGAACACAAGTCAAACATTTGAAATAAACAAGCCAAAATAGACAGGTCTTGACTAAACTGGTGAAATATTGCTCCTAAGCCTCACGAAACGCAAGCCTTAACATTGATTCGACGTATCATAAAGATAATAACAATCACCTACACCACAGAAGATGTAAATGACAAGGGGCCCTCGGTGACAAGAAATGTGCCAAATTTCCATGGTACCTCGAATATAGCACACCTCCTGCCAAGTGATCACCTTGACAGAGGTGGGCTGCCATTCCAATAGATCTATCAACTATATTCGCGCTCACTCGCAAGTGATTAAGGTTCGTGATATGAGGGACTTGTAGCACAGGTGTCAACTTAGGCAATATCAGGTGGTAACAGCATACAGAAAAATACTTGTGATCGATTTATAGCATGTATCTCCCCACGGAGTTTAAAAATAATTAAAATGTGGGACCATAAACTCACCTGACAGGTGTGTGTGAATCACAACGGTGCTCAAAAGTGATGGTGTACTGCTACAACTAGCAATGAAATTCCTCCGACTTGCGACCTATATATATATATAGTCATTGGTGTCTTAGATTTGATTCGTAAATGACATGTGACATGTCTCGTGTACGGTGATAACCATTCGGGTGTTTTAATATATATCCCAAAATAACTTTACGTAGTTATTTGTATCGTTGATACGAACCGGTGTTCAATAGACGTTAATTCCTTTGTGAAAATAATATCGTTAAAAATATTTATAATTAAATATTTTTAGTAAAGTTACATATTTATTTTTAAGTTACAAAGTATATATATTTATATATACAAGATTTTATTATAAAATAATTATCTAATAAAATATCTTTGTGCAAATTTACCCTTAACTTTAAATAAGTTACACTTTTTTCCCTTAGGTAAAAAATGATTACATTTTTAGTCCTTGCTATAACTTTTACACTTTTACCTTGATCTTTCGAATTTTACAGTTTCTCTACCCTTCAATTTTAGTCAAAATCAACAACTTCTAAATTTAATCCGAAAGTTTTCATGATTTGTCACTTTTAGTCCTTTAACGCGACTTTTTGCAAAAATAGTCCTTGGTTAAGTGGTTGAAAAATAAACTTTTTGGTACCATAAAATATAGCATTTACAACTTATAACAATCCTTAAAATCAGTTTTGAAAGTCATATGTATCTCGCCATTTTCTAAACTCTAAACCGAAAATATCCTTTTTTAAAAATGTGTATGGGCTCGTTAGCCCAACCTAGGCCCAGTGGCGTTTAGTTTGTATAAAAAGGGTACTCGACTATGATTTGGTTTAGGCTTAGTTCATGTAGCATTAGGTCGAGTATGGCTTGCATGTGTCGTTAATTTGGTAAAGCTTGGGTCGAAGAATTTGGACATCGAAAAATATATGGGCGTAGTACGTGTAAAAATGAAATCGTGAGCCTTATCCTAGGGGTGTCGAAGTGTGTTTACATGTATATAGTTATTAGTATAACGAGATATGTATCGTGTGAAATAAATGTGATATGCATGAATTTAGTAGAGTAGGAAATGAAATAGGAAGCGATGACTTACAACACCAAAAGATGGTGGGGAGTTCGTGTGACCAAGACAAGAAAACGAGCAAACTAGTACCCTTCGAATAGTGACCCTTGCTCCAATACTTGCTACCCAACTCGCTCTTAACCCAAAATCTTGTGTGTGTGCCCTAGATCCTCTCGATAGCAGCCAAAAGAGATAGGAGAGTTTTGTGACTTGAGATATTTGGTGAAACTTGAGGGTGTGAGTAATTTTGCATTTAATGTGGCTTTTATAGTGTGATCTTGGTGGTTAGCTAGTTTCATGTATGCACAAACTCCATGCGACTTGTTCCCTCTCTTGAGACAAGATTGTCTCGTTTCACTTATGTAGTCATGTCGAGTTGTAAGAGCTTGGAGGCTATGATTCATTTTAAAATGGTTTAACACAAGAGTTAGGGGCATGCATGTGTACTAGATGGATTTGTTTAATGCTTGTGTTAGTGTTTAAGAAGCACATAACCTAATGGGTAAAGAAACCTTAGTGTGTATTGTGAATAACCAAAGGTTCGACGGCTACATAGGGTGGCTCATTGTCTAGTTTTGGTTGCACTCTCACGCATGAAACAAAGTCAAAGGGATGGTGTGTTTGGTGTCGAGTGTGTAGGGAACCAAGGAAAGAAAACGTGTGAATATTTAGATTGTGCACGAGCTGAGCTCGTTTGGTAGCCATGCAACGCAAAAGAAAGAAAATCATAACAGCCATTAGGCTTGTGAATTCTCGGTCCAAAAGAAAACAAAGAAACAAATGGATTTGTTGGGCTTATGGTTGTGCTCGGCCCAGCAGCAAAGCGAAAAGAAAATAAAGAAAACTTGGGCTTAGGTGACATGCGGCCCAAACAAAAAATAGGGTGTCGGTGACTAGTGCTATCGTCCTTTAGTTTTGGTATCGGTGTCGGTTCTTGAAAACCATGAAAATATAAACGGTGTCGTTTATACATATATATATATATATATATATATATATATATATATATATATATATATATATATATATATATATATATATATATATATATATATATATATATATATATATATATACATAGTGATAATAGTTCGTAATAATTAATATATATTTCGTTACATATATATATTAATAATATATCGGTGTCCAATCAGGGTGTCGGGTCGCAAGTGGGAGTTACTGGTGTTAACCTCATTGGGTGACATCCAAGAGTGACAATCGGGTGATATCAGGTGACAAAACATAATCGGGTGTCAAACAAACGGTGTCTCATATGAAAATTTCAACTTAGCTTGCAAAAATGGCTTAGTTTAGAATAGTATCGATAATTAGCATTAATAAATTACCTGGAATTTTACGGAGTATTACAGTACCCACCCGTTAGATTGGATTTGTCCCGGAATCCAAAGTTGAATCGGTGCTCGGGGTTGTCTCATCAAATAGTTGCGGGTATTTGGCACGAATTTGATCCTCGCGCTCCCAGGTGAACTCGGGTCCTCTCTTAGAGTTCCATCTGACCTTAACAATGGGAATGCGACTATGCTTAAGTCGTTTGACCTCCCTATCCATAATCTCAACGGGTTCCTCAATAAAGTTCAACTTATCGTCCATTCTGATCTCCTTCAACGGAATCACCAGGGTTTCATCCGATAAACACTTTTTCAAATTTGACACGTGGAAGGTGTTGTTTACTCTACTAAGTTCCTCAGGTAATTCAAGTTTGTACGCCACGGGACCGATCCTTTCAATGATCTCGAAGGGTCCAACGTATCTTGGGTTTAACTTTCCACGTTTTCCAAACCTAATCATCCCTTTCCAAGGTGATACCTTAAACATGACCCTGTCTCCAACTTGAAACTCTATTGGTTTCCTTCGCACATCGGCATAACTCTTTTGCCGATCCCTAGCGGCTTGTAGTCGTTGCCTAATCTTTACTATTTTCTCGGTGGTTTCAAGAATCAATTCGGGACCTGAGAGTTGAACATCTCCAATCTCAGCCCAACAAACTGGTGATCTACACTTTCTTCCATAAAGTGCTTCAAACGGTGCAGCCTTAATACTAGCGTGATAACTGTTGTTATATGAGAATTCTGCTAACGGTAGATGTTTATCCCAGCCTTTTCCAAAATCAATCACACATGCCCTAAGCATGTCCTCTAGGGTCTATATAGTCCTTTCACTTTGACCATCAGTCTGTGGATGGTAAGCGGTACTCATATATAACTTAGTTCCCAAGGCTTTCTGTAAAGATCGCCAAAAGTTAGACGTGAAACGGCTGTCTCGGTCGGAGATAAGCGAAATCGGCACTCCATGCCGGGAAACTATCTCCTTTAGGTACAAACGTGCAAGAACGTCCATATCATCAGTCTCTTGGATTGGTAAAAAGTGTGCTGACTTCGTGAGACGATCGACAATAACCCAAATAATGTCAAACCCACTCGATGTCTTGGATAATTTCGTAATGAAATCCATTGTAATCCTTTCCCATTTCCACATTGGTATCTCTGGTTGAATCAAGAGACTGGATGGTTTTTGATGTTCAGCCTTTACTCTTGAGTTGGTCAAACACTTACCGACATACTCTGCAATGTCAGATTTCATGTTTGGCCACCAATACAACTTCTTAAGATCATGATACATCTTGTCCGAACCAGGATGAATGGAATATTTAGACTTATGAGACTCATGCATGATGAGGTCTCGTATTCCTCCATATAATGGAATCCAACTTCTGTCCTTGAAACACAGCCTTCCATCTGGTTTCTTGACAAATCCATTCGTGCTTTCTGGCATGTCGTAAATCTTCTCGTGCGGTCTATTCTCTTCCTTAAGGGCCTCAGCTTGAACTTCAAGAATTTGAGACGAAAGTGGTGATCTAATTGTCATACCCAATGATCTAACTCTGAGGGGTCTAAGTCGTTCCTTTCGACTCAAGGCATCTGCTACAACATTTGCCTTCCCCGGGTGATAACGAATCTCACAATCATAGTCACTTAGTAACTCTAGCCATCGACGTTGTCTCATGTTCAACTCCTTTTGATCTAAAATGTGCTGAAGACTCTTGTGATCGGTGAAAACCGTACACTTGGTTCCATATAGGTAGTGTCTCCAGATCTTAAGAGCGAATACTACCGCTCCCAACTTTAGATCATGAGTTGTGTAGCTCTCTTCGTGGGGTTTAAGTTTTCTAGAAGCGTAAGCGATTACTTTAAGTCTTTGCATCAATACGGCACCCAAACCTTGGATTGATGCGTCACAATATACCACGAAGTCCTCACTTCCTTCGGGTAATGCTAATATCGGTGCTTCACAAAGCTTCTGCTTCAAAAACTGAAATGCCGATTCTTGTTCCTCTCCCCAGTCAAACTTCTTCCTCTTTTGTGTTAACTCAGTCAAAGGTTTAGCAATCCTTTAAAAACCTTCAATAAATCTCCGATAGTATCCGGCAAGACCTAAAAATTGGCGTATCTCGGTAGGACTCGTAGGTGACGCCCAATTTTTAACAGCTTCGATCTTGGCGGGATCAACATGAATACCCTTACTGTCGATAACATGCCCAAGAAATTGTACTTTCTCAATCCAAAAATCACACTTGGAAAATTTGGTGTATAATTTCTCTTCTCTGAGAAGTGTTAGTATAGCCTTTAGGTGTTCTGCATGCTCTTCCTTACTACGTGAATAAATAAGGATATCATCGATGAATACAATCACAAAAATATCCAAATAGGGTTTGCACACTCGGTTCATTAAGTCCATAAATACAACGGGTGCATTTGTTAGACCGAATGACATTACTTGGAATTCGTAGTGACCGTATCTTGTCCTGAAAGCCGTCTTAGGGATGTCTTCCTCCCTAACTCTCAGTTGGTGATAACCCGATCTCAAATCAATCTTCGAGTAGACACTCGATCCTTGCAGTTGATCAAACAAATCGTCAATCCTTAGCAACGGATATCGATTCTTTACCGTAAGTTTGTTCAACTCATGATAATCGATACACATCCTGAAGGTTCCATCCTTCTTCTTTACAAACAACACCGGGGCTCCCCACGGTGATGAACTTGGGCGAATAAATCCTTTATCTGACAATTCCTGCAATTGACCAGATAACTCCTTCGTTTCCGACGATGCTAGCCTATAGGGTGCTCATGCTACGGGTGCTGCTCCTGGCATCAAGTCAATTTGAAATTCCACTTGACGAGTCGGCGGAAGGCCAGGCAAGTCCTCAGGAAAAACTTATGGAAAGTTTCCGACTACTGGCACATCCTCGAGTCGCTTCTCTTCCGACTTCTTCTTGGTGACTTGAGCCAAAAAGACTTGACATCCTCGTTCGATGTACTTCACAACTTAGACGCAAGAAACGATGCTTAGACGTGTCTTACTTTGCTCGCCGCGAACAATAAGGATTTCGTCATTCAGGGGGATGTGAACGACCTTTTCGTCACAAATGATTTTAGCTCGGTTCTTGGATAGCCAATCCATTCCTATAACGACGTCGAAACTACCAAGCCTAATAGGCATAAGGTCAATGACAAATAGGGTGTCTAGTAGTTGTAGGGTGCAACCTCGGAGTATAGTGTTAGTGCTCACTAGCTTTCCATCGGCTAGTTCAATCTCATATGTGGTGTCTAGTTTGGTCGGTGTAATATTAAGTAGGGGTGCAAGGGAAATAGATACGAAACTTTGATCGGCTCCGGAATCAAATAAAACTTTAACGAGGCGGTTGTTTAGAAAGAACGTACCCGTGACTACGTTCGGATCTTGCTGGACATTTCCATCTCCCAGCACGTATGCTCTCCCACGTGCATTGTTGTCCTTAGTTAGGCACTGACGCCTGTAGTGTCCTTTCTCTCCACAAGCATGGCATACTACAGCCACGGGTTGCAAGTTAGCTCATGTAGCCTTGCAATCTTGTGTCTTATGTCCAGTCCTTGAACATTTCCCACACTTAGCATAGCAGGGTCCAGTGTGATGCATCTTACACTTGTCGCAAAATGGAAGAGGTCCAGCATACCTAGCATCCTTAACTGGTGCGGCGACATAAGCTCTGACAGCTTCCTGTCGTCGGTTCTGTTGGTTGTGGTGGGTGTTTCTGTCATGGTGATAGTAACGGTTGGGGTTACGGTTGTTGTTGTTGTTGTTGCTGTTGTTGTTGCTGTTGTGGTTGTTGTTGTTTGTCTTCTGATCATCAAACTTCCTTTTGTGATCGTTGTTCCCCTGAGCAGAGTTACGCTTAATCTCTCGGTCTAGCAGTCTTTGGGCAATAGCCATTGCTTCTTCCAAAGATTGAGGCTTTGACGAGGTGACGTTTCCCCCAATGCTCCTGGGTAATCCCTCAATGTACCTTTCCAACAACTTTTCCAAATCGGGAACCTTTAAAGGGCAAAGTGTGGCAAGCTCCTGAAATCTCCTATCATAAGCCCTGAGATCATTTCCTTTCACAACCAACGTGTGAAACTCATCTTCTAACTTCTTGATCTCACCTCTAGGGAAGAACTTCTTCAGCATCTTCTCCTTAAGGTCAGCCCAGGTGATCTGATAGTCCTTGCTATAACTTTTACACTTTTACCTTGATCTTTCGAATTTTACAGTTTCTACCCTTCAATTTTAGTCAAAATCAACAACTTCTAAATTTAATCTGAAAGTTTTCATGATTTGTCACTTTTAGTCCTTTAACGCGACTTTTTGCAAAAATAGTCCTTGGTTAAGTGGTTGAAAAATAAACTTTTTGGTACCATAAAATATAGCATTTACAACTTATAACAATCCTTAAAATCAGTTTTGAAAGTCATATGTATCTCGCCATTTTCTAAACTCTGAATCGAAAATATCCTTTTTTAAAAATGTGTATGGGCTCGTTAGCCCAACCTAGGCCCAGTGGCGTTTAGTTTGTATAAAAAGGGTGCTCGACTATGATTTGGTTTAGGCTTAGTTCACGTAGCATTAGGTCGAGTATGGCTTGCATGTGTCGTTAATTTGGTAAAGCTTGGGTCGAAGAATTTGGACATCGAAAAATATATGGCCGTAGTACGTGTAAAAATGAAATCGTGAGCCTTATCCTAGGGGTGTCGAAGTGTGTTTACATGTATATAGTTATTAGTATAACGAGATATGTATCGTGTGAAATAAATGTGATATGCATGAATTTAGTAGAGTAGGAAATGAAATAGGAAGCGATGACTTACAACACCAAAAGATGGTGGGGAGTTCGTGTGACCAAGACAAGAAAACGAGCAAACTAGTACCCTTCGAATAGTGACCCTTGCTCCAATACTTGCTACCCAACTCGCTCTTAACCCAAAATCTTGTGTGTGTGCCCTAGATCCTCTCGATAGCAGCCAAAAGAGATAGGAGAGTTTTGTGACTTGAGATATTTGGTGAAACTTGAGGGTGTGAGTAATTTTGCATTTAATGTGGCTTTTATAGTGTGATCTTGGTGGTTAGCTAGTTTCATGTATGCACAAACTCCATGCGACTTGTTCCCTCTCTTGAGACAAGATTGTCTCGTTTCACTTATGTAGTCATGTTGAGTTGTAAGAGCTTGGAGGCTATGATTCATTTTAAAATGGTCTAACACAAGAGTTAGGTGCATGCATGTGTACTAGATGGATTTGTTTAATGCTTGTGTTAGTGTAGAAAACTTCATGAATCGAGTTTGGGATGGGATGACCGCCCCGCCCCACCCCAAACCCATCATGGTGCCATCCTTAACTACGACATACTTAAGGTAACTTTTTTTCCAAACTACGGAGTATTATTGAAATGATTGAGCTAAGGTACTATACATCTAATAATTCTAGAAGCATGTAAATATATGTAACATTGAATTCAAGACAAGAATGAAGTACACTTTTCGGAAAGCAAGATTATTTTAAGTGTGAAAAATCTTGAATGGTACCAAGATTCATGTGTTACTTCATCCATTACCTTATTTTATATTATTTTTCCTAAGTTAATAAGCATATAAATGAGGCTATTGTTTTCCAGTTCAGCAAATATCAAGCATGCATTGTACTATATGTGTATATATTATTCGGCTCGGGTGGGGCGAGGATGTTGTTTACTGCTTTTTGTCTCAAACCCGATTAAAATTTCCGTTTAAGTCCAAAACCCGCCCCGTTACCTGATAAGCATGCCACGTCTCCGCCCCACTTAGTTCGGTTTTCGGATTTCCTCGTCGGGTTCAGGTTGTTGTTGAACGTTAAGAGTCATAATTGTCCCAATCGAGTCGGGCTTTTATTAGTCAGAACTACAATTTTTTTTTCAACAACAAAAAGAACGCTAGTACAATGAATTCGAACTTTTATGAAACTATATATACTATTTTTCCAACTGAACGTAATTATGATCAACAAAAAACAGCTCAAAACATATATGAATGCAATTCTCATATAAGAATAAGACATAATTGCTTTATGATTTCTAACAAGCCGGCTTTTAGGGACTTGTCCGAGTTGGGATTTTACTAAAGCTCGCGAAATTTGAACTATGTGAGCTTTCGATTGAGTTGAAATCAAGCTTTCAACAACGACAAGAACAATACGCTATCCAGCTAAAACATTATACTATCAGTTGAGCTGAAATCAAGCTTCTTAACTTATAATGATCGTCTACTTTTTGAGTTACAGTTAGGGTATAAGTTTTACTTTTGAGGTATCCAAACTTCACTTTACATGCATTAGAACGTACAAGCACCATAACATTTATACTACATGTAATGAGTGAATTACATTGCTGAAAATTTAGTGTAGTAAACTAAGTGTATTACTACCATTAATTATTATTCAAATATTTTACAACCAAACTACATTTGATGAGTATGGTTCAACAAAGATCATAATTACACTATCATGTCGAGCATAAAATCATCTTTTATAGCGAGCAACTTCTATATATACGTTCGATATTTTTTTTAGTTACTTTTTATGGCTGTTGAAATTTACGTACTTAAAAATCACACGTGATTTGTAATTTGAAAATCACATGTGATTTGTGAAATTACAAGTGATTTGTGATTTGAACTTTAAAACTCACATCACAAATCACATGGTGTATCGAAGTACCCATATACTGAAAGGTAAGAAAATGTCCGTCGCGATTGTGTATTTTTTATGCTTAACGATTTACCGTTTGCAAGATATTTTGTTAAAAAAAAAAAAAAAAGTTGAAAAGTGAGTTTTTTTTTTTTTTTTTTTTTTTTTTTTTTTAATTATTATTATTATTATTATTATTTTAGATGGCTAAAATTTGTCCATTTGATATTTATTTTTTACGTTGATCTTCATCGAACTCACCCCAATGTTTCCATCTAAGCTGTCACATTTTTCTATACTTTTCTGTCATATTACGCGTAATACAATTACCAATTACAAATACAAATTCTTCTTCATCTATAATCTATTCACCATCATGAAATATTTTAACTTTATTTCTCAAATAAGATTCAAAAGTTAGGATGAAATTATGAAAAACATATCAGATAGTATTGAAGTGGACTAAAAATCAGGCCCAATGGTAAATGAGTTGTGGGAATAGGTTAGTCCATGTACAAACAAACAAACAATTAAACATATTGGAGTAGAACAAAACCACGAAAATAATGTATTCATAGTGATAATTTATTTAGCAAGTTTAGCATAGTTCAAAAAAGTTTAACATAGAGTAACCATTTTTTTTTTTTTTTTTTTTTTTTTTTATCTTTAGACTTTACCCTCACATTTGCTTAGTTTAGCTGCTTGAAATGGCATGAACAAGTCTTAAGATCGATGAAAAAATGATAACCAAGATGTAAAACTGAGCGCTATATGAGAATGAGATCGACGAAAAAATGATAACCGAAACTTTCCCTTCATGAAGGGTGGTTCCAAAACCAAATTGAAATGAAACAGAAAGCCAAAACATGCTCTCAAGTCTTCAAAGTGTTTTCGCTTGCATTTGACCCGCTCCCACTCATCCATGTGAACTAATTAAGACGCCAACTCCTCAAATCAAGCGGGTCATGAGGTGAAACCAAACTCTCAACAAGAGAACATGCTTCAAATTTTGCACCAAAGTCGTGAATCTCAGCGAATGTGCAATTTATGGAATCATAAACAAGCAATTTATGATAGGTCTTGAACAAAACTTTCCCATCATTTGAAATAGACAAAGGCACTAGATAGAATCCAAGATGAGTAAAATACGGGATGGAAACCAATTTAGTCCAAGAATCGTTCACTCCATAGACCTTCATCACCCATAAATCAGCACGAATCTCATTATTATTATAATGAACAATCACACACAACCAATCTCCCAAAGCCCCCAACGTTATACACCGATTACATTCATCATCATACATAGGTGGTGAAACTTCACCAAAAGTCTCGGTTGCTAAATCAAGAGAAACTATAGTAGTTAACTGAAAAGACGACACCACATTTTTACGAACCATCCAATGAAAAGCCCCGTTTGAAAAAGTAGCACGTTTACACCGTGCAGGAATATGAGGAACATCATTGATATTTTTCCAAACTCCAGTTTTTAATGCATATATCTTGGCTTTGTTATCACGGGATAATGCAATAACTTTGTAATCATCACTAGACTCATCGTACCCAAAAGCATACCCCGCGCAAGAGAAACCACTTGATGGTAACGTGTTACATATTTTAGTACTAGGGTTATAAATAAAGGGAGTATCCCGATCCTGAACATAGCATAATAGTCCATTGCAAGAACTTATCATTTTAACGGGAGCAGTAATTGATCTTACATAACCACCTCTATAAGTTATACTAGCTCTAGGAGGAAAGTTAAACATTAATTTAGGAGATACATACCGATTCTTTTCATTCCATAGCCTAACATGAGAATTAATAAAATATCGACTTGATATTAAAGTGTACCATGATTTGCAAACGGACTTACATCTTAATAATGTTTCGACAGGTGACCTCAACAGAATTTCGACAATGATCTCGGGCAGAAGAAGACGACTAGGTATCATCGATAGACCATTATATATTGATCATAGGGTTCTTACGTATTGGGGAAAATATATGACGAGTTAAGTTTCATCTCATCTCTATCCATGTACGTATTATATGGTCCAACGATTTATAGTTACACCCCTTTAATTTTCACCACAACTACATGGATAGTCCCTGTGATTAATTTATAAAACATACTCTCTCTTCCTCATGCAACTTTTTCTCGCAAAAGTTAAATAACGCTACTATACATCATCGTTACTGTGCGCGAATGATGGTCTGATAATGTAAATAAATAAATAAGATTCAAAAGTTGGATGAAAAACATATTAGCTATTGAACTGGGCTAAAAGTTGAGCCCAATGGTAAATGGGTTATGGTTATAATTTAGCATAATAGCCCATCCCATGTACAAACAGTTACTAGTAGGTTTCATCTGGAAAAAACGAAAATCAAAACCGAACCGAATTTGTAACCGAAAAGAATCGAATTAAATATTCGGTTTTTAGTTCGATTATGGTTTTTGCAAAATGAAAACCGAACTGAACCGAAAAACCGAATTCACAAAATAAATATAACATTTTTCGAGCTTGAAATGTTTTGGTGCAAAAATTTGTATAATTAAATAAAAAAATAATTAAAATCATGTAATTCGTGTTATTCGAGCAATTTGTTTGATTTTCGGTTATTCGATTCGATTTTGGATCAGTTTAATTCAAATTAAATTCGGTTCAGTTCAATTTTCGGTTTTACCCGAAAAAAAAAGTTGACCCAACAAACCGAACCTAAACCAACAACCTAACATATAACAAGGGGTGTTATAAAAGCCAACCCGACCCGAACCCGAATATGGCTTTTCGGGGTCGGGTCAATCAGGTCAAAAATTATTCTCGGATCAATCGGGTCAACCCGAATTGACCCGAGTTTTAAACAAGGTCAGGTTCGGTATGTTTTTATTCGCCTCAACCCGAATTGACCCGACTCGATTGACCTAGCTGAACTAATACTTTTACAATGTAAAAATACTCGGGCTGACCCAAACCCGAGTTGACCTAAACCCGAATTAACCCGAGTTTTAAATAAGGTCAGATTCTGATATGTTTTTCTTGAGTCTTGACCCGAATTGACCCGACCCGATTGACCCGGCTCAACTAATACTCTTACAATGTAAAAATACTCGGGTTGACCCGAAGCCGAGTTGACCCGAACCTGAATTGACCCGAGTTCTAAACAAGGTCGGATTCGGGTATATTTTTCTTGACCCGAATTGACCCGACCCAATTGACCCGAACCCACCGGGTCGACCCAAATAACACACCTACTATATACTCCACCCCTGCAAACAATCAAGCATTTCATCCAAACACTAATTAATTCGTGGTGCCTACTTTTGGTACGTATCATCCTTCATCAATTTATTTACTTTCATGTGCTCCAATCAGATTGTTACTAATATATATATATATATATATATATATATATATATATATATATATATATATATATATATATATATATATATATATATATATATATATATATATATATAAATTATAATTCTAGGCTTTAATTAAATACTTTATATTATCGTTTAAGGTTCCAGGCCATTAACATGTGATTAACATTCATCAATACTACATTGTGTGTTTTAAGGATTATTTAATGAACACTAGGTGTTCGATGAAATGCCCCAACAGAGGTTGTTAGTTTGTTACATTCCCCTTGGCTTCGGGTTTTTGGTAACAGTGCTGAAAAGACAAAAAAAAAGCTCGTTAGAGAGGTCCCCGAGCTGAGCCCGAGGGAACCCCTCCGACGATCAAGTCAGTATTGAGCATATATATATATATATATATATATATATATATATATATATATATATATATATATAGTGTATGCATTAGAATGTAATAGAGATTGAGAGGAATTGGTGCGTCGGGAGATTATGTATCGAGATGTATGAGCCTTTTAAAGTAGAATGATTTATCGGGTGGCGATTCCCTGCTCGTAACTCACATTATGTATGCGGTTTTACGCCACTTTTCCTATTTAGGAATTAATAGAGATATAACTCAATATAGGGCTTTTCCCTTATGTATAAGTTCTACTAATAATAGTAGAGAGAATAATTATGGTGTAGATAGAGAGAAGTTAGGAGATGAGATGTGTTTGTTGTGTCTTGATCACTTACCGGCTGCTCTATTTATAGGCCGCGGAATTGTAGAAGAATCGAATATAATCCGAATATATTCCCTGTGGTACTGACAGATCTCAAATGGATTAGATAAGATTCTTCCATCATTATTTAGATAAGATTCTTCAATAGAGGGACAATGTCTTTAGTTGAGAATTGTCCCATCATTATTTATTACGATTGCGTTATGAGTTTATTGCCTTTTAAATGGCTTTATTGGTGTTATAACGTCTTTATTTGGACATTTTCACCATTATTATGCGTTAAGATTTGCGTGTTCGCATTTTATTGCCTTTTAAATGGCTATATATTGGCGAGACGGTGTATTTATACCGTGACGTCATTGATGTATTAGAATTTGTGTAACATCTACTCATAGCTTTATATCCCATTTTTTTGTTGGGATGATGTTCTTTTGGATATTGTTGCATTAGCTATGTATCACACATAGCTTTTTGTGTAAGCGATTTATAGCTTCTTATCCCTTTCAGGACGAGATTATGCTATGAGTTTTGACACTTTCTATGTACGTTCACGAGCTATTTATAGCTTTTTATTATCCCTATAATGGTGGGATTAGTATTATTGGAGTGGACTTGCCACTTTGCGCGATTGAGATTCGCGTCTTTGGGGTGATGGGTAAAAGGGTTTCTACCCTGGGGTGATAATATAATGTTGCTAATGCGTGATGGAATTTCACGTCTTTAAATCGGTTTTCCACTTTTGCGTATTTTAATTTCGCGTCTTTGGTGTGGACATGTCACTTTGTCTGTTAGCTATTTATAGCTTTTTATCCCTTTAATGGCGGGATATTGTATTGGTCCGGACCTTTTCAATTAGCTTTATATTAAGCTTGCAATTAGCTACTTAAAGTTTTTCATCCCTTTAATGTCGGGAGGTAATCATGGAAGTGGTCATGCCACTTTTGCGTGACGGAGTTTCACGACTTTGGAGCGGTTCCGCTTTTGCGTGATATGGTTTCACGTCTTTGAAAAGGCCTTTCAGTGTTGCGTGATTATATTCACTCTCGACTTCGTTGCATCATTATGTAGCTCTTTCCTATAGAAGATACATAAGATTCTTGCCTTTTTCTTGTTAGATAGTTATATAGACAAGATATGCTAGCAAACAAGCAATATCAAATATAAACGCATTAAAAGTATTAATACCTTTGCAACCAGATTCAATTTTGTCATTTCATCCATTTAATTATCTACCACCATATGATATACTACTCTCAATCCTAGCTGGCGTAACAAAACACCATCACCAAAAACCTTGTATCATATTTCCCCATGTCTTCTTCCCAACCTTCATCACAAACCACTAAAACTCAACAAACCAAAATGAAGAAGACAAGCCTCTTTCATATTTTCACCATCATTACCTTCACAACCCTTAGTGAACTTTGATATGTAAGACAAATATTTTGCTTGCTCGTGAGGCTTATGAGAGTAGTATACATATAATGGAATGATGCATAAATGTTACCTTTTATCCTTGCTCCTTTCCTTTTAAACATGTCATGAGACGAACAACAGTGGTTCATCATGGGTACTTGTACAAGGATACATCATTTTCGCATCTTGTTTTTCTTTATAAAATTGTAAGAGTGATTTGCTATGTAACGCTTCCAAGTGTGTATCATAAACACCTGGGTGGTCATCGAGCTTTATCTCTTCGCTTTCCATGATTTAGTAATTTTGACAGAGAATTACTCATGTCTTACCAACACTTTTGTGAATGATACTCATGCACTTGTTGTGTGTGATGTTTCATATTATGAATTTGGCTTGGCTTCCGGGAAATGCTTACTATATCTTCAAATGTATGGTGTTCTAAACCATGGATGTTTGGTATAAATTTTAGTCCCAACCCTTGTAGAGCTGGATTCTTTAGAGACTATGATAATTGTATAGAAACCTATTATATGTGTAGCACATGATTGTTTGGATTTTGGAACCTCATAAGCATATATGAAAATTCTCCAAAAGCTTAGTTAATAAAAAGGAGCACGACCAAGTAAAACGCACATTCTTAAGGAATATTGTTATCATATGTTAATTCCTCTTGTGTCTAACAACTTTGTCCAATACCTAATGCTATTTTCATATTTTTATCGTTCGAAAATATATTTGGACTGATGGCTTCATGGCCTAAAGTTGGCATATTTTCATTGAAGTGCTTGAAAGATAATCCAGCGGTTCAACTCCTCAATAGTGATTGTGAGCTTTAGGCATATTTTCATTGAAGTGCTTGAAAGATAATCCAGCGGTTCAACTCCTCAATAGTGATTGTGAGCTTCCGTCAATTGCACAATAACCTAGCTTATATGATACCTCATATGTACCTCATTAAGATCGAGGTCTTGACTTCCCCCTGCTTGTTGTTCCTCGCGACTCAATTGAACTCGATGTGTCAGGTGCTCAACTTAATTCACAGTTTTTAAGTGGGTTATGACATGTTATCTAGTGTTGCCACATGAGCTTACATCGCTTGTACAAGGGTGTATCATGTATGGTGCAAGTGCAACCTCCTGTTGATCAGCTTATTGTGCCTTAGCGGATACATGACACATTCATGTTACTGCCACTAGTCATTATGGATTCTCACAGAGGTTGGTTAAATTCAGATAAGAAAAAGGCTATAGCATAAAGGATAATGAATCAGTAGTTATGGGTGAGGTTAATTGATCATGTCATGATACTTTATAGTTTTTACCATCTTATCTAAGTGGCTCTGAAAGATGTTATTTTTCTTTGATCAATGGATGCTACTGATCTCAATAAGCATCTGAATATATGAAAATCAGTAATTTATAAGTATTTGTTGCTTTGACAAATCATGTGATGTTTCAAAATTGGACCAATAGTTTAAAATAATAGTAGTGCCACTAAATACTAGTTTATATCGTCATTCGATATGCATTGTGTTTTAAGGTAGTAAAATGATTCATATTTAGGCGGTGTTTGGGATTGCTTGTTTAAAACTGATTACTACTATATGCTTATGGATTTCTCAAATAACAAGTCAAATTAGCTTATTCACTTATGAAATATTTAGATCAAAACTCCTTCTCGTATGTATTAAAACAAAATACGCGGGCAAACAGGTTTAAAAAACACCCCTTAGTTACTAATATTAGCATTTAGGCGCAACCTTATTAGCCTGTGTATTTGATTTAGCTATGAGGTATGGCATTGCTAGTGGTTCGTTTTTTGTACAGAAGATGAGATTAGAGTCATGACTTTAATCTTCTTCTTATGTTGGAATATAATTCAGTTTTCCCATTTTGACCACCCATCTTGCCACGTCTTGATATATCCGCGGTTTCTAACATTTCATTTCTTGTTTTGTATGACAGTTCGGAACAATCTATTATTCTAAGCAGAACATCTAGTTGGTCACATAACTATGGAAGGAGTAGATCGATTGAACGAGTTAAAGGATGAAATGTTAGTCAATAATATCATGTCTCGTTTGGACTGCACAACCAAAGAGGTCATCAAAACAACAGCTACTATCTCTACACGATGGAAAAACCTCTGGACTTCACTTCCTCATCTAATTTTCTCAGAAATGGATGACGGTGTAGAATTTGTAGTTGAAGAAACCGATCTCCATGGTTACATTTCTTTTATTGACAACACCCTTAACCAGTGTCCTACAAATCTCAACCTCAAAAAATTTAAACTTGATATCAACTACAGTAGTTTGGTTAATTCTGAGTTTAAATCGCGAGCAAATAGTTGGATTCGTTATGCTATTAGCCGTAATGTTGAAGAGGTTGTTTTACGGTTATTCGATGTAGTAGTGGAGGAACCATTTAGCTATGATGATGAGTTGTTTTTCAACAATTTGTGTTTTAATCGTGTGAAGCTGCGCTGGTGTGTGTTTAATCCTCCTAATGGTGCGATTAGTTGGGAAAGACTCAAGTGTTTGTGTTTATCTTGTGCGACTCTGGATGAAGATATGATTGAGAAGATATTATCAGGAAGTCCTTGCTTGGAATCTTTAGAGTTGAACGATTGCTATGGTTATAGGCGGATTGATATTACTTTAAAGAGTGTTAAGCAGTTGGTGTTCTCAGGACACAACTCTATGCATGGGGATCTAGACAACGAGGCTTTTATAGATTGTGTCAAAATCGATGCTCCTTACATATCGTCTCTAACTATAGAAGGTGTGTTGGTTTTGCGGGAGCTTGTGTTGCTTAATGTTTCTTCTTTGGTGAAAGTTGACTTAGATTATTCGATCGATTTGGGGTCATATGAGGTATACAATGAAGAAATATTTGGAGGACTTTTAGAAAGCCTTGGCCATGTCGAAGATATTACATATGGGGATGACTGTTTGGAGGTAATATTACTTATGAATATCTTTTTTTCATACACTCGGGTTTGTTGTTTGTGTGTAAAATTATACACGTTGCACTGCTCTTATAATGTTCACTTTTGCATTGATAGCTTATCTCTCGTTTGAAAGCTCGTGGCGATACGTCTAAAGTTGATCAAGCTGAAAATGGAGATTGAAAGGAACAGATTGTTGAAAGTGATTAAGTTGTTGATAGCTTAAAACTGGTTGTTCTCTACTGTTAAAGAACATGACTATTTGTCCTAACTTAAGCGTTTGGTGTGGTAACAGTGGACAGCTGATACTTGCTAAGAAGTTGTTGACTTCATCGAGCATCTCCAATAGCCGAAATAGAACTCTGCTAAAATTTGGTAAATTCAAACTTTTGTTTACTGTTTAATCTTGTGGTTTGTGAATTGATCGAGTTAATGAGAAAAAGAAATGTAGTAGTAAATAATCTTGAAAAATGGAATGATTTTGTTGCATCCTGTGGTTCTATTATTGTTCTAGTTATACTCAGCGGCAATAGATCTTTTAAATAGCATCACGTGAATATAGACAACATTGGTAACTATGTTGTTGTTCATAGATGCCTTTGATTAAGTTGATTCAATATGTGTTCTGGTTTCTAGTCCTATTGGGCTGTTGAACTGGACTCAAAATCAAGCCTAACTAGAACCCAATATTCTATACCAAAT
Organism: Artemisia argyi; assembly: GCA_030686995.1. Lineage (NCBI taxonomy): Eukaryota > Viridiplantae > Streptophyta > Magnoliopsida > Asterales > Asteraceae > Artemisia > Artemisia argyi. The sequence continues at coordinate 9,187,587 of CM060695.1, read as the reverse complement.
AAGCTTAATAAGATTGGACTTGTTGGGATGGGTTTCAAGGCCTAAAACTGTTTACTACGTATCTCTTAAGCTATTCTCTCTATATTGCATTTCTCAATGGACCAGATTCCAAAGCCTTTAACATAATAGTAAACGCTTAGCCCATCAACGGATTGTCAACAGACATTTATCATAAACTAATTGGGGGAAGACATAACTGAAATTAAAACCTATGTTTAATCATGGGTTAAACCAGTTGGGTAGGGGTCAGAATGGGTTGGGGTCAAAACGGTTAATGTTTAGGTATAACCGAAATGGCTCGTGTTCACCCAAATGCATGTTTTCCAAAAAGTATATAGTATAATAGACAATTAGTGTGTGCAGTATGATCACTAAAAGTTATATCATTTCAGTTTATCTTCTTAATCTTTTGATATTAGAATTTAGGTTGTCTTATGCAGAAAAACTACACACCATGTTGTGTTTGACCCGCTTTCATATAATCACTTTGACTTCACAGGTTTAGTATAAAAGATGATTGAATAGGTTAAGTAGAGGTTGTACTAATACATAGAAGTTTGATTGTCCTTGTCCCTAAGTAGCTGAAACATGTATCCTGCCTGTTTCCTTACAAGAAGTTTTATCTTAAACATACAGCATTAGAAATAAACTAATATATGTGGTTTGTACCTTGAGAAGAGCTCACTTACGCGCCTTAGCCCCCATAGGCTTAGAAGATTAAGAAAGTCAAAGACTTCCTTAGCGTGCAGCTCTCCAGTAAAGAGTCAGTATATTGATTGAAATGGGAGTGCTGAGGCCATATCCATTGGGAACATCATATGAGTGACGCGTATGAAAAACATTTTAGATGGTATGGCAGCAGCTGGATCTTTTGATGAAGTGATTGAACGTCAATGCTTTGTAGTTACAGATAAGCTGGTTAGTAAATTTTTATTTTTAGCTGGCTTTGTTTCTGTACGATGGGAAGGATGACTAAAAGTCTTAACGTTTTGTGATGTCTTCTATTGTTGATGATTGATCATGATGTTCATATGATGTTCAGTGGGCATTAATTGCAAGCCGGATCAACAGTATACTTGGACTAGCACTGGATTTCTTATTCTGTTCAGCAGACATTATCCAGTGGTGGAACAGTTTCTGCAATTAAAGCCACGTGTCGGTTCAGCAAACACTTCAAGCTTAATGTGGGTCAATTTTCATATTTGGAAAATTTAGTTACCAGAATAAATTACAAATTTTTTTACATGTACATGATAATTGCTCATACTACCGGTCCGCTTATTTGAAGTTGGCTAGCATCGTGTCAGTGTGAAGATGACATTGCTAATGACAATATAATGTGTTCTTGAAAAGAGTAGGCTAAAGGTTTTATATTTACGGGAAAGGTGTTTGTGAGTAATGTATATGATTTTGGTTCCCTTAATTACTGTTTATCATGTAGTAACAGAGTAGCTTACATCACAATGTAGAAATGCGGTGTGCATTTTGTTTCCATCGCTTATGGGATTATACAAGTAGGTTAGAGGTTTGTCAAATTGAATGTGTAAAGAGGAATCGTAATTGTGGTTCCTTAGGCGGGCATAATCAATGTGTACATCCCTTTTGTTTTTGCGGGAGTTGTTGTAGCGTGTTATTGATTTAATTAGAGTACAAAATGATGAGCAGTGAAAACGGTTCTTTTACCGTTCTGTGAGATGGATTCAGATAGGTGAATAGTTTGTATTTTAGCTTGCCACAACAGTCAGGTATGTGATCATGTGTCCATATCATGGATTTCATTCCAATACTAGAATTTTGCTTGGTACGTTAGACTATAACGAGTTCTGGTTGATCTCGTTTCATACTTTATGCGCATTGCGACCAAATTTGTAAAAATGTAAGTCTAGTGATCATACATAAAGATACTACTGTGTGAACGACTTATACGATATACAAAGGTATCTGATTTAATTGTGATAGGGTCCCTCAACTTTTTTGATATATAATGTATTTCGAAATGTATGTAGCTTTATAAGTGGGTGTGTTAGAAGAAAGGTCATGGGTTCAAGTCCTGCCAAAGCCTTTAACTCTACATTATCCACTTTTTTTTTAATAATATATTTATTTTATTATCTCATGATGTTAGCTTTAAAATGTGGCTTATGATATATTTGTTTATTTTAAACCAAACACTCAATAAAACTTATGGTGTCTCTTTGATTCAAACTATATATCACTCCTTTAGTTTATCACTTTTGATTATTTTTACCAATATGATTTTGATCATTATACAAGTAGTTGATTGATATGCTAATATGTTGATTATTTGGTCAATGGTTAAAGAATGCGAAACCAATGCTTGGTTTTAAAAAGCTCCCAACTGAGACTTAAATTAGCCAAAATTTGTAAGATTAACATAGGTAGCAAGTCGGTTTCTATAGACTTGTCCGAGCTCGGATTACTTAATTTCACCAAATTTGAACTATCGTTTGAGCTGATATCGAGCTTCTTAAATCATCATAATTTCTACGAGTAATTCAAAATATAGAATCCCAGAGATTTTTCCATCGTTTAGAAATGGTAGCCGTTGTTCTGATCAACTCTTCGATAGTGCACTAGACATGATATTGTTGACTAACATTTCAAATGTTTTTTTTTTCTTTTTTTTTTTAATTGAATTTGGGGGAGGGGGTTGATCCGTGAAAATTCCAATTTTTAAAAAATCAAAATTTTAAAATTCAATATAAAGAAGGAATGTACAAGTTACTTCTAACATTTAATGTGTCATATACCTTCCTTTCTTTTTTCCATCTCGATAAATATACATGAAATGTGACTTTTCTACTTTATAAACCTGTGTTTGTGTTGGAGAGAGATGTTTTGAAAGGATAAAAGTTTATAATCGGTTGGTTTGGTTACCATTTCTTAATAGAAGTTACCAATTAAGAGAAAGATATAAATAAAGCCTTTTTTTTTTTTTTTTTTTTTTAAATTAAAAAGGGTATATGAGGAATGATAAAAAAATTCTTCCGTAATTTTCAACAAATTAACCAATTAAATTTTTAGGCATATTAGTAGGCGTAATAATTAGGTACAAGTATCATTTTTCTTGTTAAAATTTAAACCAAGCATTCTCAAATCCACAGTCGGGAAAATGGTGGCTGTCAAACTCGCGAGTTACACGTAAGATCGTACGATCTTACGTGCACACCAGTCAAAATCGTGTAGGATCGTATCTGAGGTAGTATCATAAGTAAGATCGTAGGATCACACGTAAGATCGTAAGATTGACACACGATCCGAGCTCATTTTTTTTTTTTTAATATCATTTGAGTCCATCCCACTTGCTTAGGCCAAAAACACAAACGTGTGTTTTACTAATGTCTAATGAATAAACCATTATTGTTTAATTTTCTAAATAGATTATAGTTTAAAAGTGTTCAATAGTTTAATTTACTTTACTTCACTGTGATTAAACTAATCAAAAGGTATGTTTTAGAATGCCACTTATGAAACGTTTGTTTTTTTGAAATCATGTTGATTGCTCGTATGTTTTGAGACATTTAGGACCTATGTGTTATGTAATATTATTTCACTAAATCGTTAATGTAACGATTGAAACTTCATTTTTTTGTGTTTTACTATTACTTTGGTGTTTGAAATTTGAACTTTGTCATTTTCAAGAGGATATTATATGAATTTATCTTTGACGTTGAGTAGAAATGTAAAACAGTTTGACTCGTATATCATTTGTTTACAAAATATGACAAATTGGTAGGATCGTAGGATCGGGATCCGATCCTACGATCTCGATCTTGCAAAGACAAAATCGATCTTGCTCAGGATCGCGATCTTGACAGCCTTGCTTTGCATCAAAACTATATATCACTCTTACAATTATAAGTTTGGGCCGTTGAAGTGGGCAAAAAATCTGGCCTAATGATAGAGCCCATCCCATGTGCAAAGTACAAACAATCAAACATATAGTAGTATAGTACTAGACTATCCAAAGATCATCCAACCCAAACACTAGTTAGTTCCTGGTGTTTGCTAGTCTTGGTACGTTTCATCTGCCTTTGTTTCTTCTATCAATTTGTTTGGTTTCATGTTCATTCTTATTATTATTATCTGATCAACACACACCAAATGTTTGATGAAATGCCCAAATTAGATTGTTACTTGTATTCTACTAATATATCATTTGTTTAAGCCTCCAGGTGAATGATATGTGTTTAACATTGATCAATCCATTATGTGTTTTAAGGAGTAGAGTATTTATTTAGTGATTCATATTTAGGTGGTGTTTGCCTGTTTCGGATTGCTTCTTCATAAACACCTTATGAAATTCTCTTATGTACTTTCCAAACAAACACCCACCTTACAAATATGTATTTGATATAGCTATCGCATATTTGAACATATATAATTCAGTTCTCCGCGTTTTTATATAGCTGCTCTGCTGTTTCTAACATTTCATTTCTCGTTTTGTAACGTCTAGTTGGTCATGGACGGAGTGGATCGATTGAATGAGTTAAGGGACGAAATGTTGGTCAATAATATCATGTCTCATTTGGACTGCACTACTAAAGAGGTGATTAGAACAACGGCTACCATCTCAAAACGTTGGAAAAATCTTTGGACTCAACTTCCTCATCTCATTTTCTCAGATGAGGAAGACGGCATAGATTTACAATTTGAAGAACTCCATGGTTACATTTCTTTTATCGACAACACCCTTAATCAGTGTCCTACAAATCTCAACCTCAAAAAATTCAAACTTGATATCAATTACCGTATGGATAATTCTGAGTTTAAATCGCGAGCAAATAGTTGGATTCGTTATGCTATTAGCCGTAATGTTGAAGATGTTGATTTATTGTTATTCGATATACGAGCAGAGGAACTGTTTAGCTATGATGACGATTTGTTTTTCAACAATTGGTGTTTTTATCGTGTGAAGGTGTCCTGGTGTCTGTTTAACCCTCCTAATGGTGCAATTAGTTGGGAAAGACTTGAGTGTTTATGTTTATCTTTTGTGACTCTGGATGAAGATATGATTGAGAAGATATTATCCGGAAGTCCTTGCTTGGAGTCTTTGGAGTTGAAAGAATGCTATGGTTATAGGCGGATTGATATTACTTCAAAGAGTGTGAAGAAGTTGGAGTTCTTTGGATACAACTCTCGCCATCAGGTGTATATATACAAGGAGCCTTATATAGATTGTCTCAAAATCAATGCGCCTTACATATCCTCTCTAACTATAGAAGGTGTGTTGTCTTTGCGAGAGCTTGTGTTGCTTAATGTGTCGTCTTTGGTCAAAGCTCACTTAGATTATTTGATCAATTGGAGGGAGTCTGAAATATTCGAAGAAGAACTACTTAGAGGACTTTTAGAAAGCCTTGGCCATGTCGAAGATATTACATTTGAAGATCACTGTTCCGAGGTAATATTACTTTTGGATATCTTTTTTTCATTCACTCCGGTTTGTTGTTAGTGTGTAAAATAATACATGTTGCACTACCGTAATAATGTTCACTTTTGCATTGATAGCTTCTCTCTCGTTTGAAAGCTGGTAGTGATACGTTTGATGATGACCGAGCTGAAGATGGAGATTGAGAGGAACATTGTGTTTAAAAGTTGTAGTTGATAGTTTAAAACTGGTTGTTCTCTGCTTTAAAAAAAATAAGGGTGAAGTCTGAATATACGTAACAAACTTTATGAAATTAACTGACATACGTAACATACTTATTTTATTCCAAAGATACGTAATATACTTTTAAATATTTACCAATGTACGTAACATTAACGATTACCATTTTAAAAAGGCACAGATTTGGTCCTTGTTGTTTGCGTTGACTTTCACCGTTAGTCCTTTGATATTTTTTTACTTAGAAAAGTTACAGTAACTGTCCCTTGACATTTTGTTGACTTCCATTGTTAGTCCTTTGACATTTTAATAATTTTTCGTCCGTTTTTCTTTATGTTTTTATCCGTCTTAAGCCGTTTTCCTCCGTTTTATACGATTTCGTCCGTTTTTTTTACGTTTTTATCCGTTTTTTTTATGTTTTCGTCCGTCTTTTTTACGTTTTATCCGTTTTTGTCTATTTTTAAACGTTTTCATCCATTTTTGTAAGCTTTCGTCCGTTTTTCTTACGTTTTCATACGTTTTTATCTGCTTTCATCCATTTTGTTACGCTTTCATCTGTTTTTCTTATGTTATAAGCTTTTATCCGTTTTATACATTTTTATCCATTTTTAATGCTTTTATCCAATTTTTTAACGCTTTCGTCCATTTTTCTTACGTCTTCATATGTTTTTATCCGTTTTCATCCAATTTTATAAGAAAAAAAAGGTAAGAAAAACGGACGAATCTGTGTTTGTTCGTATTTATATGTTTTTATACGTTTTAACCTGTGTTTGTTCGTATTCATTCATTTTAATACGCTTTCGTCCTTTTTCTTACGTTTTTTCTTATAAAAATGGATGAAAACGGATAAAAATGTATGAAGACGTAAGAAAAATGGACGAAAGCTTTAAAAATAGATAAAAGCGTAAAAAAATTGATAAAAATGTATAAGACGGATAAAATCGTATGAAAATATAAGAAAAACAGAAGAAAGTGTATAAAAACGGAGTAAAAACGTAAGAAAAAAGGGACAAAAGCGTACAAAAATGGATTGAAACGTTTAAAAATGGACAAAAACGGATAAAAACGTAAGAAATACGAACGAAAGCATACAAAAACAGATAAGAACATAAGAAAAACGGATGAAATCGTATAAAAACGGAGGAAAACAGCTTAAGACGGATAAAGACGTAAAGAAAAACGGACGAAAGATTATTAAAATGTCAAAGGACTAACAATGGAAGTCAACAAAATGTCAAGGGACCATTACTGTAACTTTTCTAAGTAAAAAAATGTCAAAGGACTAACGGTGAAAATCAACGCAAACAATAGGGACCAAAACTATAACTTTTTAAAATGGTAATCGTCAATGTTACGTACATTGGTAAGTATTTAAAAGTATATTACGTATCTTTGGAATAAAATAAGTATGTTACGTATATCGGTTAATTTCAGAAAGTTTGTTACGTATATTTAAACTTCACCCAAAAAATAAAAAAAAAATAAAAAAAAATTAAAAAAAAAATAAAAAAACTGGTTGTTCTCTGCTGTTAAAGAGCATGACTATTTGTCCTAACTCGGAAGCATTTGGTGTGGTGTCCGTTTGGTGTGGTGTCCATGGACAGTTGATGCTTGCAAAGAAGTTATTGACACTCCATCGAGCATCTCCAAATAGTCGAAATAGAACTCTACTAGAATTTGGTAAATTTCAAACTTTTGTTTACTGTTTAATCTTGTGGTTTGTGAACCGAGTTAATTAGAAAAAGAAATGTAGTAGTAACTTATTATCTTGAAAATGGAATGATTTTGTTAATTGCATCCTGTGGCTCTATTATTGTTCTAGTAGATATGTTGTTTATACATGGCTTTGATTAAGTTGATTCGGTATGTGTCCTGGTTTTCTTCTCGATTGACATTTTTGTTGAGAGAAGTTAGTATGAGATGAGAATATGTTGCTGTTCATACTTAGCTCTTCTGTATAGATTTGCTTTCATTGTATGTGTTTTACCAGCTCATCAAGAACGTTACATTTAGAGTACCGAAACTTGACTTTACTCAAATTGAAACATACATGTATCATAAACGTTACGACCAATCAACCAAGAGGTTATGGGTTCAGGTCTTGTTGTCTTTCCTCCAAATACCCCTTCAATTCATAGCCACATGGTGCTTCTTGATTTGGATATGTGCACACACAAACATTTGTAATTGAGTCGCAAAGTGATGATCTTATAATATTAGTGATCAACATGGAGGGTTCATATATTGTTTCGCCCATCTTACAATGTTTATGGTGGATAGTTTCAGGCGATTGAATTTTCTTGTAAATGAACATCAAGCTTCGAATTAAAGCCATTGATAACTATACGTTAACCATGAAGAAATTAATTAGGCAAGCTCGTGGATTTCATTCTCATATTTTATGTGTATTGCAATTAACCAAAATTTGTAAAAATGTAAGTCTATATAAAGTAGTGATTTATAATAATGACAATGTACCATACTCATACTAGTACTATGTGAACAATGTATACACTTACATATGATCTGATACAATTGTGTCAGTGCCCCCTAGACCTTTTCTAAGTTATTTTCATGTCTAGTATATTTAAAAATACAATTGATTCAATGGGGATGTTGAGCGAGATGGCAATGGCTCATTCTACATGTAGCTTAGGTCATGAGTTTGATTCCTGCTAAAGTCATCCCCCCATCATCCCCATCATTTTTTTCAAAAATACCTAGTGTTCAATGGTAAAGAAGTATAAAGCAATTGCATTTAACGGTGAATAACCAAATGAGCCGGACCTAGTCACAGGTAGCCTCGTCTTTGAGACTTCAAGTAAATGTTTGTATTAACTAAAACTACTTCTATTGTTATTGGGAAAAATTGAAGACGAAACTAAAACTGCAACTATAAATTAGTCGGTTTTGAATAAACTGAAAACGGCAGTCCCTGGTTTTGAACATCAGATTTCGTATTGAAGCCACTGTTAACTATAGTCTCTAAGTTAATCATGAAGAAATTAATAAAGCATGACCTGACCTGTTAAACTTTGAAGCAAAAGCTGAATGAATATAAAGTAACAAATTAAAAATGACCTTATAAAATGTGATGTGTTCATAGGCAAAGCTCGTGGATTTCATACTCATATTTTACTTTCATTGTAACTTATCAAAATTTGTAAAATGTGAGTTTATACTATAGAGTGTGATTTATAATATGCCAATGTACCATACATATATTATGAGCTAATTTAGTTGCGTAGTGGTCCCTTAACCATTTTTTTTTCATGTTTAGTATATTTAAAAACATAATTGACTGGATAGGGATGTTTTGGGGGGGGGGGGGGGGGGGGGGGGGGGGGGGGCTAAACCCATCTCTCTCTAGTAACCCTGTTTTTTTTTTTTTTTTTTTTTTTTTTTTAAGAAGAAAAAGTTAAAAAAAAAAAAAAAAAAAAAAAAAAAAAAAAAAAAAAGTTAGTGTTTAATGGTAGAAAAGTGTAAATCGATGCTTAACAATGGATAACAACGAAGCCCAATTGAGTTAGGCACTAGTCACAAGTAATCTCGTCTCCGAGACTTTACGGATGTGATATGTTTTCAATTATAAAATTTTAAAAAGTGGCTTTTTTATCACCTAATGTTGTGGAAAATAGAGGGACTAGGAATATTTTTGATTTTCTCAACTTTCTATCATTAATATACTTCAAAAAGTTGGGTAAGCCATTAATTGGTCAACAAACTAAACAAATTCCACTTGTGTCTTTTCCCATACCATTTCACACTTCACATAAGAGACTATCTTGCATGCTTTAAATAATAAGCCTTTGTTTCATCCAAACCATAGTAACTTTCCTGCTGTAGGTTCATCTGCTTATTTCTTTTTCTTCATCAATTTGTTAGTTTCAATATTTTGGTAGTGTTTGGGATTGCTTGTTCATCACCATATTAAATAGGTGTATCAAGAACAAAGAGATTTGGGTATCTGTATCGTATCAGAATACAACATGGCGATTTCAGTTGCGATCCAGAAGTACCTCTTCCGACTCTCAAAACCATAAATATAGAAGTTAAGAAAGGAACGATTGTTGTGATTCGTAGGCCTCTTTTCAGTGTGCTACATTTTCAACCATAAATAAGACTTAGTATTTGTGATGTGCTCTATCATTGATGATTGATTATGATGTTCAATGGACATTAATTGCTAGCCGGGTCAGTACTATGATTTGTTGGTTTTATAGACAAAATAATAATAGTCGTGTGTTAGGATCGAACTTGAGATCACGGGATTGCACACAATACGTATGAAGAGGAAATGTAATAATTATTTATAAAATGTTATAATTAATTATTAAACACAAAACAAATAAATAATAATTAGTATTATTGATTAATGACTAATTAATTATTAAACGAAGATTAGGAAACTAATTACTAGACAATACATGGAAACAAGAGAAGGTTCCGGAACTCCCCTAGGGGTTCCAAAACCGATCGGCCCAAGGGTGTAACCCACTCCCATTGTGCCTTGAGCTCCAAGTAATGTGTAGTATATAAGCAAACCCAAGGTGTAGGTTTTTCGGATAACTTGTACACACACAACTTGGTGTTTTCTTCTCCCTTGTCTTTCTTGGTCGATCCAAAACCGAACACCCCTAAGGGTTTCGTTTTTCTTGTGTTTCCAAAAAGGTTTTATGTTTATTACTTGCATAAACTTTTCCTTGAATTAGTACGTGTGTACAAGAACGTGAATCAAACACACTATTGTTTGATTCTTGGATTGAATTACAAAAAGGTAAGGGGTAATTCATATAATCCTTATAAACCCTAATTAGGGTTCATTGGTTCCGGAAGATTGCATTGATTCTTGTTCGGGCTAGAATCACTACGGTATGTTTACTATTTAAATTAATGATTAATTAATTACATGTTATTCGATCTATTATAATTGCTTCCGCTTATGCTCACTTTGATGTTCATGGTTTATTAATATGATTGTCATGATAAAATAATTCCAACAGTGGTATCAGAGCCGTTATAATGTGTAATTAATTATCGCAACGCATAAAAATTGGATTTTGATTCGTATAGTTACATGTTTTTTTTTAGGGTTTATGTTTTTATCCCTAACCCTAATTTTGGGTCGAATGACCTAAGGGATTTTAGGGTTTTGGCTTTTATTTTTTTTTATAAAATCTATTTAGAAACCCTAAGATGTCATGTAATTGTTATGCGTTTTAGTAAACGATCTTGGTGCAATGTGTTAATTGTTAAGCTAAATCCATGAAAAGTGCATGTTTGCATGGATTTTATTGTGTTATAATTTAAATTGTTTAAATTGCTTATATAAATTAATAGTTAAGTTATATTAAAACATGTAAATTTTAATAGATGTCGAATTGGGGAAGACTCCAATATTAAGTAATCAATTATGTGCTATGTGGTATTTATTTAATTTTGGCTTACGCAATCGATTTATCGATGTATGTGGCTCTTTTTCTAAGAAAAAGAAAGCCCTAATTGAATTAATACGTTATACGCCTAGATTTGATTATTAATAGGACTTTTGAATAAGATTTGCATGTGGCTACATGTTTTATACATATTTAATTGTTATGATTATGTATATGTGTTTATTTAGTTGTTTTATTTTTTATTGTATATTACTTGTTTTGTTTATTTATTGTGTTAGACATGTTTATATAAACGAAAAGGGTAATTTTTTGAATAGAAAAATAATACGGACTAAATAATGGCGAAATTGTTTTGGTTTTTAAGAGTTAAAATTTCAAAGGATTGGTTGATTGATGTTTTTGTACGTAATGGTTAAATAGGCTCGACCGAAGTTTACACACTATAAGATGGGTATAAGGATGGCAACGCATTAAATTGTGGCCTTAGATAGACAACATTCTGTCTTAACGCTCGTTTGTGTGTAAATTAGACTTACCGAACAACCATTACATGTACATTGTCATCTTAAGGGTGAATAATCCACAATTCCACAATGATTATCCGAAACACTAAGCTTTCGGGCTTATGCAAAAGTACGATATAGTGGACGATAATTGATGGTTATTCTTTAATTGGTGAACCCGATACCTCAATCAAAACTTTGTTATTTTACTCTTAGCTAATTGGTAATAAAAATGTTTTGTAAAACCAATGTTATGAAGTTGTATGCATGCTTCTTCATACATTATTTTGATCACATCAAAATAGTAATACCCTTATAAAATTAAGTGGAATGCCATCTAATTAAGAACACTTGAAGTTGTAATTTATGTCATGTGAGACTTGGCGAGATTGTAATGGGGAGGTAAATTTCATAAATTCATTGCTAGCAGATCAACTGATGTGATGGATTTGTGAGTTTGCAGTTTTTAAGTTAGACGACTTAAATTGAGTAGGAAGTGAGACTTGACTCAAGGCATTAAGATGGGGACTAAACATGCTTACAATACAAATATTTTGTGATTGTAAATCCCATAAATCTAGGAATTGGACAAAAGTTATGCCAATTACTTGTACGACAAGTTACCTCATATTATACTTTCATTACTAGCAGATCAACTGAATGTGATGAAACTATGTTTATGGAGGATCCTGGTTTTCAAGATTATTCTATGGATTTTATTTTCCTTGGGTATTTTAATTTTCTTGAAAAATTGTATTATCAAAAATACTAATGTTTTGAACTTTCTTTATCTGTAGAAATGGCTCAAACTGATAACACCAACTTTCGTTCTGTGTTCAAAACTTATTTTGAACGAGAAAAATTGACTGGCTCGGAAAATTTCAATGATTGGTACCGTTCACTAAGGATTGTCCTGCGAGTGACTGGTCAACTTGAAATCTTGAAAACGCCTTGTCCTGCTGAACCTGAAGGCGTGGCAGCAGCTGAAGCTGCTAAGGCCAAATGGAATCTTGATTGCAAGGAACATATTGATGTGGCCGCAATGATGTTAGGGGCGATGTCCACACCTCTTCAAAGGCAGTTTGAGGAGTATTTCCCCATGAACATGATTGATGAACTCAAGAAACTCTATGAGAAACCATCAAATGTAGAGATTTACGATTTGATGGAGGCTCTACATGATTGCAAGCAGGGTGAAGGTGAACCTGTGAGTGCTCATGTGTTGAAGATGAAAAGTTTCATGGATCAACTACAAACACTTAAGAAGCCCTATGACAATGATATGGCTGTGAACTTAATCAATAGGTCCCTTAACAAGGATTTTAATGGTTTTGTGAGGAACTTCAATATGCATTGCGTGGGGAAGACAGTAAGTGAATTGCACGCACTGCTTATTGATTATGAGAAAGGGTTGACACCAAAGGCTCCTACGCCCCAAGTTCTTGCTATACAAGGGGCTAGAATTAACAAGCCAAATGCGAACAAGAAGAAGGGTAAAGGAAAGAAGAAGGCTGATAAGAATAAGCAGGTTATGGCTTATCAACCACCTCAACCTAAGAAGAACCCTCCTGTCAAGAATAATCCAAAGAAGGATCAAGGATGCCATTACTGCAAGGTGATGGGCCATTGGAAGAGGAACTGCCCTCTTTATCTCGATGACTTGCGAAACAATAAGGTTAAGAAGACTGGGCACATGGGCGCCAGCACTTCAGGTAACTTATTTGTCATTGAATTATTTACTTTATCTCGTGTAATAAATTCCTGGGTATATGATACTGGATGTGGTATTAATATTTGTAATACACTGCAGGGGTTTAGAGAGGAAAGGAGACTAGCTTATGGGGAGCAATTTCTGCATGTGGGAAATGGAGCACAAGCAGCAGTTGAAGCCATAGGAATGTTTGATTTAGTTTTACCTTCGGGTTTAGTACTTTGTTTAAACAATTGTCATTATGCACCTTCTATAATTAGAGGTGTTGTTTCCTTTTCATGTTTGTTGGATCTTGGTTTTTCTCATACTATTGATGGCAATAAATTTCTGTTTCTTTAAATGGTGTATTTTATTTTAATGTTATTGCTGTGAATGGTGTGTTTGAAATTGATATGAATAATTGTGTGACTTCCAACAATAATAATAATTCGATGTACAGCATAAGTAAGAGAATGAAGTATGACTTGAATTCGTCTTACCTTTGGCACTGTAGACTTGCCCATATAGGCAAGACTCGCATGCAAAAGCTGCAACGTGAAGGGCTTTTGAATAATATCAATGATGAGTCATTTGATAAATGCGAATCTTGTATTTCTGGGAAGATGACGAAGAAACCTTTTCATAGTAATATGGAAAGAGCTTCAGATCTACTTGGTTTGATACACACAGATGTGTGTGGACCACTTAGACATGTGTCAATGAGAGGTGCTGTCTACTTCTTAACTTTTACGGATGATTTCAGCCGTTATGGTTATGTTTATTTACTTAAACATAAACATGAGGTGTTTGAAACATTTAAAGTTTTCAAAGCAGAAGTAGAATTGCAATTGGGAAAGAAGATTAAAGCTCTTCGTTCTGATCGAGGTGGTAAATACCTTAGTCAAGATTTTAAAGATTTCTTAACTGAGAATGGAATTGTCCAGAATCTCACATCTCCATATACTCCACAACAAAATGGTGTATCTGAGAGAAGGAATCGTACATTGTTGGACATAGTTCGATCAATGTATAATCTTACTAATCTTCCTTTGTCTTTTTGGGATTATGCTCTTGAATCAGCTATTCGTATTTTGAATATGGTTCCCACCAAGAAGGTTGATAAGACACCATATGAGATATGGACTGGAAAAGCTCCGAACTTGTCTTATTTAAAGGTCTGGGGTTGTGAGGCGTATGTTAAACGTGACTCACAAGATAAACTCCAACAAAGATCTGTAAAATGCATTTTCGTAGGATACCCTAAGGAAACTATGGGTTACTACTTTTACTACCCACCTGAGAACAAAGTGTTTGTTGCAAGATATGGTGATTTTCTTGAAAGTGAATTTGTGGTTCAAGAAATCAGTGGGAGAGTATATGATCTAGAAGATGATCTAAATAATGCATTGCCTTCAGAAAACACTAGCACACTTCCTATAGAACCGGAAAGTCTGGGTCCTCCACCGGAAGTTGAAGTAATTCCCATTCGCAGATCTTCGAGATCTGTGAAAGCTCCTGACCGTCTATGTCTTAATGTAGAGGTCGATCAGCATACACTAGGGGATCTTAATGAACCTACTAGTTATAGAGCTGCCATTAATAGCCCTCAAAAAGCTAAATGGAAAGCTGCTATGGATGGGGAAATACAATCCATGCATGACAATGAAGTCTGGGAAGAAGTTGACTTACCTCCTGGTGCCAAGGTAGTTGGGAGTAAGTGGCTTTACAAAATCAAGACTGACATGGATGGATATGCACACATTTATAAGGCTCGTCTAGTTGCTAAAGGTTTTACTCAAACTTTTGGAATAGATTACGAGGAGACGTTTTCTCCTGTAGCAGACATAAGAGCTATTAGAATTCTCATAGCTATAGCAGCGTACTATGACTATGAGATTTGGCAAATGGATGTGAAAACCGCTTTCTTAAATGGTCATCTAGATGAAGACATCTATATGGCACAACCAGAAGGGTTTGAAAATCCAGATTTTCCAAATCGTGTTTGCAAGCTTAAGAGATCCATTTATGGATTAAAGCAAGCATCACGACAATGGAACAAGAGGTTTGATGCTGAAATTAAAAAGTTTGGATTCACTCAAAATCTTGATGAGCCATGTGTGTATCACAAAGCTAGTGGGAGTGATAATGTAACTTTCCTAATTCTATATGTTGATGACATATTGATTATGGGAAAAGACATTCCAAGTTTACAAGCTGTTAAGGCTTATCTTGGAAAGTGCTTTTCTATGAAAGATTTAGGAGAAGCTGCATACATTCTGGGAATCAAAATCTATAGAGATAGATCAAGGCGGTTAATTGGATTAAGTCAAAGTGCTTACATTGACAAAATATTGAAAAGATTCAATATGCAAAATTCCAAGAAAGGATATTTGCCGATGGAAGTAAAACATGGCTTATGTAATGAGTTTTGTGCTTCAACACCTGAAGAGGTGGCTCGCATGAGTAAAGTTCCTTATGCTTCGGCTGTAGGATCTATTATGTATGCGGTTAAATGCACAAGGCCAGATGTGGCGTTTGCTCAAAATATTACCAGTCAATTTCAACAGAATCCAGGTGAAAAACATTGGATTGCTGTTAAACATATTCTTAAGTATTTAAGGAATACAAAAGATATGTTTTTGGTATATGGTGGAAATCCATCTGCAGAACTTTGTGTTACAGGTTTCTGTGATGCATCCTTTCAAAGTAATAAAGATGATTCGAAGTCTCAGACGGGTTATGTCTTTGTTATCAATGGAGGAGCTGTAGATTGGAGGAGCAAGAAGCAGAGTACAATTGCGATGTCTGCAACAGAAGCTGAATACATTGCTGTTCAGAAGCTGCTATGGAGGCTGTTTGGATTAGGAAATTCGTTTCTGGGCTTGGTGTTATGCCTTCAATTGAATTACCTATTAATATGTATTGTGACAATTCTGCTGCAATCATATTTGCCAATGAACCTGGAGTCATGAGAGGCACCAGACATTTTCTACGGAAATATCACTTTGTTCGTGAAAAGCTTGACGAAGGTAAAATAAATCTGCTGAAAGTTCACACAGATGAAAACTTAGCTGATCCGTTCACTAAGGCTTTGGCGAAAGAGAAGCTTAATGAATTAGCCAATGGAATTGGACTTAAATTAGCTAGTAGTTTCATGCATAACTGTGATTAGTATTTGGATAAAGGATATTGTAAACAATTATTATTTTAATGAAATAAAGTATGTTGGTATGTTTATTTCTATTTATTAATTTTTGTTGTCCTATTTTTGCATGTTTAAATCCATGAATAAGAGTTATTCTAAATTGTCCGTTGTCGGTTAATGATATGGGAATATTATTAAATTAAGACAAATTTGAAGTTGATATAATATACTTAAGTATATTGATGCGTAGACATGTCATTTCAGACGATATTCGATGATACTGAATATAGGACTTATCCCAACTATATGATGTTACTTTATGGATCTTGCCATTAAGTAAATCATAAGAAGTTATCCTTAGACTTGAGATACAAGATAACGGTCATGAATGTAGTACATTTTTGTGGAACAACTTAACGCTATACGTAACTGGTAGTCATAAGGGTTGTTTTCGAAAGTGTTACAAAGTTTGTGTGTTTTGCTTGTAATCAATAAAGAATTTGTTCCTTCAAATTAATTTTTGGAGTTTAATACTGCTGGGCCCCTCGTAGGGTTGTCAAGGTGTTTGCGTGGCCACGCCCAAGGTCTTTTATGAAAGGTTCAAAAGATTTGGTAATCTTGTCAATTTCTAAAAACGAGAAACAGAATGGTTAATTAAGGAATGACCTAGATCCATATCCTTATTTAACACGGTATTAGAAACAAAGGGATAATAATAATGAGAAATCATTAAAAGGTTTTCCAGGAGCCTTACTCAAGTTGTACTAGAGGCATCGACGTGTTGCAAGACGCCAATCGATGTGATCACACTATTATGATATGTCTAAGTGGGAGCTGTTGGTTTTATAGACAAAATAATAATAGTCGTGTGTTAGGATCGAACTTGAGATCACGGGATTGCACACAATATGTATGAAGAGGAAATGTAATAATTATTTATAAAATGTTATAATTAATTATTAAACACAAAACAAATAAATAATAATTAGTATTATTGATTAATGACTAATTAATTATTAAACGAAGATTAGGAAACTAATTACTAGACAATACATGGAAACAAGAGAAGGTTCTGGAACTCCCCTAGGGGTTCCAAAACCGATCGGCCCAAGGGTGTAACCCACTCCCATTGTGCCTTGAGCTCCAAGTAATGTGTAGTATATAAGCAAACCCAAGGTGTAGGTTTTTCGGATAACTTGTACACACACAACTTGGTGT
The DNA here is from genome assembly GCA_030686995.1 of Artemisia argyi. Taxonomy (NCBI): domain Eukaryota; kingdom Viridiplantae; phylum Streptophyta; class Magnoliopsida; order Asterales; family Asteraceae; genus Artemisia; species Artemisia argyi. Next base: position 9,170,009 of record CM060695.1, on the reverse strand, counting down.
TTTCTTCTCCCTTGTCTTTCTTGGTCGATCCAAAACCGAACACCCCTAAGGGTTTCGTTTTTCTTGTGTTTCCAAAAAGGTTTTGTGTTTATTACTTGCATAAACTTTTCCTTGAATTAGTACGTGTGTACAAGAACGTGAATCAAACACACTATTGTTTGATTCTTGGATTGAATTACAAAAAGGTAAGGGGTAATTCATATAATCCTTATAAACCCTAATTAGGGTTCATTGGTTCCGGAAGATTGCATTGATTCTTGTTCGGGCTAGAATCACTACGGTATGTTTACTATTTAAATTAATGATTAATTAGTTACATGTTATTCGATCTATTATAATTGCTTCCGCTTATGCTCACTTTGATGTTCATGGTTTATTAATATGATTGTCATGATATAATAATTCCAACATGCTTGGACTACTAGCACTATTTTTCTTATTCGGTTCAGCAGACATAATCCAGTGGCCTGGTGGACCAGTTTCTGCAATTAAAGCCAGGTGTGAGAAGGAATTAGATTGCATTGAGAAACAGTTTGATGATTGCGTGGCCTTCCTTATATGGGTAGGGTATCTCTTCACTTTAATTCTACTCCAAATTTGCTCTTTGTCCTCCTGTCAGTACTGATTGAACACTACTATATATACTTGCAGGTTCTATCTTTCATGTTTAATGTGGGTCAATTTCCACATTTGGCAGATTAAGTTACCAGAATAAATTACAACAATTTTTAATACTGGAACTTGATAACTGCTCTGCTCCTACTACCAGTCCACTTATTTTAAGTTGGCTAAGACAGTGTCTGTGAAGATGACATTGCTAGTGAAGCTCCAATGTGTTCATGTCGTAACATAGAGAAATGTTGGAAAGGGGCCTTGGTTGTAATGTTTTACATCACAATGTTGAAATGTGGTTAAAGTCTTGTCAAATTGAATCTGTAGGTTAAAGTCTTGTCAAATTGAATCTGTAGCGAGGAATGGTAATTGTGATGGACCGCAACAGTCTAGATGTGAAAGGCTCTGTACCTTAGGCGAGCATAATCAATGTGTAATGGTTCCTTTAGCGTTATGTGAGACGGATTCAGATAGGTGAATTTTTAGCTTGCCACAACATAGTGTTCCTATGCCATGGGTCAAATGGTCAGGTATGTGATCATGTGTCCATAGGCAAAGCTCATGGATTTCATTCCCATACTAGAAGTTTGCTTGGTACGTGTTGCCATGGACATGAAACTATAACGAGGTCTGGTTGATCTCGTTACATACTTTATTGCACATTGCAACCAAATTTGTAAAAATGTAAGTCTAGTGATTTATAGTAATGAGATGTTATAATGTAGCATAGTTGTAATAAAGATACGTAGTACTACTTTGTGAACAACTTATACCGTTCATATTATTAGAGAAGGGATCTAATTTTTTTGTGATTTATAGTAATGGGAATATGGGATGTTATAATGTGGCTTTTAGCTCATTATACTTTGTTTCCAAAGCTAATTGTGGACCCTTTTCTAAAAGTCGTTTCAAATTAAAAGACAACAAACTTGCTAATGTTGGACCTCACAGTTCCAATCCATCCAACGGAATAAGATGAAAAACGTTATTTCAATTGAGAGTTGAGACTTTCGGTACACGACCACTTATAAGTTGCAACTTAAAGAATGAATTAGAAGATACCTGATGAAAAATAACATATATATATATATATATATATATATATATATATATATATATATATATATATATATATATATATATATATATATATATATATATATATATATGATCAAATAAGAAGATTACTTAAAATAAGAAAGAATAAGAAGAACTATAACCACAAATTCGAGATGCACCGACCTAAATTAGATGCATCCCTATAATCTTAGATGCATTATAACACACTATAGTGTGTTTTCTAACTTTTAATAAGATGCATATACGTATATTAGATGCATTTCATGATTTATCTTATTTTTTGTTCCTCTACACGTGCCGAAATCATGAAAATCAATTTGCACCACCTATACATCAAAGTAACTTTCGAAACTCAAGATGTTGCATCTATACGAATAGAAATACATCGTATGCAAGTCGTTGCATCTTAAATGCGTGGTTTTGGTCACTTCTTACCACTTCTTATTTTAATTTACTTCTTACTGGATCCCTACCCTATATATATATATATATATATATATATATATATATATATATATATATATATATATATATATAGAATTGAGATCAAATGAGAACTTTCTTAAAGTTGTAAAAATGAGAACCAACCAAAATCTCATAAATGACACTCAACTTAAAAGAAAATAAAAACATAATTAATTACAACTAAAACTGTTGAAGATTTGATGGGTTTTCTTATGAAAATTGACGTAAACTAGGTGATACACTTTGATTCAACGTGTAATGTGTATCAAGGTTGAGTATTGTGTATCAAGTTTTTAGTGGTTGTTGTGTATTAGGTGTATCAATTTATGTATAAGAAATTAGTTTTTTGAGATTTTAATGTATATGTATCAAAATTTTAATTGTGTATCAGTAATCCGTTTATCATGTATGAGTTGGTTATTAATCGATTTAATGTTAACTTGTATTAATATATAATATTTTGGTGCATCTTTGCTAAAATGGTTATGTATCAATGTTTTAATGGTATTTTAGAATAGTTCTCATTTTTACAACTTTAAGAAAATTCTCACATTAACCTTCCCTATATATATATATATATATATATATATATATATATATATATATATATATATATATATATATATATATATATATATATATATATATATATATACTTGGGGTTTATATTGCTCCAATTTAAATTGGTGATATAAAAGAAGCAAGCAGAATGCATGCTTTGGAATTATAATTAAATACAGATACTACAATTTAAAAATGGACTAGACTACTAGTCAGTTAATAATAAGCATTTGTTCATATCCAAACCAAACACCAACCTTAGTTCCTGACTTCCTGCTGCCTGCTTTTGGTACGTTTCATCTGCCTTTGTTTCTTCTATCAATCTGTTTGGTTTCATGTTTATTATTATTATTAAACATTCTACTAATATATATAACTGATTATTCTATGATTTAGTTTAATACTATGTATTATCACTGGTTAAGGTTCCAGGCCAATAATTAGTGTTTAAATAATTTCAACATTGATCAATGCATTCGTATTTAAGTGTTGTTTGGGGTTGATTCTTAATGAAATTCTCTTATTTAGTATTTTTCAAACAAAATACACCCCTCCTACAAATATGAACATATAGATAGGCAAAACCTTAGTAACAACCCATGTATTTGATTTAGCTATCGCGTATGCCATTGCTAGTCGTTACTCTTCATTTTTCTATTGAACATATATAATTCACTTCTCCACGTTTTGAATGAATGCTGGTGTTATCTGGATACACCTCTTATGTTGCTCCAGACGAGGACGGTTATATAGACTGTGTCGAAATCTATGCTCCTTGTTAGATTATGGACATTATTTTAGTAGTTGTATGTTAGGATCGAACTTGAGATCACGGGATTGCACACTTTACGTATGAAAAGTAAATGAATAATAATTATATATAAATGATATTAATTATTAGAATGTAAACACGTAATGATCGTTAACATTTAATGGAAAAGGCTAATGACCATTAGACGAATAAAAGGAAAGGGACTATAGATGAAAATTGGAATGTCAAGAAGGCTCTAGAACCCTTGTGGGTTGGTTAGGGTTGATTGGCTAAGGGTATCCCACATCGCTTGATGAAGCTTTTATTCCAAGTTTTCTATCATATATAAACACACAAGGTTTCATTGTTTTCTCATAACTTGAACACCTAATCTTGTGTGTTTTCTCTTCTCTACTCATAACAAGGATTTCGACACCCCATTAAAGTTTAAGGGAGTCGAAATTTTGTATTCTCTAGTATTTGTGCTCGTTTTACTTGCATAAACGTTTACTTGGAGTAGTACGTGTGTACAAGATCGTGAATCAAACACATCATTGTTTGTTTCTTGGATTTGTTCACATTAACCCTAATTAGGGTTCTTGAGTTGAAGATTGCATTTGATTCTTGTTCGGGCTAGAATCACTACGGTATGTTTACTATTTATATTTGATTAATTAATTACATATTATATGGTCTTGTTATAATTGCTTCCGCTATGCTCACTTGATGTGTTTGGTTTATTTTATATGATTGTCATGATATCATAATTCCAACAGTGGCATCTAGAGCCGTTATAATGTGTAATTAATTATCGAAACACATGAAAATTGAATCTTGATTCGTTTAGTTACATGTTTTTAGGGTTTTTTGATTCCTAACCCTAATTTTTTAATTGGGTCGATTAGACCTTTTAGGGATTTAGGGTTTTGGTTTTGATTTTTTAATATGATTAGAAACTCTAGGATGTCATGTAATTGGTTATGCGTTTTAGTAAACGATCTTGGTGCAATATGTTAATTGTTAAGCATAATCCATGAAAAGTGCATATTTGCATGGATTTTATTATGTGATAATTTAAATGGTTTAAATTGGATATATGAATTAATTGTTAAGTTATATCGTAACATGTAAATATATTAATAGATGTCGAATTGGGGAAGACTCCAATATTAAGTAATCAATTACGTGCTATGTGGTATTTGTTTAGTTTTGGCTTACGCAATCGATTTATCGATGTATGTGGTTCTTTTTCCTTTGAAGAAAAAAGCCCTAATTGAATGAATGCGTTATACACCTAGTTTGATTATTAATAGGATTATTGAATATATTTTGCATGTGGCTACATGTTTATACATATTTAATTGTTATGATTATGTATATGTTTATTTGGTTGTTTTATTTTTTTATTTTATATTAATTGTTTTTTGTTTATTATTATGTTAGACATGTTTATAAATGAAAAACGGTAATTTTTTAATAGAAAAATAATATGGACTAAATAAATGGCGAAATTGTTTTGGTTTTAAGAGTTTAAATTTCAAAGGATTGGTTGATTGATTTTTTGTACATAGTGTGCGAAAGGCGGACCGAAGGTTGCCATACAATGTGCTTTTAGAGAGGGGTTATTAAAGACCATGCACCTACCGGTTCTCTACAACTGCTTGTGTGCCGACTCTAGACTTACCTATATCACTATATTACGTACACTGTCATCTTAAGGTGAATTCACCACAATTTCACAATGATTATCCGAAACACTAAGCCTTAGGGCTTATGCAAAAGTACGATATAAGTGGATGATAATTGTTGGTAATTCTTAAATTGGTGAACCCGATACCTCAATCAAAACTTTGTTGTTTTACTCTTAGTAAATTGGCAATAAAAATGTTTTATAAAACCAATGTTATGAAGTTGTATGCATGCTTCTTCATACATTATTTTGATTACACGTCAAAATTTAATACCCTTATAAAATTAAGTTGAATGCCATCTAATTAAGAACACTTGAAGTTGTAATTTACGTCATGTGAGAACTTGGCGAGATTGCAATGGAGAGGTAAATTTCATAAATTCATTGCTAGCAGATCAACTGATGTGATGGATTTATGAGTTTGCTGTTTTTAAGTTAGACGACTTAAATTGAGTAGAAAGTGAGATCTTGGACTCAAGGCATTAAGATGGGGATCAAACATGCTTACATTACAAAAGTTTTGTGATTGTAAATCTCATAAATCTAGGAATTGCAATATGATATTAGCAATTATTGTTCGACAATTACCTTGTTGAATACTATCATTACTAGCAGATCAACTGATGTAATGGTACTATATCAATTAGGATCCTAGCTTTAAGAAAATACTATGGTTTGTATTGTAACACCCCCAATTCATGGATGCAGCGGAATTCAAACTGGGTGTTACTCGACGGCACAATAGTCACAATGATAGAAAACGAACTCCAATTGAGTCGTTTTAAAAGATTTATCATTCAAATTATATAAATATCAGATATTACAAAATGAGGTCCCAGATGGTTCCATGTTTACAATTTACATTAAATGAGTTTTTGAATGATAATAAAATTTATAGCCCTCTTGAATATCCGTGCCCTTCCGTGCCATCCTTGATCATCATGAACCTGAAATACATGCTTGAGAGGTCAACACAAAGGTTGAGTGATATTCATAGAGTTTGTTTAATGTTTGAACACAATATGTTGGTAGTGTGAGCTATAGACTCACACCAATGTTTGGAAAACAAAGATGGGCCACGTTGTTATACGCCCGGAACAGTTATTATCAAATACTAAGCTTATGACACCAAAACGTTAACGGGTACCAATATCAATCGGCGGAGTTATCCCGGTAGGTACTTTGCCGTCATACCTAATGTCTCAAATATTAATGCATTTGTTTGAACTTAGTCAATACAAATGGGATTCGTCAATCCCAATAGGCCTATTCACAATATTCACGCTCACTATTGCTAGTGATTAAATGGTTCATAATAAGGGATCTCGGTTTAGCAAGGATGGTACTTAGTGATAATAAAACAATTAGGCAAGCATACAATTTAAAAACATTGTGCTCGGTTAAAAATAGCATGTATTCCCCCCAAGGGTTTGTAAAACAATTAAGTAATGGAAAGTGGGGCTATGAACTCACCTTAAGTTGGATGATGTATAACGAGAATGATGGATATGCCTTAAGAACTTCTACGAGCAACCTAGAATAATTGTTGCAACTTAGGTTTGGAATAATGTCTAAGGAAACATAAACGTGCCAATATATGTCTTGCACTTAGTCCATGATGTGGTACAATGTATAGTGTAAGTCTTTGAAAAGAAATGATTCATGAAACATGTATAGTTTATATATCGTTTACTACCGTTCGGGCCGACATAATTCAGAAGTCATGTAGTAAATGTTCTAGGAGCCAGGACACTTTAATTCGTAAATCCACAACTCATCTCGACGGCTTACATAATGAACTCCTCACATGAGGCTCCCTACTATTGTAGTAGTTGATAAAGTATATATATATAAGTTTTGATCCGAAAAGTTACATGTCCGATATTTGAATAAACTTAGGAAAGTTTATGATTACATGAAAATTGTTATTAGGGTAAATTTCTTATAACTTATATGACAATTTCTTGTAATATATCATGGTTCTTTAGATGAAGTAGATCCAAGTTGTATGTTTAAGTTATCGCCAACTCTTGTTCATGTATTTGTCTTGGTAAGTTTATATGGTCGTTAGCTCATGTTTTCGCCTTGGTATTTATATATGGTCTTAACTCATGTTTTCGCCTTGGTATGTTTATATGGTCTTTAGCCATGGCTTTGCCATGACGATTGGTCATTGTTCCATGGTCTTGAGACTCAACCTTGGCTCTAGCCATGGTTGTGGTCTTGATTATAGGTCATAAGACCTCTTGTTCCTTTTAAAGTATAACCATAATATAGTGACTTATAAATATGTAAATAGCTGTTAAGAAACTGAGAAATATCTCATTCGTTATTGATTTTCTGGAGACGTGCCCCTGAGTTTTTGAAGAAAACGTGATTCCGGACAACTTTCGTGCTTTAATTTTTTCATGAAACGGACCAGAAAGACCTCTTTTTGCGTGTTCTATTCTGTCACAGAAACATTTGGTAATTTCAAATCGTCATAACTTTTGACTCGTATACTCGTTTTAGGTGGTTCAAATTGCTATGGTTTCCTTGTGAAGTCCTTTATAACAGTAAGTAAGTGTCCAATATCATAGTTATACTATTTTGGTCGTGGTTCTCCATGAAAGTCACTAGTTTACTTGTTTGAATAACATAAGTTACATATATGTATCAATACTTGTTTTACTCATTTTTATACATCATGGACATGATCACAAGACAATATATAGCATGAATGATATGTAAATAGCATGAAAATGATACTTAATCAAGAAAGTATGTTAGGGTTTGCTTAAACTTTTGTCTTTCTACAAGAAAGGAAGTTAACATGTAAGGAAATGGACTTTGATTGACTACTTCTCTTCACCCTACTTCACTTCAAGCAACCTTTCTACACTTGTATTCTTGAAAGGGAGATGATGAAAGTTGAGGTGACTTGAGTAGATTCAAACTCAAGAGAAATCACCAAAGTTCATAAAGTTTGGAAGTGTTTTGATGAATGAAAACCTAACTAGGTTTTAGATATTGATATGGTACTTGAATCTTGCATGAAACTTGGAAGAGAATGAGCAAAGGAGATGGTGTTGGTGTGTGGTATATCCCACGGCAACAAGAGGGAGGGGAGGGTATTTATATGAGTTTAAGGAGGTTAGAAAGCATTGACTTGTCAACACTTTCATGGCAAGCTTTACACTTGTAACCATCTTATGGCCTTAAGCACAAGATTAAGCCACATATGGGATGACTCCCCCCCCCCCCTTATGGTGGTTTGCATCCTTGGGGAGGAAGGGTTGGACTTTGGAAGGTATTATCCAAGATATCTAGTATGTTTTGACTCCGTAAAGTGCTAACCGTAAGTTGTTACGTCACAAAACGTAAAACCGGGTATCGTAAAAATACGAAACTTGGAAGAATGATTAAACATGTCATAATACTCCATAATAAAATATAAAATGAGTGATAGGTTCCATTGGGGTGCTAAAACCCTGCTAAAACTGGAAACACGGGTCTAAAACGCGTAATACGTAAAACGTACGAATATTGCGTAAAATTGAGAAAAGTAAAATGTTACTTTTCTAATGTGATAAAAATGATTCAAAATGACTTATAATGTTTAGACTGGGCTCAGTCTAGTGTCGGTTGGTATTAAATGTCTTTTAGACATCAAATCGTAAGCCTAAAAATCAAGGAATGACTTATAAAATCAAGGAATGATTTTTGGTCAAAGGAGGAGGGAAAAATATGTTGACTTTTTCTAATAAGTTGAAAACTCAAATCGTATTAGAAACGCGGTGCAGGTATAGGCTAAGGTTACGGCTGAGTAAAAACGCTTAAAACTGAAAATTCCAGTTTTTCACGGCCGAGGCTTATTTTGGTCATGTTTTTCTCAGTCATGATTAATTCTCAAATAAATCATGAGTGTGTCAAACATTTTTCTGATGCGGGGTCACTTAACGTGGTCGAGTTTCGTTGTGCGTAGAATTTTTGAATGACGTTTTACCCTAAAACGTGTAATTCCTTATTAACTTTCACGAAAATGAGCTTATGAATGTCAAACTTTTAATTTGTCATGGAAATGATTTATCACTCGAGGCCAAGAAACAAAAATCAAATTTCGGGAAAAATGAATAGTAAAAGTGAATAGTGAAATTTTCCGGGAATAGTAATTAACCTGAAATTGCGAATTGTTACAGTCTCTACCCCTTACGGGGAACTTCGTCCCGAAGTTCTATGTGTGTTATATGTTGGAGTGGTGTCGATAAAGATGTGTGGTTACTTATGAGGAGTTACCGGTGATGTAATTTGATTTGTCATTTCAGTGTATGGTGTAGGATGAGGCTTACTTTTATGTAGGAAAGGTAGGGTAAGAGTGATTAATAGAGATTCATATAATATTCGAATATCAAAGGAAATTGATATAGCAGTCGAATATTAATAGGAATTGAGATATTAGTTGCAATCATAGCCTAGTTGGTTATCTGTTGTTGTACCTAGTGTTTATTGACTTCATACTTATGTTATTTCGGATACAAATAAGCCCACTTGTTTATAATTCTTTATTTACATAGAGAGGCATCCCAAACAATGTAAATAGGGAAATATAAACTTATGGTTCGGTGATTTACAATTTCTTAATTTAAATGAAAAGGCATTCCAATCCATTCAAATAATTATAAATCATCCTACTTAAGAATTCCCAACACAACATTCATACTTAGCCGGTGAGTTACAAGGTAGTGTATTACGAGATGATACTGGTGTTCCAAAAGTACGAGATGAATATTCAATCTTGTAAAGCTGATGAGGGTGCTTGTGATGTAATTATGGATGATTTAAGCTTTAAAAGTGCATCAAGATCTGTTAATGAGCTTGTGGTTCCAACGGTTGTGAAGATAATGATGTGATATGTTGATGAACAAAAGTGTGTAGTGTATGCTTAATATTAATATTCTTAGGCATAGATGTTGAGTTTGTTTTGAAAATCTTAAGAGATTTTAAAGGTTTATGATGGAATGGTATCCTTAGGACCTAAACAGGATAGTACTTCTACGGGATGAAGAGAAGAATTGATAACTATCCCAAGATAGTAGTTCGGATTATCTCATAAATGAAAACTTTCAAGAATGAAATTAGGTAGTATAAATAAGGTGTTAAGATTTCGCTGAGTGGTAAGACACTATCGTGTCTCTAGATTGTTTTAATGAATTTTGGTGGTTTATCGAGTTCATGTTGGAAATTAATCTGAACATAAACCTAGTACAACTATTCTCAGTATTTGAAAATTTTAAGTCGAATATAGTTAGTCAGACTATATTCCACTGTCCCTAGGTTAAATATAGGTGACTAGTCTATATTTAGCCAAGGTTCGATAAAATTTTCAAATACCTAAATTAGGTATACTTGTGATATGTCCGTTGCTTTTGGGAAACTGTCCACTTAAACAAAGGCGATGTCAAACAATTCAGTTGCAAGTCCCGCCCATACAAGACTTGTAACCTATGTTTTCACATTCCATTGCATAGAAGATAGTACAGGTAGGTACGTGTGGAAAGAAAGTTTTAAGTAGTTCTAAAATAGAACATACTTGGCCAGGATCACGAACTTTTAATAATGAAGGTTTCAGAAGAAAACTTTGATGAATGTAGAGCTGAACTTCAGCTTTTGTAGGTAATGGATTTGTTTGTCCTTTAAAAATCTCATATTTCTATTTAGAAATCGATAGATTGTGATGGGTTTTTGATGTCATATGAAATGATATTGATGATGTGATGGAATGATTCTAGAGACCATTGCGCAAAACACAATGTCTCGGAAGTAGGTTAGACCATTGTGCAATTCACAATGTCTGGGAAGCAGGTTAAACCATTGTGTGACTCAAAACATTTGAGAAATGATTAAGACCATTGTATAATACAATGTCTTGGAAAATAGGAAAGACCATTGCAATCAGTTACAATGTCTTGGACATAAAATGTTGGAGTAGGAACATGATTGGGAGAATCTGGTTGTGTCGTAATGCCCTAGAATAGGCATACGCAAATATGTTTAGTCCATTGTTTAGATAAATGATTGAAAATAAACCGAGTTTATATATCAATATACTAATATGTTCATGTAGTATAAAATGCTTACGGGGAAATGCTCAATTATGTTTAGGGTACATATATTAATATGTAATTATGTTTGTGTAGCATAAAATGTCTACGGGAAAATGCTCAAAATGGGTATATATGAATATACTAATATGTTTGTGTAGCATAACATGCTTACTAAGACCATAATCGTCTGGAGGATGGAAGACACGAAGAGCGGAAGGCTATAAAAATGTTTTTGCTTGTATGTGTGGTTATAGTTTAGGTCTCAATTAGACCCGTTTCTCTATAACCATGGCTCTGGTACCAATCTGTAACACCCCTAATTCATGGATGCAGCGGAATTCAAACTGGGTATTACTCGACGGCACAATAGTCACAATGATAGAAAACGAACTCCAATTGAGTCATTTTAAAATATTTATTATTCAAATTATATAAATATCAGATATTACAAAATGAGGTCCCAGATGGTTCCATGTTTACAATTTACATTAAATGAGTTTTTGAATGATAATAAAATTTATAACCCTCTTGAATATCCGTGCCATCCTTGATCATCATGAACCTGAAATACATGCTTGAGAGGTCAACACAAAGGTTGAGTGATATTCATAGAGTTTGTTTAATGTTTGAACACAATATGTTGGTAGTGTGAGCTATAGACTCACACCAATGTTTGGAAAACAAAGATGGGACACGTTGTTATACGCCCGGAACAGTTATTATCAAATACTAAGCTTATGATACCAAAACGTTAACGGGTACCAATATCAATCGGCAGAGTTATCCCGGTAGGTACTTTGCTGTCATACCTAATGTCTCAAATATTAATGCATTTGTTTGAACTTAGTCAATACAAATGGGATTCGTCAATCCCAATAGGCCTATTCACAATATTCGCGCTCACTATTGCTAGTGATTAAATGGTTCATAATAAGGGATCTCGGTTTGGCAAGGATGGTACTTAGTGATAATAAAACAATTAGGCAAGCATACAATTTAAAAACATTGTGCTCGGTTAAAAATAACATGTATTCCCCCCAAGGGTTTTTAAAACAATTAACTAATGGAAAGTGGGGCTATGAACTCACCCTGAGTTGGATTATGTATAATGAGAATGATGGATATGCCGTAAGAACTTCTACGAGCAACCTAGAATAATTGTTGCAACTTAGGTTTGGAATAATGTCTAAGGAAACATAAACGTGCTAATATATGTCTTGCACATAGTCCATGATGTGGTACAATGTATAGTGTAAGTCTTTGAAAAGAAATGATTCATGAAACATGCATAGTTTATATATCGTTTACTACCGTTCGGGCCGACATAATTCAGAAGTCATGTAGTAAATGTTCTAGGAGCCAGGACACTTTAATTCGTAAATCCACAACTCAACTCGACGGCTTACATAATGAACTTCTCACATGAGGCTCCCTACTATTGTAGTAGTTGATAAAGTATATATATATAAGTTTTGATCCGAAAAGTTACATGTCCGATATTTGAATAAACTTAGGAAAGTTTATGATTACATGAAAATTGTTATTAGGGTAAATTTCTTATAACTTATATGACAATTTCTTGTAATATATCATGGTTCTTTAGATGAAGTAGATCCAAGTTGTATGTTTAAGTTATCGCCAACTCTTGTTCATGTATTTGTCTTGGTAAGTTTATATGGTCGTTAGCTCATGTTTTCGCCTTGGTATTTATATATGGTCTTAACTCATGTTTTCGCCTTGGTATGTTTATATGGTCTTTAGCCATGGCTTTGCCATGACCATTGGTCATTGTTCCATGGTCTTGAGACTCAACCTTGGCTCTAGCCATGGTTGTGGTCTTGATTCTAGGTCATAAGACCTCTTGTTCCTTTTAAAGTATAACCATAATATAGTGACTTATAAATATGTAAATAGCTGTTAAGAAACTGAGAAATATCTCATTCGTTATTGATTTTCTGGAGACGTGCCCCTGAGTTTTTGAAGAAAACGTGATTCCTGACAACTTTCGTGCTTTAATTTTTTCATGAAACGGACCAGAAAGACCTCTTTTTGCGTGTTATATTCTGTCACAGAAACATTTGGTAATTTCAAATCGTCATAACTTTTGACTCGTATACTCGTTTTAGGTGGTTCAAATTGCTATGGTTTCCTTGTGAAGTCCTTTATAACAGTAAGTAAGTGTCCAATATCATAGTTATACTATTTTGGTCGTGGTTCTCCATGAAAGTCACTAGTTTACTTGTTTGAATAACATAAGTTACATATATGTATCAATACTTGTTTTACTCATTTTTATACATCATGGACATGATCACAAGACAATATATAGCATGAATGATATGTAAATAGCATGAAAATGATACTTAATCAAGAAAGTATGTTAGGGTTTGCTTACAACTTTTGGCTTTCTACAAGAAAAGAAGTTAACATGTAAGGAAATGGACTTTGATTGACTACTTCTCTTCACCCTATTTCACTTCAAGCAACCTTTCTACACTTGTATTCTTGAAAGGGAGATGATGAAAGTTGAGGTGACTTGAGTAGATTCAAACTCAAGAGAAATCACCAAAGTTTATAAAGTTTGGAAGTGTTTTGATGAATGAAAACCTAACTAGGTTTTAGATATTGATATGGTACTTGAATCTTGCATGAAACTTGGAAGAGAATGAGCAAAGGAGATGCTGTTGGTGTGTGGTATATCCCACGGCAACAAGAGGGAGGGGAGGGTATTTATATGAGTTTAAGGAGGTTAGAAAGCATTGACTTGTCAACACTTCCATGGCAAGTTTTACACTTGTAACCATCTTATGGCCTTAAGCAGAAGATTAAGCCACATATGGGATGACTCCCCCCCCCCTTATGGTGGTTTGCATGCTTGGGGAGGAAGGGTTGGACTTTGGAAGGTATTATCCAAGATATCTAGTATGTTTTGACTCCGTAAAGTGCTAACCGTAAGTTGTTACGTCACAAAACGTAAAACCGGGTATCGTAAAAATACGAAACTTGGAAGAATGATTAAACATGTCATAATACTCCATAATAAAATATAAAATGAGTGGTAGGTTCCATTGGGGTGCTAAAACCCTGCTAAAACTGGAAACACGGGTCTAAAACGCGTAATACGTAAAACGTACGAATATTGCGTAAAATTGAGAAAAGTAAAATGTTACTTTTCTAATGTGATAAAAATGATTCAAAATGACTTATAATGTTTAGACTGGGCTCAGTCTAGTGTCGGTTGGTATTAAATGTCTTTTAGACATCAAACCGTAAGCCTAAAAATCAAGGAATGACTTATAAAATCAAGGAATGATTTTTGGTCAAATGAGGAGGGAAAAATATGTTGACTTTTTCTAATAAGTTGAAAACTCAAATCGTATTAGAAACGCGGTGCAGGTATAGGCTAAGGTTACGGCTGAGTAAAAACGCTTAAAACTGAAAATTCCAGTTTTTCACGGCCGAGGCTTATTTTGGTCATGTTTTTCTCAGTCATGATTAATTCTCAAATAAATCATGAGTGTGTCAAATATTTTTCTGATGCGGGGTCACTTAACGTGGTCGAGTTTCGTTGTGCGTAGAATTTTTGAATGACGTTTTACCCTAAAACGTGTAATTCCTTATTAACTTTCACGAAAATGAGCTTATGAATGTCAAACTTTTAATTTGTCATGGAAATGATTTATCACTCGAGGCCAAGAAACAAAAATTAAATTTCGGGAAAATTTCGGGAAAAATGAATAGTCAAAGTGAATAGTGAAATTTTCCGGGAATAGTAATTAACCTGAAATTGCGAATTGTTAGATGTATGAATATTTACCAATGGGTATTTTATTTTCTTAAAGATCTAATTATCGAAAATACTGAAATTGAATTTTGTAATTCGTTTTAATGTATTAATGCAACGTTCAAACCATAAACGCACTTTGGGCTTTGGTAAATTGATCTAGTTCTGTTTTCAAACAAATGTTTGATTAAGAAATATTTACTTAAAAGATAAAAGAAGTCTCCTTTCTATGAAGGAAAAGTGAGACACAATCCTATTCCTTTTCATGAATGAGAAAAGATAATAGGAATATTAGATATGTCTAAATTCTAATATATATAACTCATAGAAATTTTTTAATAGTTAAGAAAATTGCGAATATTTTCCATAGGGATTTCATCATCCTCATTCGGTGATTAAATTCTTAGTAACAAATATGATATTTGGTTAACAGAAAATTATGTATGACATTTTATGAGTTATTATAATTAGAAGCTAGACTAATTACCGCATAATGTTTTAAGACAAACTAGTTGTTTTGACTATTTTAAAGGTGCTACATACATTGTAGGATGGTATACCTGTTAAGGAAGAAATTGCATGCCCAATTTTTAAAGTTAATAGCATTTGGTGGATAGTCCATCATTTACATAGTAGGATACACTCTTTAGTGCATAAGTAATTGTTACGTATGGACATTCAAAGGTGTGGGAAAGTTAAACGCACAATATTTGTTTTCACTGGATATGAAACACTTACAATGTTGTCAAATTCAGTGGGAGTATTGTGTACTTATTACTGAATAAGGAATTATTGTAATGATCTTTAATTCAGTGGGAGTTACAAGCTTTGACATCTTGGTAGCTAAAGATAATTACTTTCCAAGTGTAGACACTCATACTTTTAAGGATAGTCTTGTACGTTTCCTTACTATATATTGTTGTTCTACATCTACTTGTTATACTAAAATCTATGACACAATCATATTGATCACATAAACAAATGCATGGCATGTTGTTTATAAACTATATGAGTTTGTTCCATGCACAAGTGGGAGAAATGTTATCTTTAATTTGTGCAAGAAACAACTCATAAAGATATGATTTAATGGATTCTCTTGACTGCAAGGTAAGAGAATTACATTCTAATATGCATTATAATAATCTAATTCAAGAAACACTTGGTGTTACAATTTATGTTATGTGAGAGCTTAGCTAGATTGCAACAACAAGGTGAATTTCGTATTTTCATTACTAGCAGATCAACTGATGTAATTGAACTATGAGAATTTGTAGTTTTTAAATTAGATACCTATTAGAACATGTGTCAATATGATATCAAGTCTACTTTAATTAGTATATTTATGAATCGTTGGAATGACATAAATTAATTAAGTAATCTAATGCTGCTTCAATCTGAATATTTATGTGTTTTTGGAATGACATAAATAAATGAAGACATAATGTTATTTACATTATTGTGAAGTAATAAATTAACTTGAAATTACTATTGAAACCAAAAGATGGTGTTCATAATTACTTTAGTTCAACATGTTTATTTTTCATTGTAAAGATATAAACATAAAGTCTTTTAATTGTTACAAGACTTATAATAAAGTAAGACGTTATCTTGTTATGTTTTTTAATTAAGATATATACATGTAGTCATTAAATTGTTAAATGACTTATAACGTATAGTGGGATTATAACAGTTTATGTTTTCTTGTAAGGACATGGACATGAAGTGACTTTGTAAAAAGTACTTGTGTTATAAAGCCTATAATGGGATTGAAAATTATTATGCCATTAAAATGCATTAGTTGGTAAATAGACAAGTCAAAAGAAATATGGTTATCTCAAATATTGTTAGATTGTCTTACAATATTAATACTAATGAAATACCAAATGTTTATGGTATGTTCAGTTAGGAAAATCAAACTCTTGTTATATTGTTTGATTAAAGATAACTATGATTTCTTTTCTTTCAAAAGTTATCAAGGTTAAAATATTGAGTATGACTTGGACATATTTAATAAAACTCCAAAATAGAAGATTAATAAGACATTATCATATGATGGAATGTGATGAATGTGATGAATTACATTAAGTCTTAAATTGAAGTTCTAAATTTGTTTAACTGCTTATGAAGAGATTATTAACAAAGTAAAGTCAGGAACTGTCAATATGTATTTGTAATATCCAAAAAGAGAATATTGTATTGTTGCTTTATTTGCTAAGTATTTAAAGATAGTCTTTAAATTACTAAAAGCAAGTGGGAGTTTTGATCTTTAAAAGATAAAATTACAAGATACATAATCTTCTAAAATACACTAGTAAATATCATAATAAAGTTTGACATTTAAATGTTAAATCTCAAGATGATAGAATTATCATTCATTTAATAGCAATATATCTCAGATATTTGATTAATATGCTGAGGGCTATGATTTGCAGGTTTATTGAAAACCTGATAATCATTATGATACATTATCAAATATGTAATTGGGTAAAGTATACATGATATGAATGATTAAGATGCTGTCCATAAAGATAATCAATTTTAGAAATGTGGTTTCTCTTAATAGTTAGACTAGAAAATAAAGATGAGTTTCTTCAAAGATATGTTAACCTTTGTGGTTTAAATCTTTGTATAGAAATCATATGGACAATATTGTGCACGTATTTAATGCATGTTTTATGACAAGATTATTAATCACACTTAAGCAATTAACTGTGATTGAATATTCTTTTCTAAACACATTAAATATATAAAGATTATGATTGTCATATTTATGAAATTGACAATGGAATATCAAAACTCTTTCTTGAGTGATTACTTGAGCGAGGACGATAAGTAATCAAAAGGAGTTTATGAATTCGAATAAATCTTTGGAAGTGCAATAATCCATGGATGGATATATGCATGCATCTAGAAGATTACTCTTATGTTTAATTATTAAATTCATGTTTTGATTTATAATTGAAATAAGATAATTTCTAAGTATTCCTAAAAGCTAGTGGGAGTATTATGTTTAAATTCTTAAATCATATATGTTGTGGAACATATAAAAGTAACATTTCATATAAGTTAAAAGTTAACTATTAGTTTGGATTGAAACTTTACTTATAAGATTTAGAAAATAAGACATACAACCCTGGAATAAATGTTTATTGTTGAAACATGTGCGGTAAATGAATCTAATATAACATGATATATTATTTAGAAAGTCTAAATAGATATGTATGACATGAATAAAATCTAAGTATGACTCAAAGATCTTTCATGAACATCATGTTTTGTTTTATCATGCTTGATTACAAGATGATTTGGCAATATTAATATCCAATTAAAAAGTTATTAGATAACTTGTGTAATATTCTAAAAAGAATATGTTTGATTATAGAATCACATCCTAAATCTGGAACAGCTTCCAAATTCTATAGATGAACAATTTTTCAATTGTTGTGAAAATTGTCATAGCCAACAAACTTGAAAGTTTGAAGGGCATCAAACATTACACAATAGATATTAATGTTTACGAAAAGGTTTTAAAAACATATTGTTGTTTGCATACAATGATGCTAATGAAAGTGAGATGACACTCAATACTAGTCATGATAAGGATTTCATCATTGGCTATTACTAGTTATGCTTATTAAAAGCATAGTTGCATTAAGAGAATAAGAATACTTTAAACTTTAAAATGTTTGGAAGTTTGATTATCATAAATTGGTGGTTAAGGATGTCACACATTTATGAAACATTATAAGGCATTATCAAAATAGTTGAGTATGCATATACAAGAACTTCAATAGTTGAATTACTGTAATAAGTATTCTCAAAATTCCAATAGATCAAAGTTTGATGATTTATGTCTTGTCAACAAGTATGAATGTCATTACTTGAGACATAATTTATCAACAAGAGTTATCATGCATTGATCTATTTAGTTTTTGGATAAGGGATGTTAAACAATTATTATAATAAATTTAAATACATGGTATGTTTAATTTATAATATATTGTATCCTATATTTGTTTGTTTAAATCCATGAATAAATGTTATTCTAAATTGTCCGTTGTCAGTTAATAATATGGGAATATTATTAAATTAAGACAAATCTGAAGGTTGGTATAATATACTTAAAGTATATTGATGCGTAGTCATGCCATTTCAAATGATATTCAATGATACCGAATATAGGACTTATCCCAACTACATGATGTTACTTTATGGATTTTGTTATTGAGTAAATCATGAGAAGTTATCCTCAGACTAGAGATGCAAGATAAGTGTCATGAATGTAGTACATTTTTGTGGAACAATTTAATGCTATACGTAACTGGTAGTCATAAGGGTTATTTTCGAAAGTGTTACAAAGTTTGTGGGTTTTGCATGTAGTCAAGATAGAATTTGTTCCTTCAAATTTATTTTTGGAGTTTAATACTGCTGGGCCCCTCGTAGGGTTGGTAAGATGCATGTGCGGCCGCAACCAAGATCTCCCCTGAATATGTTCAGAAGATTTGGTAATCTTGACCAATCATAAACAACGAGAAACAGAATGGTTTATTAAGGAATGACTTTAATCCATATCCTTATTCTGGTATTAGAAACAAAAGGATAATAATAATGAGAAATCATTAAAAGGTTTTTCCAGAAGCCTTAATCGAGATCGTACTAGAGGCATCGGCGTGTTGCAAGACGCTAACCGATGTGATTACACTATTAAAATATGTCCAAGTGGGAGCTGTTAGATTATGGACATTATTTTAGTAGTTGTATGTTAGGATCGAACTTGAGATCACGGGATTGCACACTTTACGTATGAAAAGTAAATGAATAATAATTATATATAAATGTTATATTAATTATTAGAATGTAAACACGTAATGATCGTTAACATTTAATGGAAAAGGCTAACGACCATTAGACGAATAAAAGGAAAGGGACTATAGATGAAAATTGGAATGTCAAGAAGGCTCTAGAACCCTTGTGGGTTGGTTAGGGTTGATTGGCTAAGGGTATCCCACATCGCTTGATGAAGCTTTTATTCCAAGTTTTCTATCCTATATAAACACACAAGGTTTCATTGTTTTCTCATAACTTGAACACCTAATCTTGTGTGTTTTCTCTTCTCTACTCCTAACAAGGATTTCGACACCCCATTAAAGTTTAAGGGAGTCGAAACTTTGTATTCTCTAGTGTTTGTGCTCATTTTACTTGCATAAACGTTTACTTGGAGTAGTACGTGTGTACAAGATCGTGAATCAAATACATCATTGTTTGTTTCTTGGATTTGTTCACATTAACCCTAATTAGGGTTATTGAGTTGAAGATTACATTTGATTCTTGTTCGGGCTAGAATCACTACGGTATGTTTACTATTTATATTTGATTAATTAATTACATATTATATGGTCTTGTTATAATTGCTTCCGCTATGCTCACTTGATGTGTTTGGTTTATTTTATATGATTGTCATGATATCATAATTCCAACACTCCTTACATATCATCTCTAACTATAAAAGGTATATTGTGTTTGCGGGAGCTTGTGTTGCTTGACGTGTCGTCTTTGGTCGAAGCCCACTTAGATTATTCGATCAGTTGGAGTAAGTCTGAGATATTCAAACAAGTAAGAGGACTATTAGAAATCCTGGACCATGTCAAAGATATTACATATGGGGCAGAATGTTTAGAGGTAATATTACTTATGAATGTCTTTTTTTCATACACTCCAGCTTGTTGTTTGTGTGTAAAATTATACACGTTGCACTGCTCTAATAATGTTCACTTTTGCATTGATAGCTTCTCTCTCGTTTGAAAGCTGGTAGTGATACGTCTCATGATGATTGAGCTGAAAATGGAGATCGAGAGGAACAAATTGCTTAAAGTGATTAAGTCTTAGTTGCTAAAAAGTTGACACTCCATCGAGCATCCCCAATAGCCGAAATAGAACTCTGCTAGAATTTGGTAATTTTAAAGCTTTTGTTTACTGTTTAATCTTTTGTGGTTTGTGAACTGATGGAGTTAATGAGAAAAAGAATAAATGTACTAGTAACTGATCTTGAAAATGGAATGATTTGGTTGCATCCTGTGGCTCTATTATAACTCATTGGCAATAAGTCATTTAAATAGCATCAGGTAACTGCCAATACTCAGATTTACGAATAAAACTATATCACTTAATTCTTCGTATAGCTCTCAATGAAATCACAAGAATATAGACAACAATGGTAAATATGCTGTTGTTCTTACATATGCCTTTGATTAAGTCGATTTGGTATGCCTTTGATGGGTAGACAGGTTTTATGTTGGCCTTTTTGACGGATCTATGATCTAACTTAGTCACAATATACCAAGAAACAGGAATGTGTAATTGCAACTATGAAATACAAGTGTTTTTATTAATCTGTCATCAAATCTGTTTGTATACATATTCTATCTATTTGTACATAATGAAAAGGCATGAGTGAAAGGTTGTGATGGTTCGATTGAACCAAGGGTTGTGTCCTTTCACGATAACTGCCATATAATTGTTTTTCTAACTAACTATAACTGCCTTTGGTTCCAGCAGATTGTGATTAACCCAATATTTTAAATGGGTTTGGGATTGTTGTGGGTGTGTTTTATACTTCTATTTTATATTGGAATCTGGGATGGGATTGGATTCGGGGATAGTAGCATAAGGGTGAGAAGCCTTAGTCATTAGGGACATGTGCTAGGTCTCCCGGATTATAAGATAGGAGGAGACTGAAAGTAATCTTATATGCTGGTTATATTGGAGGTCCACTTTGTGTGGACATTGAAACTACTAGCCTTACGAGCTCCGAAGTACTTCTTATTACTACCGAGGTCCTGCCCTGGCATGGTTCTCGATTATGTAGCATGTATATAGAAGCGTTATTTGGAATAGCAGGTTTATGGATTGGAACATTGTGTGGCTCTCAATGAAATCACAAGAATATAGACAACAATGGTAAACATGCTGTTGTTCATACATGCCTTTGATTAACTCGATTCGGTATGTGTTCTGGTTTTCTTCTCAATGAACATTTTTGTTGAGAGAAGTTAGTCTGTAACACCCCCAAAATCATCACGTCAGCGGAAGACTTAAAATGTCAGCGGAAGACTTTTTGGGTGTTACTTCGAGGATCTTTGTCACAATCATAGAAAACGACACAAAAGTGACGCTTTAAAGTTTAATTCATTCAAAATACCAAATATTCGAGACATCAAGACGTTTAGTGACGTCAAGGTTTACTTAGTGATCTTTGTGATGATAGCATTACCGATGCTAGTTATATCGTTGTGTATTAATATTCGCGGTTAAAACGAGATTTAGACTATCAACTAAAACATACCATATCTTTTAGGTTGTGTGTGAAGCCATTGCCTTGCATCGTTGAGATTATGTTACTACCACTACTACTGTACTACTAAGGTGAGTCACAGCCCCTACTCTTACTTGTTTTACAATGATTTATAAACGTTTTTGGGGGAGATACATGCTTAATTACTGTTTTATACTTTTATAAGTACTCGTTAACTATATACATGTTACTGTGATTTCATAGCCCACTCTTTAACTATTTTCCCGTGGGGAGATACATGCTTAAAACTCGATCACAAGTCTTTTATACCGGGTATTGAAATACCGTCAGGCCAATGTTATTTGCTTAAGTTACTATTGCCAAAAGTCCCTCGATCATGAACCTTAATCACTTGAAGGGTGAACGTAAATAAATGTGGATAGTACTATTAGTGATTGACAATCCTCGTTTGGTTGTTAGAGAAAACACCAGGCGCACTTTATTGTTCTTATAAATAGGTTATTGGCAAATACCTATCTTGAGGGCATACTACTTACCGTCATAACTTGAGATTATGATTGGCTGTTAATCGTTGAGTATCATGAGCTTAAGGCAATAACAGGAACATTGATTTAAACTTATTGATTGTATGTGATTACAATACATTCTTAACTTGTGATTCGAATCTCGCGTTAAATGGATTTATAAACCAATTACTATTTCTGATGTTGATCCGGTGAAGGGCAAACCAACGAACTATTCTTGAATTGATAAAGAAATCACTCATTTTCTAATTAACAATTTAAAAACTCTATGAACTCACCAACCTTTGTGTTGACACTTTTTAGCATGTGTTTATCTCAGGTAACTATACAAGAAGGAACTTGAAGGCACGGAGTGGGCTTGTAACCCGGCATGGGCTTAAATAAACATTTTGACATATTTCAAATAAACTTGTTGTTTAAATTATGAAACATCTTGATGTCTCGAATATTTGGTATTTTGAATGAATTAAACTTTAAAGCGTCACTTTTGTGTCGTTTTCTATGATTGTGACAAAGATCCTCGAAGTAACACCCAAAAAGTCTTCCGCTGACATTTTAAGTCTTCCGCTGACGTGATGATTTTGGGGGTGTTACAGATTGGTATCAGAGCCACGGTTATAGAGAACCAGATGTTTTTAAACATTGGACTATAACCACACTTTAACTGGACCATTTTTACAAAATACCACTTCATGCCCTCCGTGCCTACATTCCAACATCTGGTAGAAAAATTACTTCTCATTATTTCTTCGACTTATTCTTGATAATTTTCCATCGATCATCGATCATTACACTCACAAGTTATATGTATATATAACTTTGTTCTTGAACTTCAAGCATTTAAACGAACACGAGTTTTAATCACAGCTGAATAACTAATATTCGCGATAAAACGAGATTTAGACTATCAACTAAAACATACCATATCTTTTAGGTTGTGTGTGAAGCCATTGCCTTGCATCGTTGAGATTATGTTACTACCACTACTACTGTATTAGCCTTTTCTTTTTAATTGCCCTTTTCAGCTTAACGTATTTACTACTACATTAGCTTCTTCTTAACTCTTAATATGATTTTTATGAAAACTTTGGAAATACTTTGGTTCAAACTTTAAATCTTTATTGGTAATGCTAAATGTAATTTCTAGGTGTAAATAGTGTTTTACTTCAGTGGTGTACAGTACCCAATTCTTTTTCTCTTTATATCTTCCACTAGCGCGTTTTATTTATTCCTAAAAGTAACCTTTTTCTTAGTGATTGCCGACATGCCGCACATCATCACTTTCCTCTCGATTTTATACCTTATTGTTGCTACCATTCTCCTGGCATTCTTACATGTTTAATTATGGGTTTACAATTATTAATCGGGATTATTACAAATACCGTGTCTTCATATTTCCATCCGCTAGACTATTATGTGACCTTTAAATAAGTTTATGGTACAACTACACTCTAGTATATTAATATATATATTTATATGCTCCCCCAACTATTTTGAGTACTATGCAAATCCTCTTTAATTGTCTCGCTTTCATCTTTATAGATGCATACGACATATCCGCACATAAATTTTTTTTTTTGTCAGATGGTTAAGTCAGAATCTTAAAATGATTTACAACGTCTTAATTTGAATAGATTGGGACGCCCTTTTATTCAAATCAAGAAATTATAAATCATTGAACCATAAGTTTATATTTCGTTATTTACATAGAGAAGCGTCCCAAACTATGTATGGCATTACCTGAAATTCATAGTGTCCATAACGGGTTCTGAAGGCTGTCTTGGGAATATCTTCTTTCCGAACTCTCAATTGATGGTATCCCGACCTTAGATCAATCTTCGAGTATACACTCGATCCTTGTAATTGATCAAATAAATCGTCTATTCTAGGTAAAGGATATCGGTTCTTTATAGTGAGTTTGTTTAACTCTCGGTAATCTATGCACATTCGGAATGATCCGTCTTTCTTTTTAACAAATAGAACTGGGGCTCCCCAAGGTGATGAACTTGGTCTAATGAAACCTTTATCGGATAATTCCTTTAGTTGTTCCGATAGTTCCTCCATTTCGGAAGGTGCCAACCTGTAAGGTGCTTTTGCTACTGGCGCCGCTCCAGGCACTAGTTCAATTTGGAACTCTACTTGACGAGTCGGTGGGAGACCGGGTAGATCTTCAGGAAATACTTCGGGGAATTCCTTAACGATAGGTACATCTTTAAGTTGTTTCTTGGTTAACTTACTTTCCGTCACCTGAACCATGAATACATGACATCCTTCGTTCATGTATTTTATCATTCTGAGGCATGAGATGATTCCGTATCGGTTTTTATTCTTGTCGCCATGGATAACGAGGGTTTCATTCTTAAAAGGAATGTGTATGGCTTTCTCGTCACAATGAATCTTAGCATGATGTTTGGATAACCAATCCATTCCGATGATAGCATCAAAACTACCGAGTTGGACAGGCATCAGGTCAATAGGAAAAGATTCTCCTACGAGGGTTAGGGTACAATCCTTTAAAACAGAGTTGGTGCTAATTAAGTTCCCATTGGCCATTTCTATCTCGTATGTGGTGTTTAGCTTAGAAGGGTTAGAGTTAATGAAAGGGGCAAACGTATCTGACACGAAGCTCTTATCTGCTCCAGAATCAAATAATACTCTAGCATTATGATGATTTAATAAGAACGTACCCGTGACAACGTCGGGGTTTTGTGGTTCATTTTCATTTCCCATCACGTATGCTCTTGCTCGTGCAGTGTTCTGACCATTTCCTTTTGGACAGCGGTTCTTGAAGTGTCCGGTTTCTCCGCATGAGTAACATGTTAGTGCTATTGGTTGTAGGTTGCTGCCGGTAGCAGGGGTCCTACAATCTTTTGTGGCATGACCTATCCTTTGGCATTTATGGCATTTTACTGTACAAGCACCATTGTGATGGAGCTTGCATCGGTTGCACTGTGGCTTAATACCTTGATATCCATTGCCATTGGTTGCCGTAAATATCTTAGGTGGTTCTTGTCGTTGGTTCTGTTGTTGGCGATGTGGGTTCTTGTTCTGGTGTTGTTGTTGGTTGATCCTGTTGTAGTTGTTGTTGTTGTTGTGGTGATGGTTGTTGTTGCGATGGCCGTTGTAGTAGTGATTGTGGTTTTGGTGGTGGGTGGTTCTCCTGTCATCGAGCTTTCTTTTGAGTTCGTTGCACTTGATTTCGCGGTCTAGGAGTTTTTGTGCTAACTCCATTGCGACTTCTAGTGATGGTGGGTTGGATGCTGTGACGTTTCCTTCAATATTCCGGGGAAGACCTTCAATATACTTCTCCAGAGTTTTCTCTAAAATCTCAAAACCATTGACCAAGTTGACCCAAAAGAACGAAAAGTACGTCTGGGGACAAGAAGCAGAATCAGCCTTCCAACTATTAAAACAAAAGCTTTGTGAGGCCCCAATACTAGCATTGCCCGAAGGAAGCAAAGATTTCGTGCTATATTGTGACGCTTCGTACCATGGTTTAGGTGTAGTTTTGATACAACGAGATAAGGTAATAGCTTATGCCTCACGTCAACTGCAGAACCAGTGATACTACCTAGTATATTTTATCAGCAGACTACTACTGTACCAGTGACAATTAACAGTCCACCACCTGTGAAAACTTCCAGTGCTCCTTTGTCTTATCAACCAAGGAATTACCAGATTCGTCCTACCTCCTCAGATCCTTACTATTATGCAAGAACCAACCATAAGGCTCGTAAGCGGGTCAATGCTCGCAAATGGTCATTTCTACTACCAATCCTTAAGTATTGGAGATCTCAAGAAGGTACACCCACCAACAGAGAACTTGGTGAAAGATCATCATTTGCTGCATCTAAGATCCTTCCAGTCACTGGAGAACCCATTCACCATACCATACCACTCTTGGCAGCTAGGTTAGTAAGACATGAAGACAGGTTAGACGCCATAGCCACCTTGGTAAACAACATCCCTAATGAACTGATAGAAGTTATGTCAGCTGAGATAGAACAACTTGTGATGGGACACCTAGAGATGAGAACCATGATCGAACAACTAAGTACCCAATTCGGTGAAGCTATGGAATTCATCGGATTACTTTGCTCCGCTAACACCGTAAACAAGGACATCATGTGTGACATCGATCAAGCCCTCGACACCACAAGAGCCCAAGTCATGTCTCTGCGACGTGCACAACAAGAAACACAAGCTAGGGAGAGAGACCGAGACCAAATCATATAAACCATGGCCGCCAAAATTCAGGAACTAGAACGTCGTCTTGATGATAACCAAGGAAAACCCTAGAATGCCATAGATTGTCGACGTAGCCTCACCCACATCACAGTAATAACTTGTATTTGAATGTCCTAGAGATATGTCAACAAGAATGAATAAGTGATGTAAACTCAAAACGACAATCTAATCAATGATGTTATGTTTGCTTTATTTTCATAAGTGTTATGATATCATATATTGCATCGTGATATATGTGACACTATTATAACTTTGAACCTATTGATGTTACTAAATAGTCTAACACAAGATGGTTATTATGAAAATTCTGAAAATATATTCTCATTTTTAGGAATATGGCACCTAAGAGAACCGTGACCACTACCTCAGCAGCAACCATGACCCCGGAAGAAATCCAACAAGCAATCACCAATGGAATCAATGCAGCCTTAGCCGAACAAGCAAATGCTAATGCACAACCGGCAAGAAATGTTGCTCTCGCACCTCGCCAATGTACCTATAAAGACTTTATGGCTTGTCAGCCGACTTACTTCATGGGTACTGAAGGGATAACTAAACTTGCCCATTGGTTCGAGAGATGCGAAACGGTATTCCAAAGGAGTGGATGCTCAGAAAACAACAGAGTCACATTTGCCACAGGAACCTTAATGGATGACGCTTTGTCATGGTGGACCGCTACAACTCAAACTTTAGGTACAGAAGCAGCGTACCGACTCTCCTGGACGGAATTCAAAGCCAAGATCCTAAAGAAGTACTGTCCTCGATCCGAAATAAGAAAACTGGAAGACGAATTCCATGTCCTTGCAGTCAAAGGAATCGATCTTAGGGCTTACAACAGGAGATTCCACGAGCTGATGGCATTATGTCCTTCTATCGAACCAGATTTAGACTATTAACTGAAACTTGCATTATCTTTTAGGTTGTGTGAAGCCGTTTCCTTGCTTTGTTGAGACTACGATACCACTGTACTACTAAGGTGATTTCATAGCCCACTCTTTAACTATTTTCCCGTGGGGAGATACATGCTTAAAACTCGATCACAAGTCTTTTATACCGGGTATTGAAATACCGTCAGGCCAATGTTATTTGCTTAAGTTACTATTGTCAGAAGTCCCTCTATCATGAACCTTAATCACCTGAAGGGTGAACGTAAATAATTGTGGATAGTACTATTAGTGATTGACAATCCTCGTTTGGTTGTTGGAGAAAACACCAGGCGCACTTTATTGTTCTTATAAATAGGTTATTGACAAATACCTATCTCTGGGGGCCTATTACTTACCATCATAGCACATACTTATGATTGGCTGTTAATCGTTGAGTATCATGAGCTTAAGGCAATAACAGGAACATTGATTTTTTTTAACATATTGATTGTATGTGATTACAATACACTCTTAACTTGTGATTCAAACTCTTAAACTCAAACCTATGAATATCACTCAACTTTATGTTGACTTTAGCATGTTTATCTCAGGTAACTAAACAAGACGGATCTGGATGGCACGGAGTGGGCAAAAGCATGCCAAGAACCAAAATAAACTACTTATTTTCCTTCAGAATAACACACGTTCTTAACTAAATAATGTTTTGTATCCCAGATATTTGGTATTTTGAAATAAATTAAACTTTAATACTTCACTTTGTGTTGTCTACTATGATTGTGACAAAGATCCTCGAAGTAATACCCCGAAAGTCTCTCGCTGACATGTTAAGTCTTCCGCTGTTATTAAACGACTTTTGGGGGTGTTACAGATTATGGTTTACTTAGTGATCTTTGTGATGATAGCATTACCGATGCAAGTTATATCGTTGTGTATTAATATTCGCGGTTAAAACGAGATTTAGACTATCAACTAAAACATACCATATCTTTTAGGTTGTGTGTGAAGCCATTGCCTTGCATCGTTGAGATTATGTTACTACCACTACTACTGTACTACTAAGGTGAGTCACAACCCCTACTCTTACTTGTTTTACAATGATTTATAAACGTTTTTGGGGGAGATACATGCTTAATTACTGTTTTATACTTTTATAAGTACTCGTTAACTATATACATGTTACTGTGATTTCATAGCCCACTCTTTAACTATTTTCCCGTGGGGAGATACATGCTTAAAACTCGATCACAAGTCTTTTATACCGGGTATTGAAATACCGTCAGGCCAATGTTATTTGCTTAAGTTACTATTGCCAAAAGTCCCTCGATCATGAACCTTAATCACTTGAAGGGTGAACGTAAATAAATGTGGATAGTACTATTAGTGATTGACAATCCTCGTTTGGTTGTTAGAGAAAACACCAGGCGCACTTTATTGTTCTTATAAATAGGTTATTGGCAAATACCTATCTTGAGGGCATACTACTTACCGTCATAACTTGAGATTATGATTGGCTGTTAATCGTTGAGTATCATGAGCTTAAGGCAATAACAGGAACATTGATTTAAACTTATTGATTGTATGTGATTACAATACATTCTTAACTTGTGATTCGAATCTCGCGTTAAATGGATTTATAAACCAATTACTATTTCTGATGTTGATCCGGTGAAGGGCAAACCAACGAACTATTCTTGAATTGATAAAGAAATCACTCATTTTCTAATTAACAATTTAAAAACTCTATGAACTCACCAACCTTTGTGTTGACACTTTTTAGCATGTGTTTATCTCAGGTAACTATACAAGAAGGAACTTGAAGGCACGGAGTGGGCTTGTAACCCGGCATGGGCTTAAATAAACATTTTGACATATTTCAAATAAACTTGTTGTTTAAATTATGAAACATCTTGATGTCTCGAATATTTGGTATTTTGAATGAATTAAACTTTAAAGCGTCACTTTTGTGTCGTTTTCTATGATTGTGACAAAGATCCTCGAAGTAACACCCAAAAAGTCTTCCGCTGACATTTTAAGTCTTCCGCTGACGTGATGATTTTGGGGGTGTTACAGATTGGTATTCAGAGCCACGGTTATAGAGAACCAGATGTTTTTAAACATTGGACTATAACCACACTTTAACTGGACCATTTTTACAAAATACCACTTCATGCCCTCCGTGCCTACATTCCAACATCTGGTAGAAAAATTACTTCTCATTATTTCTTCGACTTATTCTTGATAATTTTCCATCGATCATCGATCATTACACTCACAAGTTATATGTATATATAACTTTATTCTTGAACTTCAAGCATTTAAACGAACACGAGTTTTAATCACAACTGAATAACTAATATTCGCGATAAAACGAGATTTAGACTATCAACTAAAACATACCATATCTTTTAGGTTGTGTGTGAAGCCATTGCCTTGCATCGTTGAGATTATGTTACTACCACTACTACTGTACTACTAAGGTGAGTCACAGCCCCTACTCTTACTTGTTTTACAATGATTTATAAACGTTTTTGGGGGAGATACATGCTTAATTACTGTTTTATACTTTTATAAGTACTCGTTAACTATATACATGTTACTGTGATTTCATAGCCCACTCTTTAACTATTTTCCCGTGGGGAGATACATGCTTAAAACTCGATCACAAGTCTTTTATACCGGGTATTGAAATACCGTCAGGCCAATGTTATTTGCTTAAGTTACTATTGCCAAAAGTCCCTCGATCATGAACCTTAATCACTTGAAGGGTGAACGTAAATAAATGTGGATAGTACTATTAGTGATTGACAATCCTCGTTTGGTTGTTAGAGAAAACACCAGGCGCACTTTATTGTTCTTATAAATAGGTTATTGGCAAATACCTATCTTGAGGGCATACTACTTACCGTCATAACTTGAGATTATGATTGGCTGTTAATCGTTGAGTATCATGAGCTTAAGGCAATAACAGGAACATTGATTTAAACTTATTGATTGTATGTGATTACAATACATTCTTAACTTGTGATTCGAATCTCGCGTTAAATGGATTTATAAACCAATTACTATTTCTGATGTTGATCCGGTGAAGGGCAAACCAACGAACTATTCTTGAATTGATAAAGAAATCACTCATTTTCTAATTAACAATTTAAAAACTCTATGAACTCACCAACCTTTGTGTTGACACTTTTTAGCATGTGTTTATCTCAGGTAACTATACAAGAAGGAACTTGAAGGCACGGAGTGGGCTTGTAACCCGGCATGGGCTTAAATAAACATTTTGACATATTTCAAATAAACTTGTTGTTTAAATTATGAAACATCTTGATGTCTCGAATATTTGGTATTTTGAATGAATTAAACTTTAAAGCGTCACTTTTGTGTCGTTTTCTATGATTGTGACAAAGATCCTCGAAGTAACACCCAAAAAGTCTTCCGCTGACATTTTAAGTCTTCCGCTGACGTGATGATTTTGGGGGTGTTACAGATTGGTATTCAGAGCCACGGTTATAGAGAACCAGATGTTTTTAAACATTGGACTATAACCACACTTTAACTGGACCATTTTTACAAAATACCACTTCATGCCCTCCGTGCCTACATTCCAACATCTGGTAGAAAAATTACTTCTCATTATTTCTTCGACTTATTCTTGATAATTTTCCATCGATCATCGATCATTACACTCACAAGTTATATGTATATATAACTTTATTCTTGAACTTCAAGCATTTAAACGAACACGAGTTTTAATCACAACTGAATAACTAATATTCGCGATAAAACGAGATTTAGACTATCAACTAAAACATACCATATCTTTTAGGTTGTGTGTGAAGCCATTGCCTTGCATCGTTGAGATTATGTTACTACCACTACTACTGTACTACTAAGGTGAGTCACAGCCCCTACTCTTACTTGTTTTACAATGATTTATAAACGTTTTTGGGGGAGATACATGCTTAATTACTGTTTTATACTTTTATAAGTACTCGTTAACTATATACATGTTACTGTGATTTCATAGCCCACTCTTTAACTATTTTCCCGTGGGGAGATACATGCTTAAAACTCGATCACAAGTCTTTTATACCGGGTATTGAAATACCGTCAGGCCAATGTTATTTGCTTAAGTTACTATTGCCAAAAGTCCCTCGATCATGAACCTTAATCACTTGAAGGGTGAACGTAAATAAATGTGGATAGTACTATTAGTGATTGACAATCCTCGTTTGGTTGTTAGAGAAAACACCAGGCGCACTTTATTGTTCTTATAAATAGGTTATTGGCAAATACCTATCTTGAGGGCATACTACTTACCGTCATAACTTGAGATTATGATTGGCTGTTAATCGTTGAGTATCATGAGCTTAAGGCAATAACAGGAACATTGATTTAAACTTATTGATTGTATGTGATTACAATACATTCTTAACTTGTGATTCGAATCTCGCGTTAAATGGATTTATAAACCAATTACTATTTCTGATGTTGATCCGGTGAAGGGCAAACCAACGAACTATTCTTGAATTGATAAAGAAATCACTCATTTTCTAATTAACAATTTAAAAACTCTATGAACTCACCAACCTTTGTGTTGACACTTTTTAGCATGTGTTTATCTCAGGTAACTATACAAGAAGGAACTTGAAGGCACGGAGTGGGCTTGTAACCCGGCATGGGCTTAAATAAACATTTTGACATATTTCAAATAAACTTGTTGTTTAAATTATGAAACATCTTGATGTCTCGAATATTTGGTATTTTGAATGAATTAAACTTTAAAGCGTCACTTTTGTGTCGTTTTCTATGATTGTGACAAAGATCCTCGAAGTAACACCCAAAAAGTCTTCCGCTGACATTTTAAGTCTTCCGCTGACGTGATGATTTTGGGGGTGTTACATAGTCTGAGATGAAAATTCTATTTTTGAGCATGGTCTTTGATGGGTAGACAGGTTTTAAATGGGTTTGGGATTCTTGTGGGTGTGTTTTATTTTATATTGGAATTTGAGTTGGGATCAGGATTCGGGGATAGTGCATAAGGGTGAGAAGCATAAGGGTGTTTGCGTATATGGTCTGATAGACCCGATCCTTCAAAAGGACATAAGATAGAAGGTACATGATGGACGGCCTATATGGACGGTCTGGATGGACGGTCTGGATGAACGGTCTGGATGAACGGCCTGGATGGACGGCCTGGATGGATGGCTTAGGCTGGACGGACAGCCTTGACGGACGATACATACCGGACGACAGGATGAGGGCACGTCCGGATGAAGAGCGCGTGTACCTACCACCCAGGTTTTAAGGGAACATGTTCCCAATGATGACATCATCTACAGTAGCTCAGGTATTATATATACACCACCCTTGGTGGTTGCATAGGGGGAACCTCTTACCTCTCTCTACTTTCTCTCTCTAGAATTACTCTCAACTAGAGGGTTCATCCCTTCATACTTATGTCCCTCCATACTTATAGTAGAGGACTGACTTGACCGTCGGAGGGTGGTCCCGGGGCTCCGGCCTCGGGACTCCTCCTAACGGGTTCTTTCTTGTTTGTAGCACGCTTCAAGACTCGGGACAAGGACGAACGGCACGGGGAGGCCGTCCAGGCTTGCCTAGCGGATTTATGCTCAAACAAATTGGCGCCATCCGTGGGACCCGTTATTCAATCTGCCAGAGCTTAGGATGACGGGTTTCACCCTTCTTGGACCTCCATCCTCCGTTCGGTACGTCCCTTCGGAGGTGCAGCGTCTACCCTCCTTCCAGAGGAAGGATGATACCAGAGGTGGTTCGTCCACCGTCCTTTCAGAAGTGGCTCTTCCATCCTCCGTGCGGGTATAGTTCAACTCGGTAAGGCACTATATGAGTCGGTAGGCTCATCCACCTGGCCTTCCGTCATCCCTTTGGTATGGATGGAGGGCTGACATGGGACTATAAGGTGACATGTGAAGGAGAGCGCCTTTCATAAGGTGGCATGTGGATCGTTAACCCTCCTTCCAGAGGATGGATGACAATGGAGGTGGCTTGTCGACCATCCTTTCAGAGGTGGTTCGTTTACGGCCGTTACAATTCAGATGTGGCTTGTCTATCATCCATTCGGTACCTTCCTTCGTCCTTCGGAGGTGGTGCTTCCATCATACAAGGATGCTAATACAGACATCACATATGGGTTATTCAATTATTATCACTTGGTTCGGTACCATTGTGTCATCGCTCAAGATGGACGGTATGACTTCCTTCGGTAGCCACATGGATGGCCGGACAAACAAGCAGCTGAGTCGTCGTTCAGACGCGGTGTTTCACGAATATTTTGTAAGTACTCCTATGTTATTTCCTTGATATCCCTGTTGCCATGCATGAGAATGTAAGTGCGGGACACATTTGGCTTACTGCCATGCTACGTACCTCGATGAGCTGACGACATCACGTCTTGACATCATTTAAATGCTTAAAAGAAAAGAAACGTGGATGACGTACAAGTAATACAGCTCATAATATCAGACAACCTTTACACATACACATGCATGACACTACACCTTGTGAGTAAAGCAATATGACCCACACCCCACGTGATTTACTTTATCAAATACTAGTTTGATTGGGGCATATCCATGTCATAAAATAATAAACAGTCTATTTTGATACTTTTGGAAATAACGGAACGTTACTCCTTGCAACCTCTGGAAATACTCATGGGTCATATCATTTCCCTGGATGCAACAGCCTTTGGTATTGTGTAGGGACACGTACATGGTCATTAACCCAACTTTACTTCACTTATTTTACTTCACGTGCATGCATACTTGACTTTTGTACATGCATCCTTGTTTTATTAACGGCAACATCGAAAACACCTTTTTATTAACGAATACTCCGCACGATCATACAAAAAAAAAAAAAAAAAAAAAAAAAAAAAAAAAAAGGGGGACGCATGAGCCACACTTGAAAAAAGCAACGCACGTTTAGTCCTCAACGCAATGGAAGCACGTTTGAGTAGGCTTTTCACACGATTAACCCGCCGAGTTTTTTCCACTATGAACTTTGAAACCTGTCATTCGTACGTGTTCTCATCGGGCAGTCCGGTTATCAGCTGTTCCGGTTCTCAGTAAGCGTCGGACAAAATATCAACTTCATTTAACCTTCACTTCATCCTCTAAACTATGATATGATTGCTCACCTTTGAGCTCCGGTAACTTTACTCCGGTACTGGTACGGCATACTCCGTCCGGTTGACCACCCGTTCGGTACGACATACTCCGTCCGTGTCTAACCAAAAGGCGATGGCACCCAATTCATCATCATTTATGGGGGAAATCAAAAGAGGTGTTTATGCCGACAGCTCTTCACGAACTGAAGAACTTCTACAAGCAGTGGTTTAATTTCAACTTACATTTTATAAGTGGTGAATAAAGCACAGATTAAGTCTATTGATCGATTTGTGGTTATGGCGGAAAGAGAGATAAGAGATAGATGGATTTTTGTTCATATTTTTTAGATAGAAATTTTGGTGAGATGGGAAGAGAGTCAATGGCGTGTGGTGATGATTGTGAGCACAGTCCTTTCACGATTCTCTAGAATCTAAAAAGTATCAATGACAAAATGACTATGTTAAAAGTTTCAAAGTCTACGAAATATTTGCTAAATATATAAAGCAAAAAGATTTGGATAAACATAAAAATTGCTGATAACATTTGATCCGAAATATTAAAGCAAAAAGTTTCAAAGTCTGCGAGATCTTACGTGTACAAGCATTACCCATGCCACCATTGATTTTCTAAAGACAATACCAGGAGCCAATATTATTTACTACGCATAAAATACATATTTGGTCGGCATATTGAAATATTGGAACACATATTAAAATTACGATAGTTGACACCTTACCGTTAAAAGCAAGAAACATTATATGTTTTATATCCATGAGACCTTCGATTATTATGGGTTGATTATGTCATCTGGCATTTTGTGGTATTTGAGTTCGACAATACTGAAAAGATTTAGTACCATCAAACCGGGGGGAGTATAGAGGCATGATAACTCCGTCGTTTATGTCACAGATTGTGATCCGGATTGGTATTGGTGGTATTATATTTGTAATATCTAACGGAAGAAAGCAAAAAGCTTTCAAGTTTTATTCTACAGGATTGACGAGCAAAAGGTGATGATTTAGTAAAGCGTGGTCAATGAGAACGATAAACATCACATGTTTGCTACTTAACACACATGGGTAACAATTGTTATTAATCGTTTATTATGTTATCTAATACTTTGTTTTACTTAAGTTCAACGATACTAACAAGTTGTAGCACCGTCGAACTGGGGGGGAATATAGTGGTGATACCTCCATCGGTCATGTTACGGTGCAGCTATGATCCGGTTGTATATTGAATTATTGATTATATATTGAATTATTGATACTAACAAAATCATTGGGAACATCATATATAACGAAAAAAGCAAAAGAGCTTTCATGTTTCACTTTGCAGGGATAATTCTGCAACCCAACGGTGCAAGTCACCCAGGGGTAACATCTGCAACCCAACGGTGCAAGTCACCCAGGGGTAACATCTACAAACGGTGCAAGTCACCCAGGGGTAACATCTGCAACCCAACGGTGCAAGTCACCCAGGGGTAACATCTGCAACCCAACGGTGCAAGTCACCCAGGGGTAACATCTGCAACCCAACGGTGCAAGTCACCCAGGGGTAACATCTACAACCCAACGGTGCAAGTCACCCAGGGGTAACATCTACAAACCCAACGGTGCAAGTCACCCAGGGGTAACATCTACAAACCCAACGGTGCAAGTCACCCAGGGGTAACATCTACAACCCAACGGTGCAAGTCACCCAGGGGTAACATCTACAACCCAACGGTGCAAGTCACCCAGGGGTAACATCTACAAACCCAACGGTGCAAGTCACCCAGGGGTAACATCTACAACCCAACGGTGCAAGTCACCCAGGGGTAACATCTACAAACCCAACGGTGCAAGTCACCCAGGGGTAACATCTGCAACCCAACGGTGCAAGTCACCCAGGGGTAACGTCTACAAACCCAACGGTGCAAGTCACCCAGGGGTAACATCGACTAGCCCAACGGTATCAAACCTAGGGGTAACGTCTATGACTCAACGGTCGCATCATCATGACCTAACGGCGCCAAGACGCCTAGGGGTAACATCATTGGACTCAACAGCACGAAGTCGCTAGAAACAAACATCGTAAATGCTCTGACGAAGAATAGCTACCTCCGACCGGTCAATATAGCCTATGTCTTGGCAAAAATGTAAGACCCAACAATGCTTAAGTATAGCATCATTGACCGTTGCTCAACAATACTATACTGGGGGGACATGTTAGCGTATATGTCCGAATGACGTAGGCCGAAAGACCATAAAGACCACTTTAAGTATTACATCATTAGTCTTCTACTAATAATGCAATACTGGGGGGACATGTTTGCGTATATGGTCTGATAGACCCGATCCTTCAAAAGGACATAAGATAGAAGGTACATGATGGACGGCCTGGATGGACGGTCTGGATGAACGGCCTGGATGGACGGCCTGGATGGACGGCTTAGGCTGGACGGACAGCCTTGACGGACGATACATACCGGACGACAGGATGAGGGCACGTCCGGATGAAGAGCGCGTGTACCTACCACCCAGGTTTTAAGGGAACATGTTCCCAATGATGACATCATCTACAGTAGCTCAGGTATTATATATACACCACCCTTGGTGGTTGCATAGGGGGAACCTCTTACCTCTCTCTACTTTCTCTCTCTAGAATTACTCTCAACTAGAGGGTTCATCCCTTCATACTTATGTCCCTCCATACTTATAGTAGAGGACTGACTTGACCGTCGGAGGGTGGTCCCGGGGCTCCGGCCTCGGGACTCCTCCTAACGGGTTCTTTCTTGTTTGTAGCACGCTTCAAGACTCGGGACAAGGACGAACGGCACGGGGAGGCCGTCCAGGCTTGCCTAGCGGATTTATGCTCAAACAGATGGGTAGACAGGTTTTAAATGGGTTTGGGATTCTTGTGGGTGTGTTTTATTTTATATTGGAATTTGAGTTGGGATCAGGATTCGGGGATAGTGCATAAGGGTGAGAAGCATTAATCATTAGGGACATGTGCTATGGTCTCCCGGATTATAAGATAGGAGACTGAAAGTATATGCTGGTTATAATGGAGGTCCACTTTGTGTGGACATTGAAACTAGCCTTAATTACGAGCTCCAAAGTACTTCTTATTACTACCGATCCCTGGCATAGTTCTCGATTATGTAGCATGTATATAGAAGCGTTATTTGGAATAGCAGGTTTATGGATTGGAACATCGTACATATGTGGTTTGTTGTTTATCCAAAGGTTTTAAATGTTTCGTTCAGTAACAGAATAATGTTGCTTTGCTTTCTACTGTGTTAAACACATAAGAGGATGAGAGGAGTAGTAGTAGAAAGCTGATTTTGTGGTGCTCATGCATTTTGCCTGTTTGTTATGAAAATAGGACAGTAAATAGGGCCCCATACCTGGGTTGCAGCTTGGTTGTTCAACAGTTTTGGTATGATCTATTGAGAGTTATGGATTGTTTATTTGCTTATAGCTGGTTAGTTATCTTTGAGCAATACGAGAATGGGTTAAAGAGACACTGAGTAGGTACATAGAATTACTATCAATGAGTTAATGTTAACACGGGAATAGAAAAGTTCAAAAATGCTTCATTAATGGGTGGAAATAATTCAATCAGTGGAAAGATTGGAAGAGCTTAATGAGTTAATGTAAAGATGTGATTGTAGGACATAATGGATTTCGACTATAGAGATTTGGCAGACGTGTTTCTATGATGATATGTTGCATTTAAGCTGTTTCGAGTGGTTGGTTATGAGAGCTGAAAATCATAGTATATTATTCCCTGTGTAGGTTGCTGCCATATTGTTCTGATGTTGTTTTTGCTCTATTGTTTGTTTCTATGTGTATATGTTTATATCCATTCATATCTGGAACACGTATAGGTTAGAGGTAAGCTGCTTTCCAAAAGCATTTCTTGGAGACACACTAGGCAATTTAGGTATGATCTCATGTCTTGGTAATTCATTAAGAAGCTTAATTGGATATCAAACTGTCTTGAGTCGGATCTCAAATGGGTCGCGAGTTGTACTTGACACCCTAATAAGCAGATATTCCTCAATTGGCTATCAACGGCTTCTACTCCATTGGTACTTGACATATAGTAAGATCGGGTAGTAAAGTTTATATCCTCTTAGGCTCGTTCTTTATGCTTTGTTGTTGGATCACTAATAAATTTCTGAGTTAATATCGAGTATAACTTCAACTATTTAGCTACTTATTTAAATTTGTTTTACTAGATCAAGAAACGTTACATTTCAGGGTACCTAAACCTCACTTTGCTTAAATTAAAGCATACCATGTATCATAAAAGTTACCATAACAAATTGGGCTGTTGAACTGGGCTCAA
This sequence comes from Artemisia argyi, assembly GCA_030686995.1. NCBI lineage: Eukaryota > Viridiplantae > Streptophyta > Magnoliopsida > Asterales > Asteraceae > Artemisia > Artemisia argyi. The sequence goes on along the minus strand of CM060695.1, from coordinate 9,130,523 downwards.
AATCAGGCAAAATTAGAACCCAATGCTAGAGCAGTTTAGCTTAATAAGTTTGGACTTATTGGGATGGGTTTCACATAGGGAAGGCAATGGGCGAGAAAAAACCAACAACCCGCGGGTACTCGCCATAAATGGGTGGGTAAACGCGTCAATTTTCACCCACGGGTGGGTTGTGGGTGAAAATCTTTACCCATTAGTGGGTGGCGGGTGGGTGACGGGTGAGGCATACCCATCGCGGGTAAACCCATTTAAAATACCCACGGGTATACCCGTAGGTGTACCCATAAACCCATCTTAAAATTAATTATACTAATTAAAATATTTATTATGTTGCAGGTATACATTTAACAATTACTACCAAGTCTCAAAAAAACACATTAACCTAAAAGTTTGTTTGAGTTTCAAAACTAAAAAGAGTGTATGAAAGATCAAATAATCAAAGTTGTATTTGGCAAATTGATTGGTGTCTTATTACGCAATTTCGTAGTTAGTGTTCATGTCATCGTTTTGTAATTTTGTTGCATAACACTAACCCATGGGCAACAAATAACCACGGGCAAGGGCATGGGTAGAAATTTGTACCCATTGGTGGGTAACGGGTGGGTGATGGGTGAGAAAAAACTACATGGGCGGGTGACGGGTTAGAGGTACCTGCGCTCATTACCCACGGGTGCCGTCCCTAGTTTCACAAGACCAGTTTAGCTTAATATGTATGCAACTTTTTTAAGTGTCTATTTCTTATAAGCACCACAAAATAAACGCAATAGTTGATCTTATTTTAAGTAACAAAGTTACTTATGTTCCTTACATGTAGCTAACGTGTCTCTTAGGATAGCTTTTTGAATAAGTATGTCTATAAGAGGAATATTATACACCTATAAATTATAACTTAAACTTGAATTCATGGGAATATAAAATGTGATGTGTCCATAGGCAAGCTCGTGGATTTCATTCTCATATTTATGTGCATTGTAACTTACCAAAATTTACAATAAATATACTACTCGCATTATGTCAACAGGTTTATACGGTATGATCTAATTTAATTGTGTCGTGGTCCCTTTACTTCTTTTTAGTTATTTTCATGTTTAGTAGATTTAAAAACACAATAGTTATTAGTGGGGATGTTGGGGGAGATGGCAAAGGCTCATTTTACATAAAGCTTTGGTCATGAGTTCGAATCCTACTTAGCTCATCTTTCTAAATGCACCTTTTTTTAATAGCTAGTGTTTAATGGTAGAGAAGTGTAAAGTGATTGCATTTAACTATGAATAACAACACAACTCAATTTAGTCGAGCCCTAGTCACAAGTAGCCTCGTCTAAGAGACTTCAAGTAAATGTTTGTATCAATTAAAACTACATCTATTGTTATGGGAAAAGAAAAAAAAAAAAAAAAGAACGAAGCTAAAACTGCAAGTACAAGTAAGTCGGTTTTATATGAACTTGATTTTTTTTTTTTTGTAAGATTGAAAAACTTGAAACAATATGAGCTCAAACATATGTCAAAAACTTAAAACTGTTCGAGCTTATATAGGTACAAGGTACTAGAGGTGAATTAATAATGGAGTTTTTGAAAACAAATACTTCTATGTAGTTAGGGTTGTACAAAGTTGGTTATATACGTTCATGCTTGGATTGGGTTCAATTATTAGTTCGTCCGAATTTCAATTATATTGAGGGCATGTTTGGCGCGAGAGATTATGGAGGCTTAAGATTTTTTATTTTTTTATTATTATTATTTTTTTTTTTTGAAAAATAAGCTTTTGTCAAAAAATAATCTTTGTTTGGCAAATTAAGGTTGTGAATTATTTTATAAAAATAAGTTCAAAAAAAAAAAAAAAAAAAAAGGATTACAAAACCAACTTGTAAAAGATTACGAAGATTATTTTTCACAAATTAATTGATTTTAATCTTCTTCTGCAACAACACCAAAAAAAAAAAAAAAAAAAAAAAACCCTACAATTTTAGTCTTTTCAGCACCAGTAACAGCAACATCTATTTTTGCCAAACATACCATGAGCTCCCTGATTATGCTCGTATTAGCTTTCTCGACTCATCTAAATCTCAACCATTTTCAAGATATTTGAGCTTTCGAATCTTCCTCAAGCTAAGCTCGATCCACCACAATCGTGAAACCTTTAGTCTAAGGTTATCGAGTAGAGATTATATCCGTGTTCTCTGATCCAACCACGCTCGCTCTTGATACTTTGTCAGTGCATGATTGTTATTTGTTTCTATTTTATTTGAACAATGTTTGTTTTCATCATATGTGTTTTACTCAGTGTTCTAAAAGGCGCGCCAAGGCGCGGCCAAGGCGTCGCCAAGGCGCGAGGCGTGGCCTCGGCGCCACGAAATGGACTAAGGCGTAAAGTCTAGGCGTCGTGTGAAAAGGCGTGAAATAAGGCGCGAAAAGGCGTGCCAAGGCGCGCCTTATCGTATGGCGTGGCGCCATTTTTAGATGGGGATGATGTGGGCTTAAATTTTGGGCCTAGTAATTTCTAAACATGGTTCAAATTTTCACTTTATTTCTTATGCATATCACTTTTTGTAAGCTCACCTTTTGTAAACTCACATTTTGCAAACTCGATATGCATATATGATATTATAACATAAATGATAAATATATAAATATTTTTTCGCCGCCTTAGTCACGCCGCAAAAAACGCCATGGCTTCGCCATGGCACGTAAGGCTTGAGGCGTGGCCTTGCCGCCACGCCACGCCTCACGCCATTTATAACATTGGTTTTACTAGTTGATGAAGATATGACACATTTGAAGTATCTAAACTTCACTTTACTTAGATTAAAACATACATGTATCATAAAACTTGCAATAACAAACATTTTTTGTTTTCATAAGTTACATGGAAACATAATGGGCTGTTGAAATGGGCTTAGAACCAGGCCTAACTCAAGTGTTTATTACTTTTAACCAACACAATATAAACCCACAACAGATTCTTGTTTGGTTTTGTGTCGATACCAAAACCTTAGTTAGTTCCTGCTGCTGCCTGCTTTTGGTACGTATCATCTGCTTATTTAGTTTCATGATTCATGATTATTATCTGATCAACACCCACCAAGTGTTGTTTATTATTTGATGAAATGCCCTAATATATATAACTGATTATTATATGATTTAGTTTAATACTATCACTGTTTAAACTTCTTAATGAAATTCTCTTGTGTAGTATTTTTCAAACAAAATACACGCACAAACAAACAAACAAACATCCCTCCTACAAATATGAACATATAGATAGCGGTTAACCCTCTTTTTTCTATTGAACATATATAGTTGCTGCTGTTTCTAACATTTGATTTCTCGTTTTGAACGTCTAGTTGGTCATGGAAGGAGTAGATCGGTTGAATGAGCTAAATGATGAATTCTTAGTCAATAATATCATGTCTCGCTTGCGGTACTGCACTACTAAAGAGGTGATCAGAACAACGGCTACCATCTCAAAACGATGGAAAAATCTTTGGACTCAACTTCCTCATCTCATTTTCTCATATGAGGATGACCCCACAGGTTTTGGATTTGAAGATGATACTCATCTCCGTGATTACGTTTCTTTTATCAACAACACCCTTAATCAGTGTCCTACAAATCTCAACCTCAAAAAATTCAAACTTTATATCTCTTGCGATAGTATGCTAAATTCTGAGTTCAAATCGCGAGCAAATAGTTGGATTCGTTATGCTATTAGTCGTAATGTTGAAGAGGTTGATTTACGGTTATGGGATGTAGGATTAGGGACTCTGTTTAGCTATGATGATGAGTTGTTTTTCAACAATTCTTGTATCACTCATATGACACTGTTCTTTTGTCCTTTTAATCCTCCTAATGGTGTGATTAGTTGGGAAAGACTTACGTGTTTGTGTTTATCTTCTGTGACTCTGGATGAAGATATGATTGAGAAGATATTATCAGGAAGTCCTTGCTTGGAATCTCTAGAGTTGAACGATTGCTATGGTTATAGGTGGATTGATATTACTTCAAAGAGTGTGAAGAAGTTGGTGTTTTCTGCATACAACTCTTATGAGGTTTATACATACGACGAGGCTTATATAGATTGTGTCAAAATCAATGCTCCTTACATATCGTCTCTAACTATAGAAGGTGTGTTGGTTTTGCGGGAGCTTGTGTTGCTTAATGTGTCTTCTTTGGTCGAAGCTCACTTAGATTATTCGATCAATTGGAGGGAGTATGTGTTGTACGACGAAAAAGTATTTAGAGGACTTTTAGAAAGCCTTGGCCATGTCAAAGATATTACATTTGGGCATCACTGTTCGGAGGTAGTATTACTTATGAAAAACTTTTTTTTTTCTTCATATATTCTGGTTTTTTGTTTGTGCTTAAGGTTATACATGTTGCACTGCTCTAATAATGTTCACTTTTGCATTGATAGCTTCTCTCTCGTTTGAAAGCTTGTAGTGATACGTCTGATGATGAAAATGGAGATCGAGGGGAACAAATTGCTTAAAGTGATTAAGTGTTAGTTGATAGCTAGTTAAAACTGGTTGTTATATGTTGTTGAAGAAAATGACTAATCGTCCCAACTTGTGGTGACCATGGACAGTTGATGCTTGCTAAGAAGTTATTGACACTCCGTCTAGCATCTCCAATAGCCGAAATAGAACTCTGCATTTTTGGTATTTTTTCAAACTTTTGTTAACAACTTGTGGTGACCATGGACAGTTGATGCTTGCTAATCTTGTGGTTTGTGAAATGAGTCGATGACAAAAAGAAATGTAGTAATTGACTTCGAAAGTGGAAAGATTTTGTTGCATCATATGTTTTTGTTAGTATTCTGGTTATTGACAATAATAGATCATTAAAATAACATCATGAAAGCGTGCCTTATTATATTGCTATTGCTATGATTGATACATTAAAAAGAACATTAGTCTTGGTATCAGTTAAGAGGCTGGTGTCTGGTGACTGGAGACCATGTGCCAGCAATCAGTTTTATGATATTTAAGACTTGTTTGTTAATTGCATGGTTAGTTGCACATATGATTGTCATTGAGTTAAACGCATTTGTTGTAATTGCAAGATTCTTTACAATAAAACAAACATCATGTTCTGATTGTTGTGTTCGAGCTGCATCTTTCATGCTTCTTTTTCGTTCCATTCCCACTCTCGCCGAAACACGTCCGATTATAGATGAGCTTTTACACAAGAGATTGCTTGTTTGCTTGCATATAGGTGGATTTTTAGGATCAGTTGCTTATGTCAGTCAAGCTACAAAGTATTTTCAGGTGAATTTAGCTCTTCACCTGTCCATCGTTTGCTTAAACGGTTTGATGATTGCATGAGCTTAAGTGTAGGGTATCTCTTCACTTTGATTCTCCTCCAAATTTGCTCTTTGGTCTCCTGACGTTACTGATTGAATAATGTGGGTCAATTTCAGTATTTGGCAGTGTTAAGAAGCTGGTGTTCTTTGAATACTACTATATGCTGCCTCATATGAGGATTATTTAGATTGTATCAAAATTGATGCTCCTTACATATCGTCACTAACTATAGAAGGTGATTTGGTTTTGCACAAGCTTGTGTTGCTTAACGTGTCGTCTTTGGTTAAAGCTTACTTAGATTATTCGATCAATTGGGGGGAGTCTGCGATATTCGATCAATTGGGGGAGTCTGCTTTTATTGGTATATTCTTAATGCAGCAAGTGGTGCGTTTGTATGTGATATTGACATATTGCGCTAGGGGTTGATATTTCACATTGTTGACGATAAAGCTAAGTTTTGTAGTATACACATACAATGTCTGATTGTTAAGAATAAGTTATTCTATGTGCAGAGTTTGACTTATTTGAGTTTGACCATTATCTGTAATCTTGACGACTTAGGGTAAAAACACCCGTGATGCATCTTAGCAAAGTGATAGAGAATCACACGCTCTAGGGAGAAAATTAACATATACTACGTATCAGATTATCTTTCTAGACATATATGATGTGAAGGTCTTTTTTTATATTGTATATATTTACAGTATACGGTAGTTTCAACCAAAAGTCCAAACATCAAAAATATGTCTCAACATAGTGATGTTCCCAAATTGATCTCCTTTCCTAATGAAAAGGTTTCTGGATTAATAATGAGGTTGAGTCATACAATATGGAGAGATGGTCAACATATGAATTGGTTTAAGAGCTACATATATCATATCTTAGACGAGTCAGGTAAATGCATCACTTTGTCCTGCATTCTGTTAAGTTACTTTGTTAGATGTGGCATTTTCGACTCATTTAGGAATGGGTCGATCTGTCTTATGCTTTATCTCAAACAGGCTGGATTAAATAAAATGTAGGTAAAAGAGAAACGGGTCGATCTGGTCTACACTTTTTCAAACGGGTCAATTTAAATAAACATTGATATCTGAATTTCTGGTAGACAGATGATGACACCATTGTGATTCAAGAATTGCAGACCATAAGCTTGCAGCCTTGAAAACCATTTAGAATTGTAGACCATAAGCTCTGTGGGTCGATCAGATTGTGCATGGCTGTTTGCCTGTTTGCTATTTTGTATTCTTCAAAATGCTTCACTTTGTGCATGATGAGAGGTTGAGGCAGATTTGAATGGTCAGCAAGGGAGATCTCGTCCGAGAAACATACCATATGGATCCTATGGAAGTTTCTAAATGACTTCGTATTTACAGCCAAAAGACCAAGATAGAAGCTCATTCATTGATGTAAAAATGCTTTCTTATAATTGGATTTTAAATTGGGTTGAATGGTTTTCTAACTCTCTAAACGCCATTTCTTCCTCTTTGTAATCCCTTTTCCATAGCGACTTGCTAGGCATGTTAATACTACTTCCGTTCAAAAAACTTATGCATAACGAGAGTTTATATATCCAAATAGTTCAATACATCTAATTGACTGTCAAAAAGATATCTGAGTTTATTGTTCACAAATTATATGAAATTCATCATCAGTAGTACTCATTAATGTTATAAACTAATAACACACACATGGTATATAGAAAACACATTTATCTTTCTAGTAACATAAACTAAACTGAATAATAAAGATTTGAATGTGATAACTACAGCTTAATCCAACACCTTGCAACATATCATCGTTATCAATGAATGATAGAATTTGACTCATGAAGCAAAAGCAGCGTTTCCATATACGACCACGTGGGGGATGTAGCATGCTTTCCATCAATTTCAACACCAGTCATATGTCCTGACGAGGGCTCATAAACTTCAATTGTAGACTCTTTATAATCATCACCCTCCATCCCCAATAAAACTTCACCATTGTTTCTAAACCCCAATACATTATAATACACCGACTTACCCTCCACCTTAACGGTATATATCTTTGTAAACGGTTTATTAACACCATCTTGCCTCGTCCACACACCACAAACCGATATCTCACCTTCATTATAATACTCAAGCAAACAAAGCGACTCATCCACCTTCGCCACAACCAAATCATGTGCACGTGCTAATCTGTCCGAAAGACACACTTCACTAAACTTCTCCCTCTTCAAATCAAATGAAATGATATAGTTAGTCCTAAATCCTTCATCCAAACCAACAGTATGCCAATAAATAATCCCATCTATGAAAACCTGATATGGTGTGAAATCACACGATTTAAATTGCGTACCCATATATACGGTTTTCCAAACACGTGTACTTAATGTAAAAACCTCAACCACCCATGTATTAGGTATTTTAGCTTTATCGACACTAATCTTAACAAGCTTAGGGTCACTAGTATCAGGACAAACCCCAAAACCAATACGAGTACATCTATCTTTTGAATTCAATACATTAGGGATAATAATACCAACATATTTCCTAACACTAGGATTCCAAATAACAACCATCTTAGTTTCTACCTCTTGGTAAAAGCCGTAAAAACATAACAACCCGTTAACACAACCAAGTGTTATTGTGTGTCTTAGTAAGTTAAGGGGCTCGGGAGCGGTTAGGGGAAACTTTTGTTCGGGAAAAGTATTGTCATCGATAATTGGGGTATATATTCGGACAAAACCTAACTTGTACTGTACAAGTAAACGATGCTGAGGGTTATTAAGGTGGTAGTTTTTTATAAATTGTGGGCCGTCGATAAGAGACTTCCATTGTTTTGAAACAGTTCGGAAACGGAGTAGTGATTTTATAGGAATTTTTTTAATGATTTCTGATTGGATTTCGAAAGGTATGTGATCAGACATACTTTTTAGTTTCAGGATAAGTAACGTGTTTTTTTGGTGTTTGATTTTAAGTATGTGTGTTTTTTTTTTTTTTTTGTTTTTTGGTATTTGTTTGGTTGGTTGTCGCATGATATCTTCAGGCAGATCAGAGTTGACATTTGGGCAGGACTAAAATGCTCAAAAGATACCAGTTTTACCAAAGCACCCATTTTCAAAGTTTTTTTTTTTTTTTTTTTTTTTTTTTTTAAAGATTATCTCAACTTTCCAAGTTTTGAAGAAAATAGTTGTTGGCTCAGTACTTAAACAATAAAATAGCTCGAGTTAAATTTACTCAATGATAAAAAGTGAGTGATGTATAAAGCTGTAATAAGTTAAAATTTTGTAATAAGTTGTACCATAGATCACAAAATTAATATCTATATTTGCCTAAGTTTTACTTATAGATGACTTGGTCAAAAACTAGAGATAATTAAAAGGTGATAGTTATTTTCTACGAAAATACATTTGAATAAAGGTTGATATAGATGACTTGGTCAAACACTAGAGGGTGATAGTTATTTTCTACGAAAATACATTTGAATAAAGTTTGTTATAGATGACTTGGTCAAACACTAGATGTCATTAAAAGGTGATAGTTATATACACATTTGATTGAATATAATCGTAAGAGTAAGGATTCAGTTGGAAGAAAATTTAAAATAAAAATAATGAGAAATAATTATAATCGTATAAAGAATAGTATAAAGAATAGGTGTGTATGTTGGTGAGAAGAAAAACACAATGAATAGGTTTGTATTGCACTACTTTATAAATGTGATACTTGTCATGTTGTTTCTTAGTGTTGTCGTTTCTAACTGTTAAATTAGATTACTTAAATAAATAATAACTATAAGCTCATCATTTCCCATCACGTAATTAAAATAATTACGTAATTACGTATAATCTCAAATTTTTATTTATTAATTTAGACAGAAATAGCTATTAATAATTTAATTTAATAGCCCAAACTATTGAGAAAAAAATGTAATAAGAAGGAATGACTAGTCGATCACACCATGTATGTCCTCCTAACTCTAATGGAAGCTTGCCCCCCTTTATTTATAAGAAGCCTTCTATAACTTTGATGGATTGGACGATGTGGGACAAGCATCCTCTTTTGTTTGATTATTTATTGGCGTACCATTGGTTTGGATAACTAATTATACGGAGTACTATTTTGTTTGATTTGAAGAGCGAAAAGATAACTAAATGTTTATTCGGGAGAGATTAGCGCATACACTTTATTTGGTTGTGGCGAAAGTGAATGAGTCACTTAGTTTCCTAGAGTATTATAATGAGGGTGAGACGTCGGTATTTAGTCCCACATCAGCTAAAAAACCAACTTTTTCTTGTTTATGTATTTCGGTGTACATGTGCTACCTAAGTTGATAGTTTGGATCATGTTGTCCTAGTTGATGTTATTGGCTAGTATATGCAAATTCATAAATTTACAAAACTAGCGTCCGCCATTAACGGGGATAATTTATACAAATTGTTGACTTTTTAGGTTTTTTAAATTGAATCCTTTACATAAAATCGGTTTTCAAACGATTCTCATATTTTTTGGTTCTGACCAACTGGTTACCGGTTCAACCAAATGAAAATATACCTTATTAACGGACATTTGAGAGTACTCTATGATGGTGTTGAAAACCTCAAAAGATATAACTAATGGATTATCTTGTAGTAAAATATACCCCAATCCAACTGGTATTGACAGCCCAACAAAGGTCCACGACTATGATTAACTCAACTGTCCTTGTTTCTGTTAAAAACAATGGATCATAAGCAATATCAACCACAACTCAGTAAACTCACCCAACCAACCACCCCTTGGTGAAATCTTTTATTAACCACAGATTCAAGAAGATAAGTCCACAACTGTGTGCTTACCAAACAAATACAATGCAAAACAGATCGTCCCCTTCAGAAGGGTCTAATCTATCACACTACAAGAACAGATTACACAAGACCTCACTACAATCACTCTTTAGACTAATACTATAAGACTAGTGATCAAGATGATCAAAACCCAGAAGAATACCAAACACCAAACTATGAGAGAAACTGTGTGTAAATCAGAGATGACAAATGAGTTGTTACCAAACCCTAGATCCGTGGCTCAGCATATATAGTCCATATTTACATCCAGCACCCTGCATAATAGAAACATACCAAACAAAGATAAAAGTTATAAGTTAATATAAAACTTGTCACAACTAGTCCCTCTAGTTATAACAAGTATGAGTTTGCCAGTCAACACAAGTCAACTGACATATTCCAACACCCCTCCTCAAACTCATACATCAAACATATCCACCAGTCTCAACTTAGAGCAAATCAATTTATGTTGAGGAATATGATGAGGCGAAAAATGATCCGTTTTTAGGGGGTCATTTAAGCCCGAATCCGAATTTATTTGATCAAATATTGCCCTAAATCGTTCCTTTTGTGATTTTAGGTGTTTGGAGAGTGAATTCTGGAAAAGAGGCTATTTTGGACGTTTTTGGAGCATAAAGTGAAGAAAACAACAAAGTACCAAATCCAAGCTGGAATTACAAGGTGACGGCGTCAAGGATTTACTCTTGACGGCGTCAGAAAGGATGAATATTTTACCGAAGGTTGTGAAGGCGTCAGATGAAGAGATGACGGCGTCAAAATGACCAAGATTAATTTACCGAGGGTGGTGACGGCGTCACATAGGCCGTCACGATTGGATCTAGGGCGTCCGAGGAAGTATATGGCGGCGAGTTGACGGCGTCAGATTTTACTCTTGACGCCGTCAGGACGATTTTCCTATATATAGTTTTCTAGTTTTTTCATTAAAAAGAGAGAAGTTTTGGTGAAACCCTAAAGACGATTTTGGTGCCTCTTTTACAGGTTTTTCAAGGGTTCCAAACCCTTGAGACCTTGCATTGTAATTGAGATAAGTATACTCTTAATTCAATCAATATGTCTATGTGTTGGTTGTCTATCTTTTGTTCTTATCTTAATTCTACTATGCTAGGCTAAATTTCTTTTGTGTTTGCTTAGATCTAATGAAACCTAGATGTTGATTATGTGTTGATTACTTGTCTATTCTTGTTTTGAATGAATGATATTATATGTTAGGCTTAAGAAAACTGGCAGATCTCCAAATGGTAACATGCTTGAACGTCTTAAGAAACATGAACCGAGGCGTACTAGGTCTTTATTGGTTGTATTTAATGCATGAGCCACTGTTTACAATCCCTATAGTTGTGCTGGGTCATGGTGTAGGAGGAGATAAGAGCTCATAGAGTTGGGGAGTTATGTATGCCACTCCACGAATGGTATTAAGGAATACAACCCGTCATTCATACAAGTGTAACAAGTAATTAACATGTAAAAGATATCTAGGGAGTAATGAAGTCTAAGTAAACACAATTTCTCCAACCACTGCTCACAACCTTAGTTTAATATTAGTTTAATTTCATTTTCATTAGTTAATTAGTTATAAAGTAGTTTTTGGGTTAGTTGATTAGCAACTAATTCCGCCCACTCCTTTAAAACCCGAGATTTTACTTGCTTTCATAAAATATAAAAACACAAAAATAATCATCTTCCATCTCTAGAACTATTAATTAGGCTTTCTAATCCTAGCGACACTATTCCTAAGCTGAACGATCAATCCCCCGGTACTTGTCACTATACTATACTACAACGATCAGGTACACTGCCTGGTGGGGGTTGTAAGCCTCGCGAGATCCCTCGAGAGGTAAAGCAAGGTGCGATTCCCACGCATCAAGTTTTTGGCGCCGCAGCCCGGGGAATAGTTATTGTCTAGGTTAGGATTTCTTTTTATTAGGTCTACTTGCTAGATTCCTTTCTAGTAAGATTTTATTTTTATTTTTAGGTCTTCTTTAGTCTATCTTATTTCTTCGTGCTTTTATTCGTAACTCCTTACCATCCGACATCATGGAAGGTGGTAACATCTTTGAACCCATCATCCCACCACAACAAAACCCACCATTAGAAACCCTTAGGCCCCGAACCTTAGGAGAGTATTCCCGACCTAGCCACCAAGGCTACCGAAACACCATTGAGCTCACCGGAGCCAATGTGACCCCCTTGCGATCCGACACCATCCGGTTGGTGCAAAGCGGATGTGCATTCCATGGACTTCGTTCCGAAGATCCAAACCAACACCTTAAGGACTTCCTCAAAATCGTAGATTCCATAGACCTAGGTGTTGAAACTAGAGAGACTACCCGTTTACGCCTATTCCAATTCTCTCTACGGGATCAAGCTAGTCAATGGCTTGAGCGTTTACCCGCGGGATCCATCACCACATGGGATGATCTCACCACTCGTTTCCTTGCTCAATTTTTCCCACCGGGGAGAACTACTAAACTTAGGAATGACATCTTGATGTTCCAACAACGTCAAAATGAATCTCTTTATGAAGCATGGACTCGTTTCAAGGACTTACTCCAAAAAGTCCCTCATCATGGCATAGATTTGTGGCTCCAAGTCCAAATTTTTTATGACCATATCGATATCCCCACGAGGCGAACCATTGACCAATCGGCCGGTGGTAAGCTACGTGATCTTAGTGCGGAACAATCATGGAAACTCATAGAAGATCTTGCTCTCTATGACAACGAAAGTTGGAATGATCCCCGTGATTTGAACAAAACGGTCAAGGCAATATCTTTGCCTTCGAATAATTCAAGCACTCCCGACCGTAGGATCATGGAACTTGAGGACCAAGTCAAGTTTCTCATGAAATCTTACGAAGCTCCGAAGCATTCAAGCCAAGTGAACAAAATCACTTCTTCATGCGAATTATGTAGTGGTCCCCATGACACTCGTGATTGTGTGGAACTCCCCGGAACAGCTTTTGCGGACTACGCATCCACGCGTACCGACGAAGCGGGAGATAAGTGGTACACTTTCAAGCCCGAGCCAAACACATACGGTGATTCATATAACCCCTCATGGAAAAATCACCCAAACCTTAGGTGGAAACAAAATCAACCAAATTCATCCAACCCACCTAATCGTTACCAATCAAACGGTCCACCATCCAACCATACCTTCAACAACAGTCCTTCTAACAACTATGGTAGTACCAACAATCTTGAAGGATTGATGTCAAAGTTCATGGCATCTCAAGAAGCCCGCATAGCTAAGTTTGAAGCCGATTTCAAACAAAATCAAAATGAGATGACCAATAGAATTGACACATTGTTGAAAGTTCTCAATGACCGAGAAATGGGAGCACTCCCAAGTGACACAATCAAGAATCCGAAACTAACCGTTAATTCCATATCATCCGTTTCGTCACCCGCTTTGTGTCCACAATATTATTCGGTCAAATCAACGAGCAAGTGTTTCAAGCAAAACCAAGTTCCCCAAAAGGACCAATCAACTAAAACTCCCACTATAGAACCGGTCAAAAGTATTGTTGAAACACCTCTTACGCAAGACCTTGACGATGAATTCAAAGAACTTCACATTGAACGCCCCGTCATTGATGTCTTAGCGCGTGCTCCATACTATAGCGCCCTCCTAGAAAAATATGAGAAGTGTAAGCTAGGCAAAAATGGGACCGCTTTCGTTCAAAACAAGTTACCTAAAAAGCTTGATAACCCGGGTATATTTGTTTTGCCTTGTAAGATAGGAAGATCCGAAGCTTTCGACACATTAGCCGATTTAGGGTCAAGCCTCAACTTGATTCCCTTATCCTTATTCACCACTCTTAAGCTAGGAAAGTTAGAAGAAACGGAGGTATTGATAGGGCTAGCGGATGGGAGTATAGCTCACCCGGTTGGGATGATTAAGGATGTAGTTGTTCACGTAGGAAAGTTGACTATATTAGCGGATTTTCACGTCCTAGACATGGTTAGTGACACTACATGCCCATTATTAGTTGGAAGAGGATTTTTAGCAACCGCTAGTGCCATGATAGATTGCAAGGAATCTAAGATAGCGGTAGGTGAAGGCGATACTTGGTCGGTGTATAATGTTAAGAAGCATAGTTATGATTGTGATGATGAACCAACACCGCATTGGGTAGAGATGAATAGGAGACCATCTAGATATGGACCTTGGATAGAAAGGAACTTCATAGGACCTCAATGCCCATTTTATCTAGAAAAGGATTTCGTTGAGAGAACACATTCGGTTGAACAACTCATAGCTAGAGATGAGGAGCTAGATCCCTTTGAGGACCCCTTAGTCTTTAGAAAAATGATTGAGTTCTTAAGCGTAATGCCTATTAATATAGAGTTGAATAAATGGAAAAGAGATGGAGATAAGTATGAATGGAGGTGGGACAAGCCACCTAAAGAAGGAGACGGATCATGGCACATGAGAATGACTTTATATGATCCGGATGGAGAGATGTTCGAGAGGTCGTACCATACTAAGGAAACCGATAGAGAGTTGAAACCTAAGTTCGATCCCAAAGATGTCCTCAATGAGGAACTCACCCGAATCACGTAGTAACCCACGACTTTGAGTCTAGCTACAAGACTCGTAAATAAAGAAAAGCGCTTCTTGGGAGGCAACCCATGTTTTGTGTGATTTTAATTGTTTGATTGTTATTTGCTTCCGTATGCATGCTTTATTTTTATTGTTGGTTGATCATGTTTCTCAATTAAAATGTGGAAATACTTTATTATGTTGTTTAGCCTAGTCTTAACTTCAACCTAAAGGTATTTTTGCAAAAGATAAGTATAAGGGGAAACCCCAAATATGTTTTTTAAGAAACAAACCGATCATGATTCTCCACAATATTTAATGAACATGTGTATTCGTATTGTTAGAGTCAAATGCTTGTATTGAGTCATGATGTAGTTTTGCAGGATTTTCCAGGAAGTAGGACAAAGTTTTTCCAGAAATTTTCCGGAAACTTAACATAAAGATTTCTACAGGTTCATTCTGACGGCGTCAGGCAATTGCTCTTGACGGCGTCAGGAGTCAAAAATCTGGAAATTTTACCAGTTTTGTTTTTCTAACGGAGTCTTATAAGTTTTTGTGAATTATTAAGTTTTATAATCTCCAGGAAATCTGCAAACTTCATTCCACAAGCATTATATCTTACTTTGTTTTCTAGGATTTAGTAACTTATATAGGATGCCGCCGATTTTACGCGAGGTTGCCTTGTCTACTTTTGTCAGGATTTACAGGTTATTTGAGACAAGAAGATGATTTATATTCTGGAAGGGAAGCTTTGATTGTTCGTTTTCTTGGAGGAAGATTTAACCTGGCCAACCTAAAATCCATACCGAGCGAATCAGGGGAGTATTTGAATTCATTCTCTTTACTTTTAACTTTTACATTCTTTACTTGAACATTGGGGACAATGTTCATCTTAAGTGTAAGGGGAGGGTAAAAAGATGATACCTTACATATGCACTTTCGCTTGAGTTTGTTTTGTTTGATAGTAGATGAGTAATAAAACTATGAGAAATACTTGTTAGTGTAATTTTAGCGCCAAATTTAAAATTTTTTACAACATTTAGGAGTGAAACTCTAGCCATAGCAAGCGTCTCATGGATAGGAGGTTGTATGACTAGCACATAACCGTATATTCAGAAAAATTTTCCACCCAAAAATGTGAGGTTCGCCTTTAGTTTTGATAGGAAAAGCATTTATTATTGGTGCTTATGAGTGTACCGGTAGCATTTAGATTCTAGAACTTGCGTTAGTGATGCATCCCGAGACCGCTAGTGAGACTACATTCGTGTAGTAGGATTTACTACATGATAAGAGGCATTAGGATCACCCTTGTGTTAAACCCGTATTACGATTACTTGACCATTTAAGTCATATTACTTGGCTAGTTAAGTCAACTAATTTTTCCCACACCCTTAGCGTTGTACTCATTTTTAGTACACGATACCCCTAGTACACCCCTCCGAGCCTATCTTTTCGTTTCTAACTTTAAGCAGTTTACTTAAAGGAAGAATTTGTTACACCCCACTTAAATGTACACCCAAATCGCCTTAGCCTTCCGTGTATGCGCTCATTTTTAGTGCATTATTGTTATTTGTTAAACCCTAAGTTAACTTTCTAATTGATTACATGGTTGCTAAGTCGAGTCATATCCTTGTACATATTGTTTTGGGACGATTGGGACTCATGGGTAAGTACTTATTTTATGGAGTAATGGGGAAGAACAACACTTATTACCCCCATATGTACGTTAATCTTAAAAGTGCTCCAAGTGTTTTGATTTTCTTAATTCGAGTCATTAGAATAGTTTAATGTAAAGTATGTAAAGATTCAAGTGTAAGGGGAATTCTCATCCCCTATGATGTATTATTTTGGATGGTAGGGTAAGAGTGTATGAAAAAAAAAAAAAAAAAAAAAAAAAAAAAAAAAAAAAAATCGAAAAAATCAAGAAAAAGAAAAAAAAAAAAATAGAAAAGAAAGAGAGAAAAAAACATACGGACTACCATCCCGTTTTCATTCTATGTTCATTTTATGTTTTTAGTTATTTTTCATTTATTAGCTTAAGTCGAGTCTAGTCTTGGCTTAGCAACGCCATCTTGTACATGTAATTAACTAAGATTGTTAACTCGCCACCAGTAAAATCCCCTTTATCCAACAAAACCGTGTAATTCATATCCCTACACCTAACGTTATAACCCTTTAAAAAGACCTCTTTGATAGTTTATCCTAGGTGCTTACGCCATGTGGTGGAGTTTTGATCCTTTCCCAAGCCTATGGTAATCTATTTTGCTATGACAGGTAGTGAGAGATATCTTCCATTTCCATAATGTTATATTACTTTATTACACCCGAGAGATGTGAGTATCTAAACACTATTTGTGAGGTGCTTGTGTATGACCTCCGTGCTTGTCTATTGGTCTTTAGTGGAACGATTATTTGTTGTAATTACTTTTATATTAGTGTTAAATGACCCCTAACTTGTCTTTTGAGTAGAATAAAAGCTCATTTGCTTGAGGACAAGCAAATCTCAAGTGTAAGGGTATATGATGAGGCGAAAAATGATCCGTTTTTAGGGGGTCATTTAAGCCCGAATCCGAATTTATTTGATCAAATATTGCCCTAAATCGTTCCTTTTGTGATTTTAGGTGTTTGGAGAGTGAATTCTGGAAAAGAGGCTATTTTGGACGTTTTTGGAGCATAAAGTGAAGAAAACAACAAAGTACCAAATCCAAGCTGGAATTACAAGGTGACGGCGTCAAGGATTTACTCTTGACGGCGTCAGAAAGGATGAATATTTTACCGAAGGTTGTGAAGGCGTCAGATGAAGAGATGACGGCGTCAAAATGACCAAGATTAATTTACCGAGGGTGGTGACGGCGTCACATAGGCCGTCACGATTGGATCTAGGGCGTCCGAGGAAGTATATGGCGGCGAGTTGACGGCGTCAGATTTTACTCTTGACGCCGTCAGGACGATTTTCCTATATATAGTTTTCTAGTTTTTTCATTAAAAAGAGAGAAGTTTTGGTGAAACCCTAAAGACGATTTTGGTGCCTCTTTTACAGGTTTTTCAAGGGTTCCAAACCCTTGAGACCTTGCATTGTAATTGAGATAAGTATACTCTTAATTCAATCAATATGTCTATGTGTTGGTTGTCTATCTTTTGTTCTTATCTTAATTCTACTATGCTAGGCTAAATTTCCTTTGTGTTTGCTTAGATCTAATGAAACCTAGATGTTGATTATGTGTTGATTACTTGTCTATTCTTGTTTTGAATGAATGATATTATATGTTAGGCTTAAGAAAACTGGCAGATCTCCAAATGGTAACATGCTTGAACGTCTTAAGAAACATGAACCGAGGCGTACTAGGTCTTTATTGGTTGTATTTAATGCATGAGCCACTGTTTACAATCCCTATAGTTGTGCTGGGTCATGGTGTAGGAGGAGATAAGAGCTCATAGAGTTGGGGAGTTATGTATGCCACTCCACGAATGGTATTAAGGAATACAACCCGTCATTCATACAAGTGTAACAAGTAATTAACATGTAAAAGATATCTAGGGAGTAATGAAGTCTAAGTAAACACAATTTCTCCAACCACTGCTCACAACCTTAGTTTAATATTAGTTTAATTTCATTTTCATTAGTTAATTAGTTATAAAGTAGTTTTTGGGTTAGTTGATTAGCAACTAATTCCGCCCACTCCTTTAAAACCCGAGATTTTACTTGCTTTCATAAAATATAAAAACACAAAAATAATCATCTTCCATCTCTAGAACTATTAATTAGGCTTTCTAATCCTAGCGACACTATTCCTAAGCTGAACGATCAATCCCCCGGTACTTGTCACTATACTATACTACAACGATCAGGTACACTGCCTGGTGGGGGTTGTAAGCCTCGCGAGATCCCTCGAGAGGTAAAGCAAGGTGCGATTCCCACGCATCAGAATACTCAACCTTTTAGTAAACACATCTGCAACCTGATTTGCAGAATCAATTTTCACAATTTTAATAATACCAGAAGCTACCTTTTCCCTTACAAGATGTACATCTATTTCAAAATGCTTAGTCTTTTCATGAAAGACTGGATTAGCTGCAATTTGAATAGCAGATATACTATCACAATATAAAGGAACAGGTAACAATCCTCCAACATTCAAATCCTTTAACAGATTCACAATCCAAATGACCTCACAAGTAGTAGAAGCCATACATCTATACTCAGCCTCAGCTGAAGACCTAGATATAGTAGCTTGTTTCTTACTTTTCCAAGATACAAGATTCCCACCAAGAAAAACACAAAAGCCAGAAACTGACTTTCTAGTAACCAAACACTTAGCCCAATCTGCATCTGAAAAAGCATGCAAACTAAGCAAACCACTATTACTAAACTGAATACCACATCCTGGAGCATTTTTAAGATATCTAAGCACTCTTAAAGCAGCAGCAAAATGTGACTGCAATGGAGAATGCATGTGCTGACTTAAGCAATGCACAGCATATGAAATATCAGGCCTAGTTACAGATAAGTAAATAAGCTTGCCAACAAGTTTTTGATATTCAGTTAAACTAGTTAACTTTTTATCTTTCTCAGTTTCAACATGATTAAGAACAACATTCTGTTGCATAGGTGTAGAAACAGGCTTACAAGCCAGCAACCCATATTCACACAACAATTCAAGACAATATTTCCTTTGTGACAAACACAAACCTTTTTTGTTGTTCAACACCTCAATTCCCAAAAAAATACTTTAAAGTACCCAAATCTTTGATTTGAAGTTTAGAAGACAAAAACTGTTTGAACTTAGCAACCTCATCATTATTATTTCCTGTGATAACAATATCATCAACATATACTAACAAAACCAAGAAAACACCATTATCATCTTTAATGAATAATGAATAATCATTCATACTTTGTTTAAAACCATTTTCTTTTAAAGCACAAACCAGTTTTTCATTCCATTGTCTTGGAGCTTGTTTAAGCCCATAAAGAGACTTGACAAGCTTGCAGACTCTGGTTTCATCTTTATCATAATAACCAGGTGGTAAATCCATATAAACATCCTCATTAAGATCACCATACAAGAAAGCATTATTAACATCTAACTGATATAAAGCCCAACCATAATGCACAGCAATACTAATAACACATCTAACAGTGACCATTTTAACTACAGGCAATGTTTTAAAAATCGCGCCTAAGGCGCGCCTACTCCCTAAATCCCACGAGGCTCTAGCCTTTGGGATTTTTTTAGATCGCGCCTCACGACATGCATGAATCCCGTATAAATCGCAGCGCCTTGGGGATTTTTGCGCTTTAGCGCCTTGGGGATTTGTGCGCCTAGAAGATGTAACGTTGTTTTGGCCTTTTTCTTAATAGTAAGATATATTTCGGGCTTACATGTTATATACATTTGGCCCTTTAAGTTATTAAGTATCTAATAACCCTAATATTTTAGAAAATAACTAAAACACACAATCAACAAATAACAATATTTTTTTTGTAATCTAATGTCTAAAAATAGTAGCTTATTAACAGATACAAATGTTGTTTCTTTAGTGTTAAGTGTTACCAAACAACTATAGATTTTTTGTTGTTGATAGTTGATAGTTTGATACATGGTAATTTGTTAAATTTTATAAGTCATAAACTCATATATTGTAATGTATATTTAGCAATTTAGGGTAGTTCATGGATTCTGATATGTTGCTTGCTTAATATTTTGGGTTTAAATGCAACCTTTGT
Source organism: Artemisia argyi (assembly GCA_030686995.1). Taxonomy (NCBI): domain Eukaryota; kingdom Viridiplantae; phylum Streptophyta; class Magnoliopsida; order Asterales; family Asteraceae; genus Artemisia; species Artemisia argyi. The sequence continues at coordinate 9,110,120 of CM060695.1, read as the reverse complement.
TAGATGTAATAACTATTAAGTGGCATTATGCATTGAATATTGATATTTTTTGTGTTATTTAAGCTGCATAAGTTGTCATATATGTTATAAAATAAATAAATGTATAGTGCGCCTCATATTTATGAATCTCGCGCTTTGGTTTGCGCCTCGACTCGAGGCTCTTTGACCCCCTTTGCGCCTTAGTGCGCCTTGAGCCTTTCAGAACATTGACTACAGGACTAAAAGTTTCCTCATAGTCAATCCCTTCTTTCTGATTATAGCCTTTAGCTACAAGTCTAGCCTTATACCTATCAATTTCACCTGAGGATTTATATTTTATTTTATAAACCCATTTAGCACCAATAGTTCTTCTACCAGGAGGCAATTCAACAAGCACATAAGTATGATTTCTATGTAATGCCTCCATTTCATTATCCATAGCCTCAATCCAAACCTTTTGTCTAGAGGCTTCATTATAAGACTTAGGCTCAGTGGTTTTATTAAGAGTAGTAGAAAAACATAAATTCTGAGCAGAAAGCTTAGCATAACAGACAAATTTTTCAATACCATACTTAAGACAACTATTAACCATAAAGTCATTAAACCTAGAAGGCAAATTACTAGTTCTAGAAGATCTCCTCAGACCAGATTGAGGAGTACTCCCTATGTTAGTATTTTCTTGACAATTAAATCTTAAATGTCTAGAACCTGATCCATGAACTGGAATAGCATACTGTGTGCCCTCAGAATGGACATTTTCATCTACTTGGGTTGCCATGGTTACATCCTCATCAGCATTAAGTGTAATGCTAATATTAGCGGATGTCATACCATTACCTTCCTCAACAGATGAGTCTCCCTTATCATCATTGGGACTTTCCTCATTGGTGTGGTCATCAGTGTTATCAAAAAAACTTAATAGTTTTGACTCAGACTCAATATTATCAGAATCAGACATATTTTGACTCAAAACATCTTGTTTATTACATTCAGACTTCATTTTAAAAGGAAAAATTGTTTCATAAAACTGTACATCTCTAGAAAAGAAAATCTTTTTACTTTCAAGACTATAAAGTTTATAAGCCTTCTTTGTACTAGAAAAACCAACTAAAACACATTTTTCAGACCTTGAAGAAAACTTATCATTATTATTTAAGACAGTAGCATAACACAGACAACCAAAACACCTGAGGTGAGAGAGACTAGGTTCTATACCATATACTAACAGAAAGGGAGAAGATCCAGACAAGACTGAGGAGGGCAACCTATTAATCAAATACACAGGAAAATCTTTTTACTTTCAAGACTATAAAGTTTATAAGCCTTCTTTGTATTAGAAAAACCAATTAAAACACATTTTTCAGACCTTGAAGAAAACTTATCATTATTATTTAAGACTGTAGCATAACACAGACAACCAAAACACCTGAGGTGAGAGAGACTAGGTTCTATACCATATACTAACAGAAAGGGAGAAGATCCAGACAAGACTGAGGAGGGCAACCTATTAATCAAATACACAGCAGTTATAATACATTCAGACCACATATTCAGAGGAATTCCCCCCTGAAACATAAGACTTCTAGCAACATTAAGCAGATGTCTATGTTTCCTCTCAGCTATACCATTTTGCTGAGGTGTGTGAGCACAAGAAGTTTGATGAATAATACCTTTAGAAGCAAAAAAGAGAGCTAACTTATTATTCACAAATTCTGTTCCATTATCAGATCTAAAAACTTTAATTCTTTTATTGAATTGTGTAAAAATAAGTTCAACAAAATTTTGAATATAAAAACCAACTTCATCTTTAGTTTTAATCATGTATACCCACACAACTCTGCTATAATCATCCACCACAGTTAAGAAATATTTGTACCCTTCCTTACTAACAACTTTATAAGGACCCCGTAAATCAAGATGAACCAAATCACCAACATTTTTAGACTTATGTTCAGACAAAGGAAAAGGTTCTCTAGTTTGTTTAGACTTATGACAAATATCACAAGGAGAAATATGATTATCCTTTTTAATACCAATGGTTTTACTTAAGACAGTTAAAACATTATCAGATGGATGACCAAGCCTACTATGCCATAACTGTTTAGAAACATGACAAACAAACACACTATTAGACAGAGCACTAAGCTTACCACATTGATCAACATTAAACAAGTAAAGACCACCAGATTCATTACCAGTCCCCACAGTTTTGACCAGATTCAAATCCTGAATATAGCATTTATGTTCATCAAAACCAACAAAGAGTTTACTATCTTTAATCAACTTATGAACAGAAAGCAAGCTAACACAATATTCAGGAACAACAAGAACATCAAATAGCACAACATTATTAGTTAACCTAAGATTACCAACAGCAGTAATCTTAGCTAAAGTACCATTAGGATGTCCAACAGTTAAGTTTAAACCAGAAATGTCAATCACATTAAACATATTATTAGTAGAAACAGTTAAGTGTTGATTAGCTCCAGAGTCTATAATCCATCCCATAGAAACATTGTACTTATAAGAAGAAGTTTGAGCACAGAAAAACCTTTGGAAATGAAGATTAAAATAAACACTAGCATTAAAGAACTGAGTCCTCATACCTACCATATTGGCATTAGCACTTCCAGAAGGTTTATCATTGATAAGAGAGAGAATTTTCAACATTTGATCCTTGGTAAAAGCATTGTCAAAAGAATTAGAACCATTAGAAGTAGACATATTTTTAGGTGCCTCAGCATTACCATTAAAACTTTTACCAGGAACAGATTGTCTAGTCAGATTAGGATTCCTTTTAAAACCAGGGGGTAACCAACAATTTCAAAACATCTATCTACAGTATGACCAAGTAATCCACAATGAGTACAAAGAAGATTAGGATTAGGACCTCTACTGTTATTATTATTATTCCTTTTAAAACCACCATTAGTTTTGAAATTGTTAGACTTAGCAACAAAAGCAGCAGGTTGCACTTTGCTATCATTCTTAGAATCAGAGCTAGGATGAAGCCCCCTGTGAGACTCTTCCCTAGAAACAACATTAAAAGCCTCTTTAACATCAGGTAAGGGATCTCTAGACAGAATGTTACTCCTAATTGGCTGATAAACATCATTTAAACCCATTAAGAATTGCATAAGTCTAATTAAATGATTATGTTTTAAAATCCCTTCATGAGCAGCACAAGTACAAGTAGGCAATAAAGTCAAAGTATCAAATTCTCTCCAATAAGAGTTCAACTTATGATAGTAATCAGGAACAGACAATTCACCTTGTTTAAACTCATTAATTTTATGAACCACATTAAAGATAACAGAACCATCCAATTTATCATAAGTTTCCTCTAATTCAGTCCAAACTTCAGAAGCAATTTCAGAGTAAATTTGACCTAAGTACAATTCAGGAGATAAAGAACCAAGAATCCAGCCTAAAACAATGGCATTACATCTTTCCCATTGCTGGGATAACACAAGACTAGTAACAGGTTTAACACAAGTACCATCAACAAAACCCATCTTATTCTTGTCTCTAAGGGCAATTTTCATAGCAGTAGACCACATTTTGTAATTATCAGTACCAGTCAATTTAAAATGCACAATAGGCACATTAGAACTATCACTGGAATGCAGATAAAGAGGATTACCAGCATCCAGAGAACTAATTAAGACATCAGCCATAAGAGAAACAACAAAACAAACAGATAGCAGATACCAAGAAAATAACAAGAAATACCAGACAAATACCAACTAACTAACAATAACCAAGAATCAATTAAACAATTAAACAATATAAAGAAACTCACACCCAATTCTACTGAAGTGCCCAGTTTAACACCTGTCCGTGGGAAGAGCAGGTTTCCGTACCTCTCAAGGAGGCAGGTCAAGAAGTTACCCACAGCGTTTGCGATGTTAGAACTAAAACACTCAGAGAATTAAAAGAAAAGAGAAACCTTACAGTGCTATGAGATACGCAGCGGAAGAACAGATCACCAACACTCTTGATTCACTTAGTCAAGAGTGTTAATAATCAAGAAAAGCTCCAATAACACCACAGCTCACCAAGAAACCCAAGATCTCCAAGATCCCCAAATCAACCAAATTAGGGTTTATAAAACCCTAATCCAATTAATCCAAGAATCACACAATACAAGATCAAACCACCACGGCCGTTGAGATAACAGCCAAAAAACAACCAATAGAATCACCGGAACAAGAAACCCCCAAAATACAACAAACCCTAAATCGTAACAACCACCAAGAGCCACCGGAGATCACAACCTGGCTCTGATACCATGTTAAAAACAATGGATCATAAGCAATATCAACCACAACTCAGTAAACTCACCCAACCAACCACCCCTTGGTGAAATCTTTTATTAACCACAGATTCAAGAAGATAAGTCCACAACTGTGTGCTTACCAAACAAATACAATGCAAAACAGATCGTCCCCTTCAGAAGGGTCTAATCTATCACACTACAAGAACAGACTACACAAGACCTCACTACAATCACTCTTTAGACTAATACTATAAGACTAGTGATCAAGATGATCAAAACCCAGAAGAATACCAAACACCAAACTATGAGAGAAACTGTGTGTAAATCAGAGATGACAAATGAGTTGTTATCAAACCCTAGATCCGTGGCTCAGCATATATAGTCCATATTTACATCCAGCACCCTGCATAATAGAAACATACCAAACAAAGATAAAAGTTATAAGTTAATATAAAACTTGTCACAACTAGTCCCTCTAGTTATAACAAGTATGAGTTTGCCAGTCAACACAAGTCAACTGACATATTCCAACAGTTTCACATGTTTCTATCACACATAATATTGCCTTCTTTTGTGTTTGTAATTTGGATTAGTAATTGGTGGTCACCAAAGATCCTGCTAAGAAAGACAATCTTGACATGTTTTATCTTCTTTGTCATTTGTGTGTAGAAGTTAATCACACTCGGCACAAGGTACCTATACATGTCGGGTTAGATCGCTTGAGACACAACACTACATGATCCGACCTTACAATTGTAATGCATATGAGAGTGATGCTTGTCGTGTCATAGTTTATAGTTGATGTTAATGTGGTTCAAATACAGGATGACAATAGTTTCATATTATTTGAGAAATTATGCGTGTCGTAAAAGCATTCATTCACCTTCTTATCAACTTTTTTAGCACCAAATATAGTATATCGCGTTATCTATTAATAAAAAGAAGTCATAAACCCGTAATTTTGGGGTCGAAAGACTTGGGTAATCGGCATTTTCTTGGGATAGTTGTAGACTTATAGTCTTTTGAAAATTCTTTGGGGGTCTTATAATTTTTTTTTTTAAGTATCAAGTCCATACGTTTTGGTATCAAATGTTGTTATTTTTATGTTCAATCTCTTTTCATTTCTTTTTTTGTATTATCGAAACCCTTGGTTCATGCTAAAGTTGTTTTAGTTTCTCCGCTATAACACCAACAACACCTTGTCCATTGCCTGTACCAACATCCCAAGCGAGTGAGTGTGAGGAGGTATCAATTAATATAGTTACGAAATTTATATAGCATTTTACCAAAGTTGCACAAGTGATAGAGTACATCCAATTGTATTGTCCCTAAATTACTACATTCAAGTTCGGCATCAATTTCATTCGTAGCATTCTACCAAAGTTGCACAAGTGATTACAAATTTTGCGTATCATGGGCAACTCTTTTGAAGACTTTAGTATGAAATATTTAGTCCCACATCAGCTAAAGAAAACAACTCTTTCTTGTTTATATATTTCGGTGTACATCAGTTACTTAAGTTGATGTTTTGCATTATGTTGTCCTATACATCAAATCGGGTTTTCAAACCATTTTAGGTAAACATAGTTCATAAAATTGAATCTCATACATGAAATCATTTTTTCAAACGGTTCTCGTTTTTCCTCGGTTCTGACCAATTGAAAATATACATTGTTAATGGACGTTTGAGGGTACTCACTCTCTGATTTTGTTGAAAACATCAAAACTTATAAGACGGGCTTTTGTTTATTGAGTTCGTTAAGGATAATATTGATTTAATGTCCGATTCCAAGCAATACCAATGTTTAATATCATCATACATATATATCTGTATGAGAGTTTTTTTTTTTTTTTTTTTTTTTTTTTCAAACATGTACACATGTGTGTTTAAGGAGGTGATGTATGGTACAAGTAAACACTAGTAGAGTGCTGATTACTTGATTATCTTGTTCATGGTCTTTATTTGTTGATGAAGCTATAAAATTCTTTGCTACGTTTTATACAAAGTTTGTTTCTTTGAGTAAAGACTAAAGAGCATCATGTAATCACGAGTCATGGTTCATTTGCTTGGTTTCGAGCCGCTTGAGCCTTCCCCTTTGGTATGTGGTGACATGGGGTTTGATTTGAACCATAAATATCTAATATATGAAAATTTAGTAACCACAGAAGTGGAGTTCTCGTACAAACCGCCTTTCCCCATTCAAAGTACTACCTATTGTAAGTCTGTTTTTCTTCAACCCAAACATAAAACACCTTGGGACCTACATGACCTGGGGTACAAATCATCAGCCATTCTTTATCTAATTTCTTGGAAGACTGACCATCTCTAATCGGACACTATCATTTGATGATTTCGTTGACTTGCTCAAATGCCTCCAAACCGTTACCCACGAGATGCTTAGCAATACAGCCTATCATGTCACAAACTTCACTAACATCGACACAAATTCGCACCCAAAATGAGCAACTATCATCCCTCATTACTTGCATGCCAAAACGCGCACCAAATAACACTAATAACACACACCAACCCACCACCACCGATCGTGATTTGTTAAGAGTTTTTTCTCATACCACACAACAAAACCACAAATGTTTCTATCATGAGTTACTTACGAACATTTTTATTCATACATTATAATACGTTTATAAATCATCTACGATAGTTCTAACATATATGATCAAATTTAATACCTTTGCAACTTAAATTTTTTACTGTTTAATTAAATTAATTAAACAAATAATAATTATAAGCTCATAATTACCAACCAGATAATTAAAATTAATTATCTAGTCTAATGTATATGCTTATACACAAAATTTTGTTTAATAATTAAGATAAAAAATTATCTATTAATATTCTAATAGCTAAAACCATTGGGACTAAAAGTAAGAACCAAAAATGTTGGTCAATCACATGATCCATGTCCTATCTCTATATGGCACATTGCCCCCTTCATTTATAAGAAGCCTCTTATGTTAACGTTGATGGATTGGGGGATGTGGGACAACTTGACAAGCACCATCTTTTTATTATGCAAAAACCACATACACAATTCCATTCATATTTTGTAGATTAGCTTTTCAGCTTTATAATCTTTGCTTTTTAAATTTTAAAAGATGATGTCTTTTTGTTCCCATATACAGTTCCTCATAATTTACAGTTAAGTTTTAGTGTTTTCATGTCATATGAAACTTAGTTTATCGAACTGAAACATGTAAACCGAAACTACTTAGGATGCATCTTTGTCCTTTTCGTTACATAAAGATATGATATGATCAATAAAGGGACACACAAACCTATCAAATATTCATAGCGGAGCCTATGCTTGTTGTCGTTCGGCATATATTATCAGATGTGTCGGGAAAATTGGGAGTGGAACGAAAAAGAAGTATAAAATTAAGTTGTAGCTTAAAACGCAAATAAAATTGTAACTGTGATACAAATATAGTATAGTTGTATAAAAGGGTAAACGATTTTCATTCAGATCAAACAAGTAGAACAAAAATAAACACAACTAGTGTTTGATTACAATCTCACGTTCATTGAAACAATTTGATAAAAGCATCACTCATATAAGAAGTAGGCAGTAGCAATAGCGCAATAACTTCTTTTTTAACAAGACAAACCAAGACATAAACCCTTCAAAAGAAAGCAAGTAATAGTGAATCTAAAGGAGATCAAAATCGTCAAATTCGTCATCAAAAGAGTCGAGGAACTTGAGATCAGTGCGCTGCTTTCCGTCATCATCAGTGCGTTGATGCTGATATTTTCTATAGCAATCAAAGGGTAAAGGCCCATGACTCTGATTAGTAATTGGTGGTCATGTTAAGAAATACAAATTTGGTTTGTTATATCTTTATACTGCTGATGTTAATGTGATCCAAGAAGAGGATGACAACTCGTATATAATTTTCATTTTCTTGTTACTAGTAAGTCCATGCCGACCATAAGTTTTTATAAGATTGAATGATATCTTATTGGTGTATTATTTTTTTAAATAAAAAACTTAGTTCATGCTAGAGTTGTTTAAGTTATCTGATATATTCTATAGGAACAAACAAGTATCATCTAGTTGAGTAAACTAACTCAAACAGATAATTCACATTTGGCCAAGAAAAATTGGCGAAGCTACCCAAATTCTCATTTTCAAATTTTATTTGATAGCAAGCATCACGTATCCAAGTTTAAGATTAGAAGCGCAATTTGCCTGCAAGCATAAAACCCTTGTAAACAACGCGCCTAACCAGCTTGGAACCACCCCACAAATTCTCAAGTTCTTGAACCACATTCTCAGACAACAAATCAACCCCTTTCTCCTTAGCAGTCACAACCGCAGACCAAGACCTCAACATACCCAAAAACCCTTCAAACGGAAGTTCCTTAGACATATCGAGGTTCAAAGGACTCCCTTCAGACCCCAGCCCAGCACTTTCAAATGGAAAAGGTAATGTTTGATAACCATCAAATAGATACTTTATATTTTTACTCCAAGGGAAATGATTTGCACACTCCCAAAATTTATTAGCACACTCCATTCAATGCATTAGACAGTTGTACTTTACGTATATCGTGCTTTAACAGCTTGTACAGTTGAGTGTGCCAATAACTTTTGTGAGCGTGCCAATCACTTCCCTTACTCCAATAAGGAAGCGTAGTATCATGAAACTGCTTAAGGGCTGCATCAATTTCAGGTGTGATATCAAAGTTATTATACCCCCAAACGGCAAAGACACCATTTGGTTGTAAAACACGGTTGATCATTGAGTAGAATCTTGGTAAATCAAACCAATGTACGGCTTGGGCAACAGTCACAAGATCCACGCTATTTTCACCATGATCAAGTCATCAATAAGGTCATCGTCTGATAGAGACAGTGGTGTATGAAGGTACCGAACACGACGATAAGGCTTAGCAAGTTTTAGTTTATGCTCGCTTATGTCTGTCCCTATAACTTGCTTGTAATGCTCCGCTACCTAGATCACAATCATTAAAAGAACCAAAACTTAATAGACTATACATTGGGATAAACTATATGTTAGTAAAACTTTGATAATCGACAACGTTGACCTCTCATGCCATGCTCTAAGGACAGTATGTGGGATCCCAATAAACTATCTAATTACGATTGATAGACGTGTGTGTGAGTGTTTTCTTGATTTATGAAAAAATGGGTCCAACAAGATATTGTAACGCAAGTTTAGGCACAAAATTAAGCAAATATTTCAGCCTACCAATCATTTCTCTTATGTAAATGAATAAAAAAACGTAAAAGATACATGAAGGAAGGCTCACACCGATAGCGGCTTGTCCATTGCCAGTACCAACATCCCAAGCGAGTGAGTGAGAGGAGGTTCGATTGGCTAACATGGAATACCATTCAGCTGGATAAGTTGGTCGTGCATCCAAATATGCCTCGGCTTGTTTGTCGAATAATCCGGCCATTTTTATTAGCTATGTTGGCTAAGGGAATTTGCAGGCAGGAAACAAGAATCAAATATATATAGAAGCTGATACGCTTGGGCTCGAGCCGAAGGCTCATTTAGCTATTAGGGTTTTACCATTCAATCAAAAGTTAATAAACAAATCTCTAGTTCTTCTCTTCAATTTTCTGACGGAGCCAGCACACGCTTGAAGTGGTGCCTTATCCCGATACAACCCCTAACCGGGTCGTATCAATTGGTGCTTTCATTGAGAGCTCTCGTTAAGAGGGTTTTGATTAGGATTCCACTAAAAAAAAATATTGTTCATCGGGTACTATTCACGAGTACTGTTCATCGGCACTATTCATCAGATTTTTTTTTCTTCGAGTTATTATTCATGGAATCAGGCGGCAGCGATCAGGACGTGGAATATGCACTCTCTAAGCTCTTGCAAATGGGTACGGTGGGTGAATATCAGAGTGAGTTTGTGGTGCTTGCAAATCAAGTAACATGATCTCTGAATCTTTACTTACATCGTTTTATATCTCCGGACTTAAACTGGAGTTACAAATAGAACTGTTGAGGGCAAGGCCTACAACTTTAGGAGAAGCCTTTTCCTTAGCTCATATAGTCGAGGCTCGTTTTGAGGCAATTGAAGAGAAGGAGAAAGAGCATATAATTGAAAAGAAATCAGATATCATTCCATCATTACCTGCTTCACATGAGATTAAAAGGTCTTTAGATGTTGATGAATATATTGGTGTTGATGTGGTTAATAATGCGATAGATGGTGTTTTCGATATTGGTGAGAGTAATGAAGTTCATAGCAAGTTTGAAGAATTTTCAGAAAATAAGAAAAGTATGGAAGAGATTATTGTGGGTGGTCGTGAATTTGATGGTCGTTTGGATGAAATAAATTTGGTTTTAATCAAGGAGTTTATGATTAAGATTTTGGAGAGTAGAGATGTTTCCGACGAGAGTTTGGTTATTTGTTTGAAGTGGGTATATCGCGAGAAGAGTCGTGGGTCAGCAAAAGATGGAAGAAGGGTGTTGTGTTATGTCCGGTGGAAGAAGAAAACGATGGAGGCTGCAATTCAAAGAAGATTATGGAATCCCGGAACTAAGAAAACTTTTGAAGACAACACCTTGAGAGCAAGGTGATTTTGAAGGAGTGAGGAATGATACGCTTGGGCTCGAGCCCAAGGCTCATTTAGCTATTAGGGTTTTACTTTGTCTTATAAATACTCTTTCTAATATTTTAGTTTATCATTCAATCAAAAGTTAATAAACAAATCTCTAGTTCTTCTCTTCAATTTTCTGACGGAGCCAGCACACGCTTGAAGTGGTGCCTTATCCCGATACAACCCCTAACCGGGTCGTATCAGAAACCAAGCCTCTTGCAACAAGTTAAAAGATGCATATATTAATAAAAATTTGTTGAACAAGTGATAAATAACTATTCATGTTATTCTGTTTTTATTAAGCTGAAAACTATACATATATATGCAAAAACATATATAACTCGAGGTGCACACCAACTAAGACATGGATCCAAGTTGACTAAGTTTTGAAGCGATCGATTTAACTATTTAAGTAATGCATATATAGAATGTCCAAAGAAATTTGTAATTGACTGGCCTAAAAGACATAGGTCAGCAATGACATTTTCTCTCCTTTCACGAATATGCTTCGAATTACCCTTGGTCATACACTCATCTTTAGGTCCAACGAGTGAGGAAACCCGCGCGTTGCTGCGGGAGTGTTTAGATATGTGTTTTATGTTGTATGTTTTGTGTTTTGCGAATAATAGGTTTTACGGTTTTAAAACTTCGTCGATTTTCTAATATTGGTTTGTCACAGTATTAGAAAGAAAGGGTCCATTGCAAGATAGACTGTTCAATCTTATGCTTGGTGAGCAAAATCTTCCCTTTATTGACCCAGCACAACCTAGAAAACTCTAATCGTATTACACTTGCCAAATTATTTGAATTATTTTGAGTTTGAGAAAAACTTTGAAGTTTATGTTTGATGTTATTGGAAAAATTATTTCGTGAACAATGGCGCAAGTTTCGTAATTTTTCGGGCCCGTTTCCTATGTCGTTTGGACCCCGGAGCTTTTATCGTTAGAAGTTTACTACGTTGGCAACATTGGTCCCTAGACTATCTCTCTACACCTTACCCTACACTTTCATTTAATACAAAAACTACCCTATACTTTCTTACCCATATATATATCCCCACACCCCCCATTTTTCTCATTTTTAATACTAAAAACACACACACTCACACCAAAAACTCTCTCTCTCTCTCTTTGAAGAATCCGGCCGCCGCCCCACCGGAGCAGCAGCAGTTTCTGGCAACTCGCCGAAATATTTTTCCGGCAACCTCATTTTCTTGTACAATCTTATAGATCGGGATATCCCCGTCACACCCATACCACTCACACGACCCCAAACACCTCGTATCACCCCTCACGCGCCTCCACCGCCGCGGTACCACCAACATACGCCACCACCGCCGTTTTCCATCACTCTCCGATGGTAAAACGCGTGCCACGCACCCTCTCTTTTTATTTTCTTAAATTATTTTCAAAACCCTAATTTTATTTTTATTTTAAATCCGGTTTTAATATAAAATCTTTTATAAAAATATTTTAATAATATTTTTAAACCCAAAACTTGTGTGAGATTTCATTTTCGGTTCTCGTTCAACCCGTTTTGGCCGCGACTCAGTTGACTCACCGACTCAACTCGCTTGACTCGGTGAGGGTTTTGATATTTATGGCTTGTTTAATGTTTTGATGACGAAGGGGAGTATATATTTGTGTTTGGATTGGATTTCGAGGGTCCGTTTGGTTGTTGTGGCTCGACAGCCGAGAACCACCACCACCGAGGCATGGGTGGTGGTGGGGGAGGGTTATATTATTGTTGAGTTGGGAATAAAAAAAATATATAAAGTTCTGAATAAAAAACTATTTTTTACTGTAGCTAGGCAAAGTTGTTGTGGGGGGGGGGGGGGGGGGGGGGGATAGCCCAATCTTTAGTATATATATATAATTTGGTAGGTTATGAATCATTTTTCGATTTTAAATGTATCCCTCATTGTGCACTGTGTCATTTGTATATATTGTTGAGTAAAAACAAACCATAAAGGTAAAAAAGGTAATGTCACTCTTTGACTTTAAAAGTGTTTTAAAATATGTTTGGTATTGCTTACTTTTTTTTTTTTTTTTTTTTTTTTTTAAATCGAAATACTTCATGCTTTTTTAGATATTATATTCAACCTTTTAGTTATAAAATTTAACATAAAAAGATAAAAGTTTGAAATACATTATCGCTTAATGAACATTAAATAGTTTTTGACATGTTATAAAAAACTTTGCTAATTATATTTGTATTTCGTTAGACCAATTATATATGGTGTTGTTACCTTTAACTAACTTAAGAATATGTAACGAATGAGAAATTTTTGTCACAAGCAATTCCAAACACTAAGCACTAATTTTTTGTCAGTATAAAAACACTCTTATTATGCAGATGTAGAAAAGCCACAACAATAGCAAACACCCTTTTAGTTACACAAAACAAAGTGAACAGATTTTTATAAGATCTCCATTGGTAATGTGGGATAAGACTTGTGTTTGGCTTTGTTTTTTCTTGTGAACCATTATTCCAAACAATAGCAAATTATAGAGTAATTAGTTAAGAGCTTTTCCTCATACCAGACAGCAAAACCACAAATGTTCGTGTCATAATTATATATTGATAGACATATTGAGTTACGTTTGTAAATTACAATACGTTTGTAAATTATTGAGAAAATTACACAGATAGGTAACGAACTTTAAAAAATTTTCAATGTTATGTAACGAACTTTCTAAAATATTAATATAACATACGAAACTTGTTGAAACCGTTAAAGTTATGCAATATATGCTACTTTTGCAACTGGTAACCGGTGCAACCACGTACTATTCTAAAATGCATGCTTAGAGGGGTAAAATGACAAAGTTACCCACATCTTCCATCTCTTCATATATACAACTCCACCTCACCATTATTTCCGACTTCTTTAAAATTCCAACAAAATCAAAAGAAATTTTTAACACAAAATCAAAATGATAACATAAAATGTTATAACAAACAAATACTGCCTTCAAGAACATCCATTAATTTCATGTGTGTCATATTTACAAGATTGAAAGCTCCGTTAATATCAAAGACAATCCAAATTAGAGTCAATAAAACAAATATTGCTTCATCACAACTGTTCAGAACTTAAGGCCATCTTGGTATGGCTTCCAGAGCTATTTTACACTTCAAATCCAATATTATGTTTAACTAAAAACCAAATCCTCATTTTATAAGGCTAGATACTGCGCTCATATGTCTTCTTAGTTTTATAACCCTTTATCACTTGTCTTCAAGAACATTGATTAATATTTCAATTGATACATCCAAACACCCCTAAGCAGCAACAACAACAACAGACAAACCCCATATCACAACCACCATCAATATGCCACCAAACCCAAATCATCACCACCATCAGTCCGCCACCAAATCCAGATCATCACCATCATCAGTCTGCCACCAAACACTCACCCCCACGACATCAGTCCATCACCATCAACACCACCAAATCGCCACCATCTCCATCATTCATGGGTTGCTAGTGAAATTATTTACAATACTTCTAATGCATATGATCAATCAAATTTAATCAGTGTTCTAAAAGGCGCGCCAAGGCGTGAGGCGTGGCCTCGCCGCCACGAAATGGACCTTGGCGGATGATCTAGGTGTGGCTCAAAAAAGCGTGAAATAAGGCGAGAAAATGCATGAAAATGCGCGCCTTTTGGTAAGGCGTGGCGCCATTTTGGGAACGAGTTTATTATTTTATTTTTTTGAAATGTTTTGAACTAGTATTTGGAATTTTGGCTATTTGATATATGAGCCTGGTAATTATATAGTAAGTAGTAGTCTAAATGTCCAATATAGTACGAGTAATATGATCTAAAATTATAAATACATAAATGTATAAATATTTTTTTGCCGCTTTAGTGACGCCTTATGAAACGCAAAGGCTCCGCCAAGGCGTGTAAGGCTTGAGGCGCGGCCATGCCGTCACGCCACGCCTAACGCTTTTTATAACCTTGAATTTAATACTCATTCAACACAATTTATTAACTATTTAATTAGATTACTTAAATAAATATACTCATTCAACACAGTTTTTTAACTATTTAATTAAATTACTTAAATAAATAATAACCATACGCTCGTCATTTCACAACCGGTAGTAATATTTACAAAAGAAATAATTACCAACTGTAAAAAGGAGAGTATACTCAAAATTTTATTTAATAATTTAGACAGTCATAACTATTACTGTAATACTTTAATAGCCCAAACTATTTAGACAAAAATGTAAGAACCAAAGATTGGACAATCCTTATGTATGTGCCTAGTCTTATATGACCTTGGCCCCTTTATTTATAAGAAGACTCTTATGTAAACATTGATGGATTGGGCGATGTGGGACAACTGCACAACCATCCTCTTTTCGTTATGCAAAAACAATTATACAGTAATAAATTTCATTTATATTTGTACATTAGCTTTTCATTTGTATTATCTTTGCTTCTTATAATCTAAAAAAGATGATGTTTTTTTGTTCCCATATACGGTTCCTTATAATCTAAGAGATAGAAGACATGAAACAAGGATATTTATGTAAACATTCTTTATTCATGAGGACTTGCTTTTATTTCGTGTTTGAGTCATTTTTCTTTGTGCCAATCATTCAATAAACTAGACATATAATTCGTAAGAAGGGTGGCAGTGGGGGCGGCATCACCCATCGGCATGGTGATGCCGGCGGTGAACACCGCCGCCACCCCACCGGCATCCTCATCGGCATCCCTTGAACGGCATATATTGCCTCCGAAGCATTCTCGTTTCATGTGACAAATTGGACCGTTGCATTAATTGAAATAGCCGTTGGAGTGGAGCGTGCTTTGGGCCAAAAAAAAAAAAAAAAAAAAAAAAAAAAAAAAACATACTTGCTATATGAACAAAGAGGTACTTTTGAATCCAAAATGCTTTCATCTTCACCTTCATATGAATCTGAAAAACAAACCAAAACAAGAATATTAACAAACTTTACCTCAAAAACAGAGCAAAAACAGAGTGCTTTTACATAAATTTAAACATACTTGCTATATAAAGAAAGAACTTACAGATGAGTGAAAAAGTGAATGTAGGAAATGCGAAAAAGGAAGGAACAAGAAGCAGACAACAAGAGAGAAGAGAACAAAAAGTTAGAAAAAACAACTTTAATTTATTATTAAAAAAAAAAGAAAATAAAAAAGTTGGGAGGTATGAAAAAGGCATGGTTGTCACTAAAATGGGATTGGGAGGTATGGAAAAAGTATGAATGAGGTGAAATGAGGTGGAATAATATTATTGGTGGATTTCGGAGGTATGGATGTTTTCGGAATCATGACTGCCAGTGTCCTAATATGAGTCTACATTCTAATCATTTTTTCCTTGTGCAAAAGACTATTTGCAGTTGCTCATGTCATCTCGATAGTATTTGGGTTAAATCACTTGGATATAAGACATCGGTCTACCGTTTGATGTGTTATATATATGCGAGTGATTGCTTTTATTGTTGCAACTTGTTTTTCATCTGTTTATATTAAAATGTCAAAGATGTCAATACAACAATACATAGAGACATATAGAGTGTGTACGTGTGGTAATCTATAGTTTTTAAAGTTCATTTCGAAACTATTGCAATTTGTAACTATTGTAAAATATTATGCTATTTGATTTCATTTTAGACAAGTTAATATAAGGCCATAATAGTAGTCATTCATGGCTTTTTCCTACAAGTCAACTATTCGCATCCAATTCCCCATTAGCTTTTCATTTCATGTACTCCGTACTTATTTTTTGCATTTAAGTTGTATTTCCATGTCATCCCAAACTTACATTATTGAACTAAACTTGTAAACCGAAACTAGTTGGGATGCATCTTTGTGCATTCGCTACAAAATATATCATAGGAATAAAGGGGTACGTGTACACCTATAAGATATTGATAGCTAGCAGAGCCTATGCTTGTTGTCAGTCTCTTATGAAAAAGTTCATATGTTATCATATATGTGTCGGAAAAAAAATGTAGGTATTGTTGAACTTGTTGGACAATGAAACGATAGTGAAAAATGCCAATACATATAGTGTAAACCATTAATTAAGAGGTCCATTAAAAAAACAATCAAAATCCCTTAGGACCATTAATAGTGTTTACATGTTACGTTAGTGTGTAGGCTTAGGCCCATTAAAATAAAATAAATTAAAAAAAAAAAAAAAAAAAAAAAAGAAAAAAAAAAAAATCCCTTATATTTTGCACACTAAAAGGTCTAAAATAACCCGTTCAATTCCTATGTCGATGTGATGTCGTGGTGAACAATTTTTTATGTGTACATGTATCGACTCATTCACTAGTTTGATTAACTTAGAAAACGGGAGAAGCTATGGATTTAAGGAACACATTGTGCTTACATGTTACGTTAATTAAAGAGAGTTGGAAGATCATGATCAATATGTGACGACGGTATCTCCCATAGTGCTATCTTTATCAAGTAAAAACCTTATCCATGGATTTTTATGTGTTTTCGGTAACATGGTCGGGATAACGAGAACCCAAAATGCAAACGTGTGGAAGTTGGGCAACGATTGGAAAAATTGTTACAAGTTACAATTGCATGCAGTGTTTCTGTGTTAACTTATTCTAAGTTTTTAACACATTGAAACATGTATACCTAGCTAACTAGGTTGGAGGCATCGTAGTCCATTCGTGACATAGTCACATAACGATATCGGATATGAACACTTATCAGATATTCATAGAGGAGCCAGCCATATGTGTATAGCTAATCTCGATCTTGTTGGAAAAACTCAAGATTATGGTTAAAACAAATCATACTATTACACCCAAAGTCTTATACCAGCCTCACGGTATGCGTATAACATGTATGTATGCTTGAACGAGATAAAGATGCTTTAAAACAAACCAGTCAATAAGGCAGATGGATAATATATACGTGCATAAGAAGCATATGAACTTGTGAAGGGTTACACATATAAAAAAAGGCCTTTTTAAACTAGAAGATTAACGAAAACTGATCGAATTTGCTCATGGATCATGTAATATCTTACAATTTTACAAGCAATGCAACTAAAACGACATACGAATTCATAAACGGCAATTGTAAACGATGGATGCTCACCCATATAAGTTCACGAATCTAACAAGCGAATGTATATATGAACCACAAAGCAAACGTAATATTATATATATTCGATCAAAGTATCAAGCATAGCAATAGCAATATCAATAGCATAATAAGGTTTTTCTAAAAAGACACAAGAACATAAAATATAAACCCTAGTACGACGAAACACAAAACACAAACACATATAACGTTCTAGTTCTAGCTAGTAGTCTAGAGGAAATCTTGGTCATCAAAGTCGTCATGGAAGCGGTTGAAGAAATTGAAATCAGAAAGATCCGTATATCTACTCGGCATCTTTGGATCATTGAAATCGAATCCAAAGGTACTGTCATCTGCTAATTCTTCTTCATCGTTGTTGAAGGCAAAGATGTTTGCGTCCGTGTGATTATACACGTAATGTTCACGCTTATTAAGGAACCCCTTCTTCATGATCATTCTCTGGGTATCTTGTTTACTCTGCTTCTTTGGATCATTCAAATCGAGAAGGTTGTATCCAAAGGTGTCATCTGCTTCTTCTTCAAGATCGTTGTAGACAGAGATGTTTTCGTCGATGCGATTAATCTCGTAACGCTTTTGCTTATTAAGGAACCCCTTCTTCATTCTCTGAGTATCTTGGTTAATCAAGATAGATGAATGAAAAAAATGGTTCGAGCCCTATGCCTGCCTGCCTTTTATATAGAATTGAAACCTAACGAATCGACGTGTTTTAATATAATTGTTATATTTATAGACGGGATATACTTTAACTTATTAGTTTTTCTTGCTATATATTCATTTATTTACTATAAATAATTTTGTACTCTCAAATATACCTTTTTGTTTATTAAAAATGTTTAATTTGTGGAGCAAATTAGTGATTTAATTCTTATCGTTAAACTTTAATAAAACTTACATTTTATTTTTTCACGTAAAATTTTAATAACTAAGAAAAGGTTTTTGCAAGTCATCGTGACTCACAGTTTAATAATTTGATCTTTGTTCAAGAAAAGATAGGTAGTGTTGTTACATTTGTAGCGTATCAGTTTTGAGTGTTATATTTTCATTTTTGAGAAAAATACAAGAGTGACATGCTCATAACTAGGAGGTGTGTGCATGGCCGGATCTGGCTATGGGCAGTGCGGGCGACGGCTCAAGGCATCCAACAAATAGGGGGCATCAATTTTATGGTGCTGTGAGTAAGTTTATATGATGCTTTTGTGGGAACTATTGTCTGTGTTTTTTCTTATCCATGGAGCAAAATTAGATGGAGAAGAAGACTATGAGAGAGAAAATAAAGTAAATAAAATACTAGTAGTAATTTACTATAGTAAAAGGAATGGTCAAAATACTACGCTTTCAAGTTTGTGGCCATCTGTCTTTAAAACTATATTTACATTTTGATTTACTTATAAAGTTGTGATGTTCAAACAGTAGAAGCTTTATTAGTTGTCTTTTGTTTTGTTTTAATTTTCTATGTAGTCTTGTAACCAGGGTTCTAAATAGCGCGCCATAGCGGCGCTATAGCGGCGCCATAGCGCGAGACGTGCCCTTCACGTTACGAAACAGGCCAAGGCGTCTTCTTAAGACGTAGCGTGTTATGAAGCGTGGTAAGGCGTGCTATAGCGTGAAGCGTGGCGCTTTATTTTGAAGCTTTTGTAGGATTTAGTAATTTACTATTATTGGGCTTGAAGGAACTTGGGCTTGGGCTAATTTTAGAAATTAAATGCTAAAAGATAATATAACAAGTGAATGTGAATATGTGAATGTGATATTTTATACCGTAGTTTTTAGGTTTTATTTAAAGAAATGACGAAAAATGCAATGATAGTTTAGCTTTTTGAGTTTATTTCTTATGTATAATGCGTTTCGTAAACTTGATGTGTGTGTGTATATATATATATATATATATATATATATATATATATATATATATATATATATACATGAAATATGATATAAATATATAAAAAATTATGTCGCCTTGGTCACGCCTCAAAAAACGCTATAGCTTCGCTATAGCTCGTATAGCTTGAGGCTTGGCTTCGCCGCCACGCCACGCCTCACGCTATTTATAACCTTGCTTGTAACTAATAGCTAAGTTCATAATTTTACTCAAGTGGACTCTTTGGGCATTTTCTATGTAGTTCTTCTAACTAATATGCAACAAGTTCATAAGTTGGGACTATTAGACATAATTTACACAATAGCTTTTCAGCTAGATACATCCATTTTTTACAATTTTTTGTGTGGTGTCATTTGTTTTAAGTTCGTAAAAATGTTTGATATATAAACTTATTCAAAATGTTGAGACATTTGACATTCATTTTTAAAATTTAATTCTTTTTTGTCTGTTCTCGTTTCTTTCGATTTATAAATTCATATATGTGAGATACTTGGTTTTTTTTCTTAAGTTTATAAAAGTGTTTCACTTGATCATATAAGTATGAGATAGGTGTTAACTCACATTGGTTTGTTCATTATACATTTTTAAATTATATCCAAGCAATAGAAATTGAAAAACTATAACATTGTGTTACAAGTCAATTATAACTCATAAGATACAATATTTTACTGAGTTGATATGAGGGTTTTTTTAATAAGACAAAATCCTTAAAGGATAGTGTGTTTGTTTACGGTATATTGTAACCATCTTGTTTAGGGCATCAAAAAACTATTTCGCCCAGGGTAGTAAAAAACTTAGGATCGGCCCTGGGTGTGTGATTGCGTAAATGAGCTGAAGACGCTCATAAATTAATCAAGATTAGCTTTATAGTCAATATGAGCTGAACTTAAACGAGTTCGAGTCTTTTTTAAATTTAATTTTATAAATGAGCATGAGCCATATCTTCATACCTGTGAAATCTAAACTCGTAATATTACCACTTGTCACTAACTAGGATATATCGTATTGTCCTTTATCTTTCTTAAATAGGTATCAGAAATATGTACTCTAATATCTGCAGATCAAATTTTGAAGTAAATGTAAAGAAAATAAAAACTTGTTAGGAGAGAGAATGTTTTAATTTAGTAAAACCTTCTAACGTTAACTTGTGACGTATGAGTTTTAAGTGTAAGATTTGCATTTTTGAGACAAGTACACGAGTGACATGCTTAAACGAGCCGAAGACGCTCGTAAATTACCGAGTTTAGCTTAGTAAAAGCTTGATAGGAGCAAAGCTTAGACTAGCTCAAGCCTTGTTTAAAGTTTATTTTATAAAAGAGCTTGAGGCGAGGCTTCCATTCATATCCCATAATTGATTGGGCTCATGGGCCTAAACGAGTCTTTAAAATATGTACACATATAAACACAATGGCATGTCTATGTATATAAACAAGCTCTAGCCTATATTGTTTTCATAAAACCATCGAGGTTTACTTTGATTAGGCAAATCACATAAACAAGGGCAAAAGTTCTTTATAAATCCAACTTTTACAATATAACTCATCTAGCAATTTTAGTCACCCATTTTTTTATCAAAATAAAAAAAATAAACTTTCACCCTGTTATTAAAGCTTAAATATCTCGCAAACCGTAAATCGTCAAACTACAAAAAAATACCATCGCGACGAGAATTAAATTATCTTTCTATAGACATGCATTATTATATACTTTCGACGAACTTTTTTTTGATAATTTTTTTTTTCAAATTTTCTGCCCAGAAAAATCATATATGATTTGTAATAATCATATATGATTTGTAAAAATCATATATGATTCAATAAAATCAAATCATATATGATTCTTACGAATCATATATGATTCTTACGAATCATATATGATTCTTACAAATCATATATGCACAATTTGATCAGTAAAGACAGAAAGTTTAGTAAACTAAAACAAAATTAAGGATTACCTTTTTTGGAACCGGTTTATCCCCTAACACCAAATTTTGTTTCAGTTTACTAAACTTTCTGTCTTTACTGATCAAATTGTGCATATAAATTTCTTCTTAGTTTGTATGGCCATTTAACTGATTAAGCTGGATCAGTTGCTTATATTCTGCAGATTTTTATAAACCCTTTGAGGAAGACGAGACAGAAGAGAGTACTATTGTGGAATTCCTCTATCCAGTGGGACCGCCTGTAAGATACTTTTTAAACTTGCCATGCATATAACTTTTGTAATCAGTGAGCATATACCATAACTTATCCATACAACTTTTTGACGAGCTAAAACACATTGATTTGTAGCTATTAACTGAGGTTGAGGCACGTAAAGTACTACCATTGGAATCCATGATGGTGATGGTTAAATAGACAAGCAAAATAGTAAAATGTGTTGTTTACGTGTATCCGGAATTAGATGACTTCACATATTAACCAAGTAGATGTGGATGTTTCATCATCGCTTCAAGAAATAATTGAACGTGGTTACAGAGATGTTGGTTATATATCATCCTAGAAGTCGTATTATCCCACTCGCACACACCCAAATATGTTTTGGTTTGCAAGCCTTTAATGAGATATACCTCGATACGGCCTTGGTGTTCTGAAAGTAAATATGTTTTGGTTAGCAAGCTTTTAACGACCAACAAATACGTTTTACGAATGTTACTTCATATTAACCTTCTAGTTTTATATTGAACTAGGTTTTACTTGTGGCGAAGTCTTGAACTTTAGAGTTAACATCTTCAATCTAACCGTGAAAAGAATCTATTCATTTTGTCAAGTCCTTGAAGAATTTAATAACTGGTGTTGCTGATAGGTATGCTTCAAATATAGCACGTTGGTGGTATGCCCAGGTTGACTCAACTGAAAGAGTGTTCACCCGTTTTAATGAACCCGACAAGTGTTTTGCAAAATTCCTTTTTTTGAAATCGGCTGATCTTTGCGCATGAAGGTTGACCACAACGTTGCTACATGTGAAATTTGAACTCGTAATGTTTACCACTTGTCACTAACTATTAGAGGATATATATGACCCAAACCCACCATTAGATGATAGATATGGTCCAGGCCAGATTGTGAATAATGAACCATGCACAGGCTAATATAATTCGGCTAATACTGACTAGGATATATCGTATTTGTTAAATATTAGTAGTAACTTAAACATAGATTAGGGACTAAAGTGTACTTTGTAATTAGATTAGGTGGTAGACTAGAATTAGGATTAGATAGCTTGGAGTGCAAGGCAAGCTAGGGTTTATATCCCCTCATCTCTATTAATAAAGATGAGGGGGGATGCTAGTTATTCATTCTTCTTCCTCGTTGTAATAGCTTTATTAGGTTTTTAATAAAGGTTTGGTACGAGGGTATAACGTGTGCAACTCTTGTCGGTTCTTTATAGTCTCTCGTGTATGCTACTTGTGCTCAATATAACTCGCGATCTAGCATTCCGTGATCGAACTTCGGGTTTGTTGTCAATCACGTGACTTTGTTTAATATACTTCGTCTTCTCCAATTGACAAAACCTGCAACTTCTAATAACCCGAACCTTCGAACAAACTCGGAACTTCGATCTAGCACTCGAACTTCAATGACCACAATAACTGTGGCTCTTGATACCACTTGTTGGAAAAAACCTCGACAAAAAACCCGAAGTTCGATCGTGGAACGATAGATCGCGAGTTATATTGAGCACAAGTAGAATACACGAGAGACTACAAAGAACCGACAAGAATATGCACACGTTATATCCTCGTACCAAACCTTTATTAAAAAGCTAATAAAGCTATTACAACGAGGAGGAAGAAGAATGAATAACTAGGTTACCCCTTCATCTCTATTTACGGAGATGAGGGGATAGAAACCCTAGCTTGCCTTGCACTCCAAGTTATCTAATCGTAGGTCTAGTCTACCACTTAATCTAATTACAAAGTACACTTTAGTCCCTAATCTTTGTTTAAGTTACTACTAATATTTAACAGTATTGACCATTATCTTTCTTTAATAGGTAACTACATCGTCTAACTTTCAAAAGTGATTACTATCTAGGTACTCAGAAATATATATTCTAATATTTGTAAATCTAAGTGTTAAGAAAAGAAAAAGTTAATATAAATATAAAAAGTTGAGAACTTCTACAAATTTCGCAGATAAACAATGAACTGAAGTTCAATTTTCGGTTTGTATATGAACTTCATTCACTAAGCTTATCGCGAAACATAGTATTATTCTAAACACATATTATTGACATGCATAGTAGTATATAAGCAAAGAATATTTCATTTCTTCGACCTATGTGGGATGTAAGGTTGAATGGTCTTATAGACAAAAATTAATAAGGTACCTAAATGTTGTTTCATGAAACTTTAGTATCATTTGTGTGTTCATTACATACCATTTATCTTTTGAAGTATTGAAGGTACTCGGTTAATTGATGTCAATTACAGTATTTAAGTGAAGCAATTGTATAAATCCAATATAAAATTAAACTCTTACATAAGTTTGAGATGGTGACTTTTTACATTTTTATCACTATGACACATTGACACACATAACGTGTAAAACATAGTATATGCAACAACAAGAAACTAAATATGTTTAAAAAAAAAAAAAAAAAAAAAAAAAAAAAAAAAAAAAAAAAACCGATAATAAGAGTAACTAGTTGAGAAGGTTAAGGCCGATAAACGTATGGAAGTTTGTTGCTTTAATTTAACTTGTAAAGTTAATATGTAAAATAAGTAGCACATTCGGAGAGACTAATGCATTAAAGGGTAAACGAATATGTAAAATAAATACCACATTCAGCCAGTCAATCACATGGATAAAAGGACCAACCGTATATATAGCATAAGTTTTTCTTATAACGAGACATATATACCAAAATATAAGCTAGCTTTTAGAAGAAGGAGGGAAAAAAAAAATTGATACGTCGACTAGCACTGGGGAATTGCGTCAAGCAACTTTGAATCTATGACAAACGAGCTACGACTTAGACGGGAAGCGGCCCAAATTGCGTACGACACGGCAAGAATGAAAGACGAGACGACTATACGTTTTGAGGAATTTAGATTTCTTGGTATGAAAATGAGTGAAGTTGATCTGGACAAGACGTATTTTATCAAGCAGGAAAAACAGAGAATCAAACATAAATATAAGTTGAAACATCCACCACCCCCGCCAACCGGCGAGGATGAGGAGTAGTTTATTTCGTATGTTTTTTTTTTTTATTTCGTATGTTTTTCTATTCCGTGTGTTATTTTTATTTCGTAAGTTTCATTTCGTAGTTTTTTTTCGTATGTTATTTTTTTTAATTGTATTGTTTTTATTTAGTAATGTAATATTTAATTTTATTAATAAAATGTTTGAATGTTTAGTAATTGAATTTGTTGAGGGTAGAATTTGTAAAGTTGTAAAATGTGATGTTATTTGGTGTTATGATTTTCTGATGTTTTTTTAGTGATGTGTTATTAGGCGTTAAAATGAATTGACGCAGAGTTATTTTTCAACTTAAGTTATGGCTCCCTTTGTTCTAAATGCTTAAATACACAAAAGCTCAAAACAAGTCAAACTTGGACAAAAGCTTAAAAACGAGTCAAGCTTGGGCCCTAACAATATACATTTGTGTAAAGTGAACTTGTGGAATACGATTGTAACTTTTTTTGTTATACGTACATAGTTTGATTAAATTCGTAAAGGGGTATTGATTTCCCATGGTGTATCTAGCAAATAGAGTTGGAAATAGATTTTTAAAAAATGTAAATAGATAGTCAAAGGACTATTTAGAGCAAATAAAATATTGAGGGAATTGCAAAAATCGTCCTTAAACTTTGGCCAATTTGCATGTTTCGTCTCAGAACTGTTGAAACTGCAAAAATCGTCCCTGTGGCAAACTTTTGAGGCAAATATCGTCCTTTTGGAGAATATATCATCCCAAATTGGTCAAACTTTAGGGACGATACATGCACACGGACCAAACTTTAGGGACGACACATGCACACGGGCGAAACTTTAAGGACGATCCTTGCAGTTTTGAAATTTGTAGGACGAAACATGCAAATTGGTCAAATTTTAGGGACGATTTTTGCAATTTACTCTAAAATATTACACACATGGAATCATCTAGAAGATCAAAAATGAAAAAATAAATTTTTCCCCAAAAATATTACACAAATGGAAGCAATAGAAGAAGAAAAAAACACTAAATGAAAATGCATTACATAATGATTCAGTAGTACCAATAGCAGCATAATAATAATAATAAGTCCTTGTTTTGTTAATCACTAGAAATAAATAAAATAGATAAACCCTAGAGATGATAATTTAAAGCAGATCATGATCATCAAAGTCATCTTCAAATGAGTTAAAGAAGCCAGCATCATCCATCTGCTCTTGTTCTTCACCTCCTCCACGGCGATTGAACCGTCTGCCGCCGTAACGAAACCTGCCTTCGATGACGTCATCTTTTCGGAACTGTCGTCGTCGTCGTCTTCTTCGTAGACTTGGATGACGGCATCGTTGTTGTTGTTGTCATCAGTGAGTTTGAAGAGGTCGTCTTGTTTTGTACCATTGTTTTCTTTTTTGTGGTCTCTAATAAAATGTGCCTTTCTAAAAAAAATAAAAAAAAAAAATAAAATAAAATAAAAAATAAAAAAAAAAAAAGAAATGAAAAGTGAGTTGTTGCGAACCAATATGAGTATTTTGTGGTCTACAAAGTTGCTTTATTATTATTAGAATTTCAAAAGGAGTCTATATTTCAAAAGTGGTCATTTGTGGTCTACAAAGTTGTAAAAAAGGAGTCTTTATTCTTAGACTAGGCACAACAATAAAGGTCAATCCCCCTTATTTTTTCTGCCACGTCAACTTTCTCTTTCCAGCAACCTGTAGGCGATTGGGTACCTCAATAAAGGCGATTGGGACCTTTGTTTTTATGTGTGTATGTTAATCGGTTTTACCTGCGACCGATATCCAAAAAAATGTTACGAACGACCGATTGAAAAAAAGTCCCACAATAAAGGGACCGACTTGTGATCGGTCATGGAAGTCGGTCGAGTACACCTATTGTGGCCAGTCTTATATCACATTGGTTTACGTTTTTAATCTCGTTCCATCGCTAGATGGCGCGATTTCATTTAATTTTTGACAAGTGTTTCGAAAGTAAATGGGTGTTTTTCTGTACTGAAGTGACATTTTGTGCGATCATGATATTTTTTGCTCAATCAATGTGATGTTTGATAAATAAATTAGTTTTGTCTTTCTTGAAAGGGAGATCCATGATACATTTCTTTTGCTCGATCGACCGCCGTTGATGTTTTTCATGCGACTAAGTTTTGTCTCTTAAAAAAAAAAAAAAAAAAAAAAAAAAAAAAAAAAAAAAACGTAAAATATTTCAAAAAGTTTAAGTTTTATTTTTATTTTATTTTTTTGAAAAAGTCAAACCTTCGAGACACATGTCAAAAATTGGAATCGGCTCATTCAAAAATCTCATATTAGTTGTTCGTATTGTTGTTTTGACATGACCAATAATAATTGTCTATTTTCTATTTCAACTGATGAAAGCTGGACTCTAGTTTCACGTCAGAAAATACTTTTACCCACGTACGATTTACGTATTCATAAGATGGAAAAAGCCTATAAAAGCCGTTATACTTCCATTGTACCTGTGTAACATATCAGCTATTGTTCGACTACAATAATCGAACATGACGAACAAGGGAACTAAGCGAAAGGGCTGAACACGAATCTACAAAAGTCGTTGGTCGAAAAGCAACACTTTCCATACCTCAAATGGAGCCTGAGTTTTTTCGCGACAAACATGAACTGGTATAATTATGTGCATATACATATGTTTCTAACGTGCATTAGGTCTATTATTGTTTACATTGCATTGCTAGAGTTTTTCTTAGTTATATTTTAATAAATTGATGCATATCGTTTTTGCAGGATGATTTATGGAAGCATGCCTACCCGGTTGGGGTAGAGGTATGTGTGTAGCTAGTACCGTTTATGTTAAAAGCCTTTTGTACTAGTATTTTAACGTTTGCTCCTAAAACGGGCTTATTGATGGGACTCTGATTTGTTTATCTATTTGTTTGTGCGGAGTGTAAGTTGTATATGGAACTCTGATTCTAAAAGCATGATTTCATACTGAAATTGTGGAGTCTTGATTTGATATTTTAACCTTTATGTTGCAGCACCAAGGGAACACGCAGCCTTAATACCCATAGTGATTGCGGTAAATGGAATACACTTCTGTCTTTATGTTTAAGCTTTGTTTATGTTTTTATGTATGTAGAGAAAGATTGCCACATTCGAGATCTCCAATATATGTTCAAATAGTCATTGTTAAGAACATTTTTGCCAATGTCCTCTTGTTAATTGAGCAGGTTGTATCTCCGTTTCCACCTTCTGATAAGATTGTTCACAGGCCCTTTAGGGGTGTTTCCAGGATCGAAAATGTAGAACCCAGAAACACGTTCGGGAGGTCGCGGTTGATGGAAATACACCATGGTTCTAGAGAGAGAAAGTAGAGATAATGTGAGGTGAAACAAAGATACTTTTATTATGATAAATTATGTTGCACACCCACACCCCTCAAGTGAAGCCTTGAGGGGTATTTATAGGCCTTACATAAGACAACTTTTATAATATTACATTAGTAGTCCCTGCACTTTATGCATTCTAGTTGTCTATTCCAATTCACGTAAATATCGCTCAGCTTCATTTCTAACAACCTCCCTCCAGCTGGAGATATACGTGAATTGGTTACAGTGATTCCTAACAAGTAAAATAAAACAATCAAAGTAAGCGCAGCAATGCTGAGGAAGACTTCATAGCTCTTTTCTTCATAAATATCCCCAGCAATCTTTGTTTACTTGTAGACGAATCACTTGCTAATCTAATTGGGTTATTACTCCCTCCCAATTACTAAACCATTTACTTTTACATGCTCCCTCCCAAATGGACAACCCGTTAGATATAACCTTGATGCTTGTCGAAGAAGTATCTTTGAATTCTGCCCATATAATCTTCAGTCTCATGCACAGCGGAAAATGAATCTTAGACTGATAATATGTAACTTCTTCACAGGTTTGTTTGGGGAGCATCATATCGTCATCTTCAACTCACTTAGAATGCTTTCAGTTCTTCAATAAATGCCCCGATGTACACATTTCTCCCTCCTGGATGATGACGATCTCTCGGAATCATCATAAATATGTGTACATAAACATATCAACTGGAAGCAACATACAAATCAATACCCCATGAGTGAAATGGCAATAACTATTCTCTCTACAATTCATCTAAGATCAACCTCTTTTCACTTCCATTGGCTAATAGTAAGTGACCACGTGTGGAGACAACCCGATATGACAAACTTGTGTGTGAAGTAAAATTCTCCAGACTTGTGACTTACGCTTGTACTATCCTGATTAAGAACCTATACTAAGCACAACAACGTTACTCCTTACAATATATGTAGTGGCATATACCCAACCATCCATCCTTTATTGTATATCTGTCTCTTGAACAATCCACAACCTTTTGTGACACTAAGCACTACAATGTAACTCCTTAAAGTGATAGCTATTGTGAGCATTAAGAACCAACTTATGCGTTTATATTTCTCACACATAGCTAGATGTCCAAGTCTTAATCACTATCCCATGAATGCTCAAACAAGGATCTTCAAAAGTCTTGCATCCAACCAATCCCTAGACCTTGAGATACTAAGTACACGTACCCGTGAAACGTCACTTCAAGCTCAAATAAGTAATAAACAAATTATCCCCGTAGTCACCTTTTGATAACGATCAAAATTTAGCCATCGATCTTTGGTGAATCTTGATCAGGATCTTTTAAGCAATTCGTGGTGTGTTTTTGGTGAAGCTTGAAATTCAATCTCGTTGATTCGTAGTGATTTCGGATTTTGCCTCCAAAAATATAATTGGAAAATTTTCTCCCTCAAAATTTGGAAATCACTAAGAAATACAATGCTAAGGTTACCAGAAAAATTTGAGTATTAAAATTTTTTACGCAAAATTTCACCGAAAAAATTTGAATTTTGGCCTAAAAATTTGAATTTCGGGCCAAAATTTTCAACGTTATACCAAAATTTGAATCTCGCGTAAAAATTGGTCGTTTAGTCTCCTCTCAAAAATAAATTTTACTCAAATTTTCCCGCCAAAAAACTTTTTTTTTTTTTTTTTTTTTTTTTTTTTTGCTAACTCGATAATGCGCCTAACTCGGTAACCTTTGCTTACTCGATAAAACTTCATAACTCGATAATCCCTAACTCGATAATGCCTCTAACTCGGTAACCTTCAAACTCGGTAAGATTTTTGTAACTCGGTAACCTTATTGTAACTCGGTAAGATCTTGAAACTCGATAAGATCTTTTGTAACTCGATAAGCTCAGAAAAATTTGGCAGAGTTTCGTTTAGGTAAGCCCAATTGATATCCTTACTCGATAAAACGATAAGGTTGATTCAGCCAAACTCGGCAAAAGACAGCTTCTAACTCGATAAAGCATCTAACTCGCTAAGCTAACTCGATAGTCAGCTCCCTAACTCGATAAAAATTGTCTCCTAACTCGACAAAAATTGCTACCTAACTCGATAAACACCAAACTCGATAATCATCAAATCCAAACTCGATAAAAAATTTTCTAACTCGCCAAAAAACTGTCTAACTCGCTAAACACCACGATGAACAGTAACCAGATTCGCCTTTTATCACCCAAAAACACCACGATTCGCCCCCGGTTAGCTCTGATACCAATTGTAGAACCCAGAAACACGTTCGGGAGGTTGCGGTTGATGGAAATACACCATGGTTCTAGAGAGAGAAGGTGAGGTGAAACAAAGATACTTTTATTATGATAAATTATGTTGCACACCCACACCCCTCAAGTGAAGCCTTGAGGGGTATTTATAGGCCTTACATAAGACAACTTTTACAATATTACATTAGTAGTCCCTGCACTTTATGCATTCTACTTGTCTATTCCAATTCACGTAAATATCGCTCAGCTTCATTTCTAACAGAAAATATCAAACAACAATCATGTATAATCATGCAAAGAGGATCGAATAAAAAGTAGGACAAAAGAAGATGGGTAGAACCCTTTATATTGATACAAAATGAATCTGAAAAGGTTGCATTTGTTTACAGAAATTGATCCCTATTTATACAAGAAGAAACAGTGTATTCACAAGGAGGAATACCGATTCTATATATCTAAACGATACAACCAATCTAAACGTTGTAACCCTAGACTAAACCGTTTCTATTTAACTGCCATGTTTTCCATCTTGTGGGTTTGTTCCTGCGGCCCAAACTAGAAGAACATACGGGCTTTATTCTTTGGTCTTTTTGGCATAATAAACATTATAGTCCAACAAAGATTGCACTGATCTCTGTACAAAGGGAGTCGGAGTCTAGAAAAGTTATTGACATGAAGCATATGAAATTCCATATGTTCCATTGGGAAAACGGTATTCATTTTGTTTTTATACGTGAGAGGTTCCGATTAATGTTACTAAGTAATTGGTACTTACATTGATGTGAATCTCATTCTTACAGGAGTGCTTTAGTAGAAAGACTAAAATCTCAAATCTTTGTGCTAAACTGTGTCCAAAGAAGGTATTAATCCTCGTAACATGCATATTCGTTTTCATGCTCTTCTTGTGTTTAAAACCGGATAGGGCTGTGGCTTATCTTTTTATTATCCTATGACCCAGGGCTGGCTTGAAATGTTTGAAGGATGAACGTGTCGCAGAGTTTACTTATTGCATACCATGTAAGTATATATTCTTTGTTTTGCCTTTTGAATATATAAAATGGGTCTCTTAGTTTATTAAGGATTATGCTTGTAATTCTGTTGCAATGTCATGTTGAGTGATTTAAGGAATAAGTGTAAAAGCAATCGGTGATGTTTATGAGTCACATTAGAAACTACTTAGCAAAATGCGATAAGAAGTTGCATACAAAGACCTTGGTTTCATCCCCGGCTCTTGCAAAGTTGAAAGGCTGTGGTGTGCCATGGTCTTGCTGTTTAAGCGAGAGTTAGTGTTCTTTGTTATTGTCATCACTAGGATGACGTGTGTTCTAATTGTGCTAATGAAGCCTAGTCACTGAAAAATCTTTGTTCTTAAACCATTGAAGAACATGTAATGTTGGTAATCGCTCAATAATACCACTAATAGAACTCCCCACATGAATTTATATCATTGCTTAGAAGGTGGCAGTTTCTACGCATGTATTTAGAAGGGGTCGTTTTGGCTTGTGTTTTTATCTCATACGGGTCAAGTGGGATTATAAGCTAATTCAATGTAAAATATTGTTTTGATAATAATGCTTTCTGTAATCTTAGTGAATGCATTAATCAAGTTGATAAACTTCAAAAAAGGGTTAGTATTTGAGGCACAACACTCCGTGACATGTAAAAAAAAAAATAAATAAATAAATAA
This sequence comes from Artemisia argyi, assembly GCA_030686995.1. Classification (NCBI taxonomy): domain Eukaryota; kingdom Viridiplantae; phylum Streptophyta; class Magnoliopsida; order Asterales; family Asteraceae; genus Artemisia; species Artemisia argyi. Next base: position 9,077,797 of record CM060695.1, on the reverse strand, counting down.
AAAATTAAAAAAAAAAAAAAAAAAAAAAAACCCCAACTCGCCCATCTTACCACTTCAAACTGTTACCTATTTGAGTGCAAAATCTTTTATGCAAAATCCTTCGAGTCTTGCCTTTTAGTTTCATATATTTTTTGGAACCAGTTTATCCCCTAACACCAAATTTTGTTTCAGGTTTACTAAACTTTCTGTCTTTAGTGATCAAATGTGAATATAAATTTCTTCTTAGTTTGTATGGCCATTTAACTGATTAAGCTCGATCAATTGTTTATATTCTGCAGATTTTTATAACCCCTTTGAGGAAGACGAGACAGAAGAGAGTACTATTGTGGAATTCCTCTATCCAGTGGAACCGCATGTAAGTCACTTTTTAAACTTGCCATGCATATAACTTTTGTAATCAGCGAGTATATACCATAACATATCCATACAACCAACTTTTTGACTCGGGTTAGCACTGATTTGCTTTATCAATTTTCGTTGAAATTTTATAGGTTTACTGTGAATTTGATTGGGAGTTTGACAAGGTTGAGGTAAGCCATAAGCCCATGATCCTCTATTTTTCGGTTTTTCTTATGTGTTTTTAAAGAGTGTAGACCAAATAGAAAAAAGAAAAAAAAGAAATAGAAAAATGGTGTTTCACAACTGTCTTTGTTTTTAGAAAATCGATAATGTTTTAATTTTTTTTAGAAAATCAATAATGGTTTGCAAGTTTATTTGTTGCCAGTAGAGGAGGTTTAGCACGATAATATTTTGAATCTATTATAGGAATTCACCAATAATCTCATTGCTACGGAGAAGGATGCCTTCAAGGTACAATAAAACTAAATCAAATCACCGGACAGTGTTTGTTCAATTGTTATGGACCTATTCTATCGATATATTCTAAATAGTTACTTTTGTACAGGAATTTATGAAGGAAAAGGTCCGAGAAAGAAAGAGGGCTAATCGAGAGGTAGCTAACTGTCTATTCATATGACAGATTTTGTTTATATGCCTACTTGAGCATAGTCTTAGTTTTGTATTTTTGATATCATGTAGGCTAAGAAGAAGCGTAAACAAACTCTAGAGGAACTGAGTCAAGAGAAATTGGACGCAATTAATAACACTAGGTTTTACAAATTTTATCCCCTTGAGGCACCCGATAACACAGTTATGCCGAAGGTTTGATTAATTTTCATTCATCTTAATAAAATAATTTACTTATTTACTGTTAGATTTTGATCATCTGATATACCATATGTGTTTTTGTTGCAGAGTTCATATATAAATAGGTATTATGGCAAGGCGCATAAAGTACTCTGAATGGAAACCGTGATGCTGCAGGTGGTTGAAGCGACTAGGAAAATAGTCATAGGTGTTGTTTGCGTATAGTCTTAGATGACTTCACATATGTCTAGCTGTAGAACTTTGTTCATGTTTCAAATATTTGATCATCAAGATTCGCTATATAAGCATTTAAACCAACTAGAGGTGCTTGTTTCATCATCAAGATTCGCTAAAAATCATATTTCACCCGAGTACTTCAAAAAATGGTAGTAAATATTTTGGAAACGTCAACATACTTATTCTGCCTAACTAGCATATATGGTATTGACTATTATCTTTTTTAAATAGGTACCTACATGGTCTAACTTTCAAAAGTGATTACTATCTAGGTAGTCTGAAATATGTACTTTAACATTCGTAAATCAATTTTTGAAGCAAGCGTAAAAAAAATAAAATAAAAAATTAACATAAATATAAAAAAAATTGAGAACTTCTACAAATTTCGCAATTGATAAGATGAATGATGTTTAATTTTCGTTTTCTTGAACATCATTCACTAAGCATATTGCTAAACATAGTATTATTCTCAACACATGTTACCAATATGCATAGTAGTATATAACCAAAGAACATTTCATTTCTTCTACCTATGTGGGATGTAATCTTAACTTTTCTCTTAGAAAAAGTTAATAAGGTCCCAACAGTTGAAAAGAAGCTATTCATTTCATCAAGTCTTTAAAGAAGTAGATATCTGGTGTGTACACATTGTGCTTTAAGATAATACATAGGAAGTATGCACATATTGGCTCGATTTAAAAGAATGTTCACCGGTTTTAAGAAAACCTGACAATTGTTTTGCAAAGTTCCCTTTTCCGTAATCAATTGAGCTTTGCGTCATGATGGTCAACCACAACTGCTGTATGTGAAATTGGAACTCGTAATGTTACCACTTGTCACTAACTAGGATATATCGTATTGTGCGTTATCTTTCTTGCCATTTACCACTAACCAGGATATAAGTATATAAGTGCATGGTGTAACTTTGAAAAGTAATTACTATCTAGATACGCAAAAATTATGAAGTTAATGTAAAAAGTTAAGAACTTGTACATATTTAGGTTTAACGACCACTAATGAAGTTCCGTTTTCACATTATGTATGAACATCATTAATCATTGTATAACGTAAACGTACATAATACCATTCTAAACACAGTGTATCCGTATACCCCATGGTATATAAGTAAGAACATTTCAATTCTTCAACCTATGTGGGATGGTTGAACATTTATAATGAAAATATTATATATCCAAAATTGAATCATTTCAAGATTTTGGCAAAAATTTTAGTAGACAAAGTGATGATGCCCAAACCATTTTGAAAATTATAGTCATTATAATTGTGGTTATCTTCTATTTACTTCGTCGTACTTTACATGCTCTACAAGCATATGGAACGAGCAATGAAAAGGATTTCATTAAGTTGTTGCGAGTATAAAAATTTGTATGGACCAAACATTAATGACAGGATGTTACATACTTACATGTATGTTCATCTACTCATTTGCTCATGTTATTTGAAGAGGTTGGTTGCCGATTGGTGTACTCGTCTTGCTCCACAGATACTACGTAGGAGGTATATGTTCAGGTTGACTTGATTTAAAAGAATGTTCACCCGTTTGAAAGAACGTGACAATTGCTTCGCAAAGTTCCCTTTTCCGGAAGCAACCGAGCTTTGCGCATGAAGGTTGACCACAATGTTGCTACCTGTGAAACTTGAACTTGTAATGTTACCACGTGCCGATATACTGTATCGAGCATCATCTTTGTTAAATAGATACCTACATCATCTATCGTCTAACTTTCAAAAGTGATTACTAACAATCTAGGTACTTAGAAATATGTACTATAATATTTGTAAATCAAATTTTGAAGTAAGCGTTAAGAAAAGAAAAAGTTAATATAAATATAAAAAATTTAGAACTTGTACAAATTTCGCATCTACACTGTGGATACAAGGTTCAAATTTCCATCTGTATATGAACTTCATCTACAAGAGTAGATGGCGAAACATAATATTATACTAAACACATATTATCGTCATACACAGTAGTATATAACCCAAGCAAATTTCATTTCTTCAACCAATGTGGGATGTAAGGTTGAATGGTCTTAGAGAAAGAAAAAAAATAATAAGGTACCTAAATGTTGTTTGGTGAATCTTTAGTATCATTTGTGTGTTCATTACACATCATATATCTTTTGAAGAATTGAAGGTACTCGGTTAATTGATTCCAAGTAGAGTTTTTAAGTGAAGCAATTGGACAGGGAGATCCTCTTTCGAGTAAAATACAATCATTGATTACGCTATTGTGATAGGTGTTGTTTGCGTATAGTCGTCTTAGATGACTTCACATATGTCTATCTGTAGGAACTTTGTTCAAGTTTGATAATCATGATTCGCTAGTTAAGCATTTAAAACAATTAGTGGTGATTGTTTCATCATATCGCTTAGCTTCTCTTCAATTCGTTGTGACTTATATGCTCTATACCTTCAACAATGTCTAAGATAAGTAAAAAGGATTTCAGTAAGTAACGGGTTGGGAGTATAAAACATGTATCAACCAAACACTAATGGAAAAACGTTAGTACGTTACATGTATGTTCATATAATTAATCATATGTGTAGTTCCTGTTGAAAAGAGTATTTATTTCGTCAAGTCATTGAAGAATTTGATAACTGATATTGCTGATTGGTTTGCAATAGCATGTTGTGTTTCTGTGTCATCTCAATTTATTATAAGTTTTTAACATGCACATTGAAACATGTATACCTAGCTAACTACTTTGGAGGCATCCTAGTCCATTCGTGACGTGATGATATGAACACCTATCAGATATTCATAGAGGAGCCAGCCATGCATATGTTTATAGCTAATCTCAATCTTGTTGGAAAAACTCAAGGTTATGTTAAAAAAACTACTATTACACGCCAAAGTACGCCTTATATACCAGCCTCACGTACGCATAAAACATGTATGTATGCTTGAATGAGATAAAGATGCTTAAAAACAAACCAGTCCATCTAGAGGGTACGTAGCTGGATAATACGTGCATAAGAGGCATATGAACTTATGAAGGGTTAAACATAAAAAAGGCTTTTCTAAACTAGAATATTGACGAAAAACTGATCGAATTTGCTCATGGATGTAATATCCTACAATTTTACAAGCAATGCAACTAAAAAGACATACAAATGCATAAACGGCAATTGTAAACGATGGATGCTCACCCATATGAGTTCTCAAATCTAACAAGCGAACGTATATGAACCACAAAGCAAACGTAATATTATATATATTCATTCAATCAAAGTATCAAGCATAGCAATAGCAATAGCATAATAAGGTTTTTCTCAAAAGACACAAGAAGTCAAGAACATAAACCGTAAACCCTAGTACGACAAAACACAAAACATAAACACATATATCGATCTCTAGTAGAATACGCGCGTCTAGAGGAAATCTTGGTCATCAAAGTCATCCTGGAAGCGGTTGAAGAAATTGAAATCAGCAAGATCCGTATATCTACTCGGCATCTTTGGATCATTGAGATCGAGAAGGTTGTATCCAAAGGTGTCATCTCCTTCTTCTTCAAGATCGTTGTTGTAGGCAAAGATGTTTGCGTCCATGTGATTATACGCGTAATGGTCGCGCTTATTAAGGAACCCCTTCTTCATTATATGGGTATCTTGTTTGATCAACATAGCTAGATGAATGAAAAAAGTGGTTCGAGCCCTATGCCTGCCTGCCTTTTATATAGAATTGAAACCTAACGATCGACGTGCAATTGTTATATTTATACGGAGATATCCTTTAACTTATTTTTCTTACTATAAATTCATTTATTTACTATAAATAAATTTGTACTATAAAGATATACCTTTTTATTTATTAATTATTACTCGTAATCATTAATGTTTAATTGGTGGAGCAATGTGTGATTTAATACCTTGTCATCAAATGTTTATAAGTAAGAAAAGGTTTAAAAGGTTTTTGCTAGTCATCGTGTCTCAGTTTAACAATTTGATATTTGTTCAAGAAAAGATAGCTAGATAGTGTTGTTACAATGTGACTTATCAGTTTTTGAGAAAAGTACAAGCGTGACTCGCTCATAACTAGGAGCTGTAATCGTGTAAATGAGCAGAAGCCGCTTGTAAATTACTCGGGATTAGCTTAGTGAAAGCTTGATATCAACCAAGCTTAAACGAGCTTGAGTCTTATATAAAGCTCTTTTTAAACGAGCTTGAAGCCAAGCTTCATACCCCATAATTGATTAGGTCTGTGAGTCCATACGAGCCTTAAAAATACACGCACCTATACGTTTGATTGTATGTGTACTTATGTATATGTACATAAACGAGCTCAAAATATTTAATCGAACTCGAGCCTGTTGTGCTTAAGAAGACGTCGAAGTTTAGTTTTTAAAGGCAAATCATATAAACGAGACAACTAAAAAGTTGTGGGTATGTTAGGGGCTCATCAACCATGAGGTTGTGAGTCAGGTCACGTTAGGAGATCTGCAAGATATTATTATGTGAGATAGGCATGTAATAAATTATTGTTCAGAAAGAAGAAAAAAAAAATCTAAACGAGTCAATCCCTAGTCGAACAAAAGTTAGTAAAATATGTCACGATCGAGTTGAACTCTAGCTAAATACAGAAGGCTCAAAACAAGTCAAAGTCGGGCCCTAACAGTATACATTTATGTAAAATGAACTTGTGGAATACTAGTAACTCTTTTTGTGAAATCTACATAGGGTACGTTTGGTGAAATGGGTTGGGACTGGGCCGGGGCTGAGACTTATATTATTAGCTGAAATTAAAATTTTTAGTTTTATAAACTTGCTTGACAAATAAGCTGTGACTTGGGCTTATTATTGTAAAATTATTAAAAATGACATAAATAAATAAAGTTTTATATATGTTAGATATTTTTGTGATTAAATAAATCATTTATTTTTCAAAAGCCCCGAGCTAAGTTTTTAGCCCCTTTTATGAGGCTAAAGTTTCTAGACGACTTATTTTATAAGTCTTTCGTAAGTCTTATGACAAACGAGATTTATTTTAGAAGTCCAAACCCCTAATAAGCCTTCGCCAAACACATACATAGTTTGATAAAATTTGTAAAGGGGTATTGGTTTCCGTTTCCCATGGTGCATCTCTAGGCAATTAGAGTTGGATATGATGTCCCAGCCGTGTATATGAATGTGTACGGTTTTATGGTTGAGTCAAATAAGATTTGCAAACGAAATAACTAAAGATAACTTATATATATTTGTCTAACCAATGTAAAGTTACAAGTTCATATGTATATATACTTTGTGAAAGGTTGCATTCCAACCATCACAACCATTCGAATAGGTATGCATGAATCGACATGACCCATCGAGTTTTGTCCAGAAATAACTAACTAATAACTACTTTAACTAACTAGCGGTTGTAGAGTTTTGTTTCTACAAATTTGGTCCTTCACGTTTCTCCACAAAGTAACATCGAGATTATCTTGGTTTACATTCTCCTCCTTAATCTTGATCGTTGCTTTGTCCAAGGTCTTGAACTCCGAGCATTTGTCTCATAGTTGTAAACTTGAGTCTTGGTAAAGCTTTCGTTAAGATGTCTGCTCTTTGTAGTTCTCCGCTAACGTGTTCCACATTTATATGACCATTCTCTATGATGAGGCAAAAAATGATCCGTTTTTAGGGGGTCATTTAAGCCCGAATTCGAATTTATTTGATCAAATATTGCCCTAAATCGTTCCTTTTGTGATTTTAGGTACTTTGGGAGAGAAATCTGGAAAAGGAAGCAATTCGGACGTTTTTGGAGCATAAAAGTGAAGAAAACGCCAAAGTCTTAATTTTCCATGCTGGGAACAGTAGGTGACGGCGTCAAGAGTAACTCCCTGACGGCGTCAAGTTCCATGACGACCCAGTACAGATTTGACGGCATCATGAAGGTAGGGCGTCAAGAGTAAAAGTCATGACGGCCTGGAAATGATTAAGTCTTGACGGCGTCAAATGTAGATCAAGGCAGTCCGAGAATAGTTTTGGCGGCGAGGTGACGACGTCACAAGCTTTGTCTTGACGCCGTCAGACCTCTTTTCCTATATATAGTTTTCTAATTTTTCACATTTAAAAGAGAAGTTTTGGAGAAATCCTAAGTACGAACTTGGTGCGAATTTTACAGGTTTTTCAAGGGTTCTAAGCCCTTGATACCTTACATGTGTAATTAAGATAAGTGTTCTTTCAATTCAATCAATATGTCTATGTGTTGGTTGTCTATATCTTGTTCTTGTCTTAATTCCATCATGCTAGGCTAGATCTATCTTGTGTTTGCTTAGATCTAATGAAACCTAGATGTTAATTATGTGTTGATTACTTGTTTATACTTGTTGTGGATGAATGATTTATATGTTAGGCTTAAGAAAACTGGCAGATCTCCAATTGGTAACATGCTTGAACGTCTTAAGAAACATGAACCGACGCGCACTAGGTCTTTATTGGTTGTATTTAATGCATGAGCCACTGTTTACAATCCCTATAGTTGTGTTGGGCATGGTGTAGGAGGAGATAAGAGCTCATAGAATTGGGGAGTTAAGTGTGCCACCCCATGAATGGTATTAAGGAATACGATCCGTCATCCATGCATTTATAACAAGTAATTGACGTGTAAAAGATGTCTAGGGAGTAGTGAAATCTAAGTAAACATATTTTCTCCACTTATTGCTCACAACTTTAGTATAATTTAGTTTATTTTCATTTTTAGTATTTTATTTTGATTGCATCTTTAGTATTGGGTTAGTTGATTAGCAACTAATTCCGCCCAAATCCTTCAAACCCGAGAATTTTAATTGCTTTCTAAAAAATATAAAAACACAAAAATAACCATCCCTCACCTTTAGAACTAGTATTTAGGCTTTCTAATCCTAGCGACACTATTCCTAAGCTGAACGATCAATCCCCCGGTACTTGTCACTATACTATACTACAACGATCAGGTACACTGCCTGGTGGGGGTTGTAAGCTTCTCGAGAGGTAAAGCCTGTTGCGATTCCCACGCATCACTCTACGCATTCCCGAATGAAATGATAGCCAAGGTCTATATGCTTACTCCTTCCATGAAATACTAGGTTCTTTACGAGTGCTATTGCTGATACGTTGTCGACTCTGAGTGTTATCCTTTTTTCCTCCATTCCAGTTAGTTCACTAAGTAAACGTTATAACCATAAGGCTTGACATGCTGCTGCAGTAGCTGCCATGAATTCTGATTCACATGATGAGAGCGCCACTGTTGGTTGTTTCTGAGTACACCAGGTAATAGGTGACTCTCCAAAGTAAAATACGACTCCAGTAGTTCCTTTTCCTTGATCGGTATTGATTCCATAACTACTGTCACTGTAACCTGTAATTTTGCAGCCGCCTTCCTTCTTGTATATTATTCCATGTTCTTTTGTTCCTTTGACATATCGGATTACTTGTTTCACTGCCTTCAGGTGATGATCCTTCGGGTCTTGCATAAATCTGCTGAGTAGTCCGAGTGAGTAACTAAGAGCCGGTATTGTATGTAATAAGTATCTGAGGCTTCCAATTAAGCTTCGGTAATAAGTTGCGTCAACTGGGTCTCCATCTTCCGCCTTGACCAACTTAGTGCCGGGATCCAATGGTATCTTCGTATCATTGCTATCCGTCATACTTGTTTCTTTTAGGATCTTGTTAATGTATCCAGTTTGCTTGATTGTAATCTATCCTCCTGTCTGTGTGACTTCTATCCCAAGGTAATATGCTAGCAATCCTAGATCGCTCATTTCAAACTTTTCTTCCATCTAGGATTTGAACAAGTCTATTTCCTTCTTTGGAGTGCCTGTGATTATTAAGTCATCTACATATACTCCAACTATAAGTGTTGAATTCTTGCTTCTCTTCGTGTAAACTGCTTGTTCGAGATTACATTTCTTAAAGTCTAATGACTTCAAGGTTTGATCAAGCTTCACATTCCAAGCTCTTGGTAGTTGTCTTAAGCCATACAAAGCTTTGGTTAGCTAGTATACTTTTCCTTGGTTTCCTTGCTGAATAAAACCTTCAGGTTGTGTAACATAGACTTCTTCCTTTAATTCTCCATGTAAAAATGCTGATTTCACATCTAAGTGGTGTACTTGCCATCCATGATATGCTGCTAGTGCTAATATTAATCGAACTGTCTCGATTCTAGCTACTGGTGCAAATACTTCATCAAAGTCTATTCCTTGTTCTTGTACATAACCTTTTGCTACTAATCTTGCTTTATATTTGATGATCTTTCCTTGTGCATCTCTTTTGGTTTTATAAACCCATTTGAGTCTGATTGCCTTCTGATTTTCTGGCAAATCTGTAAGAGTCCATGTGTTGTTTTTGTTGATTGAATCTAATTCAATTTTCATGGCCTCAATCCATTTCTCATATTTTGATGCTTCCTTGTAGTTATGGGGTCCTTCTTCTATGAAAAATAAACTTGGAGTTTCTACTTCACGTGCATGTTGATAAATTTCATTGATATTCTTTAAACCTCGTACTGGTTTGTGATCATATCTTTCTGAGCTTCCTAATGAGCTTTCTAATGAACTAATAGTAGCTTCTCTTTCACTTTCTGAGTTGGGTTCGTAAGCGTATGTCGGTGGTGTAGTTGGTGATTCTGGATCAGGTATTGGATCCGGTATTTGATCTTCTTCATGATACGTGTTATTAATGTTTTCTATGTTGATTGGTGTAGGATTTCCATTATCAACTTCGTCTACCACAAAACTAGGCCAAAATGTGTCTTGTGTACCCGTATCATCTCCATTCTTATCCCAATTCCACGGTTTCGTTTCCATAAACTTTACGTCCCTACTAACATGTTTCTTCTTTCTTACTGGATCATATAGCCTACAAGCTTTTGATCCTTCCTCTACTCCTAAATAAACCATCGGTATGCTTCTATCATCTAACTTCTTCAAGTGAGGTATCGTTATCTTAGCATAAGCTGTGCATCCGAATATTTTAAGGTTTTGTAGGTCTGGTTTTCTGTTGTAGAGTGCTTCATATGGTGTTTTATTTTCTAGTGCTCGTGTAGGTACCCTATTTAGAATATAAATGGCATGCTTGACTGCTTCCGCCCAAAAAGTTAAGGGTAACTTCATCGCTTTCATCATACTCCTAGTAGTTGATAACACCGTCCTATTTTCTTTCAACTACTCCATTCTGGTGCGGTGAGTATGGTGCTGTTAACTCTCTTGTTATTCCATTCTCTTTACAGTACTTTGTGAATTCATTTGATGTAAATTCACCACCTCTATCTGTTCTTAGCATTCTTAACTTCAATCTTAACTCCATTTCAATCTTTTGTCTAAATTCCTTAAATGTGTTGAAGGCTTGATCCTTAGTTACTAGAAAATAAGCCCACATATAACATATACAGTCATCTACTAGTAAGAAGATGAGTTTCTTTCTGGAATGTGTTGTTGGACTTATGGGACCACATAGATCTCCATAAGTTCTTGGATCTTAATTTAGCTTGATTGGGAAATGGTGTTCTGCTATGTTTTCCTAATTGATGAGGCGAAAAATGATCCGTTTTTAGGGGGTCATTTAAGCCCGGAATTGAAGTTATTTGATCAAATATTGCCCTAAATCGTTCCTTTTGTGATTTTAGGTACTTTGGGAGTGAAATCTGGAAAAGGAAGCAATTCGGACGTTTTTGGAGCATAAAAGTGAAGAAAACGCCAAAGTCTTAATTTTCCATGCTGGGAACAGTAGGTGACGGCGTCAAGAGTAACTCCCTGACGGCGTCAAGAGCAAAATTCCATGACGATCCAGTACAGATTTGATGGCGTCACGAAGTAGGGCCTCAAGAGTAAAAGTCATGACGGCCTGGAAATGATTATCACATGACGGCGTCAAATGTAGATCAAGGCAGTCCGAGAAGAGTTTTGGTGGCGAGGTGACGGCGTCACAAGTTTAGTCTTGACGCCGTCAGACCCCTTTTCCTATATATAGTTTTCTAATTTTCACATTAAAAAGAGAGAAGTTTTTGAGAAACCCTAAGTACGAACTTGGTGCGAATTTTACAGGTTTTTCAAGGGTTCCAAGCCCTTGATACCTTTCATGTGTAATTGAGATAAGTGTTCTTTTAATTCAATCAATATGTCTATGTGTTGGTTGTCTATATCTTGTTCTTGTCTTAATTCCATCATGCTAGGCTAGATCTATCTTGTGTTTGCTTGGATCTAATGAAACCTAGATGTTAATTATGTGTTGATTACTTGTTTATACTTGTCTTGGATGAATGATTTATATGTTAGGCTTAAGAAAACTGGCAGATCTCCAATTGGTAACATGCTTGAACGTCTTAAGAAACATGAACCGACGCGCACTAGGTCTTTATTGGTTGTATTTAATGCATGAGCCACTGTTTATAATCCCTATGGTTGTGCTGGGCATGGTATAGGAGGAGATAAGAGCTCATAGAATTGGGGAGTTAAGTGTGCCACCCGATGAATGGTATTAAGGAATACGATCCGTCATCCATGCAATTATAACAAGTAATTAACGTGTAAAAGATGTCTAGGGAGTAGTGAAATCTAAGTAAACACAATTTCTCCACTTATTGCTCACAACTTTAGTATAATTTAGTTTATTTTCTTTTCTAGAATTTTATTTTGATTGCATCTTTAGTATTGGGTTAGTTGATTAGCAACTAATTCCGTCCAAATCCTTCAAACCCGAGATTTTTACTTGCTTTCTAAACAAATATAAAATACAAAAATAATCATCCCTCACCTTTAGAACTAGTATTTAGGTTTTCTAATCCTAGCGACACTATTCCTAAGCTGAACAATCAATCCCCCGGTACTTGTCACTATACTATACTACAACGATCAGGTACACTGCTTGGTGGGGGTTGTAAGCTTCTCAAGATCTCTTGAGAGGTAAAACCTGGTGCGATTCCCACGTCATCAAGTTTTTGGCGCCGCTGCCCGGGGAATAGTTATTGTCTAGGTTAGAATTTCTTTTTATTAGGTCTACTTGCTAGATTCTTTTCTAGTAAGATCTTATTTTTATTTTTAGGTTCTCTTTAGTCTATCTTATTTCTTTGTGCCTTTGTTCGTAACCATCCGACATCATGGACAACGGGAACATCTTTGAACCCGTCATCCCACCACAACAAAACCCACCATTAGAACCCCTTAGGCCCCGAACCTTAGGAGAGTATTCCCGACCTAGCCACCAAGGCTACCGAAACACCATTGAGCTCACCGGAGCCAATGTGACCCCCTTGCGATCCGACACCATCCGGTTGGTGCAAAGCGGATGTGCATTCCATGGACTTCGTTCCGAAGATCCAAACCAACATCTTATGGACTTCCTCAAAATTGTAGATTCCATAGACCTAGATGTTGCAACTAGAGAGACAACCCGATTACGCCTATTCCAATTCTCTCTACGGGATCAAGCTAGTCAATGGCTTGAGCGTTTACCCGTGGGATCCATCACCACATGGGATGATCTCACCACTCGTTTCCTTGCTCAATTTTTCCCACCAGGGAGAACTACTAAGCTTAGAAATGACATCTTGATGTTCCAACAACGTCAAAATGAATCTCTTTATGAAGTATGGACTCGTTTCAAGGACTTACTCCAAAAAATCCCTCATCATGGCATAGATCTTTGGCTCCAAGTCCAAATCTTTTATGACCATATCGACATCTCCACGAGGCGAGCCATTGACCAATCGGCCGGTGGTAAGCTACGTGATCTAAGTGCGGAACAATCATGGGAACTCATAGAAGATCTTGCTCTCTATGACAACGAAAGTTGGAATGATCCCCGTGATTTGAACAAAACGGTCAAGGCAATATCTTTGCCTTCGAACAATTCTAGCACTCCCGACCGTAGGATCATGGAACTTGAGGACCAAGTCAAGTTTCTCATGAAATCTTACGAAGCTCCTAAGCCTTCAAGCCAAGTGAACAAAATCACTTCTTCATGCGAATTATGTAGTGGTCCCCACGACACTCGTGATTGTGTGGAACTCCCCGGCACAGCTTTTGCGGACTACGCATCCACGCGTACCGACGAAGCGGGAGATAAGTGGTACACTTTCAAGCCCGAGCCAAACACTTACGGTGATTCATACAACCCCTCGTGGAACCCAAACCTTAGGTGGAAACAAAATCAACCCAATTCTTCCAATCCGCCTAATCGTTACCAACCAACCGGTCCACCCTCTAACCGTACTTTCAACAACAATCCTTCTAACAATTATGGTAGTACCAACAATCTTGAAGGGTTGATGTCAAAGTTTATGGCATCTCAAGAAACTCGCATAGCTAGGTTTGAAACCGAACTCAACCAACAACAAACAGAGATAACCAACAAGATTGACAACTTGTTGAAAGCCCTCAACAACCAAGCATTAGTCACACCTAGGAAGGACACTAGGGACACCAATAACGGAAGCCAAATTGAGGACCCCTCATCATCCAAACATGTCCACTTTGTCAATGTTGTCACCATTAAGCCAATAGATAAGGAGATTGAAGAGAGTGACAAGGATGAAGTTAGAATAGAAGCCGAGACTAAGGATGAGAGTAGGGAAGTTGAGGTAGAGCCTATAGAAGAATACTTTGATAAGTTGCCCACCAAGGAAGAACGGGAATACCATAAGGATTTATTCGATAGTCCCGAGAGACCATATATCCTTGGCACCCCCTTATCAAAATGGGAGACCCCTCTAACGTTAACATCCCATGCAATATCGGGCACATGCATATATGGAAATCTTACATCGACCCTAGATCCCCCGTGAACATCATGACTAGGACTTATTACAATTGGGTGATAAAGAAGCAACTTGATTTTAGGATGATGCCCGATAAGAATCTGATGAGTAATTTTGCAGGAAGAGTGAAGGGACTGCATGTGATTATAGGGAATCTCACCTATGAGATCGATTTTATGATAGTTGAGGACACTCGTCCGGTGATAGATTCTTGCCTAAGCCAAATAATATTTGGAAAACCATTTGTTGAGGCCACTAGGATGAGTTATGATCCGACTTTAGGGATAGTTAGATTCAAGGAAGAAAATGATGAAGTTGCCTATCAAATGCCCTACAAAATTGAGCAATACCGCCTTCTCTCTAATATCGAAAAGGAACACAAGCAAGCGGCTTATTATAGGAATGAGGAGGATAGACGTAGAGGAGTAGAGTATGTAAAGAACAAAATGCTTGGTTTCTACAAAGAATGCTTGCAACTAGGTCCGGAGTACAAAACTAGTTTAGAAGACGACCTAGAGAGTGGAACCAATGATGAGGTCACATAGTAACCCATGACCTTGAGTCTAGCTACAAGACTCGTAAATAAAGAAAAGCGCTTCTTGAGAGGCAACCCATGCTTTGTGTGATTTTGTTTATTTGTTTGTTATTTGCTTCCGTATGCATGCTTAATTTTTATTGTTGGTAGATCATGTTTCTAAAGTAAATAGTGGAAATACTTTATTTTGTTGTTTTGGCCTAGTCTTAACTCCACCTAAAGGTATTTTTGCAAAAGATAAGTGTAAGGGGAAACCCCAAATATGTTTTTAAGAAACAAACCGATCATGATTCTCCACAATATTAAATGAACATGTATATTCGTATTTGTTAGAGTCAAATGCTTGTATCGAGTCATAATGAAGTTTTGCAGGATTTTCCAAGAAGTATGACCAAGTTTTTCCAGAAATTTTCCGGAAACTTAACATAAGAATTTTTGCAGGTCACTTCTGACGGCGTCAAGAGTTTACTCTTGACGGCGTCAAGTGTAAAAAATCTGGAAATTTTACCAGTTTTGTTTTTCTAACGAAGTTTTATGGTTTTTGTGAATTATTAAGTTTTATAATCTCCAGGAGATCTGCAAACTTCATTCCACAAGCATTATATCTTATCTTGTTTTCTAGGGTTTAGTAACTTATATAGGATGCCTCCGATTTTACGCGAGGTTGTTTTGTCTATTTCTCAGGATTTACAGGTTATGTTTGACAAGAAGATGATTTATATTCTAGAAGGGAAGCTTTGATTGTTCATTTTCTTGGAGGAAGATTTAACCTGGCCACCTCATTATCCATATCGAGCGAATCAGGAGAGTATTTGATTTCATTCTCTTTACTTTTTAACTTTTACATTCTTTACTTGAACATTTGGGACAATGTTCATCTTAAGTGTAAGGGGAGGGTAAAAAGATGATACCTTACATATGCACTTTCGCTTGAGTTTGTTTTGTTTAATAGTAGATGTGTAATAAAACTATGAGAAATACTTGTTAGTGCAATTTTAGCGCCAAATTTAAATTTCTTTACAACATTTAGGAGTGAAACTTTAGCCATAGCAAGCGTCTCATGGATAGGAGATTGTATGACTAGCACATAACCGTACTTTCAGAAAAATTTTCCACCCAAATATGTGAGGTTCGCCTTTAGATTTGATAGGAAAAACATTTACTATTAGTGCTTATGAGTGTACCGGTAGCATTTAGATTATAGAACTTGCGTTAGTGATGCATCCCGAGACCGCTAGTGAGACTACATTCGTGTAGTAGGATTTACTACATGATAAGAGGCATTAGGATTACCCTTGTGTTAAACCCGTATCATAATTACTTGACCATTTAAGTCATATTACTTGGCTAGTTAAGTCAACTAATTTTTCCCACACCCTTAGCGTTGTACTCATTTTTAGTACACGAAACCCCTAGTACACCCCTCCGAGCCTATCTTTTCGTTTCTAACTTTAAGCATTTTACTTAAAGGAAGAATTTGTTACACCCCACTTAAATGTACAACCAAATCGCCTTAGCCTTCCGTGTATGCGCTCATTTTTAGTGCATTATTGTTATTTGTTAAACCCTAAGTTAACTATCTAATAGATTACATGGTTGCTAAGTCGAGTCATATCCTTGTACATATTGTTTTGGGACGATTGGGACTCATGGGTAAAAGTACTTGTTTTATGGAGTAATGGGGAAGAACATTATATATTACCCCCATATGTGCGTTAATCTTAAAAGTGCTCCAAGTGTTTTGATTTTCCTAATTCGAGTCACTAGATTAGTTTATTGTAAAGTATGTAAAAATTCAAGTGTAAGGGAAATATTAATTCCCTATAATGTATTATTTTGGATGGTAGGGTAAGAGTGTATATATAAAAAAAAAAAAAAAAAAAAAAAAAAAAAAAAAAAAAAAAATTCGGAAAAATCAAGAAAAAGAAAAAAAAAATAGAAAAAGAAAAAGAGAAAAAACATACGGACTACCATCCCGTTTCATTCTATGTTCATTTTATATTTTTGTTATTTTTCATTTATTAGCTTAAGTCGAGTCTAGTCTTGGCTTACCAACGCCATATTGTACATGTAATTAACTAAGATTGTTAACTCGCCACCAGTAAAACTTCCTTTATCCAACAAAACCGTGTATTTCATATCCCTACACCTAACGTTACAACCCTTTAAAAGACCTCTTTAATAGTTTATCCTAGGTGCTTACGCCATGTGGTGGAGGTTTGATCCTTTACCAAGCCTATGGTAATCTATTTTGCTATGACAGGTAGTGAGAGATATCTTCCATTTCCATATTGTAATTTACATTTTATTACACCCGAGAGATGTGAGTATCTAAACACTATTTGTGAGGTGCTAGTGTATGACCTCCGTGCTTGTCTATTGGTCTTTAGTGGAACGATTATTTGTTGTAATTACTTTTATATTAGTGTTAAATGACCCCTAACTTGTATTTTGACTAGAATAAAAGCGCATTTGCTTGAGGACAAGCAAATCTCAAGTGTAAGGGTATATGATGAGGCGAAAAATGATTCGTTTTTAGGGGGTCATTTAAGCCCGGAATTGAATTTATTTGATCAAATATTGCCCTAAATCGTTCCTTTTGTGATTTTAGGTAATTTGGGAGTGAAATCTGGAAAAGGAAGCAATTCGGACGTTTTTGGAGCATAAAAGTGAAGAAAACGCCAAAGTCTTAATTTTCCATGCTGGGAACAGTAGGTGACGGCATCAAGAGTAACTCCCTGACGGCGTCAAGAGCAAAATTCCATGACGATCCAGTACAGATTTGACGGCGTCACGAAGTAGGGCATCAAGAGTAAAAGTCATGACGGCCTGGAAATGATTAGCGTCAAATGTAGATCAAGGCAGTCCGAGAAGAGTTTTGGCGGCGAGGTGACGGCGTCACAAGTTTAGTCTTGACGCCGTCAGACCCCTTTTCCTATATATAGTTTTCTAATTTTCACATTAAAAAGAGAGAAGTTTTGGAGAAACCCTAAGTACGAACTTGGTGCGAATTTTACAGGTTTTTCAAGGGTTCCAAGCCCTTGATACCTTTCATGTGTAATTGAGATTAGTGTTCTTTTAATTCAATCAATATGTCTATGTGTTGGTTGTCTATATCTTGTTCTTGTCTTAATTCCATCATGCTAGGCTAGATCTATCTTGTGTTTGCTTGGATCTAATGAAACCTAGATGTTAATTATATGTTGATTACTTGTTTATACTTGTCTTGGATGAATGATTTATATGTTAGGCTTAAGAAAACTGGCAGATCTCCAATTGGTAACATGCTTGAACGTCTTAAGAAACATGAACCGACGCGCACTAGGTCTTTATTGGTTGTATTTAATGCATGAGCCATTGTTTATAATCCCTATGGTTGTGTTGGGCATGGTATAGGAGGAGATAAGAGCTCATAGAATTGGGGAGTTAAGTGTGCCACCCCATGAATGGTATTAAGGAATACGATCCGTCATCCATGCAATTATAACAAGTAATTAACATGTAAAAGATGTCTAGGGAGTAGTGAAATCTAAGTAAACACACTTTCTCCACTTATTGCTCACAACTTTAGTATAATTTAGTTTATTTTCTTTTCTAGTATTTTATTTTGATTGCATCTTTAGTATTGGGTTAGTTGATTAGCAACTAATTCCGCCCAAATCCTTCAAACCCGAGATTTTTACTTGCTTTCTAAAAAAATATAAAATACAAAAATAATCATCCCTCACCTTTAGAACTAGTATTTAGGTTTTTTAATCCTAGCGACACTATTCCTAAGCTGAACGATCAATCCCCCGGTACTTGTCACTATACTATACTACAACGATCAGGTACACTGCCTGGTGGGGGTTGTAAGCTTCTCAAGATCCCTTGAGAGGTAAAACCTGGTGCGATTCACACGTCATCACTAATAAACATGCATCACATACTTGTCCAATATGATTTATTCTTGGTATTCCTTCTACTATACCCTTTCTTGTCATCTTGTTGATATCATCAAAGTTCAGATGACCTAATCTAGCGTGCCATAACCATGCTTGGTTATCCACATTTGCTAAGAGGCATATAGGTGCTTCTATCTGTAGTCTAATACTGTAAAGTCTATTTTTCGACCTTTCTACCTTCATCAAAAACTTCTTATTCTTATCATACAAAGTCAGCTTGTTCCCATCCATGATGATCTTACAACCTATTTCAGTAAGCTGTCCTAGACTAAGTATGTTGCTCTTGAGGTTTGGTATGTAGTAAACATCTGATATGATCTTTTGCTCCTTGTTTCTACATCCTAGTAATATAGAACCTCTACCCTTTATCTCTACATACGATCCATCTCCAAAACGAACGAGTCCAGTGATATTTTCGTCTATATCTTTAAAATGACTCTTCGCTCCCGTCATATGGTTGCTTGCACCATTATCTAAATACCATATGCTAGCATCTGTTGTAGCATACTTTCCGGGTTGTATTTGTCCTTCATTTAACAATACTTCTTTGTGTTTAGTCATTAATAGTGATGGTTCATCGTCTTTATAGATAAGGTTTGATTGTTCCTGAGTTGTTGGTTTACTTCTACATTCTTTCTTAAAATGTCCATTTTTCCCGCAATTGAAACATTTTACTTTCTTCTTCCACTCACTTCTATTCTTATTGTTCTTGTCATTGTGAGTTGAATTTTCTCCATTCGAGTTATCTGTATTTCCTTTATTCTGCCAGTTTCCTCGTGTATAGTTTGATCTACCCCTATTCTTGTTGAAACGTTTCTTATATCTAGAGTGTTCGCCTTGTGCGAATAATAGGTTATCCTGGCTTTCTACTTGTCCTCCCTTTCGGAGTTTTATCCTTTCCTCGAATGCCTTTAATTTTCCAGTGATCTCATCTAAGGTGATATCATCTAGATCACTTGTCTGCTCTATGGATGCTACTATCTGAATGAACCTATATGGTGTGGAGTCTAATAGTTTTCGTACTAAAAGTGATTCATCCATTGTTTTTCCTAATTCTTTAGCCTTCGTGGCGTAACCATTTAGTTTGTTCGTAAATGCATCCACTGTTTCTGCATCCTTCATTTGAAGGGCATTAAATCCTATCATTAGTGATTGTAATCGTGCCTGTTGCACTTTTTCTCCTCCAACGTGTCTCCTTTTCAATGATTCCCATAATTCTCTTGCAGTTTTACAACTTGCTACTTGTAATATCACATCCTCGGTCACCGCTTGATATAGGAGGGCAATAGTTGCCTTATCCTTCTTATCATCTAATTGGGTGTTTTCCTTAGGTTCTATAGTTTCCCATAAACCATGTGCCTCTAATATAACCTTAATTTGTATAGCCCAAACAATGTAGTTTGTGGTTTTGAGTTTAGGGCATTGATATTGTGTAATGGGTGTAATGGGTTTTACTATAGTGTTATTGATATTGGTGTCATCATCTCCACCCGACATCCTAGATGTGTTTACAATCTTCACCTTTTAATTTGTAGTTTGTGGTCTTGAGTTTAGGGCATTGATATTGTGTAAAGGGTGTAATGGGTTTTACTATAGTGTTATTGATATTGGTGTCATCATCTCCACCCGACATCCTAGATGTGTTTACAATCTTCACCTTTTTAATTTGTATGGGAAATCTAACCAGTATGGTATATCCTACAACTACGGGGAACAAAAATAGTTATCCGGGAATCCTAGTAATACGGGATCAATATATAGTTCTCGGGATTTCCTAATAATGTGAAAAAATATCTATACTATAAAGTATAAATGAAATCCAAATGATGAATTTTGTGACCTCGTATGTTGTGTTTAAAACACAATGATGTTCCCACTTGTGTGTCGATACTTAGAGTTATATCAACCATGCTATTTCTTTCCACGTCTCCTTCCAAGTTCGGCTGATTTGTATAGTAACCAAACTTCACGTTGTTCCTTCCTTTTTCTTTCTTGACTTGGTTCCTACTACGTGCCTTAGATCCTTGTTATATCTCGGCTATCCTCCAAATCCACCGTAAGTGTTTTTTGGCCACGATCAACTTCAAATTGTTGTCGTTGTTTTCTTTGTTCCAAGTCTTTTCTTTCAAAAAATACCCGCAGTATTTTCTGCCAAAACAGCAAACCGGTTGCTTTCCTTCTTCTTTTCTTTTCCTTAATACCCTACGGTATTCTACCAACGTCTAAACAAAAGTGATTTTTGTTTGTCGTTCCGCTGTTGCTTGTCTCCTATGTCACGTTGTTTCACAATACTTCCTTTCGTTCTTTTCTTTTGTCCACACCGTATGTCAACAATCTTAATACCCTAATCAGTATTTTGTGTAGCGAGTGATCAAGTCGCGTATTCTTCAATATTGTTGCTGCTCTTTGTATTGCCAACGTCCAAACAATCCTTGATTGTTTTGTTATTCGGTATACCTTCAATCTTCCAAGCAACGCCTTTTAATGTTTCTGCGCTTCCTTTTCTTTCTTGTGTATCACGGTAACGATACACAAACTCCTTCGACGTCTTTCTTTTTCCCTTGTTGCGTTGTAGTAAAACCAACAAGTGCGTTCTTGTTGTTGATAACAAGAAATCTTCTAAACAAATTGTTTTCACCCTCTTTTCTGGTTTTGTTGTCTCGTACGAATAATCACAACAAACCAAGGCACCACTTTTGGTTCGGTGTCCTTCCTGTTTGCAAATTTCGACACAAAGAAAGTTGTATACGACTTTCTTATGTCCCTAAGTTATCTAGGCAACCCTTCTAATGTTAACAAGGATCAAGGGTGTGCGTTGTTCCTGAAAAAACAAGTTTTTCAGCGTGGGTTTTTGGTTTCTGTCTCGATACAAAGTTCTTGGTTTTCTGGTTCTGTTTTGATGGTGTAACGAGAGGTGTTCCAACAAGGCTCTTGATGCCAATTGTTCACAGGACGTTTGCCAACATTTTTTGAATGCAAGATGTGTTTGTAATTAACCATGATTTCTGTGAGATTTGTGTTTGTGTCGTGTGCAGTAAAGATACAATAAGAATAACAATGTTACTATAACAATATGGACTTTTATTATATAAAACGAAAAAGAGCTTTTATGTTTTCTGAAAGAAAACATATTTATACATAGTGTAGAGTCACAACTCTTTCCTAAACGACATGACTGTCTATTGACAGTTATTTCCAAACGTTGCATCCTTTGGCAAATAACTGTCACATAACTAATTTAACTGTCAAACATTATTCAACCCATACAACATTAATATTCGACCCAAACTTAACTAAATAATACATATACTAAAGTTTTAATAGACTTATACTTAGACTGTAAATGATTTTCCTTCCAAACTTGTGATATGAAGCATTACAAGGTCTACATCTCCCTCCTAATGCTTTAGTATCAAAGTTTCTTGTGAGTGCTTCTTTTCCTTCACACAATGACATCAACGTCACTGCTACTTCCATTGCTTGAACCTTCATCATTCTGATCTTCATTGCTTGCATCTCTAACACCAAGCCGGTTCACCTCTTCTTCTGTGTACCCATCCCTAACTGATCTACCTGTTGAACCTTCAAAGCCTTGTGGGTTGTTCTTTTCTGCAGTCCAACTGCTTTCACCCTTCTCTTCTTGTGCTTTCTCTGTCCATGGCACTTGAGCAATGTCTTGGTATACCAGAACCATATCTATGAACTTTGTGAAACAATCTTTTGTTGCCTCTCCATCCCCGGTTGTCAGACCATGCATTTGTGCAACCAAACCTCATTTGCCACTTAATGTGACTGCCACATAGCCTCCAAGGCTATCCACTGATTTGTG